>OW386169.1:17894596-19210362 GCA_936431705.1 Cheilosia pagana
CAAGCATTCAAGGGTACCTATAACTGTTATGAAAAATCTTCTCAATTAGCAGTTTGGACTCGGCATAAAATGATGGGTCCCATTCAGCACAAAAATGAAAAAAAAAAAACTCAAAAAAAACGAATGGTTGTAGCAGCTAGGCCTTGGGTCCCTTGCCAAACTGTTGCTCCACCAAAAAAATTGTTTGTAGACTTAGAGGAGGTACCCGACCGGCTTCACAGATGTAAACTCTGCTGTGAACTGAAGGAGTATGGAATTGATGGTACTCGACTACATGTTAGAGAAGTCCCTTTAAAACAGGTGGAAAACCATGTTGAGGTCTTCGATAGTACCAGTATAAGCAAAGCTTAGTTTTCCCTTGGGATTGGTCAAACTCGGCCAGTTTTGACGCAGATGGAGGTTATTCTCAGGAAAACCGATGTGCGAATGTGAGTGTTTTAGCTTCTTAGCTTAGCTTAGTTAAAAAAAAAAAATATTTTGGCGCGACAGGTCTGTGGGACCCAAGGCCTAGCTTCTCACAACCAATGCAAGGGGTCTACAATTTTACGCCGAGTCCAAACGGCTAATTGAGAAGCTCTTTCATGACAGTTTTACTCTCGGATGTTTGTCAGACGTTCGCGAGAGGTGGCGCAGTGGAAAAAAACCTTGAGATGTAATCTGGTTAGCTTAGTTATCAGTCTTTATTCTAACAACCATTTTTAGTACTTAGCTTTAGATATGATTTATGACTAAATCAATAATAATATCCCAATGGAAAATGCCAGGTCAAGACACCTGAGAACTCGTTTTTACTTTTCGCTTTCCCATATTCCATAACAAAAGTGTGTAATATCCCAAAAGATATGTGTAGCCAACTACTTAAAAATTGACAATAAAAAGCGTAACCTATAACCAAACGAGTTTTCTTAATAGGTAAAAAACAATACATTTTTTAATTCTTTCATATATTTTTAACTATTTTATGTAATAGGTACATTTATAAGCTAAATAAAAATCTATTTATCCTTTCGCAGGCTATTTTCACTCGGCTGTTAGTCCTATAATTTATTGGGCTTTGAATCATAACACACTTCGACAATCTCCCTGTGCACCTATTATGCGCCTAAGGTCGGTGCAAAAGTTTTTGAGATCACGCTTTCATTCCCCTGCTGGCCCACCGCCAGCATCATCAACGAACGAAGCAGCACTTGGTCCATTCAATCCAAAATTGATAAAAACCACACCGAAGCAGTACAGAGCTCAGGCGTCATCTCATTACCTCTACTGAAGTGTAAGCTAAAAAAAAATAAAATTTGATGTACCTATTTACGTTAGTTAAGTGTTGAGTATTTGTGTCAAGTAATTTATTCTTAGTAGATACATTTTCGTTCAATGTAAGTAGGTATCTATACAATAATTGTTTATTTTAAAATGTAGACTAAAGCAATAGAGTTGAATATTTAGTAGTCATCTATTTAAAATCTATTAAAAAACGTTTTTTTCATATAATTGTTGATATATAGATGTTAAAAAGTGAAAACTACGTAGGCTACTTATCTAAAACAATTGAACTGAAATACATATACGCCGTTCCTAAGTGCTATGAAAATCAAAATATAATAGAGTAAATATTAAAACATTGCGTGTGCCTAAACATTTACGGTGAACGTAACTTACAATTTTTTTATAGAAATCAAGCCTTACATATAAAAACACGTCCCACAAAATTGCAAGCAAATATTATTATATGTTCTTAACATATAATATACACCATTTCAATAAAACGAAGAAAAGAACAAAAATTAAATGTTTCAAATCAGTGCAAGAATTTAGATTGAGATTGTGTTATGGTGACGTTTCACTATTTTTTTTAACTTTGTCATGTATCCACAATTTCTGATAATTACTCTTGGGATTTATTTGCAACAAAAATGTTACGCACTATTGATTCTATATTTTCCAACTAAGTGAAGTAATATCAATGCATATTTAAGTTTCCAACAATTTAAACAATTAGGTTTAAATAAGAAAACAATAATAATCAATATGAACTGAAAAAATTGACATAATATGTACCTACCTATTTTTTAAAATTATATTTATCTCAGGGTTGGAGAAACAAATTTATTAAACGGTTTGAGTTTATTACAACAGATAATTCCAGAGTAATTGTAAATATAATCACTGTCAAATTTCGAAACCCGAATTAATACTCGGCATTGGTCGAAATGGTTTCACCCTGCTAACAAACTTTGTTCACTTTGAAATTAAAAACTTTATAAAATATAATATATTAAATTAAGTCAGTGTGTCAGCTCGACTTAAAAGCATTAAAAAAGTGTCATACGAGAGCTGTTCAAATGTTACTTCCTAAAATTGTTTCTAACATCTTCATTAGTTGGGTCTGTTGTATAATATTAGAAGGAATAAGAACACTCGATAAAATGTAAGAAATTTAAAAATTTTACTCTGTAAATTCGCCTTAAGTGAACTTACGATAAATATCAAAACTACCTACTCACGTACATTTTTGCATTGGGTTAACACACGGCCATCGCATTTCCAAAAGGTTTTTTTTAATAACGTAATACTAACTTATCTATTTATTTGTTTTACTGCCTAAGTTATATAGAACACGATAAATACAATAATATAATTTATATATATATATATACATCTATATTATTTATAAGTTTAACTTCGATGATCCATTTTAACGAGTCTGTTAAGCTGTAGTATATATAGCTAACATTTTAAAAGTTGTTTTCGAACATCACTAACCTTGTACTGAAATTAACTTACATCTTTCAACATCTGAGGAAAGCTAGGTTACGATATTTTTTGAGAGATAATTTATGTAACTTGTGTTGGATAGATGGTATTCAAATGGACATGTCAAATCGTTCCTTTTCTATGGAAGGTGGTCGTTACATAACTATACATCTTATGTAGGTTTTACATTATAATACGACCTCAAGGTATTTTATATTTTTGGAAAAAACTTTCTTTGGTGGGTTCATACGTAAACGATCGGAAAAAGCGGCAATCACAGAGAGTATCAGAGTAGAGTGAAATATGTGATTAGGACTATGAATTATAGCGAAGCACCTTACCAGAATTTCACCCCCGGATCATCTTAATAGCGAGCCTTACCTTAAACCTGTTTCTTTTCTCTTTCCCAAGTAAACACCTACCTTCTCTAGCTTTTAGCGACGGGTCTATATTCACCACACATCATAAAAACCAAAAACATATGGGAGTACGAATCAGGTAATGAGAATCGCCTTTTAAAAGAGATAAGAGTATCAAATACAAAAAACAACTAATTCCCACAATAAAAATAACTCGATTTTTTGTTCTTTGAGCTACTATAGGTCTGTTTCTTTACTTTTGTAGTAAGAATGGAAAAGACTGTCAAAATGGCATTGGTGGGGATAAATTCTCTCAGCAAGTCATTTTCGAAAATGTAAGGGAACCCTTTTTTAGTAATTTATAAAAAACGACGGATTAATTCAAAAATTCAAAAAGTGGTACAGAAAACTCAATCAGATGTTAATTTTCAGGCGACTGACAGTTTTTTTCAATTCTTACGCAAAGAAATTTGTTGAGTAAAAACTAGTAAGAGGGGAAATATCTTGCTCTCGCGAAGCCGCTCTCTCTGAGTAAAATGCGTAAGAATTCGTAAAAATTCGTAAGATTTAAAAGTAAAGGAACAGACCTTATCTTAGCAAAGCAGAATAAAGTAGAATTTTCAACACGCAATTACATATTACAATTTTTATACCATGTGGAAGTGACTTGACAGCAGCAGCTGTGATTTGGGAAACTGCAAACTGCAAACTAAAATTCGAGACACACAAACTTTTATAGAATTTTATACCATTCAAAAATCTGAAGTAATAAAGTAGTCAAAAAATAGTAATAAAATCGAAGCTGTTGAATCAACCACTAGTCTAGGCTATACGTTAGGTTAGGTAGATGGGTAGGTAGAGCAGGGCGTAACCTGCAATACCACACTTAGGTCCTAGTGGAAACCTTTGTGATGCCATTTTTTTGGGGGTTAACCGCTGGTGTTGTATCGGTAAGGTTGCAAAGCGGTGGCTTGACCGACTAAAGTGCTCTTTCACGGTCCATTGCGGTTTTGTCGCTGTGTCGAGGGATATACAATTAATCGGAATCTGACCGGAGTGTATCAATACCTATGGGGAAAAGCCCCAGTGTATTTCAGGCGGAGCTCCATTAAGGAATGCGCAAACCTCATCATTTGTTCAGGTATAAAAGGTGGAAACATCCATATATTCACAGACAGTCAAGCAGCTCTAAATCAATAGCTCAACAATCATTGTCTCAAAATCAGTCATGCACTGCTTCAAAACCCTCCAAACTCTCGGCTCCAGAAACATAACCAAAATATGGTGGGTTCATGGACACGAGGGTATTGAAGGAAACGAAAAAGCTGACCAACTTGCTAGGAAAGGGTCAGAGACCCATTTTATAGAACCAGAACCATTCTGCGCCGTCACCAAATCAGCAATTAACTCCATCATAAAAAGCTGGGAACACAAAATGTGTTTTAAACAGTGGTAAGACATCCCAGACCTCAGACAAGCAGGGCAATCCTGCCATTCAAAAAAAAGTGCCAAAAAAATCCTCAGAGGGCATGGTATCAAAAACCTTGTAGGATACCTAACTGGTCACCACAGTTTGCGATACCACCTAAACAAAATGCATAAAGTCAATTCCCCGGAGTGCCGGCTATGTCTTGAAGAAGACGAAACAGCTGAGCACATCATGTGTGAATGCCCACCTCTATACAGTACCAGAAGGAAATTCTTATTCCGTGAAATACTAAGTCCTGAAGAACAGAGGAATTCCTCTGCTGAAAACATTATCAGCTACATTAGGGTAGTAGAAACTCTGCTAGCCTACACTTATTTTCTGGTATTTTTTCGGCACAAAGGATCTTTTGCATAACATAATTATAAATCAAAGTCCGTCTTATCTGTATAACAGACTCAAATCTACTCGATCTACACGAACCACCAACCAATCAATTCTTCGCGCTTATTTTTCATTCAGCTGTGAGACTATGGAACTACTTACCTCCACATATTAGAGCTATATCCAAACACACCAATTTTAGAAGGGCAATTCTTCTATATTTTTCCACTTATCAACATTAAATCCCAATTGTACGAGTATCTCCCATCCATATCTCCCCAACTTAGTTTTAAGAATTTTTTGGTTACTAGTCTTAAGTTATTTAATAAAATCATTTTCTTTTTTTTTTTAATTTACACCACACTGGTGCAACGGATTCTATGGGTTGGGCCCATTTTTAGAAATAAATGAAAATGAAATGAAATTCAAGCACAAATGTGACTATAAAGTATACCTACTGGATATACTGGAAGCTAAAAAAAAAACACCTTATGTTGGACGCTTGTGAACTCCAAATTAAAGCCACAGGGTGGTAGATTAACGAATTAGTTGGTTTAAAAGTCGATTCCTATATCATTCGAAAGAAAAATCTTTTTTAAGATAAAAAACACAGCGCCCCCCTAAACTTCTTTAAAATCGCACTCTTTCGGAGTGGTTAGAAAACAATTTTTGTTCAGACTTATTCTTATTCGTTGTTCGTTGACCGAAAGGGTGAATATTTTGCAGTACAGTTGTCAGTGTAACATGACTTATGTTTAGTTAATGACACACACCACTCAAACTCCTATTCGCCACTAGTGAAACTAAGCTTATTGCACTATTTTTGAACGCCCTGCAAACAATGCAAACCAATTTCGGACTTTGGAAATCACTTTGTGGATATACCTGTATTTTCACAATTGCAGTGTTTATTATGCTTACTTATAGCATTTATGATAACTTCAATATGGTCCGCTTGCTTTTTGAATTTTTTTTCCAATATCCTTCTACAAAAATGTTACTATTTGCAGCAAAGTGTTGATAAATATACAGTGGAAATCACTTATAACGACTATTCAACAATCGGATATAACGTCGTCGACTCGTCGGCGTCATAAATAACGAAATGTCTGATATAAGGACCTATTTCTCGGTAAAAAATCGACCCTTGTCGTCGGTTATAACAATGGAATGAGAGAAAATCAAAAATAATGTTCCTGTTATAGGTCGTCTGTTCCCTTACTTCTTGGGCCAATTTCGGCAAAATGTCAGATATCAAGGAGTGGGGATATATTCTCTCAGAAAAAGAGAATATAAACAAAAAGTACAGGAATGAAAGTTTGGCATGACGTTCGTTGAAAACATATGCGAGAAATTCAAAAATAAACATCAGTGGGTTAAAAAAAATACCACTTTGCAGACGTTAAAAAAAGCTCGGATTCAGTTTAATATTTTTTTTTTTTGCGGATTTATCCATTTTTAATAACAAATTTCAGCACTTAACAAAGCAAACCGAAATAAACTGCCAATTCAAATTGACTTTTGAGAGATTTGACATCTGAAGTCAGTTATAACAAACTAGCCAAAAGAAATTTGTTGGGCTATTATTTGCAGGTTTTTTATGAAGGGGAAATGTTTTGTTCTCTCTTTGTGGCTCTCTTCTGCCCAACTTTTGCGTAAAGCAACGAAGTTTGACTAAATTTGACTAATGTGTTCGAATGCATTGTCGTTAGGGAACAGACCTATATGGCAGTTTATTTGATGTGTAGCCGTGAAAGTTGCTTTAAAAATATATAGTTATGGTTTACGCGTATCTAGCAAAAAAGCATGTTATGTGATTTTGTTTAAATCCTGAATATTTGTGTAAGGCAGTCGGATATAGCGACCTCCGGTTATAACGACCTTATTTCATCGGTCCCTTCACCGTCGTTATAGGCGACTTCAACTGTATTTGCAATTCGAGAGAGAAGTATTTACATATTTGAAAAAGAGAAACGACATCAAAAATGTATTAAAAATCAATATCGCAACTCCTACAAAGCCAAGGAATCCATGGTCATTTCTTGTACCCAACCCATACAACATAACTAGGTAGGAGATAACAGAAGATTAGGACAACCATTTATTCATTTACCTTTCATCCAACTTAAGGACAATGATACATTCATTTCGCAGAAGGATACGTTTTTAAAAACAAAGTTGCACAACTTCCAAAACATTCAAAAGTAATTTGAATGCATTGCATTTCTATTTAAAGCCTTAATTACATAAGGTCTGTTCCTTTATTTTTAAATCTTGCGATTTTTTACGAATTCTTACGCATTTTACTCGATTGTCGTTCCTCAACTTGAAAAATTCGTAAAAGAGAGCGGCTTCGGGAGAGCAAGATATTTCCCCTCCTACCAGTTTTTACTCAACAAATTTCTTTGCCTAAGAATTGTAACAACTGTCAGTCGAGTGAAAATTGACAGCTGATTTGAATTTCTTGTTCTATTTGGCATTTAGGTGGGTGAACTATCTGTCATTTTTCACAGGTTACTACAAAAGCGTTCTCTGAGAGAGAATTCATCCCCTCCACTGTCATTTTGGCAGACTTTTCCATTTTTACTACAAAATTAAAGGAACAGACCTATTTTCTATACAATTTTATTAGACACTTGAGAGTCTTGCACTCTATCTTTCTTTAAAAACTGTGTCTATTCGAAGTTTTAGTGATTTTTGAAACCGTGATTTTCTCATAGTTATTTTTGATCACATCAAAATAGGTTATTTCATCAGTTCCCCCCTCTAGTTTAAGTCTGAGCATGGTGAAAAATGTTAACCTGCTTTATGCAATGCGAAGGGTTTCTAGCGGAAGTTTTGAATGTTAAATAAAAAACACAGTGCTATTATTTAAACAAAAGCGAGTTTGACAATGTGGATTTTATGTTTTTAAAACAAAATCGTTTATTTACTCTTATGTTTTTGCAAACGGACTCTTAAATCTGTGTGCGAGAGGAAAACGTTTATTCAATGGCATTTTTGTCGGCAATGTCAGCAGTGACTTACGCTCGCTTCTCGCTGGCTAAAACTTAAAATGGCCAATAATAAACGTTGATGGTCCCGGAGGATAGCCCTCACTTTACATATTTTTCTAACGCAACATTAAGTTAAATGTGGAATTGCAGTTTTTATTTTAGTTATTGAACACATTTAAAGCATATACATACAAACTAATGAAAATATGAAAATAGTACAAACATAAATAGAGGCTAAGCTATTACCTGTAGTTAATGAACGTTTTTAGTTTAAGAACACATCTTTTATTGCAAATAATACTTCAAAACTAGTACATTCATAACATAATCTACATATATTGTAATAATTATAAGCCTTGATAAAATTGTATACATGTAAGCGTGTGTTTGAACATTGTAAAGCTTTCTTGCATTTTCATACAAATACACTCAATTATTAAAATAGAACTAAGTGAAAGACGATGAAACCGATTACTATGAGTAGAGTGTGACGATGGTATCATACGCCTCCTTAGAATATTGACACGTGAAACGTTTCCTCTATGCAATGCGCTGCGCATTTTAAAGACTATGCTGTTGATACTATTAACAATATTTATAAATTTATATGTTGACTTGTTATCTTCTTGAAATATGATATATGGAAATAAAATTTATTTGGTATAATGATGTCTTTTACATTTAGACGTAAACTGAACACCTGTCGAAGTCTCTATGTGTTTTCGAGACCGTTCATATGTTGCTATAGACTAGTGAAATGTGTTTGTATATATTTACCTTTAGATACTAATCAGAGTGACTGAAAGGGATGATGTAGCTGCATCATCTCTTCCGGTTAGGTTAGGTTGAAGTGGCTGTCGACACATTTAGACCATTATAAGGTCCTTGTGATACCACATGAATCTCCGTGTTTATTGTTCCTACTCGTTGAACCAGTGGATCTTCCGATGAAGCGTAGGAGATATCAAATATCTGAGAATAGTCTTTTCCTCCTCCTCGTGAAGACAGCTTCTACAAAAATCGAGAAAATACGGATTTCTTAAGCAAATATCACGTTCCTTTCAGCCAACATACGACTTCTTTTATCGCCATTTGTCGCTGAAGGCTACCACAACTACGAAGACAGGAAGCAAAGAAAACAAAAATAAACTACTTCGCAGATCAGCCGCTGCTAAAGCTGAGTACTGCGCCTACAATCAATAGAAGCGCCTCCCTGACTGGCTGACACAAAATTTATGTCAGCCTTCATTGTTCATTTAAGTCAGTCGACAATTTTAGTAAACCGACAGCAGCTAAGAGAAAAGAGTACGTATTCAATTCTACAGTGATCAGGAAGGATATACTTAGATTAAGTCACATCCTCCGTTCCATCCTCCAGGAATGCTTTCCTCTCCCAGAATGATCTAGTGGGGAATGGAGACCTGGAAGATTCTATCGAATTGTAGTACTAATGTGGTATAAAATCGATGTTTCCTAAAAGTTGTTCAGTATAGCGGAATGGCCAGTTGTTTTGGTGGTTCATTGTGAAGTAGCTTAGAGGCGTACAGCAGCCTGCTTAAGATGTCCGTTGGTGACATGAAATAGGATGTCAAGTGCGCTATTTCTCTTAAGAATTGGCACATTATAATTGGCTCGTTGGGATTGTAATTTTAGCGAAAACTCAGCAGATCATTCAACGAGTTTTAACACAGATCAAACATTTTTATCCAACAATCCGCATCTTTTCAGGACGATGGGGAAGGTCGACAGCGTATTTCCCGAACGAATCAAGCCAATGTGTCCAGCAATACAAAGCTATGTCAAATTTTGGCCTCCTGCCACACTCGTTCGTCTGCGTGTAGGATGACGATAGAGAAATGTAGCTGCTCCGAGCCATTTGGTGTGGAAACATATTTGAGACGAGGTTACAATCTTTAACATCTTTCTTTCAATTACAAGCCAACATCATAGGTACAATTTTGCAAGTCCGTCCAACTGCTTGCATATTATGCTGATAGCATTAACATAAATGGCGCATTTGATTATTGAAAAAGTGGTACAGAAAAGTCTTTAATTGTTCGTTGATTAATTTAGCGATAAAAGTGATTCGGAATAAACAAACTTGTTTTTGATGACTACGAGTATGGGAAAGAGTTTATACTGACTGACCTACAAGCATTCCAGGAGAAGAAGTGACACTGATTAACGAATGACCGGCTGACAGTATCTTGAGAAGAACATTCAATAGATATTTTTCCGCCTGTTGATATCATTTTAATAAACAGGAAAACATATTTACCCATGCACGGGTTTGCCCATTGGCAGTAGGGCAACAAATTTCAAATCATCTGTTTCAGTTTAATGTCAGGTGACTGACAGATTTTCCAATTCTTACACCAAGAAATTTGTTGAGTAAAAATCGTAGGATTCTCAGTGGAGGGGTAATATCTTGCACCTCGATAACGAGTTAAGGAACGGCATTGAGTAAAAATTCGTAAAAGTTAGTGAAATTCGTAAAATCTATAAATATTGTAGGTAGGTACTTATAGTTTTGTGTTAATAATTGTCATAATGTTTTATTTTCGGTTTGACTGATGTTCCTACTTTCCTATTGGGACAGAAATACTTAACGCATTTTTAAACACCTATGTCAGCAAAATAAGGCAAACAGACGAATGGGCATGGTCACATGGACAATAAAACAGTTCCAGACATATATGGGAAAAAGCAAATAGGACGTGAAATGTTTGCTGAGATATATGCTTAAAAACAACGTCTACTGGTAAAATATTTCTATTATATGTATGTCCTTTACAGACTCGCAAACTATGCATTTAATCATGTTGTGATGACCTTTAGCAAAGTTGTAGTGCATGAACCCGCAATGGTTTCTATTTGGTCAAAATTGGACAAAGGGGCGTGGATTGGACAAGGAGTGTTCCTGTGAAGATTGGTTGAAATTGGACAAAGGAGCGTGGCACCGCCCATAAAAAAAAAAAATATTAAATCTTATATCTCGAAAGCCACCGAATCATTGGATTTACAGGGTTGAAAATTGGAGTCACTAATATTATTCTTCGCTCCAATTCCCTTTATGTACGTAATCGATAATACCCATTTGTCCATTATTTGCTCCAAAAAAGATCTTGGAGTTATTTTTGACATAAAACTTAGCTTTTGCAAGCACATTGAGTTTTTGGTTGCCAAATGTAATCAGATGCTTGGATTCCTATTGCGGAATTCGAAAGACTTTCAAGATCCTCATACTCTTATATGTCTATTTTTTGCATTTGTCAGATCACATCTTGAATACTGCAGTATAGTATGGAATCCATTTTACGAAGTACATTCTTTTAGAATTGAGAAGATCCAAAAGCGTCTTACTAGAGTAGCTGTTCGTAGACTGCAATGGAATATTGAAATGCCATCTTACGAGACGAGGTGCAAATTATTTGGTATCTTACCACTTTTCAGACGGAGACAATATTTTTCCGTTATGTTTATTCGTGATTTGATAGATGGTCATATCGATTGCCCTTTTCTACTATCATTAGTTGGATTTTATGCTCCTGTGAGAGTTCTTAGAAACCGCCTTTTATTTCATAAACCCTATCATAGGGTTAACTACGGTTACAATGAACCAGTTTCTAGATGCCTTAGGGAATCCAATAAATATTGTTATGTTATTGATTTTAATATTAGTAGAGAATCATTTAGGAATAAACTAATCCTTTTGTTAGGCTTTGGTGGTAATTTTTTAGTATAATTTTTTTGTATTAAGTATCTAATCTAGCGAGAACAGTAGATGTACTCATTTGATTGAAATAAATAAATAAATAAATAATAATCAACCTCGCCCGTTTGTGTAATGGTACAAGACTTTCTGTTAAAATATTACTGGATAATGTAATTAAAGCTACTATTTTAACTGGAAAATTTTAAGGCGAAGATGTATTCATACCACGCATTCCGGTTTTGTATATTTACACCAAAAATGGAAAATCCAAAAACGTTGTGTACCAAAAAGCAATTCGATTTTTTGATATTTCTATTTTGCACTATGCAGTGTGCAGGGGTCCGCTAGTTATTTAATATTATTTTGGATCAATAAAAAAACATAAAAATAAAACTTCCGAAATCAAGCATAGCAATCAACTGGGGTCGAATCGCGTCTTCCGTGTTTCTGTTTCACATGTAAAGTCAACTTAATTCCGTGAACGTAACGTTCACGGACGGCGCAATTCGGTCCCCTGGTGAATATTTTTTCGTATTTTTTTCTAAAACACAAATTGTCGAATTCACAGTCATCAAAAGCCATATTTAGTGTAATCATAATCCTTATAACCCTTGTTAATATACACATTCGGATCCCAGGTCTTTAGGAATCTCCAATAGCTAAAAGAGTTATGCCAAGTGGTCATAAAATGACAATTTCTGACAGTTCTCCTGTCCAAATATGGTCATACAATGTAATTGGCATATCTCATATGCCCTAATGACCTAAATGCCACATATGACCAGGCCGATTTTGACAGATCAAAATGCCAAAATAGCATATAGTGTAATGGGACAATAAGCACGAATGCCAGCATAAAGCCTGTATGCCCATATGCACTTTATTGATATTTCGTTGTGGCATTTCTGGCATTTTTGAATTATTTTGTTGTCATCGGTGTTTGAGTGAATATTTTTTTATTGGTGTATATTTTGTTTATTATTTTACCCTTTTAAGTTCTTTTGTGTGTTTCCTTTTCTTTTTGTGGAACACCCATCTACATGTCTTTGATGAGCTCAATCGAGGCGGCTAGCGATGCCAGGATTACGGAGGAAGCATAAGCTGACAGGGCTAGGAAGAGACCGACAAAGCAGATTAAAAGCGAATGGTCAGACGATATCTTCCGCAAATTGATTTCGGCTGTCTCAATCGGGCATAATAAGCATGCCATATATCCTGTATTATACAGGATTCAACGAAAATCCTGTAGAAATTTGACTCATGTGTTTTTGTAAAAAAAAACCCTGTAATTATCCTGTGATCATGCAGGTTTATACCCATTAATTAGCAACTTTTCATATCTATAACTAAAATATAAACGACTGAATCCAACCTAAGTAGTAGTGGTATTCTCATTTAAAATACATGGGTTTGGGGAGCACTGCACACTTTCAACCAATAGATCAAATTGTAGGCGAAAAGAGGGCGTCCCATCTCTGTTGTTGTTCCGACATTTGAAATTTGAACGACTTTTTTATTCTATTGTACGTACTTTGGAGCGACGGTTCTATTGCGTGTTAATTAATTTCTTCTTAAATTTTTATTGAAAAAATGCAAAAATGCGCATCCTAATGTGTTCGATATAGCACTCAACTCGCCCTGGTTTCTGTATTCCTGTATTCGACATGACTTCTATGGCGCCCTAGTTGTGTCCTGAACTGACCCCAGTTAATTTTTCGGGGCAAGAATTCAGCGCTGAGTTTCACTGTCATTTTGGTTGCTGTCATTCATTTTTCAATGTAATACTTCAGGGCAGCATATTTTAGGTCTGTTCCTTTACTTTTAAATCTTAAGAATTTTTACGAATTCGTAATTCGAATTCGAATTACGAGAGCGGCTTCGAGAGAGCAAGATATTTCCCCTTGCTTGTTTTTACTCAACAAATTTCTTTGCGTAAGAATTGAAACAACTGTCAGACGCATAAAAATTGACAGCTGATTTGAATTTGTTGTTCTATTTAGCATTTGGGTGGAATATTCGCATTTGGGTGGAATATTCGCATTTGTGTTTTGCACAGATTACTACAAAAGCGTTCCTTAACTTTTGCGTAAGTTTCCCTTTTTGAGAGAGAATTCATCCCCTCCAAAGGCATTTTGACAGACTACAAATGCGACAGGTCTATGGGACCCAAGGCCTAGCTTCTCGCAACCATTCGCTTTGTGTGGGTTTTCAATATTTGGGACGAATGGAAGGGATCTACAATTTTACGCCGAGTCCAAACGGCTAATTGAGAAGCTCATTCATGACAGTTTTACTCTCGGATGCTTGTCAGACGTTCGCGAGAGGTGGCGCAGTGGAAAAAAACCTTAAGATGTAATTTGGCCCTCTCGGGATTCGAACCTGAGCCCCTCGCTTAGTAGCCCAACACACTAACACTAAGCCACTGCGCCACTTTCGTGTTCGACATAGTAGCCGAATTTTCATGGTTTTGGACAGGCGGGAAAATTAGCTGACACTTCTCAGTGCGCACTAGTGGGCACTAGTGCTAGCCACGTCGAACAAACCTTTTGTTCGACAAACAAAAACAACCAAACACATCAATGCTTTGTCTGCAGGTTCGTCCAGCCAAAAAATTGTGAACTTTTTCACTCCAACAGTTGATAGCGCCACAGCTGCAGTTGAAGCTACATGGATATTTTTATTCCATGGCTGGAGTTTCCGTCAAAATATTGGACATTTCATCGGAAGGCGGTGAGACATCAATAATAATTATCAGTGATTTGTTAAAGAAAATTGCTGCATACTACGGATTGGAACGGAAAATTATTGCGTTCTGTGGTGTAAATTTTGGTGGCGAAACGAGAGGAGGAGAAAACAATGTTTTCTACAGGCTGAAGCAGTGGCTGCCGCATTTAATTCAACATGCATGCGATGTGATGCCGTTCGATGTCGAGTAGGCCATTGTAAAAATATGTTCATGTTCATATTTTTACATCTATACGACACGCGTTACAGCGTTGCAGCGTTTGTTGCGATACAGCTGTCGTCGAATATCTCAAACTGTTGGGATATGCGCAGATAAGATAACTAGCACTTGGACCAGCTATCAAACGCGTGCTACAGCTGTAAAAACCTTTAAAAAAATGCTCTTTCTTGGATTACCGAAAGGGGAAAAATTGCTAAAAACATTTTACTCGGATCCGATGTCAAAGTTTTGGTTGTATTTTGTGCTGGAGCAGGTACGGACTTTAATTTCTAAACGGTTGCTTTGAAAGTAATTTAAATTTGAATTCGTTTTGTTTAGGCCGAGTTGTTCACGTATAGCGTATTAAAAATGGAAGGCGACGAAGTTGCAGCCATCGAAGTTGTTCAATATTTGGGTGAGCTTGTAAACACATTGAAAATGCGAAAGGCTGATCATTTTTTATCGCATCAGACTGCGATAGAAAAACGACAACTGATTAACGATGGTTACTCTAAAGAAGTTATAAAAACTACGATTCATGCATTCTTTGGTAATTTCAAATTTATATTTCTTATATTGTGTTTTCAATTGGTTTGATTTTTCAGACGATGCGTGCGAATACATCGATTTGTGGGCAGGTTCGATAATGGAGTTGAAGATTTATTCGTGGGCAATGTTACGCAAGGAGCCAGACGAAAACTCCGCAAAAGTGCACAAAGAGTTCGGATATGTAAAAAATTATTGCTCAGAGGCCAACATTAAACAGTGGAAAGAGGAAAACGCTTCGATTTCGAAGCGATGGTTCAAAATTTGTAATCATTTGGTAACAGAATATTGCGACTACAAGGAAATGACAGCAATAGTGTAATATATTCTATGTTTACCCGTATCTATCGCCTCTGTTGAACGAGTATTCGCTTCCATGAATAAGACGTGGAGGAATGAAAAATCGTAATTAAAAAATTAAACCTTAAAAGCCATTCTGACCACTAAGATGAACTTGAACATGTCGTGTATTGATTTTTATCATTGGATCAAAACGAAGCCGGATAAGTATTGTGTACAAGCTCCAGACAGTTGTACTGAACGAATGGATAATAAATCTGATAACGATACCATTGACGAAGACTTTGGCTTTACTTAAGTATTCGTTCATTTATATTTATCCTGTGTAAATACTGTTTTTTGGATATTAAAACCCGTAAAATTAAAAAAAGTCTTTGATTTTTCCTGTTTTCTCTTAATAAATGTATGGCATGATTAGGCATAACCAATGGTACGGGCCATTGGTATCTTTTGAAGAATACTCGCCTCCAGGTGCATATATATATATATATATATTGTCTACACTCTTACGACTGCGGGCGAGTTCATAATTGCAATATTGTTGCACATGCCATGCAAAAAATATTGGTTGGAGTAGTTTTGCGTTTCCAAAAAAGAGTTCATATATGCAGTAGGCAGTAAAAAAAAGACAGACATTTTTAATTTATCTTTCTTTTTAAAAACTTTAATAATGTCAATTAGAAGAATCATTTTAGGACTAATTCTTAATCACTTAAATGGATCTAATTTTGAAAGTGTTCAGGCAAAAACTTCAGAAAGATATAGAAGCAAAATTCAAAGAAAAAGGAAGATTCTTTTGATAAAAATGAACAGGATTTCAAGAAACATTCCAAAAACTGAGAGTTTTCTTAAAAGCATAGGACAATTTCCAGATGGTGTTTTCAGAAACTAAATATTTTCCCTAAAGAACAGATTTTTTGTTCGGCCTGCTATAAATTCGGACTTGATGCCTAAACGGATCGAAAGCAGCAGTTTGGTGTCAGCATCCGACCACAATTTTTGTTCACTTTCATTCGTATAAAACACAAATATCATATTTTAACATTTTAATAAAAAAAAACTTCATTTATTTTGGATATATCTATTTAATTTTCATTTATTTTACTTACATATTTGTTCCTGCCATCTTCCTGCAACTCGGCAACAAATAAAATTCAATGCAGAGTTGAACGCAAATAAAACTGCCGTCATGCAAAGATAGTGCAGGTTTTTTACATTAATGAACGCAAATATTGCAGTACTGCCGCATTTTTACTTTTATGAACTCAGCCTGCATCTTGTTTTGTCCTTGCAGCTGTCTGTGGTACAGAAATTATGTTTAAATTTGTTCGTAGTTCTGTGGTACAGTCATCTTGTACCTTAGGCCCCTATTATCGTTTGCGAAGCGAACACAATAGTATGCGAATGTTTTAAATCAGTATTACAATTCGCGAAATTTGAAAAATGCTTCGCCTTAAATGTCATAGTACTAGCGAATGTAAACCAAAGGAATTACCGTTCGCGAATAAAACAAATTCCTTCGCTTTAAAAGTCAAAAAAAGGCGAATGATAAAACTTGGTGACTATCGCGCGAATATTCGTTCATTTAGCACAATTTATTTTGTAAAAAGCAATATGAGTGCGCAAAAAGTTAAAAAAACGTAAGTAATTGACAATTTATGCATAAATTTTAAATATTCTAACATAAGAAATTTGTTTTTAGTATGAAAAAGACAAATTCCAATCAATTCCAAAAGCTGGTTGAATTGATGGAATGCAACCAGGACCTTGCGAAGGGCCTTGCAAAATTCGGCTCTTCGAAAAGAGAGAGTATGGGTATTTTATTTGGGAAACCTTTGCAGTGGAGCTAAATTCTTTGGGACCGCCTTATCGAAAGGGCAAGGAGTGGAACAAGGTATCTATTTTAATGCAAATGAAAACCGTTTTTTAAAGATTTTAAACATATTGTATTGTAGGTTTGGTTGGACTACAAGTTTTTATCCACTTAGCACAAATCCCGTTCTCTAAAATCCTTAGAACATCAGACAATATCACTGAAACTGTGGGCTGGGATAACCCTAAATTGAAATCATTTCCTACGCTTTTTTGGTAGCTTCCATCAGCAAAAAATCGCAAAGCACACGCAAATTTTATTATTGGTGGGATGGCACTAGAACGCGTAGAAACAAATTTGTCCTTGATCTCGTCCAGTAAGTATATAAAGGCTTCTTTGCTCAGCCTGAAATAAGAAACGAATCTGAAAATTTAAATACGCTTGATAGAAGTTGAATTTCTATCTTTGTAATAACTCACGTCGTATCAGGGAGCTCAAGAGGATTAGATGTGTCCCTTATATTTCTTCGCAGGCGCAACATGTTGGTTGTGGCAACCACATTCTCGTTCTCGTCATTATCACCATAAAACAGATCGATGGAGCTTATCATTTTGTTAAAAAATGTGAATGTAGCTCAATGAAAATACAAATTGTAATAAATTGTTTTCACTTTGACACTAATTGCAAACAAATTCAGTTTTTTTTTTTTTATTATTGTGGTGGCATTGAATTTAAAGCGAATAAGTTTATTCGCCAACGATAATACAAAAACACAGAACATTCGCTAAAGCGTTCGCCTCGAGACGAATTTTCGCTTCGCAAACGATAATAGGGGCCTTAAACTAGCTAAAGAATGCCTGCATAACGAGTACACGAACACCAAATGAATACATGAAATCACTTCCCTCAACTGCATATACAATAATAAACAATGTGCGTTCAGTACCAACAATTTGTATTCCCTTTATTACGGAAGATTAGTTATAAACGAGCAATATTATTGTATACAAAACTGTGACCAAAGATAAATACTGATTAGAAATTACACAAAATCACTTGTATAAATATTACGGGACAAATCGATATATCTTATTACATTTATGTAAATCTGCTTAATCTATGTATAAAATTAATAAAAAAAAAAAAACTTTTTGAACAATTGTTTTTACTCTTTTCTTGATTTATAATAATTGGTTTTGAATTTAATGTTTTCAGCCGTTGAAATATAAGATTACTTAAACGAGATATACCACTATGTTGGATGTATGATGGTTATTTTAATTTTTTTAATGTAATGTGAATATGGGACACGAGTTGTTGTTGTTGTTGTTTTTTATTTATGATGATTATGTATGTAATTTAATCCTCAATAGTGTATTCGGGCATTTTCTCATATTTGATCTTAGTGGGTTCATTGTCAGTGTTCACCAAAAGCAATGTATGGGAATAACCCATTGTGCATTGAGGAATTTTCATGCCGTCCATCTTTGGGACCTCCTTAGGAACTGTGGAAGACTTCTGAAACTCTCCAATTCCAAGCTCTCCGAAAGTAGGAGAAGCGCCCCAAGCAATAAGTGTGTCATCTGCAGATATAACAATGGAAGTGTTGGCACATCCGATGCTTATGATATGCCACCCTAAATGAAATGGAAAACGATATTAAAAAAGGTACAAAAGATAAAGATTTCGTAAATGAAATTACCTGAGAGATCCTGTACAGGTTTGGGGTACATGTTCGCCTCACCCGTCTTTTTGTTCTGACCGAATAAGAACAGAACTCCGATGTCATTTACTGCTAAACTGAAAGTGGATCCACAGTGTACACTACGCACTCCACGCCCTTGTGTGTCGAAATACTTGATAAGTCTGAAAGTAAGTGGAAACGGATTGAAGTGTATGTCAATAGGGTATTCTAATGTGTTTCGTATTCTAAAAACAAACGTTCAACAAATATAAAGATGTTTATTATAGAACTACATTTTTTTTACCACAGAATTACTTTCACATTGTACATCCCCATGTGTTACTAGCCTTCTTAAATCATATCAAAAAGTACTACACCGTCAGGTCTGGCGCACCGAAAACTATACAAGATCAACTGGTGGGATCCAGAAGCGCGCGATTCAACTTATAGGTGATAGAAATATACCCGAGACTGGGAATATGTCACTTGCCTCACCTTGTTTTACCGATAATTTCATCACCAAAGCTCTAATGAAATAGCTAAGTGCATTCTGACACTTGAACGACTCTCCCGCAACAAATATACTTTCGGACAAGATGTATAATATAAATTTTTTGGAATGCGTTGCATTGCGCGTTTTTCCCTTTTCATTACAACCCACAGTTGCCTACAATCCATATACACCCTTTCTATTAAACCTTCCATGAGTGAGCTGGTTGTATAACGGAACGGAAAAACGCCAGCAGTAGTGAATAAAAACAAGCCATCACTGAATCTACATACGACGAAGAACACGGCAATAAACAACACATAGTTGTTGGTCTTTGCCTTCGTTGGCGCAAAAGCAATTGGTTATCAGACAACGAAACGTTTGGAAGAGCATAAAAGACGGAAGATAACCTGTTTAAAGAAAGCAGTATTGATACCTAATACCGAGTACGATTGGTGGGCGTATAGGGCCAGCAGAAATGTGTACAGGACCGAAATTAAGCGGAGCAAAAGCAGATTTATAAAGCAAAACGTGGAAAGCGCAAGAAACCAAAGGGATATGTGAAGAAACTTGAAGCAATATGAACTAAAAAAAGGAAATGGCGGTGACATAACAGATATAAAATAAATAAAAATTTTGGCGCGACAGGTCTATGGGACCCAAGGCCTAGCTTCTCACAACCATTCGTTTTGTGTGGGTTTTCAATTTTTGGGACAAATGGAAGGGATCTACAATTTTACGCCGAGTCCAAACGGCTAATTGGAGCTCTATATGGCGATGGCCGAATTCGGAATCCCGGCAAAACTGATTCAGCTGTGTCGCGTGACGCTGGAAAACACGCGCTGCAGCGTGCAGTTTGGAAGTAGCTCCTCCGAACTATTTCAAACATGCACCGGATTTCGGCAAGGAGATGCGCTATCATGCGACTTCTTCAATCTCGTACTGGAGCAGATAGTGCGCAGGGCAGCTGTCAACACGGAAGGCACTATCTTCAACAGGTCCGTCCAGCTGCTGGGCTATGCGGACGATATTGACATCATCGGTCGCTCCCAGCGTGCCGTGATAGAAGCGTTCACGGCGATTGAAGAACAGGCGAAATCCGTTGGCCTTGAAATAAATGAGGGCAAGACCAAGTACATGCTATCAACAAACAAACAAACAACTGTCCACCGCCTAGGACAAAACGTCACTGTTGATAGCAAAAATTTCGAGGTAGTTAGGGAGTTTACCTACCTCGGAGTAAACATAAACTCCACGAATGACACCATAGTGAAGATCCGGCGAAGAATTACCCTAGGAAACCGTTGCTACTTCGGTTTCGCAAAACAACTGGGTTCAAAACTCCTAACTCGAAGGACGAAATGTATGCTCTACAAGACCCTTATCTTGGCAGTTGTGCTTTATGGCGCCGAGTGCTGGACCATAGGCAAGAAGGGAGAGCTAATACTGGGCTCCTTCGAAAGAAAAATTCTTCGGCGGATTTTTGGTCCTGTGTGCGAGGAGGGCGAATGGAGGAGAAGATACAACCGCGAACTCTATGAGCTGTACCAAGATGTGGATGTAGTCCAAAAAGCCAAAACACGTCGACTAAATTGGCTCGGCCACATCGAGCGAATGGACAATAATGCTCCGGCTAAGAGGATCTTCGAATCCCAGCCCCCAGGTTCGAGAAGAAAAGGAAGACCGAACCTCCGTTTCAAAGATCAAGCCATCGCGGATGCCAGAGCGCTTGGGCTGGACAACTGGAAGCAACGTGCCCGGGATCGTAGAGGATGGAAGGCTGCAGTGTCTCAGGCAGAGACTCTTCACGGGTCGGGAGCCCGATAAGTAAGTAAACGGCTAATTGAGAAGCTCATTCATGACAGTTTTACTCTCGGATGTTTGTCAGACGTTGGCGCAGTGGAAAAAAAACCTTAAGATGTAATTTGGCCCTTTCGGGATTCGAACCTGGAACCCCTCGCTTAGTAGCCCAACACACTACCACTAAGCCACTGCGCCGACAAAACAGATATAGTGCTCAATAATGTGAAGTTCAAAGAAAGCAAGGAAATTGCGAACCGATTTAATGACCTTTTTCTTGACAGTATCGTGCAAATTAATAACTCTATTGACTTGTAAGTTGTGTTAATGAGCTCAATGTAATTTTTAAATTTGAAAATGTAGCTTCACAGTATATGCAGTGTTCTTAAACAAATGAAAAACAAAAAGGATTTTGAGCACGTGTGCCCAAAAACATACATACTTGGAGAAGAGTTTTGTCCTTTCAATTCGTTACCGCTGTGAGTCTTAGAAAAAATTGTGTTTCGTCAACTAAATGATATTTTCGAAAGGAGCAATTTAATAACTGTGATTCAGTCGGGGTTCAGAAGGAATCGTTCCTGTGAAAGTGCAATTAATTTAGTGGTTACGGGGTGGAAAGAGCAAATCGCCCAAAAGAAACGAGTTTATTGTGTTTTTTTGGACCTAAAAAGGGCATTTGAAACTATTGACAAAACGGTACTCATGCAAAAGCTAGAAAATATGGCATTAAAGGGATTGAATTGCAGTGGTTGCGCTTATATTTAGAGAATAGATCGCAGGTAGTGAAAGTGAATGGTGAAATGTCTGAAGAAACAGAAGTGCCATTTAGTGTTCCCCAAGGATCAGTGTTAGGAAGATTATTGTTCATAATTTATATTAACGATATTCAAAGTGCGGTAAAGAATGGAAAAATTGCGCTATTCGCCGACGATGCAGTGATATTTGAAGAGTGTCACAATGGAATGGTGGAAGACTTAAAAAGTTTTAAAATAAAATTAAACTGAACGTAAAAAAGACACAGAGAATGATAGAATGGGAGAACAGGAGAGGATATAAGACTGGAAATTGATGGTGCAGAAATTGGAAAAATTGAAGATATTGAATATTTAGGAATTGTGATTGACAATAAATTAAATTTAAAAAAAAACATATAAAAGTGTTCAACTGTTTTGTTTCTATGTAGTGAAAATAATACAAAGGCTTCAAATTTTACAAAATAAGGCAATGCGTTGTGTTTTAAAGTGCAATAGATATGTATCGATCAATATTATGTTAAACTCGTTAAAGTGGTTATCCGTAAAACAGAGAGCTAACAATTAAATGCCATAATTCCTTATTAACTATGTGTAATTTATATAAGAGATGTTCAGCCATGCTCATTAAGAAATAGGAATGACTTTCGGTTACCTACCATGGTAAGTGCTAGTGCACAAAACTCTTTAATTTATAAAGGTTTCAAATTATTTAATGAACTAACAAATAACACAAAAAATTAAACAAACCTATTACTTAAAAAAAAAAACAGTGTTTAGAATTTGCTAAAATCTGTAATTTAAATTTCAATACCTCACATGAAGCTAGTAAATAAAGAACCAATCAATTAATCAATTTAATAAGATGTGTTAAATAAATACAATGAAATCTGAAAATAACGACGGTAAAGGGACCGGGCTCAAATGGTCGCTATAGCCGAACGTCGTTATAAGCGAAGGTCAGACAAATTAAAAAAATACTCATTCTTTACTAGTAGATATGTTACTACACAATGCTGTATTCATAGCTTTATTATTCAGTCAGAATTAAAAAGGAAAGACCTGTAATAACAAGAGATGCAACACTGGTTTGCATTTAATTCATTTCCTTGAAGAAATCTGCAGTCGCGAAATTATTTTTCTACAACAGTCAATGTGCGTCTAACAGATGGTGCGTTAGAAAACTAAAGAAAAATAATTCTATCAATAACAAAAGAATGATTGAGTACATGAATGTCACCTACATTCATAGTAGTAAGGTAAATATGCAGCTAAAGGATTCGTCGAACAGAACGCGTTTTTAACGCCACGGTGAGATTAATTTTGACGCAACGTTCTAACCGCCGCGTTAGAGGACGCCAAACAGAAAGCTGTCATTAATGTACATGACTTTCGGTTTTCATTTTCTAACAAAATGTCAAGCAGCTCGGAGAAAGAATTCATTCTTTTTTTTGCCGTGATATGTAATGCCCTAAAAAAAAATGGATTTACAAAAAGAGAAATTCTTTTGATATTTCCTCCCATATCTCAGCCTTTAAAACTGCATTTGTATACGATTCTCACACATTACGTACAAATAAGGGTAATTTCAAACACATTCGATAATTTTTTCCGTTTTTTAGGATATAACATCATGAAAAATTATTTCAAACGCGCCGCGTCATAAAATAATCTGGGCTCTAATCGCGTAAGACGACGATCGTCTGACGACGTCGTTTCGACGATTGTATTTCTTCGTGTAACACTAAAATAGTTGGATCGTCTGGACGACGTCGTTTTGGACGATTGAACTATGCTTCGTATAACTCGTGCAACTGTCAAATTCGACGACTGAACGATTGCGATTGAACGATTGCTATTTTGCAATCGTTTGATCGTTTTTGGTGCATTTTCTCAGTTTGATTCGGGCCGAGAGAAATATTAACAAATATTTAAGGGAAACATACACTTATGTTCTCTTTGGAGGGGACTCAATTTTGTCGGAATGGTAAAAAACGCATTTTTTGCAACAAAAAAAAATGGGGTACAACTTTTTTAGAATTTCAAATGAATTTTGTTTTATAATGGCATGCAGTAATGCAATCAGAAACGAAATGTAGTTATAAAATTGCATTCATTGAATCCTTTTTTACAACTTCAATATTAAGAATACAAATTCTCATGTGATGTTTCATGATGTTTGATTTCCGTAAACATCCTTCCACACTTAGGTATGTATATTTTCCACGAATGGGTGTCATGGACAGCGCCATCTTGTCTATGGTTTTTCACTTCCATCCAATTCTTCAACCCAATTCTACAACGGAAAAAAATGTCCATACATTTTCTGCTGTCAGAGTGTGTTTACAGTAGTCTTCAAACTGTTCAAAACTATAAGTTGGTCTCTTCAACAGAACAGACGTGTGTGTTGATATCGGAAAGAAAATTGAAGTATTTTAAATAGATTTATAGTTTTTATTTAACAAAAATTATATCCTCGGTGTCGTGGAAATACGGTGGTACAGATGGATGATTTTTGCGGGAAGTGCGAACGAAGATTTAGTCGCGACGATCCTCAAATCGTTCCATGCAGTGGATTCTGTAAGAAACGGTTTCATCGGGCTTGTTGTGAGGGACAATTAACTGAATACGATGTTCGGCTTTTAGCGAGAAATCGAAATGTTCTTTATTCATGCGAAAATTGTAGGCTTGTTGCAGAGCAGATCAAGCATCAATATGATAAATTAATTAGTTTAAATAAGTCGAATAATGAAAAATTATTTAACACATTGACTGAACTTTTTGAAAAAAATAAAGAAGCGGTAACTAGTATGGTTAAGCAAGAAATTGAGTCTACGTTACTAAAACAACAAAAAGAGATTGTACATGAAAATAAAGAGTGTGTTGTAAACTGTAATAAAAAGCTTGATGGACTAAGTGAGAAAATGGAAAACATAATAGCGAAGTCAAAATCAAACGATAAAAGAGATGAAAATAGAATGTCTTATGCTAGTGTGACAAAAAAAGACGCACCCATAGTGTTACGACCAAAAACAAAACAGGGCAATGATAAAACCAAGGAAGATCTGGTAAACAATGTTGACCCGGCTGCCTTGTCTGTCAAAGTAAATAATGTTCAAAATACACAAAACGGGGGTTTAATCATCAAATGCAGTGATGAAATTTCGAGGCAAAAAATTGAATCGGAGATAAAGCAAAAAATGCGAGAGGGCTATGAAGTGAACATTCCGTCTTTAAGAAAACCAACAGTATTAGTATGTGGAATGCGCGACAGGTACACCGAAGAAGAAATAGAGGAGAAAATAAAAAAGCAAAACGATTTACATAATAAGCACGTCAAGTGCATAACTGTTTACAAATCTGCTAAGTCAGGCAAATTTAATTCGGTGGTGGAGGTGGACAAGGATGGATATAGTACACTAATGGAGCAAAAGCTTATAAACATTGGATGGGGAAAGTACAGGGTGTTTGAAAATTTTAAATTGAAAAGATGCTACAATTGCAGTGGATACAACCACAAAGCAAAAGAGTGTCGTTTTAAAAAGGCTTGTCCAAAATGTGCACAGGAGCATGATCTAAAAGATTGTAAGAATGAAGGCGCTGAAAAATGCATTAACTGTTTATTGCTAAAAATAACTATAATTTAAAAGATATCTCAATCGACCATGACGCCCGCAGCGATGAATGTAAAGTCTTTAAGCGGCATCTTGCTCGGTTGAAGGAGAGAACTGACTTTTAGCAACCAACTGAATTCAAAGGAATTCTAATGAATATACAAAGCGTAGTTTCAAATTTTGTTGAAATAGAGCAAATAGTCCTGGAAAATGATTTTGATTTTATTGCGTTAACAGAAACTCATACAACTAATAAAATTAAAAAAAGTGAAATTAAACTAAACTCCTATGCTACTTTGAGGTGTGATAGTAAATCAAGACATACAGGAGGAGTCATATTGTACTTAAAAAATAAACACCAATACGATCCGCCAATAAAGGTATCAGACAATATGGATTTTTGGTACTTAGCAACTCGTTTGTACCTAGGAACACAAACACTTGTTGTAATGATATTTTATAGATCGCCTAGTTCATCTAAGGCATTATTCTGTGATGAATTTGCTGGATTGGTGGAAGATGTAATTGAAAAATGAGAGCAAGTGCTGATTCTAGGGGACTTTAACATAAATTGGCTAGTCAATGATACATACAAAAATAAAATGAAAAACATAATTAGTGACAACTTCTGCAAATTAGTGATCAATGAACCAACACGAAAAACATCTGAGGGGGCAACGTTAGTTGATTATGTTATTACAAATAAGATTGACATAAGCTGTGAAGTAAGAAGTGAATTAAATATATCGGACCATGAAACTATTGAAATCAAAATCAGAAATAAAACGTCAATAAATAAAGGAAACACGAAGAGGTGTATAAACTCACTGAAATACAAAAAGGATATATTTTATCAACGTGTGAGCATCAGTCCAATAATTGGTTTGCAATATTTGGAAGTAAATGTTAATACTCTAGCTCAAAGTTTTCAAATTGAATTAATGAGAGTTGCGGACTTTTTTGTTAAAAAAATTGAAATAAACCAAGGGAAGTGCGGGTGGTTTAACAGGGAAGTTAATCATTTAAAACATGTTAAAATATTAAAATACAATAAGGCAAAATTTACAAATAATGAACTCGATTGGCATGAATATCGAATAAGCAGAAACGTGTACAAACAAACCCTAAGAAATACCAAAAATAAATATATCCAAAATAAAGTTGAAAACAGTTTTGATCAAAAATCAATGTGGCGAAATATTAAAACGTACGTCCTAAATAAAGTAGAAACGCAAATTGATACAATTAGCTTCGATGGAATAAATATATCAAATAATCGCGAAATAGCTAATCAGTTTAATAACTATTTTATAAAAAGTGTAGAAGAAATAAGTAAATCAATCCAGAGCATTCAGTATTCAAATATCATCGACAGGAGAACGGAAGTATTTAAGTTTACTTTGATAGATATCGAGCAATTAAAAATGATTTTAAAATCGATGAATACAAAAAAGGATCCGTTTTTATTATCAGTGAAAATTCTAATTGACCAAATTGAAGTGTTGGGTCCTGTAATAGTAAAGATAGTAAATTTATCTATGCAGTGTGGCGTGTTCCCCGAAAGTTGGAAGGAGTCATTTGTAAAGCCAATTCAAAAAGTAAGCGGAACAACAAAAGCAGAAGAATTTCGCCCCGTTAATATGCTTTTATTATTAGAGAAGGTACTGGAAAAAACCGTATATTTACAACTTCAACGATTTGTTGAAGAAAATAATATTCTTATCTCAAATCAGTCAGGATTTAGAGAAAAACATTCTTGCGAGACTGCATTAAATTTAGTACTGGACGACTGGAGATGTCTAACGGATGCTAAACAGAAAATTATTGCGACGTTCATTGATCTACAACGAGCTTTCGAAACGGTCGATAGGAATATACTGATGGACAAATTGTATCAGTATGGAGTTAGAGGAAATGAATGGAACTGGTTTAAGTCATATCTAAGCAATAGATTTCAACGCACAATTTTTAATGATACTTGTTCTGAGGTAATGGAAGTTAGAATTGGGGTACCCCAGGGCTCCGTTTTGGGTACACTTTTATTCAATTTGTACATAAACGATATGTGTGAGGTAGTGAAGTACTCCACTCTTTGTTTGTTTGCGGATGACGCCTTACTTTACGTTCAGGGTAATGACATTTATTTGTGCGCGGAGAGAATAAAAACTGACTTGGAATTGTTAAATGAGTGGCTTAAAATGAATAAGTTAAAATTAAACGCGAAAAAGACTAAAGGTATGATCATTGGAGGTTCACTTAATGCGGACATAGTAGTGGGTGCTGAAAAAATTGAAATTGTGAATGAAATCAAATACCTAGGCATAATAATTGACCGTAATCTAAAGTTTAAAGAACATATCAACTATTTATGTAAAAAAGTGTCGAAAAAAATTGGTTTCTTTAGAAGAGTGCGGGATAAGCTTTCACCTATGAATGCAATTAGGGTGTATAACACAATAATAAAACCACATTTTGAATATTGTTCAACGGTACTTCTACAATGTTCGGCTGAAAGTATGAGCAGATTGCAAAAGTTGCAGAACAAAGCGATGCGTTGTATTTTGAAAATGCACCGTTTAACGCCAACCTTGCATATGTTAAATACATTAAAATGGTTAAGCATTAAACAGAGGGTAATTTACAATGTTTTGTTTTTTGTTTTCAAGCTAAAATCAGGTGTTCTGCCATCCTACATAACGGAGAAGGTACGGTTTGTTAGGGATGTTCAACCGTACAACCTAAGAAGCAACCAGAACTTCAGATTAGATCGTCACCGTACTGTTGGTGGACAAAACAGAGCCTTGTACAAAGGAATAGCTATGTTCAACATGCTGCCGAACAATATAAAAAACTCTTCAAATGCTTTTATTTTCAAACGATTATTGTTAAATTATGTAAAAGAAAATTTTTAATATTATTTTTTAATTACTTGTTTAATTGAGAATTGTTAAATGTTGAATTATAAATCTCATGTATAATATTTTTTAATGGCTCCGTGTGCCAAATAAATAACTCAAATCAAAAAAAAAATGGGAACGATGAACGATTCGATTGAACGATGCTACGAAGATGTTACGCGAAGCAAACTTACAACGACGTCGTTCAGTTTGATCGTTCTGACGATGATCGTTTCATGAATTACGCGATGAGAGCCCTGTAATTTTTCACAACCCAGCGTTTCACCGCCGCGTTCAAACAAAAAGCGACAAAATGTTTGTGAGACTTTCTTTGGAGGCGGCGCAGTAAAAAACAATAACCACTAAGCACTAAGTGTAGCCAGTCATTTCAGCTTGACTTAATATGGTTACGCCGAAAGCAGTAATGGTGCGCACTATGTTGTTCTTATGTTCTTATGCAATTTATTATTTACTATAAATGTATATTACCTGGGAACCATTTCATCTTTTGGCTCAGCGTGTCCTAATCTTCCGAATCCTCCGAAGCCCCAACTATAGACACGTTTTTTAGAATCAACCGCAACCTAAAAACAAAAACAAAAGCTTACATTTAGTTGTACAAACTAAGTAGATGTTATAATTACAGTGTGATTATTTCCGCAAGCAAAGTCGACAATTTGAACATTTTCCACTGGAATAACGTGACCATCCTTTGATTTCTCAATGTAAAGAACCACTTTTTTGGGTGATGTTTCATAGTGGAATGATAGTTTGTTGGCATTAACGAAGTACTTTGCGTCAGTGTTGTGTCCCAGCTGACCATATTCGGGCAGACCAAATGTATGCAAATTTCCCTTTATGTCAAGAATAACGGAAAACTCGGCACCACAGCCAACACGAATGATTGGGGGTCCGCGGTAATTTATTCGGGTAGGAGTATTAATGGTCGCATGAATATTTCCGACACCACATTGGCCCATTTTATTCTCGCCACAGGCATATACTGTTCCTGTGTCTGTAAGAAATAGCGAATGATGTCTGCCGCATGCTGCTTGAATGACATTCATGTTTTCAAGTGCCGGAACTACTGTTGGTTTCTCGCATATTTTAACACCTGGCAATCCCAGTTGTCCGTTTGGGTTACGACCAAAGGTAACTGCCTTTCGATCCATATTGATAAGAATGCTGTGTGCTGATGAGCATCCACTTACGCAATAGCGGTACTGAAATAAAATTGTAATTATATTATTCTTAACAAGGAAGTACACACACAAGGGCAGCGAGAGAAGAGTATCGAATCAGGAGAAGGGAGGAAAAGAAGATTCTGCGTAGAAAGAAGAGGGCTTATGCAGCTTCCTAGCTCAAGGAGATCGAAGAGTCGCGCGATCGTAACAACATCCGCAGGTTTTATAAAAAAAAACAAGCAACTGGCTGCTGGTTACAAACCCGGAACGCAGGCTCTTCGAGAGAGCGAAGGAAACCTAGTCACTGAAGCACAGGGAATAGTAGATGTGTTTAAGCAGCATTTCCAGCAGCTGCTTAATGGGCACCATGTACAGAGAGTGATAGGGCAAGAAGAGAACCCACGTCCAGTCAATGAAGAACCAGTTCCACCACCCAGTATAGAAGTGCGCTTAGCTATAAAAAAGCTTAAGAACAACAAGGCCGCAGGCTCTGATGGTTTACCAGCGGAGCTCTTCAAATACGGTGGTGATGTTTTGGTAGGGTGCATGCACCGAATCACCAACCAAGTATGGGTGGAAGAAAACATGCCCGATGACTGGACTATCAGCTCTATATGCCACATCTACAAAAAAAGGCGATCCTATGTCTTGCAAGAACTATCGAGGCATAATGTCCGTGAGTCTCCGTTTTTTATTCTGTGATGCCACAAAGAATTTGATTCAGAAGTTACCTTTTTCACGCAACAAACATGCATTTACGTGATGATAACAGAGCTGTGGGTGTTGTTTTGAGCTTCGTCCGTGATCTTAAAACCTTTTTATTGAGAAAGTTTAAGCGCCATCGGACTGCTGGTTTTTTTTTTCAATAAAAAAAATCCTTTGTCTCGTTGGTGTTACGCTGAAAACTATTGTTCTGCGGCAAAAATTGTTACAACTCAACCTAATTTACCGCTAGTATGGAAATTTACTAGAATTTATGTTCTTTATGACCTTACAAAATGTAAGCAGATATTGGTATTAAAAATTATGAGGTCATACTTATTATTATTTTTAAAAAAAAGACGTACCTTTTCATCTGTGAAACGATGGAAATTATATAAATTGGGTCGAACTTTCTGAACATTCTTCCGATCCCTTTTTCCAGTCAAGTCCCATGTCACCATACCGGCAATCATCAATTGACCTGGTTCTTTGTCAAACGTCTGGAGTAAATCTTCCGGCAATTTGGTAGGAGGATCCAAATCATCGCTTGGTATAAGCACTTCCACCTGAGCAGAGTTTTTACCCCCCTCATCTCCTGAAGCATCGCTTACTTCGTCCTCAAAGTCCGATTCCTTCTTTTTCGGTCGACGTTTATTCGGCCCAGCATTATTCACCCCAGCTTTGCGTTTTGCAGACATGGCGCTAAAAATTGCATTTATTTAAATTATTTTTCATAACAAAATGACGCCAAGTAAAGAGTAATGTAAAAAAAACGCCACTTCTTTGAGCACCATTTTTTCAGCTGCACAAATTTTCTTTTGTGTGAACGGAATGGTATTAGTGAAAACAAAAGACACCATCATCGATATCATTTTTAAGATTATTTAAATAACAAGAAAAGCCCTTTTCGTACTGCCAAAAGCATTAAAATGTGTGCACTTAATAAATTTAAGTAACAAATCTCTTAACGGAGTGGTACAAATATAATATTTTCAAATTATTTTCTTCACACTCGATTTGTTAAAATCCGACACAGCAAGCGTTTCTAATTTTGTCATTCATTGGTGCAAAACATGATTTCAAAGAATTCACAAATCGTAACCACTTGGCAAGCATATACATTCATTTTGGTAACTAAACAAACCTTTACTAAGTCGAAATAAATTTATTTGTTTGAAGCGTCAGTTTTTTTGTAACAAAGGACTCTACTTTTTTAATTTAATGATTTTAAAAGGTCGCCAATCCAATCTTGTAACTAACAACAGAAGAACGAAGAAGAGAAGAATATACCAACCAAACGAATTAAAAAAGTTGTTTGTGATGCCGCTTCTCGGTTCTGAAGACAACCCTCCGCTCGACCAACTTTATCGCCAAATGAAAGAGACGGCAAGTTTACTACTAGGCGATGTTGTGCGCGAAAAATATGTCTTATTGGTATGAAACTACAGATGTCTCTATAAGCGTCTTAGAAATTGCGAGTTGCACGGAAAATTTGAAAGAATACAGGGTCTGATGCCATTTTATTGATTGCATTTCTTAAATCGTACAAGGATTAAAGCAGGTTTATAGTAGGTCTGTTTTATAAAATGTACACTAAACCGAAAAAAATAATTACCTTTGTACGAATACCTATACAGATATATCAGCCTGAAAGTCTGCAAGAATTATATCAAAAATACAATTGGTACAAATTGTATTACAGAAAACAAGTTTCCAATTTTCCATAGCAAACAAGGTGCAGACCTGAACTAAATAAATTCCCTTTAGGGTGAATATTGTTTTTTTCCTATGAAAGTATAAACTGGTATATTTTGCTGTGTCTCGACTTTTAGCCGAGTGGTACCATTGAATAACTACAAATAGAAGTGGACACCGCTCATTTTGAAGCGACATACGGACCTTCAACGCGGCGGAAATTTGAACTAACTTAGTGTATGCATATACCATCATTTCTAGGTTCGTTTCATAAGGAAAATTATGTCGTTTTCCATTGGTTTCACTCGGGGATTCACTCATTCTGCAATCCAATGGAACAAGAAAAATGCTTCTGGTTGAATGTAGAAATGTATTGGTGAAATGCCAAAAAATAGTCTACGGCTGCTGTCAGCTGACTTGTGTAAAATACACAAATTGCACTTGTGTGAGTGCTCCTTGAGTGGATTCTGACTTCAAATCGAGAAGCGAATTTCTCTTCTCAGAATCACCAGAAGAGTATTTTTTGTGCCAAAGGAACGGTTTCAGAAGTGATTTTTTCAATTCCGGACTCTCCCGGACGCTTCTTTTTGCCCAATGGAAAACGACATTAGTTTCCCAAAATATCCCAAACTACCCCCTTCTTTTTTTCTTATTTCTCTCATTGACAACATGCAAATGAAAGAGAAAGAACAATTCCTTTTGTTATCTTCATTCTCAACTGTTTGCGTACTCATGATTGTGGCTGTAGAGTGGAAGTTATGCAAAGGAAAACTAAATCGGGTAGGTACTTTTCGCATATAGCAAGTGGGCATAACAAAACTGATGCGGTTTTTTATGAGGATAACAATATGGAAAGAGGGAATATGAAATGAAGATCGGATAGATACTTTTCGCATATAGTAGGCGTTTTTTATTTTATGCCAATGATCCATATAGATCACTGATTTACATGATCTACAAGAACAGTATATATATATATATCGAGAAACCAAATGGGCATCATATCAAACTCACAGGATTTCGTTAGATGGGTATTGTCATGGAAGAGGGACAAAAAAGTACCGGTGTATTGTTTTAACCGTCTTTGCCAAACATTAAATGGAATACTGCAATTGTGGGACTATATAAAAGGGGAACAACAGGAGTACCTAATAACATCCCACTTAATTACTGATTGTCTGGAGAATACTAGCTATATCAGTCGTTAGAAACAGAGCTTCATATGAAAGAAATCCTTCTGCATTTTGCCTACACAAAAATTTAAAACAGATGAGTTTATATAATATAGTTGCTCCTAATACAACTTCATATGAAACATCAGATTCATCAGTTCTTTTAAATATGGCAGATGTTAAAAGTACGTTTACTGAGACATTATTTGTAGATACAACTTACAAATTGAATAGAGTTATTATTATAGAGTTCTTGGATCCGGATGGTAGTTATATGTTTACAGATGTAGTATACCAAGATGAAGCACTAGCATTGAAGCTAGTTCCGGTATTGCAAAGTAAGAATGTTTGCGTCGTAGTTTTTGTCTTAATATGTGTCTTGGTTTCTGTATCCATCAAAAACATTTACTCCCTTTAATGACCTACGTACTTAATATAGCGAGTTTGACGATGTGGAGGATTTATCAGAATCAGAGACAGTTCCAATCAGGTTCCAATTATGCAAAACATGGCTACACATTATTATTCGGGATATATTTCTCATGCCATATTAAAGTTTTTTGCACCTGATCAAAATGAGTCGATCGTCAATATGAGGATATGAGGCTACAATTAATGGTGGTTTAGTCATTCGGACTACACATTTTGTAGAGTTATACAATGTTCCCACCAACGTGATTTAGCTAAATCCGCTTGGTTTAGCTAAATCATCTCATTAATGATGTGATTTACCATACATTTTCGTGATCACTAATTACGTGATTTATACCTGTTTAATTTTTAATTACGTGCAAATCCACACAAAATAACATCGAACATACACAAAATAGAATCAAACAGACACAAATAAAATCAAACCAACCTGTAATCGACTTTAGCTGTCCACACAAAAACAAACTGTCAAAAAATTAAAATTAAAAATTTAGATATTAATTGTTTTAATCATTTTTGGATTTATTCTGGTAGAAATAAATTATATCCAAAGCATTTGAACTCATTTTAAATTGTTGGATGTCATTTTTCTTTTGCACTTTTATATGTACCTACCTACGATATTGAAAATTTGCCAACTAATTTCAAATGTCACGCTTAAAAGTTCGGTTGGGACGCCTGTCGTGATTTATAAATCACTTCAGCTAAATCACGTTGGTGGGAACAAGGTAGGTATTATTGAAAAAAATAATCAAGTGTTTCGAGGAACGTTTTGAAAAGCAATGCTTCGAACAAAATGTAGGTACCTACCTACTTAATATTCTTTTAAATTTGTGTATACGAATAGCAACCAATTTGAACTTATTATTATTCAAATCTGCAATCATCTGCCAGGCAAGTAGCAAATACAAAAAAAAACACCGCAATAAACCTCTAACAAAAATTCCAAAAGTAACAAGGAAATAAGGACAATCAAAGCGTATCGACAGAAAGATAAGCATAAAATATCGTACCTGCTTCAAACTGGTTTACAACAAAGAATTACCCAGACAGCATTCCCCAGAGGGATATTTTTTTAGGATATTATACATTTTCGTGTTTTCGTTTTTATGCCAGGATCCATTTCACAAACCCGCACAAGCGATCGCAGCGACGTATGGACCGCGTAGCGGTCGTCGTCGGTGATGCCGATTCTATGTGTAGTTATTCAATGGTGGTACGCAGCTCGAGCTGAAAATCAAACTTTTGTTTCCGAATGTCCTTCATGTTCCTTTCTGTCAAAATTAAACGCATCAATTTAATGGGTCGGGACATTTTTTCAAACTAAATTTTGACAAATCGCTCTGCTCTGTTGTTCTGTTGCATTGACATACTATACATGACCAGCAGCCAGCAGCCAGCAGCAAATTTTTCGTTGAAGCAAACATAAGTACTAACGCTTTTGGTTTACGAAGGAGAAAATCGGAAACACTCGAATGTCATCGAGCAATTCGATTGCATTTTCAAACTAAACGATTATTTTTTTAAGTGCTGAGTACGCCATCCGTTGTAGAAAGTTGGAAATAATTTGAATAAATCGTTATTTTGCGCAGTTGCAATGTTTCTACAATGGATGGCACTGTGTTCTATGTAAAACATAGCAATGGCGCGCAGAGGTTTCATACTTTATTACTTTATAAATAAAGTAGTGAAAACTCAAAAGGATTAGATTGCTTTATGTAAAAATTGTGCGTATACAAAATATTTAGCAAAATTTTGTGAAAAAGCAGTTTCGAATTTTCGTAGCAATTGCTTTGCCGGTCACTTTCGATGAATAAAGCAAATATACGAGCAATAAAAATAAATATTGACACCCATATTAATAAACAAATTTGCACAAGTTAGTTTGCTAGCAAACGTCAGTTAACATACAAAAAAGTGACATAACTGCTGGGTAACAAGTTTATAACTTTAGCAGTTTAGCAGTTTATTTTATTCACCTTAATATTTTCTTCATGGCTTACAGCAAGATCTCGTAGCGTTGTTGTATTTTATTTAAGTACCAATAATTGCTAAATGTCATTTCAGAAGAGCTTAATAAATAAACTTTAATCTTATCTAATATCTAAACAACTAACTAACGATTTTTTAATGTTGTTGTTAACCATATAAATCATTTATTTATAAAAACCATCAGAACGAAAAAAACCTTATAACAAATACACAGTATTGTAAGTAACTGTTTTTCATAAGTACTAACAAATACTTTAAGTGGCAGCTCTGATGGGTACTTAAATGTTTGCATCTCTTTATTGCTGTATTCTGACTGATCCCCTTCCCGGCAAAATGTAATGATCTTTGACTGGAAAAAAAGTTTTTCCTTCACATTTTCTTTGGAAAATTCCCAATTGCATATCATATATTATTGCACTAAGAAAAAATGCATAATCTATAAATAAATACTTTTGATATAGGTACATACTTAATTATTTAAAAGCCATGCCGTGCAATTCTTAATTCTGTTTGTTTCGCTACATCTTTCATTGTAGTATATGTAAATAAACGCGTGTTCTAGCACATGGTATTGGTTTGTTAACGCACTTGCATACTTCGGAAGAGCTTTTCTTTATTATCGGTTCGGTGAAAACAAGTGGTTTTTGTTTTGTATATTTTGGTGTACTGGATGATAACCCCCAGCCGAGCGAAGTGACCTATATTGAGATCAATCATTGAAAAGCGATTTGTTTCCGTCGATATTATTGAATATATATTTTGCAAAACTTGATTGTGAGCGAGTTGATAATTGGACGTTGACGATAGCGGAGTGCGTAGGTTTGAACAAGTTTACCAAGATGACGATTTTGAGATTTTATGCTGAGGACGCATTTGATTTGCCCTATGTAACTCGGATTCTCAAGCAGTTACAAACGGTGAGTAAAATAGAATGGTACCTACCTACCTAAAGTTTTATTTACACAAATGCATAAATGTACATAACTATACTATCCGAAGTCACATAAATCTGCAATGTGACACTTTTTTTTGGTTCTAAACAACAAGAGTTTGCTACTACATATTTCTCAATCTCATTACAATCGAATTACAACTTTTCCCATAAAATAATTTGTGATCTGTTTTTTTAAGTACCTACCTATTATTATTCCGTTTTGCTACAATAATTGGGTTCTCTTCGTACTTTACAACGTGTGCGCTGGTTACTGGATACTGGTTAGTGAATAGTGAGCTGGGATCGAATTAAGTCACCCGTGAGCGAGCAACACGTCACTGAATTTTGTTGATTTTTACATGCAAAAGAATAACAAATGCAGTCACATAGTACTCAATCACGGACACGTTAATTCAACCCCTGAACTTACCGAACGAAGTCAGAGTTTAGGAGGTTCAACCTCCGAACCGAAATGATAGATGGCAAACATTCATTCAGCAAACAATTTTCTGATTTTAGAGTTTTGGACAAACTTTAAAAACAGTTTTACAATGTATCACCGAGTTATAGAAAGCGCCCATCACTTAATTTTATATAAATGTAGACCTTTTCGATGCTTGATCACGGAGACTTATTGAAGTATTCAAAGATCGTTCGTATTCCTTTCAACCAAAGGTATTTAAATGCCTCCAATTGGCCCCGCCATATAAGCTAAGTTTGTCGTCTACAGAGTTGCCACTCGGAAGTAGTGCTCAAGTCTTTGCGGACCGGAACATTAATGTTCATACGCTCAATATGTCTGAGTTATATTAGTCGAATAATTTAAATCTTCTTGACTAGCTCTATGTTCCTAAACAACCCGTACCTTCATCTATTCTTTTGTACGTCTGCTCACTGGGATTTAAACTGGAGCAAAGATCACAGATAAATTTTCGCTCAAAGCAACTGATTGCGTTTTTCATGAATTATTTATTTCCTAAACAACATTTTAAAATAATGTTTATTTACTTCAAACAAGTAAAAACAGAGGAAACTCGACTCGTGTGTTTTAGATTTTCGGGTTCATGCTTTAGGCGTTCAATATTGTTCTCAGTACCTATTCAATTAATCTGAAATTATTTGTCATACATATCCACATAATAATAATAACGAGCAAGATCCAAGATCCAGTAACCGAATAATTACTTAATTTTCGAATAGCGATATCTTCAATATTTGTGGGGCTGTTGTTTTTTGAGTGTTTCTAAAATGTATCTTGTATCCAGGGTGGTTTTGTAGGCATCAAAAGTTGGAGGGCTGTTCTTGTTAAAAAGGTTAGAAGCAGAGGTATGTCCAAGTCATAGTCATATAAAGTTAGATATATTTTGTTGAGTTTCTCAGGGTTTACTTTCTTGTAATGCTGGTGGTATATGCTTCAGTCGTTTTTGATACGAGTTTCTGTGGCTTTTAGAGTTAGTTTTATTAAATCAAGTTTGGTGCAGAAGTTGATACTTGAATCGGCGTTTTCATTTCCTCGGATTCCGACATCCCCAGAGTCCACATCAGCTTGAAAATTCTTGTCTATTTTAGAAGTCGATATCTGATTTTTTTATGCTTCTAGAGCAGATGATAAATTTACCTCGTCGATTTATTACCATATTCATAGCTTCTGCTGTCCATTTTTGGGAGTCACATAAAATCATGTGTTTTTCGTTGTTTTTGAGTCAATGATCGTTCGGTGGACTTTTCTGACCTGAAACTGGTAGCGTCTCCCTACACTATGAAGTATAAAAAGGTACCCTTCTCTTCTTTGCTGATAAAGCTTAGTATCGGGGTTTTATCGCAGAGAGCAAATAAACTGAAACATGTTGGAACGCGTAGCAAAAACCACCATTGCTCTGAACAACCTAAAAAATTAGGTATGTGTGAGCTGGAGGGATGAACAGGGTCCTACACCACTAAAAGCTCCACCTCGGAACAGTCTTGATGATTTACAAGGCCTCAATAAATTTTTAAAATATAATAGACTACTTGAAGTTTTAAGTAGTAGCGTTTTTTCGTTTTTTCCTGTTGGGGGGAGAAGAAATGCTTTACGCACCTTAAGGAGGCCTGTTTGCGTTGAACTAAAACTCCTCCCAACCCTATGGTTTCTGACACACCCTCCTGGACCGCTCTTCTGATTACTTCAAGGGGCTGTAATCATACGCCATTTCGGGCTCACGTGCTTTCCAGGTATTGTCCTTCTTCTCTTTTCTTTCTTCTGAGAATATCTTCAACGAACTATCAAATTTTTCCCCAGTTCAGGTCGCTCGTCATCATTTTGTGAACTATGTTTTCTGGATTGAAGGCGCCAATGCTGCTTTCCAGAACTGTGCGTTGTGCTTCCCATCTTCTGCAGGCAAAAAACGTGTGCTGTGCGTTGTCTGTTGGAGAGTCACCGTACTGACAGGCTGGACTAACCGTTTTACCAATCTTATGGAGAAAGGCGTTGAAATTTCCGTGACCTGTGAGAATCTGGGTGACCGTGTTTCCGGTCGTTCCACTCAGCCCCGTTTCTTATCAGCCTCGCTGTCCACCTTCCTCTGTTTTTCGAGCTCCAGCGCTCTTGCCACTTCCGTATCGTTTGTTGCGCTGCTTGATCGATTGCCGCTTGCAATCCGATTTCCGTCTTGTTGTCGTGGACGTACTTCCTTTGTGCCACTAGGAGATCGATGGGGGTCACTCCTGCGACTACAAGCACGGCTGGTTCCGACACCCTTCGGTAAGAGCAAGCCACGCGTTTTCGGCGTTGAGTTAAATTATAAATCCATGCAGTATTATAAAGCGTTCCTACATACCTAACTGTATTCGACAACGTTTCACATAGGTATGATTTGGTGAATATTTGTATCACCAAGGCTTGCTAAAGTTTATCAACTTCCTGCTATCTTCTATCCTCTCACTTACTAGCTTTATGCTTGGCCGTATTTGCTGCAAATAAAATGACACTCTTCAACAGATCAGGAAATTTGTTATTAAGATACCCTTATCCACCAACCAATGAAGTATATGAAGTATGATACTATATGAATTATTATTTTTAACTATTTCAGTCTGAGCCCGGTGTAATATCGATAAAGTTAGAAAAGTGCTTCCATATAGAGACAACTGATTTGGTATGTGATTCCAAAACTGAATCAATTTTGCGATGGCTTCTAAAGCATCCACAGAAAAAAGACAACCTGCGAAAAGAATCATCACTAAATGAAATAGAAGGGACTTCTGTTGTGATTGAGATTGGACCACGCCTAAATTTTTCTACTCCCTTTTCGACGAACTGTGTAAATATATGTCAAAACGTCGGACTCAATCAAATAAAACGAATTGAAATGTCCATTCGGTATTTGATAGAATTCAATGGGAAACCAACAAATGTTCCAGAAATGATAGAGGTCTTGTCGGATCGAATGACTGAGTGTGAATATAATCCCGAAAATATTCCTGTCAATAGTTTTGACGAGAAACTTCCAAAACAGCAAGACTGTTGGCACATAATTCCAGTTCTGTCTGAAGGGAGAAAAGCTTTGGAGAAGGTTAATAAAGAGCTGGGTATGTTGGATTATATTGTTTCATTATTTTTTTCAGTTCATTTGCATTTATTTCTTTACTTGCAGGGTTAGCATTTGGAGATTGGGATCTAGATTTTTACACAAATCTATTCCAGAATATACTTCAAAGAGACCCCACTACTGTGGAGCTATTTGATTGTGCTCAAAGCAATAGTGAACACTCGCGACATTGGTTTTTCCGCGGAAAAATGGTTATCGATGGAGAAGAACAACCCAAGTCGTTGTTGAAAATGATAATGGATACACAGTTATCATCAAATCCGAATAATACTATAAAATTTAGTGATAATAGTAGTGCAATTAAAGGATTTAAGCATACTGCGCTGCGACCAGAAAAATGCGATGGTCCGGGACCGGTTGTACTAACCAATGTTGAGTCTGATTTAATTTTTACTGCTGAAACACATAACATGCCGACAGCCGTGGCACCTTTTAGTGGGGCAACCACAGGGACTGGAGGTCGAATAAGGTAGATGTTTTATTGCCCAAATTATTATGAAAAAAAAACTAAAACTTTGAACATTTATTGCAGAGATGTGCAAGGAGTCGGTCGTGGTGGACTGCCCATTGCTGGTACAGCGGGCTATTGTGTAGGAAGTTTAAACATTCCAGGTAGCGTCTTAGCTAATTCAAATAAATTATATATACATAACTAATTTTACTCAGGTTATACATTACCGTTTGAAAGTCGGAATTCTAACTATCCCCCATCATTCGCGAATCCACTAAAGATTCTTATTGATGCTAGTAATGGTGCTTCGGACTACGGCAATAAATTCGGCGAACCAGTTATATCAGGCTTTACAATATCTTATGGACTTGAAAACATGCAGGGAGAGAGAAACGAATATGTAAAGCCTATCATGTTTAGTGGTGGATTAGGAACGATGAGCTCCAGCATGAGGAAAAAATGTGATCCTGAGAAAGGTTGGTTGACAATTATATTTATGATAAAAGTAGTGATTTTCCAAGGGAGATTCTTCAAAATCAGATGAAGGATATAGAAAAAAAATATATAATACGAATATATAATTTTAATTCCTACTAAAAAGTCTACACAAAAAAGATTTCTGTTATTTGCCTCTTAAACAATAACAAATTCAGTCACGTAGTACTTGATTACGCATGTGGTAATTCAACCACTCGTCTTCTGCCGTGGAGAGGATGGATATCACTTTAAAATCAGTAGGTAATTCAAATGTCTTTCAAGGTTTAGATGTTGGGTATCATTTATTCAATAATTGAAATTCGAGTGGCGTCATCTGCTATCGATCGCTAATTCTTAAAATTGTTTCATTAAAAAAATCAATTTTGGGCAAGTGGAAGTTCGAGCTTTCCGCTAGCATAGACAAAATAAAAATGACGACCTTGGTAATGTATTTGTATTGATTTTGAAATGTTAATAATTCCAAAGACACTCCACTTCATACTACGAAAACAAACAGAATTTTTAAATTTGTCTACCCCCTCGCGAGACATCCACTTAAACATCCACCAGCGAGCAAGGCAGGACGAAAAACAACGCACTAACTAACCGCATTCGAGTTTTTTCTATGGTTCTCTAGTTACTCAAAACCGTTTGACTGTGCCTTGTTTTTGTTTGTATCTTTTGAGAATAATGATTCTGGTCTTGAAATGATGTGTGGTTGCTGGTTCTTACTTACTGAATCTGAATATTTTTCATTATTTTTATTTTCATTGCATTACTGATTGTTGATGGAAGTGGTTGATACAGGAGGTTTTGCAATTTTAAATAGTTTCAATAATTGGGGAGTACGATGCGTTATAGTTTCTTGTATGAAATCGAAGCGTGACAATGCAAATTTAAAATTTTTTAAAGTTCCTGACATAAATACGGAAGTGTATGGATGCATGTTTGTTAACAGGTCCCCTGAAAATTACAAATTCGTTGGTGTGTTCTTGTCATTTTAAGGAAGGTGACATGGGTAAAATTAGGCTTAAGAAAGCACATACCTGTCCGTTTTGAAGGAAAGTCATAATCCCGCAAATCACAGGAACTTTATTTTGAAGAGCTTGCATTTTTAGAACCAACAACCAAAGCAAAAGTTCATGATAGAAACCAATATGTATAAAAGATGTAAAATGTAATAATTGTCTAAAGTCGGACAAAAAATTATCTTTTTGCAGAGTAAAATATGCTATAAGCTTTTAAATAACTCTAAAAATTTGCAGGACAAATTAAGAAAATTTAGTTTTCAAAAGAAATGTTCAACGAATAAAAATAAGATTTTAAAGAAAAAAATTGGTACACCACAGTCTACCATAGACTTTTTGCCAAAAGTTAGTTCGCATGGTACAACTTTGGCAAAATGATCTTAAGTAAAAAATCAACTAATACATTTAAGAAAAAAAACATACTTTACCCAAAACTCTTATTTGAAAGAAAATTCCGATTCGTTTTCAAACGCTGTGCCAAAAAACAACGCGATGCGATACGACCCCAGTTATCACTAGCTGCACACCACACTCCTACCATAAAAGCACCATGTCCATAAGCATTGCGTTACCTAATTTCTGAATCCTATTCTGTGAGCTGTGACTTGCCTGTTAATAAACCAAATACAAATCACACGTCACAGGTAAATCTGGTTTTGCATTTTTTACACTCCCTGTGTCGTTGTGTCCTTGTCCTTTCCTTATATCAATGGGAGATAGATGAGAACCATATACACAGTGGCTGGTCCGCTGTTGCGTTGCTTTATTATAGCCCGTCCCTACTTAAGTGAAAATTTCTTGCGCTGGTCTCTTCACATCAGGGATTTTATTCTCTTAGCGACAACAAAACTACTTTTCCAACAAAAACTACAGTTAAAAAATGCGTGCGCATTTCATACAACAAACATACCCCTGCTTGCGAAAACAACTCTCTCGATCGACGATCGAGACATGACTGCCGTCGTTTTGCTCACTGGTGGATGTGTGCTGGAGGGATGGTTGATGATTCTCATGCGATGAAAGTGGATGTCTCGGGAGGAGGCAGATATTGAAAAATTGGGTTCGTTTTCGTTGGATGAAGTGGAGTGTCTTTATATTTATTTTGTCTATGCCGCTAGTAAAACAATAAAATAATAATATCTTATCCAAATTATTTAATGATGCTTAAATATGGTATTTCTTTTTTTAATTAATTTGCTTTTGAGAAATTGAGGGGAAAAGAGGCCAGAGGGTCTCAATAGACCTTGCCTCTGATTTCTAGTCCATTAAACCTCGGTAAAATGCGCTTATAATTTTTTTATTATTATTTTGATAGCCCATTGAGATCTCCTCAGAATTCCAATCGAAGGGCAACCTCAGACGGAGGAGGTCTACGAACTGTATCATATCTAGAAGGATGTGGCCTAACTACAGAACGTGAAAAACAATTCACCTTCTAAGTGAAACACTAAAATATATCGCCTGAATAACAGCGCCACTGGCCTATAGGGGACCACGCAGTTAGATTAGGCACCCGACATAATGACGCGGTCGAAAAAGAAACCCTCACTCACTACCTATGCGCCTGTTCGGCACTAGCTAGAGCCAGGCAGCGATTTTTGCGTAAACCCTTCTTCGACTCCGTTGAGGAGGTCTCAAAGGGCACTGATTTCCTTTTTCAATTCCGCAGGCTGGATCTAAACTTTCCTACTCAAACATCTCAAACAACCAGGGGTCGAATCGTGTCGTCCGTGAACGAGCATTACGTTCACGGAATTAAGTTAATTCCGCATGTGAAACAAAAACAAATTCCGTCACGTAATGCTCGTTCACGAACGACGCGATTCGACCTCAGGTGAAATGAGTTGTGGTAACAAAACGGCACAGAGTGCTACTTGGGTACGTTTCAAATCACCATGGATTTTCAATGTTTCCCATTTAAGAGCGATTATCGTGGGGAATTAAACAAAATATCAGGAACAAAAAAAATTCACCTACAAATTGGAGGAGTTTTAAAAGAAAAATGAATAAATGTTTTTTCACTTAACTGTTTGACACCAAACGAAAATTTTATTTTTTCCCAGGCATGCTATTGGCTAAAATCGGCGGTCCGGTATATCGTATTGGTGTAGGTGGTGGAGCTGCGAGTTCTGTCGAGATACAAGGAGTAAACAGCTCTAGCTTAGATTTTAACGCGGTCCAACGTGGTGACGCTGAGATGGAAAACAAGCTGAACAAAGTGGTCCGAGCATGCATTGAGTTGGGGGAAAGTAATCCCATTCTCGCCATTCACGATCAGGTACACTCAATTTTCGAACACAATTTTCTTTATATTTTTTTTTTCTATTTTCGTAATAGGGTGCTGGTGGGAACGGAAACGTATTGAAAGAACTTGTTGAGCCAGGCTTTGCAGGAGCCGTTATCTTTTCAAAAGAATTTCAGCTTGGCGATCCGACAATTACAGCGCTAGAGCTATGGGGTGCTGAATATCAAGAAAACAATGCAATTCTCTGTCGCCCAGAAAGTCGTAAACTTTTAACAGACATATGCGATAGAGAACGCTGCCCAATTAGTTTTGTTGGAGTGGTTACTGGAAATGGGTTTGTCACGCTTTTGGAAAGCGACTTTGATTCAGAGAAGTATGCCGACCGGGAGGATCGTGAAAACTGGGGTCCTGTTCCATTTGATTTGCATTTACAGCATGTTTTGGGCGATATGCCAAGGCGCGAATACATTTTGGAACGTGCAAGACCGCACCTAAAATACCTGAACCTTGATGAAAGTATAGGGTTTTCAAGTACTCTAAATCGAGTGCTAAGTATTCTCTCCGTTGGCAGCAAGCGCTTCCTCACCAACAAAGTTGACAGATGTGTTACAGGGCTCGTAGCACAGCAGCAGTGTGTCGGTCCATTACATACCCCGCTCGCTGATTTCGGTCTAACTGCAATATCTCATTTTGGACATACAGGCATTGTTACATCCATTGGTACGCAACCCATCAAGGGACTGCTCAGTTCTTCGGCAATGGCGCGCATGTCAGTAGCGGAGGCTATTTCGAATTTAGTTTTTGTAGGCATAAGTGAATTGGGTGATGTAAAATGCTCTGGAAATTGGATGTGGGCAGCCAAGCTGCCTGGTGAGGGAGCTAAACTGTTTGATGCTTGTAATGAGATGTGCGAATTTATGAAGGAACTTAATATTGCCGTTGATGGGGGAAAGGATTCTCTCTCCATGGCTGCACGTATTGGATCAGAAACAATTAAGTCTCCTGGAACTCTGGTAGTTTCAACTTATGCTCCTTGCCCCGATATTAGAGTAAAAATCACTCCCGACTTAAAAGCCCCTTCGAGTGGACAGGTTGGCCAACTGATATGGATCAATATTGAAGGAGAATTTCGATTGGGAGGATCAGCACTCGCACAAGCGTATTGCCAACAAGGAAAGCTAAGTCCAAATCTGTACAAAACGACGACTCTAAAAAATGCCTTCAATGTTACCCAAAAGCTATTAAAAGATAACAAGTTGTTATCAGGTCATGATATTAGCGATGGTGGCCTCATAGTTACCTTGGTTGAAATGGCATTTGCTGGTATATCTGGTCTTGAAATCGATATGACGGGAGCGCTTGAAAAAATAGACGAAAACGCTGTTAAACTTGAGGAAGTGCCACATGAAAAGATTGAATTTGGCGTTATGTTTGCCGAAGAGACTGGATGGGTGCTTGAAGTGGAAAGCAAATACTTGCAAGAAGTCATGAACGAGTTTAAGAGTAATGAAATCCCGGTCTATCATATCGGAAAGTCGTCAGGATTTGGTTTGGACTCGAATATTATTGTAAAAAGTCGCAGTAAAGTACTGCTGCGAAGTGATGTTAGGACATTGTTTAAAAAATGGGAAAACACCAGTTTTGAATTGGAAAAACTACAAACCAATGCAGAATGCGCAATTGACGAATTTAATAGCTTAAATTATAGAACTGCACCGAAGTATAATTGCACTGCAAATCTAGATGCTGAATTAACTTTGAATCAAGTATCGAAAACCGTTCGTGTTGCTGTTTTACGAGAAGAGGGTGTTAATAGTGACCGTGAAATGATATCCTGTCTGCTTAAAGCAAAGTTCGAAGTTCACGATGTGACAATGTCCGATTTATTACAGAGAAAATGTACACTTGACCAATACAGAGGCGTAATTTTTCCTGGCGGATTTAGCTATGCGGATACTTTAGGTTCAGCTAAAGGATGGACAGCTAATATAATGTTCAGCGATATTTTAGCACCACAGTTCAAGGCTTTCAAGGAGCGCACTGATTCTTTTTCATTGGGTATTTGCAATGGGTGCCAACTTATGTGTTTAATAGGATGGGTGGGTGATGTTGAAACCAAGCAAGTGGAGCAGGCTGATTTTGAAATACCTGACGTAGCTTTGCTGCAAAATAAGTCGGAGCGATTTGAATGCCGTTGGTCTACGATTGTCATTGAAGACAGCACTTCTATTATGTTAAAGGACTTGAAAGGATCTATTCTTGGATGTTGGGTTGCTCATGGAGAAGGGAGATTTTCATTCCGTACAAAGGATATTTTAGCAAAGTTGAAGACCGAGAATTGCATTGCAATGCGTTTCGCCGACGATAATGGGGTGCCCACCGAATCGTACCCATTGAATCCCAATGGTAGTGTGGAGGGTGTCGCAGGCCTTTGTTCTAAAGATGGTCGACATTTAGCATTAATGCCTCATCCAGAGAGATGCAGTGAAATGTTCCAGTGGCCATATGTGCCAGCAGGTTGTTCTTTTGATGTTAGCCCATGGCAAGCTATGTTCCGAAGTGCATTTGCTTGGTGCGTATCAAAGCAGTAGGTTTCTGAAAATGGTATTTTATATATGTATTTTGTATAAAACATTTTTTAAATAAAGTTCTATAGGTATGTTACTGAAATAAATTGTTTTATATTAAAAATGAGCTATGGTTTGGAATATTAAATCAAGGTATCGAAAAGGCCTTAATCTATAGTATTCATAGCAATTTGCATTCATACATGACGTGAGAAACTGTTGTAGCTCCCATGTACCATATAAGGACGTTGGTCTACATAACATCAAACTTACTTAACACCGATGAAGGCAACTCAAGAAAATAATATTCATAACCGTCTGTCTCCTCCGAATTAAACGGCACGTTGCCATTCGGTTTGCCAAGTCATATGCCGATAATTTAAAACGTATTGCTTTACGTTTAGGATTCAAAAAAATTGCTTACAACATTTTTATTTATTATGCTTGGGAATTGTATAGCCTGTAGTGAATAGAGCCATTGCTTGTGACCAGTTCGGGTCCAGCGGGGAATACTCCACCACCCAAACATGAAGAAAAACTAACAATATCCGAGGTTCTGCCGCCACTAAACACTATAAAGGAGTTTCCGATTGGAAACCGGACCCGGATCGGTCTTGGTCCCCTTTAAAATAAATTAAAAATTTTGTTTCATTTATTGGACAAATAGGACATTCAGTAATGCAAATTTTTGTAATCATTTTGTTTGTTCAGAAAATAGACGAAAATTGATTAGATAAAAAAAATTGTTTGATTGGGATGTCAAAGGGAGATAAAAACAATAGTCAACAGTAGGAATTAGCTTACAAGGTCTGTTCCCTAACGATAATGCATTCGAACACATTAGCCAAATTTATTCAAACTTCGTTCCTTTACGCAAAAGTTGGGCAGAAGAGAGCCACAAAGAGAGAACAAAACATTTCCCCTTCATAAAAAACCTGCAAAATAATAGCCCAACAAATTTCTTTGGGCTAGTTTGTTAACAGGCTTTAGCTGTCAAATCTCTCAAAAGTCAATTTGAATTGGCAGTTTATTTCGGTTTGCTTTGTTAAATGCTGAAATTTGTTATTAAAAATAGATAAATCCGCAAAAGAAGAAATCTGACCTATAGCACTCTCTCTAGTCCAGTTTCCTTTAAGAATCTAAGGATGAGAACTGGCTCTAGTGATTGTATTTCTTCATCAGTCTTTTGTGGGTCAGTGCCCCATATGATCCAAACACGAGTTCTTGGATTTCACTGGGCTCATCGCAGAATCTGGGGTAGCAGCATGTAACTTGACACTATCGAGTTCAGTCGATACAATCGAGCTCTGGCAGCATCTAATTTGTTTCAATCGATTTTCCTAAACCGATTATAATCGATTGAAACAAATTAGGTGCTGCCAGAAATCGATTGTATCGACTGAACTCGATTGTATCAAGTTACGTGCTGTCACCCCTGCAGAGACCTTCTTCAGATATACGCAGCTTCCTGAGGTGTTCCTTGAGTCTACAATGCCCCGTTAGGAAACCCGTTAGGATGCGGAGGTTATTTTTACTCATGCCGATGCGAGCTTGGAATCTTTTCCGGTTGCACTGTCCCAGAAGTTTCTTTGCCTGCCTCATGCCTTGAGTGCCATGCCAAGTTCTTGCCCTGTTTACTTTCTCTATTTGCCTGAATTTTTCTTTGAGGGTGTGATCCCCTATTCCACAGAATGGTTCAGGACTTATGAAAGTTTCTGACGCTCCTATTGGTTTAGAATATTTGGTTCTAGGCCCGAATACTCCTGCTCCAGTTCTCTCATCAGTTTTTGACCCATCTGTGTACCACTTTGTTATATGACAGTCCTTTGTTAATTACCCATTCAACCTGGGCGATGAAAGCCAAGTCTTCCGTCCACCTGACCAAAATTAAGTGATAGGATAGCAATATCTAAGCTAAAACCCAACAAGGCTTCTGGACCGGTGGCCTTAAGTGCCGAGCTTCTTAAAGCCGGGGGAGATGGCCTGGCATAGAACATACACCAACACATCACCAAGATTGGGTCAGAGGAAAGTATGCCTGATGAATGCAGTCTCAAAATTTTTTTTCCGATAGGAGACCCACTAAGCTGCGCAAGTTTCCTTAGCATCGCATATAAAATCCTGTCTTCGGTACTGTTTGATCGCCTGAAGGCATTCGTTAACGACCTGATTGATCTCTACCAGTGCGGTAGAAACCAAAAACCAACCAAATATTCACACTGCGGCAGATCCTGGAAAAAACTCAAGAAGTCCGATCGATACTCGTCTCATTTTTGTTGATTTTATGGCCGCATATAACAGCATTTATAGAGACGAGCTATTAAAAGCAATGTCCAGTCAGATTGTGGGAAAAGACGATGGTGAACGCTCGCTGCTCCATAAAGTTGGAATGAATTTTAATGTCAAAAAAGGATTTAGATAAGGCGATGCGCTGTCACGTGACATCTTTAACATCGTTAAACTGCAAAACTCAATCGCCAGAGGCACGATCTTTCAAAAGTCCGTCCAATTACTCCTGGACCCCGACGACATTGACATAATCGTATGGGAACAAATCTTCTGCATTCCATTCCACTCGGAATGTAGAAGGTGTAGAAAACGGAAATTTATTTCGAGTGAAATTGAAATTCGTTTTCATTTCATTCATTTATTCCATGTCATATTTAAATCAAACAAAAAAAATAATAAAAGGAAGAAAGCTACGTTATGCAGACTTCGGACGGACAAAAAGGACCCTTGCAAGACGAATAATAAAGTAGGCAAGAAAGAGAAATAATGCGGAAGAGGAAAAGAAAAGAACTCTAGAACTTGTGCCACTACCCTTGAAGAAGACCGGGAAAGAACTCGCGAAACTAGACCTAACTCTAGCCTAAATTAAACCTCTGTTCTACCCTATAAGTTAAACTAAGCCCTAATCTATACCTAAACAATCTTAAAACTACGCTCCACTAAACCTAACTCGCAGTTTTGGCCTTCCCAGTGTCCCTCCTAGATAGTGGTTCGTCATGAATCTAAGACCTGCCTGATGTTAGCGGCAAGGGTTGGCCAGCCCACCCCATGTTCATAAGAACACATCCATAGCCTCTTCGTGATGAAGAAAGCCCCTTAAAGATTCCCTCCAGTCACAATTCTAGCTGTGTTAATAGCCCAATAACATAGAAGTCACATCCTGTCGTCAAGTTAGTAACTGTTCAGTACGGTTATTGTTAACCTATAGAAGGACGGCCTTCCCATGGCATCCGCACACCGGTAGCAAAACGAAATTAAACGCACATCTTTAGTATCTTAACACCGATTTCAAGATAAAAAAAAATGTTTGGTGCCACTTTGAATTAAAACTAACTATACCCTATGCCAACAGAAGAAAATATGAAAAAAAAATTAAGTGAGAGTAAGGCGAAATAAAACTCAAATCCAAAAAAATGTAAGTATGGTTCTGATCTTAATACTATACTTAAAATACTAAATAACTCAATCCAAATATCAATGAAAAGGTTAAAAATTGCTCACTTTTCTTGTCCGCCGATGTATTGCCGGCAGCACAAAAAGGAGACGCTAATATCTGATTCAAAAAAAGGTTTTAACGAACAACACAATATTCAATATACCCAAACCAGAACTATACCCTAACCTTAGGTTAATATTTAACCAACAAAACAATTCAAAATTCAAAAATTCAATCTATAAAACTATGTATTTAATTTAAAATTTAAAGTTTCTTGTGGCACTATTATCATTTATCACAATACACTATTTCACTATTTGTTCCTTTCTTGTCCCTTGGAGCACCTGCTTGACTGATCCCTTGTTTGCTGGCTATTGCGGACTGCTCCATGAGTGAAGTTGTTGTTTCTGTTGGGTTGTCGAGGTACATATAGTATAGGTATGGCGTAGTCTCTGGTACGTTTGACCGATCTCGCGAGATATTGGGGCAGCGATTTCAAAACACCTTTGACAGGAAGTGCCTTTAGCACCGTTTTCCTTTGATGGGGTTTTGCTGCCTTTGGATTGGCGGTATAAAGACGGCCCGCTCTTATCTCAAAGGCAGACTGTGCCGAGTACCAATTCAAATTAAAAAGCAACACTGACTGGGGGAGCGGAAATATCTTAAATCGTGTGCAAAAAAAAAAACAGCAAAATGATTCCAGCGAACTGCAACTGACTCTTCTCGTTTTAAGATTAATCAAATAGTTCTCTAACCAGGACTATAAAAATAAAACCATTTTTATGCTAATTTTTTCCAAATAAACTTTTACTTAAAATGAATTTGAATACTAAGAATACTAAGATGCTTCTTAGTTCGATAAATCATACATGGGTATTATGTACATTATATACATTTTATTTGGTAAAACATTCTATTGTGTAATTAACTTAACTAGAAATTTGTAACAAACACTTTAAGTAATTGGTTTTATTATCTTGCAGCTTTAAATGTTTCCATTCTTTTTCATTTATGTGTACTACTTTGTAGCCAAGCATCTCCAAATGACGCATCTTTAATGCTTCTTTGCCGCGTAATGTGTCTAGGTCATTTTCGCATAGTGAGTCTAGTTTAAGCAGTAATATGGCAACTCTTTAAAATAAAATAAGTTAGTTAACATAAATTAAATTGATTATTAAACGACATACTTTGTTATCTTGTCCAACACGGTGGTTTCTGTTGGAGTAGGAATCGCCCGTAGCTGCTTATCAAAATGTATAACAAAATCTATCTAAATACAAAAGGAAAAATATATATAAAATTACCATGTCCGTGTACAATAATGCACAAATTACATACTCTATATCCGTATGGGGTAACATGATTGCAACGAAACAAAGATTCGTTCTTTAAAACTGACATCAGCACTTGTTTTACATCTTCGCTGTATTGATTTTTAAGAAATGGATCTGCAATTTGGATTAAGTATTAATAAAGATATTTGTTGTATGGAATAATAAAGGAATAATGATTTTGAAAAAAAAACATCTTGAGCAAAAAACAAAACGCCGAATTTTATTAAACGTAAAGGATTCTGAAGACTCACAATGGCAGCACCGCAAAGCAGTATATTTTGAAACATAGGTCCGTAGGTCTTCTCGTGCTACTACCGTTTACCAATCTGGGGCTACTTTAACATGAACATATATGCCTATAGTGACGATTTAGTTTTTTAGGTAAGTCGCTTATGAACACGATTATCAATAAAACTGAGAAAATTATCTTTAAATTTTGTAAAAGAAATAATTTAGTCGTTTTTCCCTACGCAAATAACCACCACTGATTAGATTCTATAAGAAAAATTAAGTGCACGACTGGGTCACGCGTAACTTCCTTGTTCGTATCAACAGTTTGGGTGGTGGCTTTTTATTTTCTAATGTATCTAGGTAAAAGACAGAAGCGATATTAAAAAATGTTTAAAACAATGTGCTTTTGGTTTATATTCGATTCAGATGGCAGTACATTTTAAATAACGATGTGAGGCTCAAGCTCTCAGTAAAAAGCATTTTTCGAATGTTCTGGTTAAAATGTTTTAAGCGCTAAATGTACTGTTTATAGGCTTTAAACCTTACAAGATTAAGTACAAGGAAAAGCGTAGCAGAAGTATCTGATCTGTTGGGGCATGTACTTGATTTTGACCTCAATAAATTGGTGATGCTAGTTTTAAGAGTCAAGTAGGGTTTGTGATATACCGATATCTTTACATAGATTATGTAAGAATGCAGTTCTTTTCAAATTTGAACTCGCAGTTATAAATTTATATGCCGATGGACGTGTGTGAGGTTGCGAAAAACATTACCCTGCATCTGTTTCCAGTCGGGTAAAAAGAAACAATCTAAAACGGAATAACCTTTATGCACGATCTAAGCCAGCAAACTCGTCCAAGAAAAAAAATTAATTGTACCCTACAGGGAATTTTGTATTGCCCCGCATCTCCCTGTTTAAGGTGCATTTTTCAAGTGTTAAATGTTTCTATATAAATGTGTTTTAAATATATAAAAATAAACAACTGGCTCAAGAGGTCCATATAGAACCACATCCTACCATAGCCTACCTTCGTGGATCCAGTCGTTTTCGTGAGTTTTTACGAGTTTCAAACTCTCAAACAGACGGACAAACAATTTTTCCGAAAAACCTGGTTATTTCTATCATTTATCAGTAATGATAACCCTAGCTTTTCTTTGTGCTTTAAACTTACATTTACTTAGCTGAGCCTCCAGATAGTTTTGCTGAAACCAAGGGACATCGGCTTCGGGGAAATCTAGACAAACGGCACGGTTAAGTTGCATTACTTGGTTAAGAACCCTCTCAGGGTATGTAGCCTACAATTGTATATCATTAAACCCAAAAATTGATTAATTCAAAGCGCAAATTACCTTTGAGTAACACACTTCGATTTCCTCCTCGATTCTTTTAATAAAGTCAACACAGAACACTTTATTGATAAGCTGTTCCGGAATTGTTTTGTAAAAACAAAGCGCCAAACAGGATTGAATTATGGAAAGACCGGTCATATAATCAAAGTCTCTGAAAAAAGGACAAATAATAGAAGAAATGATTTAATGTCGGAGTATTGCGGTAGAAAAAAATAAACAAATACGACAGCTGTGTTAGGTTAGGTTAGGTTAGGTTATATTGGCAGGCTACACACAAGTGCCGTTGAACCAACAGGAGCTCAAAGTAAAGCGGCGAAGGCGATTAATATTAACAATATCGAGTTCATCAAGATTATCAAAGATGTATTCTCCGAGATGAAATCTTCTTCGAGTAGAAAGAGCAGGACAGGTGCATAGAAGGTGAAGAATGGACTCATCATCCTCCTCATCCATGCAACTTCTGCAGAAGTCATTAGCGGGAAGACTCAGCCTGAGGGCATGTATCCCTATTATGCAGTGCCCCGTGATCACACCTACTAGTGTGCTTATGTCGGATGTCTTTAATCTTATAAGACTGCTTGAGATCCAGCCTGGGCCAAATTTGTTTCGTGATAGAGCAAGTGGTGCAGTTTGCCCACCTGCGGTTATTAGCGTTTATCGCGTTTTGTTTGATTAGGAGTATGCAAGTAGCGAGAGGCATGCAGAGATTCTCCTTTTCCGGTAGAATCGATGCAGTTGTACCATGTCTGGCGAGTTCGTCGGCCGTACAGTTACCTGGAATGTCCCTATGGCCCGACACCCAGATAAGGCGGATTTTGAATTGTTTAGCAATTGAGGGCAGTCTAGGAGTTGAAGGTGACCGATTTCAAGGATTTAATCGCGGCTTGACTGTCCCTTGCAGATATTACATTATACCATGACAGGGCCTCCTTGATCGCAATAATTTCCGCCTGAAACACGCTACAGTGATTAAAAGGAGATCTTACAATCCAGATCTTGGGAGAATACACCACCCCCACTCCTGTTTCCGTTTTTGATCCATCTGTGTAGAAGCAGATGGATTCCCTTCGATTAAATATTGTTATTACGTTGACTTATCGTTTTCATTGTCTGAAGTATGAATAAAGTAGCTGTTTCTCTGAAAAATGTAGGATGTGGGGCAAAACAGTTTGCATACATATCCGCACGCATTCCGCTTCTGCGTGGGGAGGTATGTTACATGTTGGACAAGATGTGTTTCCATTACATTTGTTTGTTGTGTGTCCCAATAGTTGACAATTCCGGCATCTCATTGGATTAGGAATATATTCAGAGACTTTCGTCTTACACCAACCTATTTCTACAGTTTCTTGTGGATGGAAAGGTCAGTAAGTAAGAAATATCAGACCAGAAGGTTGTTTTTTTCCCGTCAAATTGTTTTGTGAATTTTAAACCTCAATGACTCCCTGGTCAGTCATTTCTGTGACAATTTCAGTTTCGAGTACATTTTAAGGCATGGTGCGTAGACGATTGATTCCCTTAGAGGAATTAAGACGATCATGCATTTTGACTGAGACAGGGCACTGATTAGCCCGATTTTTTGTGGCAAGGAATTTGTTGGCAATGTTTGGATTTTTTGTCAAGATCAGAATATTACCGTCTCTAATCTGCGCAATGTGCTCATATTCTGAGCTTATAGCATCGATGTTTTTTTTTAGCACGAATATGCTTACAGAAGAAAGAAGCTTACCATTTTCAGCTGGGGTAATGAGGAACAAATCTTGGGTTTTTTGAGAGTGTGTTTCTGGTAGTTCTGGGTATTCATCAAGGGATGTGTAGTTTCGCTTGTTTTTTTTTTGCCCGGGGCTCGGGGAGCGGAATTTAATACAACGCTCTAAGCCGATTTCCCGTTTTTTTTTGCGGCCCGGTAGTCATGCGGGTAGGGGAGGGAATACCTCTTATTAAATACTTATACACACAAGGAAAGAAAATCACTATATACGTTTAGTATCGAAATCAGACGACAGCAGCGGCGATGCGAACAGCGCGAAGGTTAGTCGGTGACTGTTTTTTTTAAACAACTGATAGAAGTTTGCTCAAAATGGCATATTTTCTTACAAAATAATGCTTAGTTAATATTTCATAAACATTTTAAGCAAATGTACACTTTTCCTAAAAACAATACTCTCCACAACCACATGTAACGAATAATTTCATAAACAAGAAATAAAATACTATTAACGCTGCCAGCAACCTTGCTCACAGCGGAATGCCAAGATTAGGTGCTAGTGTGTTGGCAAGCCGGAATATTTAAAGTTACGTGACATTTGTCAAAACAATACCTGCGCACCTAATCGTTGCCACTCCGTCAAAATAAAGGTGGTAGGCCATTTTAGTATGATTTGTCTATGGCCTTGACTGGTTTTAAAGATTGTAATCTTCTCCGGAGTGTCATAGCTAATATGACGTCAGCACAAAACCCATAATACTCTCCGACTACAAAAAGAATAAAAATAAAAAAGTTAAATTAAAAAAAAAATAACAAGAAACCCCAACTCTTCAAAAAGGTTTAAACAAAATCCATCTGTTTAATATTTGTAATATACTCTACTCAAACCCTGAGCGCCCTAGGGTGGACGTAGAACAGGCCTATGAAACAAATAAGAAAAGAAGAATTGGTATCAACCTAATATCTTTTCAAATTTTGCAAGTGCCATTTTCGATTTGAACTGCTGTGCCAAATTGCCTCAATCCGCGCGTGGAAGTGAATATAAGAAAAGTGATAGTAGCCATTATTATACAATTCTAAACTCCCTTCTGACACAAAAACATATTTTTGAAAAGGAAGAAAAGAAGACAACGTTAAATATAATTAAAACAAGAAGTCACTCAGTATTGGATAAAACTGAAGCTTATTAATGAAAACATCAACAGACAACAGTCAAGTTTCAGACTTCAGTAAAACAAAACATAATAAGAAAACCAGTCGTAAATAAATGTCTTGTTTATTTACGTTACTATGGAAATTTGAATTTGACGACGGGATTTGTTTCTTTGCTAATCCGCAGCGAAACAGTAGCGCCTATGCTGTTTTGGAACATATTTTCTCGTAGAAATCTATGAGATTGACATTTCACTAGCAGTCCATTTAGTATGTCTATGCCTAAAACACTCAACCGATTTCAATGAATTTTTATGGATTTGTATGGTTGTATGGAAAGATATATATTTTTTCATTTTTTTCAACTTAATTCCCATAGTGAATAGGTACTTATATGGGCAAGCTGGAGTGAACTGAAAAAGCTGGTGCCGTGACATAAGGCTAAGCGTCATAGGGCCAAATCTCAAAATTTGGCGTTATGTCGCTTTGTGTCTTATTTAAATTTTATTAGGAAATATACTCCAAAGTTTAAAATGATTTTTTGGGTCTTATTTCATTTTTCTTATTTTTGATAGATATGAAATATATTTCAAGAACTCCATTAACAGTCCATTTACTTAGACTAATTATTTGATGCACGGGGTTTTTTCTTACAGATGTACAAAAGTAGGTAATGTTTTAAATTTAGTTCTGTGATAGGTTTGTATTTTTGAAGAAAAACATGTTTACTTATATTTCCGTCTTTAAAAATAATAAGGAAAATAAGCAAGATATTTAATGGACTGAACTTTTGTGAAAACGCTCGTACAATAATGACGCTTATGACGCTTTCTCAAAGTCAGAAGGCCAAATCTTGGAATTTGGCCTTATATCGCTTTGTGAAAGTGACATAAGCCCAAATTCTAGCATTTGGCATTATGACGCTTGGCCTTTTTTTAAATTAAATTTCTTAATGAAATTCAACTACATACAACACAATTTAACATCCACCTTTAGAGAATGAAGTATAAGTTTCACATCTCGTGTTGCACACTCTCTGTTTAATAGCTTACCTCATTATAATTGTGGCTGACGAATAGAGTCCTTCTAAACGTTGTGGTGAGTAACCCAAGTTATAGGAACACGATAATATCTTCTCAACTGTATCGCCCGTAACATATTCTTCATGCTTGACTATATAATCGAACATTGTTTCAATAATTCTAGGAGCAACAAAATTCGATGTACTCAGGTTGAATGACATGTTGCGCAGCAATCTAGAATTAAGTGTACTTGCCTTTATTTCATTATACTTATTTAATGCTTCTTGGTAGATGGCCGATTTTCTCGAAGCTAGCACAATATAAACAAAAAAAAACAATTAGAAAAGGCACGCATAATTATATCAAGATATACATTTACCTTTTCGATTGCTTAGTGCACGAACAACTGAGTTTAAATCGTTTGCATCATTTTTATTTAATTCTTTTATATGGCGCTGCGTGCACTCACTAAGTATACTTTGCAATATGTCTAGCTGCGCCTTTAACGTATTTGGAATGAAATGACGGAACCTATAAAATAAGTTTACCTACAACGCTTTTAATTTATTAAAAATCAACAAATTACCTCATCTCTAAAGCGATTTGTATACCTCTTGATATTTGCAAACAATCTAATACTGTAAACTGATTAGACATTGTTTCAATTTTTGAAACAATTACATTTGGTAGCTTTATATTTTCCCGGTAAGTGTGACCATAACCAATTATAAATGGTGCGATATTGGCAAATTTTGAAGGAATTACACCCGATATTCCAGTTTTTATCTCGTTCATGCACAGCCGTGCTAGGCGTTTCTCAAACTCAATGTGTCGATAGGTGCCACCCAGATTATTGTTAAAATACATGTATCGGTGGCAGTGTCTCGAGAATATGTAGTGTTGTTTCCCTTCGGGATTAGAGTCTATCTCGTTTAACACCATCGTCCAGTAAGTATCGCATAGAGAATTATCCGATATTTTTAATGCCCTTAAGATCGTAAAAAAATGTAAGGCAGCACTAGGCTCTTGCCACATATCCTTATTGGCCATGAAACTTTTGAATAAATCAATAAGACGTTCTCGTTTTTTAGGTTCCACGAATTGCACAACACATGCTAATATTTCAGGCGTTGGACATTTTTCAAGAAGTTTTTCACTCACTCTTAGTAATTTAGGAGCAATAGCAGCTGGCTCTAGTTGGCTCTGAAATATCTTAAAAACAGCTTTGACTTCATTTTCATGCATGTCGTCGACAACCGGCAAAAGTAATAACATCAATTGTCTCGAAAGTGACGAGTTTCGATGCGACCAAACGGGATGAATTAAAAAGTTTAGTACTCGCAAAATACATTTTGTGCTTCCAGTGTTTATTTTTCCGTTTTCTATCAGTTCCTTTATTTTCGCTTTATAGATGTCCAAGATTTCACTTGTGACTAGATGCCTTATACTGGCTAAACATATTGTAATAAGCCGTAATTCTTCTGCTGTGGTACATGCTTGTAACGATTTTAAAATATGAGGCATCATGTCACGGCAGACAAGGGGAGCGTTCAAGTTTTTATCTGTACTAACTGCCACAGAGAATCGAGAAAGTGCCGACAGCGGTATATTTTCATCTAATTTAAAATAAACAAAAAGTAATTTATTAACATTGTTATGACCAATTGTCTTCTGTTCAGACAATGCAAAACAGAAGAGCACCCGGCCCAGACGGAATCCCAGAGGAAGCAATGAAAGTGACTCCCAAAACAAGCCCTAACCTGCTGCTCAATATGTACAACTATTGTCTTGAAGAAGGAGCCTTTCCAAAGAACTGGAAAAAACAAAGACTGGTACTGACCCAGAGTCCCCATCTGCATACAGGCCCTTATGTATGCAGAACAAGGAGTAGGAGACTTGGCAGAAAGGCAGTATTGCTTTAGTAAAGGACGCTCTACGGTAGGAGCTATAGAAGAAGTGGTGAAGGCTGCCCAAACCGCCCAACAGGGAAGCCACCGCTCAAAGAAGATCGTTCTGCTGGCAACCCTGGACGTAAGAAATGCTTTCAATTCAACGGTGGAGCGATATATCAACATTCCAGCTTATCTATTAAATATGGTGAAGGAAAATCTCAGGGAGCGGGAGCTGATCTACGAAACCACAGAAGGCCCACGAAGGAAGGATGTAACATCTGGAGCAGCACAGGGATAAATTTTAGGACCAGACCTCCGGAATATCTCCTATGATGTTGCGGATAGAGATGCCCAAAGACACCTTCCTCTTTGGATACACAGATAACGTCGCGGCAGTGATAACGGCATGAGACTCTGAAAACGTGCAAAGAAAGTTGAACCAAGTCATGCGACGAACAACCTCCTTAATGGATGAACACGGTTTTAGTCTGGCATCAGAGTAAACCGAGATAGTCCTCCTGACGAAGAAGAGAATCCCTACGCAAATCGACTTCGGAATTGGCTCTGAACTCATTAAAAGCAAGGATGCGGTGATGGATCTGGGATTGAGGCTCGACACAAAACTAACCTTCTGGCAGCAGATAAAGTTCGCAGAGAAACGAGCCTCTAGAGTTACAACATCGCTCAGCAGATTAATGACGGAATGGAATGGAAGAGAGATCTGGGCAGACGCGCTTCAACAAGAAAAAGTTCCGGAAGCAGATGTAGCAGTGCAACGACGTTAAGCTCTACGTGTGGCTTGCACTTACCGAACGATGTCGGAACCAGACGTGCTTGTAGTCGCAGGAGTGACCCTCATAGATCTCCTAGCGACACAAAGGAAGTACGTCCACGACAACAAGACGAAAATCGGATTACAAGCGGCAATCGATCAAGCAGCGCAGCAAACGATTCGAAAGTGGCAAGAGCGCTGGAGCTCGGAAAAAAGAGGATGGTGGACAGCGAGGCTGATAAGAAATGTGGCTGATTTGAAGGACCGGAAACACGGTAAGGGCTATAACTGGGGCCTTATGCAAACTTCCCTATAATTTCTTGAGATTAAAAAATAAATGGACGATGAAAACCAAGATTTCCGTTTGATTGACGATAGCAATATCCAAGCTAAAGTCCAACAAGGCTGCTGGACCAGGCGGCTTACCTGCCGAGCTCTTCAAAGCAGCGGGAGATGACCTGGTAGAGTGCATACGTCAACTCGTCTCCAAGATTTGGTCAGATGAAAGTATGCCAGATGAATGGAACCTCAGCATTGTTTGCCCGATCCACTTGAAAGGAGACCCTCTAAACTGCGCATGCTGTCAACAAGAAGGGACACACAACATCAAGGAATCGGAAAGAACGTCGCGATAGACAGCTATAACTTTCTGGTAGTAAGGGACTTTGTCTACCTCGGCTCCGCTATCAATTCTGAAAATGATATCACATCAGAAATCAAACGAAGAATCACGCTTGCCAACCGCTGTAACCTCGGCCTAAAGGGCCCAACCTATAGAATCCGTCGCGTCCGTTGCGGCAACGTATTCGACTGACAGGTTGATAGTATACACAGCAGCTTAAGGAAAGTGACCCATAGGCATCGCACGTGCCGGATGCGACGGATAAAATAGGTTTACTTTCTAATTCTCTGTGTGCGGCATGAGTTGACAGTTGGTGGAAATAGTTAGAGTGAGAGAAAATGTCATGGTCGTTTGGAAAAATTCAGAATACAAATATTTTGTGGCAGGCAAATAATTATTTTAAATAACTCATGTGAGTATATTGTGTTTTCAATGCAATTCGTACCCAAATTTTTTCGAGAAACATGTTTGAGGAGCATCTCATTGAGACTACGTATGAAGTGAAGTCATCGGTAGTTAACATGTGCGACGGATTCTATGGGACTGCTCGTTCCGTCGAATACGTCAATATTGCCGGATCTATGGGTTGGGCCCTCAGGAAGGCAATTGTTTAATAAGGCCTTGCCGAGAAACACTAAGGAGACTCTATATCAGACCCTCATCATCCCAGTCCTGCTATATGATGCAGAAGCATGGACACTGTCAAAGGCGGACGAAGATCTCTCCTTGGTCGTTTCGAAGGAAAATTTGTCGAGTGATTTTTGTACCCATTTGCGTTGACGGGTTTTGGAGGAGAAGATTTAACAGAAAACTCTACGAGCTGTACAGCGACATCACCCTGGTCAAAAAAGTACGCATCAGTCGTTTAAGATGGCTGGGACATGTAGAGCAAATGGACACCAACGCTCCGGTCTGAAGAGTCTTCGATTCCAACCCGGAGGGACAACGCAGTAGAGGAAGACCTCGCCTTAGGTGGCGCGCACAAGTGTAAGGAGAGCTCAACCAACTTGGAGTGCGCAACTTTAGACAGTTAACCAAACTGGAGAGGCGTATTGGTTGAAGTTCATTCCGGACTGTAGCCCCGCCTCAGTAAGTAAGTAAGTAAAAAACAAATGTAACAAGTTTTGCTAAATAATATGAACTTAAAATTACATTTTCATACTACTCCACCTTCATACAGGCACTAAACAACCTCTAAACGCGTTTAGCTTATACAAGCTCTTTAAAACGTTGCACAAGTTTTATAAATATGTGATGTTTATTCGAAGGTGCGAAAGTGTTCACCGCTCATCCTACCAAAATCGTTGTTTTGCATTCGTAATCAAAATACCTAAGTCTTCTCATTTGTATTTATTTTGCAACTACCTAGCTATCAGTCAAAGTTGTTCTCGTAAATTAAGCGCACCGAATCCACTGTCCACATATAAAGTTAAAAAAAAAAATAACGAAATCTACTCACTGATAAATAATCTATATCACATAGTGTTCGCCTTTATAAAGCGCAATTCTCAACGATCCTCCTTTACTTCTTTCGAGTGACAAGAGAATTCATTCTCAATCAAAACAACAAAGACGCACATTTGGGTGTTCTCTCCACATCAGCGCACCGAAGAAAAGCAAATCCTTCCTTATATCAAAAAAATTCAGACAGAAAGAGAAGACAATAATGCTAAATACAAATCTGTATGGTTAGGAAGAGAAGCTAGGCCTTGGGTCCCACAGACCTGTAGCGCCAAAATATTTATTTATTTTTAGAAGGAGACATCAACGCTCAACCAACTTGAAGTGCACAACTAGAAGTGTTGGATCCAGCTAGCTGGAAAGAAATGTTGGTTGAGGCCCAGGTCCACACAGGATCCAAAATAAGTAATTACTTGGACCAGGCCGAATGTATCCTTGATTAAAATTTGCGATGCTCTTGGAAAAAATGGACAATTTCGATTTTTATTTAAAATTCTAACAGATAGTCGGTTTCGTTCACAACCTGATTTACGTTTAGCTGAAAATATTGTTCATCATTTTTCTTTTTCCCATATCTACTTCATCAATGCTTTTCCTAATATTACCCACTCATAATAAATAATGCATTAATTCACCTTTCTTAATTGTATCCAAAATATCCTGCAGAAGCTTTTGCATTAGTGGGTGATTAGGGTCCAATCCTATCCGTTTTAAGTAAAGATAACAACAAGTACTTTCGTTTGAGTTTGTGATGCAAGGGGATTCTGATAAACGCTGAAGAACTGCCTCAAAAGCAGGGTGGCATTTTATTGAATCTTGCAGTTCTCCACTATGTAGATCCGTTTTTCGGCAAAAATCCCATAGCAATATAATTGCCTGGATATGATGTTTTGTTTGGAAATGTACACTTTCTGTTGCACATAGTTCTAAAAGCTAAATTATTTACATCATTAGCTATTAAATAATCATGTTAAACATATAAATACCTCATGTGGAGAATGACACGCATTCATTGACTTGATTTGAGGATCATCTTCCAGGTAAAGTATTTTTTTGAAAGAAAAATCCTGCATAGACTCTTCATGCATATGTTCATCAAACGACTCGGACTCCAAACTTGAGTCCCCATCGTTGGAATATAACCTTGGTTTTTGATGACTGGTGAACGTTAAGATCTTTTTCGACAAATAACCAAATTGACGGCGAAATATTTTGGTGGAGAGCACAGGATTGCAAACATGTCCAAATAATATAGATTTGACATGTTGCAGAGGAAGTCTTGAAAATCGTTGCAAATACATTTTAATATTCTAATAAGCACATTTTAATAGATGAATTAAGCCAAAAACAAAGTATAAGTACCAGCAATTTACAAATTTCGATGTCAACAACAACAGCTGTTGTTGAAGGGTATCAAAAAAAAAAAAACAGTTTCCAGCTGTATTTAACTGACAGTTTATTCCACGAACTTGTGAGATGTGACGTATTACTGAAAGTCAGGTATGGCAAAAAATTGCATAGAACTAAAAGCAGTTCACGTGAAATCAAATTTTTCATACAAAATTTTTACTGCGAGTACGAATTGTCAAAATGAACTTTCCACGTTAAGATTTCACTAGGCACTAGGTTTTTCAAAAAGTGATTTGTAGGGGGCGTTACCTAAGCTATTTCACTTGGCTCTTATAAGGTCTGTTCCTTTACTTTTAAATCTTACGAATTTTTACGAATTCTTACGCATTTTACTCAATTGTCGTTCCCTAACTCGAAAAATTCGTAAAAGAGAGCGGCTTCGAGAGAGCATGATATTTCCCCTCTTACTAGTTTTTACTCCACAAATTTCTTTGCGTAAGAATTGAAACATCTGTCAGATGCCTGAAAATTTACAGCTGATTTGAATTTGTTGTTCTATTTAGCATTTGGGTGGAATATTCGCATTTGTGTTTTGCACAGATTACTACAAAAGCGTTCCTTAACTTTTGCGTAAGTTTCCCTTTTTGAGAGAGAATTCATCCCCTCCACAGGCATTTTGACAGTCTTTTCCATTTTTACTACAAAAGTAAAGGAACAGACCTATAGTCAGTCGCATTAAATTTTTGACATTTCGGCGTGAAAATTTCAGTTCCAATTTCACAGCACTTTTTGGAGAGGAGTGGACATTTTACTTCACTTGAAAAGCGTACTAGCCTTAACATAAATGGACTAGGAAAAATATAGTGCAAATAGTTATTATAGTACTTTACCGACGCAAGGTAACTCCAATGGAAAACATTCAATTTCATTCAGTTCGTTAAACTGACAGATATTGGTTTCCAGTGCTATCTCTTTAGATTAGTTATCTGTGGCTATGCTCAGTGTCAATTCGTCAATATATTTTATCAAACATTTTCATTAAAGTTTCATTAAATTGGCTTATTGAACAATCGAAATAGTTTTTTTATTGAAATTGTGCAATGGAAGTTTACGGTGATAATTTCGTCAACGGTAAATTTTCACCGAAAAATGCAAGTGCTGATTCATTAGATTCTGACTCGAAATCTAGTTCTACGAATTCTAGACAAGGAAATGAATCTGCGGTAAACAAACAATTTTACATTTTGCATTCTGTAGTCAATAATAATCATAGTTCACTTATTTAGGAAAAGGAAACACCCTTTGCCTATCTAATTGGCGAGAAGGATTTGGACCAAAGAAATGATGTTACGTACATGTGCCCATACGGGGGCCCATTGTTTGGGATCCTAATAATAACCAATTACCGATTATATTTTCGATCACTACCCCAACGTGAGGGAGAGCTACCTATTGTTATTGACATTCCTCTTGGAACCATATCTAAAGTCGAAAAAATAGGTGGTTCCACTTCGAGACGTGAAAACGCATATGGGATTGAGATTTCTTGCAAGGATGCCCGCACAATACGCTTTGCACATAAACAGCAAAACCACTCTCGTAGGACTGTTTTTGAAAAAATTCAATCGTACGCATTTCCTCTCTCGTTTAGTGGAAAGCTTTTTGCATTTAATTATGGTGAAAAGTTTGTACCTAACGGCTGGAGTGTGTATAATGCAGTAGCTGAGTACAATCGGCTGGGAATACCAAACGAATTATGGCGAATATCTAATGTGAATGCAAACTACGCCGTAAGTGAAAGCTATCCATCAATTTGGGGAGTCCCATCGCTTGCATCAGACGAGTTTTTAAAAAAGGTGAGCAAAAGTAATTAAATACCAACATTTTGTTTTTATGAGTATGGTATACATTGTAAAATACATAATTATTATGTCTGCCTATTGTTTATAAAAAAAGTCACTGCTGAAAAGTGTTTGTTTTTGCGTGAAAATTTGCTCGATTGTGAGACATTCACAGATCATGAACATCATAACAATTTTTTTCTATTAAATATACGTTTTGCCATTACAAAAATCCGAAAAAGGCTTAATTGATATTCGTTGTCCGACGAAATCGAATCATCTCTGCAGGGTGAATGCTGGCGATAAAGAGGAAGTCAAGGTCTCTCATATACAAGATCAGTTTTAATGCATCGCAAATGTCATTATTAGAGAATTGTGGTTGGCAATGAATCCTGGTGCAGTTCACAAGTCGTCATCGATTAAGGCCTTTCAAGATCTATGGCGCAAATAGTGCGCAGGGTTGCCAAACAATTTTTATAATGCCTAGATTCTCAAAACCAATTTTCGGGTAAAGCCATCATTATAGGAATCGCAAACTTATCCGTGCGACTTTCAGTAAAAAACCCGCTCCAAAACAGCGTAAAGTAAAAGCTTCAGGTAAAGAAACGACTAAAAGGGCCTAACAATATGGAACAGGAAGAGCTTCGACCAGTTGTCGCAACAATTTCATACACATCTATTGTGCTTATCTTACTTCCCGGTGGTAATAACCCAATTTTTGTAGAAGTTGTATAACACTTTTTAAAGTATAAGAGCGACAACGGATTGGAACTCGGACGTTACTCGTAGTATAATTGTGTATTTTATCACGTAAAGATATTGGAAAAAAATACGCGTGATTTTGTGTGAATATTTTCTTTTCAACTGAAAAAAATATTAGGTTTAGGTATCTAGGTATCTTAGGTAGTATTAAGCGTTTTTAAATAAAATTATCTTCTTCTTCTTAAGGTTCCTCTCCGCTCCGGAGGTTGGAAATCATAATTTTTATTGTATGTTTGTTTGTTACTCCTCTCATTATTTCTGAGGTCGAGACTCGAAAGATTTAGCCATTCCCGCATGTTTGACAGCCATGTCAGCCTTTGTCTCCGCACTGCTCGTCTTCCTTCTATCTTTCCCTGAAGTATTATTTGCAGAAGTTTGTATTTCTAATTTCTCAAAATGTGTCCGAGGTATTCAAGTTTTCTTTTTTTAATTAGGTGCATTAGCTCCCTTTTCATCCCTATTCGTCGTAAAACTTCTTCATTTGTTATTCTGTCAACCCAGGAGATGCGTAGTATTCTTCTATATATCCACATTTCAAAGGCTTCTATTATGTTAATCGTATCTCTGTGTAACGTCCACGTTTCAGCTCAATATAAGAGTACCGACCAGATATAGCATTTTACTAATCTTATCTTGATATATAGATTGATCCTGCACTGTATTTCTTTACCAGGATTTGCGTTTTTGTTGATTATAGTTCCTAAGTATTTAATGGAGTCAACTCTTTCAATGTTTTTATTGTTAATTTTTAATTCGAAGTTCTGCGTTTGGTGTTTCCTACTTAGAACCATAAATTTAGTTTTTTTGCTGTGTTTATTCGTAGTCCATAGTTGTTGCTTACATCATTTAGCTTGTTAATCATGTTACTCAGTTCGTTCATGTCACTTGCTATTATGACGGCATCATCTGCGTATCTTAGATTGTTTACGTTGACTCCATTTAGTCTTATCCCACCGTCGCATTCTGAGATTGCTTCTTTGAATATTTCTTCCGAGTACATGTTGACCCCAATGTAGATTTTCAATCACTCTTATATCGTTCATGTCCATATGTTTGTTGCCAAGTATTTCAATCATTTTTTTGTGTTAAACTGTATCAAAAGCCTTTTCATAGTCTACGAAGCATGCAAAAACATCTTTACTCATTTCTAAGCTACGTTGAACTAGCAAATTGAGTGCGAATAATGCCTCTCATGTACCAAAACCGCTTTTAAAAGCAAACTGTGAGGAGTCAATGCTCTCTTCGAGTTTATTTTAAATTCTTTTGTGGATGATTTTAAGGAAGAACTTTAGCGTGTGGCTCATTAAGCTTATTGTTCTATAATCAGCACAATGTGTTGCATTATTTTTCTTCGGTAATGTTATGAAGACAGTTTGTAACCAATCATTCGGAATTTTACCATATCTATATATTATGTAAATTGAATAGGTTGACTAGAATCGGTATATTTTGTTCTTCTACGAGTTTCAATTGGTCATTTGGTACTCCGTCTGGTCCTGTTGCTTTTCCTGTTTTTTGACTCCTTTAGTACTTTCATGACTTCCTCTTTCAAGATCTCTGGTACCTCTAAACTCTAACCCTTGCCGAAATTTTAGTTGGTCTCTTTCATCATAAAAGAGTTCATCGATGTATTCCTTCCATCGGGTTAGTTTGTCTTTCGTACTTAATAAAATATTATATTCTTTGTCTTTTAGCACACCAAATTGTTTTGTTCCTTCCCATGCCAGATATTTCCTTAAACTTTTTGTGTAAATTGAAGTTGTCATGGTTTCTATCATGTAAATAAAATTATAGTTACTTTCAATCCTTCTTGTCGGCGCAGTGGCTTAGTGGTAGTGTGTTGGGCTACTAAGCGAGGGGCTCAGCTTCGAATCCCGAGAGAGCCAAATTACATCTTAAGGATTTTTTCCACTGCGCCACCTCTCGCGAACGTCTGACAAACATCCGAGAGTAAAACTGTCTTGAATGAGCTTCTCACTTAGCCGTTTGGACTCGGCGTAAAATTGTAGATCCCTTCCATTCGTCCCAAAAAATTGAAAACCCACACAAAGCGAATGGTTGCGAGAAGCTAGGCCTTGGGTCCCATAGACCTGTCGCGCCAAAATATTTATTTATTTATTTTATTTTCAATCCTTCTTAAAAGTAAAAACTCACACAAACTTCCAGTTGCACTTGGAAAGCTCGACTTTCATTTATGGCTTGATGTGCGGTCCATTGTCAAATATCGTCTTTAATTTAATATTATTTTCCTGAAGACGAAGGCGGCTTAGTGGTGCCAAATAATAAAATGCTTTTGTTGGAAAGCAGACACAACACATGGCTCCGTATTAACAGAATTTACTTTAATTTGTAGGTTGCAGTTTTTAGATCGAAAGGACGAATTCCCATTCTATCCTGGATCCATCCTAAGACGAACGCGACAATTACACGCTGTTCCCAACCGATGGTCGGTGTTGGAGGTAAACGCTGCCCGGAAGATGAATCGTATTTGAATTACATAATGGAATTAAATTCAAATTCGGACAAATTGGTAATCATGGATGCTAGACCAAGTGCAAACGCAATTGCCAACAAAGCCAAAGGTGGTGGCTATGAGTCTGACGAGATCTATCGAAACGTTGAGTTTCATTTTCTAGATATCCATAATATACATGTGATGCGTGAGAGTCTTAAAAAGCTAAAAGAGGTCTGCTATCCATTGGTCGATGATCTGAAGTGGCTATCTTCCGTTGACAACACCCTTTGGCTAAAACATATAAAATTCATTTTAGCAGGTGCAGTAAGAATAGTCGAGAAAATCGATACGTTGCAAACGTCAGTGTTGGTACACTGTTCCGATGGATGGGATCGCACTTCTCAGTTAACTGCATTATCCATGTTGCTCCTTGATCCGTACTATCGTACTTTGGAAGGTTTTGAGGTACTCATAGAAAAGGAATGGCTAAGTTTTGGCCACAAATTTCAGCAGAGGGTCGGTCATGGAGACAGTAAACATTCTGATGCTGAAAGGTCGCCAGTATTTCTGCAGTTTATCGATTGCGTGTGGCAGGTAATGCAGCAATTCCCAAATGTAATGGAGTTCAATGAACATTTTTTGATCACCATTCTTGATCACTTGTTTTCGTGCCGGTTTGGAACTTTCCTTTATAACAATGAAGCTGAGAGGGTAAAGGACGGTAATGATTTCTTTATTTACAATAATTTGTATAACTTTTTTAACAAATTACTTTTAAGATTTAAGAAATAGAACTTGTTCGTTGTGGTCCTTTGTCAATTCATCGCTCGAGCAATATCGAAATCCGTTCTACAACAGCAGCAATATGCAAAATGTAATCAAACCAATTGCAAGTATGCGATGCGTTAAGCTGTGGAAAGGTTATTACTGTAGATGGACTCATGGAATGCAGCCACAATGTAATATATATCAAAGAACAAAAGAACTTATGTCTCTGCAAGACCAACTACAAAAACAAGTAGACGAAGTGCGGTCACATGCTATGCTAAATCCGATGCATCCGATTAAGAAGGTTCTTAAAGTGAAGCATTAACGAAATAAATGTAACGAATTTTCTTTTGTGTTTTCCAATATTCCATTAGTAACCATGTATTTATTATGTTATAGAGTAATATTAATTAAGTTAATCGAATATATATATTTATATACACAGAATTTACAAGATTTATTTTTCGCTATAGTTCTACGTGATTGGTTTTCAGTTCAACATTGAGAAAACGTTTGTGGTTGTCATTGTTGTTATTTGAAATTCCGCAAGAGTAATCGTCAATGGGTCCTTCTTGCATTGGTTGTGACTGATGTGCTTTTGCGCATAACTTTGCATCGTCCGCAGCGAACCATTTCTCATACACCGAAAGTGGATCCAGCTGCCAAAATTTGTGGAATGAAATTGGTTTTTGGGCAATAAGCAGAGGTTTAGCATAGTCCATTGGCCTTGCCTGAAAACAGAAATTGAAATAGAGGATAAGTAAAAAATATAAAATATATATTTAAAATGTATCTGAAGGAAAGAATTCCCCTAAAATTGTGCTATTTTGTTCTTGAACTGTTTTGATCGGGAACAGCTGGGGGCCACTATGCAATTGGATTCTACTTTCGATTCTATTCGAAAGTTGTTTCGATTCTACTTTCACAGAGAACTGTTATATTTAAAAGTAGAATCGAAGTTGTTCTACCTAAGAAAGTAGAATCGAATTACATAGTAGGCCCCCAGGACACCGTGTTCCTTGTTCGTTCACTCTTTACATATTGTAAAGAAAGCGGACAATAGTCTTGGGAGTCGATCGAAAACCAATCATCTGCACGAGAACCAAGAGACATCCTGTTACTGTATACTGCAACACACTGATCGTGTGCCAGGTTTTGGGAGAAAGTTTTTGCCTTTGCGGGAGAATGTTTTATATTTGTCTTCAGGAGATTTTTCAATAAGAACAAATAACACCACCACAATTTGTTGTAATTATCAAAACATTGACTTTGAATAAACGTTCAAATTTCATACGAGTTAGGATAATTATATCAATCAAAACATAAATTAAAAGATTGCATTTTATTAAAAAGTCTTTAAAAAACCGGTGGCCTAAAATGCATAGGTACTGTTGTACCGAAAAAAACACATGTTTTGTTAATTTGCCGATCTTTTTGGCTCTTTTGGCTTGTGGTGATACAATTCTCTATCTCATATCAAAAAAAAAAATTCCGTCACGTAATGCTCGTTCACGGACGACGTGATTCGACGCCAGATCATAAAAATAACGCAGATTGTAGCTTACATTTTACAAATCATAAAGAAGCTTCTTTAAATAAAGGGTTTTTCAACAGGGACGCTACAAAAGTAGAGCGACAGGGACAACAAACGACGCCGAATTTCTTGCCGCTCTTTTGACATTTCTCTTCAGTAAGGTTTGCAATTTTATGAAGAAAAGTTATACGAGCCAACAACGAGTCGAAACTATTAAAATTTACTACCGGAATTCGGAGTCAGTGGCCTCAACGTTAAGAGCGCTACGTCCAATTTATGGTCGTTATAATCGTCCTAGCAGATCAACAATTGAGCGTTTAGTGGACAAATTTGAATCCACAGGCACAGTACAAAATGTTCCCATGTCAGTGAGACAAAGAAGTGCCCGTAGTGTCGAAAATATTGCTGCCGCTGAGGCTTCAGTTGAAGAAAGCCCAAATGTGTCTCTCACACGTCGTTCTCTGTTACTGTGAATGGGAATCGCTACCGTTCAATGATAACCGAATATTTTTGGCCCCAATTGGATGATATGGACTTGGAGGACATGTGGTTCCAACAGGAAGGCGCCACAAGCCACACAGCGAATGTCACAATCAGTTTATTGGAAACCAAGTTTGGAGAACGTGTTATCTCACGAAATGGTCCAGTAGCTTGGCTGCCTCGGTCGTGCGATTTGACGCCGTTAGACTATTTCCTGTGGGGCTATGTCAAGTCTATGGTCTATGCCAGCAAGCCAGCGAAGATTGATGAACTTCGTACGAATATCGAACGTGAAATTGCAGCAGTATCGGCCGATTTATGCTTGAAAACCGTCGAAAATTGGGTTTAGCGTCTTAACTTCTGCAAGCGTGCCCGTGGTGGCCATGCAAAAGAAATCGAGTTCTATACATAATGGCATCGAACGTACTTTCACAGGAATAAAGAATTTCATTGATATCCAAAACCGTTTTTGTTTTATTTAAAAAAAAAACTTTTGTAGCGCTCTTATTGAAAAACCCTTTATAAACATAGACAAGTGCAAAACTCTTTCAAAGAGGCAAATCTAAAGTTAGAGCCCATTGTAGTTTTGGCATCACTGAACAAGTCAGGTCGTGCAGAGTTGACAATGGAAAAAGCTACCTCGTCCATCAAGGTAGAAAACAATAATTCCAATCAAAACTTTGCTACTGTGGAAGTCTCCACCATGGTGGACGAAAGATCTCATTCCACTAAGAAGAAAAACCAGAGTTCATTTCAATCTTGCAAGGGCCAATAATTCCCAGACGGACTGGAACACATATGTATAAAGACGGCTAAAGAGAATTCAAAAAGGCCATTACTATTGCTAAACGCGCAACATGACGTATGTTCTGCAGCTATATTGAAACTACAACAGAATCAGCCAAACTCAGGAAAATATTATGCAAAGATTCCCCGGTTCCAGGTTATCTCTAATGTCGTTTTCCATTGGGACAAAAAATCAATCTTTTTTTTGATCTAGATCACTTTTCATTTTCCATTGGGCAAAAAAAATCAATCTTTTTCCGATTCGGAGCACTTTTTGCAGATCTCGATATTTTTTCAGATCTACACATACTGCCACTTACACCAATACACTTTGCACAGCTGTTTACGTCAATTTAGGAAGTTTGTTTTCAAGACATTTGTGCAAAGATTCGTGAAAACCCAAATAAAGAAATGGTAGCCATGGATAACTGGGACATCAATAAATTATTTTATTACTCGTCGAATTCTCCAACCGGATAATCTCATTTTCCACCAAAACTATTCCATTTTTATCTACAAAAGGGGAAAAATTGTTCAAATTGATATCCATTTGCGATTTTTCCATAAATGAATGCAATTTGAACAGCTGATAATGCTGTCAAATAACGCACTGATACATTTACAAAAGCAGAGCAATTTCGTTGCATGTTCCATTTGCCGGGTAAAATCTGAGATCTGAAAAAGATTTCCGGTGGTCCCAATGGAAAACGACATAAGACAAGTGGACACAATCAAGTTGCAGTCGAACTTGTCAAGAGGTATTACCACAATAGCGACTGTTCCAGAAGAACTTATAACTGAAGACATACTCCGAGTAACTGCGTCGAGAAGCATTGCACAACGAGGAGTCATTCCCCCTTACTCTGGATTCTTCTCATCAATCAAATACTAATGAAAGTGGGGTTAAAGTAACTGTATATGCAGCCCCTCAAGCCCCCCCCCCCTGGCTACGTGTCTGACACTGCTCAATCAGGCTACCTGATAGTAGTAGTGTATTCCAACTCCAAGCGGTGGTGCTGGCTATCGCGGAAGTGGCCCGTAGGACGTCAATGTTGGCGAAACCTCGTAGCGATATTACCACCTTCATTAACAGCCAGGCGGCTATAAAAGCAGTTTCTGCACATGAAATAAAATCCAAGAGCTCAAGGTTCTTCGCTTGCAGCACACTACGAATCTCTCCCTGAACACAGCAATGAAACCGACAATGAGAGGGCGGATTAACTGGCGAGAATTGGGTCCGCAATGGACCGTGATAGAGCATTTTTGTCGGTCAAGCCACCGCCTTGCAACCTTAGAGAGCAGGTGGAAAACAAAATTCGTATGAAAACCAACAACAGGTGGAAAGAACTTACTACATGTGAAATATCGCGTAAGCTTTTGCCAGAATATAACAGTGGCCGGACCAATAAACTACTACAGTTTAATAGGTCATCGCTATCTAGGCTAGTAGGGGCTCTTACTAGTCATAACTTCCTAAGAAACCACACAATGAAACTTAATCTAAAAGATGACGACATATGTAGAAGCTGCGGAGACGAAGAAGTCCACACCAGGACACACCTCTCTTCCTTCGTCACTGTCCGAGTCTCAGTCACTTGAGGAACAAAACACTTGGGAGATATTACTTTCAAACCGCACAAGATCTCGATATTAGGTCTGTTCCTTTACTTTTGTAGTAAAAATGGAAAAGACTGTCAAAATGCCTGTGGAGGAGATGAATCCTCTCTCAAAAAGGGAAACTAACGCAAAAGTTAAGGAACGCTTTTGTAGTAACCTGTGAAAAATGACAGATGCGAATATTCCACCGAAATGCTAAATAGAACAACAAATTCAAATCAGCTGTAAATTTTCAGTCTTTTCCATTCTTACTACAAAAGTAAAGGAACAGACCTATTATGAGAAGCTCTTTCATGACAGTTTTACTCTCGGAAAAAAACCATAAGATGTAATTTGGTTCTTTCGGGATTCGAACCGGGGACCCCTCCCTTATAGTAGTCCAACGCACTAACCACTAAGCCACTGCGCCGACATACTCATATTTCTAGATAAAAGGTCAAGTGGTTAAAAATTAATAATTTGATAAACACGTTTCAGTCATCTGCTCATTTCCGCCAATTAAATATAATAAGCATGCCACTACAATACTTAATAGCGTAAATGAATTGCTTGTACACAGCACCCTTAAAAATATGTTGGCATTGGCATCGTAAACGCAAACAAAATTCATACCTGATGAAATCTCGAAGAGTGAATAGCTTTCACGTCCAATCCATGCAAACACGAACCTAAAATCATATCATCTGGCGAAGATATCGTTGGACAGGTGCATGACTGCACAATTTTCCTTACGGTAGGCAAACTAAAAGCAATGCCACCTCCTCCAGTTATATAATTGAACCCGTCCTCCGAATGCAGTCTAAATCCATAGCGTTCGCCCAAGTAGACATCCGCATTTGGATCAAAACACCCCAAAATTTCACAGACTCCCGATACACTGCAATGAAATAATATAAAAAAAAAACGTTCAAATTAAAAAGAGATGTATAAGATTATGTTCACCAAATAAATGGTATCCCCTGCTCCCTTTATCGCATTCGGCGCAGCAAATTGAAAAATTCATCAGATGAAATTAATTTCTATACGAGAACGAACCTTAAAAGCGTATCATCATCGGAGAGGAAAATCCAAAGTATTGGCCTATTTGAGAAACGGTTGTGCCTTTCCACATCACTCAGCGCCAACTTTAAAATCGACAACGTTTTTGAACAATGGCCCGTCTCTGTGTTGGGAACACCAGTTGCAAACGTTGGAACGTCTTTACCTGCGGAAGAGATAACACTACACTTGTACCTTCGTATATACAGATACAGGTATCTCAAACTCAGCCCACCAAATTCTCCAAAGAATAGGTAGCTGTGATAATATTATCCACCAAAGCTCAGGAGTCAGGAAATTAAATGCATGGCACGTTAAGATGTGAAATCGACCAAGCAGTGCCGCACGTATGTTTATATACATGTACATAGTTATTTCAGCTATGCCGAAATATAACTATAGGATACCTACTCGCATTATATAGATGTCCTTTAACTCATACATATTTCATTTGTAGGCCTTTTTCTTCCTTTTGTGCACCAAAAGCTTGTGCAAAATATCTGATACCCGAAGAATAATAACTATTGTTGATGTTAGATAAATGGAGAGGAACTTACTTGCATTATCACTGAAAAATCTTTTATGTGTGGCATATCTCCCCCAAGTTTTTTGTATCACTGGCACTCTGTCCGTAAGAAATTTGTGACATGTCTTTATAGCAAAGTAAATGGTTTCTTTGCTAGCAGCAATCTAAAAAAGAAGAAGATAAAAACAACAACTTTATAACTGCCTTAGGATTTTGGTGTTTTCAAGGGACACTTGATACGATAGCTGGTGTAGTCGAATAGTGGAATAGCTTACGCAAAGTGTGTAATTTTCGAGTACCTAATATAGGTTGATTCTAATCGGATAACGACTAATGCTGTCCTTAACCTCTTTGGAAATCGGGAATTAGATCTTAATGGCTATTTACCAGTTAAGGTAATAATAATAGAGCTATACTCAAAGCGAACATGGGAACATATCACATCAGGAGCTAATTAGGGTAGGTACAATTTCTTTATTTGTTTATGTGGCTTTTTACTGAAAGAACAGTCCTATATTTATAGAATCAGTGGAAGAGATTGGTTATCAGAAACTCCGAGAAAGACGCATGGAATAACAGAGTTCTGATAGGTAGGGTGTCAAAAATAATAGGGGTGAAAATAACAAGGCAAATATTCATAAGTGATCACAGTTGCCAGTATTAAGCGTATGTCCAAATTTGGGGGTCGGTAGTCGGACATATCCGTTCGGAACGGAAAATTCTCCGCAACGCATACTCTGTCGGAGGCTCAAATTACATTCGAGGTATCCCATTTCGGAAAAGAAAACACTTCACTCCAAATCGAAAACAAATTCCGCAACCAATTTCTGTCGGAGGATATCGGAACCTAGCTGTCAAATATTTAACAAAAAAATGATCTTCATCGCACTTCAACGAATTCGCCGATATGCGTTACAAAATGTCGGGAAAATTTCCATAAATTTTTATATTTTTATAAGCTGTTTATTTAATATTTTCATCATATTTTTAGACACATGTTTCTGGTTGCCAATTTGCGAAGCATCAAAAAGCCTCAAACACGGATGATTTTACTGTTGACGAACCTGGCAAACGATACAAGGACAACGAATTTCGGATCTGTACGTGGAATGTTAGGTCCCTTAACAGACCGCGTGCAGCCGAACAATTAGCGGAGGCCCTGAACCACTATTAAGCAGATTTAACCAAGAAGTGCGATGGGATGGCCCGGTCAAAAAGAGGATGATAAACTGCGATATTTATTACGGCGACTGCTATCGGCAACAAAAACAGCGCTTATTCGGATGTGGATTCGTCGTTGGCGCCAGACTTAGGCAGTTTCAACTATATGAACGAGCGCCTCACGACAATCCGCATCAAGGCTAAATTCGGCAACATTAGCCTAATATGCGCGAGTTACGTAATCGTGAATAACATAACATCATCTAACACGACATATGAGAGCGTTGCGAAACTCTATTACTCAACAGCTGAATTTGCAGCAATTCAGGGAGAGAAGAAATGCAACCACCAGAAGAGGCCACTAATAGTGCAACAACAATAACACCATATAACCATATTCTATGTCATTTTTGTAAAAACCAGGTCAGTCCTGATTCAGCATTCCAATAAAGAAGATCATTTATTGTTTGTCAAATGTTGTTTGTTTGTTTTTTGTTCGTTCGGTCGCGGACTAGTGCTAACGCTTATTTTACCCATAATTGACTACTCTGAGGTCGTTTATAGTAATCTCGACTCACTCTCATACCACAAACTACAAGTGGCTTTTAATGATGCTGTGAGATATATTATTTACCAGATACGCAAGCACCAGAGAATATCTCTGTACCGTAATATCTCTGTATCGTGAAAAGGGTCTTAGGTTGTACTTTACAGCAGCACAGAAATATTAGAAACTGTATGTTTCTCCACAAAATCATCCGAACACAGTCACCGTCTTACCTCTACTCCAAGCTCCAAATAACCCTATCCCTTAGAACTTTCAACATTGTAACCTTTAGATACAACTTTTTAATTTCATCTCGGTTATTTTTTAACCATGCAATTCAGCTATGGAAATCCTTGCCTTCACACATTAAACGTTTACTTAATAATACTAACAACTTTAAAAATTCACTTTTTAGTTACTACGCATTGCAATAATAGTTACCTAGTTTCTTTTTCTCTTTTTTATTTTCTCTCTCTCTCTCTATTTTGATTCTTTGTTTTTTTTTTCCTTTTTTCTTATGACTTTTTCTAAAATGTAAACTCTATCCTATTATACACGTCTATCACAGAATCCGTCGTATTCGGAATTTTGGTACGAACCCCGAAAGAACTAACACAGAATCCGTCGTAGGGGAAATGTTTGCTACGAATTGCGAAACAACAAACATTTTGAAGTTAGAATTTCGAAATTCGTAGCAACCATTTTTCCTACGACGTATTCCGTGATAGTTCTTTCGGGGTTCGTAGCAAAATTCCGAACACGACGGAATCGTTGATAGAAGTGATAGTTTCTTTACTTTTTTGGAATATTATTATTTTGTTATTACTTATGAACTTTTTTGCATTACATACCTACATAATTCTTTCCACTAAAACTGTACTATAAAAGACTAACCCAATATTAATAAACAAATGTGTACAAGTTAGTTTGCTAGCAGACGTCAGTTGTTATACAAAAATTTGACGTAACTGCTGCGTAACCAATTGATAACTTTTACGCAGCCTTTATTAATACGGGAGTAAGTCTTATTGTATACCTCGTTTTTATAAATAAACTAAACTAAACTATAGCTAATGCCCAACAGTTAATATGGTAAACAAATATCTGATCGGTAACGGTTACCCGATTCGGGGAAACGGATACTACTTTCCGCACTAAGGTGGATACAGGATACTATTGCTGTCTCTACAAAATCGTTTACAAAATCTGTACAAGTTACCATTAAAGTTGAAAAATGGCTAAAATAAAGTTGGCATTACAGGACGTATTCATCTGCTTAACTGACACCAATGAGATTATGCAAATACCATCGCCCAAGGGTGAAATGCTCTCCAAGAACCACTTTCTTAAAATCGTCCATCTTTCTCTTGTTCCTCGAGGGGTATTACAAGATGTGGGTGGATATGCTTACAAAAAATGAAAAAAAAATAAACAAAAACTAAAGTTTAAACAAGTTTTTTTTTCGAGTGGCAGTAATAGTCTAACGTTTAACATTTATAAATAATAAATTAATAAAAGTAAGTTCGGTTGATTTGCGAGTTTAAATATACCTATCTACATAATGTAGGCACAACTTAAAGATCTCCCTATGAATATAATAAATGTAGGTATTTCTTCTTCATAGACTTACACAGGATGAGGTAGCCGATGAGTTAACACACAGAGCACAATCTGTACGAAGTCCTTCAACTGGGCAAATGTACCGTGCTGGCTGCATTAGAATTTTGCTGTTGGCCTTTTTCTTGGGTTTGCTTTCATCGTTTCTCATGGTAACATGAGATACAAATCCCTTGGTTGCAACATCCTTTGTTGTTCTACGTGTTACGTGGTGCATGTGACTTTCGGGTTTTACATATTCCATAATAAATCGGGCGAGCTCATGGGACGCATCTATAGAAAAATCCATTCTGCGTTTCACTTTGGAGACGTATTCTGCCAGGCTGTTGAATTATTGACGGCCGAACGGAAAGCAGGATAAACGTACAACGCTAATGTGGTAACTGTAGTTAAGAATATTGTACATACCGACGCACCAAGGGGACCGTAAATATAACACCTGAATGCAACATGGGATAAGGAAACCATCGAGGGTTCTCGAAAAATGCAAAATGATGAACGATTGTAGCCTCCTGGTCATATAAAGGGTATCCAAAATAGTGTACCTTAAAAAATAAATGAACTATAAGTAAATAAAATGCTTGCGTCCGTGTGTACGCGAGTCTATAGGATATAACTAACCTCAGAATAATCTTCTTGCGATAGGTTGTCTATCAAAGGTCTTAACCGGATTAGACTCTGGTCTTCGCAAAGAATAATCCATTTTGTGTTTGATTTTATTAAATTAGATGCTGTGAGCTTCGGTAGTACAGCCAGAAATGTCCAGTCTCCAGGGTGGCTAAATATTTCATGTAGTACATGTACGTTGATCACATGCTCCTTAGATATCAAAATCGATTGCTTGTATATATCATTCTGAAGATTCTCAGTTAATTGTTTGTGGTAACTATTTTCTTGGCTAGCAATCAGTATTAGAAGTTCAGAAGGAGCTGCAAATTAAAAGTGAAGTGACATTTATATAAATATAAATTCTATTGTCTACTGGAACTAATTTTAAAATGAGGAACAAGTTATTTTCACACGCGTAGCAGATAATGGACTGAATGCTTAAAGAGCTTAGTAATGGTTACCGTGCTCAGTGTATACCCTGGCACTTGTATTGCACGCTCAATCAATTGTTTATTTATTTTATTTTATATGGAGCCTCTATTTTTAGCTCATTTGTTCTGGAGATACAGTCAAACTGAAACCAGTTTAATAGAAAAACTTTATAATTAATCCCCTTATATTTAAAAAAAATTATATACAAATAACACTTTATTGAAACCCGCTTAGGTGAAAAGCTCGGATACCTATCTGAAACACAATTCCTTGAAAATATTACAACTTTTCATAGAAAAAACTGTGTTTTTTTAAATTTAAATTAAATTTACGTAAAGAAAATACTGAAACGTGGTTATTTTCAAATATTTTTTGTTATTGTTTTGTTTATTAATTTTGTTTCGAGAGCTTACTTAATTATCATAAGTTTATTCATTACTAGCTGACCCGGCAGACTTCGTACTGCCTCAATCGATAAATAAAAGACCTAAACTTTTGTATAAAATAAACTTAAAACAAACAAAAGGAATCCATAATTAAAAAAAAAAACAAAGAGCTTGCTTTTGACCACACGCCAGATGTGAAACTTCTCTCGCTGTGTAAAATCTAGCTTCTTCAGTTAACTCCAGCGTGCCCATATAATTTTGAGAATTAAATTGAAGAAATTCAAAAAATATATCTTTCCATACAACCATACAAACCCACAAAATGTCATTGAAATCGGTTGAGTGGTTAAGAATTTTGAAAACAGCGCCACCTATCGGGTTTAAAACTGTCCTATCCATCAAATTACAACCAACCATACCCATTCACAAAATATCATTCGAATCGGTTGAGTGGTTAGGGAGTTTTAGACGGCGGCATAGTGATGGCGACAGGTCAATTTCCGTCACGCACTTCCGCTTGGTCATATTCTCTTTGAAGAATCGATTTTATTCTCAAGTCGCGCCATAAGATGTTTGACATCAAAAAATTTTTATTATTATTTTCGATTAATTACACATGATTTTGATTACTTACAAAATAGAGTTTTCCTGAAATACTGACTATTTATAAGGTTTCAATTTGATATTGACAGACACACACAGTTATGATACAGTCTGTTAATCAATTTAAAGCTTTCTGATAAACTATATTTTTTGTTGTTTTGTGGTGCGTAAATAAGCAAAGATCACGGTTTTCCGACGCGCGAACACGCGAAGTATAATTGCCATTGCGGGAAACTCCAAGTTGATTCCGCAAACTTCCAACGACTGGCCTTACGATTTATTTGAGGTCATCGCAAATGTCAGACGTTCTGGAAACTGTAAACGTTTAAAATGGAATGGTGAATCCGTTGGAATCATTGGTAAACGCGGGATCAAGACATCCTGTCCTTTGTATTTTTCTTTTATGATTGTTGCCTCAATAACGTTATTCATTACCTTTTTCACAGCTAGTCTTGTTCCATTGCACAGTCGAGGTTGAATGTTACGCAGCATGATGACAACTGATCCTACTTTTAATTGCAAATTGTGAGGTGGTAATCGAGCCAATTCCAGTGAATTTAAAAACTCCGTGGGATAGTTGACTACGTCATCCTGGTTCACAACGGTGTCGACTGATTTGAAGGAAACCAACTGTCCCGGAAGAAAATTCTGAATGGTCGTATTGAGGTCCTCGACATCTTAATTTTTCCCCGTCAATATTGCTCGTTCACCCAGCCAATTATGGTTAGGTTTTGAACTGTTGCGCTATAGCTGGGAAAACCATAAAATTGTCCTGTATAATATGTGTGGCGCCAAACGATGTCATCTGGAAACAGCTGTTATATTTCTGATTGTTGGCCAAGAAGTGCTTAGAATCACTTCCAATCCCAGAAACTAAAGAGCGTAAAGAATATGGTTTTTGGGACTAATTGTGTCAATTTTACTTTGCCTTCAGCACAGCATAATCCAGTAGATTGACCACTGTATTTTAACACCTTACAATATTTACAAATAATTGCCATTTCCCCAATTTTAACCGATTTGTCGGCACAATAATCTATTGCAGGATTATAGTGGAATGTAGCTCGTTCCAGAATCGCACTGCGTCTGCGGAATCGCTCAATTTCATTATGTCGTGCTCGCTGTTGTTGTGTTTGATGTGCACGAACTCGTTGCATTCTAAGCCTATCTACTTCATTGTCACTCACTAAAAACGCAATTGGGTCAATATTTCAAAATATTAATATTTTGCATCTCAAAATGGACCTTTACTAATTTAAACAAATATAACAATTTTTTGGTTATTCTGTATTTAAGAAACGTTATTTAACATTTTAACCCAATGGGCCACCCAATTTAGTTATTTTTAACCGATTTTATTTTCCACGGGAATGACAGAACTAACATGGAAATGACAAATTCCTATCATGGTATAACGAAACAGCATGAAAATTACCTTAACCTCATTAAAACACATCTGAAGTGAAGTGAAGTGAAGTTTTTAGGAAGTTCAGACTTGTATTCTTAAAATAAAAAAAAAAAACGTAGGTATGTAAATTATATTATTTCATATTTTGTTACTTCAGTATAGGTACAGATTATAAAACATAAGTTTTGTGTGGGAATTTGTGAAATACACGCTTTTGTTGAGTTTGCTCAGATTTTGTTATATATTTAACATATTTATTATTAATTTTTTCCTACTTTCGAATAGGTTAGGTTAAAGTGGCTGTCGGCTAGCCGACATACTTAGACCATTATAAGGTCCCTTGTGATACATGAATCTACGTCTTTACTCTTCCTACTCGTTGAACGAGTTGGAACTTCTGATAAAGCGTTGGAGATATCGAATATCAATGCTTTTTAGATAGTTCAGATCGCTTTAGTAGAAAGCTCCCAGATGGAGTTTACGCTTTTGTGAGAGAGCCAGACAAGTACAGAGGGAGAATGGTCTCTTCTTCCTCCTCGTCAAGACAGCTTCTGCAAAAGTCGTTTAAAAGTACGCCAAGTCTTATTGCATGCCTATCTATGAGACAGTGTCTTGTGATGACACCTATTGTAGTTGTAGCGCTAATATGCTTCCTGTTGAGGGAGATTAAATATCTAGAACGTTTTAGATCCAGCTTTGGCCAGATCTGCTTTGTCGCTAGACAATTCTAGTCGGATTTAAAGATTTGTTCTTTATTATGAGTTTAATTAGCGATACCTAAGGAATCCTTAATTGGAAGCAAAGGTAATTTAGTTCCGTGTTAATTTAATTTGCTTGAATATGTCAATATGTGTCCGAATTGTCATTACCATGTATGCCATGGGAAACATGGAAATGACGACATGGAAATGACATCGAAAGGTATTTTAATTAAATAAAACTGAATTTTACTGAATATTTTTTTTAAAACTCATCTTATTAATTAAGTTTATAAAAAAGGCATGCAGGGCAAAATATATTAGATTTAATTATTAACTTATTACAATCAAAAAGACTTAGCACGGTAATGACAAATTCGGATAACGAAAACCTAAACCACCTTCAAAACATGATATAAAGTTTACTAGTGATGTATATATGGGCTTCTTGAAAAATGTTCCGAAAACAATCAACAGGTCTCGTTATTAACGTGAAATCCGCTGCCTATTCTGCGGCCGTTAAATTAAATTTTTTTAAAGAAATATTTTTTGTCACGGAAATGACAATTTTGTTGGGGACACTCGCTAAATACGTTCCACATAATTTTGCATATTCTCTAAAAATAAATTGTGTAGGCCACACTCCCCATTGTTCTTTCTTCTTCATGGCTTCATCAATGAAATTTGCAAGCCGTCTTACATTTTACAAATAAAATGAATTTTTTGAAGGAAGGTTCAACTGGACCATGCCATGGTAATGACATTTTTGAGGTTTAAGTTAAAATTTCGGCGTTAATAAAAATTTATATTTGTTCTTTTATATGTGCACATGTTAAAAGAGATTCTGTAGAAGCTTTTCTAAGTCGAATATTAAAAAATATATATGTTTTTTTAGCCTATAAATGCCGGACCGCAGAATATTAATATTTTGAAATATTCACCCAATTCTGACATAGCAATACGACTATTTTCTAGCACGTGAGGTAGCTCTTCACACATTTGATTGCCTGCGACGACCTAAGTCAGGTGAAGGGTAGAAGGGTGAAAATTAAGGACCGAATGTATATTTTAATGCCACACTATACAATAATTACCAAAAAAATTGTCCAAACAATGCAAATTTATTTGTTGGGGTGAGTCACCCTTATTCAAAGTTGACCAACTTTGGGTATTCTCAACTATTTCGGGAAAATAACTGTTATTGGCGAAAATAATTTAAACGTTAATAAATACAATTTTGCATCGTTGCTGTGCGTCAAGATAAGACATTGTGCATCGCCAACATATTTTGAATAACCAATAACCCAGTTATTAATGCAGTCGGATTAATTCAATTGGTGGCTGCCGATTTAATTCTGATAAGCATTGCAACAGTGCTTTTTTTGGTTTAACAAGCGTCGAAAGCAATTGCCAATCAAATTTGAGAATTTCCTCAGATCTCTTGTTGTCGAATTGCGGCCAAAGTTCTTTGGACACTGACACTTTATGCTCGGCGGTGTTTGCACCTTAGATCATAAGTAAATAAATGAATAAAAATAAATGAAAAAAACAAGCGCCAAATTTTTGATGAACAGAGTTCTGAAAGTACATGTTTTTTGTACATAAGTGGACCCATAGAAAAAAATAAATAAAGCTCACCGAGAAAAGTTTTTAGTTAATATTTGCCAACATTTATTAAAAATAATAATAAAAAAAAATACATTAAGTAAAAAATCATTCATATTTTTGCACAAAACAGACTCTAAAAGAACTTTCTATTTTCGTTTAGTATACTTCAGGACTTCATGTTCAATAACCCTTTTTTGAAGCTGTCAACAGTCTATGAAGAAGATCTGTCATTGTGTCCAACCGCGAATTTTTTCTGGTAAATTATCCTTTTATTTTCTATTATCTTTATTTTTAGCCTCTAAAAATTTACTAATCTGAAGAATACAAGAAGCAAAGCAAGTCAAAAGCGTCTAAACTAATCGGAAACCCAGACGCCAGAGCTTCTAAAATAATATGATATGGAATATCTGAAAGAGTAGCTATCTATATCAATACCAGTTATCTCAGGAAAAACCGCCTTGCCGTTCGTATTCCCAGCTTGTTGGATTGGCAAATCAGCCAGTTTCCTTCCTAAATCAAGGATTGCTAGGTCGTCAGAGACCCGCTTCTGATTATAATTCTGTATCCAACTGCACTTCAACAAATGCATTAACCTATTTATAAAGATTTACTCAAATTCCTTGGTCCGCTAGAATGCAGCACAATCGTCAATAAAGGAGCGAATGTGAAATTGGTTTTTAGCCATTTCCCTTCGCCTATTTCAATAATCACTTCCACTTGCTTTCACTAGATAAAAATAACACAATTTTCTTAATTCCCTTCGCCTATTTATACAAAAGAGATCACCCTACTGGAAGATGCTCTTATTTTTGTAAATGGCCGCCAATGTCAAATCTGTTTTGAGATTTGTGGGCTAGACAGATGTAGAATACAAGTGAACAAGCCATGGAGCGATATACTCCCCAAGAACGCGGAATAATCTGTCTATTTTTTTGCGTAACAATTCGTCCGACATCGACTGCGCACAAACCGCGCCGTTTGGCCACCAACCTAGAAGAGTATGGGATCACACGAGACGTTGCCAAGAGTGGCCGGCCCCGGAGCGCCCGTTGTGCCGAGAATATCGCCGCTGTTGACGAGGATGTCGAGCTGTTGCCGGAAACATAGAACAGACGCCGTGCCTCGCAATTAGCCATAAGCCGGTCGTCCCTAAGGCGAATTTTGGTCATGTTGCGCATGTTGCCGTACAAAGTCCAGTCCTTGCATCAGCTGCTGCCTGTCGACCGCCAAACGCGTGTAACCTACGCTCAAGCCATCCTCAATCTCGAGGACGAAGTGGACGATTTTTCGACCAAAATCATAATGAGCGATGAGGCTCATTTCCACCTCAGCGGGTACGTGAACAAGCAAAACTATCGCTTCTAGGCATCGAAAATCCACGAGTAATGCACGAGGAGCCATTACATCCGCTCAAAGTTACTGCATGGTGCGCTGTTCATGCTGGAGGAGTCATCGGGCCATTTTTTTTGAGAACGCCGCTGGTCAAACGACAACAGTGGACGGTGCGCGCTATAGGGCCATGTTAACCGAGTTTTTTCTACCGCAATTAGACGAATTAGGACTGGAGGACATGTGGTTCCAACAGGACGGAGCTGCGGCACACACCGATATTCTGAAGGCGGCGTTCCCGGGTCGCCTCAGCTCTCGTTTTGGCGATTTGCACTGGCCCGCAAGATCGCCTGATTTAACCGCATCGGACTTTTGTGACGGCGCTCATTTGGCCGATATCATTAATTTTCTCAACTTGACCAATAAAATTCTAAAGGTTCGAATAAACATAATCAAACAACAGAATCGAAGTTTTTCATTTAGAAAAAAAAATGAGAGCCAAACAAATCGGATGTCTTCTTTGGGCCCACCTGTATATAAGACAATCTTTTTCAATAATCACTTGCATTCACTAGATAAAAATAACACAATTTTCTTAATTCCTTTTATTCCCTTAACACTACATAGCTAACGTGTTTTTCGCTAAGCAATTTTGTGTGCAAACTTTAACCGTAGAATAACATACCAAATCAAATCAAACATAAATTTATTTGCCAGTTTAAGTTTAAAGAGTTAAAATAACTTTCAGCCTATCTTGGTTGATAATCTTGTGCATTATTCCACGTCCTGGACTCCTGTTCTTTTTTTTATCCTTCACACACAAGCTTTGTGTTCTGTTGCAAAACACGGATGTGGAATTGTGCACGTGATCTGATAGTGAAATAAGAACTTTTTTTTCTGGCATTTACCCAGTCGTGTACTCAAAAGAAGGCAGACGATATGGAGCGTGCGGTACCTACCTACACCAAGAAATTCAGTCTGAAGTTCTCTATTTGATTTGGATTGATTTATTTTCTCCCAGTTGCAAGCAAGAACTGCCACTGAGTGCAATTTTTCACTTATCGCGAAAAAAACAAGTCACGTGCTTTAAAGTGTGGTAATCATTCAGTAAAATACTGGCTTTTAGTGATTTGGATATACGTGTAGTTGTATGTAGATATTTGCACGACTACCTACTCGTTTTATAGAGACGTGAATAGGAAAAAACTGTCAATGGAAGTTGTGTAGGTATTTTGTCATTGAAGAGGTATATCAATCCAGGTGTGTCTTTTATAGTGAACCACTTGTTTGCGGAACTATTCATATTTTTTTTAGTGAAGTATGTATTTAGGAACACAACTTGCTAAGTATCGTCAAGTTAAATTGTATTTTATGTAAGTGCCAAAACGAATACATGATAACTTTGATAAACTGCTAATCAGTTTGGCAATCGAAATGCATAGAACAACTGTCATTGTATTCAATCCAACTGCCGCATCCTACATCGTTTTATTCCTAATTACAATTAGAACTTTGCTCCAACCATTTTGTTGATTTAAACCTGCACTAACTAGACAAATGACAAGCGCAAAATCTCCTGTGCAGCATTCGTTCCTCTATAGTCGTGCAATTCATCGATACATGCATAAAATTGGTAAGAGCTCTTCGCATCCTTTGGTGCAGATTTGTCCTAATGATGGGGAGCACAAAAAAATCGACAGCAGTGGTAAAAAAGAAAACTAGAGACATGAAAGCTTGAACATAACAACATGAAAGCAACACTACGCTGAATTACTCTTTCAGATATTCCACGTCGACGTCGTCCGTTTGGAAACCAAATAGAAAATGGGGACACTTTGATAGTACTTATACAAAAAAACATACCGACTAAGTTTAATTTTAAAGCCATAATTAATGTTGGGTTTGCCCACGTTGATTTAATTTATATCTTTTCCTCTACACATGTAAAGTAATTTATATAGTGAAGTTGAATCTGTTAAATCGAAACATCATTAAATTTAAAATTTCGTTTATGTGGGAAAGGACTTAAAATTGCCCTGGGTCAATAAGCCATCAAAAAAGTGGGACTGATTTTTAGCAACCTGTTCTCAGAGGTGGTATACCGATTTGATTGAATTAGCCTCACGCGGCAGTACATATATTATATTCGAAGATTTGGAAAATTGACGGTTTTGTTGCCCTATAAAGTGCCCATATCTGCATAAAAAGGGCTTGAATCACAGACGATAGGCTAGAAGCGGAATTGGCGTTTCATGTACCTACTAACTGCTGTTCTTAGATATAGATATTTGTTTTGTACATGAGGGTATTTTAGAGCTGTTTTCTTATTATAGGCATTGACATGTGCTTAAGCCTTAAGCATTTATATCCGAGCACGTGCACAACATTTTATATTTACATATATAAATTGGCATTACCGGTTAGACTAGGCACTGGACAATTGGAAAACAAATTAATGTCATCAGAGGGCTTGTAATATGTTTGATTTGAAAATAAGGTGAGCGAAGCCATAGCTGATTCCTACTTAAAAATAAAATTAATAACAAAAGACAGGGTGACACAACCATAGGTACCTAGTTAGTAAAACAACTAATAAAACTATAGATATTTTTAAAAATCAAGCGCAACGCTCCCCACCGACTAGAAATGCCATTATTTAAAGCAAAAACTTTTGGAATAGATACTATACATGTCACCCACCTCCTCTGCAGCTGCCCCGCCCTATCCAGTTTAAGGAGGGCTTACTTAGGTAACTACTTCCTCAATGATCTAAGTGATCTAAGCTCCATCAGCGCTGCTAATATTCTTAGCTTTATCAAGGGTAGCAAATGGTTTACATGAGTAACCGGTTAAGTAATCCCCCACACTAGTGGTATGCACAATGGGCGACTTACGGCCTAAGGGCTTTTCTTACCGAGAGCCACTTTAATATACATACATAAAGAGATACTAATCCTCGTGTGCTTCAAAACAAACAAACTTTGACTGTGAAGAAATTTGTGTAAAAAAATGCATTCACTAACTGGCGCCCGAGCAGAGAACTGGTAAGCAAAAAAAAAATCAATCAGTGCTAAAATAAAATGTGATTTGCTGAAAGCATATATACTAAAAATTGTAACAATTTGTACAATCTGTATAGACTTCCCAAATCTACCGGAGTGTGATGTCGTAATATACGCGGTTGATACTGCAATTTTTTCTTTGCATCAATTCGGTCTCAACATTGAGATGAATCCTAAAAATGCGGCGAAAATATTAAAGCAGTATTACACTAAGTGGAAAATAAAGCTTAATATGAAGATGCAAGCTGTCTTTCTCACCAGGAAAAAAAACCTTGCTTTCTTTCCTCCAGTGGGTTAACGGCTAATGGATGTCAAATATCGTGGGAACGCTCTGTAAAATAACTTGGTATACATCTTGACCCTACACTAACATTTAAGGAACACATTACAAAAACATTAAAGAAAGCAAAATTCTATATCCCTTCATTAACAGATAGTGACTTCTATCGAAGGAAAGCAAAATCATTAAAGTTGTCTTCCAATCAATTTTTCTGTATGGTTGTCCAGTCTCATAAAAAATGTCATATACAAAATTGCAAATTTGTTTGTTGTTTGATTACATAAAAAAATGTGGAAAGAATGGACATCACAACCCAGAGTCCTCTGTTCCAACCCGGTGGGACATTATATTGCATATAATTCTATATTTTTTTATGTAAATCAAGTATAAGAGAATAGAATAAACGTTTTAGCAAATAATATTTTGTTTGCTTTCTCGAAGAAAAATAAAAAAATTGCTTTGCAAGACTTTTCTCAAAATTTCGATCAAGTATAGCTTATAAATATTGGCACAGATATTTTCTACATTGTTAAAAATTAAAAAGGCCGTTTTCGAAATTTTGCAACATCAACCTTATTTCATGTATCCTAAATCCTACGAAAAGGTATAAAAATGCGAATGTAAGTAGTGTGTTGGACTAATAAGCGAGCGTTCCCAGGTTCGATCCCCGGAACAAATAAAAATTACATCTTAAGGTTTAAACTGCGCCACCTCTCGCGAACTTCTGAAAAAGATTCGAAAGTATAACTATCATGAAAGAGCTTCTTAATAAGCCATTTGGACCCAGCATAAAATTGTAGATCACGTCCCGAAAAAAAAGAAGAAAAATCACACAAAATGAATGGTTCTGAGAAGCAATAGGCCTAAGGTCCATTGCGGACCTGTTGTGCCAACTATTTATTTATGTTTATTGAAGCGATTTCCGGTTCTTCTTCAAGCGATTGAAATTTGCGAAACGCCACGTTGAGTAGATCGAGCAGATGATAAGTGCATTCATTAGTTTGCTGCAAATTTATTGCCCATCTGCAGTAGGAACAATAACAATTGCAGGCGGAGCCTCAGGACAACAGCTTGTTTTGTATATAATTAAGTTTCTATATTTTTTAAACTTTATATAAAATCCATTGCATAATACATATAGGTATCTATGTCTTAGCGCATAAAACAAATAATTAAATTGAGTTATATCAGTTGTATCTTTTGCAATAAAATTTGTTAAAATTGCACCTAAGTCGTTGTTTAAACTATGGGTCTAAGAAAAGAGAGTAAAGAAGGTAACGAATTCAAAATTACCGGACTATACTTACCAAGTGCTGACGATAATTTGATCAGGAATAGTATGTCCAATATAAATGATCTGAGTGCCATATTCTTGTGTCTGGTTATAAACTTGCATTCTCCTGTGAGTAGTTCATACAAGTTTCAGCTTTATGCGTAAAGAGATCCATGTTGTTCTCTATAGAAAAATATTTAATTTGTTATTACAATTAAAACTAGTTCAAGGAAAAAAACTTCAAAAATCTTGAAAAAATATCCCCTATCGTGGAATACGGCGTATTTGAGATTCACTTCACCTACTCGATTCACTTTCACTTTCCATATACATCGTGGAATCCGCCGGGGAAACTCCCTTATCGACAGTTAATTTCAATTCAAAGTTGGTCGGTAAATCAGCTGTTTTGCATTAAATGACAGCAGAGAAAGAGCAAAACAATTTCAAACTTATTTTACCAAAAACAAATTAATTAATTTATGTACGAAAATCAATAAAATGGATAGTATAGCCTATTATATATTTAACAATTCCAAATACTGAGACATTCTGAATGCCTTCAGCAGATTCTCTGAGTTGAATTAACTCTATAACCTCCTCTTCATCGGCAGTAAAAGTCACAATTTTGTTTGGGCCACCACCTGTACCTTTTAGTTATTTTTTATTGGTAGAAAGCTTCTTTTTTAAATTAGACTTGTGGTCACTCCAAACCTGAAAGAAAAGTTAAATGTTTGTTCAGATAACAAATAGGTAATATATGTACATATTCTCAATGCAACATTTTACTTTTTTCCACTCCGATACTTACAACATTTTGAGAAAATCCCAACGAAACCAAACAATAAACGCCAGGATACGCAAAGAATTAGCTGCGTATATGAAATGTCAAATTTTGTATGGGGAGTTTCACTTCGATCGTTTTCTACGATGGCGTTAAACGCATTCACTTTACCGACAGGTGAATCTTTCACTTCGAATGTATTCTACGATGCAAAGTGTTGAATTTGAGTGAAACGTTCCCCCCGGCGTATTCCACGATAGGGGTGATAATGTAAGATATAGCCGTTGGTTTACAAGCCAAACGCACTAAGTCAAATTTTAAAGAATATGAGATTTAAATGCAAAACGGTTCAGAACCATGATAACTATGTACTGGAATAACACACTAAGGGCCGTTTGCTCATACGACTTAAATACTTATGGGCTACTTTTTCTAGGGCATAAGAGTTTATGTGGCACTTAATTCGCTATGAGTCGTATCAGTAAATGGCCCATATAAAACACCCCTAATGAACTATTTAAGGTTTCAAGAACGCACTAAGTGCGATTTACCAGTAACGCAAGACAAATTAATTGACTATTTGTTAACAAGACTTAATGCCTTTTGCCTGTTATCAAAATTACATCTTTGAATTTAAAAATTGACTTACGCAGGAGGCCGTTGTTTAAATGTATAAAAAAAGCGGTCGAATTTCAAAAGGTTTTCACAAATTATGTGTTTTATAGTGAGTAAAGAAGCCCTGAATTTGCTATCAATCATAATTAATTGTTTTAAAAATGAATAAGGATTCTTCAATTGGGTTTGTTTTTCAGGAAATAATTATAATATATAAAGGGTATTCACGATCCAGTGCAACTGGTCTAGTATCATTGCAAAAGTGTAAAAAACAAAATTTACAATAGGACAGGGGTATGTTTTACTGTTTTATAACGATACTAGACCAGTTGCACTGGATCGTGAATACATCTTTTTTTTTTGTGTTGTTCATAACTGTTTTTGTTTTTTATTAAAACAGTTGACAAAAAAAATGTACTTCGGAAGAGAAAAGAAACGAAATGATAGGTACTTGATGAAGCTCTGGAGCAAGACATAAACTTTGTTTGGTTAATTAAATTATTTAAAGCTCAATCAAGCATACAAATATTAGTTTTCAATAGTCATACGTGAAGAAGCGGTGGGCCTTGATGAATCCAAGAGATTATTAAGAGTTGAAATGGATCAAACATCCGGTTTTTTCAAACAATGATAGCATCAGAGGTCCAAATTATAATTCTGAAGATGAGATTTTTTTATGTGTCAACGATGAGATCCTGCAAAAATGAGTAGATGAAAAAAAGCGTCGCAAAAAACCTGGAAAAGAAATGTCAACAGGGAAATGGAATCCAAATGTTTGCCCTATAAGGATCGGAAAGGTAATTTAAAACCCAAAAAAGCTTCAAAAGAAATTCCGACCCATTAATGCTGATTTCATTGTGCCAATATTAAAAAAACGTTTCCGATTGAAATTATGCAAAACATATTGGGGTTTGAATTTTGTTGGACAAAAAAAACTTCATTCTTCAGAACGTTGAATGCCCTGAACCAAAATACAGGCGCCCAAGAAACGAAAGTGCAATTCAGCGGCAAACTGCTAAAAAGTATTTTTTTATTCACAACGACATAAAAACAAGAGTGTGTCAAATATTTTTCTTGAGTACACTAAATAGCATTTTTAGGAAGGGATTAGTTTGGGGCGCACTTTTCCGCGGAAGATAAAAGAGGTAAAAAACCGCCAACCAACAAAACAAGCCCCGAGATAATTCAAAACATATGGAGAGTTTTCCGTAAATAAAAAGTAATTATTGTCGAAAAATAAATAAAATAAATAAATATTTTGGCGCGACAGGTCTATGGGACCCAAGGCCTAGCTTCTCGCAACCATTCGCTTTGTGTGGGTATTTAATTTTTGGGACGAACGGAAGGGATCTACAATTTTACGCCGAGTCCAAACGGCTAATTGAGAAGCTCATTCATGACAGTTTTACTCTCGGATGTTTGTCAGACGTTCGCGAGAGGCGGCGCAGTGGAAAAAAACCTTAAGATGTAATTTGGCCCTCTCGGGATTCGAACCTGAGCCCCTCGCTTAGTAGCCCAACACACTACCACTAAGCTACTGCGCCGACAGTCAGTCGAAAAAATAGTCAGAGAAAATATTTAGATAGTAAGCTTTCAATTAGAAAGATGTACGAGTTGTATAAAATACAGTATCCTGAAAGTTCGGTATCTGAAATTACATACCGCAGAATATTTTGTAACGGTTATAATTTATCGTGTTTTGTGCCAAAAAAAAAGATCAATGCCTTTTTTGCAATAAATATAAAATTTCAGCTGAAGGAAGACTTTGAAAGTCATTTACGTCGGAAAAAAGAGGCATTTGCAGAAAAACAAACTGACAAAGAAAGATCAAATTTGGATAAAAGCTTTAGATCTATTTCGATGGACATGCAAAGCTTAAAAATAAATGTTTTCGATACGAAATAAATAAGCCGGGAGTACTTCCATTTAAATATGGAGAAGATTTTCGCAGTTTGAACGTTGTTTAGAGTTTTCGTAGAGGGAGAAACCCTGTTCCTTATTATATTCCGGTAAAAGAATGGCCAAAAATCTATACCGAACCTCTTAAAATAAGCACAGCTAAGAAGAATTGGTTTTCATCATTACCATCACAATCTAACGCAAACGATTACCTACCAGAACCAGTGAAATTGAATAATATGTTTTTTGGTACCTATGCAATTTATTTATTTATTTCTTATTTCGTCTTACAAGCTTAAATTATTATTCTCAAATATTTCTCCTATTATTCTTTTTTATTCTTTCACATTTGTTATTTTCCTTATATACATAAAATAAAGCTTGTGTGTTTACTTTTGAGTCATAATCATGTTGTTTCCATTTATTTGTGGTTCAAAAAAGTACTATACATACTACAATTACTTGCAAGCAAAACGCACTAAGTCAACTCATTTTTTGCTTTTGCTCAAATAATTATCATATTGGTTTGTCAAAAACGAAAACAAATATCGGAAATAAATGTCATAAAGTCAATTTTGTATTTAAAACCTTAGAACCGTGTATGGGGTGCTGCACTCCCCATGTAGGGTTGAATGATGAATGAATTTCACACTAACGTAATATCTCAGCATTTTGTATGAAGTGTATCGTTAGCTTTGCAAAAGTATTGTATTCAAATTCAAATTTTCGATGAGTTTCGTGTAAGAGCGCCTTAAACAATGCTAGCTCTATACGTGTTTGGGGAGCTGTGCTCCCCAATACTTTTCTTAGTACATTTTGTATGGAATTGCGGTTTCGAATGCGTTTTATCCCGTTTTGAGTCACAGTTGGAAGTGAGTTATTCCTTGAATTTTTTTTGATATTATGTGTTAGCAAATGTAAGTTTTCATTGAAAGTTATGGACAAAAAAATATACTCTTTGCTTTTAGTTGAAAAACTAAATGATCTTCTATATTTGCAACAGAAGATTTAATTTTTTTTACTTATTTGCTATTTCCTATTATTGCATGCATTTTATTTTGTTTGGTCATTTCATTTGGTTGCAGTTCTTTTGAAGATAAGAGTTATTTATTTAGCAAATATTCAACCAATGAAGAACAGCTTAGGGCTTGCAAATTATTTCGACAGAGATGTCGGCAAATATGAAGCGAGGCGATTGTTGGACTAGAACTAGATCATCCTATTGCTTTATTATCTTCTGATGGCGATCCGACTTATGAACCGCATAGCGACGATTCAAATGTTGATTACCCATTTGATAATTTCGAGCCGATTCAGGATATAATTTGACAGAGCTCGTTCAAGATATGTAGAATGCAACTAAAGAGCTACATCATGTGGAAACACCAGAATAAGCAATTAAGACAAATCGTGGGCCAAAACATACGGGTCATGGCAAAAATGACAAAACAGTTTGGTGGTTGATGCCCAGAGCTACAGAGCAAACCAGGGGTTGAGTTACTGCATACGTGATAGAGACTAAGTGACTGAATTTGTTATTGTTTTGCATGTAAAATCAACAAAATTCAGTGACGTATTGGTCGTTCACGGGTGCGGTAATTCGACTCCACGACTGATCAAATGAAACGTGTCGAACAGAGTCTGCTCCTTGTAGCACCGAGAATTTCGTCGAAAAACAGTCTGCTTACAAGCGTCTTTTGTCAACTGCTATATAGTTTTGTTTTGGAAACATATATAAAGGCAAGGAGGGCAATTGCAGATAATTGATCATCACTTACTTCTAGTCTTCCTAAGGACTAAAAGTTCGTTGCGTAGATGTAAGCCGTGTAATGTTCTGTGCACGAAGAAAAAACAATCCTAATTAAAATTCAAGAGCCCTTCTGACAAAAAATAAATAAATATAAATAAATAAATATTTTGGCGCGAAAGGTCTGTGGGACCGAAGGCCTAGCTTCTCACAACCATTCGTTTTGTGTGAGTTTTCAAAACGAATGGAAGGGATCTACAATTTTACGCCGAGTCCAAACGGCTAATTGAGAAGCTTTTTCATGACAGTTTCAGCTCGGATGTTTGTCAGACGTTCGCGAGAGTCTGAAAAGAATATCCAAAGGAGGATGACATTTCATTAACTCTGAGTCCATCTACACCAGTTCCATCGAGACAATTTTATTTATTATTTAATTTGTGCATAAAAATACAATAATAAACTGAATTAGAGACTGATTTTATTCCTTCATTGTTCAAACTTCAAGCAAAATGTAGTGGGGAGGACAGCTCCCCGGAACACGATAATATGTTGATCGCAGTATACACAGTTCTATGGTTAATGGGATTCATTGACAAATAAAAGTTATTATAGAATTTTCACAACGAAACGAATCTTAAATAATAAAAATTCGAAAAAATGAATGAAATATTTATTTGAATCGATAGTTTGAACCTTGCAATTTAATGTTTAAAGATAATTTCATGCAAATGTTGACCGCGGCTGCGTCTCAGGTAGTCCATCCGCTGAGTCCAATTTTGGCATACTCTTTCACACATATCGGCCGGTATCTCACGAATGAATGCATGGATGTTGGCTTCCAGTGCGTCAATCGAAGCGGGCTTGTCCCTATACACATTAGCCTTGACATACCCCCACAAAAAATAATCTAATGGTGTCAAATCGCACGATCTAGGCGGCAATTGACCGGCCCGAAACGTGAAATTATCTGTTCACCAAACTCGCCTCGCAATTGCGCCATTGTTTCGCGTGCTGTGTGGCATGTGGCACCGTCTTGTTGAAACCACATATCATGCAAGTCAAGAACTTCCATTTCGGGCAAAAAAAGTTTGTTATCATCGCTCGGTAGCGTTCACCATTGACAGTAACGCTGCGATTCGCATCATCTTTGAAGAAGTACGGTCCAATGATGCCACCGCCCATAAACCGCACCAAACTGTGACTTTTTCTGGATGCATTGGTAGCTCTTGCAATGCTTCTGGCTGATATTCAATCCAAAATCGACAATTCTGCTTATTTACGTGCCCATTGAGCCAAAAATGATCTTCGTCCATAAAATGGAAGCAGCGCGCGATGAACATTTCGAACCGAGCACGAATTTTGATAGTAAAATTCAATAATTTGCAAGCGTTGTTCATTTGTAAGACGATCCATGGTTAAATTGCAAACCAAACTGAAGCTGTTTGACAGTGACACAAGGTACTAAACACACGTCAGCTGTCAAAACCAGTGTTGCCAAAACCAAACCAGCTAAAAAATCACCCGTTATATAACTGTTAGGCTTTGCCTCTAACCTCCATATATCATTTCCCTTCACCGATTCGCGAATTGATAAGTAAACAAATCTAGGTCTGGTTAATGGTAAATTTAATATCCTTGCCGTTCACCTCTCACAGAAATGATACTGGACTCGATCGGAATAATTATAATACCCCAGACAGACACATCCCCCTTAACACAGGGAAGCGTCCACCCTGCGTATAATCGATTACTGGTGATTGGATGCGAACCTTGAAACAAAAATCTGCACCATTCAACGCTCCTGTGAAAATTGTGCTCCTTCACTAGCCGCTGTATGTTTACGATAACAAAAAAGAACACTTTTCCCCCATGACTCTTGAGAACTCTTGAGAACAAAGAGAAGCACTGGCATACATGTCAAATCCAGTTGATGAATGCAAATTAGGTGCACAACTTATTAATCACCGAAAACAAACCCTATCTTTGTAAACCTATTGATTGGTTTCACTGATTTCATGATTACATTCATTTCCCAAGAAACCAAAATTGGGCGGCACACCTAAGCCCAACAAACACACAAAGATTTGTCGGATTGATTTGGCAGTGCAACAGTCAACGATTGTGGGTGGATGGCACTACGCACACAAACTTCGAATTGGTTTTCGGAAACACAAACTTTAATTAAATATTCATTCATAATTAAAGCATATTCAGTAGGTAAATGAATGCAGGTGGGCATGCACATAATCTTGAAGGTAGTCAAATAGTGTTGTGCATATAGTATAAAAATATTCCTCATTTTATTTTCGTTTAATTTGATAAGGTGTTCAACAAAAATACACCTCAATACACTAGTAGGCACATATATATAGTTGGACGTTTTAATTTGCATCCAAAGCAGACGATATAAATATAAAATTCTATGAGCGGATAGACAAAGGAGATAGTATACGAATTTTCTTTACCTTCTCTTGTTTGCAACCTCTCAGACTATTGAAAACCTCAACGGAATTACATTTCTAAAAATATTCAACCATTCGTGTCTATATTCCAACTTTGTAAGCCATGCCGGGGTGTTTCGTATTTATTAAAAGGGAAAGGTTCCCGATGGCAGCACTGCAAAGCGTAAACATGTGCTTTTAATTTCAATATAAAAACAAAATAAGTATGTAAGGACTCCTACATATCACATATACATATATATGTTGATCATTAATTTTCTTTAATCAAAAAGCTACCATTGCTGGAAATGTGCATTCGTTCGCCGATGCATTTTAATTTGTTAAATCGAATACTCGTATTTTCTAGAGCAAATAATTGCAATGCCAACAAAACTTTTGACGAAATTTATATTCTCAGCTATAAACACGCATCTTGATTTTTAATGGCTTCCATATTTTCTCCACTCTATACTTTAACACGTATTTTCAATAAAATAAATTATAAATTATATTTGCATTGAGGGTTATTATTTATATTTAACGAGAGTGCTGCTGTTATGTGCTTTTCTCAACTTTCATTTTTGTAAGAGATACTGGCGTTTCTATAAAAGAAATGTAATTCTGGTTCGATGTTTGCTCTGGAGGATTGCACATATTGTAACACATTTTGAAACCCTTAGCTTACCTCCGGTTACGCGCGATTCTGTATTGTATTTGTATATGTTCCAGAGGACTGTATGTGTGTTTTATCACTAAGGCACTTCTTCCTGCTCCAGGCGACAACGCACATATTCCCAGTGGAAATAACACTGTCGTCTACAGCTCCTCTCTGTCCAAAATATTTGGGGATATGCCTATATGAGCTGCACCGACAAATTTGAGTAGCAGGTCAGTACATGGCTTTATATTTCCAGGGTAGAGGAAAAGAGTAGCGGATGAAAGTGGCATGGGTTAGGTTAACTTCGCTACTATAGGTACGCAATAAAGACAACGATTTTGGTTTCTGAAAAACTGTGAAATCTATTAGAGCGAGGGTCGTTGGAAACAAACTCGGCAAATCTTTGAATGCAGATTTACGATTACTGGCAAGTCTTAAGCTATATTCAGACGATTGCCAGATCTGACAATATTGTCAGGTCTACAAATGTCATGACAATGACCTGCAAATGACCTGACAATATCAATGCTAAATTGCCACGTCACGCGGTTGCCAGATTCTGTCCCCAACTCTGACAATTTTATTGTCAGATGGTTTGCCTGGCAATAAATTGTCTGACAACGTTGCCAGGTTGAAAATGGCCAGTTCACACGGTTGGCAGATGTTTGTTTACAAAAAATTTGCAGATCCGTTGACAGGCATTGTCAGACAAATTAAAAAGGTTTTTTTTTGTTCGGGCAACTGAAGTTTTTGTTGAGAAAGTTGAAATAATAGAAAAATAAAAACGAAATGGAACAAAAAGATGCACTTGCAACTGTTTTATCCGTAGCAGGGAGGAGGATAAGTAACCACACAAACGTCGACGTGTTTGGACGAAGGATTGGGTGGCCCTCAGAGAGCAGGAGGAACAAACAATTCTATCTTCTTCTAGCTTTGGTGACTAGACATTCAAAAGCAAGTCCACACATTCGAAATAAATTAGTTCATACATTTTGCACAAATCTACAGAAAACCTAAAGAAAATTGCTACGAAACTTCGATTTGTTCGTTCTAATATGAAAATGAAGCAAACTCCTCAAAAACTCTTCACCACAAAATCCTTTTCTTTTAAACTTTCATCTTCGTTCACGTATTCGAAATTATTTAATTTATTCATTTTTCACCAATCTACAGAAAAATGTAAAGAAATCAACACGGAAACATCGTTAATTTCAATCAAATATGAAAAATATTTGCCTGGCAATGAAAAATTTGCAGATGTGATAAGCACAGCACATCTGACAATAGCAAATGAGTCTGCAAATGTCCCAAGCGTCTGGCAATGGTCTGACAATAATAAAATTGTGTGCTCAGACGATTTGCAGATACCTGACAATTTCATGTGTGGCGCAGTGGCTTAGTGGTAGTGTGTTGGGCTACTAAGCGAGAGGTCCCCGGTTCGAATCCCGAAAGAGCCAAATTACATCTTAAGTTTTTTTCCACTGCGCCACCTCCCGCGAACGTCTGACAAACATCCGAGAGTAAAACTGTCTTGAAAGAGCTTCTCAATTAGCCGTTTGGATTCAGCGTAAAATTGTAGATCTCTTCCATTCATCCCAAAAATTGAAAACCCACACAAAACGAATGGTTGTAAGAAGCTAGGCCTTGGGTCCCACAGACCTGTCGCGCCAAAATATTTATTTATTTATTTATTTATTTTTGACAATTTCATTGTCAGGTGGCAGTCTGACAAATATCTTTAGACAAAATTTGTAACAAAATATTGTTAGACAAAATTGTAAGTTCACACGGTTGTAGGACATTTGGGACAAATTTTTCAATGACATATCGGGCAATATTGTCAGATCTGGCAATCGTCTAAACATATAGCTTTAGGCTTCCATATGGTGTCATGTATGTGACCTCGCCTGTTTTGGTATCTTATCCAAGAATACCTTGTTTGCAACAATAGCTTATAGCAAAATTAAGTGTATGGACGTTTTGCACATCTCCATTCATGACTTTTTTGACAGTGTCTGAAACTTGAACTTATTTATTTTTTATTTATTTATTATTATTATTATAATTCATCTACAAGTGCTTAAAACTAGCAGATGTTTGAAAACTAGAAAGTAAAAATTTGCAACAAAAACAACAGTTTTTAAATTGAACTCTTGACACAGATAAATCAATTTGGAATAAACGCTAGAATGGCTCTTGTCATGGGCTCATGTTGCTCGTAGTTTGTTCTATGATTTTTTTGAAAATGAAGATAACGAGTTCTCAAGGATCGCGTGGGTGCATATATTGATATCATCAAAAGCAAACTAGAACATCTTATATGGAAACATAGCAAGTCTCTTACAAACATTTTATCGTGTATATGACGACGGAATACCAAGAAGTAAGCATCTGGCCTTATAAGTTATAATAATTAGGAGAAAATTCCCAATGCGTTTTTTAAAAAAAGTATTTACTAAAACGCCTTTGATCTTTTTATATGCGATCAGAGTAAGTTAAAAATAATGGATTCCAAATCACGTCAGCATATTCCAGCAGGGATCGAACTAATGCAGTGAATAGCGAAAGAACACTTTATGAAGCCAAATGGCAACTAGGGTACCGTTTCAGCCTACTTAATATTAGCCGGAAGAAAATAAACATTTATTTAGTTATATGTGCGCATACACGTACTAACACTTTTCTATGTGGCTGTGCTATGGCCTTTGGCGTCTATGTATTAGGACAAACAAATATAAATACGGTTGCATTATTGCTAACGAAAAGGTACATATTTCCGTAACGTTTTTCCCATAATTTAAATGTCAAATCCTAATAAATTTTTGTTAACTGAATTAACAGCGATCACTTTAAACGCCGAGATGTTCAAGTATTTTGTTTAGTAAGTCTGTCATCTGGCTGGCTTGAGATCTGTTCCCTTACAATAATGCATTCGAACACATTACCCATATTCAGTCAAAGTTTGTTCCTTTTTATACAACTTTTGGGTAAGGAAACCTAGATCGGTCACATGAACAGCTGTTTCAGTTGACGTTTATGGAGGGGTAGCCGACGAATTTAGTCAAGAAATTCGTCACTGAGTACTAAGTTGACAGTTCGCATATGTGCCTGACGTACGAAAAGCTACGTTACCAAACTATAGTTTTGGCATTCAGTTTATATCTAGAGTCGACAAATATAGTCAACTTAAGATATGTGCCCAATACCAACTTAGAAGTCGGAAATGGTCGACTTCTCCTCCGTCAACTTTAACTGACAATGTGATCAATCTACATCAATCACTTAATACTGAGATACTGCCAGACTTACTTAACTAGAAATCTGAACGTCTTCAATACACATACGTTATATTCACACATTTCTTCTTTTCTGATAAGCAATGATTAATACAATTTAAAATTAAAATAACAGCTTACAGTATAGTAAAGGAAAGGGTTTTCCAATAAGAGGTGTTATTTTGATATTCAAAGAAAAATGCCATTTTTGAGATAAATGATCGAAAATTTATTTCGTAATAAAGAGGAAGGTACCTATGCCGTTAATAATGAAAAACAACAACAGCCAAATGGCCACCACGACCACGCTTACAGGACCATATCCTTTTCATGAAATTTTCCATAACAAAATCGCAAAGTGGCTGCCCTATAACATCGATAGACTCACGAATTTCTTCTTTGAGGTCTTGAATCGACGCTGGGCTGTTGGCGTAGACCTTATCTTTCACGTGGCCCCAAAGGAAGAAGTCGCAAGGTGTTAAATCACAAGATCTCGGTGGCCAATTGTGATCACCTCTTCGAGAGATAACACGGTCCGGAAACTTTTCCCGTAACACGACGTTGTTGATGAACGGCCGGCTTGAGTTCTTGTGTTAACTGAACTTCATAAGCCTTAAAGCCCAAGTCTTTATGCAAAATACGGTGTAATGACGTTTATGGAATGCCTAATTCCAAAGAACGACGAGGAATGGACAAACCTGGGTTTTCTTCAACACTTCGGGCTACAGCAGCAATATTCTCAGTTGTTCTTGAGCGACGTGCACGGGTTTTATTCTTCACATCACTAACTTGTCCCAACAGCTCGAATTTATCCACCAATTTCTGCATTGCGGTCCGACAAGGTGCTCCACGACGACCCAAAAATGCTTTAGTTTTGCGAATCTAAATTTGTAAGTTATATTGTTGTCAAAGAGAATTGATTGGTAAATTTGACCCGAAAAAATAAATTCTCTTCCTATTCCATTTTGTTTTTAATTTCTCAATATAACTTTTATTAAAAAAAAAATTGGGGAAACCGCACGCGAACCGTGAAATAAAATTTAGAAGTACAAATATACAAAGAAAAAGCGAAGTAGAACCACCAACATTTTTTAAGTAAATATAAAAATTTTTTTTATTTGCTATCGACAAAACAAAAGTACAAAAAACAAAATATTTTCATAATTTAGAGATCTAAGTAAATTGTGCTTTTACAATTAACTTTTTATTTTTGAATGTAGTAGAAGTTGCTTAACGACGGTGAAGGGACTGATGAAATGAGGTCGTTATAACCGGCGGCGGTCGCTATATCCGACTGCCTTCCACAAAAATGCATGAATAAATTAAACAAAATCACATAAAATGCCAACTTTTTTGTTAAAGACGCGTTAACTACAACTAATTTAAAAGCTGCTTTCACGGTGACACATGAAATAAACTGCCATTATTTTTAACAAAAACTTTTTTTTTTTTTGATTTTCTTTCATTCCGTCATTATAGCCGAAACGACAAGGACCGATTTTTTCCGAAAAATTGGTCGTTATACCCGACATTTCGTTATATACGACGAGTCGACGACGTTATATCCGACAGTTGAATAGCTTAAAATATAATGAACCAACCAAATGAAATGAAAGTGGACGTTATAAGCAACTGGTCGTTATAAGTGACTTCCACTTAATAAATTGGTTTGGTGGTTCCTAAATTTTACCAAGATTATTTATAAGTGATCGTGGAAACATAAAGTTTCAACTGTCCTAACATTTAAACGATCTCTGCGCTGCTGTGGAGTAAAACAGAAAAAGTTAGCATATATTCAGACAAATTTTTAAACAAAATCTCTTCCATTTGATTTGATACCAATTTGGTTGAAGAATGTATGATATGATAACGCAAAAAATGTTGGGCAAAGCAAAGTATGTGAGTAGATTTTTTTTATTTTTTTATATCTATTTATATTTATTAGTACATAAATATTATACATATCTACTTCGATCGAAGTAAAGTCCAGACGCTGAACCCCCCTTTTTACAAATCACAAGTCACAGAACCGTCACAAGGTGAGTAGAAATTGATTCTGTGAGGATTACATATTCTATCCTCATACTTACAATTTCCAGCCATAAGCATATTTGATATCCCTGTTTTCCTATTTCCAACCAATTATTGACCCGAACCGGACAATTTATGCACCATTTCGGGGAAAATTTTCATCTTATATATTATATAGGTAAATGGGAAAAGACAAATAGTTAAGAACAACTTTTACTGCCTTAAAGAACTTATTCGCTTGATTTTTTTTGTTGGGAAGATTAACAACAGATGCAATTCTGCATGTAGATAATTTGTTTTTAATATGTTGCGTATAAGCCAGGTCACTATAATGGTAGAATTTCTACCACTGGGCAAACTTTAGTTTATATAAACAAACTTATCTTCTAAAACATTTCAGTGTTAATAATTCGAGTATTTTTTTTTAATCCTTCCACTTCGGGTAAAAATTGTGAGTTCTACAAAATATTATATGTATAAAAAAAACTACCGTGCCGAGGTAAATTTTTTGTGAGGATTTTCGTAGAATTTGGAAAATGTTATCGAATCACAACAAAGAAAAAGCACAATATTTTGAAAAACAAATTACACACAGCTTTACATCTCTGCAAAATCTTCCCAACAAAAAAATCTAGAGAATATGTTGTGTTTAAGTGAAAGTGGTTTTTAACTTTGTCCCTCCGCATATTTATGTACTTAGGTGAAAATGTTCAATTCTAAACTAAAAATCCATCGACACAATTTTCTTCTCTTGTTGAAAAATGCTATCAGAAAAAAAAGAAACTTCACGTTTATCTTTTTTTAGCGGCTAACTCTACGAAAGAACCCAAAACTTGCATTTTTTATGTTTTTAAGACAATTTTAATAAATAATACATTAAATCGCGCACTTTCTTCCACTCAATCCAACAATTCATTAGACTTTAAGTTCTTAAAAACTTACCTCCAAAAACTTCAGCGGGATTAAGTCTAGAAAAAAATTGATGACTGTTGATATCGAACTAAACTTTTATTGAGTTTTACTGTCACTTAGTCTAAAGCCACTCCACAATTTGTTCATTTATTCATTCGTTCATTAATTCGTAGAATACCGTTAATCAATGATATGCAATATATTTTAAATATTCGTTGCGAAAGTATAAAAAAATAACGGAAAGGAAGTAAAAAGCAATTACATATTCAAACTATGAAAATGCTTTATAAAATTATAATCTTTTATGGTTTACATGATTTAAGTCTATTTACTTATGAGTACAATATTAAATTGTATAGATAACGATACAAAAATGCCTGCTTTAATTTCTAGACGGCAATCATTTGACACTCTGAATTGAACAACTTAATAAATGCACTTTGTAAAATTAATTTTAAGCATTGTTTTTTGTATTTTATATCGCGTCCGAGCTTGAGCTATGATTTCGCACAAGGTCACGGCAAAAAGCTAAAACACACGTGATGACTCTTATTTCTACTAAACGAGCGATAGACAACCTTCTCTGTTGAAACTACATCACTAACTGAATCAGCACAGTAGGGTTGCAAGCAGCACCCCCTAAATATTGTTTACATTCGATGATTGTGAAACTGTGAGACTGTGACAGTGTTTTCCGGATTTTCCATTTGAAAAGCTTTTGGTGTTTATGAAGCTTTTTAATTCATTGGATGGATATGTTGTTTGAATTTTGATCAACCAATTCGTTAAAGTCCAACCGTAAAACAGTGCATCAAACTTCGAGAATCGAGAATGTCATCGTTTTCATTTCCCCGTTTAGCCGTTACAAGGGATAAGAGGATGTAGGATGCTCAGATTCTAACCGCTAAATTTAAATACTTTATGATGATAAAAATGTCTTTCGGTTCAAAGAAAATGTTTCCTTCAAAAAGGAGGTTTTGTTTTGGTTTTTTTTTTTTCAATTCGGCCAAGTAGCATTATGCGCCGTTTTGTTACCAGTAGTAGAATTTAGATCCAGCCTGTGGAATAAAAAAAATATTTTTTTTTTAATATTTAAGTGGGGCGTAAAATTCACATAAAGCATTTACTGTCCTTATAAGTTCTGAATCGAACCCTAAAAGTCAGATGAATTTATGTCTTCTTGTTCTTTAAAGAAAAAAAAAAATAGAATATTAATTCAATTGCGAATAAAAAAGCCAGAAAAAAACAAAAGCAAATTTAGTATCTAGTTTCACAATGCTGACAAATATTGATACTAATAAATTGATTTGAAAATAAAGTAAAATAATCGGCCCTAGCGAGGTATCCGTCGGAACGGAAAATTCTCCGATTTTATACTATTCGGAGGTTTTTTGCGTCGAAGTATACTTCGGAACATCTATTCGGAATATTTCTCCGACATTTTGTAATGCATATTGGCGAATTACGTTGAAGTGCGATGAAGTGCATTTTTTTCATCAATTTTTGACAGCTATAGGTTCCGATATCTTCCTACAGAAATTGGTTGCGGAATTTGTTTACGATTTGAATTTGAGCCTCCGACAGAGTATGCGTTGCGGAAAATTTTTGCGTTCCGACGGATACCTCGGTAGGGTCGAATATATGTCTGGATCTCAACCCTACATTATTGTAACTGCTGCCGTTGCTTTTTATTATTATTTTTTTTTTTTTTTACTTTTTAACTCATTTACCAATCTACAGAAAAATGCAAAGAAAAGAGCACCGAAATATAGTTTTGCTCGATCAAATAGATACATATGAAAAATATTTGTCTGAAAAATTTGTCTGAAGATAGCTTAGGGGACATTTATTGCGATACCTAAAATGCAACCGAAAAAAAATTCGTTTGCTTTCTTGGACCACTAAAAGTTAATGCTTGCACTCAGTCTTGGTCTTAAAATGTTGTTTATGAATTATAAAGTTACTTACTTACTTATCGGGCTCCCGACCCGTGAAGAGTCTCTGCCTGAGACACTGCAGCCTTCCATCCTCTACGATCCCGGGCACGTTGCTTCCGCGATGGCTTGGTCTTTGAAACGGAGGTTCGGCCTTCCTTTTCTTCTCGAACCTGGGGGCTGGGATTCGAAGATCCTCTTAGCCGGAGCATTATTGTCCATTCTTCTCCTCCATTCGCCCTCCTCGCACACAGGACCAAAAAATTTTCTTTCGAAGGAGCCCAGTATTAGCTCTCCCTTCTTGCCTATGGTCCAGCACTCGGCGCCATATAGCACAACTGGCAAGATAAGGGTCTTGTAGAGCATACATTTCGTCCTTCGAGTCCCCCTTCCGGGCGCGGTAACTGATAGCATTACCTTTCACAAACATTTTCAAATATTTTTCTAGTGCGACTTGAAGAATTTGTATCACTTAAAAGCATTGCAGGACTAGAACATTGTTTTTAATTTACCTATTGTATAACTTTAAGTTCATTTTACATATTTTCTTGGTCACCATATGTTTATGCTCAAAATTTTTGAATTTCGTGCAATTACTATCCGATGTTACTTTTGCAATTGTTGGCATTACAAACGTAAAATGTATTACCCTCATACACCGATTTTTTTTTTATAATTGCTCTTCGTTTTTTAAATAAAATGATTTGGAATTAACTCTTTTACCGCTAATATATTCAAAATTTTCACACTCTATTTCTTTTCGTTGCACTTACGACCGCACTTCACAGGCTAATGATGTTTTCAACTGTTTTTCTTAGCGTTTAATTACATAGCTTGTAAAAAAACTGGAGTGAATTAACAGTTTTTGTAGAAAATGACAAAAATAAGAAAATGTCATAACGCCCAAAAGTTCTGTCGTAAAACCCAAACTTAATAACAAGAAATATTTTGGGCGTTATGACATTTCTAGATTTGGGTGTTATGACTCATTATATAATTACTTTGGGCAATATGTCATTCGATTAGGGCTTTGCGACGCTTTATTCCTTTTAATTTTGGGCGATGTGGTGGTTTTTGGGCGTTATGACATTTTTCAATTTGGGCGTTATGGTTTTGGGCGATAAGACCTAACGCCAGTTCAACCATTAAGTTTAAGTGGTTAAAAAAAGCCCAAGAAAAGTTTACGGTTTGGTTTTTCGTGTCGCTATAACTGCACTCTTAGTTATAAACTATACGCAAAATATTAATTGAAAAAGATCGAAGAAAATGTTCATGCTGCAAATGTTGTTACTTCATATTTGCTGTGCTCGCGGCGTGAAATTCCTGATCTAAACCTGTAACTTAGTGCACTATATAAAATAGCTGATTGTCCTCAATTTGACGCATTTGGCTGTGGGGCTCATGCTCATGACTTATTTCTATGTAATAAACTATATCATATGAAAAAAAACGCTTATGAGCGCACTACCCCAACGACAGAACTGCGATCAAGAACAATCGTGGTTTATATTTTTCGATTTGATGAAAGAGATATAATTTGATTATGCACGATTTTCATCTCTGGACTGGAGGAAGCTCAAAGCGGATTTTTTTTTTGGTTGCCCCCGTGATAGGTTAGGTTAGGTTTGTAGGCTGGCTGGAAATACTCCGTGCCACACGCAGGTTAATACTGACCCATTGTGATGCCCGTTGGGGAAAGAATTTTGAATTTTGTGTGCAATTGTTTCGGACTGGCTTTTCATATGGAAAAATAGAAAGTTCTTAGTGGAAAACTCGGAAACGCCTAGCAAAGCGTTAGCCTGTTGGCTAAATTTGCTACTAAGGTCTTTCAACAACCCTTTTTTCTACCACACAATTAATTAATTGTTTTAACTTACAGAAAAAACTTTACATGGATAATAATTGTGAGGCGGCAAGCAAAATTAAGAAAATTTCCCCTTATCGCCGCCTTAAATGTGCGATGGACTGTCCGGAATTTCAGTTGGAATTTATCAAACTAGCGCTGTGGATTAGAGTCACAAAAAAACAGCTGTTATTTGAGCATACATTTTTTGTTCAAAATGTGCAAGGCTCCATATCGATGAATGTTGCTCCAACAGCATCGCCAATTTTTTCTGAAACCTTCCCCTCTGTCATTTCAATGAAAGACCCTAGTGACAGGTACTCGAGGTATTCATTAATATCACTCATCTGTTTAAATACAATAGAACAACAGAGCAGAGTCATCTGTCCAAATTTAGCTTAAAAACCGACGATACATACGCTTTCAATTTAGCTTAGATAAATTTTGGAAAGAACATAGTATGGGAGCTAAAATTTAGCTCGAGCAGTTGCTGTACTAAGCTAAGCTATAAAATATATGGGGCCTAACCCTGTAATTTGATTTGAAAGTTAAAACTGGTCGAAAGTTTTATCAGATTCAAATTCAAATGTTTCTTTGTATAAAGGCATCGCCAAGCAGAACGCGTTTTTAACGCCGCGGTGAGATCAAAAAGTCAAATAACTCGGTTTTGATTATTTAAATTTATTCGTTGATAATTGAATTTCAATATGGACATGGAAGAAAGAATTGAAAGAAAGATAATAAGTGACAATTCTAACTTAATGAGCTTATCAAGTAAAAGGTAATGTGATGGATAAAACACAAAATTTAATGACAAAATAATTTATTTATGCCTTCTAAATATTTTTTTACAGTTTTGTAAAAAATTATCGTCTTTCAAAAGATGCATTAATGTATTTTTTTAACAGCATAAGTGATGATCTGAGAGAAAGAAAAAGATCGTCTTCAATGCCTGCAATCATAAAACTAGGCGCAACTCTTAAATATCTTGCACAAGGTGGGTATCAGCACCAAATAGGTCAAGATGGATTCACTGGGCTGGCGGAGCAGACGGTTTCAAAAGTTATTTCTGAAGTCTGTAAAGCTTTCGAAAAACCGCTGTGTCCAAAACACATAAATTTTGATATGTCGACTGAGGAAAAGATACAATCAAAAAAATATTTCCATTTGAAATTTGGAATACCGGGAATTGTTGCAGTCGTGGATGGGACACACATGCAAATGATTCGACCGAGGAGCAATGAACATTTATTTTTCAATCGAAAACTGAAGCACAGCATTAATGCAATGGTGGTAAATAAATAAATAAATAAATGGTGGTTAGTTCACTTTGTTTAAAACCTACTTCTTGATTTATTTTATTTTATTTATGAAATTTTGTTTCTTTAAGATATGTGATCCTGTACTTGGAAAGCAACTATAAAAACGGAGACAAGACAAATCAACTTGGATTATTGGTAACCATATTTATTTCTAAATGTAAACATAATTATGATATGAGCATTGTATTCAATTCAACCATGGATAATAGTAGGTACCATATCGGATTGCCCCGGAAAACTCAATGGAATCATTGTTTAATGACAAATTTTGTAAGGCTAGATCCACCATAGAACGGGTATTTAGTGTTTTGAAAGCAAGAGGGAACTTTATTATGCCCCAGAGAAAGTAATTGCAATTTTAAATGTTTGTTGGGCTCTTCACAACATTTGCCTAACATACAATGTTGAAGATCCTGCTGAATTTCCCCCTCAAGAAAGGACGAATTCAACATAAATAATTTTCCTTCTTACCATGACGGCCCAGGACCAAGCGGCCAAAACTACTTAAATATTTCTAAAACGATAATAGACAACATAAAAAATAACTTAATGCAATAAATAAAGCATACCTATTAACAATTAATTTCATTTTATTATAAAGGAAAATAGTTATTTTAAAACAAAAATAATTCTTAATTTGCACTAAAATCGCAGTTTTTAATTAAGTTTAATTTTTGACTGGGTCTTCGTCTTCAATTCCAAAATTTGCTTTTTAAACTCTAATTTGATAACATTGATTCTGCATTTTTCGACTTCATTTTTTTTCTTGAATTCAATTTTTTTTCTTTTTCTAGCTCAAATCTCCTCTCATAATGTTCTAGCTGATTTTTTTTTGTGCTTCTCATCCAAGTCGAATTGCTTTTTCTTATATCTTACAATGTTTCTTAGGCGACGGCCACGCAATGAGCATGAGCGACGAGCGACTGAGCGTCTGAGCGACGCAAAACAATTAAAACACATGAAATCGTATGGCGGTGGCCACATAAACCCTGAGCGACTGAGCGATTTTTTTAAGCGACAGAGCGACGTCGCACTGCAATCAAATCTGTTTTAATTTTTCAGATCGACGAAGTAATAAGATGGACAAAATAAAGACAGAAAGTTTAATTTCAGCTGTCCAAAGCCGTCCAGTGCTATGGCAGGACACCCACAAAGACTATAAAAATAAAAACGTCACCGATAAAGAGTGAAAAGAAGTTGGACAAATTTGTAATTATTCTGGTAAGTTTTTATTTATTTAGTCTTTGGAAAAAAATAGTGTTTTTTATTCAGTGTCCAAATTCCCAAAAATATTGTGTTAGCTCAATTCTTAATTCTCAATCGACGAAGCGCATTTTCCTAATCGCTCAGCGACGTCGTTCAGTAAATGGCCACCCATCGCCCAGATTCGTCGTTCAATCGCTTGTCGCTCATTGCGTGGCCGGAGCCTTAGATTTGCGTTCATTTCTTTTAACTTCTTGTAAAAATTTTATTTGGTATTCGATTTGATTCTCTTCTTGTGTTTTGTGCAAGTTTTGTCTTGATTTTTAAAAAACATTAGCGTTCGATATAGGTGGCGTAACATTTTCCTTGCAGGATTCCGTTACTCGCACTTTCGAGTTCATCATCATGGATTCATACATTTGTTCAATTTCGTCATCAGTTGGCGTTTCTTGTCCGTTTTCATTTACAAAATCCTTTGTTTTCACCTCATCTATCTGCAGCAACGCTATTACCTTTTCTTCCAAAGCATTGAAACTGCAATACTTAGACGGGTCACCTCCTGTTCCTGAAATACAATTTTAGTTTTTTCGTGATTTGGATTTTATATTGTTTTTATAATCGGCCCAAACCTTATAAATATTTTAATTTTTAAAGTAAATATTTTTGAATTTGTACAATCACGTTTAAAAGCTTACTTTTTTTCATGCATAATCTTTACGCATTGGTGGACCAGCTCCGTTCAAATCGATTGCGAAACGCTTCCACAGATTTATTGGAAGTTCTCCGTGCGCCTGCAGTTTTTAATTAGCCCTTTGATAAAACATAAAATCAATAAGAATTTCAAATTGACTTTGTTTTGTATTGATATTTTTGTTCGTAGTTTCCCTTTCAAATGAAATAAAATCATTAAAAATATTATCATGTTAATATCTATTGTGCTTTTTTTAATTTATTTATAACATTTTAAGAAAAAAAAAATTATGTATTTTTTTAATTAAATATGTAGGCACCTACTTACATTTTAGCTTTTAGCAAAACTTTTGCGGATGATAAATAGATATATATAGATAAAATCTAATTCGTATTTCAATTTCCGATTTTCGAATAACACAGTAGGTACATATTTTCCGAATTCGAACGATTTAACTTTAGAATCGAATTACAGAGTTGGGCCCCTGTTTAATTCCACCCCGCGGCCATTATTTTGCATTTTCACACGTATTCACCACAGAGAGTAAAATTGAAAGCGCGAGGAAGGGGGTAGGGTATTATTGAAAAAAATCTGGGAAATCGGGGAGACATAGGACGGGTGACATACTTAGCTTATGCTGAGACTATCTGAATTTTTCAAACGATCAGTTACCTTTAAAGAGAGTAAATACATTGAAAATAAACTTAAAAGCTTTATTTTAAGTTTAATTATTTATTGAAAATAAATATTTAGTCGATTTCAAGTCCTATTAAAATTTGTTGATTCCTCAAACTGTATAGGTACCAAACAAACCAACCCAGCACACGCGTCATATTAATGAATAAGTCTCAACTATTTACTCATTACTAGTAGGTAGGTATAATCGTCTTGGGAAACAAAAAGTAAAGTTTGAAATGGTATTAATCTGTGTGATGAAAGAGTCGCATGTATTGTTAATGCTTCCAATGGAACACACACAGCCGACTAACATTAAGTTAAGAGAAAACTTTTTCCTTTACCTACTCAAACCCCTGCTTCGTAACTTTGGCATTATTCTCACGTCCTGCTTAAGACCCGAAAAGAATACCAACATTCTATCACTGCAGACCCAATTAATGATGATTTCAAGCGATTGTTAATGTTGTGAAAACTCGTTAAAAGTTCGAAACTTTATTGGTTCCCTCTATAAGGTAACGAAAGGTTCAATTTAATAAATGATTTGCCCAACTCCAGAAATTCGTCTCCATGGACTGTTTTTTTTTTGAAATAAAATCATTGGAATTCCGCATGCAACACCATAAAATAATATCTTGATCCAAAAGTTAACATTATTTGCCATCGATAAAGAAAAATGTTCAAATTAATAGGATTTAAGTGAGGATTGGAATCTGGACTAAAAACTTTTTCATTTCCTGAGAAAATAAAGAAACCTCACTTCAAATGAATGCAAGCGGAATTCTCAATGAGGATACTCCCACTGCTGACATGGAAATTCGTTTTAATATAATGGAAATCGTGGGGTATATTTCACCTTATAGGGGAGGTGGTCATGCATAAAAACAAACTCTCTTTATTTTGTGAATTAATTCGCCGCCACCGCACTAAAGCAAATATACTGTTTAAATATTATAAAGTGCAAGCATTTTTTTTGTTACATCTAATATAGAATAAATAAGTTAAGTTATAAAGTTAAGTTATGAATTGATGCGGTGAAGTTCAGAAGGATTAAGGAGACTGTGATGCGCAAACAAAATCAGAGTTTTAATACACAGTAAATATAAATATAATTTTATTAAAAAAGTTAACACGTCCGGTGGTTCACCTGCTGATAAAAAATGCATGCGCTGCAATTATTTCTTACACGCATATCCGTTATGCGCCCGGCAAACCACGAGATCAGCTTACACGCTTCAGGTGGGAGCCAAGGCCAAGCGAGTTTAGGAGGGAATAATTGTGATGTATGGTGATAGTTAGAGTTGGACGGTGTGAGAACAAACATATGACAAAAGAAAGTTTGATTTTAATAACCTGTTGGGCACGATTAATCGTGCGGGTTGAATATTTTTTTAATTTTCAAGGATCAAGAAAAGAAAGATAAAGTAGACTCTTCTCAGCACGGAATAACAACATTCTTTCTGTTTGAATATTTGAAAAACTAAGCATGTTCTATTCATGGTACAAATCTTCTAGGGTCCATGCTTCAGAGCAGGACTGGGATGATGATGGTCTTATATAGGCCTTATGAATCAATTGCCTTCTTAGGCCGAAGTAACAGCGGTTGGCAAGTGTGATTCTTCGTTTGATTTCTGAGGTGATATCGTTTTCAGAATTGATAGCGGAGCCGAGGTAGACAAAGTCCCTAACTACCTCAAGCTGTCTATCGTGACGTTCTGTCCGATTCGTCGATGTTGTGTGTCCCTTCTTGTTGACAGCATATATTTTGTCTTGCCCTCATTCACCATTGAACCCATTTTTGCCGCTTCCAAACTGATACTTTCAAACGCACCAGTGACAGCTCGTTGTGTTCTGCAAGTATGTAGTTGTACAGATTTTTGGAAAATTGTGCCTCTGGTGTTGGCTTGTGAGTTTCGCACAATTTTCTCAAGAATGATGATGACAAAGTCAAATGACAGCGCGTCACTTGTCTAAATCGTTTTTTGACATCAAAGGTCTCGGTGAGATTGTTTCCGATATTAATGGAGCAGCGAGCCTTCTCTATCGTCATTCTGCACAATCTGACGAGTTTGGCAGGGATGCCAAAACTAGACATGGCTGTGTGAAGCTCGTCTCTATAAATGCTGTCATTTAACCTTAAACTCGATAAACACGTGGTGGGTATCGACTTAGACTTCTTGGGTTCTCTTATCAGGAGAGGATCTTATATCCGATATTAAGGAGGCTGATACCTCTATAGTTAGCGCAGTTTAGAGAGTCTCCTTTCTTATAGATCGGGCAAACAATGCTGAGGTTCCATTCATCAGGCATACTTTCTTCCGGCCAAATCATGGAGACGAGTTGGTGTCCAGCTGTCTCCAATTCCGCACACTAAAAGTTGGTTGACGTCACTTTCCGCTTAAACGACTGATGTTCTGATGTGCAATTTTTCGACTTGATCGCTCATTTAAAACCAGTCAACGCAAATGGGATCGAACACTGTTTACAGACAGATTGTTAGAATACACGATAGCTTGTAGAAGGCGAGGCACAAGCAACGCATTTGTAGGATGTGATGGATAAAGTAGGTTGAGGTTCACCTTCTACTTTTTCTCACTTTATATTTAGAAAATTTTTCAAAATATTCCATTTAAAAATATGAAATCAGTAATTTAAGCCCAGTTGCAATGAGGAAAAACCAGTTGATCAAGTGGTAGTTCGACATTGCGATATTGTCTGGCCACCCAGATCCCCAAATCCCCAAATCCCGAGTTGCTCAAAAAAGCTATGGACAACGCATCAAAAAGGGCACATTTTGCATTAGTCAATAGAGGCGGACACTTCATCGATGTTGTATTCAAAAACTATTCCATATAAATATTCTAAAGGACCAAATTAAATAAAAATATGTACCTCATATATGGGAATCGGTTTCAATATTCACATACCGACATGAAAGCTGGCCCACCCTTTACATACGCCAATGTATTCGTAACTCCATATAATGTTTGCACACATTTTAAATCTCCGAAAGCAAAAGAAAAACTTTTTGAAATAATGCAAAGCAGAAATGCATCCATAAGGACATTTAATTAGAAAACACTGTTCACGACACATGGACCTTTAATTATAGCACCGTTGCGTTTGTTCGACAGGAAATGCAAACTTCGTGCAATTAATGAATGAGAACAATTCACAGCCAGCCACAATTGTTGTGGATAAGTTCTAGCCAAAATTGATGAATGCCACGGTACGATTCCCATATCCACAACCTAAACGGAAACGCAATTAATTTCATTAATCGTGTAACATTTGGTGGGCCGTTGCCGTACCAACAAGTATTTTTTTAATTCCAGTGAAACTGTACACAGAACATACAACATTTTGCGAATTCTGTTTATTGGGGACGTTCGGATACCTAGGCTTACTAAAGCCTGACATCTGACTGACTGGATGTGTTTGAGTTTTTATTGGCTCAAATTGGTCACGTGATTAGTTTTTGAAGTTGACGTTAAAAATCTAGTCAAGAAAATCCTGCCTGTGTATTCAGTTGACATCTTAAAGTGTCAAAATTCAAAAATAAATCACAAGTTTACAACAACAATTAAACTTACCTACTTAGTTCACGCGTACGTAGGTATACCTAGTCCAGACAAATCTAGTTGACGTTTTACACGAACTAGGTATCAGAACGTCCCCATTGTATGCGTGCTCTTACAGTTATATAGAAAAGTAAGATTTCCCCAGATTTAAATATATAAGTAGTATTATTATTAAAAGAAAATAAATTGAGTTTCTTGATTAGAAAAACAAAAAAAAAATACAGCAATACGTATTTGTTTCAAACAAGATGCCATTGGGTTCCAAAAAAGGAACAGATTGAATTTAAAGCTTAGGTACATCCACCGGGGCATTCAAACCCTTCGTCAAAAAGGCTTGTCCAAAATTTAAATTTTATTTCCACAACTCTTGAAATCGGCACTTAAGTAGACACTCGAAAGTTTTCCGGATATGAATCGGATCTGTAAGGGCAGAAATATTTTTCGTGCATTTTATTTCAGAAATCGCAGAATTTTCCAAGGATGAAATAAGTTGATCCTGACGAAAGGTAGTATAGCTTTGCGACATGTCGTTCTGCAATATATAAAGTTCAAGTGGCATGCTACTGCTGCGCTATCAAAAAGAAGAAGACAAGGTCCTAATGTTTTGTACCTACTCAATGATTTAGATATAAATTCAAGAAAAGTTGAATGCTTCATATATCTCTTGGATGCCATTTTTACAACTGAACCACCTTCAAAAAGGATCATCGGTGGAATGGCAGTCCATATAGCACAAGCACTCACATATCCAACTATAGATGCAATTTTCGCTTGCTCATTTGAATTTGGTGAACTCTTTTTGCTGCTATTCGCACTAAGACAGTTTTTTGGCGGTGCAAGTTAACTCGGCACCCCTTTTCATGCATGTTATAGGTGCACTCATGTCTGTTCTCAATCACAAACTTTTATAACAATGTTTATTTTTTTAAAGTGATCAACGAAAATGTAGTTAAGCTTTAGATCTCTTGCTCGATTTATCACTTACGCATAGAGATTTTTGTGTGTCTCTTGACTATGTTACTACGATTGAAGTAGTTCCCTTTGACGCTTATAAATACAGATGCAAAACGCTTCAGCGAGTCTATGGATCATTCTGGGCAGATCCTTCTCTTGTTAGGGTGAAAACGTTATGGATCTGTACAGTTTCTTACTAGCTGAACCGCTATTATTGGTTCGTCAAGGTTCTTGTTAGAATTTTGTAGCTTCTTGAAGCCCGATTATTAAATTATATTTTATTTTTTATTTTATACTTAGATAAATGACTAGCTTTAAAAAGAGAACTATCTTGCCTTACATTCTCAAACTGGCATTAGGCCAGTATTGCTCCGTCATTAAATTTTATACAAAAATCTTTATTTTGGTGAAATTTTAATAAACACTTAATTAATATTTAAAAATAAATAAATAAACCGACATAGCCAACATTTAACGAAAAATTAACAAAATTTCGTACCGATTTAAAAGTAACGAGACGACATCTTCAGAAAAAATATATATATATGAATAATTGTACAGGTGGGCCAAAAGAAGTTATCCGATGTTGTTTGGCTCTCATTGAATGGAAAACTTCGATTCTGTTTTTTGATTATGTTTATTTGAACCTTTAGAATTTTATTGGTCAAGTCGAGAAGATGATATCGGCCAAATGGGCGCCGTCACAATTTATTGCCATACGGCGAGAACGGCGGGCGAATGTTGTCCTTGAGGTCTTCTAGGGTCTCGGGCTTGTTCACGTAAACACGCGACTTCAAAAAACCCCACAAAAAAAAGTGTGGAACGGTTAAATCGGGCGATCTTGCGGGCCAGTGCAAATCGAAAAAACGAGAGATGAGGCGACCCGGGAACGCCGCCTTTAGAATGTCGGTTGTGGCTCGCGCAGTGTGTGCCGTAGCTCCGTCCTATTGGAACTACATGTCCTCCACTCCTAATTCGTCCAATTGCGGCAGAAAAAAATCGGTAAACATGGCCCTACAGCGTCTGGTCGATGTTTACGGCGACAGCTCGACATCCTAGTATCGCTCCGTGGCTTATTTACTTGTATTCTACATCTGTCTAGTCCACAAATGTCAAAACAGATTTGACATTGGCGGCCATATGCAAAAATAAGAGCATCTTCCAATAGGGTAGTCTCTTTCGGCCCACCTAGGTACAGGGAGTGCAATCTTTTTTTTCGGTGTGTGAATATTGAATAACCTTAAAGAAAATAACTGATTTCCATATACAGTCGAACACGGATATAAGAAACATTCATATAAGAAGAACTCGCTTTTACATATAAAAATGTTTTCATATAAGAAACTCGCTTAAAAGAAACACTCGGATATAAGAAACGTATTTTTATTCACACAATTTGTTATTATATTGAAATTATTACACATATAAGAAACATAATTTTTTCCGTGGGAAAAGTGCATCAAATTCACACCAACAAAGCTTACTGTTTGCAGTTGGAAAGCATGCCTGCAGTGCAGTGTTCGAGTATGATACATAAGTATTTCAAATGCAGAAAACGTTCTCACATAGTTGCGACAATAATTTTAATTTTTCAATTTCAGCTAGTTAGTTCCGTGGATTACCTCCCACATTTATTTTAGAATCGACATGAATGAAACTTTTTGGAAATCTATAGTCTTATTGATTGAGAGAGCTGTATGGTACAATTCTCTACAGAAATGAAAGAGCTATCATATTTCAAGACTCTGAATATTTTTGCAACATAAAAATGTGTCTGGAGCTGGTCCTCAACCTTCAGCTAGTGCAGCTCAGTGGACAACTTCCATTAGTTCTTATCTCCAAGTTGACATAAATGCTGCCGACTCACGATGTATAACTGCGACTGCCCGAGTCCGGACCTAACGAACCGCATAAGACACTGCCTGCAACAATCCAAGGTAAATTAAAAGAAAAACAATAGTTTCCTTCCGGTAAATAGAAGAATCGAAGTCGAAGAATCGAAAACGTACACAAATATTACGTGCATGAATTGGATATAAAAAAAGTTTATCAATTGTTGCTGTCACCTATTCCGAAAAAAAGTATAAGAACTTACAAGTCCTTTCAAACAAATTAAGAACTGCCAAAAAAATATTCACGTATATACACTGTCTCGGTAAAGTTTTAAGTTCTTCAAATAACTGCTGTCCTTGGGGGTAATTTTTTTGACAACAAATAAGATTGTTTTGAAACTTTTCGTGAACAGAAATATGGCAGGGTTTGAATTATTTATTGGCATTAGAACACGTTAGCTAACACTACTGAAGCGAGAATATGTATACAATAGAGTGGGAGCTATATAGTTAAATATGTGCTTTCAGATAATACTATACAAGCCCAACAACAATGCATATAGGCTTTCATATGCAAGTGTTTTGCAAAGTATAAACAGACCAATTTTCTTTTATCAAACCGAAATTTAAATACCCGTGCCATAAAAAAAAAAGGCCACGACTGGATCGCACGAAACTTTCTCGTTCATATTATCAGTTTAGTTGGTGTATTATTATTTTATTATTATTCATAGGTTTAAACACGATTTTTGAGATTTGTGATGCAGCTAGGTGGCTATGACTCGAAGTAGGGTTCGTGATATACCAATATCTTGACATAGATTTATTATTTAAGGATTCAGAGATTTGTTTTTGAATTTGCACTCACAGTTTTAAATAATTGTTTATGCCGATGGATGTGTATGGTGGTTGCAAATGAAGTGGTGGTTTCTGATAGTAAAAATCCAATTGGTTGCAATTATTTTAAGGTTCATGATTAATTATGGTTGAAAAAAGAAGCTTCTAGTACCTAGTTGTAATTGCATTTCTACTGGTAGTACGGTAATTCTTAAAATACGGCTTTAATTCTATTTTTTTTTCAGAAAAACTTAGAAAGGGGTCTTATTAAGAATATTTATGTTATCATAAAAAGGGGGTTTGGTCAAAACCGTTATGGCGGTTTTTGGAAAATAATGCGTACAAAATAGTAGCAAATATTGCAATGTTAGTAGAGCTAAATGTTATTATTAGCTAAAAATTGAGTATAGCGTATTTTTTAAAATGTTAGCATTACTTGGTTTTTAAAGTTTTATCCAAATCGAAAATGGCGTTTTCGAGATATGAAAAGTTTTCAAAATCAGCGATTCAAATCGAAAATGAAGGACGCAGTATTTTTGAAACCGTGAATTTTACTCCAAGTATGCATTTTGGTCCAAATCTTTGCAGCAGTTTTTATGTAGGTAAACCAAAGAAAACCAAATTCTCAAAATATGATTTTTTTCCAAAATCCATTATAGACAATTTAGCGAAAAACTGAGTTGGCTGTCATGTTGGGAGTGACCATACTACCTTAAAAATGAGCTTTTGTTATGGTCGTGACCGTTTTTGAGATAAGGCCACATTTCGAAAGTACCGTTATTCGATTTTTTAACGTAAAACTGGGCTCTCATCGCGTAGGACGACGATCGTCTGACAACGTCGTTTCGACGGTTGTATTGCTTCGTGTAACACCAAAATAGTTGGATCGTCTGGACGACGCCGACGCCGTTTTGGACGATTGAACTATGCTTCGTAGATATAACTCGTTCAACTGTCAAATTCGACGACTGAAAGATTGCGATTGAACGATTGCTATTTTGCAATCGTTTGATCGTTTGTGGTGCATTTTCTCAGTGTGATTCAAGAGAGAAAATTAAACAAGAAATGAGAGAAATATTAACAAATACTTAAAGAAAATATACACTTATGTTCCCTTTGGAGGGGACTCACTTTTATCGGAAAGGTAAAAACTCCATTTTTTGCAACAAAAAAAGAATTTCAAATAAATTTTGTTTTATAATGGCATGCAGTAATGCGATCAGAAACGAAATGCAGTTATAAAATTGCATTCATTGAATCCTTTTTTACAACTAGAAAATTAACAATACAAATTCTCATGTGATGCTTCATGATGTTTGATTTCCGTAAACATCCAATTATACAACGGAACAAAAATGCATACATTCGGCCCTAGCGAGGTATCCGTCGGAACGGAAAATTCTCCTATTTTATAAGATTCGGAGGATTTTTGCTTCGAGGTATTCTTCGGAACATCTATTCGGAATATTTCTCCGACATTTTGTAACGCATATCGGCGACTTACGTTGAAGTGCGATGAAGTGCATTTTTTTCTTCAATTTTTGACAGCTAGGTTCCGATATCCTCCGACAGAAATTGGTTTCGGAATTTGTTTACGATTTGGATTGGAGCCTCCGAAAGAGTATGCGTTGCGGAGATTTTTCCGTTCCGACGGATACCTCGCTAGGGCCGAGACCCACTTTTGTTCCTCTATCATAGTCATGTCAGATTTGATTAAAATTTCGAGTTCGAATTTTCGTACTATCTAACAGACCTACTATATATATGTGATAAAGTGCACGACTGGATCGCACGAAACTTTCTCGTTCATATCATCAGTTTGGTTGGTTTATTTTTCTTTTGTTATTGTTTATAGGCTATAAAATCAGATTTTTCAAATTGGTGATGCTGGTAGGTGGCCATGACTCAAAGTTGGGCTTGTGATGTAAGAATTCAGAGATTTGTTTTTGAATTTGCACGTGTTTGGGGTTAAATGAAGTGCAGGTTTCTGATACCAATTGGTATCAAGTAAGAAATGAGAAATATTTGCTAAAAAGGAGCTTCTAGTACCTAGTTGTAATTGCATTTTTGCTGGTAGTACGGTAATTCTTGAAACACGGCTTTAATTCCATTTTTTAAGAAAAACGAAGTAGGGGTCCTATTAGGAATACTTATGTTATCATAAAAAGGGGTTTTTGGTCAAAACCGTTATGGCGGTTTTTGGAAAATAATTCATACAAAATAGTAACAAATATTGCAATGTTAGTAGAGCTAAATGTTATTATTAGCTAAAAATTGAGTATAGCGTATTTTTTAAAATGTTAGCATTACTTGGTTTTTAAAGTTTTATCCAAATCGAAAATGGCGTTTTCGAGATATGAAAAGTTTTCAAAATCAGCGATTCAAATCGAAAATGAAGGACGCAGTATTTTTGAAAACGTAAATTTTACTCCAAGTATGCATTTTGGTCGAAATCTTTGCCGCAGTTTTTATGTAGGTAAACCAAAGAAAATCAAATTCTCAAAATATGAATTTTTTCCAAAATCCATTATAGACAATTTAGCGAAAAACTGAGTTTGCTGTCATGTTGGGAGTGACCATACTACCTTAAAAATGAGCTTTTGTTATAGTCGTGACCGTTTTTGAGATAAGGCCACATTTCGAAAGTACCGTTATTCGATTTTTTAACGTAAAACTGGGCTCTCATCGCGTAGGACGACGATCGTCTGACAACGTCGTTTCGACGGTTGTATTGCTTCGTGTAACACCAAAATAGTTGGATCGTCTGGACGACGCCGACGCCGTTTTGGACGATTGAACTATGCTTCGTATAACTCGTCCAACTGTCAAATTCGACGACTGAAAGATTGCGATTGAACGATTGCTATTTTGCAATCGTTTGATCGTTTGTGGTGCATTTTCTCAGTGTGATTCGGGAGAGAAAATTAAACAAGAAATGAGAGAAATATTAACAAATACTTAAAGAAAATATACCACATATGTTCCCTTTGGAGGGGACTCACTTTTATCGAAAAGGTTTTTTTTTTTGTTGGGAATTCGCTGGAAGTAAAAAATCATCGACATTGCAGAGCTATACGCGAGGGAATCGAAAAGGTAAAAACTCCATTTTTTGCAACAAAAAAATAATTTCAAATGAATTTTGTTTTATAATGGCATGCAGTAATGCGATCAGAAACGAAATGCAGTTATAAAATTGCATTCATTGAATCCTTTTTTACATCTCGAAAATTAACAATACAAATTTTCATGTGATGCTTCATGATGTTTGATTTCCCTAAACATCCTTCCACACGTTTGCATATGTTTCCATGAACGGGAGTCATGGACAACGCCATCTAGTCTATGGTTTTTCAATTATACAACGGAAAAAAAAATCCATACATTATCTGTTGTCAGAGTTTGTTTACAGTAGTGTGCAAGCTGTTCAAAATGGGAACGATGAACGATTCGATTGAACGATGCGATGATGATATTACATGAAGCCAACTTAAAACGACGTCGTTCTGTTTAATCGTTTTGACAATGATTGTTTCAGAAATTACGCGATTAGAGCCCCATGTTAACCACCCCTACTTAAGCCCAAATGTCAATTTTGGTTGAAATCGTTAGAGGTCGTTGGGCTGTAAGCCCACAAACTCCAAATCCGAAGTTTGAAAGAAATCCGTCCAGCCGTTTGCGCTGTAGAGCTCAGGAAAGACGGACAGACGAGACCCACTTTTGTTCCTCTATCATAGTCATGTCAGATTTGATTAAAATTTCGAGTTCGAATTTTCGTACTATCTAACAGACTGCATTGTACCACTGCATGGTGTATTAGTACCTATTACCTAAAGCTGAGTACATTCCTTGGTGCGAAAATATATCTTCGAATGATACTTCAACCGAAGTTTTGAAATTACATCCCTACTATATATATGTGACAAGACTTACTTTAAAAGTATCTTCTTCCGGTTTTCGCCACACGCGCCGCCAGTAACCACAGCTAGTGTTTTCAACTATAAAAAGGATTAAAACAGTCTCCCGAAGTGTTATGGGGAATGCAAGATTAAGCTTACTTGCTATGAAGTCTGTTCAATCGGATATTAGTGTGGATCCAGATAAAATGATTGATCTAATGTCAAAATAAAATAAATCAAGACGTCATTTGCTTTGAAAAAAGTATGTTCGTTTAAGTACTTACATACGATTTGAAAAACTAATAAAATACAATTAATTTGAATACATGTACATAATTTTTATTTAAAGAATTCCTTATAAGATTTGGAAGCAAGCCCCCCGGAAACAAAATCCTGACTACGGCACTGCCACCAGTATATGCGTCTTTTGTTGTAGTACGGAATATATACCTAACTAAATAAGAAATGTAGGTAGGTATACGATAAAGGTATTACGTCATTTATACTAAACTGAACTCGTACCGTATATTTCAATTTCCAAAAGCAATCACGATAGGATTTTAAAATTTCAAAACTTTCACCAAGAGATGGTTTCTAAAGCAATTAGTTTTCAAAGTGTGTCCCTTGCAGCTAAAGTTGGAACTTTTTCAAGTCAAACTACTTGAAGTTGTGAAGGTGATGTAAATTAATGGCTCTATGCCTGCAATAAAGTACATTGAATACAGACTACCTACAAGTGCAATAAAAGTTTCAAAAGATGTGTATCTACCATCTACCTATACATAACCCAGTAGCCACCTTCATATTTAAATTGTATGTGTTTGAAACTATTTAAATTTGTATTATTTGTATTCTAAGTAAAAATTAGTTGTATGTTGCATATAACTCCATATAACATTTAATTAAGTTGGATTTATTTAAGATATCGCATTAATTCTAAGATTCGATTGAAACGAAAATTTATCAAATTCAAAATATTCGTTCAAATAAACCTATCAATCGTTTATCAAAGAATTTGCGTACTGACACGTTTGGTTTTAGTTATTTAAATTATTTGTTTATTTAGTTTATTTATTCAAAAGAGCAAAACTATTTAAGTTCTTTTTTGAATAAACTCTAAAAGTTGCAGCATTTTTTAAGAAAAGACTTTATTAAGGACAAACAAATCTACCATACAAATGTCAGACCAATGATTCCACGTTGTAAAAAATCACATTTTTTAGGAGCCTCTTTGGTGTGGCTGTGCCCTACTCCTACAATGTTAAATGACTATATACATTCGAACTAACAGGCAGAAATGAGGAACTACCGGGGTAAAAGGTTGGTATTTATACACAATATCATAGTATATTAAACCATAGTTAAATAAATGTTCGTCAATGGAAAACTGCTGCAAAGATATTGTTATGGTTCCTGTTCCTGTGCACGTAGCCATCAATAGTAATTAAGATACTGACAGCAAAGCAAAAGAGGCCTTTCCACTCACAGAAGAAATCCAAAATTCTACTTGGACAATCCAAAAGGCGTTCGAACCACCATGATATGATACTAACTTATTCCTACTCCACACAATACAACAAACTTTACCAGGCTAAATTACATATCTAACAACATCGCATGAGGCTGGCCGCCGGCGAAATGCTTTAAGACGGCAGTCTTTGGTGAATTGTTTAACTTTCTCGTATACGTAGTAAGAGTAAGAGAAAGGTATCTACTATTGTATTCGTACAAAAATCGTACTTAAAATTTTAATCAAATCTGACATTGCGATGATAGAGGAAATTAAAAAAGTAAGTCTCTCCGTCTGTACGTCCTTTCCTGAGGGCCACAGCGCAAACGGCTGAACGGATTTCTTTCAAACTTCGGATTTGGAGCTTGTGGGCTTACAGTTTGGGGGCACTTTTTTTGAAAATTGGACATATCTCAAAAACGGTCAATTTCAGCAAAAATTCATTATTAGAATAATATGATCATTCCTAACATAATACCGTACTCAGATTTTTCCTAAATTATCGTTCAGCGGACTATTTTGGAAAAATGTCGTTTTTCAAGAAATTAGTTAGTTACGGTTTACTTGAAAACGGCTGTAACGATTTTGACTAAAATGCATACTTGAAGTTTTCAATCACCGGAAACGCTGTTGAAAACTGTTCATATCTTGAAGACACCATTTTCGATTTGGATAAAACTTTAAAAAGCAAGTATTGCTAACATCCTGAACAATACCTTGTACTCAGTTTTTAGCTAAATATTTTTTGAACTAAACTTTGCAATATGTGTTAGACTATTTTTTAAAGATTTTGACCAAAATGCTTATTAATTTTGGATAACATAAGTATTCTTAATAAGACACCCGTACTTAGTTTTTCTTAAAAACATGGAAATAAAGCCGTGTTTTAGGAACTACCGTACTACCGCTAAAAATGCAAATCAGAAACGCATACTTCATTTGCAACCAAACACGTCCATATAGGCATATACAATTTATAACTGCCAGTGCAAATTCAAAAACAGATCACAGATAGGTACTTAAAACCAGCATCACCAATCTATCCTAGTCAAAATCAAGAACATGCCCTAACATATCCGAAATTCCTACTTCGCTTGTCCTTGTACTCAAAAATAAACAGTAATTTGGCACTTTTAACGTTTTAACCAGCACTATTGAAAATTCAATTCACTGAGAGCTTAAGCCTCACTTTATTATTTGATATGTTCTGCAATCTGAAATAAATATATTTAAACCAAAAGCGCAATTTATTTAAGTAGGTATATTCTTATGTTTTCTGTATGGTTTGTTTAGCTTCTGAGTTGTTTACCTTATAAAATAATAACATATAAACCAACCACACTGATGATATGAATGAGAAAGTTTCGTGCGATCCAGTCGTGCATATTTTTTTAATTTTTGGGACGAATGCAAGGGATCTACATTTTTACGCCGAGTCCAAACGGCTAATTGAGAAGCTCATTCATGATAGTTTTACTCTCGGATGTTTGTCAGACGTTCGCGAGAGATGGCGCCCTTAAGATGTCATTTGGCTCTTTCGGAAATCGAACCGGGGACCCCTCGCTTTGTAGTCCAATACATTATCCACAAAGCCAATGCGCCTATAAGCTGATAATTTGCCCAGTTATTATAATATAATAAGTGGGTCTCTCAGTGGTAAGTTGTGCATTCCAGATTTACGTCCCGGAAATTTCAACTACCACACAAGTCTAACGACATACATCCGATAGTACAACACTGTTCTTAGAAACCCTTTCACTATCGCTTCGGATACCTGTTGCATAAAAATGTAAGTCCTTTGCTTCCGTCCCAAAAATAAATCTCGAACCTAAACAAGTGGTTGTTAAAATTTGGGTTAAGGATTACGTGGACCTGTTGCGTCCATTATATTATTTTGAATTGAAACAGAACATTGAGATTGGGGTATGATTATCACTTGTGCTTGGACTTCAAGTACCTTATATCCAAAAATAAAACGTAACTATACCGGCGTATGAAAAAAAACGTACGTTGTTTATTCTGTAGGTGCACATCAATACCTTCTTCATACAGCCGATACTATAATGAATAATATATACAAAGATTAAGATATATAGTGCTCAAATCAAATATCTTTGTGCGTTAATAGTTTCAGTGTAACCGAAAAGTGTAACCTGATGATAATTGTATTTTATATCGTAGCTGTCTACCTTATACTTACCTTCTATACTGATATGTGATTGTTTTGAAACTGCTAATTAAGGGAATTCCATCTTCAATTTTTCGTAAGATTATTGTGGTTAGATTGTGAATGTTGCATTTTATTTTGCTGGCTTTTATTTCGTAATTAGTATTTGCTCTGTATTCGTGTGGAATAGCCGTTTCATTTGTTCACTGCGTTGAAATAAGAATTTAAATTTGATTTCATGGTTCTTGTCGGTAATACAATTTTTTATTAAGATGGGTAACGTTCAGGGCAAACCATTTGAAAGAAGAGACTTACGATGTCGAAGAGGAAGTATGTATTAATTTAGCTCACAACAGCTTCCAAAAATTTCTGTTTTCTTTTAATGGGATGCTTAGGTATTTCATGGAATGTCCGCTACAACACAATGAGAAAGAAAGATGAACCGACTATGATGGTGTTCAATTCGCAAATGAACATAGGCCAATGGTTGTATTTACTCAACTTGGAGCAGTACAAAGGTCTCATTTAATATAAGTTATCTTTTATCATATACTGTATAATATTGATTTATTTAGTTCATTTTAGGAACTTCATACGTGTGGATGAATTAGCAGATCTACGTGAAGATGATTTCAAACGAATAGGAGTTACAGACTGTCATCATCGATCTAAAATGATGTCCAGCTTAGCAGGAATCCAAGCAAAACGAAGACAATCAATGAATATTGATGGTTTGTTTTAGTTTATTGAATTAAGATCTATATTTCTAATTGTGAACTCCTTAAATAAGAAGAAAGATCGCCACCAAACATATTGATAAGACGGAAAAACTCATGCCCTCCTATATGTTTGGCCAGCCTTATGGATGATGAAGCGTGTAGATTGCCAAGGAGAAGCTGCACTATTGAGAGTCGAAATCAATTTACGGAACAACAACAACAGAAGAAAGAAAATGAATATTTTATGTAAGTTTTGCTTTTAAAACGTTAAAAAAAAAATATTCAGAAGAAACATAGGTACTAGAGTATAGACGGACGTGTTAGTTACAGGGTTTATCTAGTCTCAAAGCTAAATCAGTCACATCGCGGGATATATTTTTTTATTCTAGACTCACATTGTTTTCCCACAGACTTGTTGCGCCATGCGACATAGTTCAAAAACACCAAATTTTAGAGATTGCTGTTGGCAATTATTTTAATTTGTTTGGTTAGTACAACCATCTAAAGGAGGTTTTTCCACATTTTATTATTATTAGAACCGATGTTTTTGTTTTCCAAACATTCTGCATCGTTTTACATAAATAAAATAGGTAAATCCACAATTAAAATTATATAACAATTATTTTCAACATAAAACTTACATGCAACAAATAATTAAAAAAAAAGCATTCTATGAACGCAGCCAGCAGTCAATAGTTTTTATCCGACATACGACTAGGTACGTACAGGAGGTAGTAACGTTCGGATACCTACCTAGTTCATGTAAAAAGACAACTAGATTTGTCTGGACTAAATATACGAACGCCTTGGCTGTTCAACTTGAATTGTTGTTTTTTGACACATCGAAATATCCAGGAACGCTTCATCCTCCCAGAAAGATCTAGTGGGAATGGAGACCTGGAAGTTTCTATCGAATTGTAGTACTGGTCCTGGTGAAAGTTGTTCATTATAGCGGCATGGCCAGTTGTTTTGCTGGTTCATTGTGAAGTAGCTTAGAGGCGTACAGCTGCAGAAGCTGCCGTTTGCCTGCTGAAGGTTTCAATGGGTGTCAAATGAAACAGGATATCAAGTGCGGCGGAGGGTGTGGTGCGAAGAGCTGTTCTTTGGACATTGCTTAATTTATCGCGATTAATCGCTTTGTCCAAAGCAGTCCACCAGACAACCACACCGTACGTAAGTATCGGTCTTATGACAGAGACGTACAGCCAGTGAGTGATACGAGGTTGTAAACCGCATTTGTTTCCAATGCCTTTTTTGTAAGAAAAAGTGCCACAGTGGCTTTTCTAACTCTTTCCTGGCTTCCATTTAGTTTCCTGTCAAAAATAAGGACTAAGTATTTGGCCTCATTTGAGAATGACAAACTAGTGCCATTTATAGATGGAGATTCAATGTGCGGAATCTTGTATTTCCTAGAAAAGAGGACAAGTTCAGTTTTATGAGGGTTCACGCCTAACCCGCATTTATTTGCCCATTTTATTTGCTTTTTAAGAGCATTTTGTAGGAGTTCTTTTAACGTGTTTAAGTATTTTCCTGACACGGCAATGGCAGCGTCGTCACATTGTGACCTCCCGCTTCCAGGCATATTAGCAGTTCATTAACCACTAGATTCCAGAGAAGGGAGATAGGACGCTACCTTGTGGGGTTCCTCTACTAACATATCTTCTGGTAAATATCCCACCCAGGTTCGACTTGATAATATAGCTATTGAGCATCAAATTAATAAGCTCGCCAAGCGAGGTATCCACGTTCAGAGCTGCCAGTGCACCGGCGATCGCAGATGAGTCGACGTTGTTGAAGGCGCCTTCTATGTCTAGGATAATGCAACCATTGTATACTCCTTATGACGGAGGGAATCTTCTATGGAACGCGTTAGCGTGTGTAGAGCCGTTTCTACTGATTTACCTTTAAAATAGGCATGTTACGCCGTTGACAGAAGTTTTTGGTCAATGCTTTTGCGTAAATGGATTTCAATTAGTCGTTTTAAAGTTTTTAGACGGATTGTTGAAAGACTAATAGGTCTAAGATCTTTCGGACTCACGTGAGAGCATTTACCAGCTTTGAGTATGAAAACCACTTCTCTCACTGACTTCTCTTCATAGCAATGGGATATATAACAGATCTAAACAACTATTTAGGATCATCATTAGCACTGGCAAGATGATGTCCTAAGTGTTTTATAACTCGGCTGGTATTATGCCATCTGGTCGCGAGGATTTGTACGGTTTGAAGCTGTGTATAGTGCCCAAAGCACTTTGTCACTGGTAATCATACCTACCCACAAATTACATCTTAAGGTTGTTCCACTGCGCCACCTCTCGTGAACGTTTGACAATATATTTTAATAATTGACGAAGTCCTCAAGATCTGGGGTTTAACTGCTTTCAGATTTTAAGTAGGTTTATGTATGTAAGTCTTTGCCTCTAGTATTTGTTGATCTAGATCTCCTATATTTATTCTTGGTCTAGCTAGTAGATGTGAAGAATATTTGCCCACTGCTCGTTTTTATACCTATATCAGTATCCAATTAACGGATTACCTTTCGACGGTTGTTGGCGCCCTGGCGGTGATAACATTTGAAATGTCAGCCGCAAAAGAAGTATTTCTCTGGCATGAGACATTGATTCGCGAAGAAAATCATAGGACATCCCTGATATTTCAACTTCAGCAATATTTTTATACAAAAACTCGCATGCGCAAAAAAATATCCTTCCTTGGGCTGTGTGCACATCCAATGGACACCTAAGCTCCATGTGCCTTGACGTTAATTTAAAATTATATCGCCTTAGAAATTGCTAACTCATTCAGATATACATATACATTCTAAATTGCATTCACTGCAATAGATTGCACACCTTTTCTCTTTGTTTGATAAATACTTTTGTATGGATTTAATTGCAATGAATTTAAGGGTGTTGTAGTAAGTACAACAAGGGAATTCCTATTGCCGGCATATGACATTCCAAATATCCTTCCACCTCTAAACCTACCCTCTGTCTTTACTGGTTTCACTTCTGCGCGCGAATACATTTGATGTGCTTGCAGTTGTACTCCATTGCAACTCCCGTTCAGATACAATTTTTGGCGTGTTCTCTGTGCTCCTTTTTATATTATTTGTGTTAATTCAAATAAATTTTTTAATTAAACAACAATATTCGAGTTTTTCATTAAATAGGTTTGTCATCACCTTTTTTTAACAATACATAATTAATGCAGGCGAATATTTATATTATTACGACAGAGTCTCAAAAATAGAATAAATAGGTAAGCAGATTTATTAATTGATAGTATAGTGCACAAAGAGCCATTACAAATTATTTCAATATTTGGAGATACGATTTCGTACGTAAGAAAAAAAAAATATTGAAAGAAGTGTTTTGTAGAAATAGTAAAAAGGATAACAAAATAATCAATAGCTACACAATACAAAACGCACAGGAAAGGCGCTCCTTTATTTTACATGGAGTTTGCTTCAGGGTAACAGTGTGCTCGTATATGCATGTGTTAGTCAAGTTTCTTCTACCATAGAGTCTTGTAACAAAATGAGTGAATTCAGATTATGTTAAATTTTTACAAAATACGACTACCTATAAGAACAAAAAATAGAAATAAATACATTTCTGTCAGATTAGTCTTACGAAAATATTTAAGCAAAGAAACCATTCATTGGAACATCTCGTTTTTATAGATATGAAGTTTTGAATGCTGAAAAAACACCCAAGAACGAGAACTGCATAAAACTAATGGACGAAATGGATGCAATATCGCAATCTGCTTCAAATGAGGCCCAGGAAGCAATAGCTCTCAAAAAAGCATTGGAATGGGAATTGAGTCTAGACTCTAGGGACTTAAGGTCACACGCCTGGTATCATGGACCTTTACCAAGACAACGTGCTGAAGAGATTGTCCAAAAGGAAGGTGACTTTTTAATTCGAGATTGTGCCTCACAGCCTGACAATTATGTATTGACGTGCAAAGCAAAGTCTTCTGTTTTGCACTTTGTTATAAATAAGGTAAGAATTATTATTAACTTAGTTGATAGATACCAAATACAAACATATAAACATAATTATGTATTTAAGGGTTTATTATTTCACTCACATGATTTTGACAATCGGACTATGTATTAAAAAATCACACCTAAGTAGGGAGATCGCGTTCGTTAGAAATGTGGTTTTTGCAGGAGTTGCCATATTGGGTAACGCATGCATTCCATTTGTAAAAGTCTTAGTTCCACGATAACGGCAATTCGCACACAATATATTTTTCCTTTCCTTTGTATAAACTGACATTTATTAGTAAACTAGCTGGTTCCGCACACTTCGTAGTGCAAAATAGAAATTTAAAAACAAATTCAATTCAAATGCATTTAAATGAGTGATAAATACATAAGTTTTTATTGTAATGCTTTGTGGTACACAATATTTTTGATTTTTTAAATGTACAATACCGCTGGTTTGTCACATATAACTGTCCATGTGAGAAAACTGGATACTCTAAATTTACTCCACAAATTCCTAACGTTTGCCCTTGGGCCTTATTAATAGTAACCGAAAACCCAAGGCGAACAGGAAACTGAAGTCGTTTAAATTCAAATGGAATATCAGATGGAATCTTTGGGATGTGTGGTATGAATACATCTTCGCCTTTAAATTTTCCAGTCAAAATAGTAGCTTCAATTACAAAAGCCATTAATTAAAATGATACCATTATTTATTATTCTGAACTAAACCTAATAATATTGACTCCAACTTTCAATTGGAGATTGTGCGGATGCAATCCTGGTAAATCCAACGATTTGGTGGGTTTCGAGATATAAGATTCTGAATGTATTTTTTGTATGGTCGGCGCCACGCCCCTTCGTCTAATTTTGATCAATCTTCACAGAAATACTCATGGGCTAAGATTGTGTGTAAATTTGAATTCAATCGATTCGGTGTTTTACTCTATTATAAAGGAGATACAGCACATAAAGGACATACAGACAAACATTCATTTTTATAAATAAAGAAGAAGAAGAAAATAGATAGTTACTTTTTGATGAAATAAAACAAATTTTAATCCAGTTCAGATTTAAATAAATATTAATATTTAAAACTTTCTGGTATACCCACGTAGAGAAAAATAGGTATTGTGTTCGTACAAAATTTCGAACCTGAGATTTAAATAAACTCTGACAGCGATAGTGGAACTTAACTTAACAAAGTGAGTCTCGCAATTTTGCCCGTCTGCCCTCAGCCTTAATAATTGTTTTAAAGTACGTATTTGAAATTTTGGGCTAACAGGAGCCACATGTTGGAACCAATATTAACTTTGCTTCTCATTTTCCAGTTTTTTTGCGATTTCTAAATATATGTCAAAAACTTATACCCAAATTCCCAGTCTTGATGCAAACCAGCTGTACTAGAATAGCAAAATATTACAATTTAGTACATTTCTTGTCATTTGACGTATGAGTCAATGAGAGTTGTTACTTCGATTTGAAAAAAAAAAACAGTCATGGAGTATAGAATTTATTAAAAACAAAGAGTTGTTATTTAATAAAAAACACAGGAATTATAAAAATATATTTTTAAGCGACAAACCTTTTGCAGAACTGTAACTCATTTCGAAATTATTTTACCAATATAAAATTAATTGTCAAATGGCTGTACAGTGTACAGCCATTAATTAATGCGATGTAATGTCAGTAACTACTGCACGTCTGTTTCATATGCGTCGCTGTACCCTGTACGCATTGCTGTTTGCTGCACGCAGTATTAATGCACGTCTGTTTCAGGCATCAGGCACCTTAAACCAGCAACACCAATTTTATTCTGTTCGAAAACAAAAATTGTACTCACAAATTCTGAATGGTGTAAGAAATAATAAAGGGGGTCCCATAATTCACGCAAAATGTAGTTGTGATAGAAAACACAGATTTTTAATTAGAAAGCTTACATTTTTTTCATAGAGTACATGAAAAAGCACATAGGGTCGCCACTGCTTTGTTGGCAAGAACTTTATTTTTTATTGAAATTTTCTATGACCGTTCCGCATGAATGTGGCTGAATTTCATTAATACGCCTCCCAATTTCCTCTTTCAAGATGGAGGTGAGATTGTTTGCATAGACCGTTGACTTCTAAAAAACCCTACAGAAAAAACTCCAATGGCGTTAAATCGCAAGATCTAGATGGCCAATTCAGCTTGCAAAAATTAAATGACTCATGCAGCAGGTAATTGAATTGTTTCCTGACTGTATGGCATGTCTTGTTAAAACCGCACGTTGGTTACATCCATATCTTGTAATTTAGGCACTAAAAACCAAGATCAGCCGAATTTTTTAAGAAGAATGGTCCGATAATGTCTCCAGCAGTTGTAGATTTGTTGCTCAATTAAGGGAGCCATCATGATAAAAATGAGCTCCATTACTGAAGATGATTTTGTTCGAAAAATTGCGGACTAGCTGACAAACCTTCATTATTTTTACAATTTTGCTCAACAATGAAAATACGTTGTTCTTTCGCATAGCGCTCCATTTTTACTAAACCCGTGAGCTGTCACATGGCTTTCGCGTTGACATCACGGTACTATTAAAATGGGACACCCTTTAGTGCACTAGGGACTTAAAACTTTCCAACCAGAAATCGGGAAAACTGCCTATTTCTAAGAGCCGCTACTTAGCGATATATCAATTAATTCAATTTGTAATTATGCTTTCAGATTCTTTTACAACCCGAAACCGTATATGAGCGAATCCAATATCAATTTGAAGAAGATGCATTTGATGCTGTTCCAGATCTCATCACATTTTACGTTGGATCAGGTAAATATAAAATACATCCCAGTCAGTCCAGTTGTCCAGTACTGCATTATTCTTGGTCAATTATGTCCGAATAAAATTAAGAGTGGAAGGGACCTACAAATTATTTATAAAATAAATTATTAATTAAAATATTTTCTTTTGACAAATAATATGGTTTCGAATGTTCATAAGACATTAGATTTTACCTCATTTTTCTGACATAACTCTTATGTAATATATCCGCTAAAATTAAGTACATTAGCAAAGGAACTTACGATGCCAATTTTAGCAATCATCGTATAAACTTTGGCCAGATATAGCGTGCCGCGAAATTTAGTCATTTATTGTCTGTAAAAATTGGGCCGGCATTGTGCGTCTGGCGCTCACATACGGTTCACAGTGTTAGACAAAGAAGATGATGCGCATGATAGTGACTTGGTGACTTGGCACCCGGCTTTATTATTATTTGTATCTTAAAATAATTAGTAAAGTTAAACACTTGTGGAATAAATCAAATTTTCAAATCCCTGAAATGTTCCAATGGCCCGGCAACCGGATGAAGGGAATATTGAAGTACTCCATAATTTTTCTATGAGACTCCCAATATTTATACCCCTGCCGGCATCAGGTAGGACCACACAGCGAAAAAAATTTGATTGACGAACTTACAACATTCTTAAATTTTACAGGCTGAATCTAGACTCTACTCTTTCGTAATCACTTCATATGAGTTGTGGTAACATAAAAAGAAGAATATTAATTTATCAATTGAAAATTTCTGATTTCTACTGAAAATTTTGCAGGAAATTTCCTATAGGGCTGCCAGGCATTTCTTTTTTTATCTGCTTTTTTATATTAAAGTTTTTTTCGAATTTTCCTGCAAGCTTTTTATATTGTTCTCTTCCTCATTAACGTATTCTTTATACAAAAAAAATATTTCAGTAAAAAGATAAAATTGTGCAATAGCTGTTACATTCCTTAAAAACAAAATAAAAATATATAATACATATAAATAAGCCAGCAATATATATATCTAAATATAAAATAATGTAAGATTTTAACAACATGTTTTGTTTTATGATTTTTAGTATTTTGAGATATTGCGTCTATAGCTGTTTCTCTGTTACTATACAGTTCCGTTACCGAATAGTAATAATTTTGATTCATGTGTTATAAAGTAGTATCTACATAAAATCAGCTCGTGTGATAAGTGATATCCGAAAATATGTAATACCTAATAATTTCAAAAACGTCAAAAATCATGCTCGACATAAAATTGTAGGTAACTACTATTTACAGCCAAATTACTTTTCGTGTCGAAGTTCACAAAAAGTCTTAAAGTTACCGCTTTAAAGTTAAAGTTTTTAAAACAAAAGAAAATCATTTGATATCCGGTATTTTAAAACATGTTTGTCGGATAAGTCTTAAATAAATCCAATTCAGCTAGAGAGATTAACTAGGGGTCGACTCGCGTCTTCCGTAAACGAGCATTACCTACGTTCACGGAATTAGTTGTATTTTACATGTGACACAGAAACAAATTCCGTCACGTTATGCTCGTTCACGGACGACGCGATTCGACCCCAGGTCTAAAAACGGCATCAGTTCATTTGCACAAAATTCAATTAAAAAATTTGGAAAATATTTCTTTATGAACAAAAAATATTTGTATGTTTGTAAGTTTTATATATTTTTAAACACAAATTATTTTTTTCTATAGTATCTGCTAAAGTAAATGTTTCCTTTAAATAATATTTTAGGTAAAGCCATATCAGCAGCATCTGGAGCCCGTATTCAGTACCCGTGCAATAGAACATATCCCCTTTCATTCTATGGCCACAAAATTGTTGGTAATCAGCTTCATACACAGATGCTGGCAGGAATTCGTGGTGGAAGTCCTCTAAATTCACCTTCTTTGAACAGTCCCGGTTTTCGTTTTACTCCATATAACCAACAGACTAACAGTTACAGAAGCCCAATGTCTTCGCCGCCTAGAACTAAACGTGATACCCCACCCAGACTCCCATCGAAAAAACAACGATCACAATCCTTAACACCATCACAGTCTGTTTCTGTATCGAATACAAGAAACACTGAAACATGCTCGAGTGCCGATGGAGTTATAAAGCCTAACGAGAGCAATACGCAAAAATCGATTGCAGACTCACGAAGAATGAAAGCTGCAGACAAGTCCTCAGTCGGTGAAGGAGTAAGTCAGCAATCTATGGGAAATCATTGCAATGGATTCCAAACAATAGCGCGATCTACTATTAGTGAAACTGTAGAACACATGAAGTTCACTACTCATTCACTGCCGAGGCCAAACCTTGGAGGTCTACGATTTTCCTCAATGAGAGGCCCAAGTATAAACAAAGATGCAACTGAAACATCTCTGAGTCCGTGTCTGGAGGGCAAAAATTTCATAGAAATGTGCGACAAACCGCCAAGTCCGCCGCCGAAGCCAGTGAGAGCTCCCGCGCTACCTAAGAAAGAGAAGGATTTGTTTCCCCACGAACAACTTGCTTTACATAGAATAGCATCTTATCACGCAAGTGGATCTGATTCTGGTAATGGTTCTGGTGATTCGGTTCAGAGTTCAACGCCCGGCGATGCAGGAGATTCTAATCAACACCGAGGGGTGATTATAAAAAATCCAAGGTTTTTACCTAATTCAGCTTCATCCGTTACACTGAAAAGTTTGACTGAATTTGATGTAGCAGAGGCAGAAGAAGAGTTATTAACAATGGAATGTCCTCAGCTGGAATCGGTAGCTTTTCTTGTTCTAATACTTACATAACTTATGTATATTTTTAACTTATTGTTTCAGATCTCAAAGTATGATATCGAGAATTTTAGTACGCTTCTGTTGCCTTCAATTGAAAATAAACCACTCGATGGTGACGCACTGTCAACATTCAAAATGATGCTCCTTGAATCAGGACCAAAAATACTTGCAGAGCATTTAACTCGCATTGACATTAATTTACTAATCGATGAGGCATCATTCAATGAAGATGATAATTTGAATGCTCTCCAGTGCTGCGGTCTAGAGCTCCTGACACTGCCACATGGAAAGGTATTTCGAAATGATCTATTCGAGAGGACTCAATGCTTAAAGCTGATGGTAGCAGTAACGATACTAACGTGTCAAACTGATCTAGACCGGGCCGAGATTTTAAGCAAATGGATTCAAGTAGCAGTTGACACTAAAACAGCTCTTGGAAATCTCTTCGGATTCAGCGCAATTATGCTGGGATTATGTATGCCACAGGTAATCAAATGTCACAAATTAAATACATAACGAATTATCAAATGCCATACAAATTCTTCGTTATCTGTCGCAACAAGTAAGGCTTTCTTTTTTCACTTGCCAAGAAAACATTTGCTCACTCCAAAACTTTCATTGGGCACATTTTTTTTTTTTTTTTTTTTGTTATTGAAGGTGAAAATCTCGAAAGACACAATGGGGCTAGAAACCCAGAGTAGTGTGGGACTCTAACCGCACTAAAAACACCTCCTTAATCATGACCAATCAAAGAAAGATCGACAAATGATTTTACTTTCAACGTTAAGTTGCGTTTGAGAAGGTATTACAATTTGAATACGGGTTCTCATATTTTTTAGATAATAAGTTCGTGAGGCTTAGTTCTTCTTAATCTACGAATATTATATCGTACATTTAAGACGTCTATAATTTCAGGATTAATATGCATCTGCAGACGGTCATTGTGACGAATTGCGTATTTTTTAATTACTTCCGTTACAGGATCAATCTGCAAATCACGATGCAAGTCATTATTTCTAATATACCACGGGGCATTTACTATTCCCCGAAGGACTTTATTTTGGAATGTTTGTATTATTTGTACATTTGTTTTCTTTGTGCAACCCCATAATTGGATACCATACGTCCAAACAGGTTTTAGTATCTGATTATATATTAAAATTTTATTTTCAGTGGACATTTCAGAGTTATGTCCTAGCAACCAATACAGTTTTCTATACCTAATATTTAACTCTTCTACTTTCTTTTTCACATGTTCCTTCCATTTCAGTTTAGCATCTAGATTCATACCCAGATACTTAGCTGTGTTAGAATAAGGAACTACTTGGTTATTAATAACGACAGGAGCGTTCGTTATTTTTTTATTTGTAAAATTGATATGAGTGGACTTTGACTCATTAAGTCTAATTCGCCATCGTTGGGCCCAATCACATATCTCGTTAACAGAATTTTGTAGTTTTTCTGTGGATTTAATCACGCATCTATCAGTTGATAGAAGAGCAGTGTCATCTGCGAATGTAGCTATCATCACATCGTTTGTATGTGGTATATCACTAGTATACAATAAGTACAGGGTCGGTCCCAGAACACTTCCCTGTGGAACTCCTGCTTGTAATTCTTTGAGTTCAGAATACGCTGAACCATAGCGAACTCTAAAGAATCTATTTGAAATATAAGATTTAAGTATCTCATAGTACTGTCTTGGTAGAACCCTATGAAGTTTATACTCTAAGCCCTTATGCCAAACCTTATCAAAAGCCTGAGCAACGTCTAAAAATAGTGTAGAGCAAACTTGCTTTTCTTCTAATGATTTTTCTATAATATTTGTTATACGATGTACTTGATCTATTGTCGAGTGTTTATTTCTAAACCCAAACTGGTGGGTGGGAATAAGCCTTCTTTGTTCTATTATTCTGTCTAGTCTTTTAAGAAGCAGTTTCTCAAAAAGTTTTGATAATACAGGTAAAAGTGAGATTGGCCTGTATGAGGTGACTTCAGATGGAGGTTTACCTTGTTTAGGTATAACTATAATTTCTGCTATCTTCCAATGATATGGAACATATCTTAGCTTAAAACAAGCATTAATTAAAAGCTTAAGTTTAACCAATGCTATGAAGGGTAGTTCCTTCAGAATTTGGGCAGTTATAAGATCATAACCTGGCGATTTTTTATTAGAGAGCTTATGAATACATGTGCTGATCTCTTTAAGTGAAACGTAAGTGATTACGTCTTCATCTATCCTATCAAAGAATTCAAGGGGTTCGTTTGCCACACTAGGTGGAAAAGGTTTAAAAACATTTGAAAAATGTTCCGAAAATAGTTTGACCTTTTCTTTTGGGTCGCCGATCCATTTCCCGTCAGATGTTTTTAACGGGGGATCTTGCGTTTGAGGTCTTTTTAAATATTTGGCAGCCTTCCAAAGGGAGTAGTCTGTGACTTTGTCAGCAGTTAAATTGCAAAGATATTTAGTAAGAGTTCTATTTTTAAACTCACTGATACTTTTTTTAAGTTTATTGTTAAGTCTATTGAATAAAGTTTTATCGCCGGGATATCTTGTCATTTGCCATTTTCTCCGGGCTCTTCTCTTTTCTAATATTAGTTCCCTAATTTCTCTGGGGTATTTTACCGAAGCTTGCTTACGTTGTTGAATAGTTGGTGTACTATCTTCTGCCGCCTGTTGTATATCGGCTATGAATTGTTCCACTTCGATGTCAATATGCCTTGTTGTGGCCAGTGGAGCTCTAAGGTTTATAAAACCTTCGAGAATTTTTTTAAAATTACACCAGTTTGTTCTTTTGCTGGTAAGTCTTTCATTGCTAACCTGCTCTACTGCCATGCCATTGACCGTTAGGATTACAGGTGTATGATCCGACGACAGATCATCACTGTTTTCAACCCTTACTTCTTTTCTATTGATTCCTTTCGTTATAAAGAAGTCAATAAGGTCTGGTATTTTTGCTGGGTCGGATGGCCAATAAGTAGGCGATCCAGTCGAAATAAAGTTACAATTAAAATTTCGCCCTGCTTTGTAAAGCTTCCTACCTTTCGTCGTTACTAATCTGGACCCCCAATAGGTGTGTTTTGCATTGAAGTCACCTCCAATGATAAAGTTAGTACCTAGAGCTCGAAAAAGGTCGTTAAGATCTTCCTCTGTAGGCGAGTGTCTAGGTGGACAGTATATGGCAGCTATGTTAAATTGCTTGCTTTTAGTCGTAATGTTTATTATCGCTACTTGCATGGTTTGTTTTCCTATTTTGGGTAATTCATAGGGTTTTAAAATACTTTTTACAATTACAGCACTACCTCCCCTGGCACTGTCAGAAGGATGGGGAGAGTGGTAACAGAGGTACCCAGGAATTCTAATTGTTGTTCCCTGTTTAAAGTGGGTTTCAGAAATCAGGCAGACGTCAATGTCTTCATTGTGTAGAAAAACCTGAAATTCAGAGATATGTTGGTGTAAACCATTTGCATTCCAGGTTGCGACTTTTAGGTTTTCAATCATTGTTATTTTGTTGATTTTTTCCTTTGGAAATTTCTTTGCTCAGTAGCTTAATAACTTTATCTTGATTATCCAATCTTTGGATAATAGTAGAAAGCATTTCCTTTACTGATATTTCTTCTTCTTTTCGTGTATTTTTCACAATTTGGGAATATGACTTGTTATTCACAACTGGTGTGTTTGTTTTTGTCACAATTGGTATTTTGTCGACTTTGCTGTTTTCGACATTTACCGGTTTCTTGTTTGTATTTTTAAGAGGGTTCTGTTGGTGTTTGGCAGTACCTCTCTTTTTCTTTTCTTTATATTCTTTTGCTGCCGGACAGCCCCTATAATTAGCTGGGTGGTTTCCATGACAGTTTATGCATTTTACTTTCTCATCTTTTTTTTGTGGACAACTATTTGTTGGATGTTTTCCTTCACATTTAACGCACGCAAAATCTCTTTTGCAATAGCTTTGCGTATGCCCGAAAGCTTGGCATCGTTTGCATTGAGTTAAAGAGTTGGATTTTCTTCGAAGAGGCTCAATCTTGACAACAATATTCATTATTGATTTGATAGCGTAAACCTTTTCAATATCTTCCTGATTATGAAAGGAGAGCATAAAAAGGGGTAATTTTCTATTTCTTGTAGTTTTTTCCCCTTCATTACCTGATGTTTTTTCTTTTTTAATTAAGTTTTTGGCTTCTATAATTTTAAATTTTTTATTAGTCAAGTCTTCGACAATATCATGTTCATCACACGAGAAGTGAAGACCTCTGACGACTACTCTAATTGGTCTAGTAGCCTTATTTTCATATGAGTGCCATTGCAACTTCATTTTTGTTAGCTCATCAGTGATATATCTATAAGTGTCACTGTCATCAACATTTATTTTCCAATTGTTGTTGCTATATGACGTAAGTTTGCACGTTTTCTTAGATTTTTGCTCAATAATACTCTTTAGCTCACCAAATCTATCTACACCAGAGATCATTATTGGTGGTGGTAAAGGCTGTCTTTTCAAGCCAATGGTTGTCTTTTCAGTCCTTTTATCTTTCATCTTAGCTTGCAAATTTGCATGTTTTGGTGTAGCCACATTGTCAAAGATTCTGGCAGATGTTTCAGGACTTTCTTCTGCCTTTCGTTTCTTTGTTGGCCTCTTACTTTTAGTCAGATGTCTTTCTGTCTCTAGTGCAAGCTCCTCTTCATCAGTGAGGTATTCCTTTTGTTTATCTTGCTGAACTGATTGGAATGGTTGGGAAGTATTGTCCAAAAGGCTAACCTTTTTTTCAAGTTCTTTTATCTGCTTTTGCAAGCTTAAGACAATTTCTTCAAGATTTTTCCTTGCTTTAAGTTCAGCTTGCCATTCAGCGTAGTAGCTGCTTGCATTTAATTTCTCTTGTGAATCTGTTTTACGTTCACTTTCAGCTATAATGGTTTCATTTCCACATTTTACTTTTTGAATATTCGGAATGCTTACAATTATAGCGCTATCTTTGGCCGTATGTTGTTTTGGCGCGACCATTTTTGGTGGAGTTCTCGGCGTGAGTGAACTCCTTTTGGAGCTTTGTTGAGGAAGCAATAAATGGTCCCCCCCAGAATCCATGGGACCGACCTCCGAGGAGGGTGGATTTTCCAGTTTACCTGGTCTGCCACCTGGGGTATTTATATCTTTTGTTTTGTTCATTGCCATCAATTTTTTTTTGTTTTAACTGAATCAGTTTTACTAGGTAGCTCAGTAGGTTCTACACACAAACCCCCTACCAGGAGGACCGGGTCATTTGTTTTAATTTTTTGCCGCATTGTTTTTGCGAAGTTTTCGTCTCCGCTTTTATGGAATTTTAGTCGCCTCTTACGACAGGCATGCCTACCTCGGGTATATTCTGACCCCTACCCGAAGGGGGTACATTCAAAAACTTAAGTCGACTAGATTGGTCTGGAATAGATGTAACCTTAACGCAAAAACTGGAGTGGTCGGGAACGTCACTTTTCCTACGTCACCCCCATATTCAAACTGTCAACTTAGTGCTTAGTCACGAATTTCTTGACTAGATTTGCCGGCTACTCCTCCATAAACGTCAACTGACACAGATGCCCATGTGACCGATCTAGGCCAATCAAAACTGAGATACATCAAGTCAGTCAGCTGTCAGACTTACTAAACTAGACACTTGAACGTCGCCATTATAAGTGGATGTAATACATCAGCCCATGTGTCTCTTCATACTTACAAACAACGAACAATACACTGCGCCTTACCATTTACCAACAATCAAATTAAGACTCGACCAAGACGCGATCGAATTTAACTTTCTAACCTGAGAAGGTCGTGTCTAGTTCATGGTTAAGTAGGTACAAATGTCATAATTTTAGTGACAATCTAAATGTCGTTTTCCATTGGGACAAAAAATCAATCTTTTTTTTTATCTAGATCACTTTTCATTTTCCATTGGGCAAAAAAAATCAATCTTTTTTCGATTCGGAGCACTTTTTGCAGATCTCGATATTTTTTCAGATCTACACATACTGCCACTATACCAATACACTTTGCACAGCTGTTTTACGTCAGTTTAGGAAGTTTGTTTTCAAAACAATTGTGCAAAGTTTCGTGAAAACCCAAATAAAGAACTAAAAGCCATGGATAACTGGGACATTAATAAATTATTTTATTACTCGTCGAATTCTCCAACCGACAATCATCTCATTTTACACCAAAACTATTCCATTTTTATCTACAAAAGGGGTAAATTGTTCAAATTGATTATCCATATTTGCGATTTTCCATAAATGAATGCAATTTGAACAGCTGATAATGCTGTCAAATAACGCACTAATACATTTACAAAAGCAGAGCAATTTCGTTGCATGTTCCATTTGCCGGGTAAAATCTGAGATCTGAAAAAGATTTCTGGTGGTCCCAATGGAAAACATAAAATGGGATATCTTTTTTCTCTATTTTTTTTTAAATGCATTTACTTAGCAGTGCTTTTAAGTAATAAAAAAATAGTTGTCGCCACAGGTCCGTAGGGGCCCAAGGCTGGCTTCTTACAAGTTACAACCATTCGTTTTGTGTGAGTTTTTAATTTTTGGGAGAAATAACTGGAAGAGATCTACATCTTTATGCCGAGTCCAAACGACTAATTGAGAAGTTCTTTCATGACAGTTTTACTCTCGGATGTTGGTCAGACGAATTAAGATGTAATTTGTGCTTTTCCGGGATCGAACCTGGTACCCCTCGCTACCTACTTACTTTTTAATTCATTTTTATATATATCTCATTTAAATTTAGGTAAGGCTAGACAAAAATGAATAAATCGAATTTAAAACTTACATTGATCTTTATTCTAGCTTACTGGCTCTAAGCAAACGCTTTATACTTAAAATTATGCTTAAAACTATTGCCTTTCGGCCTTAATGTTCAAAACACTAACTACTGAACCACTGGGCCTACTTTTAAGTAATACCTACCTCATGTAGATATCCATAATTTGTTTTTGTTTTAATTTAAAACAATAAAATTCCAACTTCCTTGTCAAGCAGTTTACTATATTTCGCTACAAAAACCTTACTTCACTTTGTCGTGATGTCTGCATTCTGTGAGAAAATCTATCCCCTTGGGCAGTTAGAGAATTGGAAAACTAAAAAATGATCTACCATTTCCTTTGGATTTGCTTGACTGCAACCGACAAAGACGCGCCATCGAAGGCTTTAAGCTTATCATTCTCAATAAAGCCTTTTTTTTTGCCAAGGCGGAGGGGAAAAACGCTTATGCGCACGAGAAACAGTCCGCTTTGTTTCAAGTAATATAAGACTCCCGTCCCACCACTCACTAAAAAAAACTCTTAATCCCTTTTCCAGTTGACACGGCATCATCCACTCCGGAACCGCTTGCGCATTACTTCAGAGTGGTGTCGTTTTCTTTCCCTTCGGGGGACCGGCTTTTTCAATTTGCGGGTTTATTCTTTCTTGCCGGTGTGGCTTTCATCAACTTATTTAATTTTGAGGGGGTATGTCCTCCTCCATTTTTTTCCTTGTGATTAGCTTTTCAACGAAAGGGCATACATGCCTCCAGTTTTGGTCACTGGTGCACATCTTTTCGAAGAAGTTAACCGGTGTGATGGCTCCGACCAGTGATTCAAGGGCGTTTATTTCAGCTATCCATTTGGCGCAGGCGAAGAACGTATGGTTCGCGTCGTCAAGTTCTGAGTCGCCGTACTGGCATACTGAGCTCCCTGTTTTGCCCATTTTATGGAGATAAGCGTTGAAAAAGCTATGTCCAGTAAGGAGCTGGGTTACGTAGTAATTTACTTCGCCGTGCTTACGCTCGTTCCACATTGTCACGTTTTCGATCAGTCTCGCGTCGAGGCTCAGTCCCAAGTACTTCATCGCGGCACTGCTTCTTATTACTTCTGCCCCGATTTGGAAGTCAATTTGTGTGAGGATCCTCCGCATGACCTGGTTCAACTTCCTTTGCGCGTTATCGGTGTCTCCGATAAAGTCATGGCATAAACGATTAGGAACGTTCAAGTATCTAGATTAGTGAGTCCGACTTGATGTATCTGAGTTTTGATTGGCCTAGATCGGTCACATGAACAGCTTTTTCAGGTGACGTTTATGGAGGGGTAGCCGACGAATTTATTCAAGAAATTCGTGACTGAGTATTAAGTTGACAGTTCGCATATGTTTTCGAATTTGCCCAATTTATAGTCAGACAAATGTATCTCTAGCGACAAAGGACGTATGGTGTCTTTCACAAGACTATAAAAAATTAATGTATTTTTTTACGTAAATTTAACAACAAAATATTATGTATTTATAGATTCAGCGACTCGACAACGCATGGCATATTCTTCGGCAAAAATTTACGGACAGTGCATTTACGTTTGAAGCTAAATTGCGGCCAACATTAAAAAACATGAATGATTGTTCGAACCCTCAAGCGCCGAATACAACGGTTCCACATGTGCTTTTGTACATCTTATTAAAAGATAGAATTATCGATGATATGATAGATATGACTACAGAAAAATCATCGCTTGTTACTACCTGTATTGCACCTTGGGAGACTAAAGCCGATGATTTTGGAATGTCAATCAATTTTTTGCACCTAGATTCAGCTCGCCATTTCCTGAGAAATTTAAGCCTTTTCAGGAAAAATGCGAAGGTAGTTATGGATGAATCTAATTCAAGATTGGACGAGCTCCTAAGTGATGCATTTAGGTGAGCTTAAAACATTTTAATTTGTTGCATAAGTTAAATAAAATGCTTTTATTTTTCTTAGAACCGAGTTCCATGTAAAATTTTTATGGGGCAGCAAAGGTGCACTAGCATCACCAGAAGACCGGCATTCAAAGCTGGAAAAGGTACTTGCATTGATGGCTGAGAAATTTTGCAATACGGATAATATATCTTCCGCTCCCTAAGCCACATGTAATTGCAAACTAATACAAGCTACAAGTTTATACATATTTTTTATATCACAATAAACGACTAGTCAAACAAAATATATAAAGTTAAACTAAATATTTTATTTTATTTTTGAATGATTGTATTTATTTTTATGCAATGAATTTTACATGAATTTTAACTACCTCAGCGATAAAATTTCAGTTGCGGTCATACGATACAAAATGGTGTTTTCCATTACATTCTTTACAAAGCAGATTATTTGTTAATTATTTATATAATTTGCACATATGTATGTAATTAAAAATCAGTATTAGATTCATATTACTTATGGTCTTATTAACAGTTCGAACATTTTTGGACTGCCTAGGCTACTTTTGATATATTCATTAAATTGTGACAATATAATCAAAAACAGTTAATTTTATTTAATTTTTAATTGTGTAACGATAGTTTTAAATTTATGTATCTACCTATACATATTGCTAAAATCATACATATATACTATACATACATCAGTACATTTATATTAAATTAAATAAAAGGTGCATAAGAAAACGGATTGTTATTTGAATCAGGTTAGGTAAAGGTAGGTGTAGGAAAATGAACTTTTGTTCATCGCCAAGCTATTTATCATTAGCTCAGAAATAATAATTACTCGCCCTTGCGGATAAAGGCGTCCACTAATTTTTATCCGTTGAGTTTGAAATTCTTCGTTACATGTGGAAAAATAAACAGTGCAGTATTGTTGAAAGATTGGGATTGGCAATGGTGTAATGGATAAAGTCATTGCTTGAAACCCGATCGACGCAGGTTCGAGCCCCACCGGCGGACTGCAATACTCGGCCACCCAAACATATAAAAGAGAAACGAATAATATGAGAGTTTCTCCACCACTACACCAAAAAAGGGGTTTCTGCTTAAAGTACAATGGACTCCAGATAGCAAAAATTTGACATAACTGCTGAGTGAAGAGTTGATAACTTTTGATAACCAAATTGATCACATTGCGATCGACGACGAGGCAAGGAATGCCTCCAGTATTCTGGATGTCCAGACCTTCCGAGCGGCCAACATTGACTCGGACCACTACCTTGTTGTAGCCAATGCACGAATGCGAATATCAACCACGAAAAGCTGCAATCGCAAGAACGCCAGAAGCTTCGCCTATCGCATATCCCGATGTCTCACGAGGAGTCCTTCCACAGCAACAGCTAGCGCAGTAGACCAGTGGCAACGGTGCCAGAAGGCCATCAATAACCGTGAATTATGTCCTTGCTAGGTTTCACACGACCGCCACCAAACCCCTGGTTCGACAAACAATGTCGACTAGCAAACGCAGCAAAACAAGAAGCGTATAAAGTGGCCCTGCAAAAGAGGACTAGAGCCGCCCACTTGCCAAACTCGTCCGTTTGTGTAGGATGCCGATGGAGAAAGCTCGCTGCTGCATCAACATCGGTAATGACCTAACCGAGATCTTTGATGTCATAACAGGTTTTAGACTTCTTTACATCATACTTGAAAGAATTGTGCGAAACTCACAAGCCAACACACGGGGTACGATCTTTCAAAAGTCTGTAAAACTACTTGCATACGCTGACGTCATTGACATAATTGGCTAAACACAGCGAGCTGTAGATACAAAAGAGTCTAAAATGGGTTTAGCGGTTAACGACGGTGAAACCAAGACGAGACGCCCAAAATCGAAGAATCAGACAGAACGTCACAATAGACAGCTATAACTTTGAGTAAAGACTTTGTCTACCTCGGCTCTGCTCTCACATCAGAAATCAAGCGAACTCTTGCCTATTGGAGTGGAGGCTTGTTGGTTGAGGCCCTGGTTCACCCCGAACTGTAGCTCTACTTAAGTAAGTAAGTAATACAGTTCGTGTGTAAGAGGAGGTGCAGTGCAAAAAACCTTAGAATGTAATTTGTTTTTTCCGGGGGTCGAACCTGAGAACCCTCGATCAATAGTCCAGCACACTAACCGCTGAACCACTGCGCCCACATAATAAGACATGTACCATTAATGCTAATAACTATACGATTTATTCAATAGCCCTTCATAACTATTTATGTAATTCTTGTAGGAATACCTCGACTTATGTCACTAATTCGTTCCGGGAAAACGCGTCGTAAGTCGAAGCGAAAAAAGCACATCAAACATATGTATATGTATGTACATATTACGTATATTAAATGATAAATTAATAGGGGAATAATAATAACAATAACAGTGAAACAAAAAAAAAACAGAACTAAATAAGGAATTCAACATTGTAGTTTTTTCGAATGTCAAATTTCAAATTTGCAAGGTCTACTAACGCATTTACTATCGTAACTCGAAGCATAAATGACGTATATGGAGGTGAGCTTCCTTATTTTTTTCGACGTCGTAAGGCGAAATGACCTAACTCGAAGCGTCGCAACTCGAGGTATGATTGTACAAATTTAGCTACGTAATATGTAACTGTATGGCCGACGACAACTGTCTCGATTCTACCTCTCTACTTGCAAACTCCTAATCAAACAAAACGCGATAAACGCTACTAACCGCAGGTGGGATCTAAAGCGCTCCATCAGTCTTATAAGATTAAAGAGATCCATCATAAGCACACTAGTAGGTGTGATCAAGGGGCACTGCATAATAGGGAGACATGCCCTCAGGCTGGGTCTTCCCGCTAATGACTTCTGCAGAAGTTGCATGGATGAGTAGGAGGAAGAGTCCATTCTTCACCTCCAAAAAGAAATCTTCTTTGATAACTTGGTGAACTCGATATTATTAATATCAATCGCCTCCGCCGCTTTACTTTGAGCTCCTGTTGGTTCAACGGGTAGTTTGAGATCATTAGATCCTGTGGTGTCACAATGGGCCAATTCTGGCTCAAGTGCGGCTGCACTTATGAGTAGCCTGCCACTATAACCTAACCTAACCTAGCTACGTAATAAATCACTCTTTTTTCGATTCTGTGCCTTGATTTTGTGCAGTTTTTCTCGCAATGGCAGTTGCGGAAAGGGTTCACGTATAGGCGGATTCTATAAATGTGCGTGATGTCGAGAACTGACAGCTTCCAATAACGCAACCTAAGTATTTAGGTAGCTAGAAGGATATTTCGAATGAATTCATATAATCTCGTAAATATCGATTATAAATTTTAGTTTTTGTTTTACGCTCGTAATACAGTATAGACGGTAAATGGATCATTTTCACACAAATTTTATTTTATAAATAAACAAAAAACAACCCAAATGTCATTTGATGTAATTCAGATCGTTCAGCGGATGAGCTATGCACCACTATGAAACAGTAGATGCAATTCTTTTTCAAAAGGAAAACGTTAAAATGTAAACGTTAAAGCCTTACCCCCATATTAATAAACAAATGTGCCAAACTTAGTTTGCTAGCAGACGTAGGTTAACATACAAAAAACTGACATAACTGCTGGGTAACAAGTTGATAACCTTAACACAGCCTTTATTAATGCGGAGGTTAATGTTCATCTATAAATATATATAAAAAAAACTAAGCATTGGTTGTAAACTCATTTTTAGATCTAGTTTTTAAAATTTCATTTAATTTATTTCGTCAACATTTAACAGCCAAGTCGAGTAGATTCCTTTGATGAAAATTGCTGGTAAAGTGAACTACCTGAACGCAGTCAAAGCCAGTGGCTCACTCACACATTAAAATCCGATTCGGAACGTTCCCTAGCGCAATTGCGGCAAAAACCGCACAAAATCAAGGCACAGGATTCTCTCCGGGCGCTTCTTTTTGCCCAATGGAAAACGCCATCAGTAAATTGAGTTGTTGTTGGTTAATTTTCAATTTTGACACTTCAAAATGTCTTTAGGCAGTATTTTCTTGACTAGATTTGTTGGCTACCCCTCCATAAACGTCAACTTCAAAAACTAAGCACGTGACCATTCTGAGCCACTAAAAACTCAAACACATCTAGTCAGTCGGCATAAGGTTATCAAAATAGGTTAGGTATCCGAAGCCGAACGTAAAATATACCCACAAAACGTATTCAAACAGACTTGTACTATTAGTAAATCTCAAGCAACTCTGAGAAAAAAATTCAGATTCACAGAAGTGTTTTGAAATTGTCTCATATCAAACGGACATAAAAGTTTGAGAAGCCCAATCGAATACCCCACATTAAGCGCTTTAGAATGGTCGCGACCCTGTTCTAAACCTATTGGACGAGGGTATTTTTTCGGAACAATTGAACTGTCAGTTTATTGACAATTTTCAAAAGTATTTTATTTTTTCACTTCGATTAGACTGTATTGAATTCTAAAAATATTTTGCACGGTGTTAATGCTAGTAAATTGAAACATCGAAGAGAAAAATGTATTTCTGAAGTAATCAGTTGATTGCAAATAGAATATTATGTGCATGAACAATTAAACTAATATCGAACTTAGGTGAATGAAAATTATGCTATGTACCTATATTGAAATACAAATAAACACACCAAATTTAAGTTATAAATAATATAATAAAACAGCTTATTAATCATAGATTTCATTTCCTTCTTATAGCAATATGCCTATTGTCAACATTCTTAAAAAGGCTTCAAGTCTTATATTGGGCGATGATAAGCTGGGTGAAAAAATCGATAATGTATACGAGGACAACGAAATTCTGTTCTGCAAGAACAATGTATGTATTCATCCTCCAACAGTTGCACGCCAAGAATCGGACATCTTACATTATCCTGGATACTTAACCGTAACAACTAAAACATTTATTGACCAATACAATAATGCAAGACGTCATACTTTACTACTAACATGGATTCCAAACTCTTCTCTCTGTAAATGCTCATCCTCTGATGATAACTGTCCAGCCTTTGCAGCCTCGAAAAGGATTGCACATGAAATTGAAAGCTTCGAAATTCACAATAGTTGCTCGAGCAACTGCATGTCTGCAAGTGCTACTGTTGTCAATTTGGCAAACGGTGTTAATGGCGATGATAGCAGTAAAACGCTGGATGAAAACGATACGAATCGGCGAAAGGATGAGAAGGAAGATGCCGACGATATGCACGAGTTAAAGAACGAACTTCAACCCCTCTTAGGTGGAAACACTGCAACTATTGAAGATCTACAGTCGATGCTGAAAAAGAATCCGGTCACTTCTGTAAACATAACAATTGCGAACCCATGTATTGAAAACACTAACATTCCCTCTTCCTATAATTGTGTTGGCAATGAAAGGGACAAAATGCAAATTTCGGATTGTTCGGATGATAACAATCCCAATTGGATGACCCCCGAACTGTTGGCTTTCAAGCATAACCTTTCATTTCCGGACAGCGCTAATGCTACTCCTACCGTAAAACGGAAAACTTTAGTTAAATGTCGACGCTTCTCTGTGGACTTAAGCCAAATGCGATCCCTCCGTTTGTTTTTCAACGACGACAATTGTACGTCTGGACAGCTAGTCATTGCCTCAAGAGAATCTCAATACAAGATCTTGCATTTTCATTATGGAGGATTGGATCATCTGGCCCAAGTGCTACATCAGTGGCACTGTTTCTTGCATAACATTACTTTAGCACCTACTAGTCAGGAGAAACAAAATCTACCATATCGGCAATTTATGGTTTGTCGTCCAGAAGTGAAAAAATCCGAGCTGCACCCCGATGAAGGCAACGTGAAGAAAATTACAACAAATTTTTTCTATGGAACGTTGCTCAACGAAAAGGGCCAAATCGATGATGATTTGCTTTTGCGAAAATGCGTCTTTTTCGGAGGATTGGAGAAAAGTCTACGAAAAACTGTTTGGCCATTTATGCTCAAATGTTTCTCTTTTGGTTCCACATTTGAAGATAGAGCTGTTTTGATTGACATTAAACGGCAAGAGTATGAGGAAATAACACGACGGCGTTTATACTCAATGTCTCCCGAAGAGCAGATATTGTTTTGGAAAACTGTTCAATGTGTTGTTGAGAAGGATGTCGTCCGTACAGATCGCTCAAATCCTTTCTTTTGTGGCGACGATAACCCCAATATCGAAATAATGAAAAACATTCTTCTAAACTATGCCTTCTACAATACTGGAATGTCTTATTCTCAAGGAATGAGCGACTTGCTGGCGCCGGTTTTGTGCGAGATACAAAATGAGTCCGAAGCATTTTGGTGCTTTGTTGGATTGATGCAGAGAGCAATCTTTGTTTGTACTCCTACGGATAATGATATCGACAGAAACCTCTGTTATCTTCGAGAGTTGATAAGATTAATGTTGCCGAAGTTTTACGAACATTTACAAAAGCATAACAACGCACTAGAGTTACTATTTTGCCACCGCTGGTTATTGCTTTGTTTCAAACGCGAGTTCACCGAGGCGGTAGTGATACGCATGTGGGAAGCTTGCTGGTCAAACTATCTGACGGATTACTTTCACTTATTCCTATGCTTGGCTATAATCGCTGTATATGCCGACGATGTGGTCGCCCAAAACTTGCGTGCCGATGAAATGCTGTTGCATTTTAGTTCGCTCGCAATGTACATGGACGGTCAGCTCATATTACGAAAGGCGCGCGGTTTGCTCCATCAGTATCGTCAATTCCCTAAGATACCTTGCACTCTTTCGGGTTTATGCAAGCGTTGCGGACCAGGAATGTGGGACTCGGAGCATAGACCAGCTTTAGAGTGCATTGGACATACCGACGATGAAAAATGTTCACTTTCAATTGATTAAATATATGCAATTCAGGGAGGCTTTCATTACAGCAGCATTGTACACAAAACAGCGCACGTTATATACATATATATAGCAAATTATATTACGATTTCCAGTTCAAATGTTGATTATTTGTATTCTCTATTACATACATACACGCATCTTAATAAACTTAGGAGCAAAAAACAAAACTATACCAAAGACAAGGCTAACTACTTGCTTTGAATCGAACTAAGTAATTAATTATGTAGTGCGTATGCGTATACGAGTTCACTGCGTTCGATTCTTGCTTGTGTGCTTAATAAATTTTAATTAAACACAAATACAAAATAAAGGCAAAATAAGCAAAATTAAAAATCGTGTTTACATCTACTTTCAAAAGTCTTGCGTCGTTCAGTATATAACGAAATCCGATATTTGCACCTTTACTGTGCTACATAAATTCGGCTGTCCGTCCGAATCTTATTGCCAGCTGTGTTTCCGGCGGAATATACTGCTATTTACAACAACAAATTTTCCATTCGTTTTTTAGAGGCGAAACTCGCAATAGCAATTTAATTTTCGGGCGGACAGCATTTCGCCAGGTAAAATGTTTTCCGGGCGACACTCACAATAAGGCTGAATATGTTTTGTTTATCTATTTATCTAAAAATCACCCCTATTATGGAATACGGCGTATTTGAGATTCACTTCACATACTCGACTCACTTTCACTTTGTAGATCCCTTCCATTCGTCTCAAAAATTGAAAACCCACAGAAAACGAATGGTTGTGAGAAGCTAGGCCTTGGGTCCCACAGACCTGTCGCGCTAAAATATTTATTTATTTATTAAAACTTCTATGTTTTTCAGTGATAAAACACTGAATCATTAAAATTTTAGGAACACTTAGTAGTTTAATATGTTTCCTTTTAAGAAAATATACTTTTAACCACATATTTCAAAAGGAAAGTTTTTAAGATCAATTTGGAAATTATGTCTAAATTTATCAGCCAACGGCTAACTTTGACCGAGCCCTTTCAAACTTTGACCGGGTTGGTTTGACATTGGTTTGGTTTGACATTGACCATTTATATTTTCCCTGTTTCATAGGCTTAGTATTCAAGAAAATGATTTTTAGAATAATTTTAACGATAATGTTTAAGACGATGCACTGTCCAGAAGACGGATGTACCTTAAAGCCTCAAGACTTCTCATTTAAGGGTTTCCTAACTGTTTTTAATTATTACCAACTACTATTTCTTTATGCTACTTATTTATTTGTATTAGTTCTTCATTTCAAAAAAACTATGCAGTTAATTCAAAAGCTTTTATTTTTATATAATTAGTTAATAAATTAAATAAAACTACCATACTTTTGATAGCAATAAAATTTGACCTAGGGCAACTTTGACCATCCAGTTTTTGTTAAGAAACTACCTCTACGTCTGTATATTAACAAATTCTAACTTCGGGATATGAAAGGTATAAGGGCAAGCCCCTATGCGGTTGTCATTTATTTCACACTCGTACAAAAATCGTAAATGATACACCTGTTTGAAATTCAAAAGTGGCAATGTTAGCCCGTTTGACGGTACATCGTGAATTCCGCCGGGGAGACTCCCTTATCGACAGGTATTTTCAATTCAAAGTTGGTCGGTAAATCAGCTGTGTTGCATTAAATGACCGCAAGGATAAAGCAAAGCAAATTCGAGTTTAGCTGCTTGCTTGCGGTTTTTTGAGAAAGGAAACTATCAGTATGGTACTGGTAAGGATAACATTTACAACATTTATGTATTGCCCAATCATCATTTTGTGAAGTGCTGGAGATTCCTTCATTGAACTAATCAATCAGTTCATGAGATTGGTCTCAGTTAGTTGTTTTCTTGCTGCTGTTTGCTCATTTTGTACTTACAACATTTTGAAAAAATCACAACCGCACAACAAACGTCAGAATACGCAATGATTTAGCTGCGTATTTGATATGTCAAAGTTTGTATGACGATGGAATTAAACGCATTCACTTTGCCGACAGGTGAATCTTTCACTTCAAATGTATTCTACTATTGAATTAGAGTGAAACATTCCCCTCGGCGGATTCCACGAAAGGGGCGCATATGTGCATAAGTAATTAACAAATATCCGCCCGATGAAATGTGTTTCTTTGTAGTTGTAAATTTCAGGAAAACGTAAACAATCTCCATAAGTTATCAAATCTTACGCAACTCGGAGAAAAAATCCGGACTCGAAAAGGATTGCGGTTTCCCTACCAATCGAACAAAGTAAACCGGGGGAAAAAGTTCTCTTGTGTCCATATAATCAATTTTGATGCGATTGGGTTAGTGCAACAGTTTCATGACATTTGTTACTTGAGAACTTGGGACTCGCCACTTTCTGCCTTTCCAGTATGCGTGCAGCGTGGCGTCCAGTTATTGGATAAGTTAGATATCGGTACGGTTCTGTCGGACAACTAAAAGTAATGCAACTTACAAGCTTTTACTTTCTGAAAATGTTCTCTTTATTTGTCAAATTCTAAACATTTGTTCAATGTCTTAGTTCACAACGGGAAGAACTCGGAACTCAACCTTGTCCAAAAAGAAAATTGCAATACTTGACCTTTGTCAAACTTGTTCTGTTTCTATGAACTACAACCTACAAGTAAACTTACAATTGAAAATAAAAAAAATAGAGCCTCTAGTTCAGCAGTCCAACAACCTTTGGCTCACTGTGGCCAAAATTTTCGTTGTCTAATTCTTGTTTTCTCAGTACTGTAGTTGCTAGGCATACTTGGCCAACCCTGGACACTAAAAGAAGCAAGGAGCTTCTGCGACTCAACAGATCTAGTATCTCGCTAGTCGCTAATGTCATTAACGGGCATTGTATCCTGGGTAGAGGGTTTCTTCTCACCGAGAGCCACTTTAACATAATATAGCAATGTATTTAAACGAATTGTAATTATATTTGTTGCAATCGATAACTTATCTTTCTATGAATTACAAAATGGAAAAAAATCCTTACAAATACATACATAGTATTTTGTTAAATAATATTAAAATTATTCGTTGCGTGGGCAATAACTACTATTTACATTTGCGGCAGTTGCTCGATTGGTGTTGTGAATTTGAAATCTTCAGGGAACAATTTAGCTGCGTGCGGATACATAAGTTTGTATGACTGTCGAATTGTTACGTCTGCTACGCCAGCAATGTCACCGATCTCCTTTTGACTACGCTTGTGCTCGGATGCCTGTGTAAATTTTTATAAATTTTTAATGTTTCATACGCTACTATGATTTACTAAATTACCTGCGAAGCCATGTAAATAGCTGCTGCAGCAACTGAAATCGGTGATCTACCAGGGACAATATCCATTTCGACAGCTTTTTTTGCAATATGTGTTGCAGCGCGTTGCACCATATTCGGGAGATCTAAAATGTAAATCATTATTTTATTATTTCTTTGTATAATGTTTTTTTTTTTTATGTTACCTAGGTTTGCACAAAATCTGGACATGAAATCCGCTGTGGTTATCAAGTCAACACTAGTCTCTAAGGCTTTAAGCGTAAGCTTAAAACATCTTCCAATTTCTTTTTTGCTGATTTTGCTGACAGCACATATTTCTTTAAATGTACGCGGGACGCCTTCTTGGCGACAAGCGATATAGAGGCACGCAGAGGCTTTAGCATCATTAGAACGTCCTTTAAGGTTTTTACCATCGTGAACCTGGTATAGAGGATAAATTTTACACATATAATGGCATTTAATAAATTTATTTAAACGATGATAAAGACTCAAAGGGCTCGGAACAAAATTTGATCAATTGGAATTCGCCCCTTTCGACAGAATACAATCATCGACGTACAATTTTTTTTAGTAGTTTAGCGACTTGAGCAGAACTACAGGTATACAATTAAGTAATAAGTATTAGAGGTAGTAATACAAACTTGTAGATACATACATCAGCAGTAACGACATTTATGGAAACAAACGAAATATTTAAAGTATGTCAAGCAAATCATTTAGCAACTTTGGTTCGAAAGGGAGAAATCATTTAAGGATTTCGATGACGCATCAAACACACTCTTGTTGTATTACTTGAGCTTGCCATTTTAAGAACCGGATTGTTGAAAATGTGACGATATGTGATCGAAATGGGGAACGATCTCCAAATGACCAAGCCGTTCGTATTCTTCAATGATTTTTGAATACACTGATTTTGAACTCAGCACAGGGGAATTGAACATCCATCCGCAATATAGTATGGAAATCAACTGGAGCCCTCCTTGTACGTTCCTACTTCCAAAAAACGTTGCTATCTAGAATTTTACTGAATTTTAGATCAGCGTTTCCAACTTTGTATCTATATGTGAGCCATACTAGGTCTTGAGGGGTTGACATCTACTCCGAAAGCATTCATCCATTTCATTAGCTTGTTACAATTCGGATGCTTTACCCACTTCGCACAGATTCATTCTGCTTTGAGCATGTTTTCTATCGAAACGCACAGGCAGTTGTCAACTTTCTGTTTTCAGAATGCATTGTCACTCATTTGACATTGTTGAAGGTTCCTTTAAAATCTAAAATAGATGACATCAACTAGGTGTTTCTTAAGTATGCTCCAATGATATTGACAAAGCTGGTAGAAAACAGTACTTTGTCAGTGGAAATATGGAAGCCATAATTATGCTGTCAAAAAAATGGGAAAGCTGGACAGAGCATAACAATCGACGCCTATAACATTTATCGAACTCGGCTATGGTGCTAAAGCTAGGGATGTAGCTCCACTCAGCTCACATATTGTTAGAGGTTACATTCAAAGTTCATATACCTTGTCATTCTGCCGAGTTCAGTTATAATGGACACACCTGTATTCTATGAATATATTCAAAACTTGTAAACTATATATGTACCAGAAGAGAAAATATAGGTAGACCCCGAATTAAGAACCCTTACATGGAAAATAAAACATTACCTGTTTAAAAAGATTGTTTGCACGGTCAACTATTGTTTTAGGTAAATTAATACGATCAGCCATTGTAGATATTTCCTTAAATGCTGATATAAGAGATCTGTCCGAACTACTCATTGTGCGCCTGTTCTGATATTTGGGTGCCCCAAATGCATCAAATGAAGCCGATCCAGTTCCAGGTCCAATGATAGTAGAGAGATCCCCACCACTGAGAAGAGGATTTTCTGGTCCACCAACACGACTTGGATCCACCCCACTCTTTTCATTGCTAAATGTACGCCATTCGGAACCAACATCAATTACCCGATCACCTACAACAAGGCCACATTCTGAGCAGATCATATCACCCGCACGATAGTCTTCAATAAGAGGCGCATCTGGATGTGCATAACAGCATACCTTATTAGTGGCATCGGGTCTAAAAGCAATAAAACGAATATTAGAAAAACTATAATCTGAATTCTTGGCATAAATAACTACTGCGTTTGGAAAGATACTGAAATTAAGTAATGGAATTGGAGTTAGTACTTACCTAGAGGAGCTGGCCATTGAAATTAGAATATATATAAACAGACAAAAAGTTTTATTTTGTCTATAGCTTTAGTTGGTTTGCAATATTCAAGTTTTGGATTCAATTATTTATTTAATAAAATACAAGTGAAGTGTGTACGGTTCTTGAATGCGTTCCCAATATTTGACGTTTGTACGTTCTGTTTCATTGGGTTAATTTTCGGTTAGCGTTCACAAATTTAAGTATCTACCTATCGCTAAGCACTGGCAAGAACCAAAGCGCTTATGTATTAAAATTTTTTGTGGAGACTGGAGACGGAGAGTTTAACAAAGTGCTGCAAAAAAAAATCTCATTTGAGAATATTGCAATAAAATATACTAGTACGAGTAGCCTCTCTAAACCGATGCAAAATATTCCTGTACCTTGAAACTGTGCGGGGTTTTCCTTGCCATCCGTTGTAGAAAAATTGCAATAAGGATTTATTCAAATTATTTCCAACTTTGCAGGAATAGCTCGATGACATTTGAGTGTTTCCGATTCTTTTCGCTTGCTTCAACGAAAAATTGGCTGCTAGTAGTCCATTTTTAGCATGTCCATGACTAGGAGGATGGCCCACCATCGTTAAAGCCTAGTACGCTGCTCGAGCTTAATTTTAGCTACCATACAAAATTCTCTCCAAAATTTAGCTGAGCTAAATTTAAGCGAATCCTTTTAGCCGAGTGGTACGCAGGTCGAGCTAAAAATCAAAATTTTATTTCCGAGTGTCCTTCATGTATCTGTCAAAATTTAGCGCACCCATTTAATTGGTCGGGACATTTTGTTCAAGCTAAATTTTGACAGATCGCTCTGCTCTGTTGTTCTGCTGTGTAAAGACGAGTGATTTTAATAAATACATCGATGACGAGTACCGGGAGCTAGAATCTTTCATTTAAATAACAGAGAAGTCCTCAGAAAAAGCTAGCGATGGTGGTGGAGCAACAACCATCGACATGAAGACTTGCAGATTTTGAATATCGTAGAGTGACGAGGTGATGGTTCCGATTTTCCACATGAAAATTTCACCAGGCAATACGCTGTTGAAGTGAAAAATAGTTGTTCAAAAAGTGATTTGTAGGGAGCGTTACTTAAGCTATTTCACTTGGCTTTTATTGTCCGTCGCATAAAATTTTTGACATTTCGGCGTGAAAATTTCACTTTCAATTTCACAGCAATTTCTTGGAGAAGAGTGAATATTTCACTTCACTTGAACAGCGTACCAGCCTTTAGCACCAGTACCTCAGTATAATTTTAATTTCTATCAATTATCAGGTACAAATTCTGGCTGTCATATAATTTTCCGCCGACTTTTCGTAGAAGTTTCGCTGTCCATTTGGAGACCACCCGAAAAATTTCGTTCCGAAAATACCCACTATTCGCAATCATTTCGCAGCAGCAGTGTACTGCAAATTGTAAAGCACACTCAAAGACTCATCATTTAGTTATGTCACTTTTGTTTGGGATCTTTCGTATTGAAACAGCAGCCTTCTAGGCTTTGGGCTTTACGTTTCGATCTGCGTTGATCCGATGAGGGATAATTATCTGACCCTATTGTGATGTGATGACCCCAGCTGTCAAAAAAATATTTGCATGGTATGTGTCAGAAAATTTGCCGAATATAATAATTTAACGCAGTTGACACTTGGCCTAAACGTACCATTAACGATAAATACCTTCATCCAGCGACAAGTTCTCGCTTTCTGCAATATTTCACCAAAATCAAAGAAAGCCTTTTCAAAACGCGTTAAATTTAATAAATTAAAATAGCTGGCTATTGACGAATGGAGGCTAAGAGCTGGTGGTAAATTTTCGCATCGGTAGGTTACTATAGATTTTGACAGCTGGGGCATATTTGTATTGAAAAAAACAGAACCGATTGATAAAAGTTGCTTAAAACATATTATAAATAAAATATCTAATATCTATCTAAACCCCCTTTTTATAAAAAAGAAATTACTCCTAAAAAGTGTGTGAAGAGTGTTGATGAAAAGTGAATGCAGACTTTATTTTTACTGAAAATGCCGAAAGCAAACGGAGTTTAACACTGTGGAGTACCTCAATGCAGTGATTTAGAGAAGAAGGAATTAAATTAAACTATCTTCCATTATTTGAATACATTAAATAGTTAAAAAAAAACAAGAAATCAAAGTAACAAAACTAAAAAATATACGTAATATTGTCAATTTATTGTCTGTTTTCACTCCACTTTGATCTGTTTTATATTAGTAATTTTACCCGATGAATGTTATTGCACTAAACATATTTCGGATAATATGTACATTGAGTTACAAATTTAGTGTGTTTACATTTTTTAATTGATAAAATATATTATTTACTTACATTAAATACACGTATTCCCCATACAAACTCTAGGCAAAATTATCAGCTGTCAGACATACGTCTCTACATATTCTTTTTTTATCCACCAGGTGTCGCAGAAAAACTTTTCTAATCGTCAATTGTATGGAAGTTTCTTAGAAAGGCTTATATCTCTTAACTCATCTGTGTTCTTTAACTGGAGGACTACACTTTGACACTTGTTTTGTTTATTTCCGTGGAACTTATTTGTTAAGACAAATAATACAATGGTAAGTTATAAAGTTATTTTGTTTATTATAAGCTAAAAAAGAGTTTCTTTCTCAAACAGTTACCACTTTCTCTATTGAAAACGGCTCAGAGTCACCCCATGGTAAGATTCGTATTGCTTTTTATTTTTTTCTAGATACATATAATATCTGTTTTTAGTTGGTCGAATTAAAAAATGGGGAAACTTATAATGGACATTTAGTAAGCTGTGATTCTTGGATGAATATTAATTTGCGGGATGTCATATGCACTTCAAAAGTATGCGCCACTACAAGTTCACGTATAAATAAAATATTTAAAATTATGATTTACAAATAGGACGGTGACAGATTCTGGAGAATGCCAGAGTGCTACATCAGAGGAAGTACCATAAAGTATTTACGCATTCCCGATGAGGTAATTGATATGGTTAAAGAAGATTCTCAGGTTAAATCGAGAAACCGCGCGGAAATGAATAAAGGTCGTGGTGGCGGCGGCAGTGGTGCAGGAGGTGGGAATAATCAAAATCAACGTGGACGAACTGGAACTAGGAATAACTTTGGTAATCGAAATGCTCAGGGAAGTGGAATTAGTGGTTCCAGGCCGGCATCGCAAGGTAATAGACCACTGGCCCCGGGTATGAAAAATAGAAAGTAAATTTAAAATGCTTTAATTTACTATAAATAGAACTTAAGTCATGATGAATAATAAACTTTAGTTTTGTAACGTATGAGAAGCAAAGGGATTTTTTTTTTTGAATAATGTAGCTAGGTACAAAATGAATGAAATTAAGGAACGTAATACCTATTTAGGGTTATTATAGGTGCCTGCTGAATGATGGTTATCTCGTTACATAGATGAAGGGGTCTATAGTATGTGCAAACCTATTTTACAATTTCGTAAAACCTAAAGTTCGTGGGTGATTGGATGAGCAAATACCACAACCTTGCAATGATGTTCTCACCTCAGCAATTGCTTACCTATGTATCTAGGTACAAACTCGAGATACCAATACTTATTGGGGCAATTGTGTTAGCCACGGAGCTTGGAGGTTATGTTAAATTGTGTATGGAATCAAGAAGTCATTACTCTCGAACACTTGAGCTACTGAAATATCCAGTGCTTTCGAAAAATCTCTAAACTACAGGTTTGATATATCTCTGTAGAGGTCTCATCCAACATAATGTTAAAATAAGACCAGCGGTTTAGAAACAGATTATAATAATGATGTCGGCTAAGGTTTGATCTATATCTATAAACGCTGACGAATCTCTTAAACGATACTTTTTACATTAAATAATGTAATTTATTATTTGTGCTGGGTTTGCATTTGGAAACAAGCATGTAAAACGGAGAACAAATCAAAATTTGTATTTGCCTCTTCAAACGAATTGAACAACATTAGGCCTCCTAACTGGAGGCAAGAAGCTAGGGAACATATTGAAGCCAAGCCCACTCTGTACTCAAGTGCCCATCTACATCCTATTATGATTAAATATTAACAACACGGACACACAAATGAATTGAATATATGAATTTATAATGTATTTGTCAAGTTGAAGACCATTAGCCAATTAGAGCTAATAATTTCATCTGCGATGCTTAATATATACACAACAATTGGAGCTGAAATCCTAGAAAAATTTCACGCCATATGATCCATCGATGTTTATGATTTCACATTTGGCGCGTGACTCTAGCTTCCGTAGTACTTTCAGCAAAATATCTTCATCAATGTCGGACAACTCAGGCTTTGCAGAACTCACTTCGTAAAGAGTACAGACAGTATTTAACTGGCCAGTCTCCGAAGCCCATTTGTATATCATATCTGCATATTCTTCTATTGAATGCCAGCATAAACTCCATTCGTTTCCCTCCTTATCAATTGGATGAGCATATCCTGACTCTTGCAAGTGGGCAATTACTTGTAATATTAATTCATTTGGTACTTTTCTTCCGATCGACTCATTATGAAATATTTCGGAGCTATTAGACACACATAACTTGTTAGTTTTAATAGATTTATGATGCTTAAGTACAATATCTGCCCACAGACTTATTTGTCTCTTCTTAGTTTCTTCATGACTCTGTAAACTATTGAAATATTAAGTAAAGTTGCAATTGCTTGATTAGCTCAAAACATTAGGTACTAACGTGTAAAAGGGTGGGAACGAATATTCCCACGGCAACTCGTAAGCAGCCATATCAGTAATAACTAAAGAACTGTTTTTTCCCTAAAATACCAATATTTAAAAATTAATCTACAGGATTGTTTTTCATTTTAATTAAATAAAATAAAACACAACAATAACCACAGAAAATTTAATCAACAGAGATAAACTCAACTTTCCAGTGGAAGCTGTCAACAGGCAACCAGAGCCAACCATGAAATCCGTATTGACATATCTCACGTAACCTTAATGTCGTTTTCCATTGGTTTCACTCGGGGGTCGGCGGTCGGGGATTCACTAGGTAATTCTGAAAACCAATGGAACAAGAAAACTGCAGAAATGCATGGGTGAAATGCCAAAAAATAATCTACGACTGCTGTCAGCTAGCTTGTTCAAAATACATAGATTACACTTGTGTGAGTGCTCCTTGAGTGGATTTTGACTTCAAACCGAGAAGCGAATTTAAATGTGCACAAGTTAGTTTTCTAGCAGACGTCAGTTAACATACAAAAAACTGACAATAATTACTAACAAACAGCATACATTGTTGTTAAAAGTTAGTATTCCCGAACTTTTTCACATGCCACCAAAGATGGTAGCACTTTTTTTTATTCGTTTTTGCATGTCAAACGGATTCTGATTGACATAACCCCGATAGAAGGCCCAACCGCAGGATTTTTGAACAAAATTAAGGGGGCCAGCCGCAAGAGGATTGCGAGTTAGGGGTTTTCAGTATGATTTGTTTATGCTGTCAACAAGCTACCTGCCTGAAAAATTGAAGATCTTACGTGCCAAAGAATGAGATGCAGAACTTTGCTTATGTTGACCAAGACCAATCCTCACTAATAAAAAAAAAAAACAGACAAATTAAGAGAGTCTGATGGGATATTTTCTGAATGAACATTATTCATATTTTCGACGGACGCAATTGTATTCAAATTAAATTTCATTTATAGCTTTATTTTAATTTATGACGTCAGTGGCAATAATATTGCATATTAGATTGTTTAAAAATTAAAAAAAAATTATTTGGGTTTTTGTTGTTTTTTATAACCAAATCTCTTATCGTGGAAATGAAACATGAATGAATATTTTGTAGTTTTTCCTCACAGTTTAAGTTTGAATTTTGACACTTTAAAATGTCAACTGAGTAGGAGCAGGATTTTCTTGACTAGATTTGTCGGCTACCCCTCCATAAACGTCAACTGCATAAACTAATTACGTGACCGATCTGGGCCAATAAAAACTCAAATACATCTAGTCAGTCAGACTTACTAAACTAGGTATCCGAACGTCCCCATTAGTATGTATCTTATGGTGCATATTGTGTACCTATCTACGGAGATGTACCTAAGGTTAATAGATTCTTGGAGTAATTCTTAAAATGTATAACAGTTCGTTTTTCATCCATGCTATTGACATACCGATAACCGTTGGGATTACGACAGATCTTTAACTTCTTTCATATTTTCGTTATTATGAAAATTTGTTATTTTCGCTGGGTGAGATGTAGGCAAGTAAGTAGGCAACGCATTTAGCATTGAAATCACATTTAATGATAAACTTATCTACATATTTCCTAAAGTTCTAAAAAATGCCATTAAGGTCAACATGTTTATTGTGGCTATTTGTCTTGTTTGTTTATCTTTATTTTTGGCAATTTAGATATAGTCTTCTAAAACACCTCATGCTATTTCTTGGATCTGTAGATTGGTAACCTTTTATTCAGATATTGTCGGAGTAAACAGTTTTTATTCTACGTAACGACTTTAATATTTTTAAAATAAATAAATAAATAAATATTTTAGCGCGACATGTCTGTGGGACCCAAGGCCTAGCTTCTCATAACCATTCGTTTTGTGTGAGTTTTAAATTTTTGGGACGAATGGACTGGATCTAAAATTTTACGCCGAGTCCAAACGGCTAATTGAGAAATTCTTACATGATAGTTTTACTCTCGGAGGTAGCGCAGTGGAAAAAAACCTTAAGATGTAATTTGGTTCTTTCGGGATTCGAACCGGGGACCCCTCATCTTGATTTAAAAATATTTCAATAATAGTTAGGTTAACAGAAAGGTAGAGCCGGATGTGCCCTACAATACCAGACTTAGGTGCTCGTGAACCCAAAGTGATACCCTTTTTTGGGGGTAAACCGTTGGTGTTGTATATCCGTTGTCTTCATCCCTTTCCTTCTTTTGGTAACCAGCATCTGTCCAGTTATTCCGACTGGATGACAGTGAGACATCACGTCTTGGAAGCTGTTATTCCAAGTATTCTGTTTCTCAAGCGACCGAGAAAGAAAGTGAGGTGTGTCCTTGTGGACTTCTTCGTCTCGTGTGCGGTTCTTAGGAAATTATGACCAGTTAGAGCCCGTATACTAACTTAGATACTGATGACCTGTCAAACTGTAGAAGTTTGTTGGTCCGGCCACTGTTATATTCTGGCCAAAACTTCCGTGATATTTCACATATATTAAGTTCTTCCCAGCTGTTTTCATACGAATTCTATTCTTCACTGAATCTTAAAGATTGCAAAGTGGTAGCTTGATCGACCGAAGTGCACTATCACGGTCCGCTGCGGTTTTGTTCGGTGTCCAGGGACTTAGCAAATATTGGTGATGTGCTGATTCGAGCAAAGAGCCTTGAGATCTTCACGGCAACTGTGAAATATATAAAGCCACCATAGCCTAACTGGCAGATATATTTGTGTCTACCTCACTCAAATGTATTCGTTTTTTCCAGTAAATTAAATTAATTTTTTTATTTTTTAAGCTTTTTCTTTGATGTGAAACATCTTATGGCGCGACTTGGGAGTAAAATCGATTCTTCAAAGCGGAAATGACCAAGCGGAAGTGCGTGACGGAAATTGGCCTGTCGCCATCACTATGCCGCCTTCTAAAAATCCTTAACCACTCAACCGATTTCAATGAAATTTTGTGGGTGGGTATGGTTGGTTGTAACTTGATGGATAGGACAGATTTAAACACGATAGGTGGCGCTGTTTTCAAAATTCTTAACCACTCAACCGATTTCAATGAAATTTTAAGGGCTTGTATGGTTCTATGGAAAGATATATTTTTTGAATTTTTTCAACTAAAGCCTAGTACGCTGCTCGAGCTAAACTAAATTTTAGCTGCTCTCCAACTTTTCTCTCCAAACATCAGCTAAAATCCTAGCTAAATTTTGACATAGAGAGCCCTGTGGATAAATGTTACAAAAAACAGCTGTTCTTTGAAAAACCTCCCTTTATTCAAAATCTGCAAGTCTTCATGTCGATGGTTGTTGCTCCACCACCATCGCTAGCTTTTTCTGAGGACTTCTCTGTTATTTTAATGAAAGACTCTAGCTCCCCGTACTCCTCATCGATGTATTCATTAAAATCACTCATATTTACACAGCAGAACAACAGAGCAGAGCAACCTGTCAAAATTTAGCTTGAACAAAATGTGGCGACCCATTAAATGGGTGCGCTAAATTTTGACAGATACATGAACAACACTCGGAAACAAAAGTTTGATTTTTAGCTCGAGCTGCGTACTACTCGGCTAAAGGGATTCGCTTAAATTTTGGAGAGAATTTTGTATGGTAGCTAAAATTAAGCTCGAGCAGCGTACTAGGCTTTAATTCTCAAAATTAATACTTATATGGGCACGCTGGAGTTAACTGAATATGGGCACGCTGGAGTTAACTGAAATAGCTAGGTTTTACACAGACACTAGGCTTCTGAATAAGTTGAAGGTATGAAAACAAAATGTAAACAAAAACTCTCGAAATAGAAAACATTGGATTGGATTGTGTTATGAAAACTTTTTAAATTAATGAATACAATTATCTACTGCGCTGAATGAAGATTATAAAGATTTGGTTTTTAAATTAAATTTCTTAATGAAATTCAACTATATACAACACAGTTCAATTTTACATCCACATTAAGCGAGAGAAGTTTCACAACTGGTGTGTGGTCAAAAGCACACTCTCTGTTTTTTTCCTTATTTAGCTTTAATAAACTTGTTTTTTTTGGCCTTTTTTATAATAAAGAGTTTTCAACTAAAATTCCGTAGTAGTGCATATAAAGCACCACAGAAGTGTAGTGTTAAATGCACCATGGTGCATCTTGCATATACACGGTTATAACTTAGACTAAAGCGTTCCTGTTTTTTTTACAATACCTGTTTTTTAATTAAATATTCGTTAATCAGTTCGCTTTGATTGAAAGGAAGTAATTATTTCAAAGTTGTTTATTTTGTTTTTGTTTAGATACCTAATTAATTTTTGGTTTATTGTTAATTTAATTTTATGTTGATTGAAGCAATTTTTATTTATTTTTGTTTGTATATTCTCTTAAGTTGGAATGAACTGTTTTTTTTTATTTCTAACAAAACCACATTTACCAATTGATATATATGTTTTAGGAATAGCTGGTGCATTATGCACATACAACTGGTGCATTTAGTACCTACCATGGTGCACCATGCACCATTTCCCATTTTTTGAACATTTCATTTTAACTTAAAATGTTTACATGCTATCAACAAATTAACTATATAAATATTTTCATGACAAATTCAAAAAATGTGTGTCAAAATACCAAGCAAAAATAATCTATTTTAAAAATGTTATGGTCGTTTGAAAAAGGGTGGTGCATTTACGACCACGTCACCCTAGTGGTAAAGATTAATAAAATCTAAAAAAAAAATCCCTAAATAAAATTACGCTTCTCTTCTAAAAAAAAAAACAGTCAAACTTATTATAATGTTATGGAATAGGTTCTCTTTTATACCTATCTCAAATACAACGTGTTTAATTTTAACTCAAATATTCATCGCTTTTAATCAATGACCCTTTTTGATTTTAGTTATATAAAATTAAATGGAAATGTATGATTTCTTATCACAATTGACTGAAAACAAACCGCGCTGCCAATCTTCAGTCAAAATTCCATGCTTACACACATACTTAAACGAGTATGGGCAAGTATAAGCAGCAATTTAAAGTTCAATACCCGGACGAATTGTAGGTATCCTGACTGAATCCAGACGCACTCATGAATAATTATGCTCATTGCTGACAAACCCTTTGAGATTGGCTTTCTGATGTCATTCTTTTGTTTAATTAGTGCATTATTAATTAACACAGTTTGCTCCCCTCTATATACCAGGGTAGCATATTGTTGGCTGAATAATTTCTCTTGTGGAAATTGAAATGTCGTTGACTGACGGAGAGGACACAACATAGTAAGTGAATCCTCGTTAGCATTCACTAATTTTTTTTCCGGGATCCATTCATTATTTTTTTTTCTATAGATAATTCTACTAACACACCTCACGAGCTTCATAGCACGTTCTCTGCCACTAATTAAAAGTATCCGCCACATAAGCTGATGGTTTTCACAGTCATAGTAGGTATGCATTAAGTAGCATCTTTTGTTAATGAATTTTACACCAGATGCATATTTGATTGCTTACATTTCCCCAATGAAGGCTCTTTTACAGACAGAATTGCACACAATATACATATTTACGCAGCAGGCTTTGTTGATGTGATAAACAATAGCTCGCTTTAAGTAAATATTAGTATAGCTGAAGGTGTATATATTTTTATATCAAAATAGACTAACTGCTTACAATTTCATACATACCTTTGTTTTGGATTCCGCAGTTTACAATGAGTGTAATGAAAATGGCCGTGCTTTTTTTTATTTCAGTTGAAGAAGGTTGCAGTATACGACCTCATAGTCAGTGTCACCCTCATACATGGACTGCTAGCAGCTTATTTTTCGTTGAAGCAAACATAAGCACTAGCTCTTTTGGTTCAAGATGGAGAGAATCGGAAACACTCAAATGTCATCGAGCAATTCGCATGCATTTTCAAACTAAACGGTTATTTTTTTAAGTGCTGAGTACGCCATCCGTTGTAGAAAGTTGGAAATTATTTGAATATAAATCGTTATTTTGCGCAGTTCCAATTTTTCTACAATAGATGGCACTGTGTTCTATGTAAAAAATAGCAATGGCGCGCAGAGGTTCATACTTTCGCCGCACTGAACCAAAAATGCTTATGTTTGCTTCATTTTTCCTCATTTCATTTTTTGTATGAAACTGACATTTCACTAGCAGTCCATGTATAGTATGTCGATGTAGTCAACGATCTCGTCGTCAATATTTGCTTTCCGTAACTCTATCACTATCGTCTCGTCTCTCGTTTAGTTTATATGAAGCCTTGAGTATCTTTGAGAAACACCAAAACTGTATTGGAAGTTATATCCAGACGATCTTAAATAAATTTAAACATTTATGCAAAAAATTAGTTTTTCTTTTTAAATTTTCTTATTTCCTACCTATGCGTAAAAAATGTTGAATTCGAGATGTTAATAAAATCTGACATTACGATAATATAGAAACTCAAAATTGGTCCTGCAGTTGTGTCCCGTCTGTAAGTCTGTCGGCATACAGTCTAAACGGCTGGGAAAATTTGTTTAAAAGCTTCGGGAAGTTCGTACCACTTTTTTTTGCACGTTAGCCCCAATATTAATGGTACTTTCCATGGAACTTGGGACAATTGTTCGCAAAAAAATTTGGTAATTTTGAAAAATGCATACTTTGAGTAAAATTGATGTTTTGAAAACGATTGCCTCTTTTATTTTTCATTCGAATCATCGAATACTGTACTTCTGAAATCTGCTTATATCTCAAAAACTCCATTTTCGATTTGGGTATAACTTTAAAATTAAAAACCAAGTAATGCTTACATCCTAAATAATGATTTATGTTCATGTTCAATCTGCTAAAAATGAAAACGATGAACGATTCGATTGAACGATGCGACGATGACGTTATAACGTTATATGAAGAAAACTAAGAACGATGTTCAATCATTTCGACGGCGATCGTTTCATAAATTACGCCAAGTATCACTTGTTGCGTTTCTAATAAAAAAACCGCTATTAGGAAAGAAAAGATTCTTGGATTTCAAAACTGCTGCAAAACTTTATTAAAAGTGTTGTCGTCACTTTTAGATATTTTTTTTTTCATTTTTAAAAAGGTTGCTTAAAAAAGTGACCCTCTATTGCGCATAATTGTGGGAATGGTCCTTTAACTGTTGGTCTTCGGGAAGACAGAAGCAGGTGTGGCCACTTGATGCAAATGCTATGGATTATGGAAAGTGCTTGAAAAAGTGTCCACAAAATCCTATATATCCAGCAAACTTTTGCCTACTGAACAAGATCAATTATTTACAATAGCAGCATCGGCAATAGTTGAAATTAAAGACGAACTGGAAAGAAATGGGGTCAGTTTTGTTTGGCATTTAGTTCAGCGAAAACAAAAATTTAAAAAGCGAAAACAAAATTTAAATTGTTATAATACCTAGGTTTTTAGTTTGGCTAAAACAAAAAAATAACGGGAGTTATAGTGCTGCAAAAGAATGTCGATAATTCATTGCATGGAGTAAAGCTAAGATTAGACTGTATGCCAATTAAGCATATGAATGCCAACAGGCAAATGACCAGATTAGCTGTCAAATGACCAAAATGCCAGGATTTTCAAAACTGTATATCAGACTATATGACCAAAATTACCAATATGGTCATATTTGACTTGATGGTCATTTAAGGCATTTGTTGTTTATAACCAAATGTTGTAGTAGGGTAATGCTGTAAAGAAAAACAGAGCAAAAAAAGGGATCCGATGTGTACGACTTGTGACATCGTAAAGTCCGGGTCGGATCTCGACAGCCGAAATCAATTTGCGGATGAGATGGTCTGACCATTCGCCTTTAATCGCTTTGTCGGTCTCTTCCTCGCCCTGTCAGCTATTGCTTCCTCCATAATCCTGGCATCGCTAGCCGCTTCGATTGAGCTCTCCACAAAAAATTTAGATGTGTGTATCACAAAACGAAAAGGAAACACACAAAAAGAACTTAAAAGGGTAAAATAACAAACAAAATAAATACACCAAGTGAAATTTATTCAAACCCATGAAAAAACATAACGAATATTAACAAAAATACATATAACTATATCACAAACCAAATACCTAGATAGCAAAAAATTTCTTCACCAACAAAATTTCACAACAGGAAAAAAGTATAAATAACCACAACTACTAGAAAAGGACAAAACCACAAAATAAACTTAAACAAATTACAAAGAAAAGACAATTAAATAATTTCCAAAAATTATAGATTATACATTCAGTAATCTACAAAAAAAAGAGAACGAAATTGGAAATTAATCCCAATTGCACAAACTCTCTATCACCGATGACAACAAAAAAATTCTTGTTCCATCAAAAATGCCAGAAATGCCACAAATGGCATATAGGCTTTATGCTGGCATTCGTCCTTATTGTCCCATTACACTATATGCTATTTTGGCATTTTTATCTGTCAAAATTAGTCTGGTCATATGTGGCATTTAGGTCATTAGGGCATATGGGATATGCCCATTACACTGTATGACCATATTTTGACAGAAGAACCGTCAGAAATTGGCATTTTATGACCACTTGGCATACCGTCTAATCTTACCTTAAGCAATATCCAACCACTACATCTATTAAGAATTTGGACACTTTCTTCAAACGATAAAACGCTTTTGTCAAAGTACAGTTTGCGAATTTGCTGCAGTATTGGGCATAATGCAAGGAAGTGAAAGACGTTCTCGTCTTGATCATAAGGTTGCATAAGGCGTTTTTCTTTTTTAGATCAGAGCTGAGCTCTGAACTAAGCGCGCTCTGAATCGAGCGTGCTCAGATCGTTCAGATGTGTTTAAGAAACACACTTGAGCACAATCTGTCTAATGTGATTGTGTGCATGCATATCATCAATCAAAAAATGAAAAATAATAATTAAAATGGATAAACTAAATTGTGTACCTTCTGTGCCAGAACAACCAGGTTCGTCCGTCATTAGGCGTTTTTCTTTTTTAGTTCAGCGCAGAACCTGAACTGTTATACAAAAAGTTCGTGTTTCTTTTTTAGTTCAGAGACTTCAGAGCTCAAATTTGTGTTTCTTTTTTCGTTCAGAGAACGATCAGAGCGCGCTCTATGAGCTCAGAATAAATTGACTGAGCATCCTGAGTAAAAAGCTGATTACACATATACCTACATACAAATTTCAGTCACATTTGACAGAAAAAAAAACAGGATAATGGCGGACGAACCTGGTTGTTCTGGCACAGAAGGTAAACAAATTAGCTTATCCATTTTAATTATTATTTTTAATTTTTTGCCTGAAATTAGACAGATTGTGCTCAAGTGTGTTTCTTAAACACATCTGAACGATCTGAGCACGCTCGATTCAGAGCGCGCTCATAATGCTCGCGCCTATTATCCTGTTTTCTTTTTTCTGTCAAATGTGACTGAAATTTTTATGTATATGTGTAATCAGCTTTTTACTCAGTATGCTCAGTCAATTTATTCTGAGCTCATAGAGCGCGCTCTGATCGTGCTCTGAACGAAAAAAGAAACACAAATTTGAGCTCTGAAGTCTCTGAGCTGAAAAAGAAACACGAACTTTTTGTATAACAGTTCAGGTAGGTACTGCTCAGAACTAAAAAAGAAAAACGCCTATAGTGTGCGACTGGGGTTTAAATCGCTTCTATCCGGTCTGGAGTTTAGCTCTATCATTTCTGTAAGTGCGATAAAATATTCACTTCAACTGTCGAATTTTATCACGAAACACAAAGCTTGCGGTTATAAAATAATAAAACAAAAAATTCAAATGGCTGAAAATCTAAGAGTAAGAAATAATATATAAAAATAACGTAAATAAGTTTGTAAATTTTGTAGAGAGGCTCAAAAATCTCCAAGATTCAAAAGGAAAAGCTTGTGGAATTCATTGGAATTTGGAATTTGGAATTTTTCAGAGGCCAACATTTAGGCGTCAATGCCAACACAAAAAACAAGGCTAATTGGGAAAAGCTGTCTCGAAGCTCAATTCGATGGGCACTACCAATAAATCTGTGGAGCAGTGGAAGAAAGTTTGTGCATGTTTATATGTTTTATATTTCATAGACTAATTATTTCGTTTCATGATAGTGTTGGATTGACCTAAAGGCTTCTGAGAAGAAGCAAATAAATCTCTGCAGAAATTTCATGAATAAGACGGGTGGTTTAAGCATTGTTAATGCTCTCCACGTTTGCTTAACGATTTTGAGGAGGAGGTTCTTAAAATTTCAGTATTTTGACAGCTTGAGGATATCTTTCCAAAATTCCCATGAAATTCAAAGTTACTACAGAATATTTTTCGCATAGAGTTAGAGAACTCCAATCTTTTCCAGATGCGATAAACAGCGGAATGTTTTGTTCCCAATATTTCGATGCGAAAAGTTATCGCATGAGTTAAAAAACATGGGCACTGGTCTGTTCGATGACACTTTAGCTCTATCCAAGCAAAACTTAAAGAGATTGCTGTCAGCAGCAGAAATGCAATCGTGCAGAATAATCCTTCACTCCCAAACGTTATTCTCATTCAGCTGAATAGATATATAGTTTGCTGCGGCTAAATCGTACCAGTACTTAAACGAAGAGTAGCTAAGAAGGACTTTTTGTAGGTTATTCCTAGATCTTAGTATAACTTTGCTGATGTAATCTGCATTTGCTTTTAGGTACTTTGTAAAAACGTAAGGTAGGCCTTATTCTACATGAATTGCATAGCTAGGTAGTGTAGATTGTGGAAGCCTAAAGATCCTTTTGAAAAAATATCTCTGTATGCTTTCGATCTCATCGCGCTGTCGATAGCCATAAATTTCGTTCACGTATCAAAAACAACTATTTATTGTAGCTTTGAAAACCCAAAATTTGGATACAGATCCACGTGCTTAAGGCTGGTACGCTATTCAAGTGAAGTGCTGTGAATTTGAAATTGAAATTTTCACGCCGAAATGCCAAAAATTTAATGTGACGGACAATAAAAGCCAAGTGAAATAGCTTAAGTAACGACCCCTACAAATAACATTTGGAACAACTATTTTTCACTTGAGTAGCGTACTGCCTAGTGAAATGTTCAAGTGGAAAGTTCATTTCGACAATTCGCAATGAAAAGTGTGTATTGAAAATTGGATTTCACGTGCAACTAGGCTTTAGATCCAAAGTGTCGCAATAGTTCTTTAATTTATTAATTTGGAGCTGGAGAGTATTGGGATTGTCAGAAAAGAGTTGACATAACATTAAAAACCTTAGAAAGAGCTAAATTGGCATTTAATCCAAAGCCAGCACCAGAACGTATTGACCTTTCCTCAATTTCGATCAACATTGTTTTTGATTTGAATGAAGATGGAACGCTAGAAATCGCATACGAAAATCGCAAATATAAAACATTTTCTGATCTTAAGAATATTAAATGAAATAGCGGAAGTCATACATCATCGCCAGTGAACTATCTGACCACACCTATGTCATCAAAAAGATCTGCACTTGCCCCCATAAGATTGTCCGAGCCGAACATTTTTTGAAAATACAGGTTCCACTTTTAATTTAAAAACTGAAAATCAATCAACCTCTCAATAGCTCCTGGTTATGGTAATGAACCAGTACCTAAATGTAAAAATATAGGATAAAAATAATTGATTTCATCAAATGATAGATCAGAATCCTGTTCATTATGCAGATCTCGTTTTTCAATTGCTTTGTCGAAGCATTTATTTTATCCAGATCATTTGAAGAAAAATAATCGGCCCTATCGAGGTATCCGTCGGAACGGAAAATTCTCCAATTTTATACGATTCGGAGGTTTTTTGCTTCGAGGTATTCTTCGGAACATCTATTCGGAATATTTCTCGGACATTTTGCGTTGCGGAGAATTTTCCGTTCCGACGGATACCTCGCTAGGGCCGAATAAAATCCCTACCCTGCCTTGCAGGTCTTCTAGAGCAATTTCTTCACAGGCTTGGAGGTATCACTAAATGTAGCTCAATCAGCTTATTAGAATACAATGAGGCTTTATCTTCGGCCTTAATAATGTGATAGTTGTCTAGATTTAGAAGACTTTTAAGTGTTTTTATTACGTGTAAGTGTTATTATTCATTTATTTATGTATAACTATAGGTACCTGAACTTTTATTATTTTACCTGATATTATTTAAATTTTCTTGAACAATTCTTAAAAATCGAGTCTGCCTGAACGATTGTTATTTTTAAATTATATATTATATAGGTAGGTACTTATTTAAAAAAAAGTGTAAATGAATTCGTATTATTTCACTTTTGTTAATAAGTCAAAAAAATGTAAATTCCCTAAATTAATTATGTATATAATATATTATGATGTAAATTGGCTTTTAGAAATAATAATAAAAAACATTTTTATATACCAATTTAATCAGACAAATTTGGCTGAACTCTGCCCATCTAGCACTGCATTACCGGCAAATAAGGTAAGTGTAAACCCACGTCAAAATGCACATATTTGTAACCGTTTGACGTGCGGTATCGAATTGTCGTCGAGAACAACAAAAATCTGTTTTGGTAGTTTTGAATACTATTTATATTTTCCTTTACTAAATCAACCTAATGAGATTTCTAAATATTGCAATTAAGTGTATTGTAAGAATACTGTGTGCTTTTAAAGTGATCACATAACAATAAGCTCTGTATTTGAGTATAGCAGTTACTGAGATTTTTGCTATAAACAAATAAAAAGCCGATAAAAACAATTACTGACGTACCGCGTATAGAACACGTGTAGTGCAGAGTGTAGTTACTACTCATGTTCTGATTAAAAAGCCAAAAAAGAACACCTTTCTTTTTTAACTATTATTTATTTTCATTTCTTAAAGCAGCATACCTGCTTTACTACACCAAGGGCATTTCAACGAAGTAATTTATACAAAGCTTTCAAAATGACATCGAGTGCATTACTTCGTCATGCCCAAACGCAACACGGTGATTTCAATACTGTTGACGAAGAGAACATAGTTCTTATTAGTGCATGTTTGTGGAACAATGAAGCTGAATGTGAACCCATTGACAATTCAACCGAATGTGTTTGGTTTTATGAAGTTCAAACAAATGAAGAGGATGAAGCGATGGTGAGTATAACCTCAGTGTTTAAAAAAAAACAGCTGATTCTTAAATTTTCTTATCATAATCATTCTAAAGTCTTTAGAAACAAGAAACCAGATTCCGCTTAAAATCCGAGTTGATGGGTAATATAAAACTGTCAAATAGCAAGAGCCAGAGAGAAATTTCTTGAAATTTAATATTTCTTATTAGAGAATGGTACCACGGCTAACGAAAACCTGTAGGTATTGTATTCGTTCATACATTTAAAATTCTTTGACTAGTTCGATGTTTAAGGAGCATAGGCCAAGATCTTTGCACAAAACTCTGCATGTGGTGAATCGACAACTTCTCAGTTATTTAATACAACAAGCATTCACATTACCAAATTGATTTGAAGCTACCTTCTTCGCGCCTAAATCGACGGTTGGGGTATTTGTTTTACAAAGTTGATTCGTTGTAAGTCAACTAAAATTTTAAATTCGTTACAGTTGTCAAAAATTCGTTAAGAAATTGATTTCAGTTGTGATGAAATTTTTCGAGCCCTATTTGGTTGACACAGTAGTTTTTTAAGCATAGGATCATGGCAGATTGCCCCAAAGTTAGGTTTTTGTTGTATCTTGTTTTAGTAAGGCTGCAATTTCTATCTTAGAAGTAGGTACCTAGCACAAACCTTTGATGAGAGAGTTAAATTCAAGGGACGGACAAACCGTCCAACAACAAGTGCAAATGATGAAATTGTTTAATCAAATGCACTTGGAGTCATTTCTGTATGAATGGATACGTCAAAAAACACAATTGTCGAATTTGGGACGATACACATCCACATGAGATCGAAAGGCGTCCAATGCATTCCGAAAAAGTCACTGTTGCATTTTGGGCTGGCGACTACATCGGTCCATATTTCTTTGAGAACGAAGTTGGCCAGGCCATCGAGCGCTATTGGTCGATGTTTACCAATTTCTTTTGGCCTCAATTGGATGATATGGACACCAACAACATGTATTTTAAACAGGTCGACGCTACGTACCACACAGCACACGCCACATTGAAAATTCTGCACGAGCGATTCGAGGGCGTGATCATGGTCATCTCGCATGGAGGTGATGCGAACTTGCCACCGAGGTCGTGCGAGATCGTGCATCTGAAGTCGTCATGGAAATCACTTCGAGTGCGCTCTATCCAGGGAAGCCGCGGTGGACATTTGAACGGCGTTATATTTCATAAATAATGGCATCGTAGGCCTTTCAAACGAATAAAAATGTTCGATGATATCTCGTTCGATTGTTTTATTTAAATTTAAATAGAGAATTCGGTAATGAAAGAGCATTTACAATTCTTCATTTGAATGGTCTAATGTGGATGGTCCAGCTTCAAACCACAATGTTTTAGGGAAAGACAAAAAGCTCTTGCGGGTTGATCTTCCATAATCAATGCAAGCGTATACATTGGTCAAATCACAAGTGCATGTTTGTAATAGTAATTTATTTTTGAAAAAAGGGACTGAAATTGTGCGCTTTGTTATGTTTTTGTTTTAGGATTTTTATTTATTATTGTGAAAAATACACGAAAAGAAGAAGAAATATCAGTAAAGGAAATGCTTTCTACTATTATCCAAAGATTGGATAATCAAGATAAAGTTATTAAGCTACTGAGCAAAGAAATTTCCAAAGGAAAAAATCAACAAAATAACAATGATTGAAAACCTAAAAGTCGCAACCTGGAATGCAAATGGTTTACACCAACATATCTCTGAATTTCAGGTATTTCTACGCAATGAAGACATTGACGTCTGCCTGATTTCTGAAACCCACTTTAAACAGGGAACAACAATTAGAATTCCTGGGTACCTCTGTTACCACTCTCCCCATCCTTCTGACAGTGCCAGGGGAGGTAGTGCTGTAATTGTAAAAAGTATTTTAAAACCCTATGAATTACCCAAAATAGGAAAACAAACCATGCAAGTAGCGATAATAAACATTACGACTAAAAGCAAGCAATTTAACATAGCTGCTATATACTGTCCACCTAGACACTCGCTTACAGAGGAAGATCTTAACGACCTTTTTCGAGCTCTAGGTACTAACTTTATCATTGGAGGTGACTTCAATGCAAAACACACCTATTGGGGGTCCAGATTAGTAACGACGAAAGGTAGGAAGCTTTACAAAGCAGGGCGAAATTTTAATTGTAACTTTATTTCGACTGGATCGCCTACTTATTGGCCATCCGACCCAGCAAAAATACCAGACCTTATTGACTTCTTTATAACGAAAGGAATCAATAGAAAAGAAGTAAGGGTTGAAAACAGTGATGATCTGTCGTCGGATCATACACCTGTAATCCTAACGGTCAATGGCATGGCAGTAGAGCAGGTTAGCAATGAAAGACTTACCAGCAAAAGAACAAACTGGTGTAATTTTAAAAAAATTCTCGAAGGTTTTATAAACCTTAGAGCTCCACTGGCCACAACAAGGCATATTGACATCGAAGTGGAACAATTCATAGCCGATATACAACAGGCGGCAGAAGATAGTACACCAACTATTCAACAACGTAAGCAAGCTTCGGTAAAATACCCCACAGAAATTAGGGAACTAATATTAGAAAAGAGAAGAGCCCGGAGAAAATGGCAAATGACAAGATATCCCGGCGATAAAACTATATTCAATAGACTTAACAAAAAACTTAAAAAAAGTATCAGTGAGTTTAAAAATAGAACTCTTACTAAATATCTTTGCAATTTAACTGCTGACAAAGTCACAGACTACTCCCTTTGGAAGGCTGCCAAATATTTAAAAAGACCTCAAACGCAAGATCCCCCGTTAAAAACATCTGACGGGAAATGGATCGGCGACCCAAAAGAAAAGGTCAAACTATTTTCGGAACATTTTTCAAATGTTTTTAAACCTTTTCCACCTAGTGTGGCAAACGAACCCCTTGAATTCTTTGATAGGATAGATGAAGACGTAATCACTTACGTTTCACTTAAAGAGATCAGCACATGTATTCATAAGCTCTCTAATAAAAAATCGCCAGGTTATGATCTTATAACTGCCCAAATTCTGAAGGAACTACCCTTCATAGCATTGGTTAAACTTAAGCTTTTAATTAATGCTTGTTTTAAGCTAAGATATGTTCCATATCATTGGAAGATAGCAGAAATTATAGTTATACCTAAACAAGGTAAACCTCCATCTGAAGTCACCTCATACAGGCCAATCTCACTTTTACCTGTATTATCAAAACTTTTTGAGAAACTGCTTCTTAAAAGACTAGATAGAATAATAGAACAAAGAAGGCTTATTCCCACCCACCAGTTTGGGTTTAGAAATAAACACTCGACAATAGATCAAGTACATCGTATAACAAATATTATAGAAAAATCATTAGAAGAAAAGCAAGTTTGCTCTACACTATTTTTAGACGTTGCTCAGGCTTTTGATAAGGTTTGGCATAAGGGCTTAGAGTATAAACTTCATAGGGTTCTACCAAGACAGTACTATGAGATACTTAAATCTTATATTTCAAATAGATTCTTTAGAGTTCGCTATGGTTCAGCGTATTCTGAACTCAAAGAATTACAAGCAGGAGTTCCACAGGGAAGTGTTCTGGGACCGACCCTGTACTTATTGTATACTAGTGATATACCACATACAAACGATGTGATGATAGCTACATTCGCAGATGACACTGCTCTTCTATCAACTGATAGATGCGTGATTAAATCCACAGAAAAACTACAAAATTCTGTTAACGAGATATGTGATTGGGCCCAACGATGGCGAATTAGACTTAATGAGTCAAAGTCCACTCATATCAATTTTACAAATAAAAAAATAACGAACGCTCCTGTCGTTATTAATAACCAAGTAGTTCCTTATTCTAACACAGCTAAGTATCTGGGTATGAATCTAGATGCAAAACTGAAATGGAAGGAACATGTGAAAAAGAAAGTAGAAGAGTTAAATATTAGGTATAGAAAACTGTATTGGTTGCTAGGACATAACTCTGAAATGTCCACTGAAAATAAAATTTTAATATATAATCAGATACTAAAACCTGTTTGGACGTATGGTATCCAATTATGGGGTTGCACAAAGAAAACAAATGTACAAATAATACAAACATTCCAAAATAAAGTCCTTCGGGGAATAGTAAATGCCCCGTGGTATATTAGAAATAATGACTTGCATCGTGATTTGCAGATTGATCCTGTAACGGAAGTAATTAAAAAGTACGCAATTCGTCACAATGACCGTCTGCAGATGCATATTAATCCTGAAATAATAGACGTCTTAAATGTACGATATAATATTCGTAGATTAAGAAGAACTAAGCCTCACGAACTTATTATCTAAAAAATATGAGAACCCGTATTCAAATTGTAATACCTTCTCAAACGCAACTTAACGTTGAAAGTAAAATCATTTGTCGATCTTTCTTTGATTGGTCATGATTAAGGAGGTGTTTTTAGTGCGGTTAGAGTCCCACACTACTCTGGGTTTCTAGCCCCATTGTGTCTTTCGAGATTTTCACCTTCAATAACAAAAAAAAAAAAAAAAAAATTTATTATTAAGATCAACTTTTATTAATTATTGAAATGCGGTTAGTAATATTCCCAATATCGTTCACTTTTGTCTGCTGTGGTTGATGCTTAAAGGTAGATTAATGAAACGCGGCATGTCGTGCAGAGTTTGGTAAATGGTATTTAGATTACACTACTGACTAGTAAGTGGGCCACCAGCTGTGGTCTTAGCGTTAACCCACGTAAAACTGAACTGGTGCTATTCACCACCAAAACCGAATTCCAACCTTCACACTTCCGCCTAAATAACCAATATCTATCTCTATCCTCCAGGGCCAAATACCTGGGAGTCATACTTGACCCTAAACTCAAATGGAGGTCTAACATCGAACACCGAGTGTGGAAGGCTAGCCTTCTTCGCCTGTAGCAAAACTTTCGGCAAGAAGTAGGGACTTCAACCAAAAATGGTTCGTTGGATGTACACAGCGGTGGTACGTCCTATCCTCACATATGGATCACTGGTATGGTGGCCTGCCTTAAGTAAAGCCTATAAAATCACGAAACTAAGTAGTTAGTAAGAGTTCAAATAACAGCAGGAATTGCAATCACGGGAGCCCTTCGGTTTAGTCTGACCGAGGCACTCAACGTGATTCTCAATCTCTTGCCAGTGGATCTGCATATTAAAAACATTGTAGCTTGTGGTGCTGCTAGATTAAAGGAATCAAAATGCTGGTCAGAAAGGCCCTACGGCCATACCAACATCCTATTTTCACTCCCCAGTGGGATAGGACGTATATGTACAGACTACATTATACCCAAACTTAACTTCCATAAAAAATTCTCAGTTAGATTTCCCTCAGAATGGGAAAGGAACGCGCTCGCAAATGAATTCGATATACCCATTTTCACATATGGTTCCAAAATGAACTGTGGAGTGGGAGCGGGCGTTTTCTCATCCGTACTAGATGTTTCCATGCCTTTTCGCCTACCCAACACAGTCAGCGTCTTTCAGGTAGAAGTTCTGCCTAGGGGAGGCGTGTAGTCTTCGTTCGACACCCGATAAAAAAATAAGCACCTGCGTTGATAGTCAGGTCGCGATTAAGGCCTTGGCTTCGGTCAGGTCTTCATTTAATTTGTTGTGGACTGCAGGGAGAAACCGGCCAGGGCAGGTTATCGGTGTGAGATCACTCTCGTCGGAGTTCCCGGCCATAGGAACATAGAGGGGAATGATAAAGCCGATGAACTTGCTAGACGTGGCTCTGCTCCGAGCGTATCTCATGCGAGGGAAGTTTTTCCTTCGCTGGGATACGTAAAGAGAGAAATCCTCCTTCACTACACTGCAGGGGCCTTGGCTAGATGGGTGAACCTCACAAACTGCGTCATTTCTAGAAAGATTTGGCCAACATTCGACGAAGCCAGAACAAATAACCTCCTTTCCAGAACGCGTGCAGATGTCGCTAGACTTAAAGCGATTAGTACGGGCCACCGGCCTCTAGGAACTCACGCAGCCAAGCTAGACATCCCCCACAACACCCACTTTCGTAGGTGCGCTGACACTAACAAAAGTGAAACAGTGTTCCACCTTCTTTGCGAATGTCCGGCTTTAGCTAAAACAAGATACAGTGCCCTGGGTAGTCCTTTCTTTGACGATCTATCTGCCATCCGAGGCATCCATTTCAACAACATCATCAAATTTCTCAACTCCTCAGGCTGGTTTTGAGCTACCATAACATACGTCACCCTTTCTATCTCCAGGTTCTACTAGTTGTGGTTTCAAAACGGCGCTTAAGCGCTACTTGTGTTTTTCCCTCATCAGGATGAATGGAATTGCAACCACTCAAACCAACCAACCAAGTGATACATAAGAAATAAATTGTTTAGTAAGCGAAGACAATATCGGGCTAACAGTTGAATTTTTTTACTTTAAATTTTAATTCGAATGTGATCGATGGTATAATCATCACTAGCAAACATTTTATGCAGATTAAAGCGCTTCTAATAGGAACTGTAGAGCATCCCTAACATCACATCTCTATTTTCGGGCATATAAGTATAGTTTACGATTTTGTTAGGTATGAAGTTACACCTAACTCTGTCATTATAGATTTGTTCTGTTTAAGGTTCCTTTTTTCCTTCAACTAAGGTTTTGATCACCAAATTTCAGCCGCTTGCAGCACACCCGAGAGCAGACCGGCAACGAATAATATTCTGCGTTAGGATTCCTTCTTAATCCGTTCACCTCCTATAAGTGCAGGGACTCTCGAAATCCCGTCGGAAGTCTTATTTTAATCGGTTATGAGAAATAAGATCTCAGGCGAGCTTATTTGATAAATGTTTTTACAGTCCTTTAACGATCTTAATCGCAATCGAATACACATCAGAAATTTGTATTCTATCAGTTCGATATAAATTGTCCTATTTGCAATTATGCAAAATCGTAAGCCATCTGCTTTTAACATTGAGCTCCTAAATCATTTAATACTGTGTCTAGTTGCAGACATTTGGTTGAGTTGAATACTGTGTCTAGTCTTCAAAATTTGTTTATATTATATATCGTAGCAAGATTTCAAAAAGCATTCGTGACAGTAACCTATTGCTGAGAACACACGCAAATCCTGAGAGATTAAAATCTTTTCAGTTTGCTTTACGCTATCATGTTTCTGATTTTATACAAATTTCAAAGGTAATAATAATATTAATCTAATTAAGTAGTCTTAACGAAAATGGAAAGGAATGGCGCACCTAGTTTGTATACTCAGTGTCCTTTTCGTGTTTATTTCTCTTTTGTTAACTCTATATATATGGTTAATTAACTATATGTAGAGAACTTCGCCCCTAACAGAAGGAATGATAGATAACGTGGGTTGAAACCAAAAAATATATTTGGTGGGTAATTCAACCCATAAGCGAAGTTATAGCCGTTGTCTGTCATGATATTATTATTCAGATATTAAGAGAAAACAGACTTCTTAATACTGATTCAAAATAAAAGCTTACACTTACAATTCGTTGAGCTTTACATAAATGTTATATCCGCTTTTTCTTCATTCTTAAAATCAAAATCGCGGTCTTTTTCAGACCTCATCCGAAACGGACGTGATCTTGCTGCTTGAAATGCGATGTTGGTTTTTTATTTAGACAATGGAAGGGCAAAGTTATTGCATTTATTTTATCTTGCTGAACTGTTACTTGTTGGTCTAGACTCAAGTTGGTCCAATGCCACCATAATAGTGGGTTTCAATACCTAATAGTTTTTCAAAAAGGAGGTGAAGACTTTCGGTGGTGGAATCGTCGGAGAGTTCGGCCTAACACAAGGGCAAACGAAACGATTTGGTACGCAAATAATAAGTGAACACTTTGAATTCTGAATGTGCTCACTTTGTACTAAAGCCGCACTGGCATCTGTTTCTTTAGCCGTAACCCCTTATCCGAAGAAATAAATTCAATCAAAGAGTACAAAAGTTAATATAAAGCACGGCTTTGCTGGCAAAAATGCACTCTTTTGCACAGGTGAATGAGGGCATGTTTACTTAGACCTTTGACTTCAAATAACACCATAGAAACCCATAGAAAGAAATTCTGACGATAAATGAAGCCATCAATAGGAAAGTGAGCTTTATCGGTTAGAATGAACATTATCCACGTTTGGATGTTTAATGAACCATTCAATGAACTCTCTTGACTGTGCATGGTCATTAGGTTTTAGTTCTTGTGTCAATTGAACTTTGAAATTTGGCGTCTATTTGATAATTACTCACACACAATCGACGAAGTTAAATCAATATTCGGACCATATTCTGTACAACATTGGCGAACTGTGGCAGTCAAACTTTCATTATTTTTGAAATATTGTTCTTTCGCGTAGTATTCCAAACTTAGCTGTCAGCTGTAAACTGTTATTTTGTTTGTGACAATACTGACCGCCTAAATGGCTACAATTCACAAATCTTGGGTGAAACGAAACCGTAATAATGCATTTTACAGAATGTACTAAAAGCTCTAAACAAAAACAATATAAAAAAAAACTCCACTGGGAATGTTTGGATATACCAAGTGAAGAGAATAATAGAAAAACTCTGTTTTGCGCGTCAATTAAACAATCGTTTGGGGTGTAACAAAAACGAAACCCGCTTATAGATAAGTGAAAACAATTATTTTACAGTTAGGTACAACCTCAAGGGTGCAATATTTAAAAAAATTTACTTGTTATGTAAATTTCGTTATAGCTAAACCTTTGCATAGTCTTAATACTTGGCTATGTATAAATTCGAATGTCAATTCTTGCTACTCATATATACATCTTTAGCTATATAGCTAGCGCACTCAGTATTTGAATGGTAAAGCTACATATTTTGGCATGTAGTTTAGTTGTCTTCATTATACAAGGTGGGCCAAAATCCGATGTTGTTTGGCTCTCATTTTTGTTTTCTAAATGAAAAACTTCGATTCTGTTTTTTGATTATGTTTATTTAAACCTTTAGAATTTTATTGGTCAAGTTGAGAAGATGATATCGCCCAAATAGGCGCCGTCACAATTGATTGCCATACGGGCTCGTTTTATGGCATTTTACATCACTTCGGCGAGAACTTCGGGCGACAGATTCTCACACTCGTGTCGAATGTTGTGCTTGAGGGCTTCTAGCTTCTAGGGTCTCGGGCTTGTTCACGTAAAAACGTGACTTCAAAAAACCCCACAAAAAAGTCTGGAACGGTTAAATCGGGCGATCTTGCGGGACAGTGCAAATCGCCAAAACGAGAGATGAAGCGACCCGGGAACGCCGCCATCAGAATATCGGTTGTGGCTCCCGCAGTGTGTGCGTAGCTCCGTCCTGTTGGAACCACATGTCCTACAGTCCTAATTCGTCCAATTGCGGCAGAAGCATCTTCCAATCTCTTTTGGCCCACCTTGTATTTAAAAACAAAATCGTCTGTCTGTAGTTTAGCTTCATTAATCATTTGGTTTCAATGTCCTGCGTATCCATTACAAAGGTCTCGGTTGTATGACTGAAGGATGCTAATTATTATTCTTATATATCTACACTCCATGTTTTAATTACTAAAACTAGAGGGTGTAAAGTACATCTCGCATCAATTTAAGTCCCAGTTATAGCCAAAGTTTTTCGAATGCTAAAATGTTTTATTTTGCAACTAGTTTGTGTTTTTACGTATGCAATCGTATGCAATTTTGATGGCTATATAACTATTGGGTTAAGTAACTTTGTCATTTGACTGCGTCGGTGAATACGTTGCCGTTCCATATCCACAGCCGAAAAGCAGGGATGATTTTGGTGGATGGAGTCTTTAACGTTCTCAATTACAGATGAAGTAAACTGGTATATTGGAGCTAGCAGCTAATTGCGGAACATGCAGGTTTTCTTTGGTTAAAGAACTGAAAGCTGAAGTGTCATTAGGAACGAGGGTTGACGAAGTGGTGTAGTTTTCAATGTTTTTTTTCACAAACTACCAATGTTTACTTTACTATAGTATTTACCACTGAGGCAACGGAGTGCGGAAATGAAGGAAGTCGTATCAGGGAGTTTTCGGTTTTACGGACTTGTCGAAAATGCATGCCTATTTATTTGGTGAAGCCGAGGAGTGAGTCCAAAGTGTTGGCGGCATTGTCTCTGAACTAATGCTATCTACAAATAAAACACGAGACTTGTCTACGCAGTTTTATGAAACTTAATTAAGAGTTTGTTTATGCTAAACAGAGTAAGTGTATGTATTCCCATACACGCTAGGACCACAATGGGCTCTTTCGAGTATGATAACCACCACTAAGGGCACATAAGGGCACCAACTTAAACAAATAAATAAATCTCTTCATTTCCGTCCTGAAAGCCTCTGTAGGTAGGCTCACTTTTGCATTAGCAACAACTTATTTCTTATGTTGATAAATAATATTCATGTTTTCTTTATTTACTTTAACCATGTTCAAAAATCTCGCCTTGCTTCAGTTCAGTTGATTAGTGAAATGAAGATTTTAAGTTTAAGTTTAAGTGGGGCATAGCGCCACGTCCGCTGCCTAATTTCGACATTCAAAAGCTTTTGACCCGTTATGCGCCACAATTCCTGGTTCGATATAATTTGCGGCCATCGGATCTTAAGAATGTATCGAAGGCAGCGGTTTACAAAACTGCCTAGTTAAATTGTTTGACCTCCTCAATGGGCGTCTGTCTCAGAATAATCGGCTGAGAATAAATGCTGAGCGCCCGGTGTGCATTATTTTGGTCTGGTTAATTGATGTTAAGACCAGCCATCTCTGCATTCACTTGCAATGATTGGCACATCTCGTTCATCCCGCTGTTGGTACCTGCCAGGAAACAGATATCGTCAGCATAATCTAGGTGGCTTAGCCTCTCTAACGGTCTCCATTGGATACTATGTCTCTCAGTTGTGGCAGTCAGTACATCGTCTTTCGCCATTGAAAACAGGATTAGCGACAGAATATCCCCTTGTCTTACTCCCTGTCGCACTTCGAAAGAGTCGGAAAGCTGTCCATTATGCAGAACGAAGCATCTTGCGGCGTGATAGGACTCCTTAATAACAGCAACAATCTTCGGGGAAATCCCTCTCTTATCAAAAGATTAACAGATCCATTCGCGTTCGACCCAGTTAAAGGCCTTCTTAAAACCTACGAACATAAGGTAGAGCAGTGACGTAAACTCTGTTGACTGTTCGAGTATAATACGAAGAGTGTTGATGTAATCGACACAAGATCGACCACTACGAAAGCCTGCTTGATGCCTCTTGAGCGTATTTTCGATTCTGTCCATTGTTCGTTCGAGAATGATAGTTGCCATTATTTTCGGAAAAACAGACAAAACGGTAATACCACGCCAATTATTGCAGTTCTTAAGGTTTCCCTTTTTTGGTATCTTAATAACAATAACTCCATTCTTCCAGTCCCTGGGGTATTTTTCGTCTTCCCATATAGCCTGTATTAGTAGTCAACCAAATAAACGGCTTTTATTTTGTAAGCTATGGTAATCTCATTGCAGGATTAGTGCTAATAAATACCTGATAGCAACAAATACTTGCGACACAATCCAATAATCTAATTGCAGCCTTTTTGAAAATATAAATTAGTTACAATGACATTAAATACAAACAGGTTCTCAGTATTGTTCAGTTTTAAACTAAGTCTATCTGACAAGTTCGATGATGTGGATTAAAAATGCAATTACAGGTTTTAATTCAAACATAATTGAATAATAAATTGCATCATTGTGTTTTCCCCTTATCTACTAATTAATCATTAGCAGAACAATTGAACTCAGAGTTCCCTCAAGTGTTGATATGGGAATTTGTCAAAGCTGTTAACATATTAATCGTTGCAAGGCCAACATAATTAACTGTTGAACTAGCTAAACTTTGGTTTTGCAATTCTGGAATTGAATTGCGCTCTCTCGAATTCATGCACGTTACCATGCATATTTGCAGTAGATCTGTGGGTTTATTCCATTCCGCCATTAATAATATACAAAATTTGTGCTCAATCGTAGTTAAAGACACCCTACGCCCTACCCATCATACATGACCGATCCAGTATTTTTAAACAAATTTTGACAACAGGAACCCCCTTGGTGCTATTTCTAGCTAGTTTTATATAGTTTCCAGTTAGTTTCCCCTTTTTTCTGGTTTTCCATATTTATAAGTCTCATTTACTAGTTTTCGTTTTCAAACTGGATTATTTTTCCCGGTCGGTCGGTCGGTTTAGATGGCGGTCTGCCTCCAACTGTGCGCGCCACATAAGAAGGGTCTTCTTCTGCTACGTTTTCCTCAGGGGTGAACTCAAAGACTCGTCGGGCTGTTGTATTGCTGTGATACGTTCCACGTGCCCCATAAGCCCATTCAGCCGCTGTATCTTCAGCTTTTTGACCAGGTCAGCATCGCTGTTAGCCTTTAAAGTTTTTCGTTAAATCGTTTTCTTAATGATACTCAAAAGATACAAAGTTGACTGAAGAACGCGCGGGGGATCTTTCTCTCAAAACATAACAGGAGGTTTTCATGCGGTTTTGACGACGTTTCTGTTTCAAAAACAGTGAAAAAAATTGAAATTAAATCTATATCGAGCATACCAACTTTCTCGAGATTGAAAAACACCCTTGAAATTATATTTTGTTAAGAATATCCAGTCCCGTACTAATATGAAAATCTTTTAGAAGAACAATAATTTATTTAGGTCTATAACGTATTTGAGTTTAAAGAAGAACGATTGAAAAAACATATTTTTCAATAACAGAAATTTGTACTGAAACTTAGATCAATTAACGTATAGTAATTTAGTAAGGTGTCGTGTGAATGAATCCATAAGTATTTCAACATATTTCAAGTCTGCTTATCATAAAGTGAGCCGTATGCGTATCTTAACATTTGGATAACACATGGTCGCGGTTGTGAGATGTCTCAGTCCTCTGGAGAAGTATCTGTTCTACATTGAGTATTGATTATAGACAGAAACTTAGCAGTGACTACAAGCTGCTTGTACAGATTGTGTAAATAGGTCGAAAGAAAGGAGAAAACCGTTAATTATATTATCCAGCAGAGTTTATCTCTACCGCATCCCTGGGTCGTATGCCTTCTCTAAGTGCGAAGCATACTTCCAAGTCTCAAGCCTTCGCAAGTAATATTCTCAGATACCATAACTATTCAATTGTGCATTGTGCTTCTGCATCCAGAAAAGCCATCCGTCAACTGTTAGGCTCTTTACAAGTTAAATTTTAACATTATTTATTTTGCTAGCTTCGGGTTGAAGCACGAATCGGTCTAAAACTGGGTAATATGGTCTAATGGTTTTTATTTCTGTGAATAAAATGACGTGACTGTGTTTTTAACACCAATCTCCATAAAGGGATATGTAACGTCTTGTGACGTTAAATATTCAGAAAGCTCCAAGGGTGTCATATCAAAAGCAGACCAATCTCTTAGCCTATTTCTTTGGGAATTTGTCAATTTGCCTTCCTTTGTTTTCTAAAACCTAATTATTGATTTAGTTGCAATGGTACTTTTGTCCCTTAAAAATTGTTTAATAAACGAAACACAGCTTATTAGAATGTCTTGAACTATTCATAGACTCAAAATTTGTTGGGGGTCTAAAGATAACAATTGAATCGTAAGCAAGTGCGAATTTTTGAAAACGGAAGTAAAAGTCTGCCAATCGTTTCAGTAAAATAAATAAATAAAATAAATTGTTGGCGCAACAGGTCCATGACAGGTTTACTCTCGGATGTTTGTCAGGCGTTCGCGAGAGGTGGCGCAGTGGAAAAAAACACCTTCAGATGTAATTTGGTTCTTTCGGGATTCGAACCGGGGACCCTTCGCTTAGCAGCCCAACACACTACCACTAAGCCACTGATATTAATTAAAATCCCTTATTTCTAAATTCAATCTAAAAATCATTGTAAGAACCTCTCGCTTCCGTCTTTGAATTTCAATGAAATTTGATCTCTCAAAATTTAAATAAAAGTCAAACTTATTCTGGAAACCGACAAAATTTTAAATTCTGGAAGAAAAATATAAATCCGTGGCGCACATTTTTCTACACGAAAGCTCCTCTACATTTTTCGCGACGTTAACCTTTTCACACCAACCATTGTTTCATTAGATTCTCACTCTCAGCGACCAAAAACCTTTTTCAAAGAATTTGGGATGGTGCTGAAGTTTGGTTGCGGCCAAATATCTACCTCTGCCCTTTGTGTTTGTCCTTCCCCTTTTTGCCTAAGGTACTAAGAATTATTGTTGCAAAAAGTATGTATGTATTCTGAGATGATATCTTATTCTCAAGAAAGTCTTTGAAACATCCCAAACTTATATAAAATTTATTTTTTATTAAGAATTCATTCGTCGTTTGCAAGCATGAATACTTTATACTATTGGAAAAAAAAGCCATTCAAAATGCAAACACTAGCTGGTTAAACAAAATAAACCTGTGAAAAGCGTTAAGCATTTCATTTAATCAAAAGTTCGTTCAAAGGAATGAACAACAGACTATTCGACTGGCCGACTGTCTTTTTCTCTTTTTAATTTTCAATTAATCCATTTTATTAATATTTCAAAAAGATCAAACTATTTGCTTGATTATATTTTTTCCTCAACCGATCTTTCTTAATTGCAATTCTTTTCGGACTCAAAATAGTTGTCTTTGTGAACATCCGCAACACTCCGAAATATTCTAAAATCTTTATTAATGTTATCACTTCGAACAAACCCGTATTAATATAAAAAATCCTGTTGCCACTTATTCTTAAATTAATTAAAAAAATCACCAAATAAAAATTCTTTTATAGCATGAATATTTTAGAACGTTCATGGGCATGGCATTACTATTTCTTCCATTTTACGGTTGCATCTAATGCTTTTAAGTTTGATGCATTTTTAATTTAAGGCATGTGTAGTATTTATTTTGACGGTGAACTGGTATTAGGGTTTGTAAGGGGAATCTACGTTTTCATTATTGGCGAGGGCCATGTAAAACTTCATTAAAGGTTTGCCGTCATTTATTACAAAAGTTGTGCGACTATTTTGATTCTGTGCCAAACTGATTACGTCAAAACTGGAAAGCCAATTATAATGAAAGAACGTGCCCATTGGATATGCCAATAGTTTGAATTTGAAGGGTTTAAAATACGACAATATGACTCAAAATAGTGAGGATAGCCAATTAGTCAGCGGTAGATGAGATACACCAACTTATTTCAAAGCCTGATGAGCAAAACCTTATCATAGTTTACCCGATCTACATCAAGGGTAGTGGAATAGAAATGGGACCAATATTAATTTTATAGAACTCATATTCATATAAATTAGGTTGATCATGCAGTTTGCATTGTTCGTAATTCTAAACAAAATTCAATTGAGAAATATCTACTCTGTGACGTTACAAAACGCACAAACGTACATTTAGCTAGCCTTGTGAAATAGAACATTTTCCCTGTGCGGATAGTTTATAAATTTTCAATTGGAACATCTCCAGAAAAAACAGAAACCGTTAAAATAAATCGCCTGCAATTATTTTTTCTTTTATATTCGTTTTGTAGATAATGTGCCTAATGCTTACAGTAATATGTGTTAGTAATTTTATACATAAAATAATTTTTGAATTATTTTTAACTGAACGGAAGATTCATATTTTTACTTTAAAGTTTTCTGCAAAGAAAATACACGACAGCAAAGCACGGAAGAATACATAATTGAATTTAAAAGTTAATAGAACACTAAGTACTCGTAGCCCCCATCGAAAGCAATTACTAGTTTATTCTCTTGTGTAAAAATATCCGCAGAATACATAGTGTCCATAAAAGAAGTCGTATACCCTGACTAATAGCTGTATTATAGGAACTACTACTTTTTCGTTTTCTTGTTTTTTTTTTTTTGCTTATTGCAAATTAACCCAGTAATAGGGATAGTGAACATGAAGCGTGTGGTAGGTATTAGTTAGATATACATCTTCGTCTGGTTCACATAATTGTATTTTCTTGTCACATCCATTTTTATGGAGGCATATGATAGAGTTGCATAACACAAGTTCATATCGATGTGGCATGTAATAATGTGTATTTTGATACAAATGGCTATAAATGTTGTTAGTCGTAGACTTAAACACTCTAGGCATAAACTTATTCGATTATATTAATAATTGCTAGTCTAGTTTGGTTAGCTTGAGGATGTATTTTATCGAAGCTAATCACAATGGAGCCTCTGTAAAAGGTCCTTCGATAGGGCTGACTATTTTTTGTTCGATAAATATTTTGCATATTCATATTCAGTATAGGTTGCAGTTGTATCATGCATCGTTTGGCGTTTCCCGATTGCTTAAACAATCTTTGTTTATCAGAAAAAAGGCTTACAAAAAAAACGACCTTTTAGATATGAGTGCATACAATTTTGCAGATGCTTATTTGATCTGTTAACATGCTTACATATAGCGGCGCTAACGTTCTCGTTGTCTCCCAGACGAGTTGGACAATTGCTGTTTATCCGCTCTATACATGATCTAGAAAGCTTATCCACTGGATGTTTGTTTTAAAATTGCACGTATACTTATAGAAAGAGAAAGATAATCCCTCTATCGGGAACAATATTTCCACTGGAATTTTGTTTAATCGCCAATCGGATTTACATTTTAATTAAATTCATTTAATTCAGAATTTATTCATGGTACCCCTGATTGTGTTCGTACTTAAAAAAGTCTGTCAGCATCTGGACGGATTTGTTCCAAAATTCGTGTTTGGAGGCTGTGGGCGTACAGTTTTTGGTCACATTTTATTATACGTACACGTTATCCCTAATATTAAATGTACTTTTATAAAACGGTATCAAAAAGTTAGATTATTTCAAAAACGGATATAAAAATTCGAAAACATGCCTATCTTTTGCAAAATTGGGGTTTTCTCAAAATCCTTATAGGTATATCTACTAATGCCACAATTCCAAATCTTCTATATATATAAAAATGGATCTTGGTTTGTTCGGATGCTTAAAACTCGAGAACGGCTCAACCGATTTGAATGATCTTAGTTTTGTTTTGTTTGTCTTACATCAGCGATGGTTTAGAAGAAAAGAAAAGTTGGAAAATTCTCAACAGGTGGCGTTGTAGGCACACATTACATTTTTCATGGGAAAACGCACTTTGAAAAAAAAAAAATAAACTGGATAGAAATCGAGTAGTGACACTTCAAATATAGAAAAAAATATTTTCAAAATCACAGTTTGTTGATCTTTTGTGATAGAAACACTTTACGGCTAAGTGCGAGAGAATCAACAGGTGGCGCTGTGGTCGATCTTCAGAGCCGCTCAACCGATTTCAATGAAACTTTGTGAATGCGCATGGTTGATTCCAAGTATAGTATAGTTTTGGGACCTAATGGAAACAAAGTGCAATCAAAAACAATACAAATAGAAAACCTTGGATTAAAAATAAATAAATAAATATTTTGGCGCGACATGTCTGTGGGACCCAAGGCCTAGCTTCTCACAACCATTCGTTTTGTGTGGGTTTTCAATTTTTGGGACGAATGGAAGGGATCTAGAGCTTTACGCCGAGTCCAAACGGCTCTTTCATGACAGTTTTACTCTCGGATGTTTGTCAGACGTTCGCGAGAGGTGGCGCAGTGGAAAAAACCTTAAGATGTAATTTGGTTCTTTCGTTAACAAAGCCATTTGCAAAAAATAATCGGGATAGAAATCGGGATATGGCACTTGCCATATAGGTAACAAAATACTTAAATTACTATAGGTATCTGGACATTTATGAAGCCTTGAATTTTTGTAAATGGTGTTCAACACAATGGGGCAGTAATCAAAAAGGGCGCCGTTGCACCTCCCTTAAAAAACGACTCTGCGAATTGTGGCGGGACTTAATACGAAAGGCACGGGCAGCGCCGTGGGAGTACAGCTAGTTCCAAATAAAAAATCGCCGACACAATTTCTTTTGGAACATATTTACCCTACTTAATGAATAAATATTCCATTTTTTCTTTTATCGAATTGAAGCGTTGCACTCATAGATTGGTCGAAAAGAATAATAATTTCAAAAAAGTATTTGAAAAAGATGAAGAGAAAATAATAAGCGCAGGGGTAATTGGATAAGTCACATTTGCTTTCGCTCAATCAAGTCCTGTTCCTGTATGAATCAGAAATTAAAAAAGAGAATAATACACAGAGAACGTTGCTATTTCGTATATCCGTTTGAAGTAAATCTATTATTGTCATTCGCCGAATTTAAAAAAAAGTTATCGCAGGAAGAAAAGATGGAGGTAGGTTTTCCAGATATCTCAAATATTTGAAGATAAGGAAATTGAGTTTCTGGCATCACCAAAGGGACAAACAAATGTAGCAGCATCAATTTCAGCCGCATTTAAGCAAAAAATAAAAAATAATATTGAAGAAGAAATATAAAAATGCAGAAGCATGAACAAAAATGCAATACAATTTCTTTCATTTAAGTATTTACATTTTTTTTCAGCAATAAAAAAGTTGATTACGATAGAAGTTAGGTAGTACTATTTGTTCCAACACTGATCCGAATATATGATCAGTAACAATCATTTTTAAGATTCCTTTATTTACAGACAGGCAATCAAAATCTGTGTTGTCGATTTTCGACCACTGGGCGAACCTAGTAAATATAATTTGAATCAATCCCAAACTCAGTTTTAATCCAAATAATCGTAAAGGAGTGTTTATTTATTTGATTTGATTTGTCAACAAAGTACATAGCGTTTCCAAGACATGTGGATATTAAGGGACGGGACACTAAGATTAACAAGACTTAAAAAGTCAGGACAGTCAATCTCTCCACTAAATCTCCCCACTAAATCTCCTGTGGAGAAAAACAACTCTTGACACCTTTCTCCTAACCTCAAGAGACTCAAGAGACCAAAAAGTTGCAATTGCGGGCAATAAGGGGGTAAGTTATTGGAATCAGTCCATGAAAGTCTTCTAAGGGCATCGCTCTAGCATTCCCCACGCTCTGTTAGCTTTATTTGTAATGTATTGTATACATGGTAATTGAAGGATTATTTACAATTCAGCATCATCATTTATCTTTTATCAATGAAACACGAGGAATAGCACTGCAATCTAGGGAATAATCGTGAATACAAGGTGAAGTACGACGGGAAAAAGTAATGACAGAACATTTACTAACATTAAGAGTCGAGTAATTTTTTGAGCACCACAAAACAAACTTTTGAAAAATAGCATTCAAACGATGAAAACTAAATGAATCACTGCATTAATTTATGTATATTATGAAGTTTTTAAAACGACCACTACAATTTTAATCGAAATTTGTTTTTAAATTGACTGAGCACTTTGTTTTCCACTTTCTTAAAACCGTCATTTTTGATTTTGATTGAAATACATATTATTTGATACAACATAAGTATTCCTAAGATTTCGTACGTAGTCTTTCTCAAACAATTGCTAATGAAGGTGTTTCATATATATTTTTATCAAAATAATTAATACCCCATTATCGCACTGTATTTTTTTAAAAAGCTCAGTATCACACTTTACAGTGAACCAACGGAAATCTTCTTTCAAGCAAATAACACCCACTCTCGCGTATTTTTCGTCCATATTAGACCGGCCCGATACACCTTATTTTAACCTGCATTTCTTAACGGCCATATTATTCACTCAAACTTTACTTTAACTCAATGATTAAACCGAATTCCATAATTTTCAGTTGTTAAACCAAAACATAAACCCAGATTTTTAAACTTGACAAGCGTTTAATCCGATTTAATTGTAACTGCACTCCGGAGACCAGTTTATCTACTTTAACTCGAGTTAAGACTCAATTTCATAATATTCACTGTTTTTGTTTAGGTCATATTTTTGACATTTCTTTGCTCGCAGGAGGCAGGAAACAAAAAAGTAAAATAAAATAAAAAAGTTCCAATCAAGACGCTGAAAAAAAATTTATTTCATTCGTGATATTGCCGAACTGCGTCGGAGACTTTCATAATTTCCGAACATATCGTCTGTATCGGCATGGGTCACATCATGGTTCCGCATGAGCTTTATTTGCATTTAATGGTGAACTTTGCTCAAATGCGGAGAATTTCCATTAAAATTTAATAAACAACAAAAAGCAAATGTCATTATTTGTGAGATTTGACATTACGTACGTTTAAAACGGATAAAAAACGGTTTAAAGTGTTTTAAATCCGCATTTAAATTCATATTTAATCCATCGGGTTTAATGGATGTTTTTGAGTAATTAATATGGACATAGGTTTAAATTGTCGGATTTAAAAAAATGCGGATTAATGGACGGGTGTAAAATTAACTTAAACCTGAGTTACACCCGGAGTGAATAATATGGCCGTAAGTGTCTGAACGACTAAGAACTCCTATTACATTTGTGCTCATCTCTATATTTTTTTTTCTCTAATATTTGCAACTCACAAACATGCGTTTTGTGTGAGTTGTTTTTCTTTTTGAATAGTCCTACTTACCTTTGGTAACTTTGGACTTCTGCAATGCACAAGAAGACATAATTTGCATGCTGTTAGCTTGATAAGTATCCAATAACTCATGAATACAACTGAAATTTTACATCAAAAAGCGAATAATAATTACTTTGGAAAAAAAATAATACTGTTAAGGTAATATGACCCTTATTATTTTTCTCTATTGTAATGTCAATGGTGAGCGCTAAATAAATTTCTTTTTTTTTTTTGTTGTAAAAATGCATAATTTTAAAAACAAATTTTTTTGCATGCAATATTTTTATGAAATATTTTCCAAACTTTATATTTATAGTGAGGTGCACCTTATACCATGTTCCCACCAACTTGATTTAGCTGAAGTAATTTCCAAATCACGATAGGCGTTCCCACCGAACTTTTAAGTGTTTGAGTGTGACACTTGAAATTAGTTGGCAAACTTTCAATATCGTACTTATAAAAGTACAAAAGAAAAATGACCCGCAACAATTTAAAATGAGTTCAAATGCTTTGGAAACAATTACTATCTGCATTTTTATTTTTTATTTTTTGACAGTTTCTTTTTGCGTGAACAGCTGAAGTCGATAATAGGCCTGTATGATTTTATTTTGTCTCTGTTCGATTCTATTTTGTGTATGCTCGATTTTATTTTGTGTGGATTTGCACGTAGTCAAAAATGAAACAGGTACAAATCACGAAAATGTATGGTAAATCACATCATTAATGAGGTGATTAAGCTAAAACAAGTGGATTTAGCTAATCACGTTGGTGGGAACATGGTATTACTCAGATTAATTTCTGCAAAAACTATTCGACTGTATCTATACATTTTTGTCGTTACTAAATACAGATTACAATCTAAACACAATTTTGTCATTCTGCATGTAGACAAATACTATTTCAATGGACAAACATGCAATCACGTGGTTTTGAATAAGAATTGGAAAAGTGTTGTGAAATCTCTAAAAGTAAACACATTTTTACAGGAACACAGATAGGTACCTAACTATTCAACAGATATCTGCAAATATAATTTTATCGGAGTGCTGCCAAAGCTTTATTGGACCTTTTCGAAATAAAATAATAATTTACTCCGATTCGAAAAAAAATCAATGAACCAATTGATTATTTGTGGAAAACCAATAAATGCGCTTTTAATGCTTTCGAACTACTGTTTACGTATTCTTAAATCGCTTGATCAAATTAGCATTTTCGAATTTTCCTTTTTTATTTGTTTCTTTAATGTTTATGTTTATTCTATGGCGAAAAAGAAATGAGGAAAATAGATTCCTTTGCTTTAGATTGTTATTGTTTAATTTAATATTTTCGCAGTATTATTAGGTAATTATAAATAGAGTACATAATAGTAACATTACTGAAATACAAGCGTGTACATAAATATATGGAACCCAACTGTATGTTTGCATTTACAACCCTATTAGAAGGGTAGCTCGCTAACCTACGACTATACGAATATGTATATGGTTGTCACTATTTGTATTAGTTTTGCTGGGTTAATGCTATGCCCACCCATTAATGCAATCATTTCTGTTTGCAAACACTAAATGTTTCCAGTAACCTGAACACAGTTTTCGTCGGAGCGTATGGTGCACCTCAAAGGGTTGTTTCTGGATTCTGGCCGTGGTCATGTGGCATAGAAGAGTAGAGTGTAATTTAGTTAATTAAAGCTAGAACTGCATTTGTGAGGACATTAGATTGATTAACAGTGCGTACATATTGGTATCTGTGTATATTTATGTTCATTCAAACAATGCGTAAGTAAACAATAGATAAACTCGTAGAAATATTATGTGCATTTTATTATTATTATTATTGTTGTCTATCTATCTGTCGCTACCTTTAGCTCATATCTGGCTAAATATATTCCCGTGATTTCTTAAAATGGCTGTTTCATTAAGCAATAGAAAACTATTAACAAAATCTAGCTGGGCAAGATTATAAAAAAACAGTTCAGTATTATTTTGTTATTTTAAAGAGCACTTATATATGTATAAGCCTATGGTTTGGACGAATACGTTAGAGCGATAATTGTTCGACAGAAGGGGTTGTTACAGTCATGCTTATTGATGAAAAAACATAAACAAAAAAAAAATCTGCCTGAAAAAAACTTGTCGTCTTGAATAACACATTTTTTCGGAGAATCGACAGAAGGAAAAAAATCACCAAAAGACATTTTAGTGATATAACGCAAGGGAAGTTTCTATTAAGGACTTGCATCCGATATAAAAAATAAGGGAAAGTAAATAAACATTTTTTTTTACCAATGCATTAACGTTTATTTGTATATAGATACGGTACAAGGCACTTCCCGTGGGTGAATTAATTTTTCTAAAAATCTAGCCCTGCTTTACTTAAAGATGGACCCTGTGATTTATTGATTGTGCTGGCCACACCCACATAATAACAGAAAATTAAAAAAGAATAAAATGAATGCTTAATGTCCTCAAGATCCTATCGTATAGGTACTGTGTGAACGTCTAAAACCGTTCTGCAACACACTAATTGGCACGTACCAGTGTGGCTACCGGCCCGGCAGATCGACTATAGACCAAATCTTCACACTGAGGCAAATCCTGGAAAAGACCAATGAATTTCAAGTCAAAACTCACCACCTGTTCATCGAATTCAAAGCCGCGTATGATAGCATACATCGTCAGGAGCTCTATATGGCGATGGCCGAATTCGGAATCCCGGCAAAACTGATTCAGCTGTGTCGCGTGACGCTGGAAAACACGCGCTGCAGCGTGCAATTTGGAAGTAGCTCCTCCGAACTATTTCAAACATGCACCGGATTTCGGCAAGGAGATGCGCTATCATGCGACTTCTTCAATCTCGTACTGGAGCAGATAGTGCGCAGGGCAGCTGTCAACACGGAAGGCACTATCTTCAACAGGTCCGTCCAGCTGCTGGGTCATGCGGACGATATTGACATCATCGGTAGCTCCCAGCGTGCCGTGATAGAAGCGTTCACGGCGATTGAAGAACAGGCGAAATCCGATAGCCTTGAAGTAAATGAGGGCAAGACCAAGTACCTACATGCTATCAACAAACAAACATGTAAATGTCCACCGCCTATGACAAAACGTCACTGTTGATAGCAAAAACTTCGAGGTAGTTAATTAGTTCACCTACCTCGGAGTAAACATTAAATCCACGAATGACACCATACTAGAGATCCGGCGGAAAATTACCTTAGGAAAACGTTGCTACTTCGGTTTGGCAAAACAACTGGGTTCAAAACTCCTAACTCGAAGGACGAAATGTGTGCTCTACAAGACCCTCCCTCTTCTGCGGATTTTTGGTCCTGTGTGCAAGGAGGGCGAATGGATGAAAAGATACAACCGCGAACTCTAAGAGCTGTACCAAGATGTGGATGTAGTCCAAAAAGCCAACACACGTCGACTACATTGGCTCGGCCACATCGAGCGAATGGACAATAATGCTCCGGCTAAGAGGATGTTCGAATCCCAGCATCCAGGGTCGAGAAGACAAGGAAGACCGAACCTATTTTTCAAAGACCAAGCCATCGCGGATGCCAGAGCACTTGGTCTGGACAACTGGAAGCAACGTGCCCGGGAATGTAGACTATGGAAGGCTGCAGTGTCTCAAGCAAAGAATTTTTACTGGTCGGGAGCCCGATAAGTACAATGTAAGTAAGTAAAATAAACGCCTAAAAATGAACGAATAAAAAAAAACACAGAAAAAATATTCTTTATTTTTCCGAAACTTATAGAGATAGCGATTGAAAACAAATTGGGGATCATGGCTCTAGGTATTCTCTACAGACTTGTGAAAAATGCACCAGAATATAAGTAATGTCTTCTCCTTTGATTTTTAAAGGAGGGGTCGATTTTCAACCACAAGCGGGGCTACAGTTATCGTTAAAGTATCAAAACAACAATTTTCAAAAATTTTCGTTTCCTTCCATAAATACGCGAACTGACTTCACATTACATTGTAGAATTCGGCTAAGTCCGATGGCAAATCGTGCATATGCGAATTGAAAGAATAAAATTTGTTGGCAATGTATACAAATATAATAATAATAGCCCGGAAATAAGAACAATTTTTGTGCAAGTTTAGGATTACGTAACCCAATATTGAGCATTCATACACTGATAATACTGGAATTATCAACATGCAAAAAACTGTGTCACTACATTCAACTTCCAAGTGAAATTAACAATTCAATTCATCAAAAGTTAAACAAATGATAATATGAATTCACATAAATGCGTGCATGTGCATTGCATGTGTGGCACAAATCTAATGGAAACACCATACAAAATGTTGCATACAAAAATAAATTATCATTCATATGACTCCCGAGAACTAAGAACGCTGTCAATCATATTTCAACTCAAGGGAAATGCCTCTTTAAAAGAGTCTGCGTTTTATTTTTTTTCTGTAATTACATGACTTTTCTGCCAGCCCGACCAACAACAAATGAGCTAAAATTAAAGATATTTTTAAACTATTGTAAGAGCAGAGCCATATGAATACAATAAACCATGAAGATCGAATTTTCCTCACAGAGATACAGAGACTTTTCATAGCCGCTGGCGCTGGTGCTTCTACTTTATGTGATATACACATCTAGTATAGGTATGCTTTCCGCAAAATGAAGGCTTTCGGTTTGGGATTTTCTCTTTATCTACACATCTCTAATTTTATTACAGTATTTTTCTATTCTAGTCTATTTTTCTATTCGTGGGAATAGCTTCTTTCAAATCGTTTTTACTAGCTACCTAAATAAATTATTATCACAAGCTTTAGTCCTTCTTAAGAACACAATGTATGCTTCAATTAGACAGGCATACGAAGAAACCATCAGTAGCAGCACCGTAGACATTTAAGCTAAGGTGAATTATAATATTTTTGATGGGCAAATTACATGAATAATTTAAATATATAAATAGTACAAATATCTAAAACAATAATTGTCGTTTGTCTCAAATTCAGTTTTGCTTACATATAGATCCGTCCCACAGACGTAGACAGGCGCGTTCAGATCAATGTCGAGAAAAATGGTATTATAGGAATATTGTCAAGCAGTCATAAAGGCCCTTGACGTGACGCCTATGTCATTGAGTCTCGGCTTGAGCTGGATTGCCTACATATACTTAAGAAATAAGGCATGGATTAAATGATTTAAATACACAAGTTTAATTTTTGCGTGTAATTTTAGGTTAGTTTTGGAGTTTCTTAGTACATTTTAGCATTTTCGAGTGTTTATGCATAGAACCTTACCTGAATCCTATAAATTTTGCACTACTACCTTATTTTTAGTCACCGTCTTATGCCATTTTGAACCCCATATTTTATATTCCGTGCGTTGAACATGGAACCCTTCACTTAGCAGTCCAACACACCAATCACTGAATCCATGCAGCCAAAATAAAAATAGGAGCGTAGTAATGTAAATCTGTTGTCTGTGATTGTTTTTAATAAAATACTACCCTTACCTTACGTAAGCACCATTTACAGTCCGTGGTGTAATATTACCAGCACATGCAAGTAGTTAAATAGACTTTTGCAATGTTTTATGTTCCTCTAATTTTGGCTTTCATGCAACTGCTTATTATGTTGAATGAGAAGTTAAATGCTAACGTTTTGCCATGGTCAAGCATTTTTTAAAGTGCTCGCTGGCTTTTTTCATCTTCATTGCATAGTGGTTAACGAGGTGAACTTATATGGGTAGTAAATTTACAAATATTTCATATGAAAAAAGGTTATGTCACTTTGAAACCATTCTTTTAACAGAAAGGCGTACTTAGTTCTTATAATTTGTATATTAGCAGGGTGCCTGTTAAAAAATGTTCGTGAAATAATGAATAAGGAGTTTCTGAAGTTGGTAGTGCGAAAGGCCGAACGAACTTGTGAGCTATTGCGAAAGCTATGAGCTCCAGAAATTAGACTTTGCATATACCGAGCTCTCATAAAAAAACATTAAGCACTTTGATTAGATTAGATTAGATTAGATTTTATTCATTAATTAATTGTTTACAAATCTTTACATTAATTAAAAATCAAAGAAAGCATGCCGATTGACAATATTTTTTTGCAATAGCTTCTTCTTATGATCATAGCTTATTAAGAGCAGTGTTTTCTATTCAAATTAAAAACTTTCTAATAAAATTCTTTGCCGATTAGCCAAGGCTGTCTTACAGTACGCGTACAGACGAGTCATATTCAGTTCGTTGAGCTTATTCAAGATTACATCTACACCAAAAAAGACGCCTTGTTTCCCTGAGCGTAGGACATCTTCCCATAATGAAACACATCCTCCCTCTCCGCCATGTTACATATATTACACAATATCGGTAGATCTTCTCTATAAGGTTGATAATTTAGCGGATGTAGTTCAGATCGCAGTTTTATTACAAGCGAAATTTCCTCGGCGCTGTAATCATCTTTAAAGTAATTCCGATCCCTCAAAATTAAGCACTTTGTAATATAGCAAATATCTAATTGGAAATATACTTGTAAGACGAAAAATCTTCATAGAACGGGCTAAGCGAGGATAGTTGAAAGCTTTTTTAATTGCGCATTTTTGAAATAAGGGTATTCACTTAATCTCATAACTTTATGCAGCTCGTAAATTTATAAATTTCTGCGGTGCTTTATGTGAACACCCCTCGGAAATGTCTGCGTATTTCGCGTTAATCGACTGTCAAGTCTCTTGTCAAACTCAGCTGTTCTTAGACTTCCCAAAATCGATATGTGGAAAGTACATTTTTGATGAAATTGGCAGTAAATACATATTTCCATCAAGTGTGCTAATCGATTGTCATAATTTAATTGATTTCCAGGCCATAAATAACAAAACTAAAAACAATTCACACGACCGCTTGTCCCAGTTTGACATTTGAAAATTTGCGTAATTTTCCGCAGTCGATTTCCGAGTCAAATTGATCGCGGAAAATGATGAGGCCTGCGTAAACTATTCTCCATACAAAATCTGACAGTTAATTTACGAGGTGGTAAATTTCTGCAGTTAATGCAGTTTATGAGGGTATTATGCGTTTAATTGAATACCCTTAAAATCAACTGCTGAAGCTTATTCCGGTAAGCGCGCCCCCAAACAGCTTATATCACACGAATGGTTAAGAACAGATATTGCTTTAGATTTGAAATTTGTTCATATCAGTAGGTAACCCTACTGTCGCGTCGATAGATACACCTAGATATTTCGCCTTAAAGCTACTGGCGTTACACGCAACCAGTGCCGGATTTACCTCTTCAGCCGCCCTAGGCTATTAGGAAAATGCCGCCTCATAATCATACAATCATTTTTTTTAAATCAATATGAGCTTCGTATAAGTGTAATTTCACTGCACAATTAAAAACTTGAATTAGGTATACTCTGGAAACTGGAGATATAATTTTAATATACAAATAAAATAACACAAAAGTCGAGACATACAGTAGGTATTTAAAAAAAATTTTTCTTCGCGCCTCTTGTTGGGCAAATGTGTCGATTAGATCGTCGAAATTTAGAGCTGTCAATATTTCAGCCTCAATGTTGAGAAGTATCAAACTATTTAATCGTGTTTCTAATGTCGCCGACCTCAAACAATTTTCTATACGTTTTAAACACGAACTGCAATTTGTAACAGGCATGCAATTGAATAATCTGTCTTTGCCTTAGACACTGCAGCCTTCCTTCCTCTACGATAACGATCCCGGGCACGTGGCTTCCAGTTATCCATACCAAGCGCTCTGGCATCCGCGATGGCTTGGTCTTTGAAACAGAGGTTCGTTCTTCCTTGTCTTCTCGAACCTTTGGAATGGCATTCGAAGATCCTCTTATTGTCCATTCGCTCGATGTGGCCAAGTCGACCTGTTTTGGTTTTTTGGACTACATTCACATCTTGGTACAGCTCATAGAGTTCGCGGTTGTATCTTCCCCTTTATTCGCCCTCCTCGCACACAGGACCAAACATTTTTCTTTCGAAGGAGCCCAGTATCAGCTCCCCTTTCTTGCCTATGGTCCAGCACTCAGCGCCATAAAGCAGAACTGGCAAGATAAGGGTCTTGTAGAGCACACATTTCTTCCTTCGAGTTAGGAGTTTTGAACCCAGTTGATCTGCCAAACCGAAGTAGCAACGGTTTCCTAGGGTAATTCTTCGCCGGATCTCCTCATTCTCCTCAATTGATTTCAAAGCAGCTGGACCGTCGTTGTGACGAAATTAGTGTTAACTTATGTACAGTATGTTTTCTTGGAATAAATTCTAATAAAAACGAAACAGAGAGAAAAATGTCCCGCCCTCAATTTTTGCCGCCTTAGGCTACAGCCTAGTTAGCCTAATGGTTAATCCGGCACTGACGCAACATTAACGTTAAAGGTTTTGCTGGAGCTTGCAACAGAACACATGTATTTCATAACATTTAGACGAATGGAAAACAATATCTATATCGGAACTACTTTTTACTATTAACTACTAGTTTATGTTTAAGAAACCAGAGAGCGTCTTCAGTAGACAAGCCAACCCAAAATCCAAACTATCGAGTTAGTTGAAGAACTTAATCTTATTGAGGAACCTAGAAATACCAGCTGTTACCGCTGGTAAGCCGGAATTATCTAAAGAATTTAAAACTTTTTAATAATTTAAGCCAAGAAATTACGGTTCAAAGCCGAAACTTCAACATCCAATCTAGACTCACGAAAACAATTTAGTAGATAATTATAATAATATTACATATTTATAAATTCATTTAAAAAGAGCTAAATTTTTATTTTTTTTTTATATTTAAATAACTAAAAGTTATTATAATACTAATAAGCTCTTTTGAAAAAAAAATATCCAACTGAAGCGAAGTGCTCATCAGAGATGTTCGCAATAATTTTATACTTAAATATGAAGGTCTAGTCTATCATCATAATACTGACATAAAGAAATTTACACAAGCTAGTTGAGGTTCTCTGACATCGAAATATACGAAATAAATCGCGAGTGTTAAGGTTACCAAACGATACTTAAAATTGTATACACATACAATGCATACGTGTCGTGTTTTCCGTGAAGTTGCCATCGCAAACTCCAAGGAAAGTCATGGAGAGTCACCAACTATAATTATAGTATGTGATTTTTTAACTAAACATAAATATATTTAGGCAGGTATATGGATTATGAGAGAACAGAAATTTGGGTTAAACGGCAATCACTTTTAAACCATGCGATTCATCCATTAGCTCATATCCATTAGTCAATGAACAGAATTTAAGTAAAATCGAACACAAAAGGGGCATTTAGTAGGTTCACGGAACAAAGACAATAATAAACAACACAATAAATAACAATTGTGCTTTTATGCAAAAATAAATACCTACATAGAACATAAGCATTAATAAATATGTGCTGTATGCAAGCGTCTTAATTGATTTACAAATGTGGGAAGAAACAGAAGTAAATAAATCACTATCAAACGACACATTGCAGGCAGCCAGATATTATAATTACTGACCGACATATTTATTTCTGTACATATTGCACATGTACCTATACAAATAGCGATTGCTAGAATTTGTTACGTGTTAAGAACTACAAACCAACAGACCCATATTGTTTCTTTTATCAACCACTAACCAACAACCAAGCCCTTTTATTATCGAAGTTGATTTAACATACCTAGGTATACAACACATATATATATGTAGAGAGAAAATGTTGAATTCATTTATTTACTAACTTGTAAGGAAACAGTTCGTATGTCACATGTATATATGGAAGGTGTGTATCAAATTGGACGTCTACTCCTTATTATAAAACACACATCAGCTGTAACGCTCATAGTGGTATACAAATTGGCACGAAATGTTATAAAGCACATCACGGTGTGTGATTGTATATACTTTGAGGAAAGGCGACTTCATTCATTTGCGCTAAAAACACACATCTCCGGCGGTGTTGTATGTATATGTATATATGCTTCACGAAATAAGGAATCGTGGCTGGCGTTAGAAACTTTAGTTAAGCATTAAGGAAAGTTATTACCAGAGACCACCTTTACAAAGGCGATGTCGTCATCTCTTGAAATAAGGCTAGGATTATATTTGGTAATCACGTGACCACACACTATTTTTCTTAACGAAGCTAGCCCTAAAGATACAACATTTAATTAGTGTTTAAATTAGAAAGGTTTTGTGATACACTCACACACTATTGTTTATCAATTCGAACTCATTTTTTGGCAGTCGAAAAGTCACATCGAAGAAGTTCTAACATTGATTTTTTATTCAATTTCAATGTCTTTTATTCGAAGGAATTATTGCAAATAGCAATGGCTAATAAAATAATACTTGCATTAGATAGATAGATAGTTTTATTTCGTGTATAAATTTACAGTAGGTTTTGTTACCACACATTTAACAATTCAGAGATATGATAATTTGTATCTTTCTTCTGAAACATTATTTAATTTTAGGAATTTTTTTGGGCAAGAAATATAAATTCTGAAGGAAAATACGAAAAAACCTTTAATTTAAATTTAATACTTGTATTATATAATAATATGTATAGTAACGAGCCCAAATGGGAGGTGAAGAACCATATAAAACAGCATGCGGATTAGAAGCTTAGTTATGTATGTATGATTTATTTTAAGGTTTAAAAATAATTTTATCTAATAATCTAAGGATAACTGACGATCCGTCCCCCGAGTGTTTTTTTTAAATGTTTTGCACTAATTAAATAATGTAAATCTCAAGTAAGGGTGTAGTTATAACGACACGAAAAAACAAACCGTAGGTAAACATTTTCTTTTGCTTTTTTTAACCACTTAAACTCAATGGTTAAACTTAATCTTGGTCTTAAAATGTTGCCTAGCAATTGTAAAGTTAGTTTATAAAAAAAGTAAAAAAATTACCTTCAATAGAAAAAAAAACAATAATTTTTCTGTACGAAAAAAATGTTACGTACAGAAAAATTAATAAATGTTTTTTTTTCGAAAATTTAAAGATAATTGCTAATTTTTTTTTATAAACTAACTTTACGATTCCTAAGCAGATTAAATTCAACCATTAAGTTTAAGTGGTTAAAAAACGCAAACGAAATTTGGTTTTTCGTGTCGGTTTAACTGAACCCTAATGGAATAAAATGCAAATTTAAATGTTTGTATTGTTCACTAATTTAAAAAAAAAAATTCTATGTATAGATAATCAGCAAAATTATTTTTCTCCTATTAGCCCTTCCAATAAACTACTCGTATGCGTAAACATAAGGGAATGAAAAATAATCTTGTGGCCAAGCATAAAATAAACACTATTATTATGTATTGTGATTTTTTATCACCTTATTTATTTGATATATTTGAGACCCTTTATTGAATATATTTACTTTGTTATGTTTTCTTTTTTACGGCTGTCTAATTTCGAGAGATCGTTTGAGAACGATAATTAAACTTTTAAAATAAATCGCTAAATACTTTTCCTCAAGCATCCCGTAGAAACTTGCTAAAAATAATGTAAACAATTTTTTTTATATACATATAAGTATAATACTCACACTTTTTTAATTTTTAGCACTAGAATAAAAATAAAGTGCACGACTGGATCGCACGAAACTTTCTCGTTCATATCATCAGTTTGGTTGGTCTATTTTTCTTTTATTATTGTTTATAGGCTATAAAACCAGATTTTTAAAATTTGTGATGCTGGTAGGTGGCCATGACTCGAAGCAGGGTTTGTGATGTAAGAATTCAGAGATTTGTCCTTGAATTTGAAATGAAAGTGCAGGTTTCTGATAGTGTGGACTCCAATTGGTTAGAATTATTTTAAGGTTCATGATTCATATGGTTGAAAAAAAGTAGTTGGAAATATTTGCTAAAAAGGAGTTTCTAGTAGTTGTGATTACATTTTAACTGGTAGTGCGGTAATGTTTATAAGACGGCATTATTTTAATTTTTCTAAAGAAAACTAAGTACGGGGTTTTATTAAGAATACTTATGTTATCGTAAATAAGCATTTTAGTCAAAATCTTTAGAGCTAATTTTGGAAAATAATACGTACAAAATAGTAACAAATATTGCAATGTTTAGTTCGAAAATTAATTTGGCTCAGCTATTTAGCTAAAAACTGAGTATAGGGTATTGTTCAGGATGTTAGTATTACTTGGTTTTTAAAGTGTTATCCAAATTAAAAATCACGTTTTCGAGATTTCAACAGTTTTCAAAATCAGCGTTTCCGGTGGTTGGAATCGAAAATTATGGACGCAATAATGTTGAAAACGTCAATTTTACTCCAAGTATGCATTTTGGTCAAAATCGCTTTAGCCGTTTTCAGGTAAAACGAAAAAAAAACAAATTCTCAAAATATGCCTTTTTTCAAAAATCTATTATAGACAATTTAGAGAAAAACTGAGTTCGCTATCATGTTATGAATGACCATATTACATACAAAATAAATTTTTGTTGCAATCGTATTGACCGTTTTCGAGATAAGGCCACTTTTCAAAAGTACCGTTACTCGACTTTTTAGCCAAAAACTGGGTATGCAGCCATGTTAACCCCATATATGGTAGTGCAAGTATACATTTTGGTTAAAATCGTTAAAGCCGTTTCCAAGTAAACCATATTTAAATAAAGTCTTAAAAAACGTAATTTTTCCAAAATAGTCTGTTGAACGATAATTTAGGGAAAAACTGAGTTTGCCATCATGTTGGGAATGACCGTATTACCTTAAATTTGAATTTTTGTCGAAATAGTTTTGACCGTTTTTGAGATATGACCAATTTTCAAAATTACCGTTATTCGATTTTTCTGCGAAAAACTGAGTATGCAGCCATCTTAGTTACACCTACTTAAGCCCAAATAACAATTTTGGTTGAAATCGTTAGAGCCGTTTTCGAAAAACTCAAAATTGCTGAATACCGTTAGAACGGCAACACTTAACGTGCAAAAAAAAAAGTGGCCCCGAACTGTAAGCCCACCAACTCCAAATCCGAAGTTTGAAAGAAATCCGTCCAGCCGTTTGCGCTGTGGAGCTCCGGAAGGACGGACAGACGGACAGACGGACAGACGGACAGACGGACAGAATTGCGAGACCCACTTTTTCGAGTTCCTCTATCATCGTAATGTCAGATTTGATTAAAATCTCGAGTTCGATTTTTTGTACGATTACAATACCTTTCTCTTACTACGTAATGCGAGAAAGTTAAAAATAAGCACAAAACTTTCAGGCTCATCAAAAGTTTATGTGTTTTTTTATTTCATTAAAGGTAGGTAATATAATTAACCGTACAGAAAATATAAGAATAGAGTAAAATAAAGTACACTGTTTCCTTAAACATGTCAAAAAACAATATTAAGTACATTTTCATTGACACCATACAAAATTTGTGAGTACAAGTGTAGCCGATGTTGCTTATCTGTTAGGGTATGTTATTGTTTTTAAATGGAAGATATTGGCAATGTTGTTTTAAGGTTCCTATGGTTGGATAAACATAAATAATGAACATAATTTAAACCTGTGTGTGAATACAGATCGGTAAATATATATTTCGATCAAAATCGTTCAAGCGTTGTTTGTAAAATTGTGCAAACAAATGTTTCACAAAAACAGCAATATTTGCTTGGAAAATTGCTGTTCGGAAAAATCTAATTTATTTAAAACCGATATATGGTAACTACCGGTAATGTTGAAATATACAAATTCAAATAAGTACAGTCGTATCCCTCTAAGTCGAATATTCACGGGAGATAAAAATTAGTTCGAGTTTCTGGATTTCTGGAAAAATTCGAGTTAGAGGGATTTACTATATTTTTTTAAGCGAATTAGGTACATTTTGAACAAATCCCATCACTCTTACTAGAACAACAACACAAGTGTTGCGCACCTGCAAATGTTGCGCATTTAATTTTTTTAACAAAATATATATTATGTACATTGTACATAAATAAATGCATTAACATATTGTATGTAGAAACGCAACGTATCGTCGCGACGCAACACTTGCTGAACGGAGATATTTTTTTTTGATTTTGTTTTCTTTAGACGAAAAATTCGACATAGAGGCACATTGTAATAGGTCAAGATTCAAAAGAATATGTTCGAGTTAGAGGGATTTTCGACTTAGAGGGAAATTGAAGGGAGTAAAAAAATTGGGTCGAAAAACTCGAGTTAGAGTTAAAGGAGGTTCGAGTTATTGGCATTCGACTGTACTAGATTTGAACCAAATACGCCTACATGTTAAGGCTGTAGGCCTCTAGAGTATAAGAACAAACGGACGTAACTGTGAGACCCACTTTATCGTAATGTAAAAAATACATATTTACACAAATACCACAAATAAAGAGAAAAATTGTTGTTTTCACATTCGATTGGAATAGAAAATGATAGGTATATAGGTAAATATCCGTATGTCAAAAAGAACATGGGTTAAGCAGGGAATTGGCTGTTTATAAAGTTACGACTATATAATATGCAAACTTTATTTTAACACACATATCATATCTAGCACAATCTTGATTAATTTTTAGTAAAATAAAAAATAAGAAAATTCATAATTTCATATACGCAAATAGCAATCTATTCAATGAACGTTTTTATCATGTAACGCACCAAAATAACACCATCCTCTTTAATATCAGTAGGTACGTATTTGTAAAATTTCTTGAATATGTATATTTAGTTTGAATAGGTAGTACATAGTTGTATGAATTGAGAAAACAATGCAACTGAAATGTTTGGGAGTTTAATTACCCATGTATATTTAGAAACTTCAAAACTACATGAAAACAAAAATTAGTAGTACATGTTAAACTCGAAATAAGTGTGTAATCCAATTTGATTTTAATCCCTGAAGCTACATACATGTTCCGAAAATACTTCAGAAGGGTTTTTCTTATTATTTACTTGTTTTATTTTATTGTTTTATTATTTCAAGCATTTGAATCTAATTTTTTTAAAGTTAATTGAATTCAAGCTACCGTTTTAACTAGAACTTACTTATTTTAAATTCAAGTTTCTGGGCGATAGTAGATAAGTGTGCTATGTGGAAGCTAAGTGGAACTGAAAATGTTATATGCTACAAAATATTTATTAAAAAGATTCAAGTTGAAAAGTGCCCGTGAACAAGTTACACCTCTATTTGTCAACATTTGTAGCTTAGCAAGTCGCATTTTAGTTCTATCGAACGGTGTCGGTTAATTTGAAGTTAAAGCTATAATACTCTATCAATGCAGCATTGATCCACAATTTTATCCGAAATTCCAATTTGAAAATATTTCTTATCGCAATGACTCGTATGTTCTCTCGCAAGTTTGTCTGCTTTTCTCGACAGGTTGGACATGGTAACGGTAAGATAAGCACCAGTTGGTTCTTTTTACAGTCATACTCAGGTAGAATTGTCATGAGAGAGCTTTCCGATTCAGCTTTTCGAATACGGTAATGACCCGAAAAGAACTCGCACATGTGAAGTGGAATATAAATCAGCGGAGAATTTTTAATTAATTTAAAATGCAATGACGAGAGTCCTTACTGTAAATACAATTTAATACTTTGACGAATATGGATTTATTCTCTCTATATTAAATTGCTGGGAAACGAATTCTGCAAATCCAGCAATACCATTTATGATGTTAGAAACTTGTTCTGCTCGGTATGATGCTATGACCGAAAGTTTTAGAATTAACTGACTTAGGTGGCTTTATACTTTAGGGTTAACTGGGGCCTGAACTAACAAGCCCCTCTACTAAGCATTTTTTAAATTGGGGACTCCAAGTCTTTTGAGGTTCCCTTCCTCTTAGCGAGGTCTTCTTCTACTGCGTTGTCTAACTGAGTTCATTAGACTTGATACACTAGCCGTCTCGAGTATAGGCAATAGATTTAAGGATTTTTTTTTGTTTGGGTTTATTTTTTAAAACTTCTAATGGGCCAAAGGACTTCCTCTTTTTCTGCCAATTAAAAATTAGAAATGATAGATTGTTGTTCCTATACCTATCTAGACTAATATTTCTTTTCTATCACTTATTGATGGAACTTTTGTTTCACATTATTAGAACCTTTTCCGTTTTTTTTATAAATATAACGTAAATAATTTATAGAGGTTAAAACAATGTGATCTCATATGTGACGAGAAAGAGTAGTGGTTATATTTGAATTTTCAATGTTGCGTATATGCAGATAACATAGTTATCTTCTTTAACAGATGCGTGTACACATATTTTGTTCATATCCTGATAGTCTGAAACTGTTCACGTATAGTTTAAAAAGCTTCGTTCATTATTATGCTGCCGGCATTTTATTGCAGTTTTTAAGTAGCTAGCCAGTACGCTTCAGTCCTCACCATTTAGACTTCTGGTGAACTCCACCATTGACAGCGACTCTTCTGATCTGATCTCCTTTAGTAAAGGATAAGTTCCAATTAAATGAAAAGCGTCTTCTTTTTGTCGAAGGTTGCATAAGCATTCCTCATTCCCGTCGCTTATATGTGGTCTAAAGTTCAATCGAAGTAGCTCGCCTCTGGCCTTGAAGATGTTAGAAATTACGTTTCCGATTGTGGAAATAATTATTCATAGCTAAGTCATGGTTAAGGAAGGGGTAAGTTCACCTGGTCTAATAGCTCGTTCAGAGAACGCTGCTTCGGCATTCGTTGAAGAACTGGAGTTTCCGTTGTATGAAACATTTTACGGCGATGTGTGGAAGGCGATATCTTGGAAGTTCCATAACTTTAAGGATGTAGAGAAAGTGCAATCTTAATGTAAAGATGTAGAGAGGAGATATACCAGTTTCCACGTGCAACATGAATGTCGGAGTATTTTTGGGTATAGTCTAAAAAGTTTACAACTGTTCCTGTAAGCCGATTGAAGTTTTCTGTATAGAGCTATATGCTTAAAGAAGCTGTGAATTTATAAATATAAATAAATATCTTTTGGAACATGTGCATGATTTCCATTCAGTTCGAAAAGTCGGTATGTGACTAGTAAATAACTTCCGCACAGATGTTTGCCTTGAGCTATTCACGTCAATGGTCTGAGGTTTGCTGACTTTTCAAAAATAAGTCCGGACCGAGGGGCAAATCTGGTGGCCAGTTAATTTCGCCATTTTTTGACAGCACACATCCAGGCAATTTTCGTTTGCAGAAACTGCATTGTTTATTGATTTGAAGTGTGGCATGACGCAACATCTTGTTAAAACCAGTAACCATTCCGACCTTTTTTACACTAAAATAAATAAATAAATATTTTGGCGCGACAGGTCTGTGGGACCCAAGGCCTATCTTCTCACAACCATTCGTTTTGTGTGAGTTTTCAATGTTTGGGGCGAATGGAAGGGATCTACAATTTTACGCCGAGTCCAAACGGCTAATTGAGAAGCTCTTTCATGACAGTTTTACTCTCGGATGTTTGTCAGACGTCTGACAAACATTCAAATGTATAACTATTTTGAAAGAGCTTCTCAATTAAACGTTAGGACTCGGAAAATTTTAGATCCCCTCCAAAACCAATGATTTTGAGATGCTAGGCCTTGGAGCTTTACAGACCTGTTGCGCCAACTATTTATTTTTTTTTTTGTATTTTGATGATCATGATATGGCTTTTCATAGATTTCGTATGGATTCCCAGTTTTTAAAATGCGGCAGTTTTACCAGAGGGTGTAAAATGGGCTTGTGACGGTGCTTGTTGGCCACGATATTTTCGACGATATGCACGTTAAATTAACGCAATTGAACGACTATTTTCAATGTATAGCGTCCCTATTTCGGCGGTTGATAAGTGTCAAAGTCTTGCAATTTTTACATACCGACATAAAAAGATTGCGCACCCGTTATTTACACAATACTACTTTCGTATTTCCTTCAAACATTAAATTCGAAACATTTTATAAATTTATTAACAATAAATACAAAAGCCTTTATGAAACTCCAAAAGTTTCTTTAACTTCGCATACTTTTGGTTGTTGATTTTTTTCCCCCCACTTATATGGAACCACTTTTACTTTGAGTTTGTTTTTTCATCTTCATTCTTAAAAGAAATGATTGCAATTCTGCGGGAAGTGGTACACAAACTGTGCGAACTACGAACATCGCGAGTACAGAGGAAATGAGCTGTTACCACATCATTGATGTTGAGTGTGTTCCAAGAGCCGAAACAAAAGAGTAGGTATATGCCACAAGAAGAGGTGCATAAACCCTACACAGCACTAGAAGCCGATAGTCATTGAGCTGAGTGGAAGTTTATCACTACAAAACTTTGAAGAGCTCACGTTTTCATAATTTTACATTTACAAAACGGTGTGTTTCTTTTATTTCTGTTGTTGGGGGTGGAAAACCCTTTAATATCGTATCAACTGCGGGAATGTAGCTAAAAGATACTCTTGCCGGTCGTGTGTGTGTTTGTGTTACGGAAAAAAGCTTTTTTTCGGTACACCAAAGCTGTTGTTTGGAAAACACTGTGCTTGTGCACCTCTTTGAGTTTGTTTCTTGCTACGAAGCTTCAGTTCATCGTGGTCTATTGCCCAGAGCGTGTCTGAAATAGTCGGAAGAGCGCGTTTTTATATTTTACTCGTCTTTATATATTTTGCTTGTTTTAAAACTAATTGTTATTAATTGTTTGCGATCGTTCGCACAAAGTGGAAGGAATTTCCTATATAAAGTTTTTTGGTTGTTTCTTCAATTTTGCTTCAAAAAAAAAAAAAATATCCTGAAAAGTAAGCGTCGAGTAATAACTTAATGTGAACCCTTAAAACTGTTCAATTGTTCTTGAGATTTGTAATTTAAGATAAGGTATTTTATACCTTGTTATATGTCGTGAACAGAATTTACTGCCATTAAAAGCTGAAAAGAACGAAGATATCGGAGCTTGTGATAACATTTATCAGAATATCGTGCTATTGTTTTTGTCCACCAGTAGATTGTTTACATTTAAATTGTTGATTTTCGAAGATTATAAGGCATTTGGTTTTAATTCTTATGTTAACGTGATGTTAAGTGACATATATACAAAGTGACAGTAATTAATTTTTCAATATTATGACACAGTTATTATTAAGGTTTGTAAAGTGAATGGATTTCATAAATCTACGACAGCATCTAAAATTCACTTGTGGTGTGGCGATGGTGGGGACAACAAATCAAATGAAAAAAAACTTTCGTTTCGACATGTTGCTTAGGCAGTTGTTGCTTCAGGACGACGTCTTTTCTATTTCCTTAAGCTTTCGCGCAATGGGTTCACGTCCTTCCAACACGTAGAGATTTTAGAAGTAAGAGAACAAAAATGATATGTAGGTATGTAAGTGGTGCTGGTGTAGGTACACTGGTTCATGTCTCTTTAGTCTCCAAGTTTACTTGGTATTTTTAACCCTAAACAATTTACCACAATATTTTTTATGTATGCCAAAGATCCATAAATGCACACAACCCATCACAAAAAGCAAGAACTGGATGCTGCTTTAGAAAATGTGTTTTTTTCTTTCTTCCTGTCATCTGATGGGGTAAAAGCCTTTAGAAGCGTGTGGAACCACACGCAGAACATTATTATGTTTTGTGATTACAAAGCTTTAATTTAAGGTAGTCGTCTTCGCATAATCTTATTGTACCAGACAGCTTCCGCAATTAAAACCAGGATATGTTTATGGTCTTCAGTATGCTTTTGTTTTGGTTTTGCTTTGTTTTGTCTTCTTATTTTCGTTAAGGATTTCTATCCAATTTCTAATTAAAAAAATCACACTTTGTCATAAAATATTTTTCTTTATGGTGCTTTGGCTTTACATTTAGGTAAAAGTGTATATTACGAGTAAAGCCAAAAATTCTCATCTAATTTTTCGGGCTACAAGGTTACATGTTATACGCACGGAAATAGTTTAAGACTTCACGTCAAATTGTTTCGTATTATTGTTTTTATGTAAATATACAACTTCGAGCTTAAAACGTAACATATACAGAATATTCACTATAAGCGAGATTAAAAAGCTGCAAGCATTAATCGGACTAAGAAAATCAAAGGCATTGAGGACGTTCGGATTTCTAGTTTAGTAACTCTGACAGCTGACCGACTTGATGTATTTCAGTTTTTGCTTGCCCAGATTGGTCACGTCAATAGTTTTTCGAGTTGACGTTTATGAAAGTGTGTTGACAAATTAAATGATGATGTTTAAGTTGATGTTTCAAAATAAAGTTGAATAGTCAACGCGTTCGTTTACCTAGTCCAGATAAATCTAGTTGAGGTATTACATGAACTAGGTATTCGAAGAAAAAAATTAAATTTTTAATTTTGGGAAACGGTTTAGTGGGTTCTAACTGACTTTTTGCTACAAATCGTACTCGACTGCGTAAAAAAAAATTGTTTACAAGCAATAAGAGTCCATACATTGTATTTACCGCACACATTTAATGTAACTAGAGTTCACCCAGTGGAATAAATTGTACCATTCTAGAGTCATGACTTATGAACAACATATTAGAAAGAAAAACACAGCATTGCACCTCTGCACAATATTCCCAACAAAAAAACAAGCGAATATGTTGTGTTTAAGGTAGTGAAAGTGGTTCTTAACTATTTGCCTTATATATAAGATACTGTATAAAGAGATAAATTTAAGCAAATTAATTACTTTAAGTGGGTTTAAACATTTAAAGATAATTATTTATCGAATAATGATGACTTAAATCATATATAATAATAGAGTGAAAACTGACTACGGTTGCCTAAATTAAGAAACAAACTTTCAAACTAATAAGTTTTCAGGTTTTAATTTTTGTAGGAACTTTTCCTTGCAACTCAGTAAACGTAATCAGGGGCTAAATTACCGCATCCGTGATCGAGTACTACGTGACTGAATTAATTATTGTTTTTCATGTAAAATCAACACAATTCAGTGACGTATTTATAAGTTCAAATGAAAGATGCGCAGATACCTCTTTGAGAACTATTTCCCTGATTTCAGTTCAGGTATCTGCTTGGATAACAAATAAGTATTAAATTCACCAGATTCATATAGGACTAGGTGGTTGAACTTCTTACAACAATGCGTGAGTTAATTTTGGGAGTAGCATTCACCGGAGCGTCATTATCTCGTATATTTGTCTTAAGGCGTAGGTAATGTGTTCTTCCGGCGGTTTAACGAACATTCTAATATTAGGTGCAGCTGTGCTTAAAAAGAAATACAATTTTGCGATTTGTGAATATGCTGGTCGATTTATTTGTATTTTAAAAAATCCCGTACTAAACCATCAGTTAGGGAAATAAAAAGCTGAGTGGTTTTCTTTGAAGCGTCAAATATGAAATTTAAGCCAAATCGTTTTAGAGATTTCACAACTTCGACATTCTTGTGTCAAAGAATCAACCAATGTAAGTCACCCTTATTGGCGAATATCAACTATCAAAATAGAATTTATTAATTGATTTAAAATTCGGTATTGTGAAAATGAATTGATAAAATTTTCTGCTATTGTGAATGCCTCAAAATATTTCTATTACTGAAATTAAAAACTAAATTGTGTTGACAAAAAAGAGGTTTCGTAAAATGAAAATAATTAAAAAGAAAATAGCTAATACAAAACGACTTCAATTGAACTATTTTTGATGAAGATGACGAGTTGGATGATCCTGCTATTGTTAAAATAGCAAGAATGCAAAGAAATTTGAGGGATACATCCAATCCTATCGAAGGATGCTTTTGTTGATGTTTTCCATGAAATTGCGGACAAATTGAAGCCATGCAGAAACATTGGAGCTATGCCAAACATTTTGAAACTAGCAGAAGTGCTAAGATTCTGTTTGCATGGGACTTACCAGTTGAGTGTGGGAAATGATTTGTTGCTTACTTCTTTTTGAGACCTTTGGAAATAAAGCAATTAAAAATTTGATCACTTATTTAATTCGAAGTTGACAATAAAATCTATGAAAATTGTTGATCGCAATACCGATTTGTTTGATTCACAATAGAATATTATAGAAAAAATCACAATGGATCAACAATGTTGATAAGTTGACAGTCACAATACCATTTAATAAAATAGATTTATAAATGTCAATAACCAATTGATAGTTGATCTTCGCAATAAGGGTGAGTATCGTATTATGAGACATTGCCTAATCTTGAAGATCTGAGACGTCATTTACCTATTTTTTTTTTTCACTCTTACATAAATATAATACCATCACGACATAATATTTCCTTCTAAATTTTGTCCTTTCACTCTGCTTATATTGAGGTGATAAAATACTCCTGTAACAGAAAAACCTCTTTGACTGATTTTAATTGTATCAATAATATGCAACATATTTTGTTAAATTTAATGTTCGGCAGAAATAATTTGCTTTCAGTATTTGTTTTATACGTTTGTTTACACAAAACGCGTGTTGTCTGTAGAAGAACCTACTCGAATGTGCAATGCAGATACAGTACGTACATTGATGCTACCTTAATATCCCTTGACAGCTAATCTTAATTACCTACCATATTTGAAAATATACAGCCTTTGTATTTAAACCTTTACTTAAAAATAACCCATACGATACTAGGTAGGTACTTCGCACTTAACTTTCAGACAATTTAAAGTAAGTTTTCTTCACGAAGGTCATGTCATGAACTACTTTCACTGTCCTCCCAGCCAACAGTATATTATAGCGTTTGGGTACCACAAAACAAGTATATGGCCAATGAAGTGAATAACACCACCTCACACTATACCTGACCTGTATCAGTAGATAGCATCGAGTGTATATTTTGACTAAACATACGTACATGTTTGGTAGGAATAATAAAATTGTTGCGATCGGCCTGCAAGATTAAAGAATTGTGTATTCTACTTTTATAGCCCGTTGTGGAGTTTTGGTGTTGTTCTAAGAAGAAGAAATGATATGTGCTACCTACATACATCTATGTGTAAATATGCATCTGGTTTTGAATGTGCTTGGTAAAGGAAATAAAGGTGCAGTTGATAAAATGACGACAGTGGTAGTATGGCTACTCATTCATTATTTTTGAATTTACTGTTCAACCGTTGGTATCCTGGCGGTTTGTCTATCAAACGCCTCATGCAGTGTTTGGTGCATACCTACTGCCGTGACATAGTTCAACACATAAAGAGGAGCAGAAATAATATGTACCTCGTTTAAACATGGAGTCTCGGTTTATCGCGTTTATTTTGTCTGTCAATAAAAGAGAAAATAAAGAATTTCGCCATTATTTGAAAAACGTTTTTACGTTTATTTTTCTACATATCGTCACGAAATATGTAACTGCTTTAATAGTTTTATTTTTAATGAAACGGATTTACACATCAGTTTCTTAAATCTCTGCATTCGATTTATAAATATGCCACAATTTAAATCTCAATTTATTAATTACAGTATTGCTTACAATTTAAGACAACAAGCTTTTTTTTTTAAAGTTTGCAAGCCTTTAGCGTTAATTTAGAGTAACATATGCAAGCAAATGAATAAGTAAATAAGTTAATTTTAAAAAAAGGAAAGAAATTTACAGCTTTAGACCTCATGTAACTCAATTAGAGTTGAAACTTCAAGTTAAGGAAAATTATACAGCAAAGTCGTAATAAACAACGCGCCTTTTTGGTTTGTTCTTAAATTCGCTCTTTTTTGTAAAATGTTGTGATAAACTGGGTTGCCCTTGTAATAGGAGTATAACTTAAATTAAAAAATAAACCGCTCAAGCTCTTTCGAAATTCGAAATTCGTGAAATTTCTTCTGTATATAAAAACAAAAATTTTGGAGTTAAAAGCCTAATTTATATTTTGTAAACAAAACCACGCATCCCAAAAAAATCTTTATTGGAGAGTAACATGGAATGGTCAGCGTTCTCAAAGTTAAGCTATTTGTTTAGAGCAAACATAGATTTCAGCCAGGGTTCGACTACTCGTACATTGGGTATCAACGGCGAGAACATTTCTTTTCCCGAACTCCTTTTGCCAATTTTGGAACTGCTTCATATTGAAAATGTATATATCTAACACTTTACTTACATCTGCAAGTATCCCAAACCGCTGTCCAAGCCTAATAAGTTTCTTTTTTTTTGCTGAAAGAAGTATTTTGTAGGGTTATTGATTAACGATTCTAATTTTTGACGTTTGGGTTCATTTCGAGTTCAAAACAAAAGAACAGAAGACCAATATGTAATTGTTTTTTAGAAATAAGAGTTTCAAATGTAATACACTTGCAAAGCCATTTGTATCTACATCTCACTCACTTATGCATCTCAGCGCAAAAATAAAATAATAATGGATTCGTGTATACTTGCGTCTTCAGAAGTGCAAATTAAGTACCTACATATGGAAATATGTTTGTTTACCCTTGTTTAATTATGACATAAGTCATAGTATATTAATGTCAACAAACTATTTCATGGTATGCGTATAGGCCCACTTGTGTAGGAACCTACTTACTTTACATTTGTGTAAAAAAATACTGATTGTCTGTCCTACTACATATTCGTAAAACTCGATCAGGTCGCATTTAAGCTTTCTCTAAATTGTGTAAAAATAAATAAAACGCTTACGGATATGCACCTTGTAAGGTATACATGCATTGATGAAAAATGTGTTCACGTTGATTGAAATAAAGAGAAAGAGATCGTAATGACGTATTCGTACCTACAGCCTTTTGGTTGATTAAAACTCGATTTCAACTGTCCACATTTCGTGCTTGTAATGCGTGTTGTTGGTCAAGTTGTCTGGACTTTGTTTTCGTAGTTTGTGTTCATGGTCATCAGAAGTTAATGTATACCCACTATGCAATATAAAAACTTACTATAGATTAAAGTATATAATGTGAATATGTATAACATTACGTTGTTAAATCTATAAAATGTTTATTTAAAAAATAAATAAAGTTGATCATCTTCTATGACATAGCATAGTAGAATAATATAACTAAAATTGAGTTCGTTATTATTATGAGTTGTGAGTTGTACCATAACATGTTCTTATAAACGGAAAATCTCGAAATACATTCAAATAATTAATGGAATACATTCGTGTTGAATAACAATAATCTTCACTTGATACTTGACGAAATTAAGTACATACATAGTAAGTCTTGTTACAGTGCAAGTGTACGTTCACTTAGTGATCACTGATCACGTTTTACTTTGATTAAAAAAGTTTTGATGATTTTAAACAAAAATTCATTATAGTAGTAAGGCCTTTTCATTTATGGCGCAGTATACTGTCTTCAAATTTAAGCTAAGCAATCCTTCACTCCCAACCTACAGCTGGAAGGTTATAAAGCTGGAAAAGCAAGTGTGTGGCTGAGATAAACAAACAGAACCGGTTTCGAGCAAATCGTCATCATTACCGTGCGATCCGATCTCGTCAGGTGATCTATCCAACATCAAGCGATCTTCTTCCAGTAGAACAGATTGTACAACTTATTTATTTTCCGCTAGAGGCGCGCAAAAAGCCTCGCAGTATTAGAAAGCCAGATTGGTATTTACAGAATACAGAACTGTTAAGTGTAAATATGTGTATATATCTAGGTATAGATCGAAAATGACATTGACTTTATTTAAAAGATAGTTTTGACCATAAATGCATTTAACGCGGCTGGATGCCGTGTATCGTATGCAGGGCTAACATTTTATAATTTTGTTGGGTATTAAATATCTTTTTGTGTTTAGAAGTACTAAGCAAAAACTAACGTCCTTTTTTTAAGTCATAATGTGTTAACAAAACAGTCTATAGGTTATAAAAAATCCAAATGAATTGTAGATTCAAATTTTTAACATAAGCTCTCCTGGTGGTTTCCATAGTTTTTTGTCATTACCGCCCCGCAAATATTTCGACATTAGTATAGAGTGTATTGTGTTAAGTAAAAAATAAATAAATAAATACATATTTTGGCGCGACAGGTCTGTGGGACCCAATGCCTAGCTTCTCACAACCATTCGTTTTGTGTGAGTTTTCAATTTTTGGGACGAATGGAAGGGATCTACAATTTTAGGCCGAGTCCAAACTGCTAATTGAGAAGCCCTTTCTCGAATGTTGTTCAGACGTACGCGAGAGGTGGCGCAGTGGAAAAAGCCTTAAGATGTAATTTGGTTCTTTCGGGATTCGAACCGGGGACCCCTCGCTTAGTAGTCCAACACACTAACTAATAAACCACTGTACCTAATATAAAATTGTTTTGTTCATGCTGATTTATTCCGTTTTAATTCGCTCCAAATCAAAATATAAATCACTTTTTCTTTATAAACATAAAAATATTGACAGGAAGAAAGAAATTGACAGATCCGTGAGAATATAACAAAATCGAACACAGCCAGCGACAAAAATCTCATTTGAAGCATCGAGAAAGTAAAATTGTTTGTGCATTACACTGAGTAAAAAAAGTCATATTATAATTTTGTCTTTGGGAAGTAAGGCTGAGAAAATCGGAGTATGATACTCCTCTTGAAGTACTTTTGGCAGCGCTGATCGTATGGTGAAAACCAAGGCAAACCATATTTAAATGGAAAAAAAACGTCCAGGATTCCAGGTTCAATTCATAAAAGACCACTGTTTAAACTTGTGGTCAATTCCGTTTTTCAACATTACATAACCCCCATTCTCGACCATATTCAGAATACACAGTCGCAAGTAGAATTCGAACCTTATGTAGCGATAGATAACTTTCAGTTTTCAAAATAGACTTCAATGGCTTTACATTTCATAGACTGGTCGACCAATGTTAAGTACTCTGTGTAAACGCGTATTTTTAAGGCATTGACAGAACTAATACATATCCATTAGGTTCTGAAGTGTTGTTTTACTGTTTCCCTTAAGAAGTTAATGAGTTATGTACCTACCAGCGTTCAGAAAGTTCGGCAGTTCTCTCGGTTACCTAAACATGGCTAATATTGTAACTATTGCTTTTCTTATTCCATTCCTATCTTGACCTCACCATTAATCCTACATCAGTTACTGGTGTTAGCACTGTATTTATTTCTGTGTATTCGTTAGTTTTTAAAGTGAAAACAAGGAGGCTGTATGATTTTAAATCATTTGCAAAACCAAGCGACAATCAATTTAAAAATAAAATAATAATATTGCTACCTAGTTTTTTTTTCTGCGTGTTCGTTGGGTTTTTACTTTCCATTCTTTGTATGCAATTATAGTCACCCATGTTCACAATAAGAGTAACAATAATAATAGACATTAGTGACGATTTTTTTGTATCACACAATCGAGCGTCAGCGTTCCGTTTGGGTCTTCAATATCGAGAAAAATTTAGTTGAACTGCAGACGTCTCAAATAGAATAAGCCTGCATTTATTGGGAAAAAACAAACTCGAAATATCTCGATTTTGCGTTAAGTTTTGAAATAGAACAAAATTCAGCTATATAATAAAAATGTCAAAAAGTGTGGAGAAATGTGCTTACAATAATCGAATCTATATGCTAATAGATACTCCCATATAAATACTAATGAATCGAGCTTTCAACTTCAATATCTGGCCAAACGGGTATACACCACTCACACCCATGGACTAAGAGATAATCTAAAGACGAAAGAACAGAAAAAAAATAGCAAAACAATAGCAATAGAAAGAATAAACACCGGCCCATGAAGATAGAAGTTTTTTTTCTCTCAATGCATTTAGAGAAGTATGTCAATGTCACGGGCAGTAATACGGTGGAAGTTAAGTGGGCGTAACAACCTTAAACTGAGTTTGTAATAATTTAAAACAACGACTTTATATTCGGATCAGCGAGTAGGGTTCAAGCTCAGAAAAGGTAGGTATGCAATAGTGGAATATAACGCAACATAGTATTGATAAACCGGAGGCAAGTTAATTAAGATGTATAAAAAAAGTGACGATTGTTGAAAGACAGGTAGTTTATGTTGTTTTACAAGTTCCATTAGTAAAATATTTAACCAGAAAAGTGTCGATTGTAAAAATGTCATATGATAAGTACAAGTACAATATTAGCAATCTCTTTACAAAATGAAAGGGCACAATTATTGTTTTAATTCAAGCTTAGACTTGAAATTGCATATGGACTAGTGGCACAGCTTGGGTTTTTTGTTTGTTTGTGTAATAATAATACAATGTTTGAGAAGTTCGTTTCGTTACAAATCAGTTTACATGTTGACATATAAAATATTTGTTAAATGTTTTTTTTTGAAAACAAGGAAAACCCCAACGAAGTACCTAACGAAACGCCATCTTATCATCCCTGCTTACTGAACATTTAACCATACCAATCTAGCCAATAATATATGCACGAAAATGAATTAAATAAAAATTCCTTAGGAGAAATTATACAGTTAGTTAAACTGACATAAATCTAATAGAAACAATAACTTATCCACTATTAGTCGTATAAATATAATCTTTACAGTTGCTGAAACAGCCGTAGCTTAGTTATTAGTGTGTTGGACTACCATGCGAGGGGTCCCCGGTTCGAATCCCGAAAGAACTAAATTTCATTTTAAGGTTTTTTTTTCCACTGCGCCACCTTTTGCGAACGTCTGACAAACATCCGAGAGTAAAACTGGCATGAAAGAGCTTCTCAATTAGACGTTTGGACTCGGCATAAAAATGTAGAGCCCTTCCATTCGTCCCATAAATTGAAAACTCACACAAAACGAAAGGTTGTGAGAAGCTAGGCCTTGGGTCCCACAGACCTGAACGCCAAATATTTATTTTAATTTATTTTAGTTGCTGAAACAACAGGTTTGGTCTTTTTTAGGGGTAACATGTTTAAAATTATAATTTTTTAACCGTATACAATACCGATGAACAATTTAGTAATATGAGGGGTACGAGGGTTGTTTGATAAGTCAGTGACTTTTTGGATAAAACATATTTTTTTGGGCAAATTTTTTTTTTTTTTTCTGAACATAATTCCTTTTAGCTCGATACACTTAGTCTCCAAACTCTCAAAATAGACATTTGTTTCAATGATGACCTCTTCATTGGACCTAAATCTTTTACCGCCCAGCCATTTTTTTAGGTTTGGAAACAGAAAATAGTCACAAGGGGCCAAATCTGTAGAATATGCTTGATGGGGTAGCAGTTCTTATAGCGTAATTTGTGGAATTTCGACATGCTGACTGCAAACGTGTGCACCGGGAAATTGTCTTGATGAAACAGCACTTTTTTTTGCTAAATGCGGGCGTTTTTGCTTCAATTCAGTATCAAATCTATCCAAAGCTCTGAACAATAGACGCCGGTGATCGTTTTATCCTTTTCAAGGTAATCGATCTGAATGATACCACGTGCATCCCAAAATACTGTGGCCATGACCTTGTTGGCAGAAAGACCCACTTTAGCCTGTTTTGGTGCACGTTCGCCTGATTGTTGATTGTTCCTTGGTCTCTGGTGTGTTGTGGTGGATCCAAACTTCGTCAACGGTTAAAAAACTCCTCGGGATTACGGCTAAACATCGTTAAACAATCCTTTGAAATGGTCACTCGGTTGCGTTAATGGTCGATTGTGAGCAATCGCGGCACCCATCGCGCGGATAGCTTTCTCATGTCCAAATATTCATGTAAAATATGATGTACAAGCTCATTTGAGTTGCCTGATGCCTCAGCCATCTCACGAATTTTAATTCTCCGATCGTCCAGTATCATTCCATGGATTTTATCGACGATTTTTGGCGTAACGGCCTCTTTGGGGTGTCCGGAACGTTCGGCATCATTTGTGTTGGTACGACCACAACGGAACTCAGTAAACAACTTTTTAACCATTGAAATTGATGGTGCAGATACCCCATAGTATTTATCTAGTCTTTCCTTGGTTTCGGTGATGGTTTTTTTGCGTTAAAAATAATGCTTAATAAGCACACGAAATTCACCTTTTTCCATTTGTATTAAATTTGTTGAGGTTTATTGCTTTAAATAGCTGTCAAACTAATAAGAGATGACAGTTGACGATAGTAAAATAAAAATTTACAGTTAATGAGCAAAATATTGAAAAAGTCACTGACTTATCAAACTGCCCTCGTATAAGAAAAACCTGTGTTTTTTTTACGAAAAATTATGCATCTCAAAATTTTCTAAAAGCAATAATACCCTTACCATTAAAATATTTGTTTGACACTTTAAAGGCAGTTATAATAGGTGCTTCAACATTTTTTCAATATATCCCTACTGCTTTTTAGAGCTTAAGGTGGTTAAAGACTTGTGATGCTTGTTGTAGAAAGTAAAACCAATTCTTTTGTTGTTATAAGAACGCCATCTAAAGTTTCATTTTTTCGTTTCCTGGAACAAGGGTATGATCCCTCATAGTTTCTTATTACGTTAAATGCCAGAAATACCACCGGTTTTCCGCATAGAAAACATATAGCTTACTAAATTAATATGAATTTTAAGCTGAAGCGTTTTTCGTAGTGGAACTTTAGCCAAAATGCTAAGCTTTAATTACTTTGAAATTTAAAATATGTATACGAAAAAAATGTCTGCGCAGACCTCGTCTATACACGTAAAATTCTCTCCGATTACATCAATCAGATACATAGAGTACCAATCCTAACAGTGGAGACTATCTATCTACTAGCCAGAACAGAACGTGTGTATTTTTTCTAGTTAATCCGTTTCAGTGTCGGAGCATATGAAATGCCGTAGGGATGTATTAAAATTAGACATTCTTCTCACCCTGGTCAATTCATTAGAAAGAACACGTATTTTCATTCTTTTCTTTTGAAAATAGAATTCCATTTTTCTTCGTTTGTTTTATACAGAGCGCGCAGAGCCTCCTTAAATAAGACGGCACAACTTGTTTTTTATTTTTTTGATTATTTAATTTTAGTTTACAAGCTTCTTGTTTCGCTCTCGTTACAAGTGTCCTCAAATGCATAGACGAAATTTGAATTTGACACTTGCCAAATTATTCAAAAAATGCCTGAACATAGATGAAGATACTGCATTTATTAAGTATTCTTCTTGTTCTCTTTATTTGGCCCATCGCTATCGCTTGTTTGTGTTAGAAATATTTGTTCTACGTATGATCTTTCCCTCTTTTGAAATGGATGTGTGTACATCTCCTGTTCACTTAATAAAAATAGAAAATCCCTGGTAACATACTATTTATTATTTCATTTTAGTCTCGTTGTTTATATTAGGAAGACATTTTACGGTAGTGTTTTATACATTTTATGTACACGATTTGTTATAACTTTTGCTTGATGTTATTATGAAACACAATAATTAAAACTTTGGTTTTTCTTGTTTCCCGTTGTTGTTTGGGTAGTCGACGAATTCGGATAGATTGTTGTGTCTTTAAAAACGAAGAAGGGCAATCGTAAAACAATGATAGACTATTAGTTTTAGGAAATATTATTATAATGAAAAGCGATCTATTTTACGAAATACATTCATGCGGTATAGGAAAATCATATAATAAAAGCAATTTTTTTTTTGTGTGAAATCAAAAACGCATACCTACCCTCCATTTTTTGTCCATTTAGTCTTATTATAGTTGTTTTTGTTCCTTCTGTTAATAAACCATGCAAATTTTGCATTAGTTTAACTGCCCTTTCTGCTGTGTCGTTAACCGCTCTTAGCATTGAAACTGTATTTTTGGCGTCTAGAAAAGAGGAGTTTGTTTTCTATGTTTGAAGGACACTCACGGAGAAAACTGTCATCAATTCTGAGACGAGAGAACAAATCCTTACTCTTCATAAGTGTTGGTCGAACTTCTGTAGTGCTGCTTTCGAAATGCTTTTGTCAATATTTTCGTAGGACTTCAATGACTTCAGAAAGCACAAATCCTGGTAGGTGCTTTTACTGCCAAAATACATTGTAGCCATGGCTTGACATAAGTAGTCATAGCAACGCTATTTTCAGTGAATTGATAGCTCTTGCCATCCATCTGGCTTGGTACATAGCACCTGGAGGCCTAATTTTGAATTTTCGCTCTTTATCTCCGTTTAAATATGATTGAGAGCTCTATCAACTCTCGATAGTCATCTGTCGCTATTATTTTTGCCAGTTCAATGCGATAGAATTCAAGCAGAGCTTCAATTTTGAAAGCAGTTTGTTTGTAAAATTTTGTTGACCCTGCTTGAACACGTCCTGTGTTTTGTTTGCATTTTTTGTAAGTCTCTCCAATCTTGGTTTGCACTTTGATTAACACTTAGTTTTACTTCGCGAAAGTTATAAAAAAAAACTCGGAGAACTTGTCCGTCGGAGTGAAGTTTTGAACAAGTTATTTGATGAATTACATCTCCTACCAAAAATATGACCTTTTTAGCACTGCGTAATTCCACTGACATGTGTCTTGATGAAACACAATACGCTTAATGACAAGAAAACAAGAAATTAATAATGAACATAGACGACTAAAATGTTGCTGTGATCCCAAATTATATAAAATTTAATTTTCGAGTGTTTTATCATAAAAAAATAACTTTGCATTTTTTGGAACACCCTAATACATAAGTATCTACTTTATGTTAGTTTTGTAGATTTCTTCTTTGTAATGGAAATAATATTTTGAGAGATGGTCAAATATTAATCAAGAAGTTAAAGCTTTAAACTATAATTATGTCTCAGTTAGGCCCACCACACACATACATAAACCATAATAAATAAATATTTTGGCGCGACAGGTCTATGGGACCCAAGGCCTAGCTTCTCACAACCATTCGTTTTGTGTGAGTTTTCAATTTTCGGGACGAATGGAAGGGATCTACAATTTTACGCCGAGTCCAAACGGCTAATTGAGAAGCTCTCTCATGACAGTTTTACTCTCGGATGTTTGTCAGACGTTCGCGAGAGGTGGCGCAGTGGAAAAAACCTTAAGTTGTAATTCGGTTCTTTCGGGATTCGAACCTGGGACCCCTCGCTACCACTAACCCACTGCGCCGACATAGTATTTTAAAAATTGTCAAATTTGTAAATAGAATTTGCAGATAATCTTAACGAAGGTTGGTTTTTGGTTTTAAATTTAATTTATGCTTTATTTTGAAGTTCATTTTGAAGAAGAAATCGGTGGTGTACACTAATGCTAAGCCCGTTTAAATGTTTTGCAATGTTTCTTTTGAATTTCTACTGCTCATTCGACACTTGAAAAAAACAATACAGTGAACCGAGAAATTCATACATTTTCAAATGTCCCGTCCTTCCATTAGGCGTTCTAAGTGGACCGACTCTCCTTAACATCTGAGTAGAATATATACTTTTTTTTGGAAATTAATTTTGTCGTAGAAATTATTAGCAGTAACATTTTTTTAACATGTCGAGGCGCACAGTTTATTTTCCTTGTCCCCTACCATCGTCTTAATACATTGTATGTGCAAATTATTTTGATATTATAAAATTTAGGTAATGCCTAGTATCTACGCAATTCGCACGGAAAGTTTCATATGAAGTGACAATTTTATATTTTTATACTATGGTTGTCGAATAAAATTTAAAAGGAAACAAATCGTACCTGTCTACATTAATAATAACTTTTCGTGATATTGTGGCCAAATATAACAAAAAAAAAAATCCCAATAGTTTGGTGAAAAAAAAGAAATTATTTCAAACCTACATATTAATAATAAAAAAAAACAATGCAACATCATACGGGATCTTGGTATCTTCCTTGGGGAGTTCCCCTGCAAAAAATGCTCGCTATGCCATTTCAACATCCAGCTGCTGTTGGTTATGCTCCCCCGCAATCGCCTACAGCAGCAATAACTTGCCCAGTTACACAAAACCAACAGTGCCCGAATTCTCAACAAACGTCAAACCAAAGTTACCATCAGCCGCACCAATTGCATGCTGCTGCGGCTTCAGCAGCAGCCGTAGCACTTCATCGCAATTCAACTGCGACTCTACAGCATCCCCAATCGGCAATGGCTGCCGCAGCAGTTCATCACCATCACTCTCATCATCCACAAAGTTTACATCCAGCTACTGCAGCAGCTTTATTCACACCTTTATCGTTGGGTACATTTCTCGCGTCGTCATCTCCACATCTTGCCGGATTAGCGGCAGCACAACAATCTCTTGGTACATGCGGAACCATCCATCAGCCCAACCAGTCACATAAAGCTAATCCAGCAAATCAAAGTCAGTCGCAATTACCTGCAATGAATCTGAATGTTGGTGTGATAACGATGCGACAACCTAATAGTACATCAGCAACACTATTACCCATAGCTATGAAAAAGGTAAGTTTTTGTTTTACCTGAACTGTTGGGCAATCTATCCATCCATCAAAATATTTTACAAAAAAGTACTAAATTAGTCTTCCGCGCGTACGCGTATATTTTATAGCGTGTTGTGTGTAAAAATACGATCTCCATTTGCGTGATAGATCTATTTATTTTCAGCTATTGTATGATAATTTTTTTTTTTTCGGGCGAACCTAAAACAAGTTTCTCCATAACTATTCAATTATTGATTTAAATTTTTTTTAACTACCTTTGAAAAATCTTGCCAGTACCTGCAATTCGCTTCACGGAACGAACGACTTGTGATAAAATGGTTATCGCATATGAAACAATTTTGACGTATTTTTTATTTTATAATACAACAAGAATCGCGTTTACCGTCAAGTGTTGAAAAAACGTTGGACTTTGCAATGTCGCACAACAAGAACGGACCCATTGGTGATTTTTCGTTCATTAGTGAAACTATGACTGAAATAAAAATAAAATAATAAATATTTCAGAAGTATTTAGATTGTTTCTTATAACAAAGTGAAAAAGGCAAGCACTTCTGTGTCTTAGCTGAATTTTATATTTTTGATCGAACATAAATAGAAAAAAAATAGAACAGAAGACGACACTCGGCGGTACGAAGTTCGCCGCGGTCACCTGCCCAACACAATTCTGGTGTCACGGCACACACACGGCAGTTCGCTTTAGTGAATCGTGCAGTACTGCAAAGCGTCACTTTTTCTTAAACGAACAATGCCGTTTGATTCAAGTTGACGATTCAGACGTGTGCTTCTCGTTCCTCCTGTGTTCGTCCTGCACGAATCTTCGATGCCTGGAAGCAATTCGATTAGCCGCGTTGCTCAGGGGTTTAATTTGCAGGGCGAATCGCCAATCTTCGTGTGTTGATATGGCGTGAGCCAATGTATGATATTCTGATCGGTTCCATAATGTCTCCCAAACACTGACTATAATGTCAAAGAATTCGAATTATCATCCTGAAACATTGGTCAGCGGAATAACTGAAATTTCCACTTTAATCACCGGCAAAATCACAAAACATGACCTGACGACTAAACAATCTGAAGATGCCTCACTGAAAGACAAAACACGAATAACTTGAATAATAAATGTTTCACAAATTACCATAAAATTCCAATTTCCAATTAACTGAATCAAATTGAATGCATAACACCACTAAACGCACCAATCGTTTCCGCAAAACAAAAAAAAATTAAAATCACGTCGAACTTCAGTTGAGTGAGATGAAGTAATCGTTCTCGAATAATTTTGACACAATTTGAATAGAGTAAGTTAGGGTAATATGGAATATGTGGATTATATGGAATACCCCTGTTTCATGTGGTCACATAAAAATTGCTTAAAAACAAAATACTTATGCAAATTTTGTGAAAATTCTTTTATAAATTAAAATTTATAAAATAAAATGCAAAAGACAGAGATCGTGGGTAATATGGAATATTCCATATTGCAGCCAAACCTTGGTAATATGGAATGTTCCATATTGTCAGGTTATTGATGGGCCCATAACTTCCATAGTTACATCGAGATGTCCTTTGATATAAAAAAATTGGATTCCTTGTTGTTCCCGGTCTGGTATTGATGTTAATAGAACTTAGAATATAGGTGGAGTTTATGTTGCGCAGTGAGGACGCCAAACAGAAATAAAGCATTTGATATTTGTCTTCGTTTTTCCAGGGACTGCGGATTCAGCAAATTTAATCGATTTATGTAGGGGGGAAGATGTCTTTCGGGGTCCCAATGTAAATCGCGTAAAGCAATAAGAAGAAATTGTTTTAGAATACTTTCAATTCTTGAAATTCCAGATTCGCAGTTCGGACACCAAACCGGACTACAATATTCCAAAACAGGTTGGACTAGACAACAGTATAGAAGTTTGGTGATATAGGGGTCTTTAAATTCCTTTGAAAAACGCTTTATAAGTCCCAATCGGCTTTTTGCCTTACTGACAGTAGGATCCAGATGGAGGTTAAAGCTGAGCTTCTTGTCAAAGATGACTCCAAGATCATTAAAGTGATTCACACATTCAATAACTTCATCATTTATGAAACAAATCGGTATAGTTGGAAATGCATTTACATTTTTTCAGGTTAAGCTGCATATAGTTCTCCTTACACCATTCCTGTATACGGTCAATATCATGCTGTAGGAAAATATAACCTTGTGGGTTGCTATAAGAGAATATTAGCTTACAGTCATCCGCAAACAGCAATATTTTTGAGTAAATATTTAAAAGACATAAATCGTTGATAAATAACAGGAACAAAATTGGACAAGGTGGCTACCTTGAGGGACACCGGAATAGACAAAGATATTCTTTGACAAACAACCATTTAGTTTTACATTTTGGGTACGATCAGCTAGAAACGAACCGATCCATTTTAAAATCCATACATCAACTGTATAGCAACAACACATCAATATGAAATGACGAAGCAAAAATTACACCTGTCAAATAGCGCAATTTTGAGTCGACATATAACACCAACTTGTGGATTTTTATATCAAAGATATTACAAAAAAAATCATTGCATGTGAAAGACTGGTTAAACAGTATTTTCCGGTTCAATTTTACTTCCAAAGTATGTACTTAATATACGAGTAGTTTCTGAAAATCAATATATCAAAATCAATATAAATGTTCCTAATTTGCGGGAAACGTTTTCCAATTTTAAACTTTGCACCCATTTGAACTGTATTACAACGATCAAAATGAAAAATGAAATGTAGGGAAAATAGATTTTCCCGAATTTTTTAATGGTGCTTGCATTTTTTTAATTTTCTCGCCGTACAAAGTTTCATTGTGCGGATTGCGGAGTCACACAACAAAAAAAGTCAGCTCAAATCAAACGATCCGTTTTCCAATTATGCCTGGCCTTATGCATGACACTCTGTTTTATATATAGATAGGTCAAAATTAAATTCCAGGATCAATAAACGAACCTTAAAAAGATAAATGTTCAAATCTATTAGAAAATGTCGTTTTATACTGCTTTTTTTATGTCTCTGATGTTAGATTGAGCTGATTTATGACATTTCTTGGAATTCTTTTGACAACGAATTTTTTTCAGCGCTGAGTATTAGTCATATGTATATGTATAGCTAGGTGTACCCTGTACGTTTTTTAGAGAATTGTTGAGCGAATAAAATTGTAAGTTATGTAGATATATATTATTAGATGAAATGAAACACGAGAATGGCTTTCGAAAAATTTCCCGTTGATTTTCTTTTAATTTAAGATCTGCTCGTTTTCAACAATAGAAAACAAATTGGATTAGTATGATTTTTTTTTAATTTTCAGGAGTCAAGCTCTTGGGATATATTTTTATTTTTTCCTGTAGAAGCACTACATAGCATAAAATTGGATGACACCTAGCAACGTTTTTTTTTACTCTCATTGGTTCTATAAATTATGGTTTCGGTTCTATTGCAGTATTTATTTTTTATAATTTAAAGAAAAATGCTTGATATTTAATGATTTTAAAGATACATGAAACAGAATTGTAATGCGCAGATCAAATCATTGACGATGTATTGACGATATCGTTTATGATTTTCTTACGATGACATATTTTCTGTATGACTTTTTCGATTATCAGCAGTTTTTATTAAGTTTGTGAAGACTGATGCCACTCCTAAACTTTTACATTTAGCACTGAGTTAGAGGTGTAGGTATCTCATCTGAAAAGGTACGTGCTTAGGTTCCTTACAGGCGTCACACCCATTCTCACAACTGCTAAAATTGAAGTTTAATCGGTCCATTTGAAAAAAAAAACATTTCTCACTTCACTATGAAAGAAAAAAATCTCAAAATTGAATTTATCATCGCAATTTTATGAAAAACTTATTCGTTTGTATTGTGTGTATATCTGAGTATACCCATGTGCTGTAGTAGCTGGAGGTAATCGTGTAAACCTGTTATTTCTACCATGATTAAAATAATAATCTCATTAGCTTACGATGTGCCTGGCCCCATCATTGAAGCGTCTGTTTTTGCCTTTACCTTCGTTGAAGTTATCAATTAAAAAATCGTTTGTATGTATAAGAATGCATTGCTAGCTATTGTAATTATTGATTCAAGACTCAATGTCATCATCTGGAGAATACAATAATAATGAATAGTTCCCAGGTGTTGCTATCATGGAACACGACAAACAACGCAAGCTTATTAAAAAAAAAGAACGTTAACGAAACAAACATCTACTCTATGAATAAACTATGAATTTGAAAGAGAAAACGAAAGAATTACAAACGAAGTACAAGTACAATGGCTTATTAAGTTTACATCACCAAAATCTAATATATTCATCATCACTTAAAATAATCGCAATGCGTTATAGTCGTTGATTACTGACCAATTTTAGTTGATACATCTGTTGAGTTTTAAGCGAACTCGATTTGGCGTACGCTCATTTAAATATGTTTTGGTGCAGTTGAAAAATCACTTTGTATTCTACTTACTCGCCGATCTTAACGATCGCACTGAACGTTTTGCGCAGTGAAAGTAATTTGGTATTATGTAGTACGAAATATCATAGCTCTTTGTTTAGCTGATACTAAAATGGGAAGGAATTTGTAGGTGAAGCTATACCTAAGCAATGTTAAAGATTAACCCAGTTCCGTACATGTACTAATATTGATATTGATGATTATTGCGGTCATTCCAACAATATTATGGGTCAGTCCTTCATCTTAGATTTTCGAGGAATATTTGTTCGAAGTGCCCAACGTATCAGCCCCCAATGGCCACTCAGTTTGTCTCATTTACTTAACAAGTATTCATGATCATAATATTATGCCGAGTTTTTGACTCGGTGGTTAGTTTGTAAAGATCTGTAATTCCTGTTTGATTTGCAAGATTTGCGGGAGTGTGAAATGTGAATATTAGGTCGATGGTGATCTAGAAAGCGATAGATATCGCATAGCGCGTAGGTCGCTATTTGCAATGAATATGTTGCGCCCACCATTTGTTTGATTGATGGAATGATGCAATATTTGCTTGTATGTGTATCTCAAACTCTTTAACATAAACGCCGGTTGCTCACTTTGCCAGATCACACAACATCGAGAACTCGGAAAAGAAGATCATACAAAAAAGACTAAAATTATAACCTAAAGGTGGGTTTCCACTTGTCGTTTTGAAATCGACAAATGACGTATTTTTGCGTCATTTAAAAAAATGACAAGTGGAAATAACGAAAAACTGCTTGTCATTCAATTGACTATCAGCTTTGTCGATGACTGACAAAGAATTTACATGACAAGTGGAAATAGTTCAGTTGTAAATCAAAATATCACTGCGTCTTTAATCGACGGTTATAATTGATTGGCATCATGTTCAAATGTTTGTCAACCGAAAGACTCGCACGTACTTGGTCTCGCGAAAATTTGGTATTTGCTCTGAGTGCAGCCAATGCTCAATTTGAGTTGGAAGCGGTAGAACATTTAAAAATGTTTTTTTTCTTAAGGAACTTGTCTTTTAATATGTCATATATTATCTGGCAAGTCTCATGAACAATCCCATATACTGTCGTAGGTGATAGGCGACAAACATCCGAAATGACCTGTATACTAGCGCCCGTTGCCATATACTGAATTGTTACTGCCAATCTTTCGGCTGGTCACACTGCTTTTCGCATGTATGTGTCCGTCTGTCTGTCTGTAAGTCCTTTCTGAGCTCCACAGGGCAAACGGCTGGACGGATTTCTTTCAATCTTCGGATTTGAAGTTTGTGGTCTTACAGTTCGGGGTTACTTTTTTATTTGCACGTTAACCCTATTATTAACAGTACTTCCCATATAACGGCTTTAAACAAGTTTGATTTTTTCAACAACGGCTCTAACAATTTCAACCAAAATTGGGATTAAGTAGGTGAGGTTAACGTTGCTGTATACCCAGTTTTTCGCTTAGGAATCGAATAACGGCACTTTTCCTTATTTCTTCTTCTTCTGCCTGCAGCTCCAACTCGGATCGGATTGATTTTGTGGAGATTATTTTTAATTTCTCTCTCGTCTATCACAATTCACAATTGACAATGAGGTGACTACTCCTAATTGGCAGGGCTAGTGGAAATAACATTTAGCGAACTGACAAAACATTTGTCAATATTTATTTGTCAATGAACTGACAAATAATTTTGTGTCCGTAATTGACTAAAGTGAAAATAAACTGACAATGTTGTCATTCAATGACAAAAACAAGGGCTGTCATACTTTGTCAATTGAATGACAAGTGGAAACCCAAGTGGATCCTTTCGGATCGGCTGAATTGGAAGAAAAATTGTACCTAACCAACATCTGCAAATAATTGGCAAAACAATTTTTTTTTAATTTAGCACAGCACACTGTCCGCACATTTGGAAGAAGCGAAGCCAAAGACTTACGATACGAAATATTAACGAAATTTTAAAAGAAATTATTTTGAATTGTATTGTTATTTTAATGCCCATGGAATTGCATAATATGTTTTCGGACAAATTAAATTTTTAAAGAATGTTCTGGCTGTTGGTCCACTATGTCCCCAGCGAATGTTAAAGCTACGTTGCTACAGACGGCCCACAAAATATTAGAATTAGGTACTTATTCCACCAAAACTGTTTTTTTTTATAAAAACATCGCAGTCCCACTTCTCTTTTCTCTATAAAATCTTCCACGCCTCGTATTCAATACCACTCATATGTGGAGTGCCTTGTTCAGGCAATTTTATTTTTTTTTGTATTTGGTCACATTAAGTCAGAAACCTTCGCGGCCGTCCTGCAAAAAGGGGGACAAAATCATATAGGAACGTGGTAACTGAACGTGTGGAAATAATTATTGCTCGTCATACAATTTTTTGTCTGCCAAAACTTCACGAGTCTCTACCTACCGAACTTAGTACATCCAGTCAAATACAAGATTCTTTTTAAAAATGCTATAAAACATTCACATTAAATATGGAACAGAACGTCGTCGTTCAAGTGGCTGCCTGTGCTGGCTTCGCAGCAGCGCATTCCGCACTCACCTTGTTGATGGTTTCGGGCTGCAGCTCACGGATTGCTTGTTCCCCAAAAAAAAAAGTCCAAAGGGGTCACATGGCTCTGTAATGCCCACCGTTGACCGAACCGTTGTTACCAGTCTTATTTTCGAACAAAAATGGTCCATCACTCCATAATCTGCACCAAACTGTCACTCTCTTTGTGATGCACTGTCTTCTCCACAATAACGTGCGGGTTTTCCGAGTCCCAGATGCGGCAATTTTGTTAGTTAACGTAGCCGCCGAGTTGAGAATGCACCTTGCCAGAAAACTTTTTTTCAAAAAACGCACTGTTTGGGCTACACAGCACTCGCTTTGGAAATAAGTCTACTATTTTCCAACGTTGTTCAAGCGTAAAGCGACTCAATTCGTTCCGCGGAGGTATAATATTGACTTTCGGTCAATATTTCGAGCGGAAAACAACTATGTCAGTGTCAAAAGATGGCCCACCCGTCAGACGTCAGCTACGCCCATTTTTTGATACAGATTAATAAAGGGACCCCAATCGTATATCCTCAACACATTCGAATCATCAGTTTGGTATAGTTTGAATTCAAAGCATAATTTAAAAAATGTATCTAACAGAGGCTCATCCGTTTATCAGGGATAGAATAGTCACACAAAGAATTCAAAATTTTATTATTCGTCTTTGATCTTCGTTGATTAACCTTATTTAAGTGTATATGCCTACAAATCCTAAAATATATCAGAGCTAAGAACGAAAAATCCCGGGACAGGCGCGCATGCCAATCATGACCACGTTCAACTTATTTGTATCGCCCCAACGACATCGAAACAATTCAAAACCCGCAGATGACGGCAAAGATCATTGAAATGGAATTCCTTTGGCACCAATTGTAGTCCATCTGACTCTGTCTAAAAATACAAAATACATTCGAAAACACATTTAAAACATGCTTACTAAATCTTATTACTTTGGTACTGCAAACCAGTGTAGGCTTTAATAAAACAGCATGCGTTATCACACAACCGGCCGGCTGCGTGTGGCCTCAAGTGTGTATTGTAATATGTTTCTTATAATTTATTGTCACATTGCACGTTTGATGTTATTAGGAGGTTTTCCAAAAAAAAAATAAAATAAATTTATGATAATTTAAAAAATACAGACTTTTTTGTTATATAAGAGTGAACAATAGAAAAACATGTGCACCACTACCAAGCGTTTATATTCTCTATGTCTATTGTATATAAATCCGTTTGTCGTTCCACCCACGAAAATATTTTTCTTCTCCCACAAAGCAAACATAGAGAATGAACTGGCGCTGATCACGTGTATTTCGACCACCTTCATTAGATATTATATCTACATACGTTTACGCACAGCTTCGTTTTGATTTTCCGGTTTGCCTACACAGTTTGTAGTAACACAAATTCATTAGGAAAACATAAATTGGACCGTAGGCAGGCAGACCGGGAAAGATGATTGTGTCTGCCACACTATCCGACGCAGTGGTGCTTTTTTGTTTGTAGATTTCGGTTTCACTCTTTATTTATTATTATACGTCTTCGTTCTTTGGAGCTCGTATTTTATGCACCATTCACGAAAATTCATCTCCGGTGAGGCATAACGCGAAAGATATTATTAGTGAAATAATACTATCAATTCTAGATGATTAATTCCCAGAGCAGGCATTTGTTGCTGCTAAACTCAGACATTGACGGTTTTTCGTGGTCTCGCTTAAAATGCTGTATTTATATAATTTACAATCAGAGAGAAAACAAAAAAAAAAAAAAAACATTTATAGAGCACTGCTCTAATTTTCATCACGTGCCGACGATGCATAGATGTTTTGTGGTCAGGCGACCACGTTATGGTGAAAGTGGGAGGTTTAAACTAACTTATTGTTAAAATGTCATCACCGTAGTGATTTGGTAATGCAAAGTTGATTGTACTAAATTACTTGGTCCATATGCGAAATCAGATGCGTGGATTGATTCAACGGATTGAATTATCTGATTCTAAACTGAACAAACAGATATTTTAAGAGATGTATGTTACATACTTTTATGCAGTCGATATTCCAATTCAGTTTTTGAACGGCTGTCGCCACCTGCAGTGTATTTTTATAGTAATGTTTCGCTAATCCGGTTCAATTATTTCAAAATATTCGGATTAATGAGTATACACAGGGGTCATTTATCTATAGGTTTTAATAACTAGAGTTCGCCTGGTGGAAGAAATTCTACCATTATAGTGACACAACATATTGGAAAGCAAATTACTGACAACATTGTTCCCATAATTTAGAATTGTTGTGAAAAGCTCATTCTATGGACGTTTTGTATCTAAGGATTTATTTCTTAAATGCAGAGGACCTTTCGAAAAGATGATTTTTTTTAGCTTTGTGCCGTTAAGAATTTAATTCCTGGTGTAAACGTTGTAAAGTGCTTGGCAGTGACAACTAAAGTTTCGGAGTGTATTCTTGGTCATTTATGTACCAACTATTTATATTCTCTGCATAGCTAATTTTCATTTTCTAGGTATGATATCTAAGCACTTAACTTAACAATTTTGTTAAGTTTTAATATTACCTTGTTTTTTTTTTTTTTTGTTTGTCTGGAGGGAATTATATTTTGTGGTTATGGCATGATTCGAACATACTCCATCTGTTATACGCTGTTACTTATATTTTTAACTTACTTACTTAATTAGGTCGGTGCAGTGGCTTAGTGGTTAGTGTGTTGAACTACTAAGCGAGGGGTCCCCGGTTCGAATCCCGAAAGAACCAAATTACATCCTAAGATTTTTTTCCACTGCGCCACTTCTCGCGAACGTCTGAAAAACATCCGAGAGTAAAACTGTCATGAAAGAGCTTCTCAATTAGGCGTTTGGACTCGGCGTAAAATTGTAGATCTCTTCCATTCGTCCCAAAAATTGAAAACTCACACAAAACGAATGGTTGTGAGAAGCTAGGCTTTGGGTCCCACAGACCTGGCGCGCCAAAATATTTATTTACCTATTATTTTTTTTACTTACTTAGGTGGCGCTTTTCCAGTTAGCGCGATCTTTGGCTAACTGCCTCTAGTTGCGGACTTTAAGTTTGTTAAGGTCCCTTCCACTTGCGCGCGCCACCTAAGCCGAGGCCTTTCTCTACTACGTTGTCCCTCCGGGTTACGTAGGTAGCACTGGCGTGGCGTGAACATTTTAAAGTCGAAGCAAAATTAATCGCAACAAATGTAAAAAACTTTACATCTATGTACCTTGAAACAAAATTATTTCTGGTGCATTTGCTTGCCACATCAACTTAGCAAAATCAATCGAAGTCACCCTCAAGTCAATAATATTTAAAACAAGCTTAAGGCACAGTAAAAGTGGCTTCGATATTATCCACAAAATGAAAAAAAAGAAGTAGAAGAACATCGAATAACTTGAAAAAAAGCGCGTTATTTTCTACAAAACCAAGTGAGTGTCGGTTGGGTTGGGTGTTGATTGTTGAAGAAAGAGGTGTCAACTGTCAAGTCTCAAACACATTGCTCTGCGCATGCTCTTTGCTCAGGGAAGAAAAAAAAGATAAAAGCAAATGTTCTCGTAAAATCAACTATCCAGTGAGAACTTTAATATCCCGAAATATTTTTGGTTACCTTCGCTGTTCGCTTTGTCGTGACGATGATGACGATGAAATGAACGAAAATGGATATACACACAATATTTTATTCTATGGCTTACGTGTGTGTACCATTTTGTGAATGTCGAATTCATTTGATAGTATTGACTGGTGGAAGGGAAGTCGGTAGGAATCGGGTTATATGGACGCCACGCTACTGGTTGATAGGTAAATAGGTAGGAGTGCTTTATTTAAAAACGCAAGTAGGTTCGTTAAAGTCCAGACGGTCCACATGAGCTAGCCACCTAGTTTAACCCTTTTAACAGGCCAACGTCGCTGTATAACCCGTAAGCGAGGTATTTTCTTTTTAAAAGCCGATTTGGCAGGAATGCCAGATTTGTACCAAAACGACTAGACGTCTTTAAATCACATCTAGTTTTATTCTACATAAAGCAACTAGTAACCAGTCGGAAACGAGAAATGTGTCAAAAAAAATGAATTAATATGTCTGTATTGTGTTCCGCAAATCAATATCTTGTATGCGCAGCGGCTTAGTGGCAGTGTGTTTGGCTACTAAGCGAGGGGTCTCAGGTTCGAATCCCGAAAGGGCCAAATTACATCTTAAGGTTTTTTTCCACTGCGCCACCTCTCGCGAACGTCTGACCTTGGGTCCCATAAACCTGTCGCGCCAAAATATTTATTTATATTTATTCAAATCAATATCTTACATTATTAGTTTTAAAAATAAGACAATATATCACTTTAGTGGAAGGTAAAAGCCCCAAACAATTAAATAAGGAACCGAAAATTGATTGCAGCTGGCGACAGGTTTATTTTTAATATTAAACTGCAAAATGATCCTATTATCATTTATTTTCGTATTGCATATGAGCCCTTTATTGTATTTAGCCGAGCGTCAGACAGCACTAGAAATAATATCTCCGAACTATTTTTGTTTTCTCATATATTCTACATATATTATAATAAGCATACATGTAAATATATGAGAACGCAGCATCAAATACGCTGTCACTCATTTTTCAGCTATAGAATGGATGCTAATGTGGCGGCCTGTCGAAATGGCAACCTGCCAAATTACTTCGTTTGTTATGTACATTACAAACGTCATCGAACAATACTCTAACAACAATTTGTATATTACTGTGACGGATATCAGCGTTGAAAGTATTAGTTTTTGTTCTCATAAGTTAGAATATTGCGTAAGGTAAATGTACCGAATATCTGAATCAGCTTATTAGAATTTTTAAATCATACTTTTACGAGTATATATAGTACTTATGCTACAAAATTTATATACAAAACCAACAATATCCGAAATAATTCAGAAAAATGCATCCTTACCACACATGGGTAACACTTCAAATATAGTTTGTTATTTTTATGAATGTCACACTGTGCGCTCTGAAAACCAAATGCATTTCTGTATGAAACTATAAATGTTTGCCATACAATAATCATCGTTTAAATCATGAAAAAGATTTTAACTAGGCCCAGCTACTCACAACACAATTATTCGTTTGTGGGTTTTTATTTTGAAGCTGATGGAAGGAAGGGAACTACAATTTTATGCCGATTGTCGAGTGCGAATGGCTGAATTGAGTCTTTTCAGAAGTGTTATTCTTTAAAATGTTTGTAAGATGTTCGCGAAAGGCGGCGAAATTTAAAAAATATTAAAATGTGACTATAAGCCAATGCGCCGAAGGCCAAAGGTAAAAGGTAATCCTTAACAATAGAGGAAATTTTGTTGGGAACTGAACACTTTCGGCCTTTCCAATAATCAACTTTAGTCTGGCAGTTAACGCAAAGACTCCAGACTTTCCAAAATCGCTTTACCAATAAACAAATTTACTCGTCAGGTTATCCTTAACTAGGGTTGAATATTAATAGTCAGAAAGCCATGTTTATGTCTTACACTAACCAAAATTATTATTCTGTCACATTTCATTCTGCAAAGGAATGCTGCCATGCATACTCAAATTTTAGTAGTATAGGTTTATATCTTAGGAGCAAGTAGTGTCAATCGGCAACTTTAAGTAACTACAATTTTTGAAATAATTCAATAAAAATGTTTAAGAAATTTTCAAAGAATGAACAAATATTTTATTTGTCGCAGGAAAAGAGAGAATGCAACAACTATACCTAAATGAAACATTTTAAAAGCACATATAAACGAATATGCCTCGACAATTTTGATGAAACTCTTCTGCACCCGGTTAACAACTTTTACAAAACGTTTAATAATACGGGGGTAGTTAAACTCCGTTATCTAAACGAAGCATTTTTCCACAATCTTTATGCGAATTACTCCGCTTAACTGAAAAACTAACCAGAAAAAATAAATTGCAAATACAACAGAAATAATTAATTCATTAAATCAAAATATACCCAATAACTGAAGTCCTAAAATCGTTTGTTTTCACTTTTTTGTTTTGCTCTATTTACACGTTATTGATGTTTCCTTTTGTTTCGAGTTTTATTTTATAAAATCTTGACATACCTAATAGAAATAAGTGTGTTGTTTTTCAAAATATCCGAAATTCGCTTAAAAGAAAATTCCGCTTAAATGAAAAAATAATTCTTGCAAATTAATGTTTCAGTTAGTATTTACTATTCTCTATTAGTAAAGCCGAAAATGAAAATAAAGGAAATGAAACGACCAAATAAATTAACATAGGTACCGTGTTAAACAATAGGAGCATAATATCCTATATCCACACGTAGACACCTAAAACAAATTGGCAACACCAGTCCCATTAACAGAACCTAGGTATTCCCTGGGTATCGTATTGCAACTAATACTATTGCTTCCACCGAATGCGTTCCTCCGTGATTCGTCCGTGGAGCAAGTTCTTCCCTTACAATTTCCACAATAAAGCGCTCTATCAAATCTTTTAATAGTTTTAATAAATTTTTTACCAGATACTACACACCACTAGTAATAAACAAACCTATAGTGGCAAAAGAACTCTCGTTCGTCATATTTGTTATCCTTTGAAAGGGTTGCCGATTCTTCAACAAATATAAGGTCCATAAAAATAGCTTCGCCTCGACTTGAATTCATTTTCAACCTTTATTAACTTTTGCAAAAAACAAAACTTACTGCATGAAAACAAAAAACAGATGATTTGCCATCTGATAACTGACAACAATTGACAGCAAATTTGTAATAGATTCATCAGAAGTTATTCGTACTAGTAAAGCTGGAGGTTAAATTGTTTATTGGTACCATTTCAAAAATGCGGTACACTTTAATTTAAACTAACAGCCAACTAATAGTCGTCATTAGTGTTTGAATATTAGTAAGGACGTTTATTGTTACTTTCAAATACAACAATTTCGAAGCTTTGCACTCGCTGCAATACTTGAAAAAATTGCGAAATTGTATCTTCAAACATATCCAAATATTTACCTTTACTTTAACCGAATTATTATTTTCTGATGTATTTTCAAAATATTGTAAGATGTTTTTATGACGATAAATGCACTGCCTGCCGACATATTAAGATTAAGTAGCACGTATCTACTCATTTTTTTATTTTTATTTCCACTATGAATTTATGAAGTATGCATTTAGCAAATTAGGATACGTGTATATGGATTCGCTATGTTCGATTATCCTTATGCAAGTGCTTTGAAATCGTAGGTATTACTGACTTTCCATTCCTACCTATTGAGCATTTTGAATTTATGGCTATGTATACAGTCAGTCCACTGAATGTCTGCCTCTCGTTCTTCAAAAACAAATTTATGAGTATCTACCTAGTTGCAGTGCAATATTCAAACATTTCTATCCACATACATTACATTCAGTGAACTCATCTGAATAGGTCTAAAAATAGTATTTAGGTAACTTTTAAACACCATTTATTGACGATGTTACTGTTGTGTTTTATAATATCTTTTGACTGACAAAGGCATGCATTCCATTTCTTAATGGAAATAGGACTTCATATGACATTTCTATACCACTATGTGACGAATGCATAGAGTATACTTTCATTTCAACCAATCCTCCCCATTCCTGTTCTATTTATTCTCTATCATTGAAGTCGAATAGATTGCGTGTTGAGTTAACTGAAACTAATCGAAATACATGTGAGGCTTCTAAGTTTTAAAATATGTAAAATTTCGTGCAGCAGTCCGACATAAGCGCAGTAAATGACAAATATTGTATTTCTCGCATTTTGACCCAATTCCAACTCAGTATAGGTAATAAAAAGTTGCAAGCGAATTCAATTGCATAGCTTTGGGTTTATAATTTCACTAAAATGTCAAAACAGAAGTGACTTAATTGAAATAAGTAATTAGAAAACCAGATGCAACACATACGCATTTCAGGCATTCTTGGAGAAAAAAAACAAACACTCAACCGCTTTCTCATATCTCAAGTATCCGCACTCTATTGACATTTAACCAACAGAACACCAGAGAAGAGTACCTACTTGTATTCGTATAGATATCCCCCCAGTTAGAAATTCCATGTGTTTGTTTTTTTTTTTGCTCCAGCATTCCGCAAAGTGATAATTATAATAATTATGTATATCATTCTGGCCTAAATTCGAAAAATAATTAATTTTATAACAGTTGTGTGTTTTCTTAATTTGTACGTGTTATTTCAGTTTAGTTTGTTTTATACATATACTAGCTTCGGCAGGAAACTTTTTTCAATGGTTTTGTAATTTTGTTCGCCTATTACTATCACCTTTGTACCGAAAATACCTGTTTAAAAAAAAAACTAAATTGGTTGAAAATTACGGGCGGTAGAGGGAAACATTCGCAATTTGTCACATGTTTTCATTATATAATGTAGTTATGCATTTAGAAGTTAAAGTGTTTCGGAGCTTACACACGACCGATGAAATGAGCAAAACTACGTTTATATTTAAGATTGGTCAGGCTGGGCCTCGGGCTCAAGCCAGAAAGGACACCCGCAAGCAATCTACAGTCGATTCTCCTGAGAGACAGAAGGAAAGACGCTGACCTTTTGCAGATGTCCGGACGCAGTCATTTGGTCTGTATACATCCAGCACAGTCACGCCACCGACACTCGTGTTCACGAGAAACCCAAGTATAAATGGATGACCTAACCACAGATGCCGGCAGACCCAACGCAGGTTCAGGCCGTGACGGAGCTTCTTCGGAACCCAGCCTGGCAAGCGATCTCGTTTCCCTGGATACCAGTGTTACCTGGGACCCAGACAAGTTTCAGTGTGTTTAGCCTACCGACCAAGTTTAGAGAAAGCTTGAGTTCAAGCACTAACTTGGACGAGGTAAGAGGGTTGAGCAGCGCTTTTAGTGCAGCTTGGCTATCACTGCAAACGCAAATGCTTTTAGCTCTCCACCTGTTTGTCACAATATAGTGCATAGCCATAAGGATAGCAAAGGAGACAAACCGTTCTCGGTGGAAAGCCTGTTCCACCATACAACCGATGCATACAAGAGGAGAGGTCTTACCATTGCCGTATAGATTCAAAGGACCCTTTTAGGAGCCCCATGTCTTTTTCTATCGAGGATTACTCCCAAATATTTGACTTCATCAGAGATCGAAATAGTGACACCTTTAAGCACAAGTTGAGTCACACCAGTGACCTTCCTCCTTCTCGTGAAGAGAACAACTGTAGTTTTAAGAGGATTCACTAAAAGCCCTTTTCTTGTGCACCAATCATCGATCAACCCCAAGGATCTCTCCGCCAGAGAGCAGACAGTCCTTAGGTTTGAACCGGCGACATCGTCCGCTTAGGCTTGTGTGTAGGTTACCATGTTAATGTGAACTTGTTGTTAAACCTAAGTTATTGGTGTTTATTCCAAACTAGAATGGGGACTGGTCGCCGAAGTGAGACTCCTTTGTATAGATTGTGTCGACACATTGAAAATGTTGATGGTGATATATTTCGTTCGGTAATCGTTCATTCACATTTTAGTTTTAGTTGTTTATTAGTAACTAGTTTATTTATGAATTAATGTCCCCCCCTCCCGTCTTAAGAATCCAAGAACCACTATGACAAAATGTGCAGTTTTTGACGACATGTCTGTCTCTCTTCAAATCGTTTTTAATTGTCAAACTTGCGTCTGTTGTCTTTTAGCAATTGGTATATCAAAAACGCTTAAATAAGGGTAGGGATTCTCAAAAATGCTACTTTGATCAATCCTCAATCCCTTTATGGTATTAAAGTGATTTTTTTTACAGTTGTATGTTACTGATTTTTAACCTTAATCAGTGCAATAGGTTCACATGTTTGCAATTAGGCCGAAAATGATAATTTAATTTAATGCAACTTAATTTTTCTTTAAAAAATTGTTCTAATGAGGTAACTCTTCACCGCATATTGCTCTAACAATTATAAAATCATACCATAGTTTATTTGTCTGAAGATTGATTACTTGGTGTTCAAAAACCGAAAAATAAACAATTCAATTTGTTCGGTCTAGTGTTGGTTTTACTTACTATTCGTTATCATATATCTTCGAAACATGTGATTTAATTTGTTGACACGAAAATATTATTCAATAAACTGACACATGGATGTTAATCACCGAGTTAAGTGTTAATTGTTTTCTTACTGATAGCTTTTTGTATTAATAATTTCAATGATAAATTTCTTAACTTAGCCACCAAAAAATGGATTTTTTTTCCGAAAGCTCTTGAAGCAAATTAAGTTTCAACAAAAGTGCTACGCTTCCATAATTCCCGTAATTCGATCTATATATGATTAATATTAAATACCACACTTTTTAGAACAGTATTGCCCGTTAATTGATGCAAAAGTAAATATTGTACATATATGAAAAATGTTAAAAAAAAAACTTATTTTAAGTTTATGATTTACCAAAAATATGCTTAGATATATAAAATAATGTTTGCCCTACTGTTCATGTGCGAAAATAATCACCATTGCAAGCGCTGCTAATAACCCAAAGCAAAATAGTGCAACTTTGAGTTTGTTTGACTCGTCGTTGAATTGCGCCCTTTTTAAAAGAGCCATTTATCACAGCAAGCTTTCTGGATTACATCTAACGTAACCAAAACAATACACCAAATATTATACCAGTTTGTTTACGGTACTTTATCACGATTGAGGCTGTTGTCTCCTGGTTCACAACAAGTGACTCCGGATAGTTATATTCAGCATTTGTGTACTGTACTTTGCTGAGACAAATGTTGAATAAAACAGAAGTTGGATCATCGTATATAAGCAAATTTGATTTCACGGTCCAAGCTATATCATGCCATATCATACCAACGGAAGTGCATCTTTCCAGTATCGAGTTCCAGATTTGATTTGTAAAGTCCTGTTCCTACAATGTTTAATATAATTTTTAATTGGTGAGGTCTTTACAGAAACAGATGGATCCTGACACATGCATGCAGACTTACCCCCTTGACGTTAAGAATAAATTATCTGATATTTTGTTGTAATGCATAAAAAGTTTTGTTGTGAAATATTTTTTTTTAGCCGATTGTTTTCAGTTTTCTCACAGGTGTGTGTGATCAAATTCGATTAGCACCCAAAGCTTAACTGCGTTTCAGGAAATAACTAAACTAATAAAGTTGACAAATTGCTAATAACGAAAACTATGAAAACGTGTGAACAATATAACATTAAAGCGCAGTATCGATCGTTCAGTGTGGAAAGGTAAAAAAAAAAACGCCTAAACCACATTATACAAAAAGAGTATCACCGTGACAATATTTAAAGAGTCAATATTTGTCACCGCCACTACTGGTGTACTGATGCGATGCTTTTATACACACAATAAGTGATGTGGATACAAGTTATTTATTTAAATATTTTCTGTCACTATACCTACTTCTGTTGTCGAAATGGGGAAAATAACTTTAATTAGCTTAAAATCAGGAAGCAAAAGTGAAAGGAACAGTATAATAATAATAATACCTCCTACTATACCCCACTTATAACCCATTGTGATTCAATTTTCGAAATCAACAGCATACGCAGAAACAAACAAACATACATTGATTTTAATAGATAAAGAAATAAGAAATGTCAGACTTTTCTGGCAATTTTTTATATTTTATATTTTTATATTTTTGCGAAATCCTCTGCCAGTCCGAAATATTACTCTCCTCTAAATCGGGCCTGATGTTGTATTTTGTGGCGATGTTTTCCCAATCCTCATATTGCTTTCCGCACTAGTATTGTCAGTCGTGTATTGTCTTCTAAATTCAAAGCCCTTAAAACAAAGCTCATATTCAACAAATAGTTTGGCGTGCTCAATCGAAGCCGAAACAGATCTAGACAGTATATTTTCCTATATCTACTTAAGAGCGCACATCATAAGTGGTAATAAATGAAAAGGGAAAACAAGAAAAGATCTGATAGAAGAAATTGCATTTTGTAAACGTAACATACGAGAGGAGAAAACATTTTCTTTAAAGAAAATGCTTACAGTTTAAATCCTGACTGTTCAACCGAATAATAAAAGTACCTAAAGAGAAGCTCTAGAGGACATCCATCATAACCTAACCTAATACACAGTTCTTATATGCTCTGCAACTGAATAAAGGTCTTACGTGTCTGACAAACAACTGTACTAAATCCGGTTGTCTTAACGGTAGGTACTTGCAGGATTCCTATGACTTCTTAAACGACAAAACATCGTTTTTCCTACGGAAGTGTCAAAGCGAATGAACACCATAAAACCAAGAAAAATAGTTTCTATAACCTTCATAAGGTCTCTACAAGAACCGATCCACCTATGGAATTTATAATTTATTAACTTGTGGTGCTGTGTTGCGAAATCTAAACAAGTAGTGTGGGCGCTTGTATTTACTTCATGTACTCATGTAAGTTTTAGTAAAAGGACGAATTTGCCTCTAGAGAAAACAAAAAAAAAATATATCGATATCGAGTCAACCCAAATTCCCGCATTCTAAACGTTAAAATTACAAAAAAAATTAATGATTGATTGATCTTTTTTATTTTTATTATCTTTGCGTTTTAAAGTCTTCATATAAGACATATTATTTGTTTACTATCTCTTGTTTAGTTTGTCACAAGTTTGTGTATTCCAAACCAATCGGATGTATCCGTGCATTCGTTTGGGATTAAAGTTATTTTATAACACATTCATGCAACCTAAACACCGGTCATAAACTCACATTCCAAAAGTTCTTGCTTCTTGGTATTATATCAACAAAGAATTGAAATCTGAAACATTGCCAAAATAAGAGGTATACGCTTTACGATAGTAGGCCAATACGAATTTGTTTACGTTTTCTATTTTTATGTGTTGTGATTATTTGGTTGTCCTTAGAAACGGTTGAACATTCTTTGCATAAGTCGATGTCAGCATTTGATTTCACCAAACATGTCATTTCATTAGAAATGAAAATGATGCCAATACGTTTTTAGGAGGTTATGTTTATGTGTGGGAATAATGAGTGTTGTACTTTCGTCTAAAACTTGTGCATTGATTCGTTTCTGCAGTAACCTTTCTCCGATATGAGTATTTATGTAATTTAAGGGGCTTCCTATTTGAATGGCGGATGAAAACAGAAGTTCATTGACTTTTCTCTAATAGGAAAATCTTTATCTTTTGGTACCTACGGATTTTCTCATTAAAACAAACTTTAAAATCTCGAAGACACTTTTTCGATTTGTGTGGGAATCTAACACGACTTAAAGCAGCTCCAATTAGAATTAATCTATGAAAGATCAAAGACAGATTCTTCTTTCAGATAAATATGTTTACATACAAATATGTATACATTTGAATTCGCATTAGGGAAATCTAAAGAGATAATTAAATTAGACTATAAGGATAAGGTCATAAGGTCGGGTATTGTACCTCATATTTAAACTAATCTCTGTTTTGGATTTAAAGTCGTTTTGTTTTGCAGTCGCTGATTGTGTGCGACAGGGTGGCTTCCCACTATGTAAATACTTCTATTACCATGTGTATTTATAGGTCAATGTACTTTTGTATAATTTACATATCATAAGAAAACATTAACAATTCCATGAAGGAGTTTGTTTTAAAATGTTTGTATAGTTTTCGTATTAATTTTCTTTGTAAATCCCAGTATAGTTGGATGTCGTCAGTCTAAATAAGTTTTAACGCTTGCTCATTGAGCTTAAGAAAGATCTTAGTTTTTTTTCCAATAACTGTCAATCTATCTATTTAAGACTTTATTACTTTTGTGTCTCACAATGCTTAAACCTACAGTAATTTTTCCTTTTTCTTGTTAGCCCCAATACAAACCGTACCAAATAACGTATTGGAGCAGTGGCTTAGCAGTTAGTGTGTTATAGTAATAAGCGAGGGGTCCCGGGTCGAATTCCGAACGAGCCAAATTACATCCTAAGGTTTTTTTTCCACTGCGAAACCTCTCGCGAACTCCTGACACACATCCGAGAGTAAAACTGTCATGAAAGGGCTTCTCAATTAGCCCTTCCATTCGTCCCAAGAAGCTAGGCCTTGGGTCCCACAGACCTGTCGCCCCAAAATATTTTTTTTTTGTAAATAACGATTTTAAATAAATGTAAGATGTAACTTCTCTAAAAACGATAAATGTTTTGAACCTATAAAATTTTTAAAACATTGGAAAAAAGTTTTACAAATTGAACACAAAGCCCTTATGGTAATAAGTGAACTTAAATAAAAAAATCAAGCATGTGTTTTAGCCAAACATCGCTTACCTAATGAAAAAATAAAATACAAACCCACTCAAAAGAACCAGCCATTTTTCTTTTTGGATGAGCTCTTTCCATTTGCACTTTAGGCGTCGGTCGCATCCAAATTAATTCCCAGATAATTGGATAATTGGATATTGGATTTGGAATATTACTTACTTTTAATTCATAAAGTTCAAAATAAATGTGATTGTTGAGTATATTATCTGCCTTCCGTATTTTATCTATTTTATATCCAACGGGATATTTCTGGTACACAACAGGTATAGGGATGGTCCTAGGACACATGCTTCAATTTTCTTTTGCTCTAAATATTCTAGTTCTTATGGTTGACAATTGAATTTGACACAATTTCCAAAGCAAAAAAAAAAAAAAAAAACATTCAAACAGAAAATTTTACAGTGTTTTCTTTTTTACTCTTTTTGTTACAGGTAATATCTCAATGTGATAAGGACAAGCTAAGGTTACCTATTCCAGAGAAGAGAAAAGCAGAGGAAAACGACTTGACAAAGGACTTAAAAAAGGTATATTCTTTTATCAATTTAAAACGCTGAATATTGAAATTATATATTCTTAGACCGTCTGTCGATTGCTCTAAATAACTATATTTGACGAATTTTTGACATTATGTGAGCTTTGAAAAGAGATTTTCACTCAACTCGAGTCTTGAACAATGGCTTATGTAATTTTAGACGTAATTCAGTGTTTATTTTTTTAGCAATTCCCAAGCATAATAATTAGCCAACAATTCAAAGCAGGAGCTGACTAGATAGTGTCAAAAAATTAACCGAATACAATTTTTTAGCACAACTGACTCACGGGCTCAATACGAACCGAGAAAGTTAAAAAGATGTGTATACAGTCAAATCCCTCTAAGTAGAACCTCCTGTAGCTCGAATTTCCCCTTTAATATGAATTTTTCGACCAAATTTTTGCATTCCCTTCAATTTTGCTTAGACAAGTCATTCTCGGCGCAGTGGCTTAGTGGTAGTGTGTTGGGCTACTAAGCGAGGGGCTCAGGTTCGAATCCCGAGAGGGCCAAATTACATCTTAAGGTTTTTTTCCACTGCGCCACCTCTCGCGAACGTCTGACAAACATCCGAGAGTAAAACTGTCATGAATGAGCTTCTCAATTAGCCGTTTGGACTCGGCGTAAAATTGTAGATCCCTTCCATTCGTCCCAAAAATTGAAAACCCACACAAAGCGAATGGTTGCGAGAAGCTAGGCCTTGGGTCCCATAGACCTGTCGCGCCAAAATATTTATTTATTTATTTAAGTCATTCTCGAAGTCAAAAATCCCTCTAACTCAAACATATTATTCTGTTGATTCTTGACTTATTACAATATTCCTCTAATTCGGAAAGATCTTTAAAAATAAAACGCGCAACATTTGCAGGTGCGCAACACTTGTGTTGTTGTTCTAGTAAGAGTGATGGGAATTGTTCAAAATGTAAATACTTTCCTATTTTTTACCTTAAATAAATTTGCTTAAACAAATGTAGTTAATACCTCTAACTCGAATTTTTCCAGAAATCTCTAACTCGAATTAATTTTATCTCCCATGAAAATTCGACTTAGAGGGATTTGACTGCATATTATTTTACAAAACTTTAAGTTTAATTTGCACTTATATCATTTAACTTTTCATTAAATCCAGGTTTCTACTTTGTCCATTTCCTTTAAAATCGCGGTTTAGTTAAGGAACATCTATTCTGGTCTAGCGGTGTCAGTTAGAATATTTATCGTGAATTATTCAAATTATTGCTTAGCTACCTGATGAACAGATTTCCTTGGAGAATGCATAATAGTAGATGTGTTAAAGGTCAGAAAATATACCATCTAATTCTGCTGTTTCGTAGACACGGAAGGATCTAGCGCGCTTCTTGGAAATTTTTGTTTAAGTTCTGGATAGCTACATCCAACAGATTTCTTTCTTAGACTTACCTTACTGGATTCCAAAATGATTTATCTTTGTGAGCAGACATATTTGCCTATTTGTTTACCCTACGATTCGACATCTTTTCAAGGATCCTAACAAATATGTTCAATATTTACCCCCGAAACGGCGTTTAAGCGCAATTGTATACATTTTATTTTGTTAATTTTTTATATTAATGGGAATCCGGAAAACAGCCACATTTAGTTATTTTTTTATATTATTGTCGGAGCAGTGGCTTAGAGTTAGTGTGTTGGACTACTAAGCGAGGGGTCCCCGGTTCGAATCCCGAAAGAACCAAATTACATCTTAAGGTTTTTTCCACTGCGCCACCTCTCGCGAACGTCTGACAAACATCCGAGAGTAAAACTGTCGTGAATGAGCTCTCAATTAGCCGTTTGGATTCGGCGTAAATTTGTAGATCACTTCCATTCGTCCCAAAAATTGAAAACTCACACAATACGAATGGTTGTGAGGAGCTAGGATTAGGGTCCCACAGACCTGTCCCGCTAAAATATTTTTATATATTATTTAATATATTATATTATTTTAATATATTATTACTACAAAACTGCTGCTGAAATAAATATTTGACTAATTAAATAAATCTCTTTCAGGCAAAGCTTGAAACAAAGGCCCTAAAAGCAAAAAGACCAGGATTTACTGATGAACGCTATCACGAGACATCATATTTTATTGAAAATGGTAAGTCAAACCGTGTCAGTTGCTATTTTTTTCATTCCCTCGGATATATTTAGCATTGAATCCTTTTCAAAATGTTTTATCACATCCCTGCAAATTTTCAGGTCTTCGAAAGGTTTATCCGTATTATTTTACATTCACTACTTTTACGAAGGGTAGATGGGTCGGCGAAAAGATTCTTGATGTTTTCGCTAGAGAGTTTAGAGCGCATCCCGCAGAAGAATATGAACGTTGTATTAAAGCCGGTACCTTAACAGTTAATTACGACAAAGTCCCAATTGATTACAGATTGAAGCATAATGACTTGCTTGCGAATATTGTTCACAGGTAAGTTAGTAGTTGATTTAAAATCATATTCCACAGTTTTTATGATTTTTTAATAACAATCCTGACCCTTTTATGAAAAACTGTAAACACATTTTGAATGCGGGTTCATTTCCGGACAGATAAACAGATTCATTGCATTTCTATTAACTAACGAAACAACCACAAACACATTCAGAATGTCTTCCTTATTCATTTTTGTATTGTGAAGTGCACAATTCAACTAATTAAGTTTGCAATGCTGCACCGAAACCCTTTTACCTGTTATTCATAAATAAACTGAAAAATTCATATGACTGCAAAGCAATTTGAGGCAGAACTTTTGGGACAATCCACAAAAGTACCCGTGACATGAGGCATATAAATAAGAGGCGGCTACATGTGTGTTGAGCATCAAAATTAAAAATTATTATTAAATGAAATTCTGATGCATTTACTAGCAAGCTTTGAGATCGGAATAATAAACCGGAAGATTGTTAACAATTATTGTTTCCGAAATCAATACGAAATATTCCTAAAAAATACTACTCTCGAAAGGTTGTGTTAATATCGGATTATTTAATTGTTTTAAGTTACTTTTAACCTTTTCTTTACTCTAATCTTTTAACGGCTGACAAACATCCTGTACATGTAATATTCTCTAAAGAAAGCTTTTTAACTGCCTATGCAAAAATCAAGTTCTATTTAACCAACTTTATATAACGGTAATGAATTTTATTTGCTCTCATCGAATTTCGCAGTGTTTTTTGTAAATGTACCGTATTGATTGGTTTAATATTTAGATGCAAGCCAGTCGGCTTGGACACGTTTTCCAATATTTGAAAATGTATGGTGAAAGGAAAAGAGTTTTAATGTTTAACAGCCTATTAAATGTTTATAACGGTTGCTGAACGCTGACATAATGAATTTGTTAGAATTGTTATATGAATATGGTAAATTTTATTTTGTAGATCCATTACATTCATACATACATATATTTATATCATTTTAAAATATTTTTTTAATATACGATTCAAATGGCGGGTTATTTCTTAGGTCAGAACGGGAATAAAAAAACAATAGCGGGCCAATTTCAATTATTTCGGGTTTACTTTAAGATTTTTTAAATCAAATGAATAATAAAATAAATAAAAAGCGATATATCCTAAGCAATCACCCACCAATAAACGTATTAAACTGAAATACCATGATATATAAATTTTTTATTAATACTCATTGCTCATTCTTTTCTTTTTTAATTTAATTGAAAAAAGAAAATGTTATTATTTCTTAATTTTACCTCGATTGTATTGTATTATAAATGTATTTTACAGACATGAAGTTCCAGTCACTAGTCAACCAATCACAATAGTGCACATGGACGAAGATATTGTGGTTGTGAACAAGCCGGCATCAATACCCGTAAGTGGCTTAAAAGACCGCCATAAGTATGCCTCAATATTGATACACTGTATTCTAAATCTCGTACATGTAATCTTAATTAACATTTCATAATTAACGGTGTTGTTAACGTTTGAAAAATAATATGCAATGCATAATAGACGTGTTTAGTGGAAAGTTTGAAAATTTATATCATAATTATTAAATTTATATTATTATTAAAATGTGAAAATACATTTAATCATTTGGTCAGTATGTAACACGGCTAATAATACATCAACTTTTCCTTATTAGAGAATGTATGTTTTGTCTTGAATGTGTGTCTGTTTAATAATTATCAGTTTTGATTATGTTCGTATAGAAATTGCTTGTATCATCCATTCCAAATCAATTTGATTCATATATTCATGTAGGAAATTACTTCTTTTATCGAAATGTTTTGTCTTTGTGTTCTATACAACTAGGGTAAGGTTGCGAAAACTTCTGTGCATAGTAGATGAGTATATTTCAGTTTTGAAATATTATTCCTTTGTCTGTTCTATTGGCTATACGTTACCTACTAATTTTGTGAATTGTTATGCTAGCAGATCCGTCCATCATCACTCGAGTGTTTTGTAAATAAAAGAATCAAATTGATCAGAAAATTAAGTTACTTTGATTGATATGCTTTGTTTATTTTTTATTTATTTTGACAAATAACTTTTGGGATTGTGTTTTATTGCTTGAAAATTTAACTGAGCCAACTATGGAACAACTCACATACAACTGACAATAGGTAAAATAAACACTCTTAAATGGGTGAGTCTTGTTTCTTAATTATTCTATCAGTAAATATCTTTTAAAGGGAAAGTGAGTTTAAACCAGTGATTCCCAAAGTGGTCCAGGTGGATCCCCAGGGATCCACGGAAGACTCGACGAAGGTCTACGTTGGCATGGAAAATGGCTTCGATAGCAAAGAAAAATTTGTTCAGTTAGGCTGGCATATGGAGAGATAGTCTGTTTTCCATCTTTAGTAGAATCTTCACATTTTTTGACGAGTTTTGGGAATATGGCAAAAATGTAGCAGCGGGGGTCCACCGAAAATGGAAGTTGTCTAGGAAAAAAAAAATTGTTTGGGAACCTCTGGTTTAAACAGAGGAGCATCTTCATATGGAATAAGGATTATTTTACTCTAGGTGTGCAAACTGTTTCTCCATTTCCACACCAGTAAAAATAGTCACCCAAAAATTGTTTGTGAAAAAACTGTAGATTTTTGACGGAAGATATGATTCCAAACCAAGTACAGTGGTGGGAATCTGTAAGCTGAAAACGTTCAATCGTTTTCGCTTAAACGAACGTTTTGCTTCCTATTACGACGTTTTCGTTTGCTTTGCTTCATGTTACTCCAAAAAAGAAAGACATTTTTTCGTTTCATGCGAAAGGAATACAGCGAATGTTATTCGTTTGACGTTTCTCAATAACTTCGGTGTGGTTGTGACTAATTTTTATTAGTTCACGTATTTCACAAAGTGATGAAAGCTATGTGGTGGATTGTGTAACTTTAAGAACAAATTCGAAAAAAATATTAGAGATTGTTATAATTTGTTGCGTTTGTGTTGTTGTTGACGTCGTCTAAAAATGTAATTAATTCAAATAAACTGTTTGTATGTCGATAATATTTAATTAAATATACCTTGATTATTATTCGAATGTAGCCAGGAACTGTATATTTTTACACAAAATTATAAGTACTCAATGTCCGTCTTACTTGTATAACAGACTTAATTTCACTCGCTCCTCTAGAACTATAAACCTTATTCCCTCTCGTTGTAATTACCTTCACTCTTCACGTTTATTTTTCATTCATGCTGTTAGACTTTGGAACTCCCTACCCTCTAGAATCAAAAACATTTCAAACCCTATCAATTTTAAAAGTGCAATCCTTCCTCATTTTTCCAACTTATCCCACTAAATCTGAACTTGATATTTTTTCTCCTCCTTTCTTTCACCCCTTATATTAAGTTACTTAATGTAAATTAGCTTTAAGACTATTCAAATTTCCTAAGTGAGAATTCTAAGTACTACAAAAGATCATATCTTAATGTACATACCTTTTTAATAAAATAATTGAATTGAATTGAATTGAAAATGTTCAGCTGAGCCGTCAAAACAATATATTGGATAAATACCGCTTCTCAAATCTTAACTTTTTTGTCACACCGTTTATTAAACCCTTGCGAACGAGAAAAGATAACGAAAGCAGTTACATGAAGCAAATTTTCGCTTTCGCGTGATTTATTTAGTTTTTAGAAATGCAAAAGTGGTTTTCGTGGAATCCCGCCCCAGCTTTTGACGTCAACTGACAACTGACTTTCAACGTAGTTAGTTTACAGCTTGATCTACCAAATTTGCATATTATGCTTGTGAATAGGACGATGATGTGTGCAGTGAGCTATAGAAATTATTTCTGTCTTCCATTCCCAATTAAAAAAAATTAACATTTTTCGACCATAGTAGTAACTATATTCACACCAGTTTTTTTCCTTTTAACAAAATTAAATATATATCTGCGACTATAGCATACAAATATTCCTTTCAAATAGTGGCCTGTTTACAATCGGAGGAAGTCTGAAATATTATTCAATTTCAGAAGAACAAAGTTGAGAACAATGATAGCAATACTCTTCGGGCACTGTCTTCTTAGGAAGCATACCATGAGACTAGGCTTAATAGTGATACATGCAGGTACTGTGAGGACCTACAGGTCACGGAAGACATCTCACACCTGCTTTGGGAATGTCAAGCAATTGCTCGGGGTAGAAGAAAGCATGTACTTCTTTAATAATTTGGAAGAAGTTGGTTCCTCAAATAGTTTTGAGAACATACTCAAATTCTGTGGGAAATCGAATGCTTGGGTGAATTGGTTTAGGTCTTTTAGCCGTAATGGTTCCCTGGGGATGGCGATGGGTCCGATATGGTGCCTGGTCTATTGTGACGATCTCACAACCCCCATCAGCCGGTCGTCCCTAAGGCGAATTTTGGTCAAAGACTTGTTCATGTTCCCGTACATAGTCCAGTCCGTGCATCAGCTGCTGCCTGTCGACCGCCAAACGCGTGTAACCTACGCCCAAGCCATCCTCAATCTCGAGGACGAAGTGGACGATTTTTTGATCAAAATAATAATGAGCGAAGAGGCTCTTCTCGCTTCTGGGGCACCGAAAATCCACGAGTAATGCACGAGGAGCCATTACACCCGCTCAAAGTCACTGCATGGTGCGCTGTTCATGCTGGAGGAGTCATCGGGCCATTTTTTTCGAGAAAGCCGCTGGTAAAACGACAACAGTGGACGGTGCGCGCTATAGGGCCATGTTAACCGAGTTTTTTCTGCCGCAATTGGACGAATAAGGACTGGAGGACATGTGGTTCCAACAGGACGGAGCTACGGCACGCACGAATGCGGCGTTCCCCGGTCGTCTCATCTCTCGTTTTGGCGATTTGCCCTGGCCCGCAAGATCGGCCGATTTAACCGCTTCAGACTTTTTTTGTGGGGTTTTTTGAAGTCCTGCACAAAAAAATGAAGAAAGCCAACACTTCCATAATTATTTTAAGCCATCAATCAGCGTGTTTACGTAAACAAGCCCGAGAACCTAGAAGCCCTCAAGGACAACATTCGACACGAGTGCGAGAATCTGTCGCCCGAAGTTCTCGCCGAAGTGATGAAAAATGCCATAAAACGAGCCCGTATGGCAATCAATAAAATTCTAAAGGTTCGAAGTTTTTCATTCAGAAAAAAAATGAGAGCCAAACAAGATCGCATGACTTCTTTTGGGACAACTTGTACATATACATCTGACATTCGATCATCTTTCAAAACTTTTAAGCGATTTAATGCAGACTTATTATTTCCTAAAAAATTTACGGTTTTATACAAAAGCCCAAAAAAAACATAATGGGCATAATGAAAATAAGACTAGAGTTAGTAGTAATGCCAATACACCACGAGGATATACTCTGATACTACCAAGTATTTGCTTTAGGTAGATACATACAAGGAGGTAATAATAATTACATAGATATGTTCATATTTATATATACTTGCAATATGTTTCGGTCTGGCGGTTAACATTATACGTTTTGTAGTCCTACTTAGCTATATGTTTTAAGAACCTGTGTGGCTGCGAAAGTTGAAAAAAAGTTAAGGCAACACCAAAGGCTCTCCAACAATTTGAAATTTCTTTGTTTTAGGAACACAAATTCGGTACATATGTATATTGTGACTGCGCTTTGTGACAAAGTAAAAAAGTTCACTACTTACTGTTGGAGCATACGGGCGGAGTAGGCGTACAAAGGTCCTTTGCTTTAGGTTGAATCTACACATCATGTTGTAACGTTAATGGGGGGATGTAGTATTTTTCTTTAAAGAGAAATGCACATGGAAACACATAGTGCGTACAATCGCCTATTTCTACTTTGAGGAGTTTTCCACATTCAATGTGGACGTGAATCATTATTTTTTAATTAATCACGTCTCGTTGCATCTACAACAACATTTAGTTCAGTGACAAGCTTTAACTGATAATATTCGTATTGTACCTACGTAGAATAGGGATCGTATATAGAAAGGGTTTTGATTGTGGATATGTTTACTCGATCAAAGGGTTTTAATTCTCATCAGACATATTCGAAAAGTACCATGTCGTTTTCCATTTTAACAGATGATGATATTTTTTTTTAACATAGTTTCACTAATTCTTGAAATGCTTTTCTTTTTGTCTTCATCTTCAGGCGGAAATATTTGGGAGTCGAAGTAGAACGTGTTAGCAATAGTTGTGGTTATGGAATAAAATAAATAAATAAGTATGGCACGAGTTCATTTTCACAAAAGCTGTGTCATAAATAATCTGAAACCAGAGATTATTTGAGATCGATTGCCATTTAAATTGTTTGTCCAGTTAGTTGATGATTTTTTCTTTGTTCAGGTAGAGAGCTGGTCATTGATATGTAATAGAAATTAGAGCTGAGATCTGCCCAAAGGAAACGTTTGTATAAATCCGCAGAGTTGTGACGTTTTATAAGGGTGCAATTATAGCGGCACGAAAAACGAAACCGTACAAATTTTCCTTTGCTTTTTTAACCCCTTAAACTTAAGGGTTGAACTCAATGTTGCTTGTGAATTTTAAAATTGAATTGTTGAGTAGCATTGCTTGAATATAATTGGGTCCTGTAGTATTTTTAAAATCCAGGTCTTTAAGTAAACATTATGTTGCTCGGTGTCAACATTTTACATCCATTATCGATGATTTCAAACTCGGGATAGATGTCGGCTCCAGTTATGCAGAATCTAGACTCTAAAGTAAAATAGAGTAGACTTACAAAATATTATCTTTTCTGTGCCGGTAGTTGGGACTGCTATTTCTTAAATGATTTATTCGTCGCTGTGGTGGCTTTCTTGCATTCTTTGTTGAACCAGAGTTTGTAGAAACCTTATATTTTGATGTAATAAGGGCTATCAAGTATCTATCATACTCAGTAAAATTGATTTGGTTACAGCTTTCCGACAGCACATCAGCCCAATTAGATATGCTACAGTTTCAAATTCGATGACAGCGCGTCTGGATAGCTTATATCTATTACAATATAATCCGAACACCCCAAGGGAGTGGATTATAAAATAAAATCGGGGTGGACTCGTATACAAGCTTATTTCTCTATCTTGTTTGTTGTTTTGGGGCATTGAAGTCGCCGACAATTATGACTTGAGCGGTCGAATGCTGAATCTGAATCCAGTCAACTCTATCTCTATCGGATTTGTAGAACTTTGAAGAACGGCCTTTCCTCTCTTCTTTTTATTCACATGCTAGATCTTGTCGGGCATATAAGCAAAGCCCTCCTTGAGTCAAAAACCAGAATATACTTTAGAAAAGCGAAGATATGTAGAGCCTGTTAATGAATTTATTTGCATCTCGGTTAAGACTAAGATACGATTGTCATGAAGTCTTAGTTATTGTTGTCTCTCTGACTAACCTTTTTCCAGCTGCTTTCTTCCAAATCAACAAGAGAAACGGTCTAACGGACTTACGGTCTTACTATGACAAAATCACAGATAAGTAATGAGGCAATCCGTTCTTGTGCGTGCCCCTGCTAACCGATTTCGTTATTGAACTAAGCGCAGTTCACAATCGTGGTCAAATTTTTACATTTATTGTATTAATATATGACGCGGTTTGCTCTATTTCCACCGCTGAGGTTAATGCTTCTTGGCCGTCTTCTTAACCGGACCATGTTCATTGTTTTGCCTATTTTATCAATCGCATCGAATCTTGTGGTTCGTTTATGCGAAGTCGCCTGTCTTCTAGTTGTTGCCAAACTATTAATTTGTAAATTTGTAACTTCCGCACTTTTAGGATTTATATGAGCTCCATTTAACTCCAAAACTAAAATTTATAAATATTTGATTTTCTCTAAAATCTGCTCTACCAGTTTGAGCCAATGAACATGTCCAACGTACATTAGGAGAGTAATGGATGAACCAAATACATTTGAGCTCGAAAATTCCAAGTATCTTTGTATTATTTTATTAGTTTGTTTTCAATCCTTATACAATTACAGCCATATTTAGGTATAAGATTCCCTTACGACGCCTCTACGTTGTTGTTCAGTTATATATCGTGTACAAATTTATGGAGCCTCTACGTGCCTTTTCTAAAATTGTTATTTATTAACATTTTTCCGCAATTTTCGGCTTTACAAAACGGATTTTGTGTCTGAATAGGTAAGAATTTGGATAAACTATTACAAAAAACTCTGAAATCTATTACTTCCAATATCGAATAGCAAAGGCCTGGCCAAAGGGAAAATCCCGAAAAAACATGAATAAAATGACAACCTCTAAACGCAAATTTTTGCGTTTAAAGTTACGCAGCCTCAAGTCAACGTTATTTTTGTTTATAAATCACGTTTTCCCGCGTAAGGGCGTTGTAGAGACTGCATAAAGTTAAGCAGACTCTACGCTGGGTTTATAAATAAGGCTGTTAAATTTTTGATGATTTATTCACAATTTTCGAATAAACAAAAAGCATTCAGATATGTATTGAAGGAACTGATAACTGAAATTCTTGAAACAACATGTCAATTCCTCCAATCAAAATGCTAGCGATTTATGACAGAAGGTGGCTATCAGTTAGTATTTTCGCCTTTACTTGGGGGTCCGTGGCTATCACATTTGTCGACAGCATCCTTTCTCTTAAAAATAAACTCGTCACTTACATTGTAAGTCAAATCGCCACAAAATTGGAAGAACAAATTGGAAGCTGAGCGGTAGGAAAATGCAGACGATTAGAAAGTCAAAATGCACACAGCATTCAAATGAAAAATGAACTTTCGATTAAAAGATTGAAATTTCTGTCTGTTCCAATGTCAAACTACAGATTCTTCAAATTCGACGCACTTTTGAAAGAAATCAAAGTTCAAAATAAGCATGGTTATAATGAATGTCACTTTTTTGTAAAGTTAATTCAACATTTATTGCGTGAATGTTTTTTTTTTAATTTTGTGGATGTTTGTAGATACTTAATATTTTTTTCTAGTGGAAATAGTTTTCCAAATCTGTGAAAATTTGTGCATTATGAGATTTAAAAATAATATGTAAAACGTTTTTAGGGGGCATTTTCCGTGTATTTTAAAGATATTCAAATTTGGAAGTGACATTTTCATAACTGTAAGAAAAATGTACTGCTTCGTTTACTTTCATTTATATTTAGGAGCCCTCTGGCTCTACTGCCACTAAAAAATATATAAATTAGTCATTCAACAGATATCGCTAATCGCTGGAGATGTTTGTGTAGTTCAGCATGTATGTGTAGTTGTTTACTACATACACTCACATTATCTATAGATAGTTCACCCACCTCCAAAAATGTCCCATCATAGTTTAAGCTTATTTTGTCCGCAATTTTAAAAAGTATAATTAATAAAAACAGTTTTGAAATTGTCACATTCAAGAGTGGGTGCCCCAAAGACCAACATGTCCTCCAAAAAGTATTTAATTAGCAAAGCTGTATTTAAAACATGGAATTTGTTGTTTTCTTTGTCAAAGGTACACCCTTGTGGAAGATATCGCCATAATACCGTAGTTTTTATACTAGCAAAAGAATACAATTTAAAGAATCTAAGGACAATTCATAGATTAGATCGTCTTACTTCTGGACTCTTACTGTTTGGCAGAACCCCAAAGAAGGCACGACAAATGGAACATCAAATACGCAATAGACAAGTACAAAAGGAATATATTTGCCGAGTTGAGGGAGATTTCCCTGAGTAAGTACTGCATTTGCCCATTTTGAGTTCATAAGTTAATATTTTCTTAAATTACAGCGGAGAAATTGAATGTAAAGAGCCCATTGAAGTTGTAAGCTATAAAATCGGTGTCTGTAAAGTATCACCAAAGGGTAAAGATTGCACAACTACTTTTCAAAAAATTGCACATAATGGCAAAACGAGCGTTGTGCTTTGTAAGCCATTGACAGGACGAATGCATCAAATTCGAGTACATCTGCAATATTTGGGTATGTATATATTGTAAATATAGCCTTTACCATATTTGTTAATCTTGATGTTACTTTTTTGGTTCATTTTAAAAGATAAGCATCCGAAATACTAAATGAGTTATGCTAGCTATCTGAATTTTTAGGGGTGGCATACTCAACTGCTATATTAATATCTCTCACACGTAGACGCATCGGTTTTTCATTGCTGTGCAACTTGGTGTCTCTTTTAAACTTAAATTTAACCCAAAAATGTTATCAAGTCATGGGGGAGGTCTAACATATTACACGCTTCCACAGCTTTGGCGTTTCTAAGCCTTAAGTATGAACTACATCGAAACAAAAGTTGAAAAAAGTACAAAAAATAGAAAAGAACACAACTAATGGTGAAGGGAAGTTGTTAAGAATAGTTACTGCCTAAAACACAACACATTCACTTGATTTTGTTGTTGTTGGGAAGATTGTGCAGAGATGTAATGGCTTGTGTAATTTGTTTTCCAATATGTTGTGTATTATGATTGAATTTCTACCACTGGGCAAACTCTAGTTTTAATAAAAACGTCGTTAAAGTAAATGGAAGGACATCTTATTTAAAAGTCGGCCGTTATACACGTTGCCACTACTGTATCCACAGCAAAGAACGCTTTCGTCAAGTTTTTCCAGGTTAGCATTAATGACGCTCCTGTGACATAAGCATTTACAAAAAGACTTTCACCATGTCTGGCTTCCTTGTTCATAAACAAAGCAGCAGTAGTGCTTTGTGGGCAATGGCTTACAGAGTTTTTAAAGCTTGAAGCTTAAAAGTTTTGGTTTTATTCTTTCAAGATTAATCAGCACTTTTGTTCACTGTTCTCGGAAAATTTCTTCAGTTCGCCACGGAATGTGCTACGCTGCCTCTCGCTCTTTTTGCAGAGGAGTTGATTCCACTTTTGATAGGAGCTCCTTTCATTTCATTTTCATGGCAATATTTATTTTCCTCTTAATTTGTCTATTTAATATATCATCTACTGGCATTGTAAAGCGAATTTTTTGAAAGCCTTCGCTTACTCCTGATTTTGGTTAATCCTTATAAAAGGAACAGTTTTGACTTAAAGTTGCTTCTGATTTCAGGGTATCCTGTTGTGAATGACCCTTTGTACAACCATGAAGTTTTCGGGCCTCTGAAGGGTCGTGGAGGTGACATCGGAGGCAAAACGGATGATCAGTTAGTGCGAGACTTGATTAACATACACAATGCTGAAAACTGGTTAGGAATAGATGGCGATTCTGAATTGTCGTTATTTAAATCTATAAAAGCCGATGGAGATGCGGATATATTAACTGGCGGGTCAAAAGGTACATATATTTGTACACAAGAACATATCAGGTGTAATTATTGTACATTATTGTTTACAGTGACTTTGCTGAGTGATGATGACTCTGAAATCGTGTCCCGGGAAGCATCACCATGCTCTGAAAGTCCACGCCAAATATTGATAGACTGCGAAAGTCTTAACGAAAGTTCATCTATTTCCAATGGTGTATGTATTAATGTTAACTCTTCTGCCAATAGTGATGAAGTTGCCGCTTTACAATTACAAGAAAAAGTAAATAGTGTTAATGCGATTATATACCTTTCATGCTCATTTTCTTATTTTTTTGTTAGCCGCAGGTAACAGTTGCTACTCAAACAGGACATGAATCTCCAGATTTGGCTTTTAATGCAGAAAAGATGACAACTGATAAACATTGCTATGAGTGCAAGGTGCGCTATAGAGACCCTAAACCTAAGGATTTAGTGATGTATCTGCATGCCTGGAAGTACAAGGTAAATAAGGCGTCAAGGATTAAGCCGACTAACGTTAACTTTGTTTATTTGCAATACATTTTGAGCCTCGCCAATATTTGAAGCATAGGCATTTAAATAACCAAGAACAATATCCAAACTGTTTAATGTATATATTTAGCCAGAGAAGCAAGGAATAGCTATGCTATGCTTGAAAAAAAAATTGTTTAATTGCACGATACCTATTTTATTTAGCTTTCTTATGTCTTATTCGATTTATTTTTTGAAATATCTCCAGAGCAGTTTCCGTAGATCTGTCCGCTCTGTAGGTGTGCTGACGATGATGAAGAGGCGATATACTTAATACATCTTCTCTCAAGTAGTTGTCCACAGCCTTTTCCATCGTTTTGAGAAGAAACGAAGTAAGGCTGATTGGTCTATAGGACTTCGGTAGACTTGGGTCCTTTTTTGGCCAAGTAGCAGTTAGTATATGTAGTTATTTATCACTATATTCACAATTATGTCGACGTTTTGTGTATCACAGTTGTAGTTCTTTTATAGAATATAAATAACGAGTGATTAGATTAGAACACTTCAATTACATCTAAGTTTGCACCAAGAATGCCCATTTATTAATGAATTTTTATATAAATATAGACAGCTAGAAGCAATAGAAGTGAAAAAATTTAACGACAATACATACTTCTTCTATAAAGAAGCTTAAAAAACAACAGCATGTAGAATGGATGAACATCAAAGATCAAACCACCAAACCATACTACTGGCCTGGAGTTTGAGGCTTTAAATGATTTTATCTACATTACTAGCTGTATGCTGTACCCGCCCGGCTTTGCCCGTGCAAAATGTGGTTTCTTTGATTATTCGTTACAATGTGCTTAGTATTTTTTTTATGAATAAGTGTAGGTACATGTGCTTAAAAAGTTTATGAAGAATAATAATACTTCAAATTCGTAAAACATCTCAAATCAAACAAAGCTCCTTTTAACAATATATAAATACTAACCAATGGCATTCATTTTTAACTTTCTCGTATACGTAGTAAGAGAAAGGTATTGTAATCGTACAAAAAATCGAACTCGAGATTTTAATCAAATCTGACATTACGATGATAGAGGAACTCGAAAAAGTGGGTCTCGCAATTCTGTCCGTCTGTTCGTCTGTCCGTCCTTCCCGAGCTCTACAGCGCAAACGGCTGGAAGGATTTCTTTCATACCTCGGATTTGGAGTTGGTGGGCTTACAGTTCGGGGCCACTTTTTTTTTTGCACGTTAAGTGTTGCCGTTCTAACGGTATTCAGCAATTTTGAGTTTTTCGAAAACGGCTCTAACGATTTCAACCAAAATTGTTATTTGGGATTAAGTAGGTGTAACTAAGATGGCTGCATACTCAGTTTTTCGCAGAAAAATCGAATAACGGTAATTTTGAAAATTGGTCATATCTCAAAAACGGTCATTCCCAACATGATGGCAAACTCAGTTTTCCCCTAAATTATCGTTCAACGGACTAGTTTTTTAAGACTTTATTTAACTATGGTTTACTTGGAAACGGCTATAACGATTTTAACCAAAATGTATACTTGCACTACCATATATGGGGTTAACATGGCTGCATACCCAGTTTTTGGCTAAAAAGTCGAATAACAGTACTTTTGAAAAGTGGCCTCATCTCGAAAACGGTCAATACGATTGCAACAAAAATTAATTTTGTATGTAATATGGTCATTCCTAACATCATACACAACTCAGTTTTTCTCTAAATTGTCTATAATAGATTTTTGAAAAAAGGCATATTTTGAGAATTTGGTTTTCTTTTATTTTACCTACATGAAAACGGCTTAAACGATTTTGGCCAAAATGCATACTTGGAGTAAAATTGACAATTTCAACATTATTGCGTCCTTCATTTTCGATTCTAACCACCGGAAACGCTGATTTTGAAAACTGTTCATATCTCGAAAACGCCAATTTCGATTTGGATAAAACCTTAAAAACCAAGTAATACTAACATCCTGAACAATACCCTGTACTCAGTTTTTAGCTAAATAGTTGATCAAGATAATTTTTCGAACTCAACATTGCAATATTTGTTACTATCTTGTACGCATTATTTTCCAAAATCAGCTTTAAAGATTTTTACTAAAATGCTTATTTACGATAACATAAGTATTCTTAATAAAACTCCGTACTTAGTTTTTCTTAGAAAAATGCAAATAATGTCGTCTTATAAACATTACCGCACTATCACATGTAATCACAACTACTGGAAACTCCTTTTAAGCAAATATTTCCCACTTCTTTTTTTCAACCATATGAATCGAATCATGAACCTTAAAATAATTCCAACCAATTGGAGTCTACACTATCAGAAACCCACACTTCATTTACCCCCAAACACGTGCAAATTCAAAAACAAATCTTTGAATTCTTACATCACAAACCCTATTTCGAGTCATAGCCACCTACCAGCATCACCAATTTGAAAAGTCTGGTTACATAGCCTATAAACAATAACAAAAGAAAAATAAACCAACCAAACTGATGATATGAACGAGAAAGTTTCGTGCGATCCAGTGGTGCACTTTATTGGTAAAATGTAGTATTCCCGAACTCTATCACATCCACATTTCTCATAACGCTTAAATTGGCGAATAAGATATATTTCTTTCCAGTTACCACTCTATAGAATAATTCGTCTTCCTTCTTATTAACGTTATGTTAACAGGTATTCGATTCACTGTCTCTCTCAATCCCGTACCTAAACATTTCACACCGTATCTGCTATCTCTCAATCCCACGCCCCCCGGCCTGCACAACAACCATGACACACCCAGGATATGCGATTTATGGATAAATAAAATTAAATGAAATAGAAACTCATCAAGAGAGCAGGACAAAGACGGTATAAAAGCATCGACACACACGAAACACCTCACATTACATACCTGCACTGCATCCGCTGTACTGTGTGATTGAGCATGACCAAGCGGGTTGAACAAAGAGGTGTCAAACACAGTATACTCTTCTCTCCTCAGGGAAGAAAAAATAGATACAAATAAATGTTCTTTCAAAATCAACTGTCCAGTGACAGTGAGAGCTTTAATAACCCGACATATTTGGGGTTACCTTTGCTTTGTCGTGAAGACGACGATGATGGATGAAAATGGATACACACACATTATTTAGTTGATGGGTTACGTGTGTGCGCTTTTTTGTGAATATTGAATTTATTTGGTAGGTAGTCTTTAGTGTAAATTTGGTTTTTGTTAGATAGTGTTGAATGGTGGTAATTAAAAATGGAAAGTCGGTGGGAATCGTGTTATATGGACACCGCAGGATTTATGAATGAAATAGGAACTGAGCAGAAGAGCAGACACGTTTTTCCTACATATTTGACATTTCTTTTATGGGTTTATTTTTGCTAAGCAAACCAAACAGCATACTGTCTCTGTCTATCACAGGAGTAAAATAAAGTGAAAAGAGATGTACCCAAACATATTATGCGTTTAGTATGTTTGATTTGAGAATGAAGTGCATATCCACTCTTACTTAAGGTGGCGCTACAGTCCGGAGTTGACCTGGGTCTCTATTAATACGCCTCTCCAGTTAGCGCGATCTTTGGCCTACTGCCTCCAGTTGCACACTCCAAGTTGGTTGAAGTTCCCTTCCACTTGCGCGCGCCACCTAAGGCGAGGTCTTCCTCTACTGCGTTGTCCCTCCGGGTTGGAATCGAAGACTCTTCGGGCCGGAGCGTTGGTATCCATTCGCTCTACATGTCCTAGCCATCTTAGACGACTGATGCGTATTTTTCTGACCAGGTCGGTGTCGTTGTACAGCTCGTAGAGTTCGCTGTTAAATCTTCTCCTCCAAGGCCCGTCAACGCAAACGGGACCAAAAATCACTCGAAGAATCTTGCGATCGAAACGGCCAAGAAGATTTTCATCCGCCTTTGTTAGGGTCCATGCTTCTGCGCCATAGAGCAGGACTGGGATGATGAGGGTCTTATATAGAATCGACTTAGTGTTTCTCGACAAGGCCTTATGAATCAATTGCCTTCTTAGGCCGAAGTAACAGCGGTTGGCAAGTGTGGTTCTTCGTTTGATTTCTGAGGTGATATCGTTATCAGAATTAATAGCGGAGCCGAGGTAGACAAAGTCCCTAACTACCTCAAAATTATAGCTGTCCATCGTGACGTTCTGTCCGATTCCTCGATGTTGTGCGTCCCTTCTTGTTGACAGCATATATTTTGTCTTGCCCTCATTCACCACTAAACCCATTCTTGCCGCTTCCGTACTAATGATTGCAAACGCCCCAGTGACAGCTCGCTGTGTTCTGCCAATAATGTCAATATCGTCCGCGAATGCAAGCAGTTGCACTCACTTATGGAAAATTGTGCCTTTGGTGTTAGCTTGTGAGTTGCGCACAATTTTCTCAAGAATTATGTTAAAGAAGTCACATCAAAGGTCTCGGTGAGATTGTTTCCGACCTTAATGGAGCAGCGAGCGTTCTCCATCGTCATTCTGCACAATCTGACGAGTTTGGCAGGGATGCCGAGACTAGACATGTCTCTGTATAGCTCGTCTCTATAAGTGCTGTCAAATGCGGCCTTAAAATCGATGAACAGATGATGGGTATCGATTTGGACTTCTTGGGTTTTCTCCAGGATCTGCCGTAGTGTGAATATTTGGTCGGTTGTGGACTTACCGGGCCTAAAACCGCATATCCACTCACCCAGGTGAAAATAGTAGAAATGTTTCAAATTTTGCCAATTTATTTAAAAACCTTTTAAGATATCGAGATAATGGATATCCTATGTTGTACCTGTAGATGTCCTCTTTAAGCTGGCATTTACTATATTTAAATGCTCCCAGTATTTTCGAACACAAAGCGTTGCATAGGAAAAAGCGAAACGAAACGAAAAAATAAATTACTCTTGTCCAATTTTTTCCAGAATTTATAGAGATATAGAGTTGAAACAAAGGGGAGATTGTAGGCCTGGGTATCCGCTATAGGCCTGTGAAAAATGCACCAGAATATATTCAGCAGTTTCTAAGATTTTTGCATTTAAAGACACGCATTCAAATTCAATCTAAGTCGAACAGAACTACACCAATTTTATTTATATGATGATGATTTACCTATATTACCGCAAATAAATTTACACGTTAACCACTGTTACTTGCTTTCTTTTAAGCTGCACTCAACTAATATTAAGATTATTTTTATTAATTTCAGGGTCCTGGTTGGGAGTATGAAACTGAATTGCCAGAATGGGCTGGAATCAACTGGGTCGAACCAATATCTGATTGAACCGAAAGTCAAAAACAAATGTTAACTCTACAAAGAAGTGCATTTTAGTATTTTTAGAAATTTTACTCGCACAAGACGGCAGGATTTTTTATATAATGTATATTTATTATCATAAATCAGATCTAGGAATATACATAAATGTTTTTTTCTGATAATTACATTTATATATTTTATTTGGTAAAGAAATTAATATACTCACCTACATACAAATTAATACAACATCTTTGTTTATTATTAAATAAATATATATACATAAATATTATACTATATACATTTATGTAGATGTATAATTTATGTGTGTATATATATTTAAAGATGTAATATTTAATGCATATCAGAAGTTCTTGTTCTATGAGCAAACGCTTGAAATAACGGTTTTAAAGTATACAAATACTAAATTAACTGGGTTCTTATATATGATTGAATAATGTATCTCTAATGGACCAATGATGCCGATCACATCTATATAATTTCGTCTTATCAAATTCCCTGACTATTCACTAGTATTACTTTCAAATATTAGTTAATTGTGTTTTAAGTGAACGCTTATAGTTACAAAGGAAAAAAAACAGAAAACAAACATCCATTCTATAAAAAATATTTAAAATATGATATATATTAAATTGCTTAATTATGTAACAAAGATTAATACACAAATCGAATGGAATCATTTTGTATGCCTTTTTGTATATTTTGTTAAATAATGATAATAATGCTTCCTTTATTATATATTTATAAATAAAGTTTTTTTTTTTAAATAATAGTTTAAACAAAATGTTAATACAGATATTCAATTGCAATTGGAGGCAAATCTTTTTTTGATATTTTGTACAATATGGAAAGACAATATTAGCGAACAATTAAATATATCAAACATTTTTAAAATGTAATTGTAAAAATAAGTTTTAAGTAAATATAAACAGAATGTAATATACATACTATTGCTTCCAAGTGGAAGGAGTTTTGTAATAAAGACAAGTTTGTTGCTAATAAAGTTGTTTGTATACAAATAGCAGGCAATGTTAAATTCATAACGGAATCAATAGTTATTCATATAATGTATCTAAAGTGTTACGAAAACTTTCCGGTTATCCAATACTGATATGATACTTTCAAATATAAAATTTGTTGTTTTTTTATGCAGTAGAAGTTGTTATTTTAAATTCTAATTTTTGTTCTGTTGGATTTCGATACGAAGTCTGTGTGTAGCATACAATATTAATAAGGATATTATTTGAAAATAAAAAGAATATTTAATATGTATTTGCTTAAAAATGTTTTTTTTTTTTATTTTTGTATAGGTAGGTAGGTAAAGGGGCCAACTATGTAATTCGACTCTACTTTCAATTCTATTCGAAAGTTGTTCCGATTTGACTTTTAAATAGAACAGTTCTCTGAAAGTAGAATCGGAACTATTTTCGAATAGAATCGAAAGTAGAATCGACTTACGTAGTTGGTCCCCTAAAATGATTTAACAGCACCTACAGGGCTTGAAAATATGTATTAGGGACGTCAACCTTTTCACATCAACCATTGTTTCTTTTTCCCTACCTGGGGCTCTGGCTATTTGTTTTTGAAGCTATAATTCTCATAAAAGCTAAGACACAAGCTTAGTCCGAATACTGTCAATCTATTAATACTCTTGAGGAATCTGCTAAACTCAGTAAGATTCTATGCAAAGGACACTCTTTGATCAAGATAGCGGAAGGTACCTGGACTGAATCTACTGACGAATCCTTAGAGCTTCTACTTAACACACACTTTCCAGGTTGTACAGACTACTGCGAAATCCCGCTCAATGCGCCGGGAAATCTTAGCTCGCACCGGGAAGAAATAGAGCGCATTATAACCAAGGAAAAGATCTCCTGTGCCATTCATAATTTTGCTCCGTATAAATCTCCAGGGCAGAATGGCATTCTCCCTATCATGCTGCAAAAACACGAAGGGATAGTGCTACCCTTACTAAACCACGTTCCTCAGTCTTAGAGGCACGTCCGTATAGTCTTCATACCGAAAGTCGCAAAAGAGGTCACAAATCCGCGAAGGACTTCAGACCCATTAGTTTAACCTCATTCATACTCAAAACTTTAGAGCGAATCCTTGACCTTCACATAAGGACGGGCCTAGAAAGGTCCCCTAAAAGGTAGGTCTACGGAGACCGCCCTTCAGGAATCTCTCATGGAGCTAAGTGTGGAGAACCCTGCCACTTTGTTGATCATTTCCATACTCAAAACAAGGATCATTCGGACAAAACTTGGTAACACCCGTTCGAATCCAAATCAGTAAGCAGGGGAACACCTCAAGGTTGGGTGATCTCTCCCCTCTTATGGGTTATGGTACTTGACAAAATCCTGCCAAGTCTCGACAGTGAAGGCATAAAAGTTGTTGCGTAAGCGGATGACGTGGGTGTTCTAATATCAGGGATGTTTCCGGACGTGATTAGCGAAATCATGGAAAGAGCCTTGCGTAATAATAACGCTTGGGCTGCCAGTTATGGCCTATTGGTCACACCAACATCCTACTCTCCCTTCCCGACGGAATAGGATGCATATCTACTGACTACACTGTACCCATAATAACTTCTCTGTTAGATACCCCTCTAGATCAGATTGGGAGGTTAACGATTTCGACATACCCATCTTCACAGATGGAGATGGTTCTAAAATGAGCTGTGGAGTAGGAGCGTGCGTTTTTTCAACAGAATTAGACATCTCAAAATCTTTCTGCTACCCTAATACGTCCAGCGTCTTCCAAGCAGAAGTACTGGCAATTAAGGAGACTGCTTTTCAACATAGAGACATCCAGAAGAAAAATAGGTATCTTCGTCGACAGTCATGCTGCCCATCTTTTCTACCAAGTCAACGTCCAAGCTTGTTGTGGAATGCAGGGAGATACAGACCAGGGCGTGTCATCGGTTTGAAATCACTCTCGACTTTGTTCCTGGCCATAGGAACATAGAGGGCAATGAAAGAGCCGGTGCCAGACCTGACCAATTGTGTCATTTCTAGGAAGACTTGGCCAACCTACGACGATGCCAGATCTAATAACCTCTTGGATGTCGCCAGACTAACGGCAATTAATACGGGCCATTGGCCTCTAGGTACTCACGCAGCCAGGCTTGACACAAACAAGAGTGAAACGGTTTTCCACCTTCTTTGAAAATGTCCTGCCCTAGCCACAACCAGACATAGTGCACCAGGAAATCCTTTCTATGTTGACCTATCGGCCATCCATGATTACCAATTCAATAGAATCATTAAATTTCTTAACTCCACTGGCTGGTTTTGAGCTCCTGTAACATCCTTCTCCCCTTTCCATCTTCTGGTTCTGCTTGATTGTGGTTTTAAAACGGCGATCGTGCGTCATTTGTGCATCTTTCCTTTTAAGGAATTTTGCTGCCACATAAGCCAACTAATAATTGTTGAGAAAATTAGGTATTCATACATGGGCCGTGGAAACTTAAGTGAAGAGATATTTAATTCTCTGCGACGACTCTCAAGAAACCCATGGAAAAATCAAAAAACTTAATTAGAATTAAGAAAAAGCAAAAATATAGGAGTCGGTAGATAACAAAGACAAACAAGAAATAAATTCATTTTAGCCAAACTTTCAACATCCTTACCAACCCGCATCAATTGTGACATTTTAAACTTTTATTGGGTCGTATGAATAAAAACTAGCATCTGCCTTTAGTAAAAGCTAAAGCACTTAGCAATTGCTTTGAACCTGTATGAATAAAAACCTACTTTGCAAAATTCGAATATAGCATTTCCTTGCAGTTTCTGTCAAACCTGACCAGTAAATTTGAATTTCCATTGAGAGCGTAACGACCTTTGTGCAAAATTGAACAAAAGTGAACGAATTGAAAAAAATGCACCTGTAAACATAATTCTTGTTTTCAAAAAATAGCTTGGTGATGTTTCATTTCTCCTTCAAGTGCTGGAAATCGTATCCGATCGATGGGAAATATGGGAAATATTTCTGAACACAAGCCGATCGATTTGTTAAAGAATACCTATAAATTACAGAGAGGTTTTAAAAATGTAAGCTGGATCTTGGGATCTTTTATATAGGTTATCTACTAAGGAATGTTTGCGTCTTAACATTTTCATCTAAACAAATGTTAGTCCACACTTTGCGTGAAACGAAACAATTGCATTTTTTTTGTCCTGCACAGACAAAATTAAACTTAACAACTTTTGTACAAAATTGAAGATTATTTTATTTAAAAATGCGCGTTTAGTCATACGAAACGTAGCAAGTGCTTCTATTTTGGCATTTCTTTTGAGTAGCAATTGCTACGTGTTATTCATAAGGCTGGTACGCAGTTCACTTTAAATCCAATTTTTCATAAACATTTTCACTGCAAAATATCAAAATGAATTTTCCACATGAAAATTTTACCAGGCAGTACGCTGTTAAGGCTGGTACGCTGTTCAAGTGAAGGTGAAATTTTCACTACTCTTCAAAAACTGCTGTGAAATTGAAAGTGAAATTTTCACGAATTTTTTGGAGAGGAGTGAAAATTTCACTTCACTCGAACAGCGTACCAGCCTAATATACCACCCAATATAACAGTTTGTACTACACTTCGCAACATTTCGAACACTTAATTTCCATACAACTCGCCGCTTATTCAATGACACAACCGATTATGTACACAGTTAAAAATCAATTTCAATAATTTGCTATAACAACCCCTGTTTTATTCAACCGGTTAATTGATGACACTTCTAGTACATCCTTTGTCGGTTCGAGAATGAGATACTTCCTCCTTTCAATTGGGTTGATTTCAATATTCAAATATTCACACCCTAGTAATACACCCTAGTAATAAGACCAACGAGTAGTAGGGCTTTTTCTTCCCTTTAATTAAGGCTGGTACGCTGTTCGAGTGAAATCCAATTTTTCATACAAAATTTTCAATGCGAAATGTCAAAATGAACTTTCATCATGAAAATTTCACCAGGCAGTACGCTGTTCAAGTGAAAAATAGTTGTTCAAAAAGTGATTTGTAGAGGGCTTTACAAGCTATTTCACTTGGCTTTTATTGTCCGTTGCATTAAATTATTGACATTTCGGCGTAAAAATTTCACTTTAAATTTCACAGCAATTTTTTTGAGAGGAGTGAAAATTTCATTTCACCTGAACAGCGTACCAGCCTTAAACAATGTTTTTAGTCACAATTGGCAGCCATATTGACAGATGCGCAGAACGTTACCAAAATTATTGCTTCGAGTATATTACCTTTATGTATGTACTTTCGATCAACATCACCATCTAAAGGCCTCGTCAAACAGAGCGCGTTTTAACGCTCCGTTCTACCGCCGCGTTTCACCGCCGCGTTGTAATATACTGAATAACGTATCCCCCGTCACACAGAGCGCGTTTTCAACGCTGCGTTGAATTCACCACGGCGTTTGAACGCGGCGGTGAAACGCGGGGTTGTGAAAAATTACAGATTATTTTATGACGCGGCGCGTTTGAAATATTTTTTCAAGATTTTATATTCTAAAAAACGGAAAAATTAATTGAATGTGTTACAAATTACCCATATTTGTACGTTATGTTCGAGAATCGTATACAAATGCAATTTTAAAGGCTGGGATATGGGAGGCAATATCAAAAGAATTTCTCTTTTTATAAATTTCGTGCACCTAAATCCTTTTTCTTTTTAGGGAATTACATATCACGGCAAAAAAAGAAATAATTCTTCCTCCGAGCTGCTTGAGTCCAAGAGTCATGGACATTAATGAGATCATTCTGTTTGACGTCCTCTAACGCGGCGGTTAGAACGTTGCGTCAAAATAATCTTACCGCCGCGTAAATTAATCTCACCGCGGCGTTAAAAACGCGTTCTGTTTGACGAAGCTTTAAATCATCAGTGCTGTCAAAACTAAGATCATGCAATATAATACACTAGCTTCTTCGTCTATCATCTTTACACGTCAATTTCAATGAAAGCCCTGATAATAAACTAACTTTGAAATAATAATAGTTATTTTATGACCCTGATTCATCTAAGATCAATTAGTAAAAAAAGCCAAAATATTCAAAACAAGAAAAAAAAGCAAGCAAGCAAACCAATTAAATTTTAATTTTGTTTAAAATTAAAAAAGAAAAATGTTATGTATACAGTGGATACATTTTGAGTCAATAAAGCAATTAAAAAGACTGTAAAAAATAACAAATATGATGTAAACTAGGCACATTTAAGTACCTATTACTTATTGACAATCGAAGGCTACCTAGACAGACTAACAAAAATGTTCCCTTGCCTGAAAGTTACTTGAAAGTGCCTTGCTTACAGATTTTTAGTTAATTTATACAGTCAGTCTGGTTTCAGTACCTACAAACTTGAAAATTATTTTATTCTGTGGGCAAATTCTGCGATAATTGACACAAGGCAAGGTACATACATGAGTGTTCATACTGTGGACATAAGGTGTGTTTTTTTACGGTTTCATCTCAGCAAAGCAAAGTAAAACACACGCCTATAGTAATTACAATCACAATTTTTGATCTATTATTTGTAAAGTACCTAATAATCACTGTGATTGTCCCTTTTTAACTTTCTGGTATAGGTACGTAGTAAGAGAAAGATAATTATTGTATCGAGATTTTAATCAATTCTGCGATTACGAAGAAAGAGGAACTCAAAAACTGGGTCTCACAATTTGTCCGCCTGTCCGGCATTTTCTGTTGTCTATGCATATGCCAAACAACAAGTCAAGTGAATGCATCTTGGAACATACGCAACTCTAATCTAGAAATCTAAATATTTAAATGGTTGAAGATGAAGTTACAAACAGTTGACAAACGCGTAGAAGTAGGCTCTTAACAACGCTAGCTTGGAAATAATAGAACTGTTAAATACTGACAATGCAATCAGCAGATTAAGGTGGATAAACGATTTTTATGCTTAGGCAATTAATTTTTCAAATAATTTAAAAATAACTTGCCGATTAGTCGAACGACTCTTCAATAAATATCTTTAAATTTTCGAAATAAAAACATTTATTAATTTTTCTGTACGTAAAATTTTGTTCGTACAGAAAAATTATAGGTATATGAATTCTTATTCTAGAAAAATTTAAGATAATTTACTTCCTTTTTTTTGTTAAACTAACATTACAATTCCTAGGCAACATTTTAAGACCAAGATTGAGTTCAACCATTAAGTTTAAGTAGGTACCTAGTTAAAAAAAACTAAAAAAGCAATAACTGCACCCTGAGGGAGGTACCTACTTTGCTTTTTTGAGATTGAACATTGAAGCTGAGAGAAACACGCCTGCGGCAAAAACCGCACAAAATCGAGGCACTGATTTTCGCGCCCATCTACAGTAGCGCTTATGGTAAAGATACGCACTACCTTGCCGATTTTTTCCTCTCCAACGCCAACCGCAATACTGCCTTGCCATATATTTGAGCAATCAGCTGGGGTCCACCTTTTACAATAAGCAACTTGGACTTGGAACGACACCCAAAACCCAGTCTCTTATCTTCAGTTTATAACAAGGGAATATGACATTGAGAAATAACAACAATAGAAACAAGGAATCATTTTCTTAAAACCAAAAAACATTTGTCGAAGATGAGGGTGCATAGTGTTTTTATATTACTGCATTGTTTAATATACGTGAGTGGCTATAAACCTGTGGTGATATTACATGGCATAATGTCTGGTTCAGAAAGTATGACAATTCTTCAAAGGGAAATTGAGATGGTTGGTATTATTTGTCGTTTATTTTGCCATATTTTATCAATACTTATCTACCCAAAAAACAGAACCATCCTGGAACCAAGGTTTATAATTGTGACAAGTTTGGTGGTTGGTCTAGCTTGGAGGCTGCCTGGAAACAAGTAATGGAAATTCGTGATTATTTGAAGGAAATCAACAATATTCACCCCGAAGGTTTTCATTTATTGGGTAAATATTTGTTGTGTATAAAGCTTGATTTTAACAGGGTTACGTGTGTCATATTTGCAATATGCCAGAAATATGGACTGTTGACCTATGCTCCTTACATATTATCAACCATTAACATGACCTTATATTTACATATACAAAAGTTGCAAAATATAAAATAAAATTCAATAAACTCTAACATCAACGAATTCGTATAGATGCATTGCTCGTTGGTAGTACTTCTGCAATCGGCATCTAGAAAACAGCAGCTGTATCAATCCGGACAAAGCGGAAGCGCATAACAAGATATACCTACGTATTCCGTTAACGAGTTACAACTACAAACTCCTTTTAAGTTTTTAAGATTGGCTATTATCACTTGTCTTTTATATATCAACTTTCTAGACTTACCAAATGTTCTTTGATCATATTGCCAATATCTGCTCTCAGCTCTAGCACGTTCCATTCAATTGTTATCCATTGCTAATCATGCAATACATCAGTCAAGTTTCAAAACTTTCAACTCATCACGAATTTGAAGTAATCTAAATAAAGTCCTTTCCTCGAGAAAGCCATCTTATTTCCGTGTGCAGAAAAAGTGATTCGTACTGACTTACCATATCTTTGCACACTTTTTTGAACAATCTCGATTGGAGAGGGCGACTTTTTATAAAACGTACAATCTTCACAGCTTCATCAAGAACTTTTTTCAATACTGCGCGCAATTTTCTTTAGAAAGTGGATGTTTCTGTTCCATTTTTGTTCGAACACAGTTTAAGAACCGAGGCAGGAAGGCACCTTATATAAACATTTTTTTATAAGTATCGACATAAGTTATTTGTAAATGCCAGTATTCTATGGAATTGATCTATTTATATAGTTTTTTTGGAAAGTGCATACACATTAAATTAAAATAATTATATGTTTTTTAAAGGCTATTCACAGGGTGGACTTTTAGCTAGAGCTGTTCTACAATCGTATCCCGATCACAATGTCAAGAACTTCATATCACTCTCATCACCTCAGGCAGGTCAATATGGAAGTAATTAGTGCATGATTAATAAATTCTGCTAGTCTAATCCCGTCTTCTTTTTTTTCATATTTCAGCAAGTTTTCTTCATTTGATATTTCCTGATTTGGCTGCGAAAACTGCTTTTGAACTGTTCTATTCTAGAGTTGGTCAACATACTTCAGTTGGAAATTATTGGAATGACCCGCATAAATTCTCGCTTTACATAAAGTACAGCGTATTCCTTCCATTGATAAATAACGAAATAAAGTCATCTAATTCCACACAGTTTAAAAATTCATTGACGAAGCTAACGAAAATGGTATTGATCGGAGGACCAAACGATGGAGTTATAACTCCATGGCAATCTAGGTACGTACTGTTTTTGGAAATTATATTATTTTACAGTATTTTTGGCGCAAGTAGTGCTATTTATGTTTAGAATTTAATTGGTCAATTCGAGAAGATGAGATCGGCGCCGTCACAATTGATTCCCATACGGGCTCGTTTAATGGAATTTTTCATCACTTCGGCGAGAACTTCGGGCGACAGATTCTCGCACTCGTGTCGAATGTTGTCCTTCAGGGCTTCTAGGGCTTGTTCACGTAAACACGGGACTTCAAAAAACCCCACAAAAAAGGTCTGGAACGGTTAAATCGGGCGATCTTGCGGGCCAGTGCAAATCGCCAAAACGAGAGATGAGGCGACCCGAGAACGCCGCATTCAGAATATCGGTTGTGGCTCGCGCAGTGTGCTGTAGCTCCGGCCTGTTGGAACCACATGTCCTCCAGTCCTAATTCGTCAAATTGCGGCGGAAAAAACTCGGAGCGTCTGGTCGTTATTCCAGAGACAGCTCGACATCCTCCTCAACAGCGGCGATATTCTCGGCACAACGGGCGCTCCGGGGCCGGCCACTCTTGACAACGTCTCGTTTGGTCCCATACTCTTCAAGGTTGGTGGCCAAACAGCGCAGAGTTTGCGCAGTCGGTATCGGATGGCCGTGGAATCGGCGACGGAATTCGCGCTGCGAATTACTACAGCAAAAATAAGAGCACCTTCCCATAGGGTGATCTCTTTTGGCCCACCTTGTAGGTAGAACACTGAGTATGTAGATTAGGAGCTGAGCACAACACGTTAATAAGTTTTGTCAGTTTTTCGCGCTACAATCTCAAAATTTGTTTCCGATTTGTCACTAAACACAACACTTTAATGTTGATTCAAGCAGGCCAATGTCTCATTACTCTCATTACCCATCTTTTTAATAACAAAAAGCTCATGCAGTGTTTGTGGTAACTCAAAACCAGCATGAGGATGATGTTGTTGAAATGGATGCCTCGGATGGCCGATATATCGTCAAAGAAAGACTACCTAGAGCCGGACATTGGCAAAGAAGCTGGAACACTGTTTCACTCTTGTAAGTGTCAGCGCAGCTTCGACAGTGGGGGATGCCTAGCTTGGCTGCGTGAGTTCCTAGAGGCCAGTGGTGAATACTAACCGCCGTAAGTCTAGCGACATCTGCACGCGTTCTGGAAAGGAGGTTATTTGTTCTGGATTCGTCGAATGTTTGCAAAATCTTTCTAAAATTGACGCAGTTTGTGAGGTTCACCCATCTGGTCACGGCCCCTGCAGTATAGTGAAGGAGGATTTCTCTCTATAGATACGCTCAGAGCAGAGCCACGTCTAGCGAGTTCATCGGCTTTTTCATTCCCCTCTATGTTCCTATGGCCGGGAACCCAGACAAGAGTGATTTCAAACCGATTTCTCCCTGCAGTCCACAACAAGTTTAGATGAAGACCTGACCGAAACTTAGGCCTTAATGGCGGCCTGACTATCAACGAAGATGCCAATTTTTTATCGGGTGTCGCACGGTTCATAACTATACTACACGCCTCTTCTTTTAATTCTTTTGCTTCACTATCACTTTATTTCTCCGCTATAAAGGTGTGTTTGTTATCGATGACATCTTCTTTCTCAGAATAACAATCCAAACTTGTTTGCAAATTACTTCAATTAGAATCGTAATATTTCTTTTAAAATCTCTCTGAAAACAGTACTCCTGTTGCCCAATTTCCCCGCAGTTAATGCACTGAACATTCCTCCATGCTGATTTCTATCTTTCTTGAACTGTAATTTTTCCGCCCATCAATTTTAAATGTTGAAATTTAAGAAGCACTTTGTGGAATTTGGCATTTTATGCAAAAATGGTAGATAGGAAACATTTTTACTATTTATTTTTATACTTTAATAAGGATCAGGTTGTGAAAAATAATGAATGCAATTTCACTCGAATCTTTTCGAAAACGTTAAGCATTAAAAAATTATGATCGTATAATCGTTTTGACGATCATTATATTTTTGGTTGTTACACGAAGTAGAAACATCTTTGAGACGAAAGTCGTGTTTTTTTTAGAAACAAGAATGTCTAATGCGCTGCTTTGAAGTCAAAGCTTTCAAAGTGTGTGAAACCTAGATAAGTTAGTAAGCTATATGGGCTCGATCTTTAAATTTGGTTAAAGTTGAATAGGAAAACCAATTGATTATTATTTAGTATACATTTGTAGTCGTTGACTGTTCTTTTATAGCATTCGTAGAGTGTTGTCAATAAAATATATTTGTTGAGTAATATGCAATTTTTTTACAGCCACTTTGGATACTTTAACGAAACATTGGATGTTATACCATTTGACCAGCGTGATATTTATTTAAAGGATGAAATAGGTCTAAAAACGCTGCAAAACGCTAACAAACTCATTATTGTTACAAAGCCACATGTGCATCATTTGTTTTGGCATACAAACCCTAAAGTAATACGTGATGTGATATTGCCATATTTAGACTAATTTTTAATAGAGAATTGCTGGGCATCTCCACGACTGTAAACATATTATTAGATAATCTATATATTGACGATAGTTTCAAATGGGAATTTGTGGGAGTGTTTTTTGTAAAAACTTTGTAAATTTATCAAACTTATAAATAAAGCTTTACGAGTACTACATAGGAAGTACATACTGTTTTAGGTGCAAATTAAGTTGCAGTCGAAAGGTAAGCAGTAATATTTTTGTAAGTTATTAAATTGGGTAGACCTCTGAATGGCGTACAGAAACGGTTTGGAATATTTTAAGATTTAAGTATTCAAGTCACATTTCTAAAACTAAACATTAAGTTATTGAAATAAATAAAGATTAATTTCAATCAAGACATGCTGGAATGGTATGAGTAAATGGCCAATTTCAATTACCTACCTTAACTTTAATAAGTGCAGCCTGTACCTACTTATAGCTACATTGTACAAAAAAAACTTTATGCGTTAGAACTTAGGACACCTAAGTACAACTATTTTTTATAGGCAAATAAAAATTACAAAAACATTAAACAAAATTTTATTTTTAATGCCTGGTGAATGCAAAACGAATTCTAAGTTAAAATGGCCATATACTTTATAGATATTATAGCTTTGAGGATAGGTAGGTTTATCGGCCTAGCGAGGTATGCGTCGGTACGGAAAATTATCCGATTTTATACGATTCGGAGGATTTTTGCTTCCAGTTATTCTTTCGAAATATTTCTCCGACAATTTGAAGTGTGATGAAGTGCATTTTTTTTCTTCAATTTTTGACAAATTGGTTCCGATATCCTCCGACAAAAATTGGTTGCGCAATTTGTTTGTGATTTGGATTTGAGTCTCCGACAGAGTATGTGTTGCGGAGAATTTTCCGTTCCGATGGATACCTCGCTAGGGGCGTATATTTAAAGGGGAATTCAAGGCAAGGCTATTATTGTGCTTCACGTGGGACTTGCGGTCTCTTGTGATCTCTTTTGATTTTTGTGGTCGCAAAAACTTACACGAACAAACTTCAATAGCCACTTACCTCTGTTCATCAATTTTAAGGCCGCATATGAAAGCATTTATAGAGACGAGCTATACAGAGCGATGTCTAGTTTTGGCATCCCTGCCAAACTCGTCAAATTGTGCAGAACGACGATGGAGAACGCTCGCTGCTCTATTCAGGTCGAAAACAATCTCACCGAGACCTGTGAAAAATTGTGCGCAACTCACAAGCCAATACCCAACACTAGAGGCACAATTTTCCAAAAGTCTGTGCAACTGCTTGCATACGCGGACGATATTGACATTATTGGCAGAACACAGCGAGCTGTCACTGGCGCGCTTGCAAGTATTAGTACGGAAGCGGCAAAAGTGGGTTAAGTGGTAAACGAGGGCAAAATAAAATATATGCTGTCAACAAGAAGGGACACGCAACATCGACATATCGGACAGAACGTCACAATAGACGCAGGTATAATTTTGAGGTAGTTAGGTACTTTGTCTACCTCGGCTCCGCTATCAATTCTGAAAACAATATCTCCTTAGAAATCAAACGAAGAATCACACGTGCCAAGCCAATCGCTGTTACTTCGGCCTAAGAAGGCAATTGATTAATAAAGCCTTGTCGAGAAACACTAAGGAGACTATATAAGACCCTCATCATCCCAGTCCTGCTATATGGTGCAGAAGCATAGACGCTGTCAAAGGCGGATGAAGATCTTCTTGGCCGTTTCGAACGCAAGATTCTTCGAGTGATTTTTGGTCCCTTTTGCGTTGACGGGCTTTGGAGGAGAAGATTTGATAGCGAATTCTACGAGCTGTACAACGATCAGTCGTCTAAGATGGCTAGGACATGTAGAGCGAATGGACACCAACGCTCCAGCCCTAAGAGTCTTCAATTCCAACCCGGAGGGACAACGCAGTAGAGGAAGACCTCGCCTTAGGTGGCGCGCGCAAGTGGAAGGGAACCTCAACCAACTTGGAGTGCGCAATTGGAGGCAGTTAGGCAAAGCTCGCGCTAACTGGAGAGGCGTATTGGTTGAGGCCCAGGTCCTCCCCGGACTGTAGCGCCGCCTATGTAAGTTACGTGTTGTTGAACGCTTTATCTGTCCATGGTTAGGAAGTCCCTTATAAGAAGACCCTTTAAGATATCCAAAGCATAAACAAATCATACCGAGACCCCCAACCCCCAACCCCCAACTTTGGCCGATTTGCAGTAGCCTACCCCTACAAGCTATATTTTGACGCAGTGGCAACGATAAGTTGCGCTAGTATTAGGCGCATTCAAAAACTTAGTACTTAGTCTTAAGTCGCCTTGATTTGTCTTGACTAGATGTGGGCGGGAACGTAACTTTTCCTACGTCAGCCACATATGCGACGCTACGTAGCCGACGAATCTATTCAAGCAATTCTTCACGTAGGAAAAGTATATATATATACGGTTTCCAAAAATTAATAAAATAAATATGTAAATTTCACTAATGGCGTTTTCGATTGAAGGAAAGAATTGCCCTTTCTATGAAAAGAGCAAATCAAGAAGTGCTCTTTCTATGTTTTCCATTTTTCATTGAAAAATAAAGTGCGCTTCCAGGTCAATTCTTAACACGAAAGAAGTGTCCGGAATATTTTTAAAGAATTGCCCTGAACTCACCAACACACTCAAGCAAAATGTTAGATTGAAATGTTTGTTGTGCTATTAAAATCTTTTTCATTTCCACTTTTTCTTGGCGAAGTTTATGCGTAACAGAATAGCGCCAATTATCTTCTTTATGTACTTTAAGACCACGAATATAAAAAATGAAAATCATACCGTTTTCCATTCTTCAAAAGAGTGTGATACCCCTCCAGTTCCATTCAAAAGTGAAGCAAGTTCCTGCCAACAATGTTGAACAGATGTATCAGAATGTTTTTTGATATATAATTGGATTTTGTTCCATGTAAGATGTGTCTCCTTTTGTTCATTTATTGTACAATTATTTAGTTCAGATAAATAAAAACTTACTCTTTTCAGTCTGCATTTTCATGTGTAATTTGTTAACCGTTTTTTCAGTTACCGACAAAATAAAATAGGTAATCAGTTGTTTTGACAGCTTCATAACAGATTCCAGTTTTCGAAGTTCTATAGAAGAGTTTTAAAAAAGTTCGAACCCCAGAATAGGATTTATAAAAGATCTTTTATGGTCGAAATCTTTTATGATTCATAACAGAAAATTCGTAACAGAATAAAATATTTCGCAGAATAGGCCTAAACAATTCCCATCTTCCAACAGATGAATTTAAGGATATGATGCTGCCAAGTACCTACACTGAAAAAGTAAAAAACTTGTATCGCCTTATTTCACATTGTATGACGGTAGCTACGGGCTACAGCGATATAATATATGTTATAATTCTTATTACGATTACGCCCGAGTATGGTGATAGTTTGAACGGAGTAGGTACTTTGATTACAACTTTTGGTAAATCTTCAACAGGTAACGAATCCAACAAGGCAAAAAGCTTGTTGTACAGCAGTTCCAGAGCGGTTACATTGGCCTTTACAGAGTCTTAACAACTGGGCGTGGGCAGTGCAATCTTTTTAAAATGATTTATAATAACGTCTTTAAAAAGACGCTGCGCCATGTCGTTAAGTCTAGTATATGCAGTTCACGTGAAATCCAATATTTCATACAAAATTTTCACTGCGAATTGTCAAAATGAAGATTTCACTATATGTAGTTCGCTGTTGAAGTGAAAAATAGTTGTTCAAAAACTTTTTGGAGAGGAGTGAAAAGTGCCAGCCTTTACAAGCACAACTACGTGGGCATGTGTGAAATGTGAATTCATCCATCAAGATGTGAGAACCCTAATCTGCAAACTTTCTTAAGAATTGATCCTTGAATACTCCGTTTGTCAGCATAGGAGGACCAATGAGTATCCACACTTACGCCTGATCAGCTATTGAAGTTGCAACTTCTGAGTCCTAACATAAAACTCCTTTTATTTTACTATTTCTAGTAAAAAGCTCCAACATTTTTCCTGTGAGTTAAAAGATTTCTAAAAGTGCCTTGAAATTTATGAATATTCAGTGCGACAAAGTTTCTTTCTAATCAGAAATATAAGTTATATCTATTAAGCTCCTTACCACCGACGACTGCAAACCTTTTTAGAAAATCCTAGGTGTATAAGACGTATTAGAACTAGGTGTAACTATATTTTATTTAATTACTGCTATGAATAATTTATTTTTTACAGCCACAAAGTATGAGTATATACGCCATTTAATCTCGTGGTTGGTAGATATTATTCATATCTACCTTTAAAGCACGTTCGGTAAATCAATCGACAACAAATTCTGAATACACGTTTCTTATATTATTGTCGACAAATTCCATAAGGATGCGACACACCTACATAATAGGTATAATGGCAATACAAGAAGATCAAATTACTCTTGCAATATTGAGTTTATCAAGACAACCCGGACGTGTCTGGAATAACGCCATAATCATGACATTTGAAAAAAGGATGTATTTAAATGACAGGTCGTTAGGGGTAGCATGGTGACTTCTTTGAATTTTAAGCACTAAATATTGGTGTTATTGGAATTTACATTCCTTAACGTTGCCTTCAGAAAGTTCAGTTAATACGAATAGATATTTGCATGTTAACTTTCGATTTTGAGATAGGTAGGTATGTACAATGTGTAAGTATTCTATGTTTACTACGTATTTTAAGCGCAATTTTAAATGAAAAAAGAACTTATTTTTCTGTGCATGATGTTGACATCAATCAGGCGGACTTAATAGGATTCTTGGAATAATGATGCATCTAGGTAGCTATTTAGACCAAGCTCAGAGAAAATGCTTGTTTATAAAGGCTCTCCCAATCCCACCCGACTTATTCAGTGCGACGGCCGGCGATTAAAATGCAGCGATTTTTGTCGTTGTCGCGGGCTAGGTAGCTGTGCGTATCTGTCATTTTTGTTTATTTTTCTGCGATGGCATACCTACACTGGAAAACTGATTGAGCTGGTAGGGGTAACTGAAACATACTGACGCGACGCCTCGTTCTGGGCAGGCTTGCGAATTTCCCTGTCGCATTCAAAGTCGAAATTGTGTCGCTGCGAATATGTCGCGTGGGTTTGGGAGAGCCTTAAATCTCACACCCAGGCTATAAAAGGTTGTAGTTGGACGTAATAAACCTGGAACTACATTTAGTTTTTTTATTTGCTACTCTATTTATTGAGTTAATGACAAAGAGGACGCAAACATAAAATTTAACTTTTCTAAAAAGCAATATTGAATAAAGTATTTTTACATAATTTTCTTCACACGAAATTTTAACCTTTAAATTTATACGAGAACTTTAAAAATTCGCAAAGGAATACATCTGATTGAATTACTTTCACTATTACGCATTTTCTTTTCAAAGACTTTTTGCGTTCTATAGATTACAATAAATATGAACATAATGTCATAATGTACGAATATTTATTCGTCCTTCGCGGATCGCTATAAAAGAATATTTACCTATATTACTCACAAAAAAACGTGTAAGCTGCAAATGACAATAACAAAAGTGATTCCCTAATAAAGCTTTGTTAAGGCTGGGTGGTTGGCGTAGACGATTTTTTGCCCCGATTTGGCTTGCAGGGCTTGAGAGATAATCGTTGGGAGTAAACGGTTTTCAATAGTCGGTAAATTGACGCCGGTAACTATTGAAGCACAATTTTATTTTTCGACTTTGACATTGCGTAAAGTCCCAAAAACATCCTTTTTTCGGTGTTTTTAATTTCGCCCCGGTGGGGGCGAAAACGATTTCATATCGTTGCCAAAGGGCTTATGCAGGTAGTCATTGAGCCACATTTTCGATTTTTTTGTTAAACGGCTTAAAACTGCAGTTTAATATGACTAAAAGTAATCAATCTTTGTGGAGGAACAAGGAACTATTTTTTTTATCTGTAAGAAAGAGAATGCTCTCTGAATATTTGTTTATCTGCTCAATGAATAAAAATTACTTATTTGGTTCATTAAATAATTAAATTGGAATTTTGAAAAGTTTACTATTTTACTGCATTTTTAATTTTATTTCAGAGCTCACGCTCACATATGCAATGTAGTTCACAAAGTATCCGACAGGGCTTTATTCTCTTTTTGAGTAAACTTACTCTCTAGGGAGAATCTGTAGTTTGCAGATTTTTGCTCACTGAAGCTGTTTGAACAGGGAATGACAAAAATTTGTTTATTTCGTTTTGTTTGGGTCTTCGGTAGATACATACTAGAAATTATTATTGTTGTTTGATAAAGTCAAGGAAGCAACAACGAGATTATACGTTGATAATGCGAGAAACATTGATATGAGAGTGGGTGGGAAATAGGTGATGATTTTTGTTGTTGTAGATGTATTTGAATTTTGCTTTGTATTCAGATGTAGAAACCTAGTTTCAAGTATTTTGTTTTATATTTTCTTCGAATAAGCAATTATTCAATATTTTCATTTGGATACAAAAGCGTTCAATGTTTGGGGTTTCAGTTACCATGAAATAAAGTATACAAAGTATAAATAAAGATACCAAAAAAATAAATGTCTTTTAATATCCTATCGCATTTATATTTGTTAACCCCTTTTCTTTCTTTACCTTGTCATGGTGGAGATGCTTAGTATCTCCTTATGATATTAAAGAAAATATGTAGGTAATTGCTGTAAGCACTCTGGTTCCCATTGTAACTTCACGCTTGAAAATTGAATGTAAAACCTAGTCGGTACATACGTAAGAAATATATCGAACTGACTACATAATACGTAAATTTTTGTAATGTTATTGACTTTTCATTATTATGGAATGCTTATAAACTCTTATAACGAATTTAATGCACCTGGAGCTAGCATCCGTATGTTAAATACACCTATACAAAAAACTTCTACATTGTTTATCTGTCATACTTAGCCAAACACGGAACTACACTACCCTCGATAGGAAGCACATCAGTGCTACAATGATGTCATCACAGGACACTGTCTCATAGGCAGGCATGCAACAAGGCTTGGCGTTTTCTCAAACGATTTTTGCAGAAGCTGTCGGGACGAGGAGGAGGAAGAAACTATTCTCCATCTCCTATGTACGTGTCCGGTTCTCTCACAAAGACGAAAACTCCGTTTGGAAGAATTCTATTATAGTGATCTGAACGATTTTAATAACATTGACATTCGAAATCTCCTACGCTTCATTAGAAGCTCCAACTGGTTCAACGAGTAGGAAGAATTAAATTTTAGATTCATGTGGTATAACAAGGGACTTTTAATGGACTAAGTGTGTCGGCTAGCCGACTGGCACTTTTAAGACAAAGAGTATTTTCACCGAAATATGTTCCTACCCGATGTTTTGCTCAGCTTCAGAACAACGCAGGAGGATGTTTTATATCTTAATTGAATCAGGGGAAAATTTACTAAATTCACCTATTTTTTAATTTAATTAGAATCTTCCTTACAGATTTACAATTTTTTGACTGTTTTGTAAGAACCACGTTATATTTCGGGATAAAAAGTATCCTAGGCCCCGATCCCGACCCAGAACATAAGCAATCTCTATGTTAAATTTCATTAAAATCCGTCCAGTAATTTCCGCGTGATGCGTGGTGCAGCATTTTTTATTCTACAATTTTATTATATGAAGAGAAGAAAAGGCGACGGGGTGATCACGGACTCCTTGTCTTCGATTTGAATATCTAAAGGTGATGTACTCTGGCGCACAGATGACTATTCATTATGTTGGGCCTGGAAAGCCTTGGGTATTGAGAGGAAAGAATTTAAAAAAATCCTTTCATTAGAAGGCTAGCAAACTGGCTTTCTCTCGCTTATCAATGAACGGTTATAACAATTTAAGTGTAGAGTGGGTATGCGTCTTGGAACTCTTAAAATCCAGGCAAGTAAGAAAAGTACTAGACGTGCTTAGCATGATCTAATTCAGACTTCTATAATTAGCATAAGAATAAAGTTTATGATTAGAATAAAATTTATCCCATAACATATCGTTTTTAGTTCCTAAATGTAAGTCATCCAACTTATCATTCAAATTTTGTAGGGTAATTAGGTATCACCTTATAGTAGTACTGAATACTATCAGTAACACAAAGGCCAAAACCGCAACGGTTTATATCAACGTATATAAAGTTACAAGGTAAAACAACTTTCGGTTTATTAATATATTTTTGAAAAAATCCTCTATAAACGGTAAGAGAGATCTTGCAAACCCGTAGGCTAGAATTTTGTAAATGGACAATAGAAGAGACATCTATGAATAGCGTATCGTCCTAGGTTAGGTTCATTAGCCGTTCCGCATAGGTATTATGTTTAACTATATGTATACAAGAAACCCATCCCAACCCAAAAACAAAGCTAAAGCAACAAACAAGTACAAACCGATTCTATATAATGAGCCAAAATCCTAACCCAATGAACGAAAAATGAATAACAGATTTTGGATATACATAATATTATTTTTATTTGTGATTGGATTTGAGAATTTGGGATTGTACGTTATTCCTAGGAATGTTGATATCACACATATTATCGGTTTCAGTCTATTCATACAGAGTTTGCCACACATCTATAGTCGCCCTATACAGCCAGCTTGTCCTTTTTGTTGTTTTTTTATTTTGATTTGTTTTGATTCGTTGTGCCTTTTGCAGCAAAATTTGTATTATTTTTATTTAGTGTTCGTTGAGCGAGTTCTCACTTTGCAGACTCTGTAGTCACAATTTTGATCCTGATAGGGGAGGGTGTGCTCGGCTATTTGAAATTCTGTGCACTAATACATGTAAACACGTTTACATGAGCTCGGAGTTCATAGCTGGGGGACACCCAGCCTTAATACGATTTCCAGATTTCAAAATACATATTGTCAGATCTGTCATTGAAAATTTTGTCCCAAATGTCTTACAACCGTGTGAACTTACAATTTCGTTTTGTTTTGAATGTGTCTAGTGACAAAAGCTAAAAGATCATAAAATAGTTTAGAGTCCCTCCTGCTGTCGGCGGGCCACCCAATCCTTCGTCCAAAATGTCCAAAACAGTTGCAAGTGCATCTTTTTGCTTCATTTACATAAGCTGATGCGAACTAAGTTCTTATATCAACTATTCCAAATTGAAATTTTGCCAATTTTTAAGGCTGGTACGCTGTTCGAGCGAAGTGAAATTTTCGTTCCTCTCCAAAAAGTGCTGTGAAACTGAACGTGAAATTTTCACGCCGAAATGTCAAAAAGTTAATGCCAGCTGACAGCAGCCGTATCTTGGATTTCAGAATTATTGTATCTTTTCATCCATTCGCCCTCCTTGCACACAGGACAAAAAAAAAACGCTTCTATCACGGCACGTTGGCAGCGACCGATGATGTTAATATCGTCCGCATAGCCCAGCAGCCGAACGGACCTGTTGAAGATAGTGCCTTCCGTGTTGACAGCTGCCCTGCGCACTATCTGCTACAGTAATGTCGTTTTCCATTGGTTTCACTCGGGGATTCACTCATTCTGAAAACCAATGGAACAAGAAAACTGCTTTTGGATGAATCCACAAATGTATTGGGGAAATGCCAAAAAATAATCTACGGTTGCTGTCAGCTGGCTTGTATAAAATACATAAATTACAATTGTGTTAGTGCTTCTTGAGTGGATTCTGACTTCAAATCCAGAACCGAATTTCTCTTCTCAGAATCACCAGAAGAGTATTTTTTGTGCCAATGGAACGGTTTCAGAAGTGATTTTTTCGATTCCGGACTCTCCCGGACGCTTCTTTTTGCCCAATGGAAAACGACATAAGAGATTGAAGAAGTCGCATGATAGCGGGTTTCCTTGCCGAAATTCGGTGCATGTTTGAAATAGTTCGGAGGAGCTACTTCAAAACTGCACGCTGCAGCGCGTGTTTTCCAGCGTCACGCGACACAGCTGAATCAGTTTTGCCGGGATTTTGAACTCGGCCATCGCCATATAGAGCTCATGACGATGTATGCTATCATACGCGGATTTTAATTCGATGAATGGGTGGTGAGTTTCGAATTGAAATTCGTTGGTCTTTTCCAGGATTTGCCTCAGTGTGAAGATTTGGTCTATAGTCGATCTGCCGGGCCGGAAGCCACACTGGTTAATTACTTGCATTATTATAGAACGTCAACATCAACACAAACGCAACAAAATAATATCATGATCGAGTGGATGGAAAAGTAATACATAAGAAAATGCTCAGGTAATAGATAAGGGAACAGTTGTATAAAATATTAAATGAAAGCTTTGAACAAAACTAAAAAAAAAATTAAATAATATAAACTGAATATGCAATGCACATCAATTTAATAAAGGAATCTTTCATTATGCAGCGTAAGAGGATCCGAACAATCTCGAAGACTTTTTCTGTTTTTTTTTATAATTTACACAATCCTCCACATAGTCCACATCGCTATCATCACTAACTTTATTTATAAACTAGATGACCCGTGCTCGCCTTGCTTCACTCCTGGACCTTTCTAAATCAATATAAAGCAAAAACAAAGACAATAAATAAAGTTATGTTATTTGTTCCCTCTTACCCACCTTAAATGTCGGCGAAAAGAAGCAACACGAATGAAACAACTTGATATTAACACACGAACCCCACCCCAGCCCATGCGCTGAAAAGAGACGATTGCCCATTGAAGTGCAAAACATCGTTAGAGCGCGAGTAATATATTAAAAGACCGTTTATTTCGGATGGTCGAATACGACTGACTTTATTATTCAGATTTAAATTCTAAAGCTAAGTCTCAGCAGCGCGAGGAACAATGAAAGGCGAAGTTATCTTAAACAAACAAATAGCTCTGGCCACACACGAATGCTTAATCAGCATTAATCCCTTTAGGATTTCATCATGACGATAGTCAGATGATCGTGCTAACCGAATTGTTTACTAAACGAAAAAACGTTCCTTTGTTCATCGCGCTGTTATTGAAACTCGAAGAGACATAATGAAAAGATAATAAAGAAATCAATCCATTACAATTGGATTGACATAGGTGAAGTTTCAGTTTCACTTGGTTTCATGGGAGGATATGTAACTCGCCCCTCCTTAAAATTCGAGTCTCTTCGAATTCCTCTTATAATTATAGAAAATTTTTTGCTTAACATAAAAATTATTATGATTGTAATTAAAAATAATATAAAGGTAAATATAAGGAGTGTATATGAAACCGATTTATTGTGGTTTAATTCTTTAATTTCGTGAATATTTTGTTCATTAGCAAATACGATATCTTCAAAGGTTACTTTCTTTGAAAAATTAAATGAGACATTTATCTTTGGGAAGGCAAATTTTTCATAAAAAACAGTTTTGTTGTTATCAAAATGGTGATTGAAAATTTTCAATTTGCATAAACCAAATTGAATCAAGTAATTTCCTGTTAAAATTAACGTTCTTGAATCACAATTTTGTTCCAAATTTGTGTATTTTGAATTTTTTACAACTATTAAATCTTCGTCAATACTTATAATTTCAGTAAAGTTATTTAAAACATAATTACAATTTTTGAAAATACTACAATGTTTTGACAATTTTAATTCATTTAATACCTTATTTTCTTCAAAGGCATATGTTTGGTTTGAAAATTCAAATACCTTTTCAATAGATGCATCGATTTCTTTGAATTCCTTATTTGGGAGTGGTATATACATTTTTAATTGAATGGTTACAAAGGTTTTTGGTATTTTAATTACAAAAATAAGTAGGCTATTTTTATATTCAATTACACCTACTCTTAAATATTTTAATTTATTTAAGTCTATTTGATAATTGTCAATTTCATCTTTGGTCAATATACCTGGATGAATTATTCCGTTTTTTGCAGTAGTTATGCTATCTTGAATTTGATCGATTTGATTTGTTAAAATACCTATTTTAAATAATTGTTCGTGATACGAATTCTGAAGGATAAGACTCCGCATCATCCAATCCACTTGATCTAGATGATTGAGCATTTGATAACGGTCTTTGTATAATGTATCTTTTAGATTCATAAATGTTTGATTGAAATGTTCATTAACTTTAATTTGTTGATTTAACGCGGTTATAGAATTATGTAAATTAGAATCCACTGTGTTTAAATGAGTTTCGATATCAATTCTATCTTTATTATCCATGGTTCCGAATAAAAAATTACATGTTTGACCTATAACATTAATAAGGCCTCGTTTATTTCTTCGTTTAGGCATAATAGTTTTAACTTTACTTTTTAATAAATTAATTTGTGACAAAAGTATTACCCTGTGATCAGAATTTAGGGGTTCAAGGTCCTGTATCATTTCGTTTAACAAATTTATAATATCTTTTGGATCAATGATATGCAGTATGAAATCAGTTTCAGTTACCAATTGTTGTTCTGACATTTTTACTCCTACAAATCCACTATCGTCCTGTATTTGTTGGACTATTAGAGTTCCCTGTATAAATCTTGGCATTAGTACAACCAATGCTATTAGCAATATCGTTACCTAAAAAAAAAATGTTTTTAACGGTCTCTTTATTTGTATTATGTCAACTTTGTTTGGGTTATTACGATTAAGTTTATTATATCTTTTAACGGTTTTATGCCTTACAGCTTTTGGATTTTTTATATATATATTTGGGTTATTAAACTTCGGGACGGGCTCTCGTTTTGAATTTATCCTAGCTATTACTTTCCTTTTTTTTATTTGCATAGTCTTAGCTATTTTATTTAAATTTACATTTTCATGATTGATAAAATCCATAGGCTTGATCCCTATGGTGGAGTGTATGGAATTGTTATAGTACCCTACCGCTCTTATAACTAACTCTTCTATGCTTATATTTTCATCGTCACGCTTTAAAATCCTTATATGTTCCAGCAAAGTTGAATGAAATCTTTCAATATCGGAATTTCCCGTGTGGGAATTAGGGGTTGTGAAATGCGGCGTAATGCCTTTTTCTCTACAGAAAAATTTTATTAAAGTGTTGTTGAACTCATTGTCCATGATTAACTTGTCCGGTTTCCCTAAATAGGATATCCTTTCTTCAAGTTTCTGTTTAACGGTAACCATATTTTTATCGTCAATTTTATGAACGCTGGCTAGTTTCGTAATTTATAAATTATTCGGGTTACAGTTTTTCACTCTGCATCCCATCCTCGTCGCCAGTAATATATTAAAAGACCGTTTATTTCGGATGGTCGAATACGACTGACTTTATTATTCAGATTTAAATTCTAAAGCTAAGTCTCAGCAGCGCGAGGAACAATGAAAGGCGAAGTTATCTTAAACAAACAAATAGCTCTGGCCACACACGAATGCTTAATCAGCATTAATCCCTTTAGGATTTCATCATGACGATAGTCAGATGATCGTGCTAACCGAATTGTTTACTAAACGAAAAAACGTTCCTTTGTTCATCGCGCTGTTATTGAAACTCGAAGAGACATAATGAAAAGATAATAAAGAAATCAATCCATTACAATTGGATTGACATAGGTGAAGTTTCAGTTTCACTTGGTTTCATGGGAGGATATGTAACTCGCGCTCATAATAATCACACACACTACTGCAACGATACTCACTGCTGCATGACTACTGACAGTGATATCCACTGAAAGAAAATTGTGGGCGATGTTTTGAATTTGGACATTGCTCAGCTTGAGGACAACGCAGGAGGATGTTTTATATCTTAAATGATTCCGGAGAACATTTACTAAATTCACCTATTTTTTTAATTTTTCAGTCCGATAAGCCATTACTGAGCTAGGCCTGTATAAACAGAATTTTCCTTACATGTATCCGGTTTTTTTTTACTATTATGTAAAACCAAGTTATATTCCGGGTTAAAAAGTATCCTTAAGCCCGACCCAGATCATAAGCAATCACTATGCCGCCAAGATTCATCAAAATCCGTTCAGTAGTTTTTGCGTGATGCGTCAGGCATTTTTTATTCTACAGTTTTATTATGGTAGAGAAGAGAAGAGAAGAGAAGAGATAATTCGCCAGTATATTATTTGTGAGTTGTGACAACCAATAATTAAATAACCAAAGTTAATGAGAAACGTCAAACAAATAGCATTCGCTGTATTATTAAGATTTTACGGTACGTTTAAATAGAGTATACTTTTAAATGTAGGCACTTTAATAAAGGAACATGATAATCTGAATATAATTAATGAATGTCAAACACCTTCCTTGGTGGCAATCGTACCTATGAATTTATGCAAACCTCCTTAGAAACTCCAATAATTCACTAGACATTCCCACTCCGATACAATGTTTTGATGAAATCTAAGAAAATATACTTTCCTTTGTATAGTATTTTAATTTTAATTAATTTTACAAAATTTTAATTACACGTCATCTCTGAATTCTGGTATTTTAGTACCTATCTAATTCCGTTTCTAGTCTGTGCAAGTCATTATACAAATGCAACCATTTACGAGTTAGGCACATTGCAATCGTTTCAATTAGCACTGAACAATTTCGACAAAAGCAAATTACAGGGTAGGTAATTGTTTAAGTAAATTTTAAATTGTTGAAACCTAATTACTTCTAGTTGCTCCTAAAGTGAACAAATTTGCATTTTTCGTCCATCCGTAAAACAGTTTTCAAAGTTATTACAAGCAAAATGCGAAGCCTTTAAACCATGAACAGGATAAGTTTTCTAATTTGCGAGTTGCGACCCACGGTTTCATTTTCTACAAATTTGTATGTATGTATTCTTGTACAAAACGTTTTGCCATGAAGCGAAACATGCGGCTTTTTGAGTGGGAGTTGCGTTAAACTTGTTATATTCCCAAGGATATTCTAAAGTCTTCATTATTATTGCAATAAAACGAAACGATTGTGTTTTCATAAAGTTTTAATGGACTTGTGCTTACTCCCTACTTCTATGGTTTGAAATTGCGTCAATTAGCTTCTTCATCTTTGTGTAAGCTAAATGAAATAAGTGTTCAGGGAATGCGGCATTAGGCACTGTAGACATAAACTTGAGGGTTTGTTGACATGGTTTTGTGGTATTTTAAATTTGTGCATATAATTTATCGCTGTTTCGGTAAAGTTTCGCATGAACTCCTAATTTTGTTGTCGGCACTGTTACATTTATATTAAAAAAGCTTTCTCAATATTGCGTTTTCCTATCTGTCAGTTCAGTTCCTTAAAAAAACATTTTTTTTCTGTTTTTAACGGCCACCTTTATTAATTTGCTTTTATAAAGGTGCTTGCTTCGTTTCGGGATTAAATTGTTTTGAATATTTTATTATTTTATTATTTAAGGATTGCTTTTCAAATTGGGTAAGGAAGTGGAATATATCATCATCTGAACATGTAGTTGTGGACGGTGTGGGATATAGTTTCAGGGCAGCGTCACTCCTGTGAAAACTGCCGTTTACAAAGCGTTTTTCAATAAGAGGTGTTATTTTGATATTCAAAGAAAAATGCCATTTTTGAGATAAATGATCGGATATTTATTTCATAATAAAGAGGACGGTATGCCGTTCATAATGAAAAACAACATCAGCCAAATGGACACCACGACCACGCTTACAGGATATCCTTTTCATGAAATTTTCCATAACAAAATCGCAAAGTGGCTGCCCTATGTCCTCGATAGACTCACGAATTCCACTCTTTGAGGTCTTGAATCGACGCTGGGCTGTTGGCGTAGACCTTGTCTTTCCCGTGGCCCCAAAGGAACAAGTCGCAAGGTGTTCTCGGTGGCCAATTGTGATCACCTCTTCGAGAGATAACACGGTCCGGAAACTTTCCCCGTAAAAGATCAATGGATTCGTTGCTTGTGTGGCACGTGGCGCCGTCTTCAACTCCGGCCATAAAAAATCTTTAATCACGTTTGTGGAACGCCCAATTCTAAAGTACGACGAGGAATGGACAAACCTGGGTTTTCTTCAACACTTTGGGCTACAGCAGCGATATTCTCAGTTGTTCTTGAACGACGTGCCCGTTATCAATGATTTCCTTTGGTATTCTCTATACTGTTACAGACTTCGGCAGATCGGTGATCCTTTCTACCTGTTTTAACTTTTTCAACGACTTTTTCAATTACTATTCGCAATTATTGCTGAGATACGCGTTTCGGTCTACTGTCGATGTGTATATAATCGCATATCTCTGCTGCATTGCCTTACCGTGCACAATTTCATTAACATTTTATTTTAGCATGGAGTTGCTAATGACTGAACTTTATTAATCTAAAGTGGATTTTAATTTTTCAGCAACCGATCGTTCTCTTTGTGGCATAAAGGTGCCCGCCGCAGTATATAGACATCAAATCATTTTTTTTTTCAGAATCTTAAATCGACTACTACTGATTACTGAAGCTTCTTTTTCATTTGCAGCTCAGTCTGACGGTCCTGAGTTTGGATTTCGAGCGGTGAATAGTGCGGATGTTGTTGAAAGTTTGCTTTCCATAAAGTCTAATTCTGTTGGAGTGGATGAAATTCACCCCTCATTTTTAAAAATGATTTTGACGATTGTGTTGCCATTTATAACCCTTATGTTTAATACAAGTGACAAGTTGTCAGATTTTCTTCAGAATCCTGCCGGCGTCCCACAAGGTTCTATAGTTGGTCATCTTTTGTTTTTCGTTAATGAACTTCCATCATTTGACGATCGGCGATTATCCTTATCAATGGTAGCTGGCAAAGATTATATCCCTTCCCAAAAATGCCAAAGGTGATGAATATTTTCATATTGCCTTTTTTATCTAAACTCTAAACTGTTTGAAAGGGTTCTACAAAAAGAAATTACCGCTTATATTACTTCAAATAAAATGCTTACTCAGAAACAATCTGTTTTTCGTGAAAAACATAGTTGTATAACAGCGTTGCTAAGCGTTACTGACGATGTGAGGCAGGCATATGTGTTGCGTGACTTCTCAAAAGCTTTTGACACAATAAGCCATATTAACTTATGTAAAAAACTGCGGCAATATAATTTTTCAGCTAGTGCTGCCAAATTAATTTATTCCTAGTTAACAAATAGAAGTCAAGCGGTTCAAGTTGCCAGATTTTCTTCAGAATCCTACCGGCGTCCCACAAGGTTCTATACTTGGTCTTCGTTTGTTTTCTATGTACGTTAATGAACTTCCATCTGTGATTGAGAAATGTCAAACTCATATGTATGCCGATGATGTGCAACTTTATCTAAGCTGCCCTCTCGGACTTATAGAGAAAATAGAGCACTGGTCCATATGAAAAGGTCTTTTTTAAGCTCTAAAATGTCGAAATGCCTGGTATTATATAAAGAAAAACATTTTATCTCTCCTACTTTCCTTCGATTGTATTAAGCAACGCCACGATAGATTATTTTGAAACTGCTAAAAATCTTGGGGTGACATTTTACCGGTATCTAACTTGTGATAACCACAGTAATACACTCGTCGTAAAAGGATATGTTTACACCTGTTAAGATCTTTTTTTTACTTGCTTAAACTTTGATAATACATATACCTATATTGATTTACTCTTGTGAAATTTTTTGTAAGTGCAACTAGAAGTAAAAGAAAGCTGAATGTTGCCTTTAACACTACTGTGCTTTATATCTTCGGGTTACGCAGATATGATATAGTATCAGGTTTTTCTAACTCCCTACTTGGTATGCTTTTTGAAAATTAACTTCAACTTCGCACTGTTATCAATTTTTTTGCTAACACAACAACCTCAATACTGTGTTGAAAGAATTAGGATAACATCTTGGCAGAGGTCCCGTCAATTTTTTGTCAATGCTGTTCGTCTGTAGAATTTTCTACCGTGTTACATTAAAGAAACACTGAATATAACAAGAATTAATCAATTGTTGAAGGATTACTTTTCAATAAATATATGAATAATAACATAAAAAAATGTTTTCCAACTGGAGATATTACTTGTACAATAGATGAATTTAAATATTGTCCTATTTGCTTTTTAGCAGTTATCTACTTGGTAAAATTATAAAATATAAAATAGCTTAAGACAAACCTATAAAATAATATATATTACTGTTTTTAAGCATTCAATGAACAAAAAAAAATAAAAAAAAAATAAATAAAATTTAAAATGCGAAGTATAAAGGGCGGCATTGGGTGAAATAACGATTGGGCTACCCAAATGGCTTCGGTTAAAAATGAGGCTTGGCTCACCAATTCCTATTACCTATGCTTTTTTCACAATTAACTTTGAAAAATTTGGGAAATCAATGATGAAAAGACTCACCTGAGAACAAAAAACCAAATTTGTTTAAATTATTGTTTTGAAAGTCGGCAATTCGCCATTGGATTACATAGGCAAAAAGATACACCTGGTGAGCCACAAGAGAGAGATACTCTTCCCATACCACCTACATACTACCATTATTCCTACATTACTGTATTTTTAAATACATCGTCTTCTAATAGGCAATTGTTTATCCCTTTTATTTTTAAGGAAATACTTTATTGACAAAATAACAATGTGTCCTAACACACAATCGAGAAAACAATGCCAATGTAATTTTGCAGTATACATTCTGGGTTGAAAAAACCACCCTAGCATGTAATCATCAAAAGTAACCACAATCCACAACAATATGGTACATACAAAGTACCCACCATAAGCGGAATTTATTAAGCACACGAAAATATCCGCAGGATATCAACCCTTGAAAATTTGAATAACAATCGAAATGTTTTCACAAGTCTCCAAAGATAATCCGGTGTTTATTATTACAGGATTTTTGTTGCAAATAAATACCGCTCGGTTTTTGCTTTAATCATCTGCGTATAAACATAAATAGGTTTGTGGATTGTAATTTAGTTTGTGTATGTAAAAGCGACAAATCTTTTAATGTCGAATGAATAAGGTGCATTATAATGTATAATGGATATGGATATTCACTTGATCCTTCGCATACGTTTGAACTGTTGCAACGAGGTAAGATTTCTGCTACACGAGTATTTTGAGAAACTCGTAAAGACGAAAGTTGAATTGGGTAAAATACATTCATTAAGCATACGAACATACAGACAAATTTTTTTAAGTTATTCTTTTGGCGCATTGTGGGAAAAATTTTATAAAAAGGGGGTTTCAAATTCTGGAGCATTCAGACCAGTCCCGTTCAATTGTACTCCAAGCAGAAATTTTAAGACGTAATGTAAGACTCTCATCCTATTCGTCTTAATGTTTTTCTAGCGTATGTATGACTGCTTCGACATGACCTCCTGTAGCCCAAAGCCCTAAACGGGTTGTATGATTAAAGGGTGAGGTGTCCGCGTAGGTAGCCTGATCTCTATATAGATCAGGGTCGAACTACCACATCAGTTATCGAGTCATGCGTGACCGATAAATGTTGATTTGGTATGATCGCACACGGGATCTAGTATCGAGTATCGAATTTTGGTATTCTGTCATCAGTGATCGAGCATATTTTCATACGGTAGGGTTTGTGCTGTCGAGTGAATGCATTTTCAGTAGAAAAAGTGTAAGATAGTTACTTTTTTTTATGTTATTTTCACATTCCAATTAGATAGTTACCTTCAAAAAACGTTTGTTCAATTGTTTTACAATTGAAATATTAGTGAATAAGTTAAACCACACCAACTTAATGTTGATATTCTCTTTGTAAGGACAAAGTTGCAGCTAGTTTCAATGGAACTGGGACGGCCGGCGGTAGTGTAACTTCCACTAAAATAAAGTTTGACCATTTTTAATATGAATGTACTCTTATTCACTCTTAAAATTTCAAGAAAATTGTAATTTCATTGATTATACGTGCGCACAGTTATGTAAAGAAAAAGAATTGCTTTTTCTCTCTTAAACGTTTACGTTAAATGGACTCACAATGTCCACATTCTGATTTGAAAGATGAAAAATACAGCAAATACTCAATTTAATGTTTAAGAATTTATAAATACACCAATTTCTTATCAAAACATTCACAGAAAAACAATACATTTGACATTTGTCAGCGATCAAACTATGAATGTAGCAGAATTATGCTAGTATAATTGGTACAATTTTAAATGTGCATAAGATACGATACGAATAAAGCTTGTAGGCATTAGGCAAGTTAGTGTAAATAGGCCGAATGTAGGGGTTTCAGTATGATTTGTCTATGATGAGTACCTCCTATGAGCCAAGACATTCTGTTATACTAGAAAAATTAAAATCATTATTTTAAGTTCATCATGCTTTTTTTAACATGAGTTTTCGAGCGCAACTTCTTTTCCAGAGTAAAGTTCAATTACTTAACTAATTTTCAACTATTTTGTTATTTATGTACACAGATATGTGTTTTTCTTTCGGTCCAATCAGATAAATATAATTCTACATGCTTTTACCGAGAACAAGAACAGCAATACCTAATCAACTTTTTGCTCAATTCTATTATAATCGCTGCATTATATCACTGCACTGCCACTGTACTACAAAGGACATACGATGCCAAAAATCAGGCACCAGTAACTTCAGTCAAAGATATCAAGCTGAGGGAAAGATTGCGAAGCAAAAGACTTTGGCAGGACAGATGGAATCAGTCTGCAAAAGGAAGATGGACCGATCGCCTTATTCCAGAAATCCAGAAATGGATAGAGCGGCCACACGGAAAAGCAGATTTCTATTTAAGTCAGCTCCTAACTGGACATGTTTGCTTCCGAGCGTATCTAAACAGATTTGGACTCGATTAATCTCCTAACTGTCCCACTTGCGGCGATGTTAGGGGATACGCGCAGCATGTATTTTTTGAGTGCCCATGTTTTATTATAGAACTCAGAGAACTAGAAGAAATAATTGGAGAAATACCAACTCCTGAAAACTTTGTACATCACATGATGATATCGAACACAATAGGCTTTTTTCTTTTTTAGTTCTCTGAATCGAGCGTACTCAGATCGTTCAGATGTGTTTAAGAAACACACTTGAGCACAATCTGTCTAATGTGATTGTGTGCATGCATATCTATGTGTCAAAAAATTAAAAATGATAATTAAAATGGATAAGCTAATTTGTTTACCTTCTGTGCGAGAACAACCAGGTTCGTCCGCCATTATCCTCTGTTTTCTTTTTTCTTACAAATGGGACTGAAATTTGTATGTAGGTATATGTGTAATCAGCTTTTTACTCAGGATGCTCAGTCAATTTATTCTGAGCTCATAGAGCGCGCTCTGATCGTGCTCTGAACGAAAAAAGAAACACAAATTTGAGCTCTGAAGTCTCTGAGCTAAAAAAGAAACACGAAATATTTGTATAACAGTTCAGGTTCTGCTCTGAACTAAAAAAGAAAAACGCCTAATATGGGACGGTGTGAAACAGATGGCAACGATAACCATAAAGGAACTTCGGCGGCTAGAAAGAATCAGGGAGAACATTCAAGCCCAATCGATACTCCACAGGAATGAAACAACGGTAAATGGAATAAGGTTGCATGCAGATATAATTGAGCCGAACACCTAGGCTTTGAGATGAACAATTTCACTAATTGTTGATCCTACAATACAATCTACGAATCAACAAACCCTTGCGGACACAAGGCTATTCAATTTTTCGTGTCTTTTTTTAAAACGCGTTGTTGCTCTGAATTTGCTTCAAGATAAAGGGTTCCATGGTTTGGGAGATGCTATGATCGGTGCTAAACGTCTGAGATCCTTAAAGCAGAAAAGTGACAATCGTTATACACTTTGGCGGTACTAATGTCGTTTTCCATTGGTTTCACTCGGGGATTGACTCATTCTGAGATCCAATGGAACAAGAAAACTGCATCTGGCTGAGTCCACAAATGTATTGGTGAAATGCCAAAAAATAATCTATGGCTGCTGTCAGCTGGCTTGTATAAAATACACATATTACACTTGTGTGAGTGCTTCTTGAGTGGATTCTGACTTCAAATCGAGAAGCAAATTTCTCTTCTCAGAATCATCAGAAGAGTATTTTTTGTGCCAATGGAAGGGTTTCAGAAGTGATTTTTTCGATTCCGGACTCTCCCGGACGCTTCTTTTTGCCCAATGGAAAACGACATAAATGTTCAACAAAAAGTGATTCTGCTTAAATGTATCCTGTCACCTTTAAGTACGAACATTAAACTCTTTCAGCTTGAAGCTGGAATATGTACTCGAGACCTTAACAAGGTTTATTTAATTGCTATAAATGGAACTCCTCTTGTTAGTACATACGTAATTATTCTAAGTATTGAGTGAACTTACTATTGACTTAAATGTTTTAATTAAAAGTTTTCATTTCAATACCTTCAAGTATTATAAACTAAAAGCACATTGCAATTGCTTATTACTTGATGGCTGTTGGAATAGATACCAGGCGTTCATTCTTTACACAGTCCATTATGGAGTTGACACAAAGCAACCCTTTATTATCCCAATATTAAATTTCCAATTAATTAACTTCTCGCGTGATGAACACGGTGAGTTCTTCTTTTGAATTTGTTTCCATGCACAGAAATGCTTGCATTAATTAGTACGCTAACCAAGGTTTTATGTATTTGATAATCCTTTGAATACTTCATTATTTTAGCTATTCCCCACAGGCGATGCGTTTAAACATAGGTGCGGTGTGTCATCCTCATGTAGGTGTGTCCACGTCGTCCTCCTAAGCACTCCAACTTGAGTAGTTTGTAAAGCGATTGAAAGTGTTGATAATAAAAATCAGGTAGCAAGAATATACTGTTTTGCTTTAGCGCTTTTTATAATTTTCACAAATCTTGGATTCCATAATTGTGCTGTCATGGTATCAAGCGGTTTACGAAAGAGTTTGTTGCGTGCGCTAAATGATAACTCATAGATATGCTTTAATTTGAATGTTTCTACCAAAAAAGGAGTAGAAGTTGAGCATTCCCATTGGAAAATATTTTTTTTGCTAACGATTATTTTTTGTAATTTCATCAATTCGTAAAAAAAATCTGAGGGGTTAATTACTTAAAACAGAAAAACAGTTTTTTGTTTTAAATATAACTTATAAATAAAAATGTTATAATCTACATGAGTTTAATAGCGGCGCAGATAATTTTCAAGTTGCCACTGCCTTTTAAGTATGTATGAATTAAAAAAGACTTATTTTTAAAATTTAGTGCAAGAAATGCATTACATTACCTTAATAACAGATTTATTTTTTGTGGGTGGTTCTTTTAAAAAAATAAATGAAAACACGTAACGGTAAGTAGTGTTTCTTGTGGTAGCCATCGGATGGCTCCATGAAGCCATTGATACTAGATTTAGTTGTATATGGCGCTTTTTATTTGTTTCGCTTTTTAAAGGTTTTTTTCGTAAATTGTCAAAGCCTTCTGTTTCGGAATCGGTATTTCGATAATCACGTACTCTGTGCATTCGTTTTATTTAAAATTACTGTGCAATCATCTGTTTTGGAAATACTTTATCGCCCTTTTTGGTCAAAGACTGCGTTTAAGCTATGGGTAGACGAAAAGACTTTCGCCGGCGAAAATTTCTGAAATTAAGACTCTGCTATTAAACACTGTGAGCATTCTTAGAGGGAAATAGCAATAATTGTAGGAGTGGCAAAGTCGTCAGTGGACACTATAGCAAAAAAAATAAATTAAAGAAAAATGCCGCCCTTTCGCCTACGACAACCGGAAGAATTACAACCCCGCGAGATGAGCGCAAAATTAAGAAAATCTGCGTTCATAACAGAAAGAAGCCACGTACGTAGCATCCTTACAAATTTGATCGTCTAGCAAAGTGAACAAGAAACTTGACGTATCCTTTTTTACATTAGAGACTTCGGTGCGAGGTCGTTTCCGACCTTGATTCAGTAGCGAGTTTTATCCATTGCCAACTTACACAGACGAACGAGAAAGACTACTGGACACAGCCTGATAAAAGAACACGCAACTATTGGTGTACCTTTAAACGATTTGTGTAGAGGGTGCCGAGAGGAGGAGGAGCTGTTCTTCAATGTCGTTTTATCTCTCACTTGGGGGTTATCTATGGCGATCTGCTATGTTTTTGAGAAGCTCAAATTGCAGAAATATAGTTCAGAGAAATATATGATTTATAACGAACGTTGCTTGTCTGTTAACGTCCATCGTGTCCTACCCTTTCGTCGTCTTAATATTGCACATTTTGACATAATCTAAATATTAAGTAGCGCCAATTCGGTTCATTCAAATTAAGATGCACTCGTTTGTGATGCAACTTTTTGATAGGGAAATTATTTTTTTAGCTTGCGTACGTAGGTACCTACAGTGTTCTTTGAATGCTGCCGATATACCTGGGGTGGAATCGGGTAAGGTGATAGTTGATTGTCGTTTTATATTATCAACTCATCTTTGCTCTACGTAACGCGATCACAAAAAACTGATTGATTATTGGCAGCAATTATAGTTTTGAACGTCACTTCCTTGCCAGCGCTGTTATTCCGAGCAGCTGACAGTCTGACACCTATTCGAAGTGTTTCTTTTTGTGAAAAATGCAAGTGAATTTGAAAACAATAATTACCTACACAAATTGCAATAAATTTCTTTGTTTTTTAAGGCCTCAGGGAAATAAAATGCAAATATCGATCCTTTCCTCATATATGCGAGAACACATCTAATGTCAAGCACTGTCCGGACGCCGGACAGCCCAGGTGCAGGAATCATTGTCAAGGATATTAAATACAAATGGACCGCCAACAAAAACTGTTGCTAAGTGAAAAAGAGTAAGTAATGAATATTCACACCAATTGTTAAGATAATAAATATATTAAATACAAACTTAGATTTGGACGCTTTTGGAAATTACAATACCAAAAATACGCGCAATAAAAATTCCTTGGAAAAAACCGGTGGCGGTCCATATGATCTAAAGTCCTTAGACGAGACGGATGAAGCAATAGTTGCTGTCTGTGGATTGGAAGCATGTGTAAGCGGGATTAAAGACTCGTTAAGTTTTGGCGAAAGTGAAAAAGGTAAGAAATACCTTAATATTTGTTAATTGTTAAGAGATACCTAAATATTAATACATAAATATTAATACATAAATACCATTTTCATTTGCCTATAAACAGGAACCAATGAAAACGTTTGTGACGATGACGATGACGTTTACATTGAACGGCTCCTTAACGACCTCAATAGAACGCCGGAGCAGATATTGCAAGACTCAACAAATACACCCATCCGTTCAACACCAAAAAAAAGGCAAACAAATGTGAATGGAAAGCAAGATGTTCTTCAACAGCAAATAGAACTGCAAAAAATCTTTGAAAATCAAATGGAAAACTCAAATAAAGCTAACACCACTTTACTGGAGATAAGGGATTGCCTGAGACATTTGTGTGAGACGAAAATCCAACAAATGAATTCGCAAAACTCTTTGAAAAGGGAAGAGCTTGTAATGAGGCGGATGGAATTAGAGGTGGCTAAGGTTGCAAACGATATTAAATTAATGGAGCTCAACAACTTCAACTCGTAGTTATCCCTTGTGTACCTAACGTATTTTCATAAAAAATGTGTATATGATCTCATCACTTTAGTGATATTATTATTATATTAATATATTCATTTTATTTTTCTTATGTTAATTGCAATACGAAGCTTTAGAAAAGCAATAATATTTTTATTGAGTTTTTTTTAGGTAAAATAAAAAACAATTTGTTCAAATTTGTTGTTTTTCGTGTAATAATTTGCAAATAAATCGTCTATTATAGTATCGCGAATTCTTCTACCTTCTCCAATATCGAGGGCATCTTCAGTTTGCCTTGTTTGCCGTGGATAGTTTGGGGAAATGCTATTTTCACGTTCCATATAGGATAGCCGCTATCACATTAAAAAAGGATGTTGCAGTTGCAGTACTTATAAATTTATATATCAAATACATAGATATAGTATTACCAAGTAGCCATGATGAGCCCCACCTGCAATAGAACCTCTTCCTAAGCTTCCGTGAACACTTCCCCCATATCTAGCATTTGTAGACAAATTTGTTTTTTTTTGCGATGGAAGTTGGAAATCTTGCATGAGACACCAATGGTCCAACATCCATTGATAGTTCCGGAATGCTACCGGCTAAAACCACCTCCCTTGCTTCCCGAACAGACCGATTAGTTTCCCCCGCGGAACCGCCGTAAGGCATTACTTCGCGGGGGTCGGTATAAAGACTTGTTGCTCAATTGTTGAAACTATATATTAGCTTTCCGTTGGCGTTCTAAGCGTCTAAGTTAGCTGAGTATACGCACCGTCACGTTACTTACAATGGTCCAGTTTTCGTCATTCTGAAGCATATAGTTTACGATGTTATCGGGAGTGGGCCACTCACCGAATTGGTCCCGTAGGGATATTCTCTCTCGGTTTCGTACCGTTGGCAATGAAAAAACACGTGTACCGTGTCTATAAAGCCGATAATTGACGCTTCTCTGGGAATCGGTAGACGCAGAATTTCGTCATACATATATAACATTCCACAACAAGGGGCCTAAAACTGAACCTTGTGGTACACCGCCCGTTCATACTCTTTTAATCCCTAATCAGAGTCGTAGAGAAGAACTCTATTCGAAAAGTAAGTCATTATAATCCTACGAAGATAGTTCGGTATTCCAATCCGGTAGGTATATAAAAAGCTCAGGATACGTTCCCAATTCGCCGAATTAAACTCGTTTTTTACATCAAGCGTTATAACGGCGCAGTATTTTTTCATCGCAAATCTGTAATATTTATATATTTATGTATGAAGACGATTTTGAAAACGAAGTTTTAAGTTAAACTTACAACCATGGCATTTATACTATGCCTTCATTTCCGATTGCAAATAAAAACATCTTTGTAGTGTTCTTTGGAGTATCTTTTCTATGTCTATATCTATTTTTATTTATCTATTACTAATACATCTTTGTTTACAAAGGTGGTTTAAATCCGATATAATATTAAGTATAAAGTGTGCTTTTCTTTTGACTGCAAGCATATATATAATAGACATTTAAATTCAGAAGGTAGAGATACCTACATTTAACATAGTTTTATTTTTTTTTACATTGAATGATTTAATTTTGGGAAAACATTTTTTAAGAAGTTTCTTTCTTTGGCCATCCGGAGAAATGTTAAATAGCCCTCTAGGCACCGCATTAAAAACCTCGGGTACGATAACAGAGAGTTGTTGTCTTCCGTAAGGATTATTGAATCGTGGAATCTGTAGGAGTCCGTGGGCTTTTCGCCTAGTATTTACATAGTGCTGAATTGATTGTTTATACTGGTGATCGTTGTAGTATTCTTCAAGTACCTATAATGAGACGAAAAAGTTGTTTTATATTTAAGACTCCCAGTTCAGCGTACATGTTTTGGTTGTTTGGAGAGATTTGCCAGCTTGTTTTGTGGGTCCGCTAGATAACTGGGGTTGTGTTGCCCCATGCCAATATGCCATATCGTAGCACAGACTCCACCAGCTCACAATAAACCTGTTTCAGCACTCTGTAATTGGTATATCTACTCAAATGATGCATTGTGTAGACGGTTTCTTCCGGATATATTATATTTGTAGATTGCATTTAAAGTAGCAGTCCCATTCAATACCAAGGTATTTGTATCTTTGTACGTTTTCTATTACCTCTTTACAGCTTCTGAGTTAATTTGATCTTCCTTCGCATTATGGTGTAGGCATTGCGTTTCATGAAGTTTAATCTGAATCCTTGTTTTGAGTACATGTGCAGGTCTGATGTGCATTAGTCTTGTTTTCTTAGAGTTGATTATGAACCCAAGATCATGACACCATCTAACTATAGGGTCAAGCTCCGATTGCATGGTCCGTACTGCTGTTTGCAAATCTCTTTTACTCACTATGATTGATGTATCGTCCGCAAAAGCGAAACCAACGCTATTTCGTAGAACTGTTTACATAAATAATGAACAGTAATGGGCCCAATATGCAGCCTTGTGGGACACCGTATTCCAGATTTTGTTTTTGACTATATTCTTCCGCTATTTTAACCTTAGGACCACGGTTACTTAGATAGCTTTTGAACCATTCCAGTATATGTCCTCGTACTCCAATTTTTTCTAGCATCATAAACATTTTTTTTTTGATATAGTGTGTCGAAAAGCCATATTGATTTTTGTGAATTATGTTGAAGTTGTTAATATAATCTTGTAGTCTACGAGCCATAACTCCTTCCAATATTTTGTAAATGATTCATTTTCCATAGGCCTTATAATCATGATATGAGTTCCATCAACGCACCCTATAACTGCAAAATGTATAGGGCAATTTAAGGATTAATATTTTATATTGCAAAATAATCAACCTCCAGGAATCTTATATTTTTCATAAAAAATATGATTTTGTTGAATCCTTCGGCATAAATAATCATCAATGGACAAAGTATTCACTGATTTTTTTTAATAACTGCAGCAGTGATTTCAGCTACCTTACTTTGTCCCATTGGTGTAGCCCAGTCAGTCCCAACTTGTCTTTGATAGCCAGGAAGATTTAAAGTTGCAGCCAATTTAAGGATGGGTGGAACATCCGTTGACCTTTTCCACTTTCGTTTACGTAATGTTAATTTCTTACATAGTTTCAGTGTAACTGTACATGTAGGTAATGTGTATATAAACAACTGTAATGAATATTTAAAATTCTATACAACTTATACTGTCATTATCTAGCAATGTAGTCATTTATTTTAACAAACACGTCAACCATATTACCTATTTAGTTGATTTCTTTTGGGAATATGATGACCAACCCTTAATCGCTTTAACGTTTAACCCCCCATTCGTATTGTTGAAACTTTAAAGGTGTTGAAATAGGTTTTGTTAGTTTGTAATATAGCGTTGAATACATTATGTGCATTTTTTTATATGTCGTTTATTTATATAGACATTTGTTATACATACATTTGGGATAGATGTATACGAAAAGCAAAGTTTCTAGGGCTTGTAATCAAATAATTATATTTTTTTGAGTATGGGAAGATTGCTTAACGTTGAAAAGAAAAATTAGGGTTGTAAGTACAATGTAGGTACATAAGCTTTGACCTTTGATGATTAAAATTCACAACATAGCAGTGAGAGAAATATTTGCCTATGTATGTATAATGTATGTTGTCTGGTCTTATAATATGACAGGTGCTATCCTTTTTTTGTTTTAAATTGCACCCCTTAAATCTAATCAAATAAATTCTCACTAGCGATGTGCTGCAAATTATAGGGTTAAGGCAGTAGGTACCCAAAACACTAACGCCATTTTTTTCGTGGTAGTAGGTAAGTTTTTTTGAATAATTTTAAAGTTTCATTATGTATTGTATATAACAATGAAATCGTAGGTACTTCACTTCAACACGTAAAACCTTCATACGCAGGCCTCATAATTTTCCGCGATCAATTTGACTCGGAAATCGACTGCGGAAAATTACGCAAATTTTCAAATATCCAACTGGGACAAGCGGTCTTTTTTTGTTGTTTATGGTCTGGAAATCAATAAAATTATGTTAATCGATTATTAAAAAAGCACACTTGATGGAAATATGTATTTGCCTTTGTTTTGCTGCCAATTTAATCAAAAATTTACTTTCGGCATATCGATAATTTCGGGAAGTCTAAGAACAGCTGAGTTTGACAAGAGATTTGACAGTCGATTTACGCTAAATATGCAATGATATTTCCGAGGGGTGTTCACATAACGCAGAAATTTATAAATTTACAAGCTGCATAAAATTATGAAATTAAGTGAATACCTTTAATATAAAATCATTTTATGCTTCTGGTAGCTGTTATTAATCAAAATGCATTGGATGCACGGATAGGGTTCCTACATTTTGCTCAAAAATATGAAAAAGCCCGGGATTTCTAAATATCTCCCGGGGAAAAATAATATCTAACTCATCATTATAGATATATCTACCTAATAAAATATATTTTTTGTATTTTTTTTTTAAATGAGTCACTACTGTCTTTGAACATATACATATATACCTATCTATATATGTATATAAAAATGGTGTGAAAAATGTATAGTAATCCATTAATTGAGAACGGTTGCTCCGATTTGGCTTACATTTTTTTTCATTTGTTTGAAGTTTTTTACAAAAGAAAATTTTGAGAAAACTCGAAAATTGTTTTTTTTTTTATGGAATTTTGTGTGCAATTGGCTCTACTTAACAACGAAGCTGGGTATGTTGACATTTACATGTTTACAAAGAAAAAGGAACTCCTTGATTCATATCAAAGAAAAATGTTATAAAATAAAATTTAATAAAATTTATTAAAAATAAAAATAAAAACGTTTTATTATTTACGTAGTATTTTATTTGAATGACAGCTGTCAATTGCAAAATTGCATTCTTAGGGGTGTGTTTGATTGCAAATTATGTGTGGCTCAATGACACGAACAGTCCTATTTTAAAAATGTATAATTTAGAAATGAAGCAATATTTTTCTAATTTTTCCAACAACGTAGTTGCGTTGTAAAATTTTTCATTTGGCACAATTTTAATGTATGAAGTTTCCGATCGAGAGCTGTCATCGTAAGTATTTCTTTTGTCAAACGTCCACGTTCGGATGCTCCCGAGGCTATATAAGTCTCATATAGTTATCCGCTTAACCAATTTCAAATATGAGTTTTAATAATTTATTAAATACTAAATGGGAATTCAGTAAAAGTAAGTAAGGACAAGTGACAAACACATAGATTAGGTACGTCCGCAAATTACTCACGTTTCCAACAAGATGACGGTTGCAGATACACCCAGGCAAATAACCTATAAACATGGAAACAGCTCCCGACTTCTCCATAAGGGGTTATCTGAAATTAATTCAGTCTATTGCAGACGTGGACAAAAATATTAGTTTGGGCGGGAACTACATTAAAAACGGTCCTGGAAAAATACAAGACTCTGATTTTGCGATGTTCGATATATGGTTCAAAAAAAAGGAAAGAAAATTGTTGGGAAAACATTTACAGCCTGGTGGGAACGTAGCTCCACAGGTCCTCAACTCCAGTAAAATATCAGTTCGATCTTGGATTATTCAGCCATTAATCGTCGTTTAAAATATAACTGTTAGGTCTCTCTCTACCGACCTATGGAACACACAAATAACCTCTCAATGTGCTATTTCACCTGCCCTCAGTTCTCGCCTACGTCTGCCCAAAATTCGACAGCATGACCAGCCTAGGAAAACATGGCACTTCGGACACGACATAATCTTGCACATCCCTTTTGTCCATCCTAATGATAGTGAAACTCACACTACGAATGGTTCTAAGAAGCTAGTTCTATATCTATGGACATGGATACATAACCAACACCCGCCACAAAAAACGAGTTATAAAACCATAAGCACACTGATAACACCTAAGTATCACCAGTTGGCAACTGCTTTAACTTAATTATTGTTACCAAAAAGTTAAGTATAGTTTCATCAAGTGCTGCATTTTGGCAATAATTATCTTACTATATCCCACTGCTCTTGCAGCGGTGAGAAAAGAGCTGACAAATATCACGCACAGTGTAACCATAGTGGTGGAATAAAACGCACCTATAAATGAATTAGATGGCCTGTCCTTCTGGTATTATAAAAACAGCCAGTAATCTGATTAGTATACCTTTACACTATACCTATACTAATAAAGAGTACCTAATGCATTTACCTGTTTACCCGATTTCCTGATGATTGAATTACACAAGAGAAATTACTTCATCACTTATTCCCATGAAATAAATGATTTAATTAAAGTTTACCTTACTTCTTCAAACCAGTAATTAAATGGGTATTTGCCCCTTAAGTCTGAGTTAAACAAAAATAAAAAAACGAAGTCCACGTCATATCATGTAGAAGGTGTGGCAGTGTCCTGCATTAATAACACAACTGTAACCCTTTTATTTGCTAAAGAAACATAATTAAGTAATGGCCACTGGGTCCCATGAGCTGCAGGAATATTCGCTATATGGGAGGTGAAAATGTTTCTAATTGCAGATAACATCAATTTTTAGTCCTTGAGTTGTGGATAGCGCAATGCTCACACCAGTGCCACCCCTTTATGCCGTATAGCGCAAACAATCATTTAATTCATGCTTTGTCTGTTATTTATTCATTCATTTATGTTTGTAGAATAAGTTATACCCTGTTTCAATAAGTATTTCAGTGTTTTGCAAGCAGTGATGATTAAAGAAACTAATTTGAGCTAAATGGTTTACAAAATGATCCTACTTGCATGTTTATTTTTTGTTGATGTAAATAAAAGTTGGTGTATAAAGTATATCTACCTAAGTGATGAATGTTGAAATCTATAAAATGCTTACAGACTCTTCATAGTTGACAGGGCATTAACCAATATTTCTGGAGCACTTGAAAAGCCGAAACTACTCGTAAAAAGATAATTGTAATTATACGATATCGACATAGATAGGTATGTTACATACATATATATCACAATAAATCACCAAGAAGGACAGATATGCTGCATGATTTCCTTTTCTCAAATCTGCTATAAAATCAACAATGTATGTACCTATGACCGGAGTATGTGCGGTTTGCAGAAATTTGTCGTATCTACATCTATATCCATAAAAGAGTAGCGTGACTGAGCTGATAGACATCGTACAGGCCAAACTGCTAATCGTAGGTTCATGAAACTTTCAGGAGATGTTTTTCTAGCTTTGTAGACGCCCGCTACCCATTTTAGAGAGGTTTTTCTGTTACTCACGAACCGTTAGTCGTATTCGTATAAACTTGAAATTATGTATGTTTATAGAAAATAGAAAATCATCGCATACCTTTCTCGGCTTTTTTCAAAATTCATCTTATAAAGGTTGAAAAAGAGGTTTCAAACTTTTTTATTTTAACATAACCAAACTCAAACTGCCAAACTGCTATTTCATTCAATGTACTTTGGTCAATCTATAAAATCTTATACCATGTTCCCACCAAGGTGATTTAGCTAAATCCACTTGATCATTAATGATGTGATTTACCATACATTTTCGTGATCACTAATTACGTGATTTATACCTGTTTAATTTTTAATTACCTACGTGCAAATCCACACAAAATAAAATCGAACATACACAAAATAGAATCGAACAGACACAATTAAAATCAAATCAATCGTATCAAGAATTGGCTAGAGTCTGCAGGGCTAGAACTAGCTGACCACAAGACCGAGGCTGTGTTGATAACCAGCCGAAAGACTGTGGAATATGCATCTTTCCGTGTTGGAAACCAACAAATTAGATCAAAGGAGTCATTAATGTACCTAGGAGTAATGCTCGACAACAGGTTAAGCTTTAAAACGCACATCCAGTACGCCAGCAAAAGGGCGTCACAGATGCAAGCAGCTCTTTCCCGGATTATGCCAAACGTCGGTGGCCCTGGATACGCCAGAAGGATTCTGTTATCCAGTAAGAAAAAGGATAAGAGAAGAAGAAAGGGCAACATCTCTACACGGCAAAAGGCAGATGGACCCACAAACTGATCCCAAACATCGAGGTCTGGACAAGAAGAAAAAGCGGGGACTGCAATTACCACCTCACGCAGTTCCTGTCCGGCCACGATAGCTCGCCTCTATGCCCCGAATGCCCAGATGAAGAAGAGGATACGGAGCACGTAATGTACCACTGCAGAAGATTTTCAGGAGGAAGAGTGAACTTACCCATTCCACAGCTTCTCATAGAGCGTATGCTGAGCTCAGAAGACGACTGGCTGGAAATATGTTCATACATAACGAGCGTCCAAAACGAGCTTAGAAGAGCCGAAAGGCAAAGAAGGGTCGAAGAGTACATGGGTGTGGTTTAGTACGTAGGGCGCGAGGCACTGGAGAAACATATCCCGCGAATCGTGCATGCTAGTAGCACGGGCAACTAGTATCTTTCGAAGATTACACATCCTTTGGACGCAACCAAAAAAAAAAAAACCTATTATCGACTTCAGCTGTTTACACAAAAACAAACTGTCAACAAATTAAAATTAAAAATGCAGATAACGATTGTTTACATCATTTTTGGATTTATTCTGGTTGATATAAATTATATGCAAAGCATTTGAACTCATTTTAAATTGTTGCGGGTAATTTTTCATTTGTACTTTTATATTTACGATATTGAAAGTTTACCAACTAATTTCAAATGTCACACTTAAACACTTAAAAGTTCGGTGGGATTGCCTATCGTGAATTGTAAATTACTTCAGCTAAATAACGTTGGTGGGAACATATGGTATTAAACTGATCTTTAGCCAATATTTCCCCGAGTATTTTAGGCCATCATTTATCTTTCTGTTCCTTCCAAAGTCTGAGAAGAAATTTAATACAGATGCTATTTAATCAACGAAAAATTAAGATTGATTCCTCGATTGCCAGCTCTGCTTGGGGGTGGGTGGGTTGAGTATACCGTACACATGGAAAACATTTTAGTTTGATACACACCACAGACCCAGTGCGTTCCGTTTCTCAACAATTATTTCTTTTTTTATATTGTTACGACTTGACGTTCCATATTCCATTCCGTATCGGTTTGGGTCTCACGTCTCATTAATTAATTGCAGACATGGCTAGGTATTTGCTGTGGCCGATGTCGATGTGGGTTTGTTGTTGGCTGAAGGCTGAGTTAGAATGTACTTAAAGCCTATAGAATGGTTTTGCGAACGAGCAATTTTGACTCCATGGAATGATCAAGCTGCGTTTTTTTACATCTTACTTAAGTCCTTTGACGGGAAAGAAGTGGTCTACAAATCGATAGACACTGTTTGCAATATAGATGAAGCCGTTAACTCTATCCATTGGGTATTCCATACCATAGACTAACTCTTTGGAAAGGCACACCCGTAGATAATGTTCCTTCGGAACTTATAACCACCAAAATTATGTAATGACACTAGATTGCGAACAAAGATTTGCATACAAATTTAATTGAAGCTATTATAGCTTTGTTTCTTTCGTCCCTATCAGCGTCTCTATCAGGGATTGCCGAAAAAAACGAACATCGAAGAATAAAACCATGAATTGGCAACGCATCAATTTGAAAGTCAAATTGACATTGACAGTAAAATTGGTATTTGAAAAATTTAATTTGATAAAATGTTCTTAATTTAAAATTCTAACGAAGCAGAGGCACCAAAAAGTTTATCATATAAATAAAATTGGTGTAGTTCTGTTCGACTTATATTGAATTTGACTGCATGTCCTTGAATGCAAAAATCTTAAAAACTGCTGAAGTTATTCTGATGCATTTTTCACGGGCCTATAGAGGATACATAGGCCTACAATTTCCACTTTGTTTCAACTCTATATCTCTGTAAATTCCAGAGAAAATTGGACAAGAGTAATTTATTTTTTCGTTTTCTTTCGTTTTTTCCTTTGCGACGCTTTGCGTTCGAAAATACTGGGAGCATTTAAATATAATAAATGCCAGCTCAAAGAGGACATATACAGGTCCAACATAGGATATCCATTTACTCGATATCTTAAAAGGTTTTTAAATAAATAGACAAAATTTGAAACATTTTTACTATTTTCAAATGGGTGAGTGGATATGCACTTCATTCTCAAATCAAACATACTAAACGCGCAATATATTTGGGTACATCTCTTTTAACTTTATTTTACTCCTGTGACAGACAGAGATAGTATTCTGTTTGGTTTGCTAAGCAAAAAAAATAGGGTAAAATAGCCTATTGTTGGCACCCCACCATGAGCCAATTACTGGCACAAAGTACACCGCCCATCATTGGAAAATTGAGAATTGAGATACTGTTTGCCTGTTTTTTTTTTTTATTATTTTATACCACAATATATAGGTGCCAATAATAGGACTGAGGAATGCCAATGAATGGAACGAAGTGCAGATAATTGGTGAAAATTGGCTTTGCTTTATTTTACTGTATGTTTTTTTTTTTAATTTATGTTTTGCTTATGTTTTTTATTAAAAAAATATCTTAATAAAGGTAAATGAATTATGTACTTTAAAGTTATTTTAATATTTTTTTTTTTTTAAATTTACACACACATAAAGACTTAAGTTTTCTTAAGGTGCCAATGATTGGGTGTCTTACCCTATAAAATATAAAGTCAAATATGTAGGAAAGACGTGTCTGCTCTCTTGCTCAGTTCCTATTTCACTCATGCATTTATAAATCCTGTGGTGTCCATATAACCCGATTCCCACCGACTTCCCATTTTTAATTTCCGCCATTCAACTCTATCTAACAAAAACCAAATATACACGAAAGCCTACCTATAAAATAAATTTAATATTCGAAAAAAAGTGCACACACGTAACCCATCAACTAATTTTGTGTGTGTATCCATTTTTATCCATCATCGTCGATAAAGCAAAGGTAACCCCACATGTGTCGGGTTATTAAAAGCTCTCACTGTCACTGGACAGTTGATTTTGAAAGAACAATTTTTGTTTGTATCTTTTTTTTCTTCCCTGAGGAGAGAAGAGTATACCGTGAGACCTCTTTGTTCAACCCGCTTGGCCATGCGCAATCACACACACACAAAACAGTACTGTACAGCGGATGCAGTGCAGGTATGTAATGTGAGGTGTTTCGTGTGTTTCGATGTTTCAGACACTTTTATACCGTCTTTTTTCTTCTCTCTTGATGAGTTTCTACTATTCCTTTCCATTTTATTTATCCATAAATCGCATTTCCTGGGTGTGTTGGGTCAGCCTTGACCCGGGGGCGTGGGATGGAGAGAAAGCAGAAAGCAGATACGCCCATACGGTGTGAAATGTTTACGGGATTGAGAGAGACAGTGATTTAACATTTGAAGTGAATACCTGATAACATAAAGTTAATAAGGAAGACGAATTATTTTATACAGTGGTACCTAACTGGTAAGAAATATCTTTTATTCGCCATGAGAAATTTGGATGTGATAGAGTCCGGGAATAATAGGTACCATTTAACAAAACTGAATACTATTGGTTAGTATTTATACCTATACTTATTGTTAAAAGGCGCTTAATTTGATTTGTTTGATTAATAAAACTATCTAGAGGAGATGTTTTACGAAGTTGAAGTATCACCTATTATTTTTCATAAACATTTAAAGCACGTGCACCTACACTTATTCATAAAAAAAATACTAAGCCCATTGTAACGAATAATCAAAGAAACCACATTTTGCACGGGCGAAGCCGGGCGGGTACAGCTAGTATTCAAATAAAAAATGAATCAAGTTAACACAATAACATATTGTGTATTGTTTCATATATTACATTTCTTAGTAATTTACCTTTTTTCGTTGGCTTGCTAAGACATTTTTTTCAAATTCGAATTTTTTAATTTTAATTTTTGTCAGCATGTCAAATGTCATTTATGAAATATCCATACAAGTTATCGATAACATACACAAATTTGTGTTGGCTATACTTTTCTCTATCGCCGCGAAGCTGTTAACCCCGATAATTATCCAGGTTAAGCATTTGTTGTATTTAACAAGAGATTTTTTTATTTTGCTTATCCTATAGCCGTGACGGGGACGAAAGAAACACAGCTTATTGCCGCTCAATAAAAAAACATTTTGTATAGGAACAATTTTTCTGAAAAGTAAAAAGTAAAAGTAACTGCTAGTTCTTCATATGGGGCGGGTTTCCAATATGCGCACTAAGCAAACATTTTCTTTTATTGTTTTTCCAGCTTAAAATGTCCTAAAAAACATAAATATAATTTTTTTTTTTCGGAGGAAATGAAATTTTTTTTTTATTTTTTTTATTATTTTTTTTTATTAAATAGTCTGGTGTATTTAAAATACATAGGTACTATATCGGTTTCTGTAATCGCCTTGGAGACGATTCGGCGAGCTCTTACAGCATTTCTGCAGGAACTTTGTTCTATAACTCAAAAATGGTTCCCTCTTTGCATCGAGTCAGAGAAACAGTTATTTTTCTTTTAATGTCACCTCATACATTTTTAATAACGAATCTGGGCTTTAAAATCACCAGTTGCGTGTTTATAGTTCTATTACCCGAAAAAGCTGCATCCCCATTAGGCTTTTGTGGCAAGGAGCGCTATCCTGTTGGAGAATAATTGACTAACCAATTAGCCTATCGCCAGATGTAAGTTCTTTGGAAATTTAAAGTTTGCTTCGAAAAATTAAATTATTCACTTATTTTTTAACCGAAAAACCGCAATCCTATTTTTGCGATATAAAAGCTGCTCGAGCTACACTATTAAACTCGTGTCATTTTAAACAAAATGTACCTGACACAAAAGATCTATCATAATAATTTTAATTCAAACGATAAGGGTATTTTTGGTCAAACAAACTTTGAAAAATGAGTTTGTCATTAAGAAATCGTACTTTAACCAGAAATAGGTGTGACCTGTCCCGCAATGGGATATGGGACCCAAATGATCTCATTTACAAATACTATCATAGGTCACACCATATGGAAACACTGAGTGAAAACTGTAACCGCTAAATCCGTAAGCCGATGCAAGATGCAACGACAAAGGTTTCCCAATTGCCGTAAGAAATAGTTGCAGCATGCAGCAACCAAATCTTGGCAACAGAACCGATTGATAGTAACTGCCGTAAAAGATTTCTATACAACAAGACATGTCCTAGGTCTCTCGGACAGCTTATCGTAAAGAACGTTGTAATAACCGGTCAAATCACCAAGCCTATATATGCGATTTTTCCACACCCATGGTTCCTGGATTTTATGGGTTAATCTATACATATAATAAAACTGTAGCCGTTTTCTATGTTCGCAGTTGGCGTGAAAACTACTGCACTGATTTCGATGAAACTTTTTTTAAAATGTTAGTTAAGGCTCTGAGACGGTAATAGGCTATTTCTTTTTTTACCATGCTTCTTTTTTGGCAGCGTTTTTAGCCAAAATGTGTTTTTTTTCTGACTTTACTGCCTTTAGCTCGCCATTACTCAATCAATTCTTAATCAATGTAAACCAAACAAAAAAATAAAGAAAGCCAACACTTCCATAATTATTTTAAGCCATCAATCAGCTTTCTGCGTCATCTAGAAGCTGAGCTACAACCCAAAATCTGACATAAAAAAACTTAATTTATTTCCTCAAATCGAAAATTTTCCACAACCGTTGTTCCTGAACGTTGTTCTGCTTGGGGGTGGTGGGTGGTGCACATCGCACAAGCACATACATTGCAACAACAACAGCGTCATCAAGTTTTCTCCGAAGTGAAACGAAAGAGAAGTAGGCGAGGTCGATCTTCCTGACCCGACCCGATAGGTGGCGCTGTTGTCGATCTTCGTAACCACTCAACCGATTTGAATAAAGTTTTGTAGGTGGGTATGGTTGGTTGTAACTTGATGGATAGGATAGTTTTGGACCCGATAGGTGGCGCTGTTGTCGATCTTCTTAACCACTCAACCGATTCGAATGAAATTTTGTAGGTGGGTATGGTTGGTTGTAACTTGATGGATAGGACAGTTTTGGACCCGATAGGTGGCGCTGTTGTCGATCTTCTTAACCACTCAACCGATTCGAATGAAATTTTGTAGGTGGGTATGGTTGGTTGTAACTTGATGGATAGGATAGTTTTGGAGCCGATCGGTGGCGCTGTTGTCGATCTTTTGGTTTGTATGGTTATATGGAAAGATATATTTTTTTAATTTTTTCAACTAAACTCTCATTAAAGTGAATACCTATATGGGCACGTTGGAGTGAACTGAAAAAGCTTGGTTTTATACAGACACTATACACAAAAACTCTCGAAATAGAAATAGAAAACTTTGGATTGGATAAATTAATGAATACAATTATCAACTGCGCTGTATTAAGATTATAATATTAGGTGTAACGATTTGGTTTTTTAATTAAATTTCTTAATGAAATTCAACATACAACACAGTTCAATTTAACATCCACATTTAGCGAGAGAAGTTTCACATCTGGCGTGTGGTCACAAGCACACTCTGTTTTTTTTTTTGTATATGTGTAATAAACGACAGCAATGTGCATGCAGATCTTCAAATTTTTTTGTTTTTGGAAAAGGTATTTCTAGACCACTATTGGCACTATTGCTTAATTAGAATAAGAATTTATTGAAATTGAGTTGAACTAATTTTGTATCCCTTTTAATAAGTAATGCAGAAAAGGACAAAGGGTTCCTTAAGTGTACTTGAAGTGATTGACAAAATCGGCATTAATCGGCGAGCGAAGCCGCGGGCAACAGCTTTATTACACATATACAAAAAAAAAAACAGAGTGTGCTTGTGACCACACGCCAGATGTGAAACTTCTCTCGCTAAATGTGGATGTTAAATTGAACTGTGTTGTATGTTGAATTTCATTAAGAAATTTAATTAAAAAACCAAATCGTTACACCTAATATTATAATCTTAATACAGCGCAGTTGATAATTGTATTCATTAATTTATCCAATCCAAAGTTTTCTATTTCTATTTCGAGAGTTTTTGTGTATAGTGTCTGTATAAAACCAAGCTTTTTCAGTTCACTCCAACGTGCCCATATAGGTATTCACTTTAATGAGAGTTTAGTTGAAAAAATTAAAAAAATATATCTTTCCATATAACCATACAAACCAAAAGATCGACAACAGCGCCACCGATCGGCTCCAAAACTATCCTATCCATCAAGTTACAACCAACCATACCCACCTACAAAATTTCATTCGAATCGGTTGAGTGGTTAAGAAGATCGACAACAGCGCCACCTATCGGGTCCAAAACTGTCCTATCCATCAAGTTACAACCAACCATACCCACCTACAAAATTTCATTCGAATCGGTTGAGTGGTTAAGAAGATCGACAACAGCGCCACCTATCGGGTCCAAAACTATCCTATCCATCAAGTTACAACCAACCATACCCACCTACAAAACTTTATTCAAATCGGTTGAGTGGTTACGAAGATCGACAACAGCGCCACCTATCGGGTCGGGTCAGGAAGATCGACCTCGCCTACTTCTCTTTCGTTTCACTTCGGAGAAAACTTGATGACGCTGTTGTTGTTGCAATGTATGTGCTTGTGCGATGTGCACCACCCACCACCCCCAAGCAGAACAACGTTCAGGAACAACGGTTGTGGAAAATTTTCGATTTGAGGAAATAAATTAAGTTTTTTTATGTCAGATTTTGGGTTGTAGCTCAGCTTCTAGATGACGCAGAAAGCTGATTGATGGCTTAAAATAATTATGGAAGTGTTGGCTTTCTTTATTTTTTTGTTTGGTTTACATTGATTAAGAATTGATTGAGTAATGGCGAGCTAAAGGCAGTAAAGTCAGAAAAAAAACACATTTTGGCTAAAAACGCTGCCAAAAAAGAAGCATGGTAAAAAAAGAAATAGCCTATTACCGTCTCAGAGCCTTAACTAACATTTTAAAAAAAGTTTCATCGAAATCAGTGCAGTAGTTTTCACGCCAACTGCGAACATAGAAAACGGCTACAGTTTTATTATATGTATAGATTAATCATTGTTCCTCCGTTCACACAATTATCACAGTGGATTTACGCATATGCCTCCTCACCCTTTTCTCTCATGATTCATTTATTATCACCGAAACGGCCGGCGGCGGTATTGTTTTTAAATACGACTCGGCAAGTGATGGGTTATTAAATTGAAACACTGCATTTAATACTATGGGAGTGATGATGTCATTGTGCTTAACAATTGGAAATGATTCATTCCATTACTTTGGATGCCATGGATAACCAAACACTTTCAAAGTATCGCTGTCACTGAATCTAGACTGTTTGGCCAATTTCGTCTGGTTTGGCAAATCAATTAAATTCAATTAATCCCACAACACTGTTAATGAATTGTAATAGATGGGTGACATAGTGATATGAATTCATATACGCGAGAACATTTTCTGAAGGCAACCAGCCGTCGCAATGGCACTGGATCGAACTACAGATTTCCCCATATTATGAATCTTTCTCACGCTACCACTAAAGGCCACTGTGACTCCCCCGATCTTTTGCATGATTTTCAGCTTGTATGGGCAGGGCATGTGTGGCATTTATAATAATTAGTCCAAGTCGGGCAAGTGGATTTAAAGCTACATACAAATGTGATGAGAACGTTTATTTTTCTATGACTAGAACTGTGAAACTTGCGTTCTTTTTATTCTAGTTATATATACTGCTTTGCAGGGAATTAGCGATAGGTTGTTATGTTGGTAAAACAAAACAATTTATTTAATTAATTTCTGTATTACTGTAAACAATTGTGCGGCAAACATATTTGTTGAGCTTGAAGCGTTGTCGGTATAAGAGACATCCATTTACGTATACATATACATACAAACTGCTCTGATTCATATTTGAGCCTCACAATGCGTTTAGTTCCCGTTAATAATGTATAGATATACTAGCGGACCCGGCGAACTTCGTCTCGCCTCAATTTAACGCCTTCAGATAAACTCCAGAGTTATAATAAAACACAGATAGTTAAAATTTCAATGTTATTTGTTTGAATTGAATCAAAGTCAGTAGAGAGAAGAGATGATAAACAATGTTTTTGATTTGTTTTCCGGGGCAAAAACAACGAATACGGTTTGCCAACACGCGAACAGGCAGCGTACATCTGACCATGCAAAAAACAGGGAAATTCGAGATTAATCCACAGATTTTCAAAGATTGGCCTTGCGGTTCATTGAAACTACATCCGCTTGAACTGGAATGGAAGATCAGCTGGAATAATCGGAATTCGTGTGGGATAGGGACTTTCTCTCCTTTTGCCCTGGATGATCGTCGCTTCAATCAAATTGTTCATCAGTTTCTTGATTTAGATGCCGCAACGTTAGTAATTATAATCGATCCCACCTTCACCTGTAAATTATGCGGCGGAGCTCCTGGCACATCAAGCAAGTTCAAAAATTTCGTCAGATAGTTGGTCGCTTCATCCTCCTCGGTCACGCGGTCAACAGATTTGTACGAATGCAATTTTCCAGCGATTTGACTTTGAATAATCAAATTCAAGCTATCGACGTCCTTATTCTTCGCTGCCAGTATTGCCTGTTCACTAATCCAATCGAGATTTTTATAATTTAGTTCAATGCCGGGGAAAACTTTGGTGATGAGGTTCTTCGATGATGTGAACTCGCAAACATTTGCAGGGAACGATATCAATCCAGTTGAAACACCAACAGGAATTTGGCCATTGCCAAGTATACCAAGTACCAAGTTGTCTCGGGAATTCAGCAGCAATGCGACTCTCATGTTCGTAGTCAAATTCAACTTCTTGATATGCCTCCACCCTCCACAAAAAAAGACAATTTCAGGCATTCATTGAATTAATCGGCAGCAGTAGATTTTGGGACGACGGGAAGCATTTGCGAAAATCTCCGGAGATCAATATCATTGCCTCACCAAATCGTCTCGAATCACCTGGTAAATCCTTTATGGTTCGGTCAACTGCCTCCAAAGCTCATTTTATGCGCCATCGTGCATTCATCCCAAATGATGGTTTTGCATTCTCGCATCAATTTCCCTGTCGCTGAAAAATTGATCATTGCGTGAGAAGATTTATCGGCAGCGTCAAAGCGGATTTTGAGATCTTGACCGAATTGTTGCTCGAATCTACGAAATGACGAATGTTTTACCTGTCCCACCGGGAGCATCGGGAAAGTAAATGGCTCCTGTTTCATCGTCAACAACCCTCATCAGCGAATCGTACACGTTTTTCTGCTCGGCATTCAACAGCGGCACATTTGTTTGGACTCTTGCGGTCAGCTCATCCCGATCATAGTCTTCCTCCCTTTGCAATTCGCGATTGAATGCATCGTGCATCGAACGATTTGGCGTTGGCATTCCCAATTCCGACAGCAGTCTGCCGCAGTACGCACATGTCTTTGATCAAAACTAACGCTTCGTTCACTGGCGTAGAAAAAGTTGCATCGGCGATTTTTGAGTTTCGTTTTCGAGCAAATTTAAGCATTGGTAAACCTCTCGAAAAGTGTCGCAGAGCACACCATCTACAGTACGCAGGCATTTGATTCCCAGTAGGGCCTCTAATGTTCACCAATAGCTATAAATCATCAAATCTTGCGATAAAATTAAAAAAAAATTCAAATTTTTCGTGTTTTTCCGGAATTTTCCAAATTTTCCACTAAGAATATTTTATTTTTACATTCGAAAAGCCATTTCGGAACAATTGCACAAAAAATTCCATACAAAAACTCAAATTTCGATTTTTCCAGTTTCCCGACTTTTCCGGAGGGTTTTCCCAAAATTTTCTTTCATAACAATATTCTCCTGCCATATACGAACAACAGAAAAAAATGTTTAACCAAATCGGCCCAGCCGTTCTCAATTGATGATTCACTATACATTTTTCACACCATTTTTATATAGATATATAAACAAATTTTAGTAACACTTATTCAGAGTGCAGCCCGACTGACGTTAGGGGCTATGGTTAACGTTTCAAAACCTCACATTTTATTTATTTTATACTACAGGGTTCTGAAAAAAACATATTTTTTTTAATTAAAAATTAAAATAAAAAAACTTCATATAATTTAAAAAAAACATAGGAACGTGTTAATCAGTCTATAGAAATGAATTGTAAATAAAATTAACTTAATAAAAAATGTAAGAAATCACAAAAACTAGAAGCTCTTTCTATGAACACATTTATTTTATAAGAAAAAAAAAGTCTTTAAATTTACTGTGGTCGATTGATTTTTTTTCAGATAGGTATGTACATTTTTTTGCAAAACTTTGTGATTGTTTTTTATGTAGGTATTCATAAAAAAAGTAGCAGGAAAAATATTTTTAGTTTTGACCCAGTTCACCATTTGAACTTGAATCTGATTTTGTATTATTGTCAGAGACAAACCATACTGAGACCGCTTGGACCCCCATTAAAATTAAAAATTAAAAAAAGTGCTACCAACCGTGGTGGCTCAAAATGTTCCTATTTTCTTACAACACTGATACATTGCCAATTTATCATAAACATTTTAAACAAATGTACACTTTATTATGTATGTGTTTTTGCTAACAAATAAATTAAATATTTCTTTAGAAACATTTTGTTTGTAGATCGTTTGTATGCAATAGCGGCCGGTACATTCAAAAATGATGTCAAAATTGTTAAAATTGTAACATGGTACACTTATTTACCATTTTTCAATATCATCGACTACAAGTACCTATACCTACAAGACCTCGATCATTTTTCATTACCCTCTCGCGCAACAAACTCGCCAAAAAGCTAAGGAAACCTTTGGCATTTTTCTTTCAAAAAAATGCTTCCAAGTCGGCAAAAATGCTAGATCTTGCATTAAAAATGACAGAATGGCATCACTGGCAACAAGTCCCCTCACCGTATTTACCTTCTTCACGGTCAACCAATCTCTCTCGTTCAATCTCTTCGTGACCTTGGCGGTACGACAGGGAGCTAAATTTTCGTTCGCACATTCACTCACTTCACTCGGCTTTGTTAAACGATAAAGCCAAGTGTGGGCTCCCTCTCATCAAGTTCATGTGCACAGAATTGAGAACGTGCAAAGTCGCTTTCTTCGATTTGTTCTTCGTGGTATGCCATGGGACGATCCTTTTATATTGCCACCATACATAGACCGACTCAATCTCATTAACCTGAATACCCTTGAGGAACGCCGAGACGCCTCAGACATTCTTTTCATTTATCGTCTTCTCTCTGGCTCCGTTGATTGTGTGTCTCTCTATAACTCTATTTTCTTTTACACAAACACCCGTAATTCACGTTGCCCTCGACTCCTTTAGGTACTTATTAACCCATCGTACCGCATATGGCTCCAATTAACCAATCTCCCGTATGCTGCGAAAGGTTAATTCTAACCTTTCAGTTTTCTACCAAGCCTTTTGGCTACCCACCTCAAACTCGATCTCCTTTACCGTTCTCCCTATAATTAAGTCTTAGTTTTATAGCTTTTCCTGTCTTAATTTTAAGTTAGTTTTAAGTTGCTACTTTAAGCCTATGTGTTAGTTTTAGCTTGTATTAATCCATATATATGGGGGACCACCCCAACCAAAATTAAAATCTACCCGCAGTGAAGTGGCAAATAGAGTGTAACGTGACATTTTTCAATGCGAATTTATATGTAACAATACTAGCGCCATGCGCCACTGCAGAAAATATAGCTTGCAGCAGGTAACTTGAAGTCGGCCGGAGTTGGATGTCTCAGTAAGATTTTTACGATGCTCAGTGGGTCAACATTTTGAGCCATATAACGAGAGATTTTTCTTTACTTTGATGTCTTTTCGGTTTGGAGTGGGCTAGCGACCCTTCGCAATATAATATGTCCTTGCTGTTTTGGCTGCTTAAAAAAATCGTTTCTAAGTCTCTCCCATAACCGACTAACGCAAAACGGTTAAATTTATATGCCTTCTTAATATGCTTCCGGGCCATTGAGCAGGACTTGAATATCTTAGTGTTTTGTGACAAACCTTACTCCTTAATTGCCTTCCGAGAGCAATGTACGTTTGATTTCTGCAAAAGTATTTGCTGTCGGTATTACCAACCATTTAAGACAGGGTAATATTTAACTTGTTTATATAAATGCATTCTCCCAACTTAATATATATAGGTGCGTTTTAATATTTTTGTTTTTTAAATTTTTGTCAGCAAGAATTTTAAACACATCCGAGAAAAGTCATTCCTTCCAACATTATTACATATACCTATATTAACAAACCGTTTGTCAGGCTTTCCATGTGAAGGGTATGTTGGATTCCATTATTGTCCGGTCCAGTTGACACACGATTATGCAGTACATAATGTATTCTATTATTATAGTAAAGGTTCAAGTATATTTCACAAAATTGTTTTATTCTAAAATAAATTATTACTCTGTTCTTCTTTGATATGGAAATTAATAGAAGCGAAAGCTGCCCATGCTTGGAATTGTCTTTAATCTTTATAATATGTTAATGTCTAACGCCGCTGGCACAACTTTTCTTCATTTCTCCCTCCTTATTTCTATACAGATTAAAGACAGGATGAGTTGGTACCTTCAAAAAGAAGTTCACTCTGGAGTAAGTTTAAAGAAATTTGCAACCGAAATTTCGCAAGCTATTTGAAATGAAATGTCTACATGTCGTTCTGTATTTTCTTATAGAAATGTTTTGCGAACATGAATTCGCAACTGAAGGGTTAGTTTCAAAATAGCAAGCAGGCAAATGGCAACTACTCGGTAAAATATATTTTAGGGTTCATTAAACTATACCTAGCTCAAAACATATTTCAGCAAAAAAAAAATCTGCAAAAAGTTCTGAACGCACATTAAAATTATTTAATAGTTTTTAATTGACCAAGCTGTTTTAAATCGTCGTGGATTTTTCGGTGCATAAATGGGACTTAGGAGGATAGAATGTAAAATGTAAATGGGGTTGAGAGCGAGGGTGTAAAACGGTTTCTTTGTGCAGACTTAAAATTCCGCACTTAGAGAGGATCTTTGGCTCACTGTCTCCAGTTGCGCAGTCCAAGTGGGTTGAGGTCAGAATCAGAATTTTGCTTTCGAAGCGACCAAGGAAATCAATTGGCTTCTTCTCCAAAAGAAACAACGATTGGCAAGTGATTTCTTCGGTTGAATTCTGATGAGATGTCATTTTCAGAGTTAGCTGTCGTCAGCTTATGCAAGTAAATAGTTGCACAGACATTTGTAAGAGTATAAGCCCCTGCTTTGGACATTTCCACAACTTGGTATAGTAGGAAACAGGTTGTATAAATGAGATGCGGGTTGGTTTTAAGGCTCCATCCGAATGCGAATTATTCTCTTTATGAAGGATGGACTTTAGACAGTATCTATATTAATATAGTTGCACGAAATTTTAACTACAGCAGAAAAGCAGAAGAAATAAGAAGAAATAAGAACTTCTGCCCAAGCCCAATTGTGAGGTTGAAACATAAAACAAGCTAAAATATTTTCGTTGGGTAAAGGTAATCCCGACTGACACACAACATGGAGGCACTAAGCGCCAAAACGGCCTAAGTCAGGGGTCGAATCGCGTCCTGCGTGAACGGATCGGCAATTGTACGAACAGCAACTACGTGATTCGTTATACGAACGAACGTATTGAGATTGTTTCACACGAATGCTTACGGAACGTAATTTTTTGATTTGACGTATTAGTTGTAATAGATTGAAACTAAAATAGCAATAGTTCAAACGTCAAACAAATGTCATTCAGAAGCAAAATTCCGCAAAATAAAAGTTTTTATATTGCAAAGAGATAATTTAGAGGCTTGAATGGAACCGACGCTGTTATTTTACTTAAGTTCTTCAGACGAAAGTGGTGACAACAATGAAAAAATTGTTCGGAAACAGCTAAGGGAAAGCAGCAATCCGCTTTCCTTACAAAGCAAAGCGTAAGTTCAATTGAAAACTATATGTTAATTTATGTACCTACATGGTGTATTTCATATAGATTTATTAAGCGGTTGAACTTCTGCGCTCAATTATCAACGGCAGTACCTCCTGTTTTGCACTTAGCAGCGACGGAGCATACCAAATTACCAACACACCGTCGGAGGTGATTATCTTATTGGGATGTGCCAAAGCAGTGTATCAAAAATAACTTCCAGTGTACTCAAAGAAATTGACGACCAAATATGTCCTACTCACATAATGTTCCTCCCGGAAAATTCATCTAGGTGTAAGGAACACTTTTTCCAAAAGTACATAAAATACCGGGTGGTAAGATTGTTTGATCTTTTGCAAGACGCTTTATTATATTAATTCAACCTTCGGCCTTACTAATAATCAAACACTAATGTCGACTGTTAGTTGACTGCCAGTTTAAATGAAAATGTACAGCATTTTTGAAATGGTACCAATAAACAATTTAACCTCCAGTTTTACTAGCACGAAGACTTTCTGTTGAATCTATTACAAATTTGCTGTCAATCGTTGTCAGTTATCAGATGGCAAATAATTTGTTTTTGTTTTCATGCAGTAAGTTTTGTTTTTCAAAAAATTTAATAAAGATTGAGAATGAATTCAAGTCGAGATAAAGATATTTGTATGGACCTTATATCTGTTAAAGAATCGGCAACCTGTCAAATGATAAAATATATGCCGAACGAGAGTTCTTTTGCCACTATAGGTTAGTTGGTTGTGTGTACTATCTGGTAAAGAGTTTATTAAAACTATTAATAGATTTGATAAACCGATAGTGCGCTTTATTGTGGAAATCGTAAGGGAAGAACATGTTCCATGGACGAATCGCGGAGGAGGAGCACTTTCGGGGGAAACAATAGTTTTAGTTGCAATATGATACCTAGGGAAAGGATCCTATCAAAACGATCAAATCAGTTCGTTGTGTCAGATCTAGGTTCGGTGTTGCCAATTTGTTTTAAGTGTCTATACGTGTGGATATAGGATATTATGCTCCTATTGTTTAATACGGTATTTTAATTTATTTGGTCGTTTCATTTCATTTTCGGCTTTTCTAATAGAGAATAGTAAATATTAACTGAAACATCAATTTGCAACAATTATTTTTTCACTTAAGCGGAATTTTCTTTTAAGCGAATTTCGGATATTTTGAAAAACAAGATCATTTAACAGGAGCTCAGACGAAAACTTAACCCGATTTCACTTATGTATTCAGCTTAAATATACAAAAAAACACATTTATTTCCAATAGGTATGTCAAGATTTTTAAAATAAAACTCAAAACAAACGAGACATCGAAAACGGGTAAATAGAGCAAAACAAACAAACGAATTGACTTCAGTTGTTATGTTTTTGATTAAATGAATTAATAATTTATGTTGTACAGTTTATTTTTTCTTCAGTTAACCAGGTTTTTCAGTTAAGCGGAGTAATTCGCACGAAGATTGTGAAAAAATGCTTCGTGACAAATAACGCTTTGATTAAATAACCGGTTGCAGAAGAGTTTCACCAAAATTGTCGGGAAATATTCGTTTAAAATGTTACATTTGGGTACAGTTTTTGCATTCTCTCTTTTCCTGCGGCAAATAAAATTATTTTTTCATTCTTTGAAAATTTCTTTTGGCGTTTTTCATTGAAGATTCGAGAGAATTGTCCCAAAATTTAGAATTGCTCTTTTCAATGAAATTCGTTGGCGCACTTTTGCAATATTGGTAGAAACCATATGCACATCATTGTGAAATTTTGTGTTCTTTTACTACTTTTTTTGCGTTATACATTAAATATGAATGTTTCCATTGGCCAAATCAATATATTTCATTTGAAATTTACATTTTCACTCATAATTGGATATTTTCCGATCACGAAGCACAAAATTTGTTTTTAATAGCACAACAAACATTTTAATCTGACATTTTGCTTTTGTGTGTTGGTGAATTAAGGGCACTTCTTTAAAAATTTTCCGGACACTTCTTTCGTGTTGAGAATTGACCTGGAAGTGCACTTTCTTTTTCAATGAAACATGAAAACATAGAAAGAGCACTTCTAGATTTGCTCTTTTCATAGTAAGGGCAATTCTTTTCTTCAATCGAAAATGCAAATACACAGTTTTATTTAATTATACTAAAAATTGTAGTTACTTGAAGTTCGCGATTGACACTTCTTGCTCCTTAGATATAATACCATATTTTGATTTACTACTAAAATTTTAGTATGTATGGCAACATTCCTTTGCAGAACGAGTTGTGACAGAGTAATAATTTGGGTTAGTGTACGACATAAACTAAACATGGCTTTCTGACCATTAATATTTAACCCTACAGTTAGGGATAACCTGGCGACTAAATTTGTTTATTGGTAAAGCGATTTTGGAAAGTCTGGAGTCTTTGCGTTAACTGCCAGACTAAATTTGATTATTGGTAAGGCCGCTTGTGATTTGTATTTTAATCATTGGTTGCATCGACGGCACTCATATTTCCTTTCATTTCAATGGAACTCAAAATGGTTGGCTATTAGGTAAGTCTGTATTACAAGATAATTTATTTTGCATATTATCTACGAAACTTGTTAATATGTAGGTGATTCCGGTTATTCACTTGAGCCATGGTGTATAACGCCCTACAGCACTCCTCAAAATGAATCAATGGAAGCCAGGTTACATGAGGTTCATTTAAAGGCACGCTGTATTGTGGAGAGAACTATTGGGATCCTTAAAGGTCGTTGGAGAATTTTGGGAAACAATAAAAGAGGCAGATACCAACCTGAAAAAGTTGCTCAGTTTTTAAACGCTTGCACTGTTTTGCATAACGCATGCATCCAATTCAAAATTCCATTCAACATTAATCAAAGTGTGCAAATGGAACCAATGCAAATCGATTTCGGAGAAGACACACAGCATACATACATACGTGTTCTCTATTTAATACGTAAAATTCATTTATTTTTTATTTACGAAAAATATTTACACTTCTATTCTTTCTTCTATATATAAAAGAGAATTTCTGTTCGTTATTCTCGCTAAGATTCGAGAACGGCTCAACCGATTTGAATGATTTTTGTTTTGTGTTGTTCGTCTTGCATCAGGAATGGTTAAAAAAGAACAGTCGGAAAACGGCTTGGCGAATTTGGCTATATTTTTTTTTCAGTTGGAGAAATCGAAATTTGGCATTTCAAGCTGAAGAGTTTTGATTTGCAGTTCGATTGCTTGCACGGCAATGTAGCTTTTGTGTTTCTCCTCCTTCATTGTTTACTCTTTCTTGGATATCAAGCAACCTGTCTAGTTTTCCTTCAAACTTTTGTGGAACTCGGATCCCAAGTTGGGCCCGATTTAGGGGGGGGCAAGCTGGGCAATTGCCCAGAGCGGCAAAAATGAAGGGCGGCAAATTTGCTACCAACTTAAAAGGTAGTTTACGCCGATTATTAATTTCTGAATTGGTAACACTCTTCGTTTCAGTACGTTTCACGGGGGTTCCCCAAAATGACTGCAGACTGGCTTACTCCGAACGTATGACAATTTTCTTTACTTTATGCTTGACACCAGCTTTCGTCCTGTCGCATGCGTTTGCACATCCAGTACTCCGAATGTTTGACTTATACTCATATACAGGTGTCGCTTTTCAAATTTTACATTAAAATTGACTCCGAATATAAAGCATTATATTGGGGAATACCCTTTTATCCTGAAACTCGACGTAAGGGGCCAGTTATAGCGATCAGTAAAAAGCAACCGAAAAAGTTGGAACAGTATGAAAATGAGGTTTTTTTCGTTTCGGCGGTCATAGCAAACAGAAAAAAGTCTTTCAGAAAAATTCATTTTGTGAAGCATTATTTTTTTTATTTCGCGAAAACATACCAAATGTTTGAATTCTACTTTTTTTAAATAAATGACTGAGTCGCTTTTCGCTGCTAAACACCCACACTTCACAATATACAACAAACAAATCAAACACCAGTGTTAAATTCCATCAGAAAAAAAAATCCTGACAGATGGAACAGTAAAAAATTGAAACATATCAGTGGAATGACTTGGCTTTTTTGTGTGGAATTAACTGAGAAGTTGATCAGAAAAAGTTTTTCGTACAGAAAAATTTGTTAATTCTTTTTGTAGAAAATTTAAACATTATCCACTTATTTTTTTTTGATAAACTAACTTTATAATTCATAAGCAACATTTTAAGACCAAGATCGAGTTCAAGCATTACCTTTAGGTGGTCCAAAAAAGAAAAAGAAAATTTTTTCGGTTGCATTTTACTGATCGCTATAACTGGCCCCTAAGAATGCCCCAACCCCAATCATTTCAGTTACATTTCAGTTTGTAAACAGTTTTCTGCTTTTGTGTACCTATGTGATGAAAAAAATTTAATTAGAAGCCATATTTATGAAGTGAAATAATTAAAGTTTTTGACTATTTTTAATAATTGAAGTGTATACACACAGTGAAGGAAAAGTTTAATTCAAAACAGTTAATACACAGTAAATAAACAAGCAAACGAAAAGTGGTTTACTGAAACTGATTAGTAAATACTGGTGGCAGTGCCAGAGTAATTTTTCAAATAGAAGACTGTTCCTGTGAATTTGCAAAGTAAGTGCTTAACCTATCTATAAATTTCTAGTGAGTGTATAAGAAATTATTTTTACTTGCATTAAGTGTTTATAAAGGATGGTGAGCCAATCTACAATATTAATAACGGTGTATTATATGTCATTGGAAAGGTAGGGATGTTTTTTTTTACATAAAAAATGTGTGATGGCTCACCTTGAATTGCTGTGTGAAAAAAAGTAACTGAGGTACACCAAAAGATCCTGCACTTGGTCACAAGTCACCGATAGTAGTTTTAAATAAGTGTCTTAGTAATTGTAAACCGAGATATTTTAGTTTACAAAATTTAAGCTTTCTTTTTCATCACTTATGTTAAACAATACAATCGACAATACCGTGATAGATACGTTTTTAGCGAAAACATTTTGTTTAACACAGTGGTATAAACTAAATAGAATACCTATCCAATGACACTTAAAACTTTTTTTTCTTTCTATAACTGCTTGTAAGTTATGACTTACAGCCGCGGCTTAAGGGCGGCAAAAACTATTTTTGCCCAGAGCGGCGAAATAGCTAGGTCGGGCCCTGATCCCAACTTAATATTGTCTTCAAGAAGTGTCAATTTAACATCACTGCTCCTTACTGTTTGTTTTTTTTCTTGACTTTGTGGCTGTCTTAGATGTACTGACTGATGGACTGATGTTTTGTGACTGTGACTGTCTGTGGAATAGCCTTCCAGTATTAAACGAAGGGAATCCTCCACAGAGTCTTTGGAACCAGTGCTTCTTGGTGTTTTTGGAATAGTAGGTTCTGTGTCGGGTACCTGTGGACTACCAAAAATTTTAGCATTTGAAAGTCCAAACCAGTCTTCAGGCTTCAATTATCAAATTTTCGTTTTCGGTAATGTATTTTTCTTCATATGGCCCTCTACCTGTTCTGTTCTTCAAAGCGTTGTTAAAGGATAGTTTTTTTTTTGGGACTTTTGATCTTCAAAAACTTTAAAACAAAAAATCAAATAGTAAGTAGAATAAAAAAAATGTTTTCTAACATACTTCCATGTTTTTACTCTTTGACCGGAGATCCAACAGTGTTTAATTTGGTGGAAAAGCTTTCCCACATTCTTATGGCAGTAGCTTTGGCTTGGCAAGTGTTCGGAAGTAGGTTCTTGCCAAGTTCGGGTGATCCCGAACAATATTGTGCCAAGACGATTTTCTGTGTGGAGTTTAATTTGTTGAATTTTTATGAATTAACATTTATATAGACTTATTATTATTAAACTTACATTTTTCTTTACTTTGTTTCCACAACACAAAAAATTACGAACACTAAACACCAATCGAATGACATTAGGATTGAACGTAGAGTAAGTGCGGCAAATATGGCCCACCCTTAACATATTTTGAAATAAAACCGTGAATTTAAGTCGAATTCATTTAAATTTTTGTAATATAGTCGTAGAAACTATTTCTTCTTCGTTCTTTTATAATTTGAATAAAAAAATCAAACTTAATAAAAAGATAGAAACAATAACTTAAGGAAACTCAATTTTTCTCTTTTTAAAAAAGTGCTGCTAATATGGCCCACCTGATGTTAAATATGAACAACCCTTGCTTGTTTCTATTAAATGCAATAATTGCTCGCATCATGTCTTTCTAAGCCAATTTTGATCGTTTTTTCTGTGTTTTTCCTATCTATCATTCTATCACGTGTCAAATATGGCCTACTGAGTCAAATGCCCACAAATCGGGTGGGCCATATTACACTCACTGTGGTTTTTTCACTGAATTTCATTTTTCATACATGTCTAAAACTGTTTTTAAATTCTGATAGCACAAAAAATAAAAAAAGTCTTAACGCTATTCAGACTTAGAAAAAGATTATCAAATTTAAGGAAAATTCAATATGAAAACAATTAACAAAAGTTATCAAAAAACTATATGGGAAACGAAAAAAAGCGATTACTATCAATATCTTCCACATTCTTCGAGCCATGCCTACCTCGATTGAATGAGACAAAACTATTCTGAACTTGGTTGGAATGAATTAGTTTGTAAATATATACCTGCGGATTCTACTTAAGGATATATAGTGGTGGGCCATATTACCAACGTGGGCCATATTTGCCGCACTTCGAATTACTCGTTCACGGAGGTCGCGATTCCAGTCCAGATTTTCAAAAACTCATACTGACTGCACGCACAGATTGAACTAAAATTTTAAAAATTATAACATACAAAAATGGCCCATGTCGTAGTCGAAACTGTATTGCTGTTATTGCAGATTTTTGTTGGTTAGGCCGTTACTGAATGTGGTCCACAGAAAATTGGATCTTGCATTATGCATTATAAATGGTGGCTGGTGGGCCATCTAGTGGTTTCTCTTTAAATCATAGGTTATTTTGACACTGACAGCTGTTTTCCGATCGAAATCTTATGGCTATGTCAATTGGCCGCCTCGGAGCTGCGATTTGACAGCTTTAGACTCTTTTTTTTTGTGGGGAACCGTAAACGATTCCAGCACTAAGGGCCAATATCATTCGAACAATCCGTGAGCCATAGGCCGAAGCCCTCAACAAGGTCTTGAAAAATTGGAGCCACAGAATGCGCTTTTAAAAGTAAAAACGACTACATTGTATTAGTTAAAAAAAAAAACTTATTTACCAACAATAAAATAAAAACTGTATTTAAAGTTTCATAATTTTTTCACACACACTTTCTGCAGTTCGAACATTTTGCTCTTAGGCCATTTTGGCGCTGAGTGGGAGTGCCTCTGTAGCGTGTAGGCTTACACTTAAAGTATTTAACATATCCTATTTGATGTTGCCATGGAAACAACTCCTACCCCTGCCTTTAGTCTCATTTATTCCAATTTCCAACATATCAAAAAAAGTTCAATAGACTAAGTCGTTATTTTCGAAAAGAAGTCATCAAACCACTTTTCATTTGAACTTGATGTGAGGTGTATTAAAAGCGCACGCTCAGTATGTTGGTGGACCGTTACACTTATTCCCAAGTGGGCAATATAATTTAAATATTACTTGCTTGTGAAATTAAAATTTTGCATAAAATGCGAGAGCGTACGATTACGTATGAACATAATGTAGAATAGGCAGGTACTCACGGGATGTAACATTTTCACGCATATTACCCCAAGAGATGTGATTCTAGTAGCCTCAAACAGATACATCTGTGTACCGTTTGGTATGCCCAAACCCCTATAATAGAAAATATATAAACAATGCATATTTGAAAAAAAAATTAAAATATGTTGGCACAGTACCAACTGCCAACGCCCCTTGTACAATTTAAGGAAAAAAAATTGAAAATATCACTTTGAACAGGTGGGATGGGAGGTATAGGTAAACCCCGTCGAAATGAAATTGACACTCCAATCGGACCGCTTTTATCGCACATATTGTGGACAGGATACCATTTATTAGTTTCCGATTCAAATATGAATACAACCCAATCTATATGCATGGGTGTGTTGCCCGCAAGCCAGCGAATATGTTTTTATGGGTTTGCTTATAGGTTTATTTTTACAGCGATGGAATGGAGCACGAGACAAGCACGTTCTGAATTGTAACGACAGGAAAATAAATTGCTCAAAATATATTTTATAAAATTGAAGTGACGTGTCACGCGAATTCATCGTATACGGGTGGGTACTGGGTAGGTACTATGGGTACAAGTCGAACATTGTGGTTGTGTGCAAATGTACACGGGTATACAAGGACAATTTCTTACCGTTCGGCTATGTTCAGCTTTTATTACACATTGGAGATACATTATTGGGCAAGGGATGTTCATGAGAACGGCACAAGTATTGGATGTGATCCCGATGGGGAAAATTATATACAGATAGACACTTGTTGGTCTATTGGGTATTCCGTTGCGACATAATGAATTACCTTTATTGACAACTTAATGTTTATAGGTGTCGTATCCCCATTGCGAAGACCCCTTAGCACTTGAATGTTGTCGATTTTTGTCTTTTGTAGCCTTGTCTGATAAATTGAGTGGGAATGGTACATTGGGGTTGGCTATTTGCACACTTAATCAATAATGTATTAGCGATATAGCGGTACACTTAGTTTAGTATCGGTTTACTTAAGCAATTCAATTAACATTTTTTGTTTATTGTAACGTAAATGTACACGGTTATTGGTTTTGGTGAATTATTAATATAAAGTTATTCAGTCAGCACATAGAACTGACATGAGAAGGTGTGTACCTATAGCTACTAAGTCTGTAATGTAATATAGTAATAAGTTTGTTCGAATGTTTTTTGTAATAGTAAATAAATAATAATTCGCATGTGTAAATTTTGAAACGGATGTAAGTGACCTACTATTTTATACTGTATCCGACCGGCTGCAGCTGTCTTAAGAAAATAATATAGCCCACTCTGTTAGGCATTCAAAGAGGTATCGGCAGTAGGAATGCATTTAGGGGCTAATTTATATTTTTGGGGGCTTTACCTTTAAATTCTCGCACTCTTGTCCAACAAATTAAAAACACAGCGTCCTTAAAATAGATAAATACATTTTTTAAAACAATATAATTTCTTAAAATAAATTTCTGAAACAAAGTGTTACCGTTATTTAATTTATACTCCTTTTGTTTGGATTGATGATTCTGTTTAATTGTTTTGTTTTTTGAATTGAATTTGTTTGGTTTGTGTTAAGGCATTAAATTGAAACAATTGTAAAATACGCGTTAGGGAATACCACATTTTTGCATTGATACTATGAAAGAAATGAGCCTTCATAAAATTTTCGGAAAAACAGCCGCCTTTCCACTGGAAAGCTATATACAACATCACAGTAGATAGAGTCAGAGACAATACTGAGACCCCCAACTTCGCACGATTTACAGTTATTTGGATACAAACTTTATTTTTACGGCGCTGACAAGATTATAGGTGCATTATTTATTGTTGCATAAAAGTTCGTGGTATTGAAAAATGTCACGTAACTTCAAAAATTCCGGCTCACCAACACACACCTAATCTTGCAACGTCACTGCGTATGAATTTGAAATTATTCGTAACATATTGTTGGTTTTTTATTTTTAGGAAAAGTTTACATTTGCTTAAGATGTTTATGAAAAATAATCAATGCGTTATTGTTGTAAGAAAATAGTAACATTTTGAGCCAAATTTCATCAATAGTATTCATTGTTGTTAAAAGCTAGTATTCCCGAGCTCTATCAAATTCCACAACGGTTGGTAGCATTTTTTCTTTATTTTTTGTATTTGATTTTGCATGAAACACAGATTGACATCACACCGATAGAAAGCCCAACTGCCAAATTTTTGAAAAAACTGAGGGGGGAGCCGCAAGGGGATTGCAGTTTGCGGTCTCAGTTTGTCTCTGATATACATATATCTGTGTTTCATTACCTGTCTTAATTATTAATTATTAAATAAGAAGAAAACAAGCATTAGGGTGCAATTATAGCGCGCGAAAAATGCAAACGAAAAAAATGTCCTTTGCTTTTTTTAACCACTTAAACTAAATTGAACTCAATCTTGGTCTTAAAATGTTGCTTAGGAATTGTAAAGTTAGTTTATCAAAAAAAAAAGTAAGTAAATTATCTTCAATTTTTCTAGAAAAAGAATTCATTAATTTTCCTGTACGAAAAAAGTTTTACGTACAGAAAAATTACAATTCACAATTAATATACCTATTCTAAATAAACATGTAACATGTATTAAATACTGAATATTGTACTTTTTTCAAAATGGCGACGCCACAAGATGGCGGATGGCCACCTTGACCTCCTTCACGGTTAACACAACAGACACGGAACTGTGTATACCCATTCAATGGCGGCTATGGGAACTCTGTAATAAAATGACACAACTCTATTGAGTTTGGAGAGACTGTGATAACTGATAAGTAATAAGATATCGGCATATCGCATGGCGTTTCATGGTTCGAGAATATATCTATAACTATAATTATTAAACAGAATACCAGACACAAAATACAACTCCGATGCCACAATTAAGTTGTGTTGTGAGGTTTCAATTTACTTTACATTTACAAATAAAAGTAAATGTATCATAGGTGTTCTGCCCGTATGACAATTAACTATGGACCACAAGCAACATCTTTACAGAGAACCCACTAGCCGCCAGATGATGATCTTTCCCACTCAACAAATTAGTTCAAGCGGCGGCGATTGCGATGACCAATAGGGCATAGGGGGAGACAGATAACCATAGCGTCCACGCAAATGCCAACAGCAGGCCTCTTTTTCACTGTGGTCCGTCACTTGGTAGTTGGTACACTAGGTATACATACATTGAATAATAAATTAATGTGCGCAAATGAAAATTTTATACTTGATTAATAAATAGTTTTTGATTAGTTCCCTTTGCTTTTCTGTGTTCATAATTATTGTAAAAAAAAAACACCTAAGTATTGCGTAAAGTAAAGTGAGCGACACGAAACACGATATTGCCACCTTTGAGAGCCAATCTCCCAGGCTGTGGCATTGGAAATGTAAACGACAATCGGATTTCACTTCACTATGGCTCAGTATTTTTCAAACAAAATTGCGCGGCATATAAATCTGGAAAGGAACAGGACGTTCTTTGAAGATGCCAAGTTTCAAAATAATATTTAACAGGTTATGGGTCTAGGCACAATGGCGACAACAACAACAACAAGCATTGCAAAACTGAATGGGGGAAATTATTTCGTATGGAAATATCGTCTGGAGTTGTTACTTATGAAAGAAAAGTTGTGGAGAGTATTATATGAATCCAAGCCACAACCAACTCCAACTAATTCCAATCAACAAGAAATTACCCATTGGCAGGAACATGATGATCCAGCCAGTTATGTGTTATGTCACATTAGGAAATCGAAAACAGCAACGGAAGCATGGGAAGCATTAAAATTTCACCATGAAAAGGATATACCTTGAGCAATAAAGTTTCCTTGATTCGACGTATTTGTTGTACGAAATTGGAAATATGGAAATACACATTGCAGCTTTGACAAATTTATTTCAAAAACTGACCAATCTTGGTGAAGAACCGAAGCAAAGTTGGATCGTCGGAAAAGGATTTGACATTGAGTTTGGTGCAGTCCAAGCTATTGAACGAGTATACTCGCCGAAAAGAATCGGATGTTATTCATGAGGATGTTTTTGAATTTGAAGGACTGTATGTTAAGCCTTGATTGAAATTGTTGGTATTTCGAACAACAAAATAGCAGTGAATTCTTTGAACTTAATACTCTTGGAAATACCTTTTCGTTTTTCCTTTGGCAGGAAGTAAATAATACTTTCCTTAATAGAATAACGAGAGCACGAAAATGTTCTTGCCTCAATGCACTTTCATGTTAATCATAGAGAATAACAGAGCATTGAGAATTAATTTCCCATTTTTAAAGTCCACTTTTTTAATTATCAAGAAAATCTTCAACAAATCAGCACAAACATAACGCTAGTCTAACACCGCGCATGGAAAAAAAGGAGTTCCGGGGTATACCAAAATACATTGCAAATCCACATATTGACATGGCAACAAACGATTCGATATTCTAAAATCAGGGAAAAGTTCTCCATGGCATATTGACTTTTAGGATGACTTGATCAAAATGTCAATAAAAAGCAACAAAATTAAGGAAACATTTCTGAAATTGCTAAAAAAGCATTTAACATTTTGCTGCTGATATGGGAGACACTTTTTTATACATAATCATAAAATTACGCATCAAAGATATCTACTTTTCGATTAACAGTCCACGTTATGTAAGGAGGTCATAGTAGCTCATCACCGAACCCCATTTATTGCAAATGTTCAGGCCAATTTTCGGATTATACTCCCACATGAAAAACAGTAGGCAATTTTCTTAAACGCTTTGGCACAATCGCGCTTGTATCGGAAACTGAACCGCTAAAGATTTTAGTTAACAGATAATGTGAACTACAGGCAGAGGTAATTGAATACACAATAGATTATTCAATCCTGCGGCAACATTATCCTATAATTATAGCCACATGAAAAAGTAACTAATGAAGAATTTTCATTGAACAAAGCAAGACTTCATACGAGTAGCTCTAAAAAACCACCCTTTTTCATGCACCCCTTTCAATTTCAAAGGATTGTGATAATTTAGATTTTTCTATTTGTAAGTTCAGCAATTTAAGGATTATCAGATTTAGGGGGTTAACCCAACTGCTACCGTCATGGTGGAACGTTTATGTAAGAACATTTTAGCTAGGAATATAAATAGAATATTACGAATTAATTGTTTTGGATTGTTCGAGTTCCTGGACTATTTTCTGACTGAGTTTTGGGGAATGTTTGAGACGTGTTTTACTTGATCTCCACCTCATCTCCGTAAGATGCTTATATAATCTTTCAGTAATATGTATAAATGTAGGTATCGGGAACACATACAGTCTCCTAAATAGTGAAATAGGAGTCATTTAAAAAAATTAATAAAAACGAACATTTAAGACCTCAACAGTTGGCGTTTTTTTGCCAAAAAAAATTCTTGTTACTTTTTAAATTTAGACATGTTTTATTTATTTTTTCATTCTTTAAGCTTGGAATGGATTGAATGAAAAGTTTGAGAAAAAATCTCAAATCTCAGTTAATGTTTAAGGAGCGACGTTACCGCGTAATCTTGGTTTGCGTCGGATCATCTAGTCTTAGTTTTGGTCTGAACAAAGTTGTAAGCTACTCTTAAAGAAGTTAAATGTGCATGTAGAAGGTAGCCTGAAGAAAAAGCACTTTTTGGAAAAAACAATATTTTGACGGAATCGCTGAAAATATCTCATCTCATCTTAACAAATTCAGTGGTATCACTAAAAATAAAACCTTGGTATATTTGATAAAAATGAGGCCAACAAAATATTTCTATCAGATTGACAAAATATTTTTAAGTTTTATATTGCCCTAGGACTTTTGCTATGATAACAAATAATTGTTGTGATAACAAAAATGGTTTCTTGTGCGTATAAAAAATTGTTGAATTAATCAAAACGTTGTTAAGTTTACAAAAAAATCCAATCCAATAGTTTGTCAATTCAGTTAAATAAATAAATAAATAAATATTTTGGCGCGACAGGTCGATGGGACCCAACGCCTAACTTCTCACAAACATTCGTTTTGTGTGGGTTTTAAATTTTTTGGGACGAATGGAAGGGATCTACAATTTTACGCCGAGTCCAAACGGCTAATTGAGAAGCTCATTCATGACAGTTTTACTCTCGGATGTTTGTCAGACGTTCGCGAGAGGTGGCGCAGTGGAAAAAACCTTAAGATGTAGTTTGCCCCTTTCGGGACTCGAACCGTGGACCCTCGCTTAGTAGCCCAACACACCACCACTAAGCCACTGCGCCGACAATTCAGTTATTGTATTATTTTAAGTGAAGAGCAATTTGTTTTGGTGGTACAGATTGTTGGTTGCATAGCAACATTTTGTCAGCTCCAGATTTTTAATTTGTTGATTCAACAACAGGAGTGTTGAGTAAATAGAAATATTCTGTTAATTCTTTATTTATTGTTCTGTTGAATTAAAAACCCTTGTAAAATATATTAGGTATTAATAAATAATACGCAAAACAAATAAGTTTAATGATTTGATTTATTAAAAAAATAAATAATGCAAATTACATAATATATTAATTCGTAAAATAATAGGTTTATAATTTTTAACTATGATGTCACACTTACTTTCCGAAACAGAAAAAGAAACAGATTTATTCATCTCCTGGACTCAAGCATTATCATAATTCGATAGTATTTTGCAGCATTTGGATCTATTTAAATTATTATAAAAATAAACTTGCGAATTAAAATATCCTACAATATCAAATTCTTTGAAATTCTTACCAATTTGTATCCAAGAGGTCGCGTATAAGCTTTCCATTTACCCATAATTGCGGGCCACTATAGGCTTCTTTAGAAATATCGGAAAGGTATTGATTGCATTACCATTTCATTATATGAAGCCAACAAAAAGCCGTGAATTGAATTATGTTCTTTATTCTTCACGGTTTACCTCAAATGTAGTCATATTTTATTTTACTTGCTGACAAATGAATTTGACACAGAGTTTTTCACAAGAATTTTCACAATTTTTTTACCTTTCTTCTCTAAAATTTTATATTTTACACAAAATCGAGTGTTCCTTTTACTGAAAACACTTTACTCCAGAGGCAAATTTTACTATAACTGCGACCCACTCGGTTTCCGCAGACTTCCTTTCTATTCAAAATTTGCTTCTGCAATAAAATTAAAAATATTTAAAATAGCCACCTGCTTGCCCGTCGTGAAAATGTTCAAAGTGAGGCACTTGATCTCGGTCTAAAAAACGTCGCGAAGGCTGAATCAATAAAAGGAAAAAATGCAACGCTTATTTGTCTGGCGTGAGTAAAGTCATTTTTCTTTAAATTTACCCCTTCTTAAGCTAGTTCAAGTTCAGCCCTGGGATTTGTTGATTGTGTTGGCAACACAAAAATTGAAAGCTGAAATGGATAAAATTAACTGCAAAATTAATTTAAATCTGCGTTCATTACAAAGCTAAAGAGGTCGCAAATTGTGAAGCAATAAAACAATAATAATAATAGACCTAGAATAGACCACACGCTCAGCTTTTAGTGCTCTTTTGTAATGAGGCTATGGGCTGGACATCTTCAGAAACAGTTTGAATTCAATTGAAATTAGCTACAACCTGACAAAAAGCATCCAGTAACTCATTGGAAACGTCATTATTTCTGGATGTTTGCTTTCTCCTAATCTCACAAAATTCAGAATCTCCCGATAGTGCTCTTATTTATTAGGTTTGTTTGACTTGGCTAGCACTAGTGCGCACTGACAAGTGTCAGCTAATTATCCCGCCTGTCCAAGACCCTTATTATTGTTTTATAAACTTGAATTGGAGCAAGCCCTGTAGAAGACTCTTACGTAATTATTGGGCAAATTTTAACTATCTTATATTTCTCATATTATCTAATTAATCCATTAATTTCTAAATGATGAGATAATTTATTAAATTAAAAATTAATTTTGTTGATGAATAAGCACATGTTTTGAAAACATAATATCAAAGGAGTACGATTAGTTTCTACTAAAGAAATTTTTAATCAAACAAAACTAAAGGATATTATAAAAAAAAAAATGATATCTATATATATTTGATAACCCATAACCCTGAAAATTCAGCTACTATATCGAACGCAAAATATGCTGCTCTAAAGTTTTACATTAAAAAATTTATGACAGCAAGCAAAATGACAGCGAAACTCACCATTGAATTCTTGCCACGACAAATTAACTGGGGTCAGTTCAGGGCACAACTAGGGCGCCACAGAAGTCATGTCGAATGCTGGTTTTCAGTACCAGGGCGAGTTGAGTGCTACATGGAACACATTAGGATTAACCCAGTGCGTACTAGGGCTCAATCTACAGTAGCACCAAAACAATCTATACAGTAGGAGTAGCTCCAACCCGCCAATTTTCGTATATCGTATAAAGCTTAGGTGAACCAAGAAACGCTTTTGGCAATGATGATTAACATTAAATTCAATATTTTTCGACTTTACATTTTTGTAAATAAACACACCATAGGATGCTTTTTTTAGAGATAGAGACTGGAATCAAAGTGAAGATTATGGGCCTAGGTATTCTCTACAGACCTGTGAAAAATGCACCAGAATGCAGCAAGTAGTGTCTTACATTTTCCACCTAAAAACATGCAGTCGAAATGAGTAAAAGTCGAACAGTTTCATTTATATAACACAGTTATACAATTGGTGTGAACTAAAAAGGCATACACACCGACTATACAGTACATCATACAAGTTGTGCAGTCAATTCTGAGGAGCAACGTGGTCTTTAAAAATCCTATTAATTTTTGAAGCACCTTATTGCAAAATGTAGATGCGTAAATTAGAATGTGGGTTTTATGCGACAGGATGAATTGACTTTTTATACACATATATTCGATTCAATTCAAAATTATAAACTCTCAGTTCTGTAGTCGGCAATCGCAATGTTATTAACCGCGGTGATCAATTTAAATTAAGAAGATTTTTTAATTGAAAATCTCCCTTCTTTTAATAGCAATTAATTGATCAATGCCATTTGGTTCATATAGTGGTTCCGATCAAGAATGAAACTCATCCTTTGAATTAGCAGTGCCGGCCAATCTACAAAAGAGGGCCTCAACTTCAACAAGTTGGATGGCACCCAGTCACGCAATATTGCCGGCACTTAAAATGTGAGAGAAGAACCCCTCAGATTTCGAAACTCAGTTGTTTTAATTAAACGAATCAAGACAACATCCCACGCCTGATATACACACCCGCAATTTCGATACATCGCAGCAGGTTTTAGTGTTTGAGCAATGTTATGAATTTTTATTGTTGACAAGCACTTAAAACTAATCGAACAAAAATTAACTTGAACAAGCCATATAGAAACAAAGAAAGAGAACAGCGATGAACTGAAGATTTAGAATTTGGAGTAAGCACGCCTGGATGTGTTGTAATTTTTTTTTATAAAATTGTATTGTTAACTAATATTTTATTTACAAATAGAGAGTACAGTGTGTAGCTAGTTGTGTCTTCAGTTTTTCTTGATTACACATGATTTCATTGCCAGATGCTAGATCTGAAAAATTATCTGGCGAGACATTTTTGCATTTGAAGTGAAACATTTGTTTTATCATTTTATTTGTTTTTATAAGTAATATTTGGTTTAAGTCTTTTAATTCATATTTGCACATTTTATGCAACCTTTTTTAAGCAAATGCTTATAAGGTATTTAGTTTTCGAATTTTCCTGATAAGGTATGTATGTTTAAAAAGTAAAAATTCAATAACGAACATAACTTAATATAAATGTAATATTAAGATATTATTTTACCATTCTTTGTATTGACTTTGCCATTTTTATATAAAAATATAGACTTAAACAACAATTGATTCTACGAAAGGAACACTAGAACCTAACGAGTTATAGCACAATACTAAAAAGTTAAAATTAACGGGAAACTTAATATAAGTTTAAATTTATATTGACAGTTTTCCTTTTGATTGCAATTTATTGGTCAGTTAAGTTATACACATCAAAGTTTTTTTTTTTTATATAAAAAAGATGCAGTTCTACGAAATTTAAATTTCAGTAAATTATTAAAATACGTCGTTGTTAAGAATTAATTTATCTATAAAAATTGTACCTTATTGCGACGAATAATGGCTCCAAAATCACCTTATTTTGAAATGTTTTAGTGGAAATTGACCGTTTATTTACAAACACAAAGTGAAATGTCAAACAGGCGGCTGATACACGGCATACATAATTATTGTCATTCAGGAATAACGATTGATGGTGATACAAAGCAGAGCGCTTATATGGAAATCTATGGAAATCTGTCATACGCGGTAGACTTACGCCAAAGTCTTAAGCTATATAAAGAAATATGGCACTCATTTATAGAAACTTAACTGTCGTCAGCCAAATTAATTATGCTCCAGTCTTTTAGGTATCCGAACGTTTTAAAGCAACCGAGTTATCTACCATAATAGATAAGTATTTTGTTCTTTTCTCTTATGTGCATTATATAGGTATGGTGCGTTTACACAATGTGTCTATATCGATTCGAACACGGCTATATAAACCACACAAATAAATCAAACGCCAAATATTCGAATACTAATGGATTCCTCGGACCTACGAATTGAATTGTTTGTCTAGAAATATTTAACTTTTTACACCCTTTTCCTTTATATCATACAAACATTTTTGAAAATAATATTTTTTGTTTAGCTGTAAAATTTAGGATCAAAAATTGTCACCCGATGTTCTTTGGCTGTCATTTTTTTATGAAAAACTTTGGTTCTGCTTTTCTTTATTTAATTGATGTCTTAAACTTGTTTCCAAAAAGTAAAAAAAAAAATGGTATTAGCTAATGTTATGTTAATGTTAGGCTGATAACACACCGGGTTATTGCCGCCTCTATAACAATACTGATGAGGATGAATATTATGTTCCGTTTTATGGCATTTTCCATCACTCCAAAATCCGGCGATAGGTCCTAGCATTCTTGACGTATATTCTCTTTCAGAGCTTTTAGGATCTGAGGTTAGTCGAAATAGAATCCTAACTTCAAAGAACTCCATAAAAAGAAGTCTAAGATGGTTAAATCTGGCAATCTTGCTACGCTAATAAATATACACAATTATTCCGTTTGCGTACCTATTTTAGGTTTTTCGTTCTTGTTTATATTATATGTTCTTACACTATTAAAGCGATTTGTGAGTTCTAATTTTTTTATGTTAAGTTTTTTTTATCTCTTATTTAAAAAATCAAACGAATTCATAATTTAATTAAAGTATAAAGTCTTATTTAAAATTGATTTTAAAAATTGCCGTTCATAGGTGCCCCAAAGTGGGGGCATAATTGAACATAAGGACCTGCTTCATTCAACAAATAATGATACATTTAATCTTAAGCTGATTTCCATTTCTATCTATAAGTAAAAAGAAGTTCCATATCAATAATTCAAAAACATAGGTTTTTATTAGACTTGGAAGCAAAAAGTGTTCAAAGGTGATCCCCTCTACCATAATAAGCTTATCATAAAAATATAGCCACATTATAAGAAATTTTGAAAAATCACAATTAACGAAAAGTGACTAATAACTACATAGCATCACCAATTTATCCCCGTTAAAATCAATAACATGTCCCTTCAGATGAAAAACTCCTGCTACTCTTGTTCTTGTACTCAAAAATCGTAGTTGTAATAGCATATGACTAAGAGCATTTGGCGCTTAAAACGTTTAAGCCGAACTTCCAAAAAATCCTTTTTACTTAGAGCTTAGCATCCATTTGTTTTTTAATATGTACTGCCATCTGAAATGAATATCTTTAACCCAAAAGTGCTTAATCTTATGTCTGTGTACGGTTTATTTCATCTAGTACCGCTTTTGAGTTCTTTTACCTACGTACATAAAAAATAAAAGAGCTACCAACAACCAAAAAGTTTCTTGCGACCATGTCGTGTACTTTATTTAGCAGGTTTTGATTTAAGAAAACCTTATGCATGATTTAAATCATATTTCAACGAAAATAAAACACCCTAAATTGCTAGACTTACGAAGACTTCAAACACCTTACTTAAGTTGGGAAATTTCTCATTATTACTTAATAACTTCTAACCCCCGTATTAATAAACGATGAGCAGCGGCGAGTTAGCACTAACACACATGTTAACTTCAAATTCTTATTAATAAACGTGTGTTTGGTTTCACTGACATGTAATAACGAGCGGATAACTTAACTCGCCGAAATCGGCGTTTGGAGAGCGGATAACTCTTTAACACAGGTACTTGGTTGTCAAAATTGACATCTGGATTCTGGACTTTTGTTTAACGTCAAAAAAAAAATTGTCCATATATAAACCATTTTAGAAATTGCTATAGTAAAATGTACTCCAATTTCATCGATTTCTTAAATGGAAGAATTCAACGAAAACGAGTTCGAAAAAAATATCGATTTAAAAAAAAAATATGCTCAGGTTAATAAACCTTGTTAAAAATGATTTAGAAGGCGATAGAAGGGGTGGTCACATTCCAGTCGATATCCAAGTGATGGCTGCAATACGATACGTTTTTTCTTTTGTGGTACCATTTTCAGACAGCTTTTCTAAATAAATAAATCAAATTTCACGAACGTCAGTGTTGCGGTCAGCTGATCGAAAATGACAGATGTACTAGAATGTTTAGTACAATTCCGTGTAGTGCTGTCGTGCGTTAGGTGATAAAGAGCGAATAGCTAATATGTAGATGGAATATGTTTATTAATAAGAAAAGTTAACAAACGGATAGGGTCACTATCCGTCTGCCAGCTAAAACACGTGTTAGAGAGCGGATAGCGTTTTTTTATTAATACGGGGGTAAGTATTTAGGTAGGTATGTTTATAAAAATATGAGAGCTATTCCCTCTGTATAAACATGCTACAGAGGCAAAGACGATGATTTTAGATGTATGTACTTACTAACTTAAGTTAGCGCTACAGTTCGGGGTCTCAACCAACAAGCGTCTCCAGCCAGCGCGATCTTTAGCTAGCTGTCTCTAGTTTCGCTCGTTAAGTTGGTTAATGTCCCCTTCCACTTGCGTGCGCCACCTGTGTCGCGGTCTTCCTCTACTGCGCCGTCCCTCGGATGGGGATTCGATGATCTTCCGGGCCGAAGCATTCGTGTCCATTCGCTCCACATGACCCAGACATCTCAGTCGTTGAGCCTTCACTCTTCTGACTAGGTCGATGTCGCTGTACAGCCCGTAGAGTTCGTCGTTGTACCTCCTTCTCCATTCACCGTCAATGCAGACGGGACCAAAAATAACTCGAAGAATTTTTCTCTCGAAACAACCGAGAGTTACCTCATCCGTTTTTGATAGAGTCCATGCCTCTGCGCCATATAGCAAGACTGGGATGATCAGGGCCTTATAAAGGGTCACTTTAGTTGTAGAGAGGGATTTGCTACTCAATTGCCTTCTTAGCCCAAAGAAACAGCGATTGGCAAGTGTAACTCTTTGTTTGATTCCTGCTTGGTGTCGTTATCAGAATTTATAGCGGAGCCGAGGTAGACAAAGTCCCGAACTACCTCAAAATTGTAGCTGTCTATTGTGACGTTCTGTCCGATTCGTCGAAGTTGCGTGTCCCTTCTTGTTGACAGCATATATTTTGTCGTGCCCTCGTTTACCACTAAACCCATTTTTGCCGCTTCCGTACTAATACGCGACAGTGACTTTTGGAAAATTGTACCTCTGGTGTTGGCTTGTGAGTTGTGCACAATATTCTCAAGAAAGATTTGAAATCAATCACATGACAGCGCATCACCTTGTATAAATCCTTTTCTGACTTCAAAGGTCTCGGTGAGATTGTTTCCGACCTTTATCGAGCAGCGAGCGTTCTCCATCGTCATTCTGCACAATCTGACGAGTTTGGCACGGATGCCAAAACTAGACAAGGCTCTGTATAGCTAGTCTCTATAAATGCTGTCATAGGTGGCCTTAAAATCGATGAAAAGGTGGTGGGTATCGATTTGAAGTTCCTGGGTTTTCTCCAAGATCTGCCACAGTGTGAATATTTGGTCTATAGTGGACTTTCCTGGCCTGAAGCCACACAGATATGGACCAATCAGGTTGCTTACGAAAGTCTTCAGGCGTTCACACAACACGGCAGATAAGATCTTATAGGCAATGTTAAGAAGTTTCAAGTTTAATTAGTATTTTTGTTATGTTTTTTTATATTTTCGTTAAAATTTATTTATTTATTTCGCCATCAAAGAACAAGGTCTTTCTTAGACAGAAGATGTAACAAAGACATTTTTAAAAAAATAAAAGTTATAGTAATAATAATAACAATAAAAGATATATATAAAAACAATTACAAAAAATAGAGCTTAACAATCATGTTGAAATACCTTCAAGAAGGTTTATTTTAATAGAACAGATCGACAAGCTAAAATCGATCAAATGAATATTAGTGTTGTAGGAAATCATTAAACCATTAATTGACGAAGAGCGACCATAGTTCGTGCGAGAGTGTGATATTTTGAAGAATCTATTATTACGTAAGTTTAACGATGGGACATTAATGTCAAGAAGGCGTAAGATTTCAGGAGAGTCAATCTCACTAATGAGAGCCCTATGAAGAAATAAAATTCTTGCCACTAAACGTTTAATTTGTAAATACAGTAGAACCCGCTTAAGAGAAATAGCAAAATGTAACAGTCTTTCTTTCCCTTATAAACGAACCCCGCTTAAGTGAAAAAAATTTCACATAAGCGGAGTCGGGATACGTGAAAAAAATGTCCTTTAAAAGTGTCTGAAATAGGGAAATACTCGTAAATTATGAAAATATAATTTTCCTTTTAATAAATGTTAAAATACTACCTCTTTAAACATTGGAAATGTTGTTTTGGATTTTTGGGAGCAAAATAAAATAGCACTTGTTTATAAAACGAAAATAAACGCTTGTGACATTCTGAGATTCAAATGTCATTTTCTAGAAAAAAGAAGTGAAATTTTGTTCTGTTCGAATCAATATTTTTTTTTACTTAAAAGAGTTTTTTCAATGAAAAATATAAAATATAACTGTAACTGAAAGTAATTAGTCGACAAATACACGGGTATGGAAAAAATGTTTCAGATAAGCGGGCTTCTTTAAGCGGGATTTTCTGTAGGTACCTATATTGGTACAGTAATCTGTTAAGAATGATGTTTTTTTTTTTTAAATAATGTCCAAAACGTAGGGTTTGGACTTAGTTCTATAATAAATCAAAACATATTCTTCAACTTAAAACATAAGAGTTATGTCTCGTGGATTTATGTCCCTGCGCCTATCTGTTGATTTAACACCATTTGATTTCTTTCTATGGGGCTATTCCAGTCAAAGGTCCCATCAACCCGTGCATTGAAGGAGGAGTTTAATCGCTGCTCAAATGAAATTCAGCCACATGTAGCCAAAATGGTCATGGAAATTTTGACGAAAGAATGCCGTGCAATAGGATATATGTAGGTAAGCAATCTTCTACTCCAAAATTTTTTGACTCGCTGTCCCTAGTTACCGAAAGATTAAATTTCTTCTAAAAATCCCTTGTTTGCACTAATCAGCGTGGCTTTGTTAATAAGAGTTCAAATGCAACCAATCTGTTTTTATGCATGAATTTCCTGATTTCTGAAATCAGAAAAGGTAAAAAAGTTAATGCAAATACTATAATCTTAGAAATTTGTTATCGAGCTGACCATACATTGTTGCTAAATAAACTTACTTGGGTTTTCCAGTCTTCTTTTTAAAAAAGCTTTCTTCCTTCCTCCTGGATAGACTCCAAAGATTCGTAGTCATAGTTAAATTTTTAAATGAATACTTTTTGTTAATGTTTGCGGATAACTTCAAAATGTATAGGTATGCCGGGAAACCAGAATAAGTAGTCCTATTCAGCTGTGTGTGAAATTCACAGCACATCTGTGGTGTACTAAAAACAACCTCTCTTTAAACATTTCTAAGTGTTCTATCCCATTATGTTCTCGTTGTACCTAAATCACCTGTCAGCTGTCATCCTCATGATGGTACAATCTTTCCCGTGTTTTTGTAATCAAAGATTTGGGCGTGTTTTAAGACACCAAGCTAACGTTTATTTGCCATAAATGTTGAGGCCATCTCAAACAATGCAAATAGAACTTTTAAGTTTTCGAATCCGATCTATATGCAAATATGCCTCTTTTGTGTGGTGTCCATTATACCGTATTATAGAGTTCTATACACAAAAATTGTTTTTAAGATTCGTTCTAAGCGGACTTCCTTGGTTCGATCTTACTAACTTACCTACCCCTTATTTATCTTGGTTAAAATTAATTAACTTAGAACCAATGAATGGAGGTTAGGAGAATGGTGGCCAGAGTGGTCTTTATTCATAGGGTTATAATAGGAGACATTTTTAGAGTAGGTATGTATCTCTCTGCACTACACTGCAAGTCATAAAATAAAAAGCAGGCATTTTTAGGAAGTAAAATCGACATATTTCCCATTACATGATGGATTAGAAAAAAACGACTATGGGAGAGAGACTATTTCGTTAACAACAAAATATAAATTTTGAGTATAGAAGAGATTTAGCTAACGGAACTTAGAAGACAAATTGTAAATTGAGTAAAAAATATGCGGAAATAAATCGAGTCAATTAACGGTGTTTTTGAAGTAAATACATTTGTTTGTCGGTTTAAACAGTAGATTTTATAAAGTAAATGTTCTTGATTGAGTGTTAATAAAAATGGGTAAGAAAAAATGTTTAACAGTGAAGGAAAGGGCAAAAATAGATGTTTATTGCTCTGAAGGATTTTCATGCTGTGCCGAAAACTAAAGCCAAGTGATCATTGTATCAGCAATTATTTAAAAAACCCGAGTGGTAGGTATTTGTAATTATAAAGGAAACACTTCTTCTGCCTTTGCACTTCTCAAAACCTCAGGTATCCTTAGAATACCTTCTAATTCAGCTCTATCGACAGCTAAAATTAGGTAAAGCTAATTTTAGGACCAGTTTATCCACTGTTACCCGTAAATTTCGCTTTAATTGATTTTAACTTGTCAGTTTTCTCTAGCTTGGTAGGTACCTACCTATAAAATGAAAATTACTTGATAATGTACCTACACTGCAGTCATAGTTGTTTACTTTACGTTTACTTTGTTCTAAAGTGTATAATATCTAAGTAGGTATGTAACTTTAAATATTAATATTAAAGATTTTGTTTTTTGGTGACAAACAAACAAGTAAACACATAATAGATACCTACATGAAACAGATACCTATCATCAATGTATCTAAATAAATTTGTATGCTTCTATTCATGATTGAGCACAATTGTATAAAGGGAAGGTAGGTATTGTCCGTGTAGTAGGTACCTACCTACTTCTATAAGATCCACGAAGTTACTATTATCTTAAAACATATTTCAAAATATGTCCCTAAAAAATTCTCTACAAAGCAGAACTGTGGTAGGTATGGGTACTCGTATACAGTTTGCTTATGCTATGCCTATACCTACCTATGAGATTTGTAAACTGAAAGTAAGTAAGAAGGTAGGTATAGGTTTGTGCCTAGTTATTACGCCTGTAGCTTAGTCGGTATACAGGCACATACATTATTACCTACATTCATACCTAGTTATTATATTTATTTATTTCTTCGCTAAGACCACGCCTTGGAAAATGTTCTTACATAAACCAAAGGCAAGTATTTATACCCGATTTATATTCATTTGATAACAGACCTATTGCGTTCGCGAGTTACCTATTCGTTCATGCATAAGGAAGTTACTCAAGCATAAAGAGTGCCTAACAAGCAGAAGAAGTAGGTACCTACATACTTAGACTTACCAATCAATGGGTATAACTTTGATTTACTTTGGCTCCACCCATTTAGATAATGTCGAATGCAAAGTTTTCTATGGCGGCATTGCTGCTCCTACGCCACATCGCAGTTAGGTAGGAGGATGTGCGATGCATATCAAAACGTATTCCTCTTATTCGTCTTCTTGGAAAAGAATTGTATCCAGTAGTAGCAGTTCTTAGGTGGCACTGGCAGCATGCTTTCCAATGCATACCTACCAGGAAGTTGCTAAAAGATTTCCACTCGCTCGCTGTGTACAGATACAGATTTATATATAGAATTTTTAGTTTCTTTAGAATATTCCAATGCTTAAGCGCGAGGTGCCACTGCCACTGCCTCTGCCATCGTAGACTGCGATGTTGTGTTTTGTGTATTGTATTGTGTTGGCTTTGGTTCCCCTAAAAAAGCTCCTCCTTCTTTTCAATCAGTGTGCCAATCGCATTTCTCCATTATTGCGCATGGGTTCAAATGGAATGTACTTATGTTTTGATTGATAACAAATCGTTGCGATGTACTCATCGGTAATTCTAATTCATTATCAGGGTTTTGGCTTTATAACTTACTTCTGTTTGTTTCGTATGGGTATGACTACGAGTTCATTGTGGCAGGGGAAATTGGGTGTAGCGTGTATAGGTCCGTAGCTACTAAATGCCGCACATAGGAAACCTAACATAAAGACATATACCTACCTACCTATCATTGCCTAACGTTTAATGATTTAGTTAGATTTTTCAATAACTTTTGGCGGCATAGCCGAAAGTAATTTTTTAAAGTTTCAAAGTTTGGAAATTGTCTAGATGTTAGGTAGGTACCTACCCACCTACAGCCTACAATATATAATACGACGACTCGTAGAAACAGGTAGGGTTGGCAGGAATTATAGCTATTTCGACAAATACAAACTCTTACACGTGCCTTAGGTATACGTAGGTATACCTACTTACTTTTCATTAGGTAGGTAGGTAGGTACTCATAGGTACGAGTAAAGGTAAACCCAAAAAATTACAATTCGTTATGCGGTAGGTAGGTACCTACCTAATCAGTATTGTTGTTATCACTTTAGCTTTCGCAAAAAAATAAAACAGTTGAAGTGCATATGAGCTCTTCGCCTTTCTAGGTATAAGATTATACAAATCTTTCCATCTTTTTAAAACAAACAATTTTACGTATAGGTACCTACCTATCAAGAAACTTACAACATGTTTACCTTTTTACTGTTCGCACATTTTAAGAGCTTTCATCTCGAAGAGTACCTACCTACTGTTCGAATTAAGAGATGGAACCTAACCTAACTTAGGGAACTGAATGATGTTTACTTTTTTATATCAATTAAGCAAGGACAACCGTTGGATCCAATATTCGAACACCATTTTCTTCAGCGATCGTACAAAGAAAACTGTATAGGTATACCTAGGTAGGTACATTTATGGATTTGATCCAAGATAAGGCTAAGACATCAAAAGAATATTCACTGTGCTAACTAGGTTGAGTCTTTCGATGAAGCTCAAACGAAGACTTTATTAAAGTACCTACCTACCTACATATTTTGCTCTTAAGTATCAGTAGAAATCGGTTAGGTATAACGATATCGAAGGGACCTTGGAATTTCATCGTTATATCCGGTACAATGAAAATAATGAAAAAAGGAAACTTTATTAAGAAAATTTCTTCAAATGCTCAACATTAAGAAATCAGTAATTTGTATTTGTTTTGCACATTTAGTTGAATAAAATATTTTTCGAAGACAGTTGTCCAATGTTTGGATTCCAACGTTTGAATTTGCATTCGAAGCCTCTTCGGAGATATGGAAATCGATCAGGGCATGCCATGAAATTACATGTATGCACAGACCAGTCACTGCAGTGGCTACAGAAAATTTAAAAATTTGTTTATATCTATCAATGTATGTATGTATAGTATGTGCATACAAAATATCGATACCTATATACATATTTAGAAGCAGAATGAAAATAACAGGTCGTAGGCATGTAAGAACACGTTTTTTTACCATCGCTATAAACAGTTTTTAGACTTAAATATGATAAATTTTCATCGCTATAATTGATTTCATCGTTATATCCGGTATCGTTATAACCGATAGCAAATTACCTTGAGTTAAACGGAGTTTTGCCGGGACTTTCGGCCTTACCAATAATCAAATTTAGTCTGGCAGTTAACGCAAACAATCCAGACTTTCCAAAATCGCTTTACCAATAAACAAATTTAGTCGTCAGGTTATCCTTAACTGTAGGGTTGAATATTAATAGTCAGAAGGCCATGTTTATGTCTTACACTAACCCAAATTATTACTCTGTCACAACTCGTTCTGCAAAGGAATGTTGCCATGCATACTCAAATTTTAGTAGTAAATCAAAATATGGTATTATATCTAAGGAGCAAGAAGTGTCAATCGGGAACTTCAAGTAACTCCAATTTTTGATATAATTAAATAAAACTGTGTAATGGCGTTTTCGATTTAAGAAAAGAATTGCCCTTTCTATGAAAAGAGCAAATCTAGAAGTGCTCTTTCTATGTTTTTCATGTTTCATTGAAAAAGAAAGTGCACTTCCAGGTCAATTCTCAACACGAAAGAAGTGTCCGGAATATTTTTACAGAAGTGCCCTGAATTCACCAACACACACAAACAAACAAATCAATTATGAGTGCAAATGTAAATTTCGAATGAAATATTATATTGATTTGGCCGATGGAAACATTCATATTTAATGTACAACGCAAAAAAAGTAGCAAAAGAAAACCAAAGGAAAAGAGAGAATGCAAAAGCTGTACCCAAATGTAGCATTTAAAACGCACATATAAACGAATATGTCCCGACAATTTTGATGAAACTCTTCTGCAACCGGTTAAAAACTTTTACAAAACGTTTTTTAATACGGAGGTAGCTAAACTCGGTTATCTAAACTAAGCGTTATTTGTCAAGAAGCATTTTTTCACAATCTTCGTGCGAATTACTCCGCTTAACTAAAAAGACCGGTTAACTAAAGAAAAAATAAACTGCACAACATAAATTATTAATTCATTTAATCAAAAATATAACAACTGAAGTCAATTCGTTTGTTTGTTTTGCTCATTTTCGATGTCTCGTTTTGTTTTAAGTTTTATTTTATAAAATCTTGACACTTCTGTTAGAAATAAATGTGTTGTTTTTTTTATATTTGAGCTGGATACATAAGTGAAATAGGATTTAGTTAGTTTAAGTCTGAACTCCTGTTAAATGATTTTGTTTTTCAAAATATCCGAAATTCGCTTAAAAGATAGTTTCGATTAGGTAAAAAAATAATTGTTGCAAATTGATATTTCAGTTAATATTTACTATTCTTTATTAGAAAAGCCGAAAATGAAAATAAATGAAATAAAACGACCAAATATCAACACATGGACACTTGAAACAAATTGGCAACACCAGTCCAATGAACAGAACCTAGATCTGACACAACGAACTGATTTGATCGCTTTGATATGATCCTTTCCCTAGGTATCGTATTGCAACTAATACCATTGTTTCCATCGAAAGTGCTCCTCCGCGACTCGTCCGTGGAGCAAGTTATTCCCATACGATTTCCACAATAAAGCACACTATCGGTTTATCAAACCTATTAAAAGTTTTAATAAACTTTTTAACAGATAGTACCTACACACCACCAACAAACTTATAGTGGCAAAAGAACTCTCGTTCGTCATATATTTTATCCTTTGAGAGGTTGCCGATTCTTCAACAGATATAAGGTTCATAAAAATATCTTCATCTCGACTTGAATTCATTTTCAATCTTTATTAAATTTTTTGAAAAACAAAACTTACTGCATGAAAACAAAAACAAATGATTTGCCATCTGATAACTGACAACGATTGACAGCAAATTTGTAATAGATTCAACAGAAAGTCTTCGTGCTAGTAAAGCTGGAGGTTAAATTGTTTATTGGTACCATTTCAAAAATTCTGTACAGTTTTATTTAAACTGGCAGTCAACTAACAGTCGACATTAGTGTTTGATTATTAGTAAGGCCGTTTGAAAATATATTGTTATATCCGGTTCATCGCTATATCACGTATTGTTATAACCAATTTCTATGTACATAGTCGCACTCCCGTAAAACAACGACGTAAATGCGAAAAATTAATTTTCTGAGTAAAACAAAACCAATATTTACAATGGTCGGAAAAAGTATTTTGACAACAACAAAATTATCACGGCAAAGCAAAGGTAACCCCAAATACCTATGTCGGGTTAGATTTAGATTAAGATTAGATTGCGGGAGAGCCCTCAAGGGGGATCTGGCACTGTGGCCTCTTAAAGAACCCTATTGTGCCTTCCCTGGTAAGGTCCTAAAGAAATCTTTTCACTCCGGAGGAAGTCAGGAAGAAAGGAATCTTCTCTGGATGTATATCAGCGACAGTTTGCTGAAGTGACGATTTTCTCGCCGAGTATTTTTTCTTTAAGGTTGAGTAGAGCGGGACATTCCATGAGTATTTGAAGAGAGGATTCATCACTCTCAGGACATAGTCTACATGTTGGATCTGGAGAGGCTTCGATGCGGTTTAGGTGTTTTTTCATGAGGATCTGGGAAAAAATTTTCCGGTCCAGTTCTGCCCAAGAGTTTTAAGCTAGACTTCATTGGATTCAATACGTGATAACTTCTTGATGTATACCCTGAAATGGTTTTTGCTAACTCCAAAAAGGGCTTGGCCAGGTATGTAATAGGAGGTGTGTGGGCTGCTTCATACACTTTTACAACACTTTGTCCTGCTCGTTTGTCAAATTTCTATTTCATTTCATTTTATTCATCCATAAATAGCATTTAAAATTTCGATGTAGTGTGGAGTGCGGCCTTGGGTGCGTAGGAATGAGAGAGATGGGATGTGTAATGTATACGGGATTGAGAGAGAGAGAGAGAGAGAGAGAGAGAGAGAGAGAGAGAGAGAGAGAGAGAGTGATTTAACATTTGAAACGAATACCTGTTACTAACATAACTGTAATAAAAAGGAAGACGAACTATTTTATACACAGTGGTTAGAAATATCTCTTATTCGCCAACTCACGCGTTGGATGGAAGATAGGTAGTTTGGGAGTACATACTACCTCAGAACAACAATGAAAGCTAGGTATTGGTTATTATTTATGTATGGTTAAAAGGCGCTTAATTTGATTTGTTTCATTAATAAAACTACCTACAGGAGATGTTTTACAAATTTGAAGCATATTAGGTCAAACATGGTTACTTATTTACCACTTTTCGATATCATTCACATCGACTGCTCTAGAAAGAATTAAAATGGCAAAACAACGTTTGCCGGGTCAGCTAGTTAAGTTATATAAAAATATTGTTTTTCTTGTAATTGGCATGTATCTACTAGGTAATAGATATTCTGAGTGAAATTAAAAGAAAAATGTTTCAGATTCAAAGGTTTATTTGGTTTTCATTGACGTTACTTCCTTACATACAGATATGTTAATATTTACATATAAAATTTTCAGTTCGTTTTGTGCGTCGTCCGGTTAGAACGACTTAATGTCGCCGGTCCCTTGACCGTCGCTATATCCGGATTCTACTGTAGTTGAAACTCATATATATATTTTGGAAAACTTCAAAGAAAAAAAAAAACAAAACAAGATAAAATTAATCGACTAAAAATAGGTAAACAAAAATTCTTCAAAATAGGGCGATACTCGTTTCGCAGCTGATCTTCTAAATCCCCCCTCCCCACCAAGTTAGTTTGCCAGCAGTAATCAGTAAGCATACAAAAAACTGATGTAACTGCTGTGTAACAAGTGGATAACTTTTACACAGCCTTTATTAATACGGGGGTATATCTATACATATAATAAAACTGTAGCCGTTTTCTATGTTCGCAGTTTGCGTGAAAACTACTGCACTGATTTCGATGAAACTTTTTTTCAAATGTTAGCTAAGGTTCTGAGACGGTAATAGGCTATTTTTTTTATTACCATTCTTATTTTTTGGCAGCGTTTTTAACCAAAATGTGTTTTTTTTTACTTTACTGCCTTTAACTTGATGGATAGGATAGTTTTGGACTCGAAAGGTGGCGCTGTTGTCGATCTTTTTAACCACTCAACCGATTGGGAAAACCCTCTGGAAATGTCGAAATGTTCCGGACTGGCTTTTCGAATGGAAAAATAAAATTCTTAGCGGAAAATTCCGGGAAAACACCAACATTTTGAATTTTTCTCGACGAATTTTTGCATTTTATCGCATGATTTGATTATTTATAGCTTTCGGTGAACATAAGAAGTCCTAAACCCTTCCGGTGCTGTAGATAGTTGCTCTGCGCCACTTTTACCAATGTTTAAATTTGCTCGAAAACGATACACATTGGAACTCAACGCAACATTTTCTACGCCAGTAAATCAAATTTATACATTCTTTGCGATTCTTTGTTGATTCGGTCAAGATCTCAAATTGCGTTGGCTGTTGCATCCTCTGGCGTTGCTGCCAGGCGGTTTGGAGGCTGTTGACCGAGCAATAAATGATTTATACGAGGTGACTCGAGATGATTTGGTGGATCTATGATATTGCGCTCAGGAGATTTCGGTCAAACGCTTCCCGTCATCCCGAAATCTACTGCTACCGATGAACTTAATGTATGCCTGAAATCGTCTTTTTTGTGGAGGCATATCAAGAAGTTGAAATTGACCACGAAACGAACATATGAGAGTTGCATTGCGAAAATCGGCTGCTAAATTCTCTTAGCAGTGGCCAAATTCCTGTTGATGTTTCGACTAGATTGATATCGTTTCCTGCATATTTTTGACAGTTTACATCATCGAAGGAGAAACTCATCACCAAAGTGTTTCCGGCATTGCGCAAAATTATAAAAATCGAGATTGTATTAGTGAACAAGCAATACTAGCAGCGAAGAATAAGGACGTCGATAGCTTAAATTTGATTATTCAAAGTCAAATCGATGGAGAATTGCATTCGTACAAATCCGTTAACCGCGTGACCGACGAGGTTGAAGCGAACAACTATCCAACGGAATTTTTAAACTCACTTGATGTGCCAGGAACTCCGCCACATAATTAACAGCTGAAGGTGGAATCGATTATAATTATGTTGCGAATCTAAATCTCCGAAATCGTGCAACGGTACGCGTTTGTCCGTGAAGAAACTGTTGAACAATTTGATTCAAGCGACGATGATCAAGGGCAAATTTAAGTCAAAGGAGACTAAGCTTTATCCCACGAATTTCGATTATTCCAACCGAGGAAGGAAGGCCAATCGTTGGAAGTCTGTGGGATTAATCTCGAATTTCTATGTTTTTCGCATGATCAGCTGTACGTTGTCTGTTCGCGTTTTGGCAAAACAAATCGATAAACATTGTTTATCATATCGCTCTCTAACTATCTGTGTTTTATTATCACTCTGGAGTTTATCTGAAGGCGTTAAATTGGGACGAGACGAAGTTCGTGGGGTCCTCTAGTAAATTATGAATGATATCATTTTGAAATAGATACTTAATTCTCTTTACGGGAGAAAAAGAAAACACAAACTTAAAATTCATATTTTAGTAAAAAACAAATTCTTTAAAATAATTAATCTTTCATTCCGAAAGACAGTTGTGTTAAAAGCATTACCCTTTGTGCAAGCTTCAGGGGCCCATTTTTTCACCTCCACAACTTCTGCTAAACTACTCTAAGCATAGGTAAACATTAAACAATCGTTTTTATCGATGCACTTTTTTCCAATTTTTAAATGTGGTACGTGCCTATCACACAACCGCTCGACAACTAGGAGGAGAGGAGAGGAGAGTTGAATTGATTACCAAACTGCATACAAGGAAGTAAATCACGCTGTAAACGGGCTTGTTTTGTCATTCACGTCATTTCGAAATGGCCGCGTCCACAAGCTAACGGATTAAATTTTCTTTTCAAACTCTATAACCTCCTCAATGGTTAACAGCAAAGACACAACAAAACCTTGTGTACCCATCCACTTTGATTCGGGCTGTGGTCCTAGATGATGTCGCGGATCAGATGATGGAGCATGGAAGTCGGCTACAGAGACTCTGTATGACTTAGCCCTTGCCCTATCGAGAGCAAAAAAGAGGACATAACACGTTTTTATTTGAAAACTTGAGACTGTGATAAGTACACAAAAATTTTTATACGTTTCAAGGTATCCTTTAGGGGATTGGAAGTATATAACGGCTTAGTTTTTTGATATGGACCTACTGCCATGTCTGACGAATAAGCCAAATGTAAATTTTATTTAATTAAAGATTTTTTGAGTGAATAAAAACTAGTGATTGAATTTCAAACTGAAATAAGTTTTTAAATAATTTATTGTTTTCATTTTCGATAAAAAAATACCTATACCTAATTTATGTTTTTCGAAACCAGGAAACTTAATGTTCGACTTGTGGAGACTAGTGTCCGACTACTTATAGGGTCGTTTCTTTTTCCAAGTACATGGTGATTGGCGCCAATAGGTGTTTTTAAAGTGAAGGGTGCCCTATTGCTTTTATTTTCACGCGTTTAGCCAAAAAGGGCAATTAAAAAAAAACAATTGAAATAAAGAAAATATAAAATCAACGGATCAAACTTTAAACTTAATGAATGCTAATTTTTTCAATATTGTAGACTTAAACTAAATGTATTTACTGCGCCTATTAATACTTAATTAAAAACTGAAAACCAAATTGTTTTATGTTTTCGATTTAGATTATGTTTTTGCGTTTCTCAATATAAACTCCACTACTAAATGATTTTTTTTTTTAGGATCCGCACATATTTTGCAAAGAATCATTTGCCAATCGTGTGAATCTGACAATGAAATTTAATAATTTAATAATATATATTCCCTAGCGAGGTATCCGTCGGAACGGAAAATTCTCCGATTTTATACGATTCGGGAGATTTTCGCTTCGAGGTATTCTTACGAACAGGAACAGCTATTCAGAATATTTTTCCGATATTTTGTAACGCATATCGGCAAACTGCGTTGAAGTGCGATGAAGTGCATTTTTTTGTTAAATTTTTGACAGCAAGTTTGCGATATTCTCCGACAGAAATTGGTTTTCTTGGCGTTTTCTTTTCCGAAAGCGGATACCTCGAATGTAATTTGAGCCTCCGACTGAGTATCCGTTGTGGAAAATTTTCTATTCTGACGGATACCTCGCTAGGGCCTATTTTGATCATTTAAACGTAATTGCAATGGAAACCTAAAATTGCTAATCAGAATTAAGTCCCAGTCCTATAGAGAAAGCTCAGCAATCAGCATCTATTAGGTTGCCATTTCAAATCTGTGCTTCCAGTCAGATTTGACTGGAAAAAGAGCAGTAAAAAAACTGAAATTCAGTCAAATGAACCAGTAAAAGAATTTTCAACACAAATCCAGCTTAAAATCCAGCGAATTCGGCGGCGTTGCTGAGTTTTGATGTTTTCATTTTGTGTAATGCTGACATATTTAATTATGTTTCGGGATTTCTTTTAGTAATCTGCGATATTTTAAGGATAAAACATGTGTACCTATTTAACCTTTTAAATCCTTTTTTAGCAATATGTTTCTAATAGTACCTGCCCTGCAGCAAACGTAACAAGAGAGAAATTATTGGAAGAACAGGAGTTTTTTTGATGACGTTTATTCGATTTAGTATCTACATGTATATTTATTTGTGTAAACGAAGCAGGAGAGAGCGCAGAGACTCGCATCACACACATCATCACCAACCGTATGTATCTGCAGAATTTTCTTTTTCAAGCTGGTGTTTGTGAGGCACCCATCCCAAAGTAAGCCTAACAAACAAATGGGTATGAATTGTCTCAGAGTGTTAGTGGGTTATTTTTATATGGTAAAATTGAATTTGAAATTGTTCTGGTGGTTGGAAAAAATGCCATTTTGAAAAGAAGTTAAAAGCAGTCAAAAAAATATTGAATACAGCTAAAAAGCCAGCCGGCTGAATTTCAAAAAATCTTCCAGCTAAACTTATATCAATCCAGTCAGATTTGACTGGAATGCAGTCAAAATGGCAACCCTGCAGTATTAGGCTCACGGGTTACTAAGAACCAGGGATGTTGCGGATATTCACATCCGCATCCGCAATCGCGGAACATTCGCATTCATTTTAGCATCCGCATCGGCATCCGCATCTGCAACAATCAATGCGGAGTTTTTTGCGGATGCGGATTTTGTGCAAGACATGACAAGAAAATAGGTCTGTTCCCTTACAATAATGCATTCGAACAAATTAGTCAAACTTTGTTCCCTTACTCAAAAGTTGTATAGAAGGAAATAAACTTTGACTAAATTTGGCTAATGTGTTTGAATGCATTATTGTAAGGGAACAGACCTGTGTGCGGTGCCAATGGATGGACGAGGAGGCAAATAAATAAAATAAAGTGCACGACTGGATCGCACGAAACTTTCTCGTTCATATCATCAGTTTGGTTGGTTTATTTTCTTTTATTATTGTTTATAGGCTATAAAACAAGATTTTTCAAATTGGTGATGCTGGTAGGTGGCTATGACTCGAGGTAGGGTTTGTGATGTAAGAATTCAGAGATTTGTTTTTGAATTTGCACGTGTTTGGGGGTAAATGAAGTGCGGGTTTCTGATAGTGTAGACTCCAATTGGTTGGAATTATTTTAAGATTCATGATTAATATGGTTGAAAAAGAAGAAGTGGGAAATTTTTGCTAAAAAGGAGTTTCGAGTAGTTGTGATTACATTTTAACTGGTAGTGCGGGAATGTTTATAAGATGGGATGGGAGTATTCTTAATAAAACCCCGTACTTAGTTTTTCTTAGAGAAGTGCAAATTTCTCTAAGAAAAACTAAGTACGGGGTTTTATTAAGAATACTTATGTTATCGTAAATAAGCAATTTAGTCAAAATCTTAAGAGCTGATTTTGGAAAATAATGCGTACAAAATAGTAACAAATATGGAAATTTTGAGTTCGAAAAATAATCTTGCTCAACTATTTAGCTGAAAATTGAGTATAGGGTATTGTTCAGGATGTTAGTATTACTTGGTTTTTAAGGTTTTATCCAAATCGAAAATGACGTTTTCGAGATATGAACAGTTTTCAAAATCAGCGTTTCCGGTGGCTAGAATCTAAAATGAAGGACGCAATAATGTTGAAAACGACAATTTTACTCCAAGTATGTATTTTGGTCAAAATCGCTTTAGCCGTTTTCATGTAGGTAAAACAAAAGAAAACCAAATTCTCAAAATATGTGTTTTTTCAAAAATCTATTATAGACAATTTAGAGAAAAACTGAGTTTGCTATCATGTTAGGAATGACCATAGTACATACAAAATTAATTTTTGTTGCAACTGTATTGACCGTTTTCGAGATAAGGCCACTTTTCAAAATAACCGTTATTCGACTTTTTAGCCAAAAACTGGGTATGCAGCCATGTTTACCTTATGTAGCGTAGCGCAAGTATACATTTTGGTTAAAATCGTTAAAGCCGTTTTCAAGTAAACCAAATTTGAATAAAGTCTTAAAAAACAACATTTTTCCAAAATAGTCCGTTGAACGATAATTTAGGGAAAAACTGAGTTTGCCATCATGTTGGGAATGAATGTATTACCTTAAATATAAATTTTTGTCGAAATATTTTTGAGCGTTTTTGAAATATGACCAATTTTCAAAATTACCGTTATTCGATTTTTCTGCGAAAAACTGAGTATGCAGCCATCTTAGTTACACCTACTTAAGCCCAAATATCAATTTTGGTTGAAATCGTTAGAGCCGTTTTCGAAAAACTCAAAAATGCTGAATACTGTTAGAACGGCAACACTTAACGTGCAAAAAAAAAAGTGGCCCCGAATTGTAAGCCCACCAACTCCAAATCCGAAGTTTGAAAGAAATCCGTCCAGCCGTTTGCGCTGTAGAGCTCAGGAAGGACGGACAGACGGACAGACGGACAGACGGACAGAATTGCGAGACCCACTTTTTCGAGTTCCTCTATCATCGTAATGTCAGATTTGATTAAAATCTCGAGTTCGATTTTTTGTACGATTACAATACCTTTCTCTTACTACGTAATGCGAGAAAGTTAAAAATGTTTTTTTTACACACACTTTTGAGAATTTTTTGAGTGGGCTGTTTTTTTCTGCTTGGAGAATGTAGACTGTAGGTAGAGTGAACAGTGAAGTCGAACCGGAGTGACACCAAAGTAGTTAGTTTTTTCGTGTTTCGCCCTGAAGACAGGGAATTTATAATGCCACCACCGACGCAAAGCTTGATATGGTCTTTTTTTAAAATAGATGAGCATAACCGAGATTATTCGCAGTGTAAATTATGTAAATTAATCCCTTAAAAAAAACTTTAATTTTAATCCGCATCCGCATCCGCATCCGCGGATGTGAGCTTTAAAATATTCGCATCCGCTTCCGCATCCGCGGATGTCAAAAATTCTGCATCCGCAACATCCCTGCTAAGAACACCTTCTGTTCAAAAAAATATGTCGCCGGCAAGTACCTAATCAACTACGAACTCATGGTTTAGGCCTTGGGGCTGAAGTGCTGAGAGACGCTTTACTATGCAAATAACAACATATTGGTCATGCTAAAAGCAATACCTAGCTATAATTTTTAAGGAGCTACTTTTTGAATCTACAGATTATGAATGATAGTGATCTATAAATTTTATGATTTCAACTTTTTAGTTTCCATTCCTTTCAAATCATAAGTCATTTATTATCTTAATGTGCTGTCAACTGCATCCTGTATTGTGATTTTTTGCACCACTGTTCTGTAATAATAACATTACAATTATGCAATCCCCGGAGTCCATAAATAAGTGTTTTTTTTTCACAAATTTAAATACATCATATGCATCGAATTTGTGAACTTACTTTTATTAATATTTATCTTTCATGTATTTGGCATAGTATTTGCAGAGATTGTATGATTCTTCCGGAAGGGATTCCACTGATTCAACCCCCAAAGTATCTATTATTATTTTTTATTTCTTCAAGAAACTTTTAAAAACTTTATTCTTTATTATTTTTATTTCATTTAAAACGGCTTAAAACTACAAATTCCGCTGTCAGGCAGAACAACATTCAACCTGGACAACTGCTTGCATACGCGGACGATATTGACATTATTGGCAGAACACAGCGAGCTGTCACTGGCGCGTTTGCAAGTATCAGTACGGAAGCGGCAAAAATGGGTTTAGTGGTGAATGAGGGCACGACAAAATATATGCTGTCAAACAGAAGGGACACGCAACATCGACGTATCGGACAGAACGTCACAATAGAAAGCAATAATTTTAAGGTTATTAGGGACTTTGTCTACCTCGGCTCCGCTATAAATTCTGAAAACGATATCACCTCAGAAATCAAACGAAGAATCACACTTGCCAACCGCTGTTACTTCGGCTTAAGAAGGCAATTGGTTAATAAGGCCTTGTCGAGAAACACTAAGGAGACTCTATATAAAACCCTTATCATCCCAGTCCTGTTCTATGGCGCAGAAGCATGGACCCTAACTAAGGCGAATGAAGATCTTCTTGGCCGTTTCGAACGCAAGATTTTTCGAGTGATTTTTGGTCCCGTTTGCGTTGACGGGCTTTGTAGGAGAACTTTACGAGGTGTACAGCGACACCGACCTGGTCAGAAAAATACGCATCAGTCGTCTAAGATGGCTAGGACATATAGAGCGAATGAACACCAACGCTCCGGCCCAAAGAGTCTTTGATTCCAACCCGGGGGGACAATGCAGTAGGGGAAGACCTCGCCTTAGGTGCGCAACTGGTGAAAGTTAGTCAAAGATCGCGCTAACTAGAGAGGCGTATTGGTTGAGGCCCATGTCCACCCCGGACTGTAGCACCACCTACCTAATGTAAGTAAAACTACCTCATCTACTTAACCTACATTACCTTTAATCAGGGTGGTGAGCAATCTCACAGATTATTCAGCGTCGGTCAAGTATCGGAAGCACTCGTTTATGTTGAGAGCCTGGCCCCTTCCAAGGACCCCCTACTCCCTCTTACTTACGCAACCACATTATTTTACGAGCAATTATATTATAAAATTGTTTTCACTTACGTTACGCATACGTATGCTTCTTAAAACATAGTGTAAGTGTTCCCCCTTTTAAATCGGAAGTCCGTTAAAGCATAGAAATTACAACTACTACATGCGTCAGATAGTGCAACCGATATCGTTAATCGCCTCGAAAATTATTAAAAAAATATATTCAGCTGAGCGAGACTAGTGAGTTGGTAGGACTGCTGACAACATTTGGGTACCCATTGCTGCTATATCGTATAGCAACACGCTGCCATGATCCATTTGCTATTTATATAGGTACTTTGCGCCTTCTTTGAAGACCGCAACTCACCATTCTTTATATAAATTTAGATAAGTGCTTCGAAGCGGATTTCATTGAAATAGAATTATAGATACTCTCTGTGTACATATAGACGATTAACTCGATAAGTTTACTGCAAAGGTTAACAACAAAATACATGACGTATACGGTATACTTCTATAACCAATTATTATTTGCTTACCTACTAGCCTACCGCCTAATTTCCTCACCGCGTAATACTCCCTATTTCGTTTTTGTACATTGCCGGCATTCTAATTGCACTGCTGATTTCAGATTGGAAGCCATGCGTATTGGTAAATATAATATTGTGATTAGGGCTCATCATAAAATCCATGCGATTAGATAAGTCAGCAAAGAAGAACTCCACATCCACACCGATAATGAGGTAAGAGTTGTAAATAATATTTTTATTGTATTGTGCTATCAAATTCTATACTCCGATATCCATGTTATTATTTGTCCTATTAAAATTCTGATTGAAAATTCATGTCAAATATACTTTATGACACCAATAAAACACACCAAATATTTTGTCGCGCAGCTAGATATTCTTTTATTTTCTTACTAAAAAAAAATCTTAAAACTGATCGGCATATTACAACCTGATAGCATTATACTGTGCATTGCTCAGTGGTCGGACATACAATAAAGATTTTAATTTTATCATACCTATAAGGATATTTAATCTATATTAAACTTTAAACTAGTTGTAATTGAAAGCTTTGAACATTTGGAATTTGATACCAGGTATAATAAATGTATCTACATTGTATCGACATACCGAATACCGAATAGGTAGAGGCGCATATCTTTTATCAATAAGTCCAATGTAGGTACAAATGTCCCATTTGGATAAAATGAGTGGGAACCCCTTTTTCACTTTGTTTCGGATATTTGTCTAAAAATAAAGAGCGCCAGAAAAAACCTTACCCGAGTATTAAACTGATTTTTATAAGCACTGTATTGTTCCCCTCACCCAAAAAAAATTCGTTATATGCACGAAATCGTTATTACATTTTACGAAACCGTTTGTAATTTTCAGCAGGTAGGTAGGTAGGTAAGTTGGTGCCCTTGTGGCGGTTGCCACGGCTTCACGTAGACCATCAGTTGGGTCCATTGTGTCCAATTTTCAGCAGACGAAGGCCGTTGTACAAATTACATTTGACTGTTTGTACAATGTACGAACGAAAAAAAAAAATATTTTACAAACACATTCGCCTAATCTACAAACAGAAATTAATAAATACTACGAATGCATTTATTTATTGGACAAACATATTTTTTTTACTTTGTATTAATATTAATATTACGAATGCATTTATTAAATGTAAAAATTTGTTCGTAAAATTTTTACGAATCCATTTGTTTATTGGGGACAAATATATTTGTGTTATTTGTGAATAAAACGAATGCAATTGTAAAATATACATACCACCTTTTCATTTCTACAATATACGAATGGAAACATAAAACTTGTACAAAGATCTTCGTTTGTTGAAAAGGAAAAACGATTTTGTACAATGTAAAAATTGTTTTGTACATTTTGGAAAAATATTTATTTTATTTATTCGTACAATGAACAAACAGCAACCTAAATCGTAGGCTAAAAGAAAAACGTTTTTTTTTTTTAAATTGTAGGTAATAATTATATATCGTACGAAATACGATTTTATTCGTGCACGGAAAGTTTTGATAAAATTAAAATATACATAGTTTGTTTATTCATAGAACGTACAAACGGTCCCATGTCAAGGCATACGTTGGCTGAAAGTAGAAACCATTTTGTAGAATATATTAATTAGTTTGTATAGCTAAACATTTTGTGAATGAGCAGTTTTTGTAAAATGTAGGTAGGTACAGTTTTTTTTAAAACATATTATTACCAAAATTGTTCGTTTATTTATTGTAATGGAAATATTACACCTACAGTTTCGCTAGGGCTGTTTGCAGTCGATCGGTTACATGGATGCGCTGTGAATATATTTATGCTATTAGCCTTCGTATCTCACTCTCACGCAGGAAGATAACTGACCTCGGCTAACCGGCAACCATTGCGGTATAATGCTATTCAGCAGGGGAACTACGTCATTAGCGTGAAACATTTTTAGTCCTCTGGAGCCGCCAGATTATGAGTGCCGAATCATCGAAATGAATTACGGCAAGCCGAATAAATTTCACGCAAACCTAAACCGACCACCTACATAGTACAACTCGAGCAAAACACGTATTTTCCAGCAATTTCTTACATCTAAAAAAACACAATATTTGACATAGAATGCTACAGCTTTCACACACACAATAATATAATAAGAATAACTAATAAAAAAAAGACCTACCTGCGGAATCAACAGAGAATTCCATTTGAATCCAGATTTATTTAGATAGATTTAAACATTTTATTTATTTTTTTGAACACGTGTTGAAACGACTGTCCCCTTCCCCTGTAAAGTATTTGATCGAACTGAAGCAGAACAATTTAGTTGCTAGGCCAGGTGCTTGAGTGGAGTATATATAAATATCTTTGTATACATATTCCACCAATATTTTATGAATTACGAACGACGTTTATACAATGTACTAAACATTTGTACATACTGCGAATCCATCTATACTGCGGCGTTTGGCCGCCATTTTTTATACGAATGACATTCGTACCATTTAAAAAGCATTATACTCTGTCCAACAAAAATTGTCATTACAGGCCTTATGTAGGAGCTTTTTTCTACCAATGGTGCCTGTAGTTACTCTCATGGCACTCAAATACAAGAATTGCAACTGAAATAAAAACCAAACCACTGTCATACCAAGGAATTTATAATAGCAGTGTGTGTGAGTGTGACTGCACTGAAGCCAGTGCTGACTTCGAAGATTTTGAAAAAGTCGCAAAATGAAGGGGATTTGCATTCAAAAAGAGGCAATACTAACCTGTCAAAAAAAATGCATAAATATTCATAGATAGAATAACATAAATTCCATCATGCACTTACTTATCCATATTAATTTCAAAAACAAACATTAAGCACCAACTAAATTGACGTCAGCGAACACGAATGACACAAACTGAACACAAAAGTGTTCAAATGGCTTGAGGCTTCGCATCTTATATTCTCATCTCGTTCTATCTTATTGTTCCACATGCATTAAATGAAAATGGAAGCCTTTTATGGCTTAGCTTATGACAAGAGCTGATAGAAAATGGATAAAAGTTCAGACCCCAATTAATTGTGAACTAGTTTCATGACGTTTTTATTATAAAATATTTCGTGTTTCAAATAAATTTTTTTTTCCCAAAATCAACGAAATATAGAAAAAGGGGCAAATCTATACAATTTTGAAAAAGTGGTCTCATTGGGAACAGATAGAAAAAAAGGGCAAAAATTCAAATTTTGTCCAATAAAGTCAACCCCGACTGAAGCACATCAGAAGAGTGTTAGCATGTGTATACAATGAAAGGATATCATCAAGGTTTTTTCTATGGATTTTGTCAAAGAACTTTCGGTTTTCGTGCTATTGAGAACGAATTATTAGGTGGGGTGTTACCATTCGATTTTAATTTGTTTGTATTTTTGAAGGATCAAATAATATTCTGTTAAAATATTTTTTTCAATGTTGTCTTTTAGAAAAAGGTTTATTCCTGAAGTGTTTTAATGAATTCATTTCATTCACGCAACAAGGGATCATAAGTGCGTTGTAGTGATATTGCGATAAATTAATTGTGATTACTAGGGTAACCATATTTATGCAAAAGCATGTTTTTTTTTGGGGATATCGTATTAAATATTTTAATATAAAAAACTAAGTACATACCTACATATTTTCAGCCCTAGTCGTGAGGGCATATTTCTGCATATTTGGGTATAAACAAACATTTCACAGAGCATACATTTTTGGCATATCAGGCAGTTTTTCTTTTTGACTTATGATGAATTTTCATACAAACTACGGCAACCCTGTGAGAGCTTTAAAGAGGGACAGATTTATGTAAGTTATTGCAACCAGACTGAGAGACAAACATCCTATCTTTCCTGTACTGACAATTTTTGTTGGACAGAGTATATATAGTACATTCTACGAACGGTTGAAGTTTCGTATTTCCACACAGGCTTCATTTGTTCTTCTATACTAACTATTTAATCCATTTGCCGCCATTTGTGTACATACGAACGACATTCGTACTATGTATATACTAATCATTTGTATATTCCACGAACGATGTTCGTACTTTCACCGAATGCGGCTTATTTGTTCACTTTAAGATTATCCGCTATTCGTATTTCTGTTTGTATTTATACTAAACATTTTTTGAGTGATATGCTAATGATAATCAGCTTGCCCTCTGTAAGATATCCTGTCAGCCAAAAAAAATTGGGGGCCATTCGCTGCAGAAGCTGAAGTTTTAAATATCCCCAGACCCCCGTTAGTTTATGGTGTCTCCCCCTTCTTGTCGACAAAATATACTCGGTTTGCTCTCATTTATTGCTAGCGAATGCACCAGCAGCGGAGACAGCTGTCACTATGCGTTCTGCCAATGATGTCAATATCGTCGGTTGGTCTAATGTGTGCCTCCGGTGTTAGCTTGTGAGTTTAGAAAACGGCCTCGATAGAGCAGTGAGCGTTTTTCATTGTTCTCCTTCACATGCGAACGAGTTTGTAGGTATCGATTTCGATTTTTTTGATCTGTGGAACTTAGCGCAACATCTCCGTGAGACCCTAGGCATAGCTTCTCACATCCATTCGCTTTTTATTTTTGAAAAGAATGGGAGGGACCTACAATTTATGCCGATTACAAACGGCTAATTGAAAAGCTATTTCATGACAGTTCTACTTTTTACCTTTTTACAATTTATTAGTGAAATATCTAGGGTAAGTGTGATTATAGGTAGATGCCATTTATACTGATTTCAGCAAAGCTTTTGATCGAGTTGACCACAAGCTCTTTCTTTACAGACTTGATTGCTTAGGGTTTTCTACAGTTCATCTTAGATCGCTATCATCCTTTTTAAGTCATAGATAGCACTTTTCGAGGCCACTTATCAAAATAAAACATGATAACATTCGGCATTGCACACTCTTGTTTAATTTATTCGTTAACGATTTTGTCAAATGTGTTCCATATTGTCGATGATTTTAAACTATACTCGTCATGCATTGATTCGAATAGTTTTGATAGATTGAAAGCACACCTCCAAAAGTTTGTCGTGTTGTGTTTTAAAAAACTACTACTTGTCTCTTAATGGGTCGTATGAATAAAAACTAGCATTTGCTTTGAGCAAAAGGTCTTAGCAAAGTAAAAGCCCATAGCAAATGCTTTGAATCGGTATGAATAAAAATCTAGTTTGCTAAAGTAAGTACGAAAATAGCTTTTACTTCACAGTACGTGTACTTGCCTTGCAATTTCTGTCAAACTTGACAAGTGACAACTATCCGGTGGTTTGTTTATTTTGAATTTATTTTAAAATTTTTGTGGGAAAATTATCAAAAGTCTAAAAAATTCAAAGAAAAACTGAAAAGAAATAAAAAAAAATATATGCTGAGCGACTCTTCAGAATTTCAGCAGACGATGAGGAAATTCCATCTACCTCGTCTACTCCCAAGAGTGACCAAAATGAGTTGGTGTTTATTCAGGCCATAGAAGCTGTAGGAAAGATTTTGCTAAGCAAATCTCAAACTCCAAATATATCAAGAACTTTTGTACACGCCAGACAAAATTGTTAAAAAAGATACAAATTTTAAGCAAAGGGTGCCAGAAGAGATCTGGCATGAAGGCAACGGGAAATACACCCATTCGTTTGAAGGAATCCGAGCAACTGCTGTTGAACTTACTTCAGGCCAAAAGTATGTTTTGTTTGGTTTTCTTGCACGAACAAAACTTATAAATTAATAGCAGACTCAGAATTTGCAAAGCATTTGCTTTGTTTGTAAAAGGTAAGTAAAAGTAAAAGGTCTGAGTAAAAGGTCAGTGCCGCCGCTTTTCGAACATGTCAAAAATTGGAACTAACTCAAATTGGTTTTTATTCATACGAAACATAGCAAATGCTTCGATTTTGACATTTCTCTTGAGTAAAAGCAATTGCTACGTTTTATTCATACGAGCCAATGTTAGTAAATGGTCGCTTATTACATTCTTTGTTCCTCATTTATTTATTTATTTATTTATTTAACTACAATACTAATATCACAGTTAATCACTAATGAACAGTTTTTAAAAAGCTTATTAATAGAACATACGTTTACATTTCTTTCAATTTTTTACTTTAAAATTAATTTTGAGAGATTGAAATCCCTCGTTAGGTTATTGATGGGGCCATTACTCCCATAGTTACATAGAGATGTCTTTGGTATAACAAAATTGGGTTCCTTGTTGTCCTCGGCCTGGTATTGATGTTTATGAAATTGAGAACATATATGTGGAGACGACGCTACCAGTCAGAACCAGTGCTGTCGTTTGGAATATGTTATTGGTATCACAAGCCTATCCAAAATTATTTAATTTTTTGCGTTCTAACTGGTAACGTGAGCTCGACATTGGTTCTCAATACTAGACCGAGGACAACAAGGAACCCAGTTTTTTTTATACCAAAGGACATCTCGGTGTAACTATCGGAGTAATGGCCCCATCAATAACCTAACGAGGGATTTTAATAAGTACAATAATGTGATTGATTTCAATCTCTCTAAATTTAATTAAAAAAAAAATATTGAAGGAAATGTAAACAGTATGTTTTATTAATAAGCTTTTTATAATCTGTTCATTTGTGATTAACTGTGACATTAGTTTTGTAGTTAAATAGTTAAATAAATAAATAAATAAAAATATGTTAACATGAATAAAGTATGCTACGCGATGCTATGCGAATAGATAGGAAATTATAAAATGAAATTAATTGACAGACCTAGAGATGTGCAATTTATTCGTCAAATGGGGATGCGATAAAATTGCATTTTTTGCAAAATTATTTAATTATTTTACGTACTAGATTGTAAAAGCAAGGGTATCATTTCAGAGTGTTGGGTATCCCAGTATGCAGAGCACTGTGAGAGTATCCAAAACAGCAACTTTAACCGAATTATGTAGGGTGGAAGAAGACTTTCGGGGTTCCAAGGCAAATCACGTAATGCGAAAAGAAGAAACTGCTTTTGAATACTTTCAATTCTTGCGATTCCAGATTTGTAGGACGGACACCAAACAGGACTAGGTACAGCATTCCAAAACAGATCGGACGAGAGAAGAGTATAGAGTTTTGGTTACATAGGGATCCCTAAACTCCTTTGAGAAACGTTTTATAAGTCCCAATCGGCTTTTTGCCTTGCTTACAATGGAATCCAAATGAAGATTGAAGGTGAGCTTTTTGTCGAAGACCATACCAAGATCATTAAAGCAATCCACACTTTCAACAGCTTTCTCATCAATAAAATAAGTTGGGGCAATTGAATTTTTGGCGTCTCGTAAAGGTCATGCTTTTACACTTCTTAAGATTAAGCTGCATATAGCGGTCAATATCATGCTGTAGGAAAATATAACCTTGTGGGTTGCTATATGAATAGATCAGTCATCCGCAAATAGCAAAATATTTGAATATGTAATAAGAGGACATAGATCGTTAATAAATAACAGGAACATGAGTGGACCAGAGTGACTGCCTTGAGGGACACCAGAATAGACGACAATATTTTTAACCTTATGTTCCTGTCGTTTGTTCAAACCTGGTTGGAATATGTGTCTATCATTTGGTGTGCATATTACAAAAAAATAATTCTTAGGTTTGCTCTTCGAGGACTTCCTTGGTCTGATTTTAATAACTTACCCCCTTATTTCATTTGCGAAATAACAGATAACTTATGACGGTAGATCCTCCCTTTTAAATGGTTTAATGTTATTGTATAATGAGTGTGCGTCTTTAGTTGATATTATTATAATGCAATAGCTTTAATAAAAACAATCTTAATTAATTATTTCCAGCTGTAATTATTTTTTTGAATTTATATTAGTTTAGTTATTACAATTTTTTATTTTTATTTTTTATTTGCTCATTTTTTCTATACCTATGCTCTTTATTTTTACTTTAATTTTGAAGAAGGGAATCATATCGACAAAAAGCTTGTTAATTTCAACAGCAACTATTTTTTAGCTTTTTTTAATCCTAGTGCTTTTCTCTGTATCACTTAATTGTTGGTCATTAGCATATAATCTTATTACAGACGAGTGTTTTGATGATTGTTTTGCATTATTCATTTTTCGCAAAAAGAATATCTGGATTTACAAAAAAATTTTCAATCTTCAATCTCATTTTACGGAAAACTACTATTTCTGACTTAACCCCTTTTTACCTGGCGCAAGAGTTTGTCCATATCATATGGACAAAATGGATTTTTATATAGGTTTGGAAAACCATTTAGGTTTTTAATAGCATTTTTGTCTAAATTAAAAAAGTATTGTAAAGTGATCGCAATAAATTTATAAGGATAAAATAAACATAACAATAGCAATATGCCTTGTAAATAATATTCTGTTAATCAAAAGGCTAACAGTGTGTCAAAAATTAAGGTAGTAATTTTTGTAACTATTGTCGTAATGTTGTTTTATAAAATTCCTTAAAATTTATCGAATGAATATTTGTTAATATGTGAAAAAAGATATATCGAAATCACACGATACAAAATAGTAAACTGTGACGACTATTTTGATAAAAGCTTTACAGTCTTTGCAAAATAACAATTGTAACAGTCGTAAAAAATGCTATTAATTACTTTATTTATTAAGAAAAATAATCAATCAATGTTACAATTTTGTTCTCGTAAATTATTTTATAATTTAAAATACAATACAAAAAAAAAATTAATTCACCTAACTTTGTAAAAATAATTTTTAAAATTTAAAATGTTACGTGTAGTTCATTTACACACAAAACAGGCCCAAAGCAACGGGAGAATATAAGCTATATGAAACTGATCATTACTGTTTTGTATATAAAAGGCCCACACAAATTAGGCTAATTCCCAAAATACATGTGCAGTGAAGCACGCAGTAAAGCAAGCAAGTCACACGAGCAGAACTTTTGTTTGACGTTATTGCACTGAGATAAGTCATACAACAGCGAAACGTCTTTCTTTTGTTTACAGCTGTAGTACTAAGTGAAATTTCTTCCATTTCTATCCTTGATTGCGATGTTTTTTTTGTAATATTTCTTGCGATTATTATAAAACATGTAATTTTCCTTCACGAATTCTATTAATTTTTTGCTCCATGTTAGTCAGCCGGTGTTATTTGTAAACAAAACATTTGAATTCGAAATAAACGTCAATCACAATGATGCCAAAAAATAGAGACAACTTGCAGTACTGCAACGCATGCTGAGTTTACATGTGTTCTCTCCCATTTAAGCGTGTGTGAGTGTGTTCTATTTCCACTGCAGGTAATTTTCCGCACATGTGTTTTGGGCATAAGTCGCAGTCTGTTCAATTAATCTGTAAAGTGAACAAACAACTACTTGTTGGAGTCTTGCCTTTTTCAAATTGCTTTACAGTAGACAGGCTGAACAATTTGATGGTCGCCTGGCTCTGTTCTACTTGGTCACCGTTCTTCGCCACGAGGAAATTTTGGACAGCACTACGTGTAGGTACTCCCATAAGCACACACCACGCATCCACGTACACCCCGCAAGCACCCCGCTCGCTTCACAATTAAGAATTTAATTTTGACTATTGTTTAATACTAATTCAGAATAGCTTTTTTTTCAAAAACATTATGAGATTTTTTCATAATGTAGACATACCATTGATTTACCTAGTACTTTACGAGTAAGCTGAAAATAAGATATATAATTTATTTATAATACAGAAGGGAAATAGCTCATTATTTTCTTCAGAGATACTTATGTAGGGGCAGCATCTGACTGATAGCAAAAAAAAACCGAGAGAAGTCACTGGTGTTCTCTATTTTTCTGTTAGGTAGGTAGGTTAGGTTGTTATCCATAACAGATTCGATTTTACACCAATCTTGAGAATCACTGCTACCTGTTGCATAAAAAGCAATTACATTTCACTCAAACTAATAGTAAACCAGACATCACTGATTCCATCTGTAAAATTTCGTCCGCCTTGTACAAGAATGTATTCTTTTGGCATTTATATCAGATGATAGGCATTAAGGCATGATGACAACATATCGAAAATAGATCCCGCTTCTCAAAACATATGAAATTCAGAGTTAAATCATTGCGACTACACCATCAGCCACCACATGTGCCGAAAGCACTTCGTAGTCGTACTCTCACAACAAACGATAAATAATGATGTCAAATTTGAAGACGTGATTTAAGCGAACAGTTATTCAAAATGGGTCAATGTCTCACCATGAGAAAAAAGCATGTCAGCTGCTCAAAAATCCGAGAAAAATATTTCATACACAGATTTTATAATATCTTCCGGCTTGCATGATTTAAGTTATAATTACTTATGCCATATGGTAGAATTCCCGAATCGAGGGGCTCGTAAACGGGAAATCTGAGCACATCTTGTCTAGCTTTCCTTTTTTTATAATATATATGCAGTTTGTTCTAAACGGTTAAGTATCTATTGTAGTAGATGTGGGGACTATTACTTTTCATCTAGAATTAGATAGTGTTACATTTTTTTATTTAATAGTATAATAATAAACTTTTAGACAAATGTCATTAGGTACTAAAAGTAATGCCCAAACGGATTGACCGTTTAAAAGCAAAGAGTTTAAGATATATAATTCACAAACTGTTATTATAACTAACCACTGACCGAAGGCTAACGAAGGCTTCTCTCCTTCTATAACAATAAGTTTCCGAAGTAAGTTGCCAGGCATTATTAGACAAATTAAAAATATTTTTTTTCATTCGGTTTTTGTTGAGAACGTAAAATAATAGAAAAACAAAAACGAAGTCGAAGAAAAAGATGCAGTTGCGACTGTTTTGGCCGTACTTATTGGAATTTGGAAAGCAGCGAGTTGGATGAACTACCAAACAAACGTCGGTGCGTTTGGGTTGGGCGAAGAATTGGGTAGCCCGTAGCCCGCCGACAGCAGGACGGGTTTAATTCAAAATTGCTCGTCGAATTGGGAGCTGAGGAGCCAGAATTTATGGCCCCGGGTGGACTCTGAACAATTCGATTATCTTCTAGCTTTGTTGACTCCACATACTTAAAAGCAAAATTAAGTCCACAGGTAAACTTAAAAATACATTAACCAACAAAGTAACCCCAAAAAATGCATGGTCACACAGAAAAAAATGCAATAATTATTATTTATTTATTAAACAAACAAACGCCACGCGTAAAGTATTAACAAAATAATATTATAAATAGAAAATCTGTACTTACTTTGTTAAAGCTCACACAACTTTTGCACACATCAAATTTTCCACTTTAATAATTCAACAAATTTGCCACTTGAATTCGGTACACAGGCCGATTGCTGCTTACCAACTGCCGACAGACGGTGCGTTGCAACTTGCAACATGTGGCAGATGTAACATGTAAAGGGTTTTTCAATAAGAGCGCTACGAAAGTTTTTTAAATGAAACAAAAACGGTTTTGGATATCAATGAAATTCTTTATTCCTGTGAAAGTACGTTCGATGCCATTATGTATGGAAATCGATTTCTTTTGCATGGCCACCACGGGCACGCTTGCAGAAGTCCAGATGCTGAACCCAATTTTCGACGGTTTTCAAGCATAAATCGGCTGCAAATTCACGTTCGATATTCGTACGAAGTTCATCAATCGTCGCTGGCTTGTTGGCATACCCCTTAGACTTGACGTAGCCCCACAGGAAATAGTTTAACTGCGTCAAATCGCACGACCGAGGGGCCAAGCGACCGGACCATTTCGTGAGATAGCACGTTCTCCAAACTTGGTTTCCAATAAATTGATTGTGACATTCGCTGTGTGGCTTGTGGCGCCGTCCTGTTGGAACCACATGTCCTCCAAGTCCATATCATCCAATTGGGGCCAAAAATATTCGGTTATCATTGAACGGTAGCGATTCAAATTCACAGTAACGTGCCGGTCTTGATCATCACGGAAGAAGTACGGGCCAATGACGCCGCCGGCCCATAAACCACACCAAACCGTAATTTTTTCGGGATGCAATGATGACTCATGGAGTACGTGTGGATTGCTGCCTGCCAATACCGCATATTTTGTTTATTGACGACGAAGCCATTCAGCCAGAAATGATCCTCATTTCAGAAGATTTTTTTTCGATGAAAATCCGAATCATTTTGAGGCCACTGACTCCGAATTTCGGTACCTAGTAAATTGTAATAATTTCGACTCGTTGTTGGCTCTAATATCTTTCCATCATGAAATAACAAACGAGCGGCAAGAAATTCGGCGCCCTTTGCCGTCCCTGTCGCTCTACTTTTGTAGCGTCCGTGTTGAAAAACCCTTTACTTAAACTTCTTTTCTATTTTAATTTGTTTTGCTGCATTAAACAATGCTCTCAAGTGGGAAGTTATATGTGTTTGTGTATACAGTACGGTAGGTTCGGTTTATAGAATGTAACATGTCTGAGCGTGAATCAAGAAACCAACTCTTTTCATCAGTGGCGCAAAGTAACCCCTGCAGTGGCAAAGTAGCCCCATGTTACGGTATTTGAAATCATTCATTCATTAATTTTGCACAAATCTACAGAAAATCTAAAAACTAAAAACTTCCGAAAGGAAGTAAACTCCTTAAAAACTCTTACCAACGCACTTGGCTCACCACAAAATAATTTTGTTTTAAACTTTCAGATTCGAAAGATGTGTGAAAAGAATATAAAAAATTACTTCATCGAACTTCCTAACTTGCAGAGATATGTAAAAATTAAACAACGAAATAAATAGGTATAAGACAAAAAGTGAATTAAAAGGATCATAACCATTTCTAGATCTCTTTTTCGTCCAAGTATATTTGAAATTATTTAACTTACTCATATTTCACCCATCTACAGAAAAATACACAGTTTCATTGTCAGGTGGCGGTCTGTCAATTATCTGGCAATAACTTTTATGCTAATATATTGTTAAACAAAATAGTAAGTTCCCAAAAGTAATTGGGGCGATTTTTTCACTGACGGTTCTGACAATATTTTCAGATCTGGCAATCTTCTCAACATACCTTAATTCCTAAGAAAAATGCTATCTACATGTAAAGAATAATTTCAAACTCAACGGATATGAACGCTTTACCCGCAGTGAAGTGTCATTAGTTGCGAGCGTGGAGGTGAGCCGGAATTTTTTAATTTTTAATGTATAAAATGGATTCATTGTTTTTTTTTCTGGTGAGGACAATAATGATTTATAATACAAATTTAGCTATGTGCCTACTAACCTACTGAACAATATTTTTTTAAAACAAAACTAAAATAATGGAGTGTTTATTTTAAAATTGCCACATTATTCTCTTAACGTTCATTGATTAATATTTATATTCTTTACAACAAACGTTTTTTTTTTATCATTCTTTCTGTGTTTTAGCAGTTTTATTAACTCTTGGTATTGTATTCGTACAAAAACATCGAACTCGAGATTTTAATCAAATCTGACATTACGATGAAAGATGAACTTAAAAAAGTGGATCTCGCAATTCTGCCCGCCTGTCTGTCCAGGTCCACATCGCAAACGGCTGGACGGATTTCGTTTAAACTTCGGATTTGGATTTTGTGGGCTTACAGTTCTGGGCCACTTTTTGTTTGCACGTTAACCATATTATTAACGGTAAATCCTTAAAAAAAATCCGTACCTTAGCGCAAGTAGGTATATCTACATTTTACTTGAAATCGTTAGAGCCGTAGGTAATCAAATAAACGACATTTTCAAAAATAGTCCATTGAACGATAATTTAGTGAAAAAAGCGAATGTTTTCGAATTATAGATACATGGCGATCTTCTAATGCTGGTAGGTAGGTACCTACTTTTAAAATTACCAATTAATTACCTAACTAAATATAAATTCATTTGGTGCAGCTTTAATAAATTTGTACTAAATTCTGGTTTAAGATTGAACCAAACGCAAGTGTACTAAAATTATAACTAACTGCAAAAAATTGTAATAAATGTGTAAAAAAATGATTATTATTAGGATTGTTTATTGCGGTGTGCTAAGATGGCTTTAGCAGGTTCAAGCTACTAGGGGAAGCCAGGGCTAAGATACGTAACTTCGTACGCGTTAGTACATACCTACCTCCTACCGTATTATTGGGAGTGCAATGGTGTACTGGTTACAGCTTACAGGTTCGAACACCCCAGACGAAAGCAATACCTACTCGCCCACAGTTTCTTCCCCACTACACTAAAAAAGAAAAAAGGTTTCTAGGTACTTGGAGCACGATGGACCGAGATTGGCCTGGGTACTCATGGATTTGGAACCACCCTCTAAATAAACCTAGGCAGGTACCTATGGACCTGACACCGTCTTAATCGTTACCTTTTTAAAACAAGCCTATTCTTTCTACTAAAAATCGCTGGAGTTCAATTTTCAAAGAGCCTTAGGAAGGTAGGTACTTTTTTTGTAGCATTTGTAGCAACACGTTGTTCATACCTACCCTTAATACACCGGAACCAACCCTGATCTTTTCTTCCTTATGTCTAAAATAGAACTATAATCAAGTGTACAGATAAATACCTACCACTGCCACTGATATGATCTACAAAGTTAAAATTGCGGCGATATGTATCTACCTATTATGTATAATAAAATCTCTTCAAAAATATTTTTATAATACAATCCATTCTTTCCCATATATGTAAGAAAAAGTTGTTCTTATTCTTATATTTCCATTGGTATAAGAATATTTTTCCAGTCACTCTCACTCAAAATAATAATAATCATCCCTTGCTCACTTCCAGTGGCTTTAAGTATAAAATCATGAAATCAGGGGCGTGGCTTTGATTTTCCCTTTTAAAACACTGACTAGATACAGCACTTGCCCAGATTTCACTCGTTGCAAGTTTGCAACCCTTACATTCCAGCGATTTCTTAACATGAGCAATGGCAGTGGGATGGTCGATATTGCTCATATTTCCAACAGAACTCCACTCTCATGTCTCACTCATGTGTACATAATTTTGTTTATAGAGCGTGCGTACCTACTCCTTCCTCTGCATGATGCCTCAGACGCGGCAGAACAAGTCAGAAATTCTTATTGGAATGGTGTGTTTCAAGTAGACCCTCTACTTACTGTGGTGCGAATGGAATGGCAAATCGCTCTTGTCAGATTAGTGGGTAGTGTGTTTGGAATGGAACCGTCGTATATGCTGCCCTGCCATATGCGACAGCGACTATCACAGTCGTTAGATTATAACGGGACACTAGAATATAATAGCGGGAGCGTACTTTCAGTCTGTTCGAACCCGTAGAGGAAAATATAATTTTCGAGTTCGAGTTGGATTTGCAAAATTGATTTAGGATTTTCAACGGAAAGATTTTTCGTTCCTTCTGTATCAAGTGTATAGGTGGTATCTACCTACCTATATTTTTTTTTTGTAAGAACAGTTATACATATACTAGTGAATATTGTGTAAATTATTTCATGGACGATTATATTTTTGTATCTTAGTTGGTACTTTGGTGATCTTGGAAGAGCACACGGCGCGGAATATCGTATACTAAATCATCCCAAACAACTGGTTCTTAAAAACTATGTGAAAATATTTAGTTGTTCCTTCAATAGGACATAATGTTACCGCAGTCAGCAGCAGTGATTATTTTAATAACGTATTAGTATAGGTACTGTAATATGTTTATTCGGTGTGCATAGATTGGTGTGTTTGTTCTATGATTTCTTCTGTGATATTTTTCTACTGATAAATATATTATAAAAAAGTGCATATATCTACCTAGCTACAACTGAAGTGGTAAAAAGTTAATATAGGTACCTATTTAACTTTATTTTTGGAAAATGGATGTAGCCAATGCAAATCAATTACCGTTAGACTACAGTTTAGGTTTTAAAAATGAATTTAAATCAAATGAATACCCGCCCAACGCTAGTTTCCCCAGTAATTTTATCAACAATCATCATCAACAGTTGGATTTAAGAGACATGACTGCACTATCTGGATCTATTTTGAATCCATCTAGAATTCAATTGGATCAAAATCACAGTCAACCTTTGTCCGCGTTTAAGGCTGTTTTACCCAAAAAGAAAGCCGACGGTAAGTTGAAATAGCGAACTTTGTAATTATATCTTCCTTACTATATAATATAGTTTTGGAAAACAAACTTTATGTCACCCTACAATTGCACGTAGGTATAGGTAGAGGTACCTACAAAAAACTTAATTCAACATGGTTAATTATTTAGTTCCTATAGGTACCTACCTATTTCAAACAGAACCGGGATCGAGGTCGAGTATAGGAGCCAATGATATCATGTTAAAAAACGCATAATAGAAACCTATGTATCTACCTAATTTAATATTGACTCTTACAACTCATCTACAACATCAATATTAAAAGAATAAGCTAGGAAGATTTGGTAGGTAATCAATCTATTGTACAAGGTAGGTACCTACCAATATCAATGGATCAATCGTTATCACTAACATATTGAAGAATAGGTAATCTAGTCATCCATCGTGCTTTGAAACCACTAACAACAGCTAAAATGTAAATTCTTACTGTATCTGTCAAAGGTAGGTGTTCATACCTAATAGGTACAGTAGTTATATAGATTGGAATAGGAAGACTCAGGTATTTTAAGGTATTGCAGAAATGTTGAGTGAATGGAAACTAAGTTTCGGAACTCATCATTTTTGAAAGGGTTTCTCCGCCAATATGAGCCTAATCTGATTTGCTATTGCTGAGCGCAGTTCGCTTTACATCGTTCTCTGCTCCTGATCAAGTTAGGTATAGGTGTACCTGTACCTATATTGTTTGAAGGTAGGTATTTATTTGGGTGCATTCTAGAATAATCTCTTAAAACCTACAATACCTAGGTATATTCAAAATAATAGGTACGCGAAACGAGGCATGCCTCCAGAAATTCATGGACCTACGTAATGTGCACCTACTCTTATTAAACAGGTGAATTCTCAAGCCTTAAAGGCAATAGGTACCTACATTATTAAAATTTCTCAAATAGATGTATGTAACCTGACGCTACTGTTTTATTATTAGGTAATAGTAATAGATACGCTATGAAATAAAAATGCTCTTTTGGTTAAATAAAATAATAAATATTTTTGCGCTACAGGTCTGTGTGGGTTTTCAATTTTTGGGACGAATGGAATGGATCTTCAATTTTACTTTCATGACAGTTTTACTCTCGGATGTTTGTCAGACTCTCGCGAGAGGTGGCGCAGTGGAAAAAAACCTAAAGATGTAATTTGGTTCTTTCGGGATTCGAACCGTGAACCCCTCGCTTAGTAGTCCAACACACTAACTAACACTAACTCTAAGCCACTGCGCCACTTATGGTTATGTCGAGTAAAAATTTCCTACTCATGTTTGTGCCGACGGAGTTTTGAAGCAATTCAAAAGTTACAAATTCACAATTTTCGCTTGGAGAAAGCAGTTAGGTTTTGAGCGAAAAATTCATCACGGATTTATTTACATTGACGCACGTCGAATTTGAATCACCTAATCTGATTAAACTTTGATCACAATTAGATAAATAATTAGGTCGATATCAGTCTAATATTGGCAGTAGCATCGCTATTGAAATGTCTGAGAAGTCAACGTGCATTATTTTGCTCATTATGGGTAGACAAGAACGAACTTTTCAATGATAGTGTCAACTTCAAATCTTCAGCGTCGGCATTATGTCCACAGTGAATCAGATGGGAAATAAAGCTCAACAGGTTTCCCAGCAGAATTAAAAATTATGCCTTGTATAACAAAAGAGTAATGATTTTGGATATACCTATACCTAATCGAATCAAATGCACTTTTTTAATCTTTATGTAGTTACAAATTTTCAGCATTTTTGCGAAAAATACACATTTTTAACCGATATTACTCACACATTTTTACATTAATAGATAACAACTACGAACAAATCCAAAATTTAATTTAGGTTGTTTTGCGGCAATCGCCTCCTTGACAACTTTATTTTTGTTTTACATGTAGGTATATACTTAGTGCCTAGAGCATCAGTTTTTTTTCACATATTATGCGACGAATAAATAGAAGGGAAAACAATTTATGGCTAGTCCGAACAACTGAATTGAAAAGCGTTTTCCAAGACAGCGATACTCTCGGGTGCTTGTCTGAATTTCGCTAGTGGAGAAAAAGAAAACCCTAAAGACGTTATTTGTGTGTTTCCGGAGTTCGAACCTAAAATCCCTCGGGTAGTTACCCAGAAGAACATTATTAGTCTATTGCCTAAAACCGGTGATGCCATTCGTGCATTTTTAATGCTACCTATATCTAGCATTTTCAAAACTTGAAAGCATTTTTTTAATGAAAAATGCCAATGTTTTAGCATTTTCTGGAATTTTGTGTATTTTCCGATTTTTGTTCCTTTATACTGGAATTTTGGTCTTTACTTTAGTAGTGCAACGAATTTTCAGATGTTTCCTTCGCATGGGTAAATTATTAGTGCGATGAATCCAGTCCAATGATCACTACAAATATGGAAACGGTGCAACGAAGGATTTATCTAATCTGTACCTGAAAGTGGGCGTTTTTCGGAAGTTGAGATTCCATAGGTGCAATAATTTAACTTGTTAAAAAGTTTATTTGGTTTTATTTATAAAATTAAGGTCAATGTGATTTCTTTTATATCCCTTTAAAAGGAAATTTTCGATAGGCAAAATACATCGAATAAATTTGATATTGATTCTTTAAGAAAAAGGAAGAACCTATATGATGGACCTCATTCGTCAAAAAGGTACAACCAAAAGTGTAATTTAAATTTTTATATTAAAATAAAATATTTTGCAGATTTGCAGGACAAATAGATACGTTTATATGAGCGTCTCGAATAAAAGACAAAATAAAAGACATCTTCCTTCTTAAACATAATTGACGAAAACACATTTTTTTGTTTAGCATTTTTTTTTTGTTATACCTTTATACATTCTAACATGTTTTTTTAAAGGATAGCATTTCTGGCAACACTGCCTAAAACAGTTAATAAAAAAAACAGAGTTGATATACCTACTAGCAGTGCAAGAATATTTTCTAATTCCACATGAGTTAATATGTCTGATCTACATATGATTTTTGAGTACATTCTAATTTTAAAAAGCAATCAATTTTAAAATGATCAACTCTTTTATTTGAAATTAATTCCTCTTTTACGCGTCTGTTTCTTTATTTGCCATATTTCTGTATTATCAAAAAAATGGATTCCTAATCTTTATTACCCCCTCCAGTTGTCGCCTGTGCTGTCGTCATATTTTTCCCTCCCCAGCATCTCCTTCTCCTTCTATCTCGTTTTTCCGTTTCCCGAAAGGTTTTTAAAAATATAGAATCCGAGGATAGATTTTGGGTAAAGATAAAATTGGAAAATTTGGTATTCAGTCAAATAGAAACAAGAACTCAAAAAACATAAGACAGTCTCCGAAAATGTTTAACGGTTCACTATTGAATCATATATTCAATACTCCTATTTGCTTATTTTTTTGAATGTCCAATATATCAACAGAATTGAAATAAATGCACCAGAAACAACATTTTACTTTAATAAAAAACGCAATCTCACACTTCTAGGCTAGATCTGTGAAAATAAAAAGGATTTGCAATATAATAAAAATAATAGTATCTACTAAGCAAAAAAAAAAACTAACTTAAATACAGTGGAAAGCACTTATAACGACCTCGCTTAAAACGTCCACTTTCCTTTCATTTTGTTGGTGTTTTAATATTTTAAGCTATTTTACCGTCGGATATAGCGAACAATTTTCTGAAAAAAATTGTAATGAGAGAAAATGACAAAAAAAAACACGTGTAGGTTTTTGAATATTTCTTGTTAATTTTTTAAATTTACAAATGAATATACATAACTAGGTATCTACTAACGGTTTATTGTGGCAGGCTTATATTCCATAACATGGTTGTCTCTTGTCAAAGTAATGCTGTAAATCTAATTTTTAAGTTTATTTTATCAGTTTCTATTGCCTAAAATAAGTTTAATATTGGCAACTTCAAAACAGGAGATGCAAACATGGAATGATTAGGTGCCTTTAGTGTTTTGCCAGGTATTACTTATTGGTTACAAATTGAACCAAGAATTGGTTAGTATAATTATAGGTATACCATATAATTTTAATTTGCTCGTATGCGATTTTTAAATCATCCCTCTAACATATTTGCCTCGCAATCCACTTTTAAATATTCCATCTACAGTTTGAATCATGTCAATGCCAGTTCTCATTTACTGCGTGTTTTCATCGTCATTTGACACATATTGAATATGTACGTATTAATTGTGTATATACCTAGGTATATTTAAACATACAATGAGTTCTTCCTTCTTATTATGTAGGTAGGGAAACAAAATAATATACTGTTCACGAAAATTAAAATGGAAGTTATGATCTGCATACATTAATATTCTTAGCAGTGTTATACCTACTCAATCAGTAGTATAGCAAGATAGGTAACTCAAACATTCTTGACCATTCTGCGATCGTAGATATATATTGTTTTAGAAATTTGCATTTGCTGAAAGATCTTACACAGCAGGCAGAGGTCAATGCAATTCCAAAATACGCCGTGCCTAATCGTAATTGCCTATTTTTGTTGGCTACGAAATATGTATATCGGGAGTTCCAATTGCAAATACCTACGTACCTATACATTAGTGTTTACTCTACCGTTTGCAAAACCTTAAGAGCGAGGAGCTTCAGGTTCAATCCCCGTAAAGCAAAAAAAAAAAAACTTAAGGTTCGTCCAACTACGCCACATCTCGGGAATGTTTAACATCCGAGTATATTACTGTGATGAGAAAGTGTCATTAAGCGCTTCTTATCTTTAAATGAAACAAAGTATGTGTGAGACATCATCAAACTTTTTTATTCGTTTAAAAGCTCATCGTTATTATGTAAATACAACATCTTGAAAATGTCCGCCGCGGCTTACCTAGGTGGCGCGCATCGGATTCGTGGCTTTAAAAAAGGTCTAACGGGGTCAAATTGCTCGATTTAGCATTTAGGTGACCAGTTCACATCAAGTCCACGTGAGATGACCATGCCCTCGAATCGATCGTGTAGAATTTCCAATGAGGCATAAGCTGTGGTACACGTAGCACCGTCCTCTTGAAACCACATATTGTTCGTATATAAATACATATCATACAATACAGGCCCAAAGGAGTGGATAATCATCGACCGCGTTGACGGTGATGGCCTGGTCAACGTTGTTCTCAAATGAAAAAGGACCGATTACTCCGCCAGGCCAAAATCCACACCAAGCAGTGACTTCTTCGGGATGCATTGGACCTTCTTGGATCTCATGTTGATTGGTATCGTCCAAAATTTAACAATTTCATTATCATCGCGGAAGATGATTTTTCGGTGAAAATTAGGGTCAGCTTCCAACTTTATTAAATATTCCAATTTTATCATCTGCGCATGGTGATTTGACAAAACAATCTGAATAAATGACAGCCAATTTGACAGATGTAGCTTCAACAATATGGGCGCCATCTACTTTCAAACTTTGGAAGTCCCTATTGGTACACTCTGTATGTACCTTTCATTGATATTTTTCAGTTATTTTAAACTATAGATATCGGCCAATTGTAGAAAAAAACACCTTTATTTTCAGCGAGAAAGTATCTGACCGAAATAAGCATGCATTGCTGGGGCAGAAACAGCCAACTTTGTTTTTAAAAAACTATTGCTTTGGAACGTTCAGAAAGAACTTCAAGAGATCGCTTGGTCAAAGCTACGTGAAATTTTACCGAAATTAAGTCAAAATGGCAACAGATGATATCTACAGGTAGCTACCTACAATGCAAAAATTGCGCGGGGCTAGTCACCGTACTTTATAGTGGTTTATAGTTCACTAGCTGTACCCGCCCGGCTTTGCCCGTGCAAAATGTGGTTCAGAACAGTTAATAAAAAAAATAGAATAATAACATTTTGAGCCAATTTTCACCAGTTATTAAGGAAAAATGTATACATGCAGTCGGTGTTAATGCTATCGAAAATTGGTAAATAAGTAACCATGTTTAAATTAATATGCTTCAAATTTGTAAAACCTCTCTTGTAGCCAGTTTTATTAATCAGACAAATCAAATTAAGCGCCTTTTATCAATATCCAAATACCTACTAACCAATAGCATTGATTGTTGTTTAAAGGTAGTATTCCCGAACTCTATCACATCCACAGTTCTTATAACGCTTGGCTGGCGAATAAGAGAAAAAGAAATGTTCTCTCAAAGTCAACTATCCATCCAGTGAGAGCGAGAGCTTTAATAAAGCGACCGTGACGATGACGATGAATGATGAAAATGGATACACACAATATTTAGTTCATCGCTTACTTGTGTGCACCATTTTGTGAATATTAAATTCATTTAGTTGCTTTCATGTATATTAATTTGGTTTTTGGTTGAATGTTGACTGGTGGAAATTTAAAAAAGGGAAGTCGGTAGGAATGGCCACGCCACAGCCAGGTTGAATGAAATAGAAGTTGAGCAAGAGAGCAGACACACCACAGACTTCCTACAAATTTGGCATTTCTTTTATAGGTTTCCTTTTTTCTTAGCAAACCAAACAGCATACTGCATTGTGTCACAGGGAGATGCCAATATATTGCGAGGTTGGTTTGTTTGATTTGAGAATGAAAAGCATATCCAGTATCCACTTACCCAGGTGAAAATCGTAGAAATGTTTCAAATTTTGCCTATTTATTTAAAAACCTTAAAAGATACCTAGGTATCTAGTTAATAGTTATCCTAAGTGGTACCTGTAGATGTCCTCTTAAGCTGGTATTTACTCTTTTTTAATGCTACCAGTATTTTTGGACGCAAAACGTGAAAAAGGAAAAAACCAAACGAAACAAAAAAATAAATTAATCTTGTCCAATTTTTTTTCCGGAACTTATAGAGATAAGAAGTTGAAATAAAGTTGGGATTGTAGGCCTAGGTATCCTCTATAGTCTATAGGCCTGTGAAAAATGTACCAAAATATATTCAGCAATTTCTAAGGTTTTTGCATTTTAAGATGTGCAGTCAAATTCAATTTTAGTCGAACAGAATTACACCATTTTTGTTTATAGATATGATTTAGCATTTTCATTTTTAAAAGTCTGGCAACGTTGCTCGCAATCCTATACAATTTACACTTCACATGTCACATCCACATTTGGCCCTAGCGAGGTATCCGTCGGAGCGGAAAATTCCCCGCAACGCATACTTACTCTGTCGGAGGCTCAAATCCAAATCGTAAACAAATTCCGCAACCAATTTCTGTCGGATTATATCGGAACCTAGCTGTCAAAAATTGAAGAAAAAAATGCACTTCATCGCACTTCAACGTAATTCGCCGATAGGTATGCCTTACAAATTGTCGGAGAAATATTCCGAATAGATGTTCCGAAGAACACCTCGAAGCAAAATTCCTGCGAATCGTATAAAATCGGAGAATTTTCCGTTCCGACGGATACCTCGCTTGGGCCGATTATCTTATCTGTTATCACACTCAATCTCGATTCTCGGTCCCATCCTCCGTCCCACTCAAATGGACAGCACACTCGCCACATTCATATACATACTCTATATCTACCCAACTAAAAAATAACTCACTCAGCGCAACCTTAAACGCATGAGCTGAGCAGATGCAACATGCAAAGCACTTGAGCATGAGCAGACCAAATCCATTCGACTACAGTTCCGATTCTGAGTATTAATATGCAAAAAAAAACCCTCCCGCTCTCTCAAAAAATACGAATATACCTTGAAAGAAAACTAAAAAAGAAACCACCACTGAGATCGATTTGAAAATCTTGGTCAATTAACAAATTGATAAAAAATAGAATGTCGCAAAGGATTTGTTAACATTGCTCAGCTGATATAACAAATAGAAACTTAGTTTTGGACTTAAAAGATGGGCGTTTTAGGTATCTAAAAAATGGAATTAATTTCATTCAAATAGACGAAGGAGAAGTTCACTTTTTTTGTGTTCAAAGTCTAATTATTGAATTTCTTAGACTTCCACAATCAAAATGAAATATTTTTAAATGCACGAACTTGCTCCTCATAAAAACCTAATAAATAAAAAAAAATTGTCAAAATCCGTTCACCCGTTTGTTCTGTAGCTTCACACAAAAAAATATTCACTTTGTTTTATATTATATTATATATTATATATTATATATATATTATATATTATATATTATATATTATATATATATATTCATCGTAATGCGAACATTTTTCTATTTAGACATATCACATACAACACAATTATATATAAGTGGAATGGTAAAAATGGTTATTAGTAAGACGCAAAGCGAATTGCAAACTTAATTTCAAAACATTTTAGTTTTAAAATACAGAATGTACGAGGCAATTAATATATAGTAAGCCACGCAAAACGCAATTTTTCGGGGTGAAGCCGATTGAATTTTCAATTTTTTTTAATTAAATTTTAATATGTACAAAGAAATTGGTTTTAATATCACACCTGCCTCCTACGGGTTTTAACAAATCGATGTCAGAGTCATAATATTTTGAACCCATCAAAAAGGGTAAGGGTATGTACTTAAATATAGATAAGGATTGTATATGACATCGCGCATGGGATTCAAAAATTGACCCTCAGAGCAGAAGCCTCAATTAAGGCGCCCTGAGTTTTTTTTAAATGTAATACCTGCAATGCTGCTCATAATCTCGAGAGCTTGATTTTTCATTCATACTTCAAAAATGTTGTCCTTTTCCCCACGAAATTCACGACGGAATACAAAAATAAGTGCTTCGTTCTATTCCCAGGAGTAACAATGGCACGTGTGATATGTACTTCCAGCAGATTTTTTTACAACTTTTTTTTTTTACATCATCCCGCTTCTTTGCGGCAGACATCCAAATATTACCATGAGTGCTAGTGCAGAACCAGCGCTGCTGTTATTTCCCTGTACTCGTGCAATACATATAACGGAGTGCTTTAATGCAGCTGATGGACGCATGTTTGATTGGATTCACAGTTGTAACTTTCAGCCATTTTGCAAATTAAAATTTACCGTTTTTTGTATACCCGGAAAAATGATATGTTGATGTGTAACGTTGAGGGACCTGAGTTAAAGTTGCTTCGACGTGGTGCTCGCAAACAGAATAATGGATTTAGGAATCCTTTTGTTTTCTGATACCTACTCCTACATATTTGCATATTACTTTATTTATACAAAAAGAGCTTGTCTTTTTAATTAACATGGGTTAGCAGGTGCGATATTGTTTTATCTATCTAGTATATGATTTTATTTTTTTTATTTATTTTTTGTTTGAATGCCCCAAGTGTCATTATGGATTTCGGACAAAACCTTGTACATATGGTATGAAACTACATATGCGCAGTTACTTTATTTACGTTTGGTCTGTACTGTTGTATTCTAGTTATGTATACATAGTACATGTCCTACAATATAGTGTATGTAACCACGTGCGTGTAGCCAAAAAAAAAATATTTGTAGTTTGTAGCATAGACATAGCCATATTATATTGCAGTTCAACTTTTTAGCTAGGGATATAAATTTGATATTGCTATTAAAATTAACCCGTGATTAACCTGTATGCAGCTTTCTTATAGGTATCGGTTGAAACATTAGGTTCCTAGTGTACCTAGGAGAATGATTTTGGGTAGCGGAATAGAAATGATTTGATTTAAGCAAAAAAAATTTGCCTTAAGCTTGGCGCGCTAATACGCTTTATATTTCAAAGAAGATTTCTTTGGCCTGATTTCTGTGCCTTGATTTTGTGCGGTTTTTGCCGCAATTGCGCTAGGGAACGTTCCGAACCGGATTTGAATGTGTGAGTGAGCCACTGGCTTTGACTGCGTTCAGGTAGTTCACATTACCAGCAATTTACATCAAAGAAATCTACTCGACGCGGATTGGCTGTTAAATGTTGACGAAATAAATTAAATGAAATCTTAAAAACTAGATTTAAAAATGAGTTGACATATTTAAAACCAATGCTTAATTTGTTTTTATATTTTTATAGATGAACATTCAGGCTTAAACATTTTCATTTTTAGGTTTTCTTTTTGAAAAAGATTTGCATCTACTGTTTCATACTGGTGCATAGCTCATCCGCTGAACGATCTTATTTACATCAAATGACATAAGGGTTTGTTTTTTGTTTATTTATAAAATAAAATTTGTGTGAAAATGATCAATTTACCGTCTTTTCTGTATTACGAGAGTAAAACAAAAACTAAAATTTATAATCGATATTTACGAGATTATATCCATTCGAAATATCGGATAGCGTGTCATTTGTCGTCAACCGACATCCTTCTCGCTACCTAAATAGGTTGCGTTAGGGAAATCCCGCCTGGAATTTCCAGGAACAAAGCGATATTAGAACAGGAAATATTGGAAGTTGTCAGTTCTCGACATCATGCACACATTGATAGAATCTGCCTATACGTGAACCCTTTCCGCAAACCGCCATTGCGGGAAAAACCGCACAAAATCAAGGCACTGGTCCTGTGTTTAAAGTGGACAAAGGAAGGAGAATGTACATCTTCATTACTTGAAATAAAAAACATGGACCAATGAACGGAAATATATACGACAATTTTGGCATGATCACATCAAGCGAATGGTCAACAATGTGATCATCAAATCTCAGGTTTTGAGATGACAAACAATACCAAACATTCGGTTGAAAGCCGTAGCCAATAATTTCGTAAAGGTACTCGTATGACGTGAAGTCAGAACTGTATGCAGAGAACAGAAGTCTGCAGTAAATAAATAAATATTTTGGCGCGACAGGTCTATGGGACCCAAGGCCTAGCTTCTCGCAACCATTCGCTTGTGTGGGTTTTTCAATTTTTGGGGCGAATGGAAGGGATCTACAATTTTACGCCGAGTCCAAACGGCTAATTGAGAAGCTCATTCATGACAGTTTTACTCTCGGATGTTTGTCAGACGTTCGCGAGAGGTGGCGCAGTGGAAAAAAACCTTAAGATGTAATTTGGCCCTCTCGGGATTCGAACCTGAGTCCCTCGCTTAGTAGCCCAACACACTACCACTAAGCCACTGCGCCGACGAAGTCTGCAGTAACCTAGTTATAAAATGGCTCACGGATCGGGAATCAGGAGCCATCGCATCAGATTCATGTAGAAGTAGTGCCTCTAGCCCTTGTTTCTCAAATTTATTCGTATGAGTGATTTTTATTGTGCGAAGATGTCCTCATTGAACGTCAAACGAAATAAGATAAGCATCAAAAGAAAATGTTATGACTTCAACAAAATACAGTCGAACCCCTTTAAGTCGAATTTTCATGGGAGATACAAATTAGTTCGAGTTAGAGGGATTTACTATATTTTTTTTTAAGCTAATTTATTTAAGGTTAAAAATAGGAAAGTACCTACCTACGTACATTTTGAAAAAATCCCATCACTCTAGAACTAGAAAAAACAACACAATTGTTGCGCACCTGCAAATGTATGTATCGTCGCTACGCAACGCTTGCGGGGGGCGAAAAATTCGACTGGAATATTGTAATAGATCAAGCATCAATTGAATATGTTCGAGTTAGAGGAATTTTCGACTTATAAGATTTCGATTTAGAGGAAGGGAATTGAAGGGAATGCAAAAATTAGGTCGAAAAATTCGAGTTAGACGGAAATTCGAGTTAAAGGAGGTTCGACTTTGAGGACTACAAGTGGATTTGGCAAGTACAGAAAAAACAGATAAATATTTAATATGTCCAAATAATTAACACGTTTTTGGCTCCGGATTCCGATTTTTATTTAAATTATTATTTTCTGCTATTTACTCTTGTCTGCTCCCAACCCCGATTCCTTCTCTCACATCCCTGATAAAGCAGATGAAAGCCTGGGTGTACTTGACCATACGATGTAGTATACCCGGACAGAGAAGACTGGCAAAGGAAAAAAGTTTCAAGTGATAATGAAATTTCAATCTAGGATACGGATGGTTCCAAAACCAAAGATGGTACAGGGTCAGGTATATACCCTAGAGATATAGACCTACACGTGTCAAAGAAACTTCCGGACACATGCGGAACTACTTGAAATGGGACCAATCTACAACAAGAATATCGACATCTTCATTGACAGTCAGGTTGCGCTAAAGGCGCTAGAGTCTTACGTCATCAAATCTGAACTAGTCAGGAGCTGCCGCATTATGCTCAGAGCATTATGCCTGGCAGAACCATGTCAGATTGTGTTGGGTGCCTGGACACTGCGATATTGAGGATAACGAAATGGTCGACGGTCTGGCCAAAAACGGAGCTGAAATTCCACAGAATGATACAATCGAGTGTATAAGACCACCATTGGCCGTGGTCAAAAGAATGATTCTTGAAAATACCAGGAACAAGGCTGGCCTAATGTGGTCACGTATAGAAGGGCATAGGGTCTCAAAGGCATTGTGGCCAAAGTTAGATAGGAAAAAATCTCTAGAATTGTTAAATATAAGTAGATCAAAGTTACGAACGACAATAGGCATAGCCTTTTGAGTTAATATGCCAGGAGATTAAGCTTAATAAATACGGATGCAATGCAGGTATTGCACAGAGGATGTTACGCATATTCTCTGCGAATGTCAGGCTATAGCTCGGAGATAAGGAAATACCTTGTAAGCTACTTCTTCGACAATTTGGAGGAGGTTGGTTTCGCAAACACAATTGAAACCATCTTTAGGTTCTGCAGGGAAATTAAGTGCTTGGGGGAATTGGTTTAAGTTTTTGACCGTGAAGGTTCCTATGGCGATGGGCCAATTATGGTGCCTGGTACTTGTTATTACTTACACCCTACTCAACCTAACCTATTATAACATGACAAACTATTGGAGGGAATTTGAAGGATTCCAGGAATTTGTGAAAGATATGAACGACTTCTGTAAAATTAAGTCTGACATTTTGACTCACAACATAGTCCATCAATTCAACCATCAGCTAACCATTATAAGGGCCAACAATGACTTGCTGCACTCACAAGGAGCTGGGCAATCACCCAAGGTTAGTTCAAAACGGTCCCCCTTTGACTTCATTGGTACCGTGGCAAACAAACTGTTCGGGGTTTTGGATGAGTCGTATGCTGAGCACTATGAGGAACAAATTCAGCAAACAAGAACAAATGAAAATCACCTGCTTGAGTTGATAAAAAATCAGACGTCAGTGGCAGAAGCGACAAGCAACATAAAATAAATAAATAAATAAATATTTTGGCGCGACAGGTCTATGGGACCCAAGGCCTAGCTTCTCGCAACCATTCGCTTTGTGTGGGTTTTCAATTTTTGGGACGAATGGAAGGGATCTACAATTTTACGCCGAGTCCAAACGGCTAATTGAGAAGCTCATTCATGACAGTTTTACTCTCGGATGTTTGTCAGACGTTCGCGAGAGGTGGCGCAGTGGAAAAAAACCTTAAGATGTAATTTGGCCCTCTCGGGATTCGAACCTGAGCCCCTCGCTTAGTAGCCCAACACACTACCACTAAGCCACTGCGCCATACTGCAGAAAAATACAGAAACAATAACTGCACAACTTCAAGCATTTGAAACCGACCTAGAGAACCTTAAGGGTATGGCAGCAAAATCAATTAATCAGAACGAGGAAAATCAGAAATTTTTAGCAGTGGCAACGTATGCAACGTTAGCAATGCTAAATTATCAGCAAACGCAGAACTCTCTTCTTAATATTCTGATAGATCTTCATCATGCAAAAATTAATCCTCTAGTGATAACCCCGGACCAGCTTAGATCCCAACTGATGTTGATAAGGAGCCACTTGCCTCCACAATCGTCTGTAGCAGGAAACGAAACGCGTTCGAGCTTGCTAGGACTTTACAAAATGTTGACAGCAAGGGCTAGAATAACTGACCAAAATGTCATATTTGATTTAAGAGTGCCTTTAGTGAGCACCGAAGAATTTGACCTGTTCAAGGTCACACCCGTTCCGACTCCACATAACAATGAGTATGTCTTTATCGAACCATCAATGGACTATTTAACTGTTAATCTGTTGCGAGAAGCCTACTACAGTTAACAAAGGAAGAGCTCGCTCAGTGCACAAGATCCAGCCAAAAATATCTATGCAAGCAACAGCATCCGATGTTCAACCGCCGGTCCAATGTCAGCAGGTGCGAAATGGATCTACTGACGCACGCGAAGGAACTGTCATCTCACTGTAACCTGCGCAGCATCAAACCGTCGCCTATATGGATCCAGCTTAACAACGGTAACAGCTGGATTTACGTCCTGGACAGAATGTACACCTTCAACGTTATATGTTGCACGCAGATCAAGGAGATATCACTGCAAAATGATGGGATACTGACACTACAGTCAAACTGTATCCTCAAGCACGATTCGATGACCATCACTTCATACAGCAGTAGTTCTAGTAGCATCAACACAGCATTTGTTCCGCTGGCAAACTTGACAGAGCTGTTGTCTGAAAGTCCTAGGAACACCACCAAGCCGCTAGTCCTTCCACACGTGATACTCAAATCGGACAATGAAGACATTAAGGTACTAAGCAAACACATCAAAAATGAGGAGCACCTACCTAAGATGGCAACTGTACATCCAATTCATCATGGAATAACCTACAGTCTCATCACTTTACTCTTCATGTTAATGATTTCATACATTGTATGGCGATATTATAAAACCAGAAGAAATGTCAACATAGAGGTCCAGGCCCAAGAACTGCCACCGATACCTGTAAACAGACGGTTCACCGACACCGATTTTGGCTTAGCATAAAATGTGGGCCCCAGCATGTCATGGTGACAACACCAGACACCTGTTTTTTTACCTGAAAAGTGTAATGTTCAATTTGGTTCCCAGCACAGTCAGCATAATAAAAATTCTATATAAAATCATCGCTGCTGATTGTGCTGGGAACGTTTGTAATTTAATATGTATTATATTTTGTAGCATAAGCAATATTTTTGTATTTAAGGGATTGAATAAAGTTTGCGAGTTTCATTCGTAAAGAAGAAGCCAACGTATTATTATTTAGACTTCCCCCCACCAGCGGTAAGGGGTCTTTGGTTAATCTTTACACATTCAAATGCTGCATAAAATCGTGGGTTGAAAAAGAGAAGAGAACGACAACACGGCAAGAGGAAGAGTTAAGTTAATAATTTCTATAATTTATCAATTTTGTAAAAAAAAAAGACGTTTTCTTTCAAATCTGAGTAGGTATACGCAGTTATGTTGAATATGCATTTGCACTGCACATACTCCATACCGTTTATATCGGTTTTGTGAAAATCCAAATCCTTTAATTTTGTCGATACAAACTTCATTTTAATTTTTTTTGTCCTATTGCACAGGTATTAGACAACTCAAAAATGGTTCAAATCGGTAGAAGCGTTTTTAAATATTCGTCTTTCATAATATGCTACCATGCATAATGTATCTATAAATACATCCTACCGAAAGCCTGACAGACAATTTTTGTTTGTTTCTCTTGTAGAGAATCGTCTGAAATTAATATTTCAGATCGTTTAAGAAATAATAAAAAAGAGGTGAACATTTTAAATTCGGATTTTATGGATTTAAATATGGAATTTGAGTATTCTTGCACCAACCTTATTTGGTTGTCGTCGTTTGGTCCATGGACATGTCAACAGTTTATTTGTTTACTTGTAATATTACTACACAAATTAAACGTTAGTAAATATTTATTTTAATCAGCCTCACTATATTGATTTCATCATCATTCAAAGATATTTTTTGTCAGTAGGTATTAAATGCATTAAATAATTGCACAACAGGTTCGTGGGGCCCTAAGTCTAGCTTCTTACAGCCATTAGTTTTATGTAAGTTTTTCATTTTTTAAACGAATGGAAGGGATTCAAAATTTGATGCCGAGTCCAAACGGCTAATTTAGAAGCTCTTTCATGACAGTTTTACTCTCGGATGTTTGTCAGACGTTCGCGAGAGGTGGCGCAGTGGAAAAAAACCTTAAGATGTAATTTGGCCCTCTCGGGATTCGAACCTGAGCCCCTCGCTTAGTAGCCCAACACACTACCACTAAGCCACTGCGCCATACTGCAGAAAAATACAGAAACAATAACTGCACAACTTCAAGCATTTGAAACCGACCTAGAGAACCTTAAGGGTATGGCAGCAAAATCAATTAATCAGAACGAGGAAAATCAGAAATTTTTAGCAGTGGCAACGTATGCAACGTTAGCAATGCTAAATTATCAGCAAACGCAGAACTCTCTTCATAATATTCTGATAGATCTTCATCATGCAAAAATTAATCCTCTAGTGATAACCCCGGACCAGCTTAGATCCCAACTGATGTTGATAAGGAGCCACTTGCCTCCACAATCGTCTGTAGCAGGAAACGAAACGCGTTCGAGCTTGCTAGGACTTTACAAAATGTTGACAGCAAGGGCTAGAATAACTGACCAAAATGTCATATTTGATTTAAGAGTGCCTTTAGTGAGCACCGAAGAATTTGACCTGTTCAAGGTCACACCCGTTCCGACTCCACATAACAATGAGTATGTCTTTATCGAACCATCAATGGACTATTTAACTGTTAATCTGTTGCGAGAAGCCTACTACAGTTAACAAAGGAAGAGCTCGCTCAGTGCACAAGATCCAGCCAAAAATATCTATGCAAGCAACAGCATCCGATGTTCAACCGCCGGTCCAATGTCAGCAGGTGCGAAATGGATCTACTGACGCACGCGAAGGAACTGTCATCTCACTGTAACCTGCGCAGCATCAAACCGTCGCCTATATGGATCCAGCTTAACAACGGTAACAGCTGGATTTACGTCCTGGACAGAATGTACACCTTCAACGTTATATGTTGCACGCAGATCAAGGAGATATCACTGCAAAATGATGGGATACTGACACTACAGTCAAACTGTATCCTCAAGCACGATTCGATGACCATCACTTCATACAGCAGTAGTTCTAGTAGCATCAACACAGCATTTGTTCCGCTGGCAAACTTGACAGAGCTGTTGTCTGAAAGTCCTAGGAACACCACCAAGCCGCTAGTCCTTCCACACGTGATACTCAAATCGGACAATGAAGACATTAAGGTACTAAGCAAACACATCAAAAATGAGGAGCACCTACCTAAGATGGCAACTGTACATCCAATTCATCATGGAATAACCTACAGTCTCATCACTTTACTCTTCATGTTAATGATTTCATACATTGTATGGCGATATTATAAAACCAGAAGAAATGTCAACATAGAGGTCCAGGCCCAAGAACTGCCACCGATACCTGTAAACAGACGGTTCACCGACACCGATTTTGGCTTAGCATAAAATGTGGGCCCCAGCATGTCATGGTGACAACACCAGACACCTGTTTTTTTACCTGAAAAGTGTAATGTTCAATTTGGTTCCCAGCACAGTCAGCATAATAAAAATTCTATATAAAATCATCGCTGCTGATTGTGCTGGGAACGTTTGTAATTTAATATGTATTATATTTTGTAGCATAAGCAATATTTTTGTATTTAAGGGATTGAATAAAGTTTGCGAGTTTCATTCGTAAAGAAGAAGCCAACGTATTATTATTTAGACTTCCCCCCACCAGCGGTAAGGGGTCTTTGGTTAATCTTTACACATTCAAATGCTGCATAAAATCGTGGGTTGAAAAAGAGAAGAGAACGACAACACGGCAAGAGGAAGAGTTAAGTTAATAATTTCTATAATTTATCAATTTTGTAAAAAAAAAAGACGTTTTCTTTCAAATCTGAGTAGGTATACGCAGTTATGTTGAATATGCATTTGCACTGCACATACTCCATACCGTTTATATCGGTTTTGTGAAAATCCAAATCCTTTAATTTTGTCGATACAAACTTCATTTTAATTTTTTTTGTCCTATTGCACAGGTATTAGACAACTCAAAAATGGTTCAAATCGGTAGAAGCGTTTTTAAATATTCGTCTTTCATAATATGCTACCATGCATAATGTATCTATAAATACATCCTACCGAAAGCCTGACAGACAATTTTTGTTTGTTTCTCTTGTAGAGAATCGTCTGAAATTAATATTTCAGATCGTTTAAGAAATAATAAAAAAGAGGTGAACATTTTAAATTCGGATTTTATGGATTTAAATATGGAATTTGAGTATTCTTGCACCAACCTTATTTGGTTGTCGTCGTTTGGTCCATGGACATGTCAACAGTTTATTTGTTTACTTGTAATATTACTACACAAATTAAACGTTAGTAAATATTTATTTTAATCAGCCTCACTATATTGATTTCATCATCATTCAAAGATATTTTTTGTCAGTAGGTATTAAATGCATTAAATAATTGCACAACAGGTTCGTGGGGCCCTAAGTCTAGCTTCTTACAGCCATTAGTTTTATGTAAGTTTTTCATTTTTTAAACGAATGGAAGGGATTCAAAATTTGATGCCGAGTCCAAACGGCTAATTTAGAAGCTCTTTCATGACAGTTTTACTCTCGGCTGTTTGTCAGACGTTCGCGAGAGGTGGCACAGTGTAAAAATTAAAAAACCTTAAGATGTATTTTGTGTTCTTTCGGGTTTCGAACCGGAAATCCCTTGCTTAGTAGTCCACCATATATATCCATGCTATAAATATACCGAGTACAGTGGATAGTATTAGTTGAAAGGTCTTAAACATAAGTTGACTATAATTTGTGCCATTACCTTCAAGGATATACAACAACGAGTTGTTATCATTTCTTAAATGTTATCTAATTCAAATAATAATAAAATTTCTTTCTGATTGGGCTATTGTCCACGCATATTTATTTTGTATTGATTTATTGAAATCGGTTTAGTGACAAAACTAGAACATTATATTTATCGCCAATTACCCGCTACTCTGAACCTGCCAGCAATAATGTTTGACCCATAGGCACAATGTGATCGCCACGTAATAAACAATCGCTCATCTGGCGACAATCGATCCCTAATACTTGTGGCAATAAGCCATCATAATACACTTTCGAATACAAGCAGAGAAGAATCACCTATTTCCGTAGGAAAACCTTTGAGTGACAAGCGACATTATAATTGACACAATCAATCAATAAATGTCTTCGTTGTAAGATAAATGAACATCGAATTTAATTATTTATAGCGGCCGCTGGTTAAACAAAACCAACATGTGGGGGGAACTCTGTCGGTGTAGTTGATTTATTCATAATCGGTTTTCTTGTAGGTATTATGCTTCAATTCGTTTAATCGTATACCTTTATAGGTGTTAAGGTATTTAATTTATTATCATAATTTATAACATGCTATTCGATTAATTGCTGAATAACTGAATTTATACGATGAAAATATACATTTTGGGATTTTGATTGAACGTAACTTAATTTGGCATGTAATTTTAAACATGTCAAAATTGCAAAGCTCTTATTTATATTTCCAAGATTTCCTTGCTTTAGCAATTCTATTTCTAATTCTATGTATTAATGTGCTATCTCTACTACTGATTTCAATGGAGCTTTCCGGTTGCAAAGTTGTGGCCTATGCGGACGACGCCATGTCGCCTTTCTTACTTCAGGAAGGTATCCTCAGACATATTCTGATATCCTGGCAACTCGCTCTACGCAAACTAGTCTCCTGCACCGAAAGCTGCGACGAAAACGGAGCTAGTTCTATTCACCAGAAGGGTTAAGACACCTGTGGTCGCCCCTCCTATAATCTCAACGGCATTCCACTCGTGTTTTCAAAAAGAGCCAAATACTTGGGGCTGATATTAGACAGTAAGCTTTTACGGAGAGATAACATTGCCGAACGAGCTAGGAAATCCCTAGTGGCTCTGTACTCCTGCGGAAGGACGGTAGGCTCGAGCCTCATTAGACCGATTATCCCATCCGGCATAGTGGTATATGGTGGCCGGCCTTGGAGAAGAACTCAAATCTGAAGGTCTTTGAGAAGACTCAACGCTTGGCTTGTATTAGCATCACTGGCGCATTGAGGACTTCTCCTACCGTTACTCTACAAACAATGCTTAACCTTCTTCCTCTTGACATCGTCAGTAAGGAATACGCCGCAAAAGCGTCAATAAGACTAAGGGAAGGGGGCACTGGAGGGAACTATCAACTGGTCATGCCAGCATCCTCCGGACGATTAGCCCCTTACCTATTACTTCTGATTACTTGCCTACGAAAATAGATTTCGAAAAAGGCTTCACAATTGAAATACCGGGGAGATCCCAATGGGACAATGTCCTTTTGCAAAACAGCAGATGGAGTCGGAGAAGGGTCTTTTCAGATGAACTGAACCTGGGCCTCTCCTTCTCCCTCTGTCTTTCAAGCCGAAATCACAGCCATTCGTCAAGCCACAGCGTGGCTGTCGACTAATACAGTATCAAACAGGGTATAGTTATATTCATCGACAGCCAGGCTGCCATCACGCATCACATCCCTAGTATCCAGCGAATTAAGATATAAGACGGTGGAAGATTGCCGCGTATCTCTCAACGAGATAGCTGGATAGTACAACCCCACCTTTTGCTGCATTCCGGGAACCTGTGATATCCTAGGGACCTGGGCAGCTGGCGAATTGGCAAGAATAGGCTCCCCCGGCGTTGATAGTGTCAGTTTGCACAACGTGTATGCACGCAACAGGTAAAGCAAGTCATAGATGGAAACATGTAGGATACTGGATACTAAAAGAACCGCTTCTGCGACTCAACAGATCTATCATCTCGCTACTCGCTAATTCCATTACCGGGCGGTATATTGTGGGAAGACATGCGCGTAGACTCGGACTGCCATAAAATGGCTTTTGCAAAAGCTGCATGGATGAGGAGGAAGACGAGTCTGTCGACCACCTCCTCTGCAGCTGCCCTGCCCTATCCAACTTAAAGAGGGTTTACTTAGGTAACTACTTCCTCAATGATCCCTTCGGGTAGGGGTCAGAATATACCCGAGGTAGGCATGCCTGTCGTAAGAGGCGACTAAAATTCCATAAAAGCGGAGACGAAAACTTCGCAAAAACAATGCGGCAAAAAATTAAAACAAATGACCCGGTCCTCCTGGTAGGGGGTTTGTGTGTAGAACCTACTGAGCTACCTAGTAAAACTGATTCAGTTAAAACAAAAAAAAAATTGATGGCAATGAACAAAACAAAAGATATAAATACCCCAGGTGGCAGACCAGGTAAACTGGAAAATCCACCCTCCTCGGAGGTCGGTCCCATGGATTCTGGGGGGGACCATTTATTGCTTCCTCAACAAAGCTCCAAAAGGAGTTCACTCACGCCGAGAACTCCACCAAAAATGGTCGCGCCAAAACAACATACGGCCAAAGATAGCGCTATAATTGTAAGCATTCCGAATATTCAAAAAGTAAAATGTGGAAATGAAACCATTATAGCTGAAAGTGAACGTAAAACAGATTCACAAGAGAAATTAAATGCAAGCAGCTACTACGCTGAATGGCAAGCTGAACTTAAAGCAAGGAAAAATCTTGAAGAAATTGTCTTAAGCTTGCAAAAGCAGATAAAAGAACTTGAAAAAAAGGTTAGCCTTTTGGACAATACTTCCCAACCATTCCAATCAGTTCAGCAAGATAAACAAAAGGAATACCTCACTGATGAAGAGGAGCTTGCACTAGAGACAGAAAGACATCTGACTAAAAGTAAGAGGCCAACAAAGAAACGAAAGGCAGAAGAAAGTCCTGAAACATCTGCCAGAATCTTTGACAATGTGGCTACACCAAAACATGCAAATTTGCAAGCTAAGATGAAAGATAAAAGGACTGAAAAGACAACCATTGGCTTGAAAAGACAGCCTTTACCACCACCAATAATGATCTCTGGTGTAGATAGATTTGGTGAGCTAAAGAGTATTATTGAGCAAAAATCTAAGAAAACGTGCAAACTTACGTCATATAGCAACAACAATTGGAAAATAAATGTTGATGACAGTGACACTTATAGATATATCACTGATGAGCTAACAAAAATGAAGTTGCAATGGCACTCATATGAAAATAAGGCTACTAGACCAATTAGAGTAGTCGTCAGAGGTCTTCACTTCTCGTGTGATGAACATGATATTGTCGAAGACTTGACTAATAAAAAATTTAAAATTATAGAAGCCAAAAACTTAATTAAAAAAGAAAAAACATCAGGTAATGAAGGGGAAAAAACTACAAGAAATAGAAAATTACCCCTTTTTATGCTCTCCTTTCATAATCAGGAAGATATTGAAAAGGTTTACGCTATCAAATCAATAATGAATATTGTTGTCAAGATTGAGCCTCTTCGAAGAAAATCCAACTCTTTAACTCAATGCAAACGATGCCAAGCTTTCGGGCATACGCAAAGCTATTGCAAAAGAGATTTTGCGTGCGTTAAATGTGAAGGAAAACATCCAACAAATAGTTGTCCACAAAAAAAAGATGAGAAAGTAAAATGCATAAACTGTCATGGAAACCACCCAGCTAATTATAGGGGCTGTCCGGCAGCAAAAGAATATAAAGAAAAGAAAAAGAGAGGTACTGCCAAACACCAACAGAACCCTCTTAAAAATACAAACAAGAAACCGGTAAATGTCGAAAACAGCAAAGTCGACAAAATACCAATTGTGACAAAAACAAACACACCAGTTATGAATAACAAGTCATATTCCCAAATTGTGAAAAATACACGAAAAGAAGAAGAAATATCAGTAAAGGAAATGCTTTCTACTATTATCCAAAGATTGGATAATCAAGATAAAGTTATTAAGCTACTGAGCAAAGAAATTTCCAAAGGAAAAAATCAACAAAATAACAATGATTGAAAACCTAAAAGTCGCAACCTGGAATGCAAATGGTTTACACCAACATATCTCTGAATTTCAGGTTTTTCTACGCAATGAAGACATTGACGTCTGCCTGATTTCTGAAACCCACTTTAAACAGGGAACAACAATTAGAATTCCTGGGTACCTCTGTTACCACTCTCCCCATCCTTCTGACAGTGCCAGGGGAGGTAGTGCTGTAATTGTAAAAAGTATTTTAAAACCCTATGAATTACCCAAAATAGGAAAACAAACCATGCAAGTAGCGATAATAAACATTACGACTAAAAGCAAGCAATTTAACATAGCTGCTATATACTGTCCACCTAGACACTCGCCTACAGAGGAAGATCTTAACGACCTTTTTCGAGCTCTAGGTACTAACTTTATCATTGGAGGTGACTTCAATGCAAAACACACCTATTGGGGGTCCAGATTAGTAACGACGAAAGGTAGGAAGCTTTACAAAGCAGGGCGAAATTTTAATTGTAACTTTATTTCGACTGGATCGCCTACTTATTGGCCATCCGACCCAGCAAAAATACCAGACCTTATTGACTTCTTTATAACGAAAGGAATCAATAGAAAAGAAGTAAGGGTTGAAAACAGTGATGATCTGTCGTCGGATCATACACCTGTAATCCTAACGGTCAATGGCATGGCAGTAGAGCAGGTTAGCAATGAAAGACTTACCAGCAAAAGAACAAACTGGTGTAATTTTAAAAAAATTCTCGAAGGTTTTATAAACCTTAGAGCTCCACTGGCCACAACAAGGCATATTGACATCGAAGTGGAACAATTCATAGCCGATATACAACAGGCGGCAGAAGATAGTACACCAACTATTCAACAACGTAAGCAAGCTTCGCTAAAATACCCCACAGAAATTAGGGAACTAATATTAGAAAAGAGAAGAGCCCGGAGAAAATGGCAAATGACAAGATATCCCTGCGATAAAACTTTATTCAATAGACTTAACAATAAACTTAAAAAAAAGTATCAGTGAGTTTAAAAATAGAACTCTTACTAAATATCTTTGCAATTTAACTGCTGACAAAGTCACAGACTACTCCCTTTGGAAGGCTGCCAAATATTTAAAAAGACCTCAAACGCAAGATCCCCCGTTAAAAACATCTGACGGGAAATGGATCGGCGACCCAAAAGAAAAGGTCAAACTATTTTCGGAACATTTTTCAAATGTTTTTAAACCTTTTCCACCTAGTGTGGCAAACGAACCCCTTGAATTCTTTGATAGGATAGATGAAGACGTAATCACTTACGTTTCACTTAAAGAGATCAGCACATGTATTCATAAGCTCTCTAATAAAAAATCGCCAGGTTATGATCTTATAACTGCCCAAATTCTGAAGGAACTACCCTTCATAGCATTGGTTAAACTTAAGCTTTTAATTAATGCTTGTTTTAAGCTAAGATATGTTCCATATCATTGGAAGATAGCAGAAATTATAGTTATACCTAAACAAGGTAAACCTCCATCTGAAGTCACCTCATACAGGCCAATCTCACTTTTACCTGTATTATCAAAACTTTTTGAGAAACTGCTTCTTAAAAGACTAGACAGAATAATAGAACAAAGAAGGCTTATTCCCACCCACCAGTTTGGGTTTAGAAATAAACACTCGACAATAGATCAAGTACATCGTATAACAAATATTATAGAAAAATCATTAGAAGAAAAGCAAGTTTGCTCTACACTATTTTTAGACGTTGCTCAGGCTTTTGATAAGGTTTGGCATAAGGGCTTAGAGTATAAACTTCATAGGGTTCTACCAAGACAGTACTATGAGATACTTAAATCTTATATTTCAAATAGATTCTTTAGAGTTCGCTATGGTTCAGCGTATTCTGAACTCAAAGAATTACAAGCAGGAGTTCCACAGGGAAGTGTTCTGGGACCGACCCTGTACTTATTGTATACAAGTGATATACCACATACAAACGATGTGATGATAGCTACATTCGCAGATGACACTGCTCTTCTATCAACTGATAGATGCGTGATTAAATCCACAGAAAAACTACAAAATTCTGTTAACGAGATATGTGATTGGGCCCAACGATGGCGAATTAGACTTAATGAGTCAAAGTCCACTCATATCAATTTTACAAATAAAAAAATAACGAACGCTCCTGTCGTTATTAATAACCAAGTAGTTCCTTATTCTAACACAGCTAAGTATCTGGGTATGAATCTAGATGCTAAACTGAAATGGAAGGAACATGTGAAAAAGAAAGTAGAAGAGTTAAATATTAGGTATAGAAAACTGTATTGGTTGCTAGGACATAACTCTGAAATGTCCACTGAAAATAAAATTTTAATATATAATCAGATACTAAAACCTGTTTGGACGTATGGTATCCAATTATGGGGTTGCACAAAGAAAACAAATGTACAAATAATACAAACATTCCAAAATAAAGTCCTTCGGGGAATAGTAAATGCCCCGTGGTATATTAGAAATAATGACTTGCATCGTGATTTGCAGATTGATCCTGTAACGGAAGTAATTAAAAAGTACGCAATTCGTCACAATGACCGTCTGCAGATGCATATTAATCCTGAAATAATAGACGTCTTAAATGTACGATATAATATTCGTAGATTAAGAAGAACTAAGCCTCACGAACTTATTATCTAAAAAATATGAGAACCCGTATTCAAATTGTAATACCTTCTCAAACGCAACTTAACGTTGAAAGTAAAATCATTTGTCGATCTTTCTTTGATTGGTCATGATTAAGGAGGTGTTTTTAGTGCGGTTAGAGTCCCACACTACTCTGGGTTTCTAGCCCCATTGTGTCTTTCGAGATTTTCACCTTCAATAACAAAAAAAAAAAAAAAAATGATCTAAGTGATCTAAGCTTCACCAGCGCTGCTAATATTCTTAGCTTTATCAAGGGCAGCAAATGGTTTACATGAGTAACCGGTTAAGGAACCTACGACACCAGTGGTGTGTTCAGCAGTGAAAACAATTAGCTTTCATCAAGCAACAATGAGCGAGTGACACCTAAAATAATGCACACAATGTGCAAAAATCGACAAACACGAACAAAGTCGAAAGCCGAACGTTTTTGTTTTCTTTTCTTCTTTGGTATCATTCGGCAGCTAACAAATTAGTTTTCTTATACGTTCATGAAAGAATCATTTTTTAAATGAAAACAAATTATAACAAAAGTGGCCTAGAATGCCATTCAGTTTTATATATGAACTAGAGGACCTCCTGTACACTTTGTAGTGCAAAATAGAAATATAAATCAAATTCATTTAAATCAGTGATAAAAAGTTTTTATTGAATAAAATATTTTTGGTTTTCAATTTTCGGTGTACGCCAACACGCGAACAGAATTTCATATAACTGTCCATGTGAAAAAACTGGATACTCTAAAATCTAAATTCACTCCTAAATTCAATTCCTAACGTTTGCCATTGCGCCTTATTTATAGTAACCGCAAACGCAAGGCGAACAGAAAACTGAAGTCGTTTAGATTCAACTTTCAATTGGAGATTATGCGGGGGTAAATCCAACGATTTGGTGGTTTTCGAGATTGGTATAAAATTTGGAATGTATTTCTTTGTCCAATTTTGACCAATTGTCACAGGAAAACTCGTGGGTCAATACCTTATATTATCTGAACTACTGGAATGTGCTAGTTGGGCCAACGGTATCCCTAAACTGGATCCAAAAAGTATAGTCTGCTATACCGATGGATCAAAGATGGACTCCGGAATTGGAGCTGGTGTCTTTGGACCCAACGCCAAAGTCTCGATACCCATGGGAATGTGTCCCACGGTTTTTCAAGAAGAAATCCACTCCATTGAAACTTGCGCTGATAAAATTTCGAAAAAAGGGATTAAAGGAGCGACTATACAAATTTTCTCAGATAGCCAAGCACCTCTGCAAGCTTTAGCATCCAATACATTGGAATCTAAATTAGTAAAAAGTTGTCCGATGCTCTGCAAACCCTAGCCAAACATATAGGGTTAAACTTGGATGGGTACCTGGTCTTCAGGGCATTGCAGGCAACGAGCGTGCAAACAAACTAGCCAGGGCAGCTTCCGAATCCATTCTCTTTGGACCAGAGCCATACTGCTCAGTCAATTGGACTACTGCACTAATGCTAATTAACGAATGGAAAAAACAACTTCGTCTTGAGCACTGGGAAAAGGTCCCGGGTCTAAGACAATCCAAACGATTGGTTAGGCCTTACCCAGTGGGCTTCCTCACAGGCCACTGTGGTCTAAAATACCACCTCAACAAAATGAGCCTATGCCCGGACACAGAACGTAGATTCTATTTGGAGGATGTCGAATCCTCTGAACACATCTTCTGTGACTGCGGCTTTTCATTGGTTGAGAAAACGAGTCTTCAACAGAGAGACTCGTACACCGGCAGACACGTCTCTTAGAGTAACCTTACCCCATCGATACAATAGATCTTTTAGGTCGCAGTGTCAGCCATTTGGTCATGGGAATTCCAAAAAAAAAAATTTTACACAACATATTGGGAAACAAATTACACAGGGCATTGCATCTCTGCGCAACCTTTCCGACAAAAAAGTCAAGCAAATATGTTGTGTTTTAAGCAGTGAAAGTGGCGCTTATATATCTGAATTCGCCTATTTATACAAATATGTACCGTGAAGTGGATCATGTTAGGATATCCATATAAACATAAATGTATCTACTATATTTTTAATCATGCTATGCATTAAATTCTTGATGACTTCATTAAGATGTTAGGATGTATTCAATAGTAGGTATCTCCAACATGAAATTACAGCGCTGCATAATTTTTGTATGGATGCAAACGTCTGATAATGAAATCAAAAGAATTTATTTTAACATGCATTAATTTTAAGGCAATAAATCGGAATATCTCGAAAGAAATCATGATACCTTATTATTGATTCGCGGCAATTGATTTATTTTATTATTTTTATTTATAGCTCGTGTCAAAAAAGGAACAGAAAACAGTTTACTTAGGTCTACCAAATGCAAATATACGTCGTTGCTGATAACTCTGTTTAAATTGTTCCCATAGAATTAGATTTATGCATGTAGGTATGTATATGTACATTTTTATCTTTATTATCTTCCTACTCTGTGCGACAGTATTTACGGCATTTTCTGTTAGAGTGCCTATTTTAATTTTATTGCAGTTTATCAACAAAAATCCCAATGGATTTTTGGTTCTACGATCAAATTGTTGTTCACAATAAGTTGTTCAAATATTATTAGATGAATGTTAAACATATTTCCTATCACTTCTGCAATGTGCAAAATTAATATTTATTAGATATAAATTAATTTACTACATTATATTCGGTGCGACAGTACGTACCTACTCTATATGTGCTTTGTTTTGGTTGATTGTAGATGTATTAAAATTAGTTCCATAATGTGTTCTAGTGCTATTTTATTGCGGAGACTAGCAGCAAGGTTTCTAACAAAACTTCTAAAGAGAAAATAAAATCCCCAGGAATTTAAGGAGCCCCTATAATAGGATTTTTCAATTCTTATAACGCATCTTACAAACTTAGTACCTTTTTTTGCACCATATTTATGAAGTTGAGTGAACTGAATCGTATGGATTTATAACCTACAAACATTTGTTATTAAAGGCCTTACCAATAATCAACTTTAGTCTCGAAGTTAACGCAAAGACTCCAGACTTTTCAAAATCGCTTTACCAATAAGCAAATTTAGTAGTCACTAGTCAGGTTATCCTTAACTGCAGGGTTAAATATTAATGGCCAGAAAGCCATGTTTATATCTTACACTAATCCAAATTATTATTCTCTCACAATTCATTCTGCAAAGAAATGTTGCCATGCATACTCCAATTTCAGTAGTAAATCAAAATATAGTATTATATCTTAGGAGCAATTAGTGTCAATCGGGAACTTTAAGTCACTACAATTTTTGGTATAATTAAATAAATTTTCAAAGAATGAAAAAATATTTTAAGAGAGAATGCAACAACTATACCTAAGTGAACGGTTAACAACTTTTGCAAAACGTTTATAAATACGGAGGTAGTTTAACTCGGTTATCTAAACTAAGCGTTATTTGTCAAGAAGCATTTTTTCACAATCTTCGTACGAATTACTCCGCTTAACTGAAAAACTAACCAGGAAAAATAAATTGTACAACAGAAATTACTAATTCATTTAATCAAAAATATAATAACTGAAGTCCTGTGTTCAATTTTTTTGTTTTGCTCTATTTACACGTTTTTTGATCCTGAATCCTGACATACCTATCAGAAATAAGTGTGTTATTTTCATATATTTAAGCTGGGTACATAAGTGAAATCGGTTTTAGTTTTCATCCAAACTCCTGTTAAATGATTTTATTTTTCAAAATATCGGAAATTCGCTTAGAAGAAAATTCCGCTTATGGGAAAAAATAATTGTTGAAAATAAATGTTTCAGTTAATATTTACTATTCTCTATTAGAAAAACCGAAAATAAATAAATTAAAATACCGTATGGAACAATATCCACACGTAGACACTTAAAATAAATTGGCAACACCAGTCCCATTAACAGAACCCAAATCTGACACAGGAACTGATTTAATCGCTTTGATAGGATCCTTTTCCTAGGTATTGTATTGCAACTTATACTATTGTTTCCACCGAAAGTGCTCCTCCGCGATTCGTCCGTGGAGCAAGTTCTTCCCTTACGATTTCCACAATAAAGCACACTATCGGTTTATCAAACCTATTAATAGTTTTAATCAACTTTTTGCCGAATACTACACACCACCATTAATTAACAAACCTATAGTGGCAAAAGAACTCTCCTTCGTTATATTTGTTATCCTTTCAAAGGGTTGCCGATTCTTCAACAAATATATAAGGTCCATAAAAATATCTTCGTCTCGACTTGAATTTATTTTCAATCTTAATTAACTTTTGTGAAAAACAAAACTTTTTGCATAAAAACAAAAGCAAATGATTTGCCATCTGATAACTGACAACGATTGACAGCAAATTTGTAATAGATTCAACAGAAAGTCTTCGTACTAGTAAATGTGAAGGTTAAGTTGTTTATCGGTACCATTTCAAAAATGCGGTAGATTTTAATTTAAACTGGCAGCCAACTAATAGTCGACATTAGTGTTTGACTATTGGTAAGGCCGAAAGTCTTTATAAGTCTCGAATTATTTTCGAACGTAGACCGAAGTGGGATAAGATTGTGCATTATGAGGTGTCCGTGTCATGTGGAGAGAATTTTCAGGTTTATGTGGCAGATATGTATCTATCTATATTTGTAAAATATATATCTGCTTTGGCGTGTGCTTGGTATAGAGTCTGTATGAAGGTAAAGCCAAAATCTTTAACACAAATTTTGCACCTGTTCTTCCAAGTCCATTTTCTAAACAATTTTTTTCTACCACATATTTTTAATAATCGATTTTTGCAAACTAGAACCAGACCCAATTAATAACGACAAAACAAAATATAGATATTTGCGACTGCATTAATTACCATATTTAAGCAACGTTGCCCATTGTTCAGTTTGGCGAATGCAGGTCCAGTATGATCAGCAACACCCGTTAGGCAACTATTATAGCTAACAATTTTTATTTAATAAAGAGGGGGAATAGAAAATATCGGTTAGCAAATTACTCCCTTCTATAAGTTCTGCAAACACTTGTAATAATAAGCTGCAGAATATGATGACATTCATTATATTTTTTAATCGCTGATAGGACGTACCTACGTCTTATTACAGAGCCCTATACCATTAACTTTTTGGGCGTGTATTTTCCATTCTGATTCATTTATTTTTGCCAACCCAATGCAGTACTATTTATTGTGATGGTCGCTCAACAGTAAAACCCGAGCATCAGGCACCTGTATAATCCATATCAAATCATTCAAAACATACAATCAACACCCTTTTGTAATCAAGCTTGCGTACATGACCATTAATTCACCCCTAATCAACAGCCTTTAGCTCAACCAAATTCCAAATAAAATAAATTCACGTTTAAATAAAACATCTGTTCGTCTACACCCAGATAAATGGAGCATGACAAGACAAAAAGGGTACGGGATTCGTATCGAATGCCGAACAAAATAACAATTTGACAAAATTCTAATTCGTTCCGCATATAAAAGAGCGGAAAATTCTTACAGAGGAAATCACCCGGACTTCTCTACCGGACAACGACAAGTGCAGAAGCACACACAAGTATTCTGTGTACATTCATACGATGCGTATTAAATTCGAATGGCAACTGCGAAAGAACTAAAACACAAATAAATGCGGTGAACTTTAGCTTAAGGGGATGTGAAAACAAGGGATAGATGGCGATGGGGTTGAGGAAATACTGCTGCTGCATAATGTATCATCATCATCATCATCATAGTCCTCATCGTCATCATCACCAGCATCAGACAACACATAGAGAGCGCACATTGATAAATGATAGAAGTGCATGCGCAATTTCTTCACATAATTTTGGGGGTGGTTCTTCCTCAATACACAGATTAACATTTAAATTTACGCGAAATAAATCATTAGATTGCGTTCAAATAGGGCACGTAGGGTGACATAATAGACAAAGGAAACGTTTTGATAATATGATTATACCTCATTTAATTCTATTTCTATATTCTATACAGATGAACTGCCTTTCGGAATTAATCGACTAGTGAAGGTGGAACCCCGAATAGCTGCCAATAACGACGAGGATAATAACAATTCAATTACTTTAGGCAAAAACCTGATACGATGCAATGTCCTATTAGACAATATTGAAGGCGAGTCGCTATCGCGTTCCCGTAGTCAATCGATATCCTCTCAGATGGATGTATTCCGGACAAGGTCGAGATCGAGATCGAGTTCCTTGGAATTGGAAGTTGATTCACCCCCGCCATTATCGCATAATAGAGCTACTCCACCAATTTGTTCACCATCAGCGAGTGAAACAATATTATCTGCAACGAGTCCTAAGAAATCAGAAATGTTTTCTGTCTCAGCCTTACTTAGACGGGACGAACCAAAACTCTCGAAATCTCCAATTCAAACAAATCCCTTCGAAGTGTTTCGACCTGGATACAATGGCAACAACTATGACCCAGCGATGTTTCCAAGGCCTTTATTGTCTCCATTCCCGCTTTTAGCAGCATTTGCCTTCCACCATGGACAACATCAACCAAATTTAGGCTCTAGGTAAGTCATTTTTCTTTATATTCTCTAGATTTTATTTTTTTATACACGCATCTGACTGGACTACTGTCTGTCATTATTAAATACAAACAAAATTTAGTTTGAGTTACTTAGATTTGTTTTTTGTAATATGTGTAGGAATTCTGAACTGATAGCTATTATTTGTAAAATATCCATTTGTTTTGGCTATTGCAAGCGCACAGATCCATTGTATTTGACTCTGCTTCTGCCTGGGTCGAAGTGCATGGGTAAATGATCTTTGGCCATGAGTTCTAATCGTACAGCTGATCACAATCAGGATCGATTATCATATAAAGATACTGACTGGTAAAATAAGAGTCAATAAAATGTCATTAAGTTATTCGGGGTCAGTAAGATGCCATGAGTTATATCTATTTGCTTTTTTTTTGGTTGCTAGTGTGATTGATATAAGTGTATTAGTTACGTCAAGTTAAAAGACTTAGTTATCTTAAGTCGACTAGATTGGTCTGGAATAGACGAAAAAACTAGATTGGTCGGGGACGTCACTTTTTCGTACGTCAGCCACATATGCGAACTGTCAACTTAGTACTCAGTCACGAATTTCTTGACTAGATTCGTTGGCTACCCCTCCATAAACGTCAACTGCCACAGCTGCCCATATGACCGATCTAGGCCAATCAAAACTGAGATACTTCAAGTCAGTCAGCTGTCAGACTTACTAAACTAGATACTTGAACGTCCTCGTTGATTTTGGTTAAAGGTACCCCTCTTTGGTTTTGCCCTTATTGAATATCAAACCCAAACAGTACAAGCGGTAAAAGCAACCCCTATGATTAAGACAACTAGTGGCAGCTCCCTGTGTTCCCAATTTATCAATATATTTAGCAAAATTGAGTAAACATCATTGCAAAAGTTTATCCCCTGTAATAGGTGGGCCAAAAGAAGTCATTCGATGTTGTTTGGCTCTCAACATTCTGTTTTCTGTTTTTGAAGAAGGTGATATCGGCCAAATGGGCGCCGTCACAATTGATTGTCATACGGGCTCGTTTTATGGCATTTTTCATCACTTCGGCGACAGATTCTCGCACCCGTGTCGAATGTTGTCTTTGAGGGCTTCTAGGGTCTCGGGCTTGTTCACGTAAACACGGGACTTCAAAAAATCCCACAAAAAAGTCTGAAACGGTTAAATCGGGCGATCTTGGGGGCCAGTGCAAATCGCCAAAAAGAGAGATGATGCGACCAGGGAACGCCGCTTTCAGAATGTCGGTTATGGCTAGCGCAGTGTGTGCCGTAGCTCCGTCATGTTGGAACCACATGTCCTCCAGTCCTAATTCGTCCAATTGCGGCAGAAAAAACTCGGTTAACATGGCCCTATAGCGCGAACCGTCCACTGTTGTCGTTTGACCAGCGGCTTTCTCGAAAAATGACCCGGTGACTCCTCTAGCGTGAACAGTTCACTTGTAATCTACATCTGTCTAGTCCACAAACGCCAAAACAGATTTGACATTGGCGGCCATTTGCAAAAATAAGAGCATCTTCCAATAAAGTGATCTCGTGTAGCCCACCTTGTATAAAAGGAAAAAGAAAATTGAAAATTGCATTTAATTTATGTTTATTTTTTTAAAGTTTCTATAAAGATGGCTTAGTCTATGACTGGAAAGTTTGGTTTTCCTTTATTTCTCAAACCTGTTGGATATCTACCAATCGAGTGCTGTATCCTTTCGTCCGATTTTACTGAGCCATTGGTCCCCCTTGTACACAGGAAAAAAAATCCGTAGATTTATTTTTGTCGTCAGGTGCAGGTCCTGACATACAGGTTTGCCACTTCATAATGCAGACTGGCAGGAAAATCATTCATTGGAGTAGGTTCTTTGAGTCAGCTCTTAGGAGTGCAAGACTTTTGAGCCCATCTGTTTTATGTGAACCAAGGATATGGCGTCTATACGCGGCTATCGGAGAATATGTTTTTTCTGTGTTTAGAAGAGCCTGCAATCTCCTTGTGCTGAGACAACGGTTTCCTTTTTCCTTTTTGCTACTTTCTATCATATGTACAAAATTTATTTAATAAAGATTACATCTCTGTCTATAATTCATTAATATCCTATTATTCCTATTCTACTGATTATGATCTGTTAAAAATCTAACGTACCTAACATATTTTAAAATCAAAAAACATTTTTTTTTTCAGCTATCAGCAATCATCAAGACAAGAGGAATTTTTTAGGTTGAGTAGTTTAATGGTGCCAACCATACAGAGCCAGAATGGTGGGAATCCAAATCCCCATTTGGGATTGCCACACCCGCCACATTTGCATTTTCATCACATGCCGAAATGGCCGGGATTGCCGCAATTTAGTGACCTTTACTCCTGCATGAAATGTGAAAAAATGTTCTCCACACCCCATGGGTTAGAAGTACATTCCCGACGGACACATCACGGTAAAAAACCGTATGCTTGTGAATTGTGCAATAAAACCTTTGGCCATGAGGTTAGCTTAAGCCAGCATAGGTAATGAAACCAGAAAACCATATTATCCAAATAATTAAGTTCAGAAAAATAACCGCTTAATCTAGGCACTTACTTTCAAGTGACTTTTTTTGCACAAGCAATTCTTCTAAAATTTCTTACATTTCGTTTTTAAATTACAGGGCTGTACATAATGTCGAAAAGGTATTTGAATGCAAACAATGCGGGAAGAGATTTAAACGGTCGAGCACACTTTCCACACACTTGCTTATTCACAGCGATACAAGGCCGTATCCGTGTAGTTATTGTGGCAAGCGATTTCACCAGAAGAGTGATATGAAAAAACACACCTACATTCATACAGGTAAATTAAATGAACTTTTAATTATTTATATTATAATGTACTAAAATTGTGAGGAAAATTATTTGTTTATGCTGTTTTAAAAAGGATATTTTTTCGAAAAAAAAAGATAACTATAACGGTCTGAAAAGATTTAAATCAGATTTAGGTATCAATTCCTGCAAAGGAATCATCCCTAATCAGAGGGAATTTAAGAAAGCTTACCGCAGCATCACAGCATCAAGCTGTAGCTACGTACAGCCCGTCCCAAAGTATAGCCCGTCCCAAAGTACCTGAAAATATCTTGCGCAGGTCTCTTCACATCAGGGATTTTATTCTCTTAGAGAAAGCAAAACTACTTTTCCAACAAAAACTACAGCTAAAAAAAATGTGTGCGCATTTCATACAACAAGCATACCCCTGCTTGCGAAAACATCTCTCTCGATCGACGATCGAGGCATGACTGATTGTCCACACAGAACCGTCGTTGGCGCATGCAATAGATACACATTTACCCACCCCAAAGAAAAGGGAAATTTGCTGGGTGTTGCACTTCTTAAATATGTGTTTAGTAATGAAAGCCAGAGTTTTGAGAAACTATTAAAAAGGGTTGAAATGGAATTTCCGTTGTACTTTGTGCATGGGCACGCACAATTACGTTTTCCAATATCGCTGCAAAAAAGATAAAGTAGAGAAGAGCATTAACAATTTCATGCGATCAAAAATACCTTAAGAGAGAAAATTTCCCTTAAATAAATTGCTACTGCGCATGTTGGGATCTTTCTTCTTTTTTGGGACGGACTATACCTGAAAATATCTTGCGCAGGTCTCTTCACATCAGGGATTTTATTCTCTTAGAGAAAGCAAAACTACTTTTCCAACAAAAACTACAGCTAAAAAAAATGTGTACGCATTTCATACAACAAGCATACCCCTGCTTGCGAAAACATCTCTCTCGATCGACGATCGAGGCATGACTGATTGTCCACACAGAACCGTCGTTGGCGCATGCAATAGATACACATTTACCCACCCCAAAGAAAAGGGAAATTTGCTGGGTGTTGCACTTCTTAAATATGTGTTTAGTAATGAAAGCCAGAGTTTTGAGAAACTATTAAAAAGGGTTGAAATGGAATTTCCGTTGTACTTTGTGCATGGGCACGCACAATTACGTTTTCCAATATCGCTGCAAAAAAGATAAAGTAGAGAAGAGCATTAACAATTTCATGCGATCAAAAATACCTTAAGAGAGAAAATTTCCCTTAAATAAATTGCTACTGCGCATGTTGGGATCTTTCTTCTTTTTTGGGACGGACTATACCTGAAAATATCTTGCGCAGGTCTCTTCACATCAGGGATTTTATTCTCTTAGAGAAAGCAAAACTACTTTTCCAACAAAAACTACAGCTAAAAAAAATGTGTACGCATTTCATACAACAAGCATACCCCTGCTTGCGAAAACATCTCTCTCGATCGACGATCGAGGCATGACTGATTGTCCACACAGAACCGTCGTTGGCGCATGCAATAGATACACATTTACCCACCCCAAAGAAAAGGGAAATTTGCTGGGTGTTGCACTTCTTAAATATGTGTTTAGTAATGAAAGCCAGAGTTTTGAGAAACTATTAAAAAGGGTTGAAATGGAATTTCCGTTGTACTTTGTGCATGGGCACGCACAATTACGTTTTGCAATATCGCTGCAAAAAAGATAAAGTAGAGAAAAGCATTAACAATTTCATGCGATCAAAAATACCTTAAAAGAGAAAATTTCCCTTAAATAAATTGCTACTGCGCATGTTGGGATCTTTCTTCTTTTTTGGGACGGACTATACCTGAAAATATCTTGCGCAGGTCTCTTCACATCAGGGATTTTATTCTCTTAGAGAAAGCAAAACTACTTTTCCAACAAAAACTACAGCTAAAAAAAATGTGTACGCATTTCATACAACAAGCATACCCCTGCTTGCGAAAACATCTCTCTCGATCGACGATCGAGGCATGACTGATTGTCCACACAGAACCGTCGTTGGCGCATGCAATAGATACACATTTACCCACCCCAAAGAAAAGGGAAATTTGCTGGGTGTTGCACTTCTTAAATATGTGTTTAGTAATGAAAGCCAGAGTTTTGAGAAACTATTAAAAAGGGTTGAAATGGAATTTCCGTTGTACTTTGTGCATGGGCACGCACAATTACGTTTTGCAATATCGCTGCAAAAAAGATAAAGTAGAGAAAAGCATTAACAATTTCATGCGATCAAAAATACCTTAAAAGAGAAAATTTCCCTTAAATAAATTGCTACTGCGCATGTTGGGATCTTTCTTCTTTTTTGGGACGGACTATACCATGCATGTATGGGGTTGGATCATATTGTTATTGTATTGCTTGTTTTTGCGCATTCTTCTATTAAAGTTTGGTTTAAATATCCCAATTAAATTCTTTACTTTAAGCGATTGATTCTAGGTTCAAATTTCGGAAAAACACAAATAACATCTCAAAGTATTTTCCTTGTGCACCCCGCTAAAGGGGAACTCACTTGCACATACTATCATAGTGTATCTCCTATACAAGTCAATATGACCATGCTTTGCTTAGTTGACTAAAAGTTAGAAAAATGTTTCTAGGACGACCTTTGACCAATATCAAAACCATGTACACTTTAAGAAATTAGTAGTGTTTGGTTTTATACTGGCGATTCCTTTCTTTCCGATTGCTTTGGTTCTTATGCATGTTAAATGCAGTTTGTAAAATTTGTATTAAAAAAATAACATAGCCAAGTGGGAGCAGCACTAGCGACTCAAAGCAAAAAGTGTTAAATAAATAAAAAGAATAATAATTTCATCAAATGTGCACAATAACTATGTTTGTAATTGTAAGATTGCGTCAGGATTAAAATCCTGTACAGATTCCGCTTTTTTTAAAAAGGCTACAGGCTATAGAATGCGTATAGGTACTTACCTAAATAAGAGACTATTTATGATTGCCAGGCGTATTTGGCGCTACAGGTCAATGCAGGTACACTAGTGCCTAGACCTTGCTTGTGAAACCTAATTTATTACATACAGATACATATATCAAATCAGTTATTTCTTGAATTTCATTGATGGTGTGTGTTTCTGTTATTGCTAAATATGTAGGTAATGAAAAAGAAAGTTGCGAGACACCTTAACTTAAGAACGCGTCAACATATTCGAACCATTTTTAAGTCAAATCATATTTTGAGTAATGAGACGTCGATATAGCTGCCAGCTCACTCAAAGAGTTAGCCGCCTTTCTAACAAACTGCGGAATCATGGATGAGCTCTAAATGGAGGACATCACAATAGGCCCACTTGTGGCCGCAGTGATCCGGGATACATCATTTATTAAACCACCTCCTCCTATAATCTAATTTAATCTAATCAGACGAACCAATTATGTTCTATATCGTTAATTACCTACTTTCCACATACCTATGGGAGGTTTAGATTTTCTCTAAAACGGCTCCATACAAATTTGCTCAAAATATACTAGAGTCAATACTATGTTCGGTAAAAGTATTTTGACAACAAAAAAATTACATCTTCACTTACATCAACAACTTTTGTTTCAGTGTTATAGTTCTAAAACTAAAAATTATTTTTTTAAAAATGAATGGGAAAAAAAGTATTTGGACAAAATTTGATTGGTCCAAAAAAAGGACGGATAAGTCAAATTTATTAAAATGAATAGGTGCCTACATAACTAAGTAGAAAATGAATGGGCAAGTGCCCAGGGCCCCGCAATCGTTAGGGGCCCCCTCAGATCAAATACAAAGTCCCTACTTCCTGTCAGAACATCAAACGATAACCAATATTTATTACCAAAAAACTTATATAATTCGAAGAAATAATCGAACCTATAAAAATTTGAAGATGTTCCAAAATGGGTTTGACTTTATATTTAAGGAGATGGTGGAATGGAATAACATACAAGTTTGGCCCTGTTTGGAATATCGATGTCCAAGAATAATTTACGCCACATTAGTTAGGTATATAAATGATAATAATAGGTATACCTACATATTTTATTTACTTACAATGAGTTTTAATAAAACAATGTGATTTGTGATCTGATAGATTTTTTTTGAGAACTTCGGTTAACATTGAGGTTTTTTTACTATAAATTAAGAATCTTTTATTACGACTTCCGTATATTTTACATGAAAACAATAATTTGTCAAATATCCATTCGCAACATAGACATAGAAGGCATTCGGAACATGACGATTCTTTTCGTACTTAACAAATACGTTTTGTCGTATGATGAAAAATACGTATTTTACAAAGTATTTTGGAGTAAAACTAGGTACTTTAAAATATCAAAAACCGCAAATACAATCATATCTATGTAAACGCTGCATTTTCCTTTATGATAACTATGACATTTGTCTTCACTAGCGTAACATGAAACGTAACCATCCACCCTACACCGACTTAAAACTGAACGTGACCGAACGACTTAAATAAACCGAATCGGCGGTCGGGAATTCCCCTGTATTTGTATGTAAACCCGTAAAAGCTTAAAGAGTTACTTTTGTGGACTATATTACATTTACCTATTCGTTTCATGCGATTGTTAATAAAAATAAATATTTAACCTTGTTTATCTACTTTCTATGTCTATTCTAACAAAAATAGTGTTCTGTCAAAGTCATATGAGCCCCATTATCCTAATATGCCCAGGGCCTCCAATAGGTTAAAGACGGCCCTGACTGGAGGTCAGAAACAAACTCGATGCTGGAAGCGTTCCTACGGTCAAAATTATTCTCGCTTAATTTCTTATTTTCAAAAAAAAGAAATTATTAAAAATCGTTTGGTTTTTAATTTCATCAGACCCAGTTGTGCACTTTATTTATTTAAACCAATATCAATAAATAATAGTATACATATACCTATGCATAAAGTTGGTAGGTAAGTCCTATTGCATATGGAAATCTCTTTATATACCCAGCTAATACCTACCTACATCATCTTTTAAATTCGAAAAATATAAGTTTAACTTAGGTAGCTCGCTTTAAACAAAAATCTCATTCTACCGGAAAATAAGCAAGTATACCTTAATCCATTATCATGCTCCACACAAAAATTATATAATGTGCACATGGATATCATAGGCTTCAGAGATTTTAAAATCAGTTGTAAAATAACCAAAATGGATATGAACATAGCTACCTACCTATATGTAGGTATATGCCTCATTAAAGCTGCTATCAGAGAGCAAACGGAATCAGATGATTCTCTGTGAATCAACGTTGTACCTATCTATTTGGTTATAAATAAATAAAAAGCAATACGCATCGTCTATTACACCCAGTGAGGACAAAAACGATAAAAATGTCTGGGATTGCGCCATGTTTAGACACATCTACATGTACATAGGTACTTCGTATACGATAGTCTTTTTTTTTTTGTATCTGGTCTCTTTATATAAGTAGGTATATTTTGCACAGATGGGTGGGTATATAAAATATAACACAAGTCCTCTTTCGGGCTGCAAAGCCATTATCGCTTTCTTTTTGTTTGCTTTTGAGAGAAATGGTGGTTGAAAGCTGATGGCGATGGGGCTGCAAAAGCTTTTGGAACAGCAACAGGACAGAAAGCAGAATACGATGTCTCTAAGCTTTAAACATATACAGCGTCCGCATTGTGATTGTGTGAAACTGAATCGCTGTGTATTGTTCGCTTGAGAAAATCAAAATCGGTTGACTAAATTTTTCATTGGTCGCTGTGATTTGTCTGAATATACGTGTGCCGCCCTATTTCCATGGTTTCCATGGCAATATTATACAAACGTCTGTAGTAGTGTCTTCATCCCTATTATCAGTATCACAGCGATGAAATGGCGAAAAGAGTAGTACGCCAACAGTATTCTGAAGGATTCTGCTGAAAACCAACTTTAACGAAGTAAATTCCTGATACCGCGATAAAAGTCTCCGCTCTTATCTACTGTTAAACACATACAAATACATGGGCAACTATTAAGCATTGATGACATCCAAAGGATATATAGTTGTGGGTATATGCACAGCTGTTGTACGTATTCCAGCATATAACACCAGAATTGCAGGAACGTGATTGCCAAACATAATGTATAGAGTATGTCCGTTGGGATGTTTTGATTCGAATTGATTTTTTTCCTCTATGCTCTGTTGCTTTAGACAGATATACCTATCTACGTATACTCAACGTACCGACCTACCAAGACCTAAACCTAGTATTATTTCAGTCTGTTGAACTGTTACTTTTTCAAATTTGGCTATGTACCTACCTACCTACGTAGGTATATTTTATTATATTGTACCTAGATATGTTGGTGTATAGGTAGGTATACATTATTATAACTTGGCATGTACGTTCGTGCATATTCTGGGTTTAAATAGCATCACGTCTTCGCAGAGATTACGGAAGTCTTATTATTTATAACTTTGAACCAAACTTTTTTATCGAATCACACACCAATCTATAATACACCTACCTAGTTGAGCTGCAGGATTGCAATAATGACATTAATATCTACTTACATGTTGGTCGACACTGATAACCGATTTTGGTTACATGTAGGTTCTTACTCGCAAGTAGGTAGATATATTATACTAAATACGACCAAGTTAATTCTATTCTGATACTTAACTTTGTGAGTCTGGATATAGGTAGTTCAGTATACTGTACCTATGTATACTCATATCTAAATTTAACTGATTTTCGATTAAATATAGGTAGGCAGGGCACACCCACTTTCTAATGGTAGGTAATTATTCGTAAAAACTAAGAATATGCGCCAACAATTTACAACTGACAAGTGTTAACAATTTCAAATTGGAAAGCTGTTCTCTAAAATTTAACATATCTCTCATTAGATAGGTATAGGTAGGTACCTATGTACATACGATGACTTGGTAAGGTGTTTTTCCTATGATTGATTCAGAAGGAACGAGCTGTACCGCTGCTTTTAGCTTTTTGACTTTGTGGTATCAACATGGAATGTATGTCCATCTCCTACTCTCCTAGACATCGCGTGGTGAACGATTTCGCTAGTTGGTTCGATAGGGTAGGTATCCTTAAGATTCGAATTCTTCGATGAACATCTTGTATCCATAGTCCTGCTGCACAATTTCTTAGCTTACTTATGTGTGAAAGTCGCCAGCAGTGATGGTGACGTTTTAGAGGACCACTGCATTCCTTGAGTTGTCGCCTACCTACAACCGTACAAAGATCCGTAGGCCTCATTTATATGCCAATATCGACTCTTTTGTTATTTGCAGGTTTGATATTTCTCATTCGTCAGGATTATCCTGGGGTTGAATCGCGTCGTCCGTTAACGAGATTACGTGGCGGAATTTGTTTTTGTTTCACATGCAAATAAACTTAATTCCGTGAACATAATTCTCGTTCACGGACGACGCGATTCGACCCCTGAATTACCGTGAATTTCCTACTGACATGCACGTGTCGGCGTTCTCTAATAATCGTCTGTGCTAAGCAATAGATTGAGTCCTTTGCATCAATCTTAACTGTTTAACCTTCTTGTCTTCTACACTATAGCAATTCCTGACTGACTTCAACGACATGTCAGAGAATGCGTTTGGCATCGACACATGACCGACTATATGAAAACATAGGTATAATGGTTTTATTCTTGTTTAAGTATCCTTGAAGGTATACCGTCTTGAATTTAATAATAATGTACTTTTTGTCAAGTAAAGCTGTACGCCCCAATTTCAGAAAATTGTTAATGAAAGAAAAAAAATTAAAGAAAATTACAAATCTTTTATTGCATAATACGAAGGTATTTTTTCTTGACTTTGGCAGTTGCAATTAATATAACATTTTTAAATTTTAATTTTTTTTTTTTTAAATAGTTTAGATGGGGCCTTTTGTAAATAGGTTGTTGGGTAAAAAGCCCCACTTTATTGACAAATAAATTAGGTTATTTAGTAGTGTCTTCACTTTTCGGCCACAGCAGGATTGCTTAAAAAGTCATGACCTTGATATATTTTTGCGAAAAAATCTTTAACATGGACTATGTAGGTTCATACCATAAGCTCCTGCTTGTGATAATTCTTCTGATTATATTGGTGTTGTGTCAAAATCCGCTTAGCCAAATACTAGGTACCTTATGATTGAGAAATGTCAGGAGCAAAACCAACTGTTTCCAATTTCTTTATATAGGCTACAATTTGTTCTCCTGTTCTGAACACTGAAGTGTTGATCATCAAGGAGGTATTTTTGAGATAATTATAGATTTGTTTGCAAGGAAACTCTGAACGATATTTCAACTGTCGCACTCCGTGCCACACTCAGGTCAATAATGACCAATTGTGATGCCCGTTGGGGAAAGAGTTTGTCCCTTACCCATTATGACCCTGTCTAAGTGTTGTAATTAATTACTTACTGTGCTGTTACATACAAACCATCCTGTGGATTTGGTGAATCCCATTAACTTGTCGATTGGTGCGCTGGAAAGTTCGTCTAGGTCTCGGAAGAAGTGTCTCCCTAGGAATCTGTGCCTAGTGTGCTGTGGACTTGGGCAGTGGCATAAGAAGTGGGTAGTATCCTCCAGAGCTTCCTCATCACCGCAGCCTCTACAAAGTTCTTCTTCCGTCAGGCGCATTTTCTTCATATGGTAGCTAGTTCTGAAACAGCTGTCGAACCTTGTCTTGCTAATTCGTCCGCTTTCTCGTTGCCTTCAATGCCTTCATGTCCCGGCACCCAGCAGAGCGATACCTTGTACTGAGTGCCAAGAGCCTTGAGTTCTTCGCGACAGCATTTCACAAGCTTGGATTTTATTTCTGGTGCAGTTAAGGCTTTTATTGTTGCCTGGCTGTCGATAAAGAAGGTAATACCTTCAGGTGGTATTGCCCTTACCACAGACTCATGAGCTGCTGTTGTCACTGCCAGGACCTCTGCTTGGAAGACACAACTGTGGTCGGGAAGGCGTACCGATTTTGATATGCGCAGCGTTTCGGAGAAGGCGCCATTTTAGATCCGTCTGTAACCACGGCTACGGATTGCGTGTTAGGTACGAGCCCGTCTCTCCATTCTTCCCTACTGGGATAGGTGCTCGAGAAAGGTCTTGTAAATTCTAAGTATGGTGTGATGTAGTCCGTGATAGGTATACACAACCAAAGTATTTCTGTAGGATCGACGAGTGACCCGTTGCATTCGGTTTCCATTTTACTGATTGGTAGATTGTCATGGCACTAATGACTGCTGATGATTTAATAAATATGATTGAGGATAGCCTCATGCCTCAAGTCCTTCGGTTGCAGTTGTTCTCAACGCACTGGTGGTGCCGATGCACGCTGGTCTTTGAACTTTTGTAAAAGCATTTAGGTAGGTGACTTTATTAGTTGCCGGCCACCATACGAGACTGCCATAGGTCAGTATAGGTCTAACTATAGCCGTGTACATCCAGAGTTTTATTTCGGGAGATGGTCCCCAGGTTGTTTCCAAAAAATCTGCTCCAGGAGTAAAATGTTATTGTGGCTTTTTTGATTCCTTCGACTCATAAATGTCCTTGTGACCCTGTCTGTATCCACACGATATTCTCGAGAAGCAGTTTACGGATTTTTATACCGGTTTAATTTTAATTTTCAACAATAGCTTGTTTTCACTTTAAAGCAAGAAAATTATTTTTAACAAACTCATCCTTGATTCATATTAGTTATAAAAAAATTCAGTCGCGTCACTTTTTCGCTCCGTTTTTGAGATGCTTGTATGCTAGTAATAATTTAATACTTTCTATCTTTAAAATTGCTAAAATACTTACATAATCGTTTTCGTTTTATTTTGCAGGAGAAAAGCCGCATAAATGCCAAGTTTGTGGGAAAGCGTTTAGTCAGAGCTCAAACCTTATTACACATTCTCGAAAACACACTGGTTACAAGCCGTTCTCGTGCAAACTGTGCCATAAATCGTTTCAACGAAAAGTAGATTTAAGAAGACATAAGGAAACACAACACACGGATTTAAGACCGCTTATAGAAAGAAGTCTTCCTAAGCCTAATTTTGCAAGTCCCGATAATAATGAGTCATCAGGAATGAATTCATCTATATCTTCGATAAATTGTCAAAAGGTGTCTTTAATTGTGTAACAACAATGTGCAATAAACTGTCTGTTATTTATGTGAAAATTCTTGTTAATTTAATTCATAGAAGAGCAACACAGTAAGCAAAAACTGTACTAAAATCATCAAATGTTGTACCTACCTATAATAATAAATATTACATTTACTCATATTGAGGGCATCTAATATTTTAAAATGAGCCTGAAAAATAATATGATATTATATTCCTCTGATGCCAAATCATAAACTTTAGTTTACTGAACTATGAGTAATGCTTATATCGCAAACAGATATATAACATTTTTTACGTTCTTGCTTTCCAAGGGTTACTACACATATTTGATATTATATTCCAAAGATCTAGGATTAATTTATTTAATGTTAATTTTTAGTATAATTAAGTATTTTATGTTAAAATAAATTTTAAATTTGACTCAATCCTAAAACGACGAATCTTTTTATATTTGCAAAAAGAAATTATATCAATTTAGTCGTTGTACAATGCACACGCTTTATCACACCTACTTGATAGGGTGCTGTTGCTGTTGGTTTTATGAAATCCGACATTCTTACATGACTCGGATTACGGATTATAAAAATAATAATAAATGTTCGCGCAACAGGTCTGTGGGCCCAATGTCTAGCTTCTCACAATCATTCGTTTTGTGTGAGTTTTAAATTTTGTGGGATGAATGGAAGGGATCTAAAATTTTTATGCCGAGTCCAAACGGCTAAATGAGAAGCTCTTTCATGAAAGTTTTACTCTCGGATGTTTGTCAGATGTTCACGAGAGGTGGCGCATTGGAAAAAAACCTTAAGATGTAATTTGGCTCTTTCGGGATTCGAACCAGGGACTCCTCGCTTAGTCCAACAGACTAACAACTAAGCCACTACGCCTACTACTACGGATTACGAAATTGAGACGAAATCGTTGGCTACTATCGCGCGAACGATTGTCGTTCTCAGAGTTTTGGAATGAGTGCTCAGCTTTAAAAACTATTAAAGCTTCCACTTTTTACCAAAGTTATGGCATTTATCTGAAGAAAAATGTCTCTCACAACTATTTGCTTGCTGCTTCGATTTCGATGTAACATGCTGATAAGCTTTTTGGTCCAGTATTAACTTAGTTCATAGTGATAAAATTCTTTTTATTTTCCGCCTTTACCCAAATTCTGAATTTTTTCTATAATATTTATTGCAAAAGCAACTCTGTCTGTACATTATCTTTTCACGACTAAACCTCTGAGCCAATCGTAATTTCATTTGACAAAGATTAAGTCTGCGACCTGACCTGAAGAAAAATATGAGCAAAGCTTGGTCAAAATTTAACAACGGAGCGTTACCATTGCACATATTATACCAAACAAAAAACATTAAAAATACAGCCCAAATTTTCTATCCTGGGTATTGGCCAAAAAGTGACTTTGTTAAGTGTGGCAAATCTGGAGGCAAAATTAAAATAAATTTTCAGAACAATCACACGTAAAAAAGTAAATAAATAAATTGCCCATTTACGGTAGGTATGGACATTACTATACGCGGCCAGATCCGCGGTGCAACAACTAGTCTGTATAACAAGCTGGGGCCTGTACCACAAAACTACAAGTCTTGTACAACAGGCGAGTTTTAACAATTAACAATGGTTTTTGTACCACAATTTAACAATTAACAATGGTTTTTGTACCACAATTTAACAATTAACAATTGTTCAAGCAAACTTTAACAAGTTGGAAATTCTAAATTTCCCCACTCTGTACGACAAAGCTAGAAGTTTAGACAAAATTTAACAAACCATTGTTGTAAAGATAGAAAAACTTAACGTGTGAATTGAAAACTGTTAAGTGGTTACAAGTCAGATTTTATGTGCTTTCAAATTGGAATTTGAATCTATAATCTTCTTTAAATATTATCTTAATTATTCTATTCTCATTGGAGTTCCAATTTTGAGAGTGACCCTTTATATGAATGTGTAAATCAAATGACATGCACTGTAATAGTACTCATAACATTTTGTTTTGACTTTAGTCATAATAAGACAATCGGCCCTAGCCAGGTATCCGTCGGAACGGAAAATTCTCCGATTTTATACGATTCGGAGGATTTTCGCTTCGAGGTATTCTTCGGAACATCTATTCGGAATATTTCTCCGACATTTTGTAACGCATATCGGCGAATTACGTTGAAGTGCGATGAAGTGCATTTTTTTCTTCAATTTTTGACAGCTAGGTTCCGATATCCTCCGACAGAAATTGGTTGCGGAATTTGTTTACGATTTGGATTTGAGTTTCCGACAAAGTATGCGTTGCGGAGAATTTTCCGTTCCGACGGATACCTCGCTAGGGCCGAATGTTTTTCTTATTCAGATAAAAGTGATGAAGATCAACATGAACAACGTCGCCGAGATTTGCCGAGAAATTCCGCATTTTAAATAGTGTAGTGGATTATCTTGTTGAAAGGCTGGCTTACCTATAAATTAGTGTCACCAACAAACCGAAACAAATCAACATTTCTTTAATAAAACCTTTCATTAAAAGCAGCAAAAGTAACGGTTTTTTAATCTATGTTCATAAGCACCCTTTGCTTGACAGCTAAGCTAATTTGCTTGCGCATCGGCTAGCCGTCACGGAAGCACTTGTACAAATGACTTGTACAAAGAAGGGAAATTTCCATATTTAACAAGTGGTATAGTGGTACCTACTATAATTTGTGGTACAGTAATTCTAGTGACGGGTTAAATCAGCATATTTAACCACGTGATCATAAAAAATGTCTTGTACTTCAATGGGCATGAGCAGTAGTCTCTTTTCAGCGCACACATTCAGGTTGAACACATTTTCACCTACGTGAAGTTGGCCCGCACTTTTTCTAGAATGAAAAACGTGGAATGCAGTTCGATAGACATTCGTTTGTAGTTGTTTGTAGTGAATTTTTTTTCGTTTGTAGTTTTACCGTTAAAAAGTTAGGACCATTAGAAAAAAATTTCCGCCCGCACTTCTGAGCTTTTGAAATAAAATCTAGCCAGTTGCAATCGAAATCGTTTGTAGTTGTTTGTAGTGAAATTCTTTTTTCCCAAAAATGTCTCATTTCGGAGATATTATGACATTTGTGTTTGCACCTATAACTATGAAATTCCAACAGTGAGAAATTATTTAAGACCATTAATGCATAAAGCATATCCCAACTTAAATAACTGCATTCAAAATATCAAAATCCACCCAACCGTAACTTAATAAAACGCAATCAAAGTCAAAAAGTGCATATTTTTAAAGTTGCGCCCATATATCAATTTCCCAACAACTACAAACAACGGTAAATACATTTTCGCAAACCAGTCAACCGTGTCCATCCATATGAGTCACTATTTGTCAATTAGCGACAACAACCAATGAATAAAGCCCGATTTTATCCAACAAATTTTTCTATTCCTTTAAAGAACATTAAAAAACAACCCCTTTCGAACAAATTATAGCAACAAAAACATAATGTTCGCTAAGTCTGTATATCTGGCTATCTAATACAATTCAAATTTTATGATTTTATCACAAAGAAAAGGATTTAGATGCAACTTAAGCAAACAGTAGCTCGTCATATAAACTCACATGAATATTTCGATTACTAAGCAACTTAAAATAGTGAAATCTATTTTTTTCTAATGCTTTTTATTAGATCTTTCTAATGGAATAAAAAAAAGTGAGATTTTATCAATAGATAATGATTTATTCAAAATTTAAGAAAACGGTTGAAATCGTCCGCGCAACCCGATTTAAGGGGACGGATATTTCAAATGCTAGACAACTACAAACGATAAAAACCAGTTATTTGTTAGAAGGCATGTATGCTCTATCTAATGAAACCAAAAATACTAAATTTGTATCAATAGAAAAGAATTTATATGCAATTTAAGCAGACGAAATTAAACTGCGTTATCTCCGAAACCGGTCCAAGTCAAGGGATGAAATCTTCTATTTTTGATAGTAATCCACTCCATCAATCTAATAAATCACAAATTGTATCCATCAGCCTAACGGTTTATGATTTATTTGAAATTTAAGCAAACTTGAAACTTAATTTTTTTTGTGAAGTTGGCCCGCACTTTTTCTAGAATGAAAAACGTGGAAAGCAGTTCGATAGACATTCGTTCGTAGAGGTTTGTAGTGACATTTTTTTCGTTTGTAGTTAAACCGTTATAAAGTTAGAACCATTTAAAAAAAATTTCCACAATTCCTTAAAACCGCGTTATCTCTGAAACCGTACCAAGTAAAGCGATAAACTGTTTTGTTTTCAAAAGTGTTTCACTTCACTGATCTAATAACACACAAACTATATCTATTGACCTAACGGTTTATGATTTATAAGAGATTTAAGCGAAATTTTACCTTCCAACTTTCAGTGTCCATAACTCAAAAACCGTTTAACTACAAACGATGAAATTTTGAATTTATATTTTATGCACCTTTTCCTATCTGCTGCATAAAATAGAAGACTGTGCGCACTACAGGTCATATTTTATTTCAAATTTAAGGGAAGCCTAAAATGACCTTGACTGCCCATTTTTTAAGCGGTTCCATATTTCCATTGCTAACAAACTCTGGAAGTTGAAATATGTTTTTTTCCAATGAAACTACCCATCCCTTTCTAATAAAGTCAACAAAAATCATTTTCAACTAACGGTTTAAGTTTTTTACACGATTTAATTTTCGATAAATTCGGTTTTTAAGCCTATTTAAGCACCCCGATAACTCAAAAACTGTTTAACTACAAACGATGAAATTACACATTTCTAATCTATGCTTTATCTCTAATCGATACTATCAATTAAAAGAAAATCCCCTTTACTGGACACTTTTTATTTGCAATTTAGGGAGCCCGAAATGTTCTGAACTGCCCATATTTAAGCGGTCCGATATTTCCATTGTTAGGAAGTTCTGAAGGTTGAAGTAAATTTTTTTGCAATGAAACTAGCCACCCCTTTCGAACAAAAGCAACAAAAATCTTTTTCCACTAACGATTAAAGATTTACGCTTTGTATTAGAAAAGTGCTTTCGAACTTTAAGTCCCAATAGTATGGTCAGTCGAACAGCTTCCCTTAAATTGCAAATAAAAAGTGTCCAGTAAAGGGGATTTTCTTTTAATTGATAGTATCGATTAGAGATAAAGCATAGATTAGAAATGTGTAATTTCATCGTTTGTAGTTAAACAGTTTTTGAGTTATCGGGGTGCTTAAATAGGCTTAAAAACCGAATTTATCGAAAATTAAATCGTGTAAAAAACTTAAACCGTTAGTTGAAAATGATTTTTGTTGACTTTATTAGAAAGGGATGGGTAGTTTCATTGGAAAAAAACATATTTCAACTTCCAGAGTTTGTTAGCAATGGAAATATGGAACCGCTTAAAAAATGGGCAGTCAAGGTCATTTTAGGCTTCCCTTAAATTTGAAATAAAATATGACCTGTAGTGCGCACAGTCTTCTATTTTATGCAGCAGATAGGAAAAGGTGCATAAAATATAAATTCAAAATTTCATCGTTTGTAGTTAAACGGTTTTTGAGTTATGGACACTGAAAGTTGGAAGGTAAAATTTCGCTTAAATCTCTTATAAATCATAAACCGTTAGGTCAATAGATATAGTTTGTGTGTTATTAGATCAGTGAAGTGAAACACTTTTGAAAACAAAACAGTTTATCGCTTTACTTGGTACGGTTTCAGAGATAACGCGGTTTTAAGGAATTGTGGAAATTTTTTTTAAATGGTTCTAACTTTATAACGGTTTAACTACAAACGAAAAAAATGTCACTACAAACCTCTACGAACGAATGTCTATCGAACTGCTTTCCACGTTTTTCATTCTAGAAAAAGTGCGGGCCAACTTCACAAAAAAAATTAAGTTTCAAGTTTGCTTAAATTTCAAATAAATCATAAACCGTTAGGCTGATGGATACAATTTGTGATTTATTAGATTGATGGAGTGGATTACTATCAAAAATAGAAGATTTCATCCCTTGACTTGGACCGGTTTCGGAGATAACGCAGTTTAATTTCGTCTGCTTAAATTGCATATAAATTCTTTTCTATTGATACAAATTTAGTATTTTTGGTTTCATTAGATAGAGCATACATGCCTTCTAACAAATAACTGGTTTTTATCGTTTGTAGTTGTCTAGCATTTGAAATATCCGTCCCCTTAAATCGGGTTGCGCGGACGATTTCAACCGTTTTCTTAAATTTTGAATAAATCATTATCTATTGATAAAATCTCACTTTTTTTTATTCCATTAGAAAGATCTAATAAAAAGCATTAGAAAAAAATAGATTTCACTATTTTAAGTTGCTTAGTAATCGAAATATTCATGTGAGTTTATATGACGAGCTACTGTTTGCTTAAGTTGCATCTAAATCCTTTTCTTTGTGATAAAATCATAAAATTTGAATTGTATTAGATAGCCAGATATACAGACTTAGCGAACATTATGTTTTTGTTGCTATAATTTGTTCGAAAGGGGTTGTTTTTTAATGTTCTTTAAAGGAATAGAAAAATTTGTTGGATAAAATCGGGCTTTATTCATTGGTTGTTGTCGCTAATTGACAAATAGTGACTCATATGGATGGACACGGTTGACTGGTTTGCGAAAATGTATTTACCGTTGTTTGTAGTTGTTGGGAAATTGATATATGGGCGCAACTTTAAAAATATGCACTTTTTGACTTTGATTGCGTTTTATTAAGTTACGGTTGGGTGGATTTTGATATTTTGAATGCAGTTATTTAAGTTGGGATATGCTTTATGCATTAATGGTCTTAAATAATTTCTCACTGTTGGAATTTCATAGTTATAGGTGCAAACACAAATGTCATAATATCTCCGAAATGAGACATTTTTGGGAAAAAAGAATTTCACTACAAACAACTACAAACGATTTCGATTGCAACTGGCTAGATTTTATTTCAAAAGCTCAGAAGTGCGGGCGGAAATTTTTTTCTAATGGTCCTAACTTTTTAACGGTAAAACTACAAACGAAAAAAAATTCACTACAAACAACTACAAACGAATGTCTATCGAACTGCATTCCACGTTTTTCATTCTAGAAAAAGTGCGGGCCAACTTCACGTAGGTCACATTTTCAGGTGTTGTTCATGCTCATGGGGAAAAGTTTGGAAATCGGCTGGTGGGCGTGGGATTTGTGTGTCAAGTTGTTTCATTCGTGTTGCTTCCTTTTCGTCGACATTTGAGGTGGGTAGGAGGGAAATAACGGAACTTTGCATAAATCTTTTTTGTATAGACATTTTAGTAGTTATTCAAATGATATTTTTATTGTCTTTGTTTTTGATAACTTCCAAGGGAAGGAACACATTTATAAAAAAAACTGTTGGAAGTAGGTATTTCGATGAAAATACGTTTTGTCTTAAAGCAACAGGCGGGTGAAGCCAGGCGAGCACGGGTCAGCTAGTCGTCGATAAAAATAGTAATAGTACTTTGCTTTACTAAGAAAATGATACATAGGTACCTATTGGTACTTATTCGTTATTTTGTTCAATTGCGAACATCCGTCAGTGAGTTGCGCAACATTTAGGACTTTAGCAAAGCTATAGCTTTGAAATATGTAGGGTGATGGCACCTAAGTTCAGCCCTCTCCAGTAGTCAGCCACTGACATACAAAGTACAGCGCAGTAGTAAATTCTTTTGCCTTTTTTTCAAAACAAAAAATTGTAGTCTCTTGCCTAACATTTCTTCTCTCTGAGTTCAAAAAATTGGCACAATCCAGCTTCTACGTCGCGAGTAAAAAATATAAGTCTGCGTACAGTTTTCTGAGTGCAGGATACGAGTGGTAGGTATACAAAAAAAAAGAATTAGTGGAAGTGAATTTATAAAAGGGATACAATTAAGAATATACTGAAAGTATGTTCATTTTATGATTATTGTTATGTTACTGATACTTTATTAATCTTGTTTTTTAACTTAAAATGTCAAAAAAGTTTTTTGTTAAATAATTAAGAGGGGGGCTGACCTTATGAGCCATTATTTTTATGATTATCCTAGCCTCAGCCCCCCCGGCTGACTACTGAAAACACCTAATTTTTTTATTTTTTTTTATCTGGGTATGCAAAATGAATGGAAATTTAATTCTCTTTTAATTCTCTCAAAAAAATCAAAAAATTACCTTTGTTTTCCAGTAGTCAGCCCCCTGTTCATATAATAAAGAAATGGGTGGCTGACTATAAAAGACATGTTTCCTAAGCTCAGCCGTATGTTAATAGACAAATTGGTGGTAGTTAACCATTTCCAAATATATTTAAATCAGGTATTTTCAAAAATTGGATGTTTTTACTAAAACAAATAAACGTATTTTTCATCAATACTCGGAATAGCACTAGTTGAAGCTTTAAATGACATACTTACAAATAAGTGGTCATTAAGAAAAGCTAGTCGGGAGTTTTAAGTCCCAACAGGCAGTCTTTAAGACCGCATACATCGCAGAGTTGTCTAAATGCCTATAGAAAAATGGGACCCGAGATCGCCCTGAACTATCTCTTAGATTGGCTGAGCGACTTTCAAAAGGACGAGGTATCGTCAGTGAAGAATCAATAAGAAAGTGTTTCCGAGAGTTTAACGAACGTTTGGAGGAAATAAAGTACATATTTTCGAAGATGCGTCCAGCATTTTTTATGGCGATGAAACGTCTTTCTGACTATCACAAATTAGATGTTGTTTTGGCTCAGAATGGCTGGAAAAACCTTTATAAGGTCAGTTGGAAACGAAAAGAAGACAATCACTGCCCTGCTTTTTAAAAACATCTTTACTATCCAGATTTGTTTCCAAAATCAGGAAACATGGAAAGAATTCTTCAATAAAAAAGAACAAGAAAAAGTAAAAAAAAGCTAAGGATATTGAATTTAGGAAACTAAATCTGCTGGAAAAACGGTTGGAAGCTGAAAACAAGAAACTGACTGGAAGGGCAAGGCAGATCAAAAAAAGAATGTCCAAAATCCGATGCTCCAATCGCGACGAGGAGCTGATTTTCGATGTTTAAGACAACTATTCAAAGAATATTGGCTGTGATTGGTGTACAATATTTATTTTTTATGTTTCTAGGAGCAGTGGCTTAGTGTGTTGGACCACTAAGCTATGGGCCCCGGTTCGATTCCCAAAAGAACCTAATTTCATCTTAAGGCTTTTTTCTACTGCGCCACCTCTCGCGAACGTCTGACAAACATCCGAGAGTAAAAACCATCATAAGAGAGATTCTCAATTAGCCGTTTGGACTCGGCGTAAAATTATAGATCCCTTCCATTCGTCCAAAAAATAAAAAACAAAACTCACACAAGTGAGAAGCTAGGCCTAGGTTCCCATAGACCTGTTGCGACTATTTTTCTATTTTAAACACATATTATTTATGTTGTTTTTTTGTTTTTCTTTGTGTTACTTAACAACTGTTTAGTAACAATACCAACTCAAATGATGCAATTTTGAGCCAAATATAAATGAAGCCATATGAGTGCAAAAAAGTTCCTTTTGATATTTTTTACGATTTAATTAATGAATTTTTTTTTTAACGATGAAAATGTGGAAATGGTAATTGGGGCTGACTACTGGATACTTGCGAGGCCGACTACTGGAGTTGAGGGGGCTGACTACTCCAAAATCATACCCTTTTCACTTATTTTGCAAATGGTTTGCATTAGTTAGCTCATATCCCTAATAAGCCTAGTATTTTCCAATCCACAGACTTTAAACAATTAGAAAAACCAAATACTTGATTAAATAGTTGAAAAATTGATTTTTAGGGAACAATCAAACACCAAAAAAAAGTTAAGGGGCCGACTACTGGTGCCATCACCCTATATTACCTACTCGGTGTCCTTCGGGATACCTATTTGATTGTTTTTATATCAACTTCAATGATCTCACACAACATTAATTTAAAATACCCCATATAGATTCCAGACAATGATGCAATACAATATAAGACAAAAGGTACCTATAACTGCGAAAAAAAAAAGAATTCGGCTACCCGTTTTGTACCAACAATAAGAAACAACAATAAGAATTCATGCGTCGCTGAACAAAACACAAACAGCTTAAGCAAACTGGGTTCATCAAGGAATGTGAACTAGCCACTAATAGATACTAAAAAATGTTGGAAAAATGCATTATTGCTCATTATCGATGACATTCGTTAAGCTGGGTATAACTGTGGATGTACCTACTTTTTTAACACTCAAAATATAGGAAGCTAAAAGATTAATTAAGGTTACTTAGGGTGCATCTTAAACAATTTTAATCATCCACTGTTCTGTAAATACATCCATGACACTTTACACATTTGATTTGTGATCCTGCGTACAAACGGATTTCTCTGCCCTATCTCAGCAGGCAAACGGAAGCTTCTGCAGCCGTACGCCTCAAAGCTACTTCACAATGGACCAGTAAAACAACTGGACATGCTGCTATCCTGATCCTGAACGATTTTAATAACCTTCCAGGAAACATCGACTACACCACACCAATATTACAGTTCGATAAAAACTTAAAGGCCTAGGTCTCCATTCCCACTAAATCTTTCTGGGAGGAGGAAGCATTTATGGATTGTGATTTGATCCATTTCTACACAGATGGTTCGAAAACTGTGGACGGTGTTGGTGATGGTGTCTTCTCCGATAGACTGAATCTTAGTCTCTCCTTCCGTTTTCCTGATCAATGTTGCGGTTTTCAGGTGGTAAATAATGGCGATAAAATAGGTCTTATCTTGGCTGAAAGAAAACGTGATATCTGCTAAAGATATCCGTAACAGGTCAGAAAGTCAATGTCAGCTTGTTTCGTATTATATTGACGGTCTCCAAACAAATGCAATCGATACCATTTTATTTTGACTTATGAATGAACATTTTAATGCAATCAAAAAAGTTTTTGATCGCTGTGAAAATATGAACCAAATGAAAGGTGAGTTTCCTTTGTTACGAACGATAAAAATTAACAACGAACTTACTTGTTCTACACAATAGAAGGCAACAAAACAAGTGTGCATTATGGTTATTATTGAAAAAATGTCCACGTGGAGAAACATGATTCGGTGAGCTTGAAGGAGAACCTTTGTAATAGATTGGTTTGGCACTGGCAGTCGATATGAATAAATTTAAATTTAACAGAAGGGAATTTAGGCAGCCTCGTTTTATCTAGAAATAATGCGGCACCTCTCTTGTATAAATTGAGACTAAGAGTAGGTATAACTTTTTTGAAAAGTAAGTGTGGCTAAGTACATATTTCTTCTTATCACTTTTTTAAGAAACTTCTGCTGTCGATCAGAACTATATCCATATATGAATTGTTTATTAAAAATGTTAAACTATCGTTATTTAAAACCATTTATGGGCGATTTCTTGGTAAATTTAAATACCTATTTTTTTTTTAAATTATTATTTTTTTTTTTTTAATGGCTAATTTAGCTTAAGTAACTGTAACTTGCTTCCAATTTTATTCTTGTTTTTTAAATTTGTATTTAAAAATTGTTTCACTAGGGTCAGCCCACCCAAATAATTGCATCTTGTAGATACTGTTAAGCACTATGAAGTGCCAATAATCACTATTTTCTTATTTATCAATTTGTAAAATACAGAATGTCTCATTTTTCTAATCTATTATGCTTGTTCCATTAATGTTTTAAATTTTGATGTACATATTCATAATAGTTTTTCAAGAAATAAATAACGCAGTAAATATAAAATAAACATATTTGTTACTATACTGCTAAGTAATACGTATCCACGGACAGTAAAATAGAGAGAGACATAGGAAAGCTGTCAGTCTATTTCATACTTATTTATGCCCTAGGCCTAGCTTCCCACCGCCATTCGTTTTGTGTGAGTTTTTGAGAAGCCTTTTCATGACAGTTTTGCTGTCGGATGTTTGTCAGACATTCGCGAGAGGTGGCGTAGTGGAAAAAAAGCTTAAGATGTAATTTGGTTCTTTCGGGATTCGAACCGGGAACCCCTCGCTTAGAAGTCCAACACACTAACCACTAAGCCACTGCGCCGACAACATATTTTGAAATTTCAGAAGTATAAAAATCTGCTCTCCCAAACCCACGCGACTTATTCGCAGCGACAGCGACGACGACTATTTGACGACTTTGAATGCGACAAGGAAATTCGCAAGCCTGCCCAGAACGAAGCGTCGCGTCAGTATGTGTCAGTGACAATTTTTTCTCTGTATCTAAAAACAAACGAAAACTGAAAATGTAGGTTTGTATTTCTGTATTACAGTTTACATCAACGCAATTCCTTAACCAATATTTGTTTTTAGTCAACGGAAAACAATATGGTTCATGACAAAAATTTTGAAAGAAAAGAATTTGGGAAATTTCATGTATATTGCAAGTTACCTCCTGATGCAAGCAAAGAAATGTCAAAAATATGACCTAAGCTGGTCTCCGGAGTGCAGTTTAAATTAAATCGGATTAAACGCTGTCGTTTAAAAAACTGGTCTTATGTTTGGGTTTAACGACTGAATATTTTGGACTTTGTTTTAATTTATAGGTTAAACTGTAACCTTTAACCCGGATTAAAGAGTAATTTTTGACAAATATGAAGGCATAGAAATCTTTTATTTGCTCATTTGTTGTAGCGTTTTGGAGATCCGAATACCATGGCAACTATGTACCTGCAGCAAATGGCTATGCTTCCCGTATTATTACCAAATATGCCCTCCTTTTTTATCATGGCGTTAAAGTCACCCAATACTATATTTATGTAGTCATTCTCCATTTTTTGATTTCTAGAGTCTTAAAAAATTGATTGCATCTCAAAAATTTGTCCGCTGCCGCCGAAAGTAAGACAAAAATACCCCTCCACCCTCTCTCGTTCGATACCACCAAGGGCATTCCTAAAGGGTTGGTTACCCATAATCACCAGTCGAGGTACAAGGCCCCAGCGAAGCTATTGTGAGAGCCCTTCCGCTCACATGAAGGCATTCGCATCACTTCCCTTGGACTACAAATAAGGAAAGATTTTAACAATTAATTTTAGTTAAAAAGAAAAATACTTTTAAAAGACAAACAATTTGATATAGTTAATGCGTTATGTAATCACGAATCTCTACTAATGTTCGGCTGCACCAAAAAAGGCATTTGCTCTGTTCAATTTTCTTACACAGTTAAGCTGGATTATTATAATGATTGGAATAGAGTTAGAGATACCCCGTTCCACTTGTGCAGCGTCTCCAGACTGAGGTCATCACTTAATGATTTCTGTTCTAATATTCAAAAGAGCACTCGGAAACCGTTCATATTATTGTTGATCGGATGAAGTAAACTATAAAAATGGAGCAACAGCGCAGTCATACTCGATAACCTGTCACATAAGTTTAAAAATATGACCTGTGACAATTTACTTGAAAGGGGTACGAATTTTATGACTTCTTGCGGACAAATGTAATATTGTTTGCAGCTGGGGAATTCAAAGGTCTTTAAGGAATTCTTTTAAAAAGGGTATAGACGTGCGAATGCTAGAAATGTGTCCATCGGGATACTTGACGTAATTGAAAAGGGGATATAACTCCAAACATAAGGTCTACATTATGCATGGCTCTAAAATATGATATGCGACACCATATTTAATATACTAAAAGCTCTCATAGAAAATGGAAACTTCAATCAATACCTAACATTTCATAATATATCTAATAGTTTTTAACTAAAAGAGCACAACGTTATACTCGAATGTATACATAAGCTAGGTATGCTCTGTGTACGCCTGATGTGTATCGAACTAACCTATTGAACTTGACGGAATAAAATGGTTCTTTCATTTTGAATTGGGTACCAGCTAAAGCAAATATTAAAAATATATTCCACTATGCAGTAGATATTTCATTTTCCCAACAGTCACAGATAGATTGACGTCTAGACATTTATAATCACGTGTATTAAGCTGCCTTTTCAAATTTGAAAAATAATCTCTAGGCTCCACAAATATAAATGAAAGTTATTGTAAAAAGGAATTATAAGGAAATGAATGATATATAAGTATACTAGCGCACCTGACAGACGTTGTCCTGCATGCTTTTTTAAGCCACGTATGATTAATATACCTAATTAGCTTGTAAATCGGGAAATATGCTTTCAATCAAAGCATCTTTCGTATTTACCATGTTGCAGAAGTTGTCCGGCAATTTGATGCATTGTGTGTCTCCATGCAATGGTATTGCTCCATTTCCAATGTTGAGCAATTGCTCGGAGAATGATAGTGCCAATGAATCTTTTTGTAGTTGAACTCTTACATTTGTGTTAAGACGTAATGTACAGACATATCGCCATAGATATGATTATTTTATACATGCGTTAATTTCGTCCGCATATGTAGCGCGTGGAATGACCGGCAATGTCTGTCTAAAATCACCGGACAGCAGCAGTAAAGCACCACCGAAAAGCCTGGTGTTATTATTTAGATCTTTCATCATTCTATCGAGAGCTTCAAGTGAGAGCTTGTGTGCCATAGTGCATTCATCCAAGATAATTATTTTGCATTTTTGCAAAAAAAAAAAAAAACGGTTCTAAAATACCCACAATTTGCTGTTCCTCATCACCCATGAAGTAAATTTGGAGAAATTTTGAATCGGTATTAGGCATCGGCATTAAAGAACCAATTTGATGATACACTTGGCCCTGAATCTTAAACGTTGATTGAAAATTGCGACCATCCACGTTCTGAACGATTTTTGTTTCTCCAAATGAGGTCATTTGAAATTGAATTTGCGAATTTTACGCAAAAAAAATTTGGATTGTGATGTATCTCCAGCCAATAGTGCTTTCAATGGTTCTGGCGGCGAATTAAATGGTGGCAATACAACTTTTCCAGACGCGCAGCAGAAACCGGCCGATTCAGCTTTGTATTTAAGTGCATGACAGTTTTGTGAATTGACGAATAGTCGATGTCCGACTCATATTCAAACGCAAGGCGAAGAAGTGATGCACGTGTCAATGCGCGATACAGTTGCAAACGCTGTTGTTCACGTGTTCTGAATTTATCGGTGACTCTTTGACGGGCCAGTCTTTTTCTTAATTCATTGACTCGAAGACGTTCGTTGCATTGCTCTTGATTTTCATTTACACGTTTGATTACAGCCTGGTTTTTTAAATTTTCATTGTACGTCAATTTATCTTCTGCCGATCTATTTAACCGACGGTTCTGGACTATTTGTGAATTCGGAGTACGGCGACCAATATTTCCTCCTCGTTTCCGAAGACGTGGCATTGTTGTATGTATATGTGAATATAATACACTTAATATTCACTGAAATGCGACACCGGAAATATCAAAAGGCTCCGTACAAAAAGGCGTTTTTTTTTACAATTTTGTTTTTTAATAATACATCGATTTTTGGGGCACTGTGTTTGTATGTTCCGTATGAACAGTGGAGTGTGATATTGCTACAACTTTTTTTGTCTTACACATATATTCCAAATAAATATATCAATTTTGTATTTTACTTAATAACTCGCAGTCACGATTCGGTTGCTTTTGAAATACATATAAGATTTTGAATGTAATTTTTGTATGGGCGGTGCCACACCCCTTTGTCCAATTTTGACCAATCTTCACAGGAATACTCCTGGGCCAATACCTAAGATTATGTGTAAATTTGAACTCGATAGATTCGGTGGTTTTCAAGATATAACATTTTGAATGTTATTTTTGTATGGGCGGTACCACGCCCCTTTGTCCAATTTTAACCAATCGGCTTCTAAACCATCCAGGGCGCCACCCAAACGCATACAAAAAAATTTATTCAAATCGGTCCAGCCGTTTAGGAGGAGTTCAGTGACATACACACGTACAGTAGAATTATATATATAAAGAAGAAGTATATGTGCTTGTGCATAAACTAGATTTTAGTATGTTTATGCATAGGTGCGTAGGTTCGTATTAACAAAATTAGTTTCAAAACCACTTATTATATTTCATTGAATTGACAAAATCTTCATTTTAACTTTTCAAACATTTCACTTAATCGATTACTTGAAATGCTATTAAAGCGTGGCAGATACTTCGAAAGAAAGAAACTGGAATGGGAAAATACAAATCATAGAAATCCTTCCGGGTCGAACCATTAAGTTCAAACCACCAATCGACATAATTTCTTAACCCGCGTGGTATACCAAACCATTGTTGCCCGGACGAACTTACGTAAATCGGCCTAGTCGCCAGTATATCGGCTAGGTATATAGATTGTCATGACGTATTATTACGTTGTCATCGATACTTAAATCCTATATCCGTCGCATTGCTGCAATTTGTTTCTCGTTTGCAACATAAAGCAACATGTTGATGGATCTGTCGAGCCCATTGCCTAAGATGATTAATAGGCACATCCATGAGATAGGCACCCGCAAATAGTTGATCGTGTTCAGTGTTTAGTCCATCTCTCTATCAGAGAGTTCCGGTTGTAGGAAAGGAAGTCATCCCAAGCAATAACCGCTGGGTCATACAGCTACAGCTAGGCAACTTCACTATCACACTTTGTAGATGATTTTGCTGTGAACGAGATTCACACAGTAGGACAGTTCATCGGTCGATGGATCGCATGTCCCACCTAAGCCCAAGCACAGTTATATTTATGTTCCCCAGCAAGAAACGCTATCAGAATTTCAAGTCAGAATTAGAAGTTTTGAAACGTCCAGCGAAGAGAATTTTATCCACAATGGCAATAGTAGGTATAGTCAACAGTTACCGTGGAAATATAATACACTCCAAAATTCTTGTCCTTGGAGCCGATGCTCTTTGGTGCTCCTAGTATATGTCGGAATTTTCTTTTACCTTGTAGACGTCGACATGTTCGCCAAGTTGACCGACATATTCCATATGGCCAAGCGCTGATTATTCCCGCATGTACGCAATGTACTGTCCTTGTAATTTATCATCACTAGCAGTTCTAGTTCTATGCAGTTAAATTGTCAACACCTTGATAGGAGTCCCCTCGCATCGGCGCGTTCCTATGAAAGCACATGCGGACCATGAAAGTCTCTAAAATCATCTTGAGGTGCTTCTTCCGGAGTCGAAAATTTCCGAATGAGATTATCAAAATTTGGTGCATACTCGGACACTTGAGCACTAAAATTGCTTATAAGAAGCGATGAGAATACTTTTGTTGAGCATGTGGTTCTTCCTCTCTACAACGGATAACTTCACTTAAGATGGCCAGTCCCAAAATATCGGATCCTATGAGTACGTCTACAAAACCATAGTGGTATCAGATAGTTGACGATCTGCTGCTTGTTGCCACTGCTTCACCTCTCCGTGTTTGGAAAAAAAACGCTGCCTTTAATACCATGTTCCCACCAACGTGATTTAGCTGAAGTAATTTAGAAATCACGATAGGAGTTTCCACCGAACTTTTAAGTGTTTTAGTGTGACATTTGAAATTAGTTGGAAAACTTTCAATATCGTACATATAAAAGTACAAAAGAAAAATTACCCGCAACAATTTAAAATAAGTTCAAATGCTTTGGATATAATTTATATCTACCATATCCATAATGAATCCAAAAATGATGTTAACAATCACTATCTGCATTCTTAATTTTAATTTTTTGACAGTTTGTTTTTGTGTAAACAGCTGAAGTCGATAATAGGCCTGTTTGATTTTATTTGTGTCTGTTCGATTCTATTTTGTGTGTGTTCGATTTTATTTTGTGTGGATTTGCACTTTTATTTCAAACTTGCACCGGATTTCGGCAAGGAGATGCGCTATCATGTGACTTCTTCAATCTCGTGCTGGAGCAGATAGTGCGCAGGGCAGGTGTCAACACGGAAGGCACTATCTTCAACAGATCCGTACAGCTACTGGGGTATGCGGACGATATCGACATCATCGGTCGCACCCAGCGTGCCGTGATAGAGGCTTTTACGGCGATTGAAGAACAGGCGAAATTTGTTGGCCTTGAAGTAAACGAGGACAAGACTAAGTACATGCTATCAACAAACAAACAAACAACTGTCCACCGCCTAGGACAAAACGTCACTGTTGATAGCAAAAATTTCGAGGTAGTTAGGGAGTTTACCTACCTCGGAGTAAACATAAACTCCACGAGTGGATATCCGGCGAAGAATTACCCTAGGAAACCGCTGCTACTTCGGTTTGGCAAAGCAATTGGGTTCAAAACTCCTAACTCGAAGGACGAAATGTACGCTTTACAAAACACTCATCCTGCCAGTTCTGCTTTATGGCGCCGAGTGCTGGACGATAAGCAGGAAGGGAGAGCTGATACTGGGCTCCTTCGAAAGAAAAATTCTTCGACGGATTTTTGGTCCTGTGTGCGAGGAGGGCGAATGGAGGAGAAGATACAACCGCGAACTCTATGAGCTGTACCAAGATGTGGATGTAGTCCAAAAAGCCAAAATACGTCGACTACATTGGCTCGGCCACATCGAGCGAATGGATAATAATGCTCCAGCTAAGAGGATCTTCGAATCCCAGCCCCCAGGTTCGAGACGACAAGGAAGACCGAACCTCCGTTTCAAAGACCAAGCCATCGCGGGTGCCAGAGCGCTTGGTCTGGAAAATTGGAAGCAGCGTGCCCGGGATCGCAGAGGATGGAAGGCTGCAGTGTCTCAGGCAGAGACTCTCCACGGGTCGGGAGCCCGTTAAGTAAGTAAGGATTTGCACGTAATTAAAAATTAAACAGGTATAAATCACGTAATTAGTGATCACGAAAATGTATGATAAATTACATCATTAATGGGGTGATTTAGCTAAATCAAGTGGATTTAGCTAAATCACGTTGGTGGGAACATGGTATAAGGCGCGTATTAGCCTAGAGCACCAATTCCTTCAACAGCTACCTCACAACTGCACCTGCAATTATTCAGACGATTAGCTAAACGAGCTGTTATGAGACTTACCTGCGATCCTTGAACCCTTAGAAAGACTACCAGCCTTATATTTCAAGATTGCATTACATTAATATTTTGGAATAACTATGCGCGGTAAGTTTTTATCGGATGTTTGTCAGCCCCTTGCGGGAAGTGCGACAATGGAAAAGAAACTAAAAATACCTATAATATACCTAGATGCTTTTCCGGGGGTTGAACTTTGAACCTTAAACAATTCTTTTGGGTTAACTTACTTCTGCCCTCACTCATATGGAAGATAACGCCAAAATGTCAGCCCGCACATACAAAGTTTGAAGTAATTTAGCATCCAGCCAATAGTATCTTCACACGGTAAGAGACACACTTTTTTGACTTTCGTATCTTCGCAAATGTAATATTAGAAATTGATATTTTTTTATCGGTTGGTCAATATTGAAGTAAGACGCATAAACGCGGCACTTGCGGTTCTCCCTTAAAATCACCGCTTTACAGATTTAATCCATCAAACATAACTGTATCCGCATACATAATAAACAATACAAAAAAATGAAAATAATTGCTAAGGGAAGAAACACCATTTATTCCATGGGGAATAATAGTTCACAGATGATTTTGCTGAGATCCTTCATCCACTTTGCACTCTCTGCGAATCACACGAACGGAGTATTATATTTCTGGTTCTGGAAGTATCAACTTACAGGGAAGAGCGTGGAAATTTTCAATTCAATTCCCAATGGAATCGGACAATTTACTGATTCTTTTTCTCTCTATGGTACGTAGTCCTAGTCGTACAATGCAAGTTTGATCTCTCATTCTTAATTGCCTAGGATATATGTACACTTAACATGGAAATAAATCTCTTACTTATTTTCATTATGACGACATTAACTATTTGGGGAGAAATAGATTTAAATATGAAAAGAAGATATTATATTTCATAATTTGGCTCAACACCGCAACTTAGGTTGTAAATAAAAAAAAGAATACAATTCCAGAGATTATAGTGCGAACCCCTATGTACGGGGGTAATATTGACATTGGGAGTAATTGAGATTAGGTAGATACTGGTAATGGTAACTAATAAGATCACGTAGGTTAACAATGTAACTGGCTTTTATTCAGCAATAGGTATGCGAAATTCATTGTGATTTCCTTCCGATTAATATCCAAGTAGCCTTAGATAATGTTATTAGGGAGTAGATGGTTTTCGGCAATTTGGAGTGCGAAATTTACAGCAGATTTATATATTTTTCGAAGGAAATTTAATTAAATATTCGGTGGATAGCGTGCTAAACTAGACTAGACTTGCTAGACTAGAGATTGAAATTCATTCAAAGCCTTTGCAAATTTTCGTCTTTCGTCGATTCGTCGTTCGTCGATTATTAAGGATTTCATGGACGTTGTTAAATTATTGGAACAGTGTTTATAACATTCGCAAATTAAATTTCAAAGCAATTTGAAATAACAACGTGGCTCAATGTCAGTGGTTAAATTTTTTAGTGTTGCCAGTTTGTGGGGAATTCCCCTTTTCGTTTGGAATTTCGGTCCAAAATTTGATGAAAGGGGAAAAGGCAAATCTTCTCTCTCCGAGCACGAATTGAAATCAAAAAATTAATCTCAATTTGTCTAAAAACTCGTTAAGTATCTTGTTATTGGTCCTGTTTCTTGATTCGGATTGAGAGAGATATGGTGTGAAGGTGAAAACAATAACCTAATAGCATTAAATATACCCAAAAGAGTAAACTGCAAGGACATTTCATTCAGTTGCATTAAAATTCCAATTTGTGACAATAAGAAACTAATTTTGAATGGATGGACTTTCCTATTTCGATAACTGAAACTGAGAAAATAAGAATGGGGCAATTAAGTGTGGAACATTTCTGGAAGGAAGTAAGAGAAATAAAAGATGTTGATGGAAACATAATTATTTCCGAATTTAAGTTTGGTTCCTGCATATGCACTTACATTTCCAGATTCAAATGCCGATGCTGAGCGCTTGTTTTCTGTGGTGACCGACGTAAAAGTAAAAAAAAGAAATCGATTGGATGAAACCTATTTAAACGTTACATGTTTTATAAGTTCAGGGTTCATGAATAGAAATGTGGAGTGCTTCAATTTCAAACCCACTGCCGAAAATTTTTTTGATAATTCTATATATAAATAATTTAAACATAATTAATATCCTTTGCATATTATTCTTCTTTTCAATAATGTTCCTTAATTTTAATTTTTTTTTTAATCGTGAATTTTTGTTTATTTATTGCGTTTAATTTGTATTTTGAAATGGAGTCTGATTTAATTTGTATTTTTTTTTTTTTTCAATAAAAACTACAAAATAACTTTTTTCTTTCATTTTTAATTTTTTATACTCATACTATTTAGAGGAGAATTTGTGGGGAATGTTACTAAAAAATGGGGAAAAGGGCAAGTTCTATGGTCTGTGATGGGGAATTTCACTTAAAGCCGCTGGCAACACGTTAGTGTGCTGGAAAAGCACAAATTACCTGCGTCTCAAGATTTTTTCCACCGGTCCACCTCTCGCGAATGTGTGGAAAGCACCGCCCTGGAAAATGTTATCAGTTTTCTTTCGGAATCGGCATAAAATAGGTATCATCCAATCGTCCCAAATAGGCACTCTCACAAACGAAAGGTGATTAGAAGCTAGAGCTTCCAAGCTTCACACGGACTTGTGAAACCACTTTCGACTTTAAGTTGGAAAAAACTCAAAAAAAAGTGAAATTATTTATTTATCCGTGCTCTGATTTGTGTCTGATTATTTCGCATCGAAAGATCTAAAACAAAAACAACCTGGGAAAAACAGTAAATCCACCGTTTCTTGCAATATTAATATGTTTTGGGCGATATGTACGTAAAAAATTCTTTTAAACAAGAATTATTGTAAATAACGCTCAAAAATATGGAATTTTCACCCAAGACGTTCGAAGTTAGTAATAATTATTTAAAAGATTATGTATTTCAAAATCGATGTGGGAGTTATTTACTTGCGCGGTACTGCCTAACGCCACTGAGATTCCAAATCTTCCATCAGCCATCCGTGTTGGAATGTGACAGAGTTCAGGAATAATATAGGTACATTTTATAATTACTGAATACTATTTTTTAGTTATTTTATTATATGCACCTATATTGATTAAATTCGATTTATTTGATTTGATCAGTAAGTAAAACATGGTTATATATTTTCCACTTTTCGATATCACTCAAATCGATTACGATTGCATTTTTCTTTAAGCAAATGTACAATTATTTAAAAAAAATTTAATTAATTAACAGAAACGAATAATTTCAAATGGATTAAATTTGTTGAACGCTTTGGCAAAGACTCGGTGCCAGCTGCCAGTGTTGTGCAGTGACGTTTGTTGAGTGTGGGTGAAATGAATTTTCTAAAGTTACGTGAAATTTGTTAATAAGAATTTTTGTGTAATAATAATATTAGCGCACCTAATCGTTGCCACTGGGAAAAAATAAGGCTTGTAGGCAAGTTGCTGAAAATCGGTATGATTATTATTATTATTATTATTATTATTATTATTATAAGCTTTATTTACCCTTTTGAAAATTAAAATTCTTACAATAATTCATATAGTTAATTTACAATATTTTGGTTGTTTAAGTATTTAAAAGTTACCATAGGTATTCATTTATATCATAAATAGAATATTTGATTTATTTAATTCAAATTTTAGTATTTAAAAATTTAGGAATTTATTATAAACGGGCATAAGCCTCCCCCAGGTATCGCCATTGTTGTTTATTATGTGCTACGTGTCTCCAATTGCTAAGGTAATTTTGAATGTCGTCTCGCCATCTTAATTGTGGTCCACCAACTTTTCTACGTCCTTCATATGGTGTCCAATTTGTTGTTCTTATTGTCCATCTATTGTCGTTCATTCTAATGACGTGTCCTGCCCAGCTCCATTTAAGTTCGTTTGCTCTTTTGATAACATCAGTCCACTTTGTTTGTTCCCTAATGTTTGCGTTCGTAATCCTTTGTAGTCTCGAGATTTTTAGTGTTGACCGTTCCATCGCTCTTTGACATACTTGCAGTTTTTTAGCCGCTCTTGTGTTTAGGGTCCATGTTTGTGCACCGTATGTCATGACTGGAAGTATTGCAGCGTCGAACAAGTATTTTTTTGAATCTGGCGTTATATTAGAATTGAGAATCGGTTTCAGATTCCAATATTGTTTCCAACTATTCGTTATTCGTCTTGCAATTTCTTTGTCAGTTCGTTGAGTAAAGGATATTAATTGGCCTAAGTATATAAATTCGTCTACATATTCAAGCTTCTCAGTTTCAAGTTGGATTTGGAATGGTTGTGCGTTAGTCATTAGTTTTGTCTTTTCTTTGTTGATATGTAGTCCAACTTTTGAGCATTCTCGGCGTGGGTCTTCAATCATTGTTCTTAGTTCAGTGTCTGATGTGCCTATTAGTGTAATGTCATCGGCAAATTTTAAATTATTTAGTTTTTCTCCATCAATGTTGATCCCCATCTCACTCCAGTTTAAGTGTTTGAAACATCCCTCCAATACAGCTGCAAATAGAGCAGGAGAAAGTGGGTCTCCCTGACGAACTCCTCTCATCAATTGGAAAGGGCGACCGATCCTTTCGAGCCTTATTGTTGCAGTGTTGTTGTTGTACAGCTTTCTAATTATGTGAATGTATTTTGGATGTATGCCTTGTTCGTTAAGTGACTTGAAGATCATGGTGTGCTCGATGGTGTCAAATGCTTTCGTGAAATCGATAAATCCCAGATATAGTTTTTGCTGGTATTCTGAGCATTTTTCGATGAGTTGATTCAGAACTTGTAAGTGGTCAGTTGTCGAGAATCCGGATCTAAAGCCTGCTTGCTCACGAGGCTGGTTATCTTCCATTGTGTTATTTATTCTTCTCAACAGACATTTGGCAAAAACTTTGTAAATTGTTGATATGATACTTATTGGTCTGTAGTTGTTAATGTTGTCTCTGTCTCCTTTCTTGTAAAAAAGTATCATTGTAGATTTTGTCCATTGAAGTGGTATGTCCTCAGTTGAAAGAACTTCGTTGAATATTTCCTTCAGTATTGGTGTTATAACTTGTTTCCCAATCTTTAGCATTTCTGCTTTAATTTCGTCATTTCCCGCGCATTTTTCATTTTTTACTCGTCTATAGATTTGTCTATTTCTTCATCTAGGAAGGTTGGAATGTTGTCATAGTTATCAGCGGTATGATATGTCGATAATCCCTGAGATGTGTTAACAGGGCAACTTAAAATACAAAATAATACGATTTGAAAAGAGGACCAACCGAAAAGGAGCTCAAGAAGGACTTGAGCTCGAGATGACGTCATTCAAGGACAAATAGACGAACTCAATGTATCACCCTGAAGAAAGGAGAGGAAGTGAACACTTGGTAATATGGGATAAAGCGAGACAGTAGATATGACATTTTATAGTTTGAGACTCCATTTATTACTTTATGCATTCAGCTGGGACCCGTGGGAAATCTCTATTTTGATTGAAATAAAGTCAAGCCTATTGAAGATGATTCAAGGACATTGGCCAGAAGAATGTTTCGACAAGTAGAAGTAAAATAGTTGTTTCAAATAAGTCCTGGTTCTTTATATCGCAATACCGATCAGATATTTAAGACATAGGTATGTGTCTTTAACAATTGCTCCATTAATAATTTAACTTGTAGGAAACAAATGAACAAACAATTTGTATTTAAATCAAAACGATTATTATTTCGACAAAAAAGTGCAAACCAAATGCCTCATAAATGCAAAAAATAATATATAAAGCTATAATAGAAACAAGTGTAAATGCACCTAGCGAATACTGAAACAAACGAATACAACCGAAAAATATACACCCATATAACGATGTGCCACCCGTAAGCCCGCATGAGATTCTTTTTGTTTTAATTTTAATACTCGTACATGGAATTGTAATTTCAATCGAATCGAAGGATACCAACATGTAATCAATTCCAAATAATCATAACATCGCGCCGAGCACCCCAAGTAGGAACAGTTGGACTCGCCACAATATGTTGTTTGTTGCTTATTGTAGTAAATTACAACGGATATCAATTGTTTTAATTCGGTCTCCGGAAGGAATGAGACGATATCAATGGGACGCTATTAAAATTGTGTGTGATAGTATTTTTCTTCTTTTTTTTAAGTCCCGTATAGTCAGTATCGCGCTTCAGTCGGTTGCCGTTTATTAATTAAGTGAGGATGTTGATTGTTGATCGCAGGAAAAATTAATGATCACTCATTGGGTTATTTCGTTTTTTACTGGCATAGATGGCTGCACCTTAATTTATTGCCAGCAAAGGCATTATAAGTTTGCTCTCATGCCATCTGTGTTACATAGAAGTTATGTTGCTCCAAACAGTACAACATGTTTGCGTATTTTGAGTATAAGTATTAGAGTTACACACAGTTCAAAAATCTTACTATAGTTGTAGTCACTTATAACATGATACATTGTCTTTTACCACCTTTGCATAGATCCATTGTTGTCACGTCCAACAAATTTTTCATTGCCAGACAAATTTTGTTCATATTTGATTGAAATAAACGATGTTTCCGTGCTTATTTCTTTATATTTTTCTGTAGACTGGTGAAACATGAATAAATTAAATAATTTCGAATAGGTGCGTGGACGATTAAGAAAGATTAAAAGAAAAGGATTTTGTGGTGAAGAGTTTTTGAGGAGTTTGCTTCATTTTCATATTTTAACGAACAGAACTAAGTTTAGGTGCAATAATTGTCTTTAGGTTTTCTGTAGATTTGTGCAAAATGTATGAACTAAATTATTTTGAATATGTTATATGTGCAATTGCTTTTGAATAAATGTCTAGTCACCAAAGCTATAAGAACGTAGAATTGTTTGTCCCTCCTACTCTCGGCGGGCCACCCAACCCTTCGTCCAAACACGCCTTGTGTGATAATTAATCCACCTCGCTGCTTTCCAATACGTAGGTACGGTCAAAACACTTGCAAGTGCATCTTTTTGTTCCATTTCGTTTTTATTTTTCTATAATTTCACCTTTCTCAACAAAAACTTTAGTTGCCCGAATAAAAAAAAACATTTTTAATTTGTCTGACAATGCCTGTCAACGGATCTGCAAATTTTTTGTGAACAAACATCTGCCAACCGTGTGAACTGGCAATTTTCAACCTGACAACGTCGTCAGACAATTTATTGCCAGGCCAGCCATCTGAAAACGAAATTGTCAGAGTTTGGGACAGAATCTGGCAAATGTGTGAACTGGCTATTTAAAATTGTAAGGTAGTTCGCTATTGTCAGGTCATTTGCAGTTAATTGTCAGAATATTTGTAGACCTTACAATATTGTCAGATCTGGCAATCGTCTGAACATGGCTTAATAAACCCGACCTGCTTAATGTCGCTTACAAGATCCTATCCAACGTACTGTGTGAACGTCTAAAACCGTTCTGCAACACACTAATCGGCACGTACCAGTGTGGCTTCCGGCCCGGCAGATCGACTATAGACCAAATCTTCGCACTGAGGCAAATCCTGGAAAAGACCAACGAATTTCAAGTCCAACTCACCACCTATTCATCGACTTCAAAGCCGCGTATGATAGCATACATCGTCAGAAGCTCTATATGGCGATGGCCGAATTCGGAATCCCGGCAAAACTGATTCAGCTGTGTCGCGTGACGCTGGAAAACACGCGCTGCAGCGTGCAGTTTGGAAGTAGCTCCTCCGAACTATTTCAAACATGCACCGGATTTCGGCAAGGAGATGCGCTATCATGCGACTTCTTCAATCTCGTACTGGAGCAGATAGTGCGCAGGGCAGCTGTCAACACGGAAGGCACTATCTTCAACAGGTCCGTCCAGCTGCTGGGCTATGCGGACGATATTGACATCATCGGTCGCTCAGAGCGTGCCGTGATAGAAGCGTTCACGGCGATTGAAGAACAGGCGAAATCCGTTGGCCTTGAAGTTAATGAGGACAAGACCAAGTACATGCTATCAACAAACAAACAAACAACTGTCCACCGCCTAGGACAAAACGTCACTGTTGATAGCAAAAATTTCGAGGTAGTTAGGGAGTTTACCTACCTCGGAGTAAACATAAACTCCACGAGTGGATATCCGGCGAAGAATTACCCTAGGAAACTTTTGCTACTTCGATTTGGCAAAACAACTGGGTTCAAAACTCCTAACTCAAAGGACGAAATGCGTGCTCTACAAGACCCTTATCTTGCCAGTTCTGCTTTATGGCGCCGAGTGCTGGACCATAGGCAGGAAGGGAGAGCTGATACTGGGTTCCTTCGAAAGAAAAATTCGGATTTTTGGTCCTGTGTGCGAGTAGGGCGAATGGAGAAGAAGATACAACCGCGAACTCTATGAGCTGTACCAAGATGTGGATGTAGTCCCAAAAACCAAAACACGTCGACTACATTGGCTCGGCCACATCGAGCGAATGGACAATAATGCTCCGGCTAAGAGGATCTTTGAATCCCAGCCCAAGGTTCGAGGAGACAAGGAAGACCGAACCTCCGTTTCAAAGACCAAGCCATAGCGGATGCCAGGATGGAAGGCTGCAGTATCTCAGGCAGAGACTCTTCACGGGTCGGGAGCCCGATAAGTAAGTAAGTAATAAACCTGACAACTATACAGACACTGGTTTTGTGTAGGTGTGCATTTTTAAAGGCAAATATTGTACAAAATTCTCAATTCTATGAAATTAACATGTTTTACCCCTTTGGATATCGTTGTCGTTGCAGAGCGCGTTGCTCAACAAATGTACCTACGCGCTACGCGTAGTGCGATTTGGTGCTAGCTGCTAGCCCGTAATTTACACAAACTTTGTGTGACTTATTTTTATTGGTAAATGTTACGATCAATAACAAGTTTCCCACTCTGTTAATTACTTTTAGACATGCCTAGATAAATATGCTCATGATTTTTTTTCTCCAGAGTTTGGCCCTTCTATCGTTCGAACAGTCCCAAAAATTGAAAGCCCACACAAAACAAATGGTTGTGAGAAGCTAGGCCTTGGGTCTTACAGACCTGTCGCGCCAAAATATTTATGTTATTTTTATCGTTCGAACAGTCCTTCTATTGTAGTTTTAAATGTTGGCGAATTTTATTATTCGCCTTTAATTAAATGCTGCCACAACATAAACTAAATGCCAAGTTAGAAAAATGTCCAAGCAAACTTGAATGGGTATATGCGGACTTCGTCAGCGTAGCGCTCTATTAAAATGTACTTTTTCAGAAAGATTGTTACTAAAATTGTTTTTTTTTTTCAAGGATTTTTGTATAGAAAATGCTTTTAGTTTTTTTATGGTGCGGCAGTAATATTACAACCCCGGTCAATATAATAGCTTCAATTAAATTTGTATGCAAAGGTTTGATTACACAGTTTTGGTGGTTTTAAGTTTCGAAAGTGAAGAGTTTTTGAGGAGTTTCATTTTCATATTTGAACGAACAAAACGAAGTTTCAGTGCAATTGTCTTTAGGTTTTCTGTAGATTTGTGTAAAATGTATGAACTAAGTTATTTAGAATGTGGCTTTTGAATAAATTTCTAGTCACCAACGTTAGAAGAACATAGAATTGTTTGTAACTCCTGCTTGCGGCGAACCACCCAATCCTTCGTCCTAACACGCGCGCCGACGACGTGACGTTTGTGTGGTAATTAATGCTCCTCCCTGCTTTCTAATACGTACGGCCAAAGAAGTTGCAAGTGTATCTTTTTGTTCCATTTCGTTTTTATTTTTCTATTACTTCACATTTTTCAAAAAAATCTTCAGTTGCCCGAATAAAAAAAAAAAATTTAATTTAGCATTGTAAGGTAGTTCGTTATTGTCAGAACATTTGTAGACCTGACAATATTGTCAGATCTGGCAATGGTCTGAAAATAGCTTAAGAGATATATGTACTTGTTACGTGTACAGTCCAGCCAAAAACATAAGAGATTGTTCTTAAATTTTAGTATTGTACGTAGATGTATTATTATTCATCAATTGCACGACAAACTTTGCAAATTTCTTTTACACTTTCGCAATTACAGAATGCAAAACTGCTAATATCAATACAATTCTTCACCCGTATGTGCATTCTGCGTCGTAAGTATTTCTGTTTATGTAGTAGCTCTAACCCTATACCATACCTACCTACATTAATAACGGTTATTTTCAGATGCATTCCAACTTTTATTTAAAAATTGTTTTATGTAATATTTAAATGTACCATAATGTCAAGTCAGGTTGTGAAGAAATCGCACAGCATAATGCTGTGAATGCCATTTGTTGCGTTGTTGTAATTGTCTTCTTTTCATGGCCCTGAAAATATTTCCCACGGGCAGCAAAAATATGCAGAAAACAATTTACCTATATTTCCTCTTTTTTGTTTTTTTTTAATGGATCACTAAATTGTCTGCTTCACAGAGAGTGAATACGACTAGTTTGCCGGTTTGGGGAGTCATGGAAGAGGTGTCGGATAGTCTTCTTCCTTCTGTATCTTGATAGCTTCTGTAGTAATCTGTTGAATTGATAACTAGTAGCCCAAAAGTGCAGGAACACAGAATCATATCAATATGCCCGGTAAGAAAATGTATTTTTTATTTATTCACTTGACCTGTATGTAAAAATAAAACTACCTATAACATAAATTTGCCGGCACCAGCCTTATGGTTACGTCTTACGTGTGTTAAGAGTTTACATTTTTGGGGATGAATGGAAGGTTCCTATACATTTTCATACCGAGTTTGAGCGGCTTATTTGAAAAGCTTTTCCCAGGACAGTTTACCTTTTGCATAATTGTCAGAACGTTCACTATAAGTTTTGCAGTAAAAAAAAGCTTTAGGATGTACCTAATTTTAGGATCGAACCTGGGACCCCTTAGCAAACCAGCACAGTAACCAATGCCGCTGAGTCACTGCGCCCGCAGTACGTATTTAGCAACATTTTTTAGTATGCCTTGAATAATAAAGTATAATTTTAAAAACACAAATTCTTACATTGATTGACTTTCAAAAATATTTCTAAAAACGTGTGGGTATTCGGGTACGTAGCGTCTTACTATTTTTTCAACAGCGATGGTAATAACTACCTCACCCTATAATTTCTAATATAAAAAATCACTTGTGGGAATATTTCAATTTTCAGAAATTTAAGATAACCTACCCAACCCACCCACCGTGAAATAAACATCAATATGGGCTTGAATGAGAAAAGTAAATAATTGCTGGAAATATTTACGACTTATGACACTGAATGTGAGTATTCCCGGTGTTCTTTCCAACCCCTCAGTTTGCAACCGATTAATCTATCACCCCTGTGGGATTGAGAAGGCCAATGCTGGTTTTCCCCCCGCTGACTATTGTTGTGTAGTTAGGCGCAAGAGGCACTTGAACAAAATGCTGCGATGTTTTCATTGATATACCAGCTTTTGGTGTTGTAAGGAAAGAACTACAGAATCAAGGGGACTTAATTCAATTGAGTCATAGCGATGTCCATTGATTAGACGCTTGCCTCTTTATGGCAGAGCATCATGTTGTGCGTCGACATGCTACTAGGGGTGTTTATGCTCGTGCTACCCACCGTAAGGGCAATGGCAAACGCTTATAAACAGGGGATGAATTTAATATCGATAATGAGTGTTGTGTTTATTAGAAGTTCGGAAGAGCACACTTGAATTTGTCAGCAGGTGTTTTGCACTAACTTTGCTTTCCCTGCCTTTATCTTTTCACCAACTTAAATGTTGCATACAATCACTTAAGCAGTCAAATGGCTTTCAACGCAAGTTGTTTCATATGATATAAAGCAAATACGAGTATCGCAGTGGTTGTCGATTAGATTTTACCACAAGATAAATTGCTTTTGGTTTTAGTGTCCTTATAAAAATGTGAGGGGACTTACATAATTTGTTGAACTGCAGACTAAGATAAATCGGTTTTATCAAAACTGCAATTGCCTACTTTATTTAGTTTTATGCATAGTCGTTATATGAACGTCCATAATTATTAAAGCTTTAGCATCAGGTCAAAATATAATTCAATTGCTCGTACATTAAGCATATAGGTAATTCATCAAGCTTGTTGGCAAGTTCAAGAAATCATAAGAATCTAATGATCCTTTTGATTTTCAAATATCTAATCTAACACTTTACTAATGTTATAAAGTGTTCATGTTAAAGGGATAAACAGATTTGGGAAAAATAACATGATATTAAAAGTACGTAGAAGTAAATAATTCAAAGAATTCAAAGAATTTTCTAATAATTTTTACGGGTTGCCTTGTAAAATGCCCGTATGGCAGTCACTGCAACTATAGGTACTACTCTCTTTAGATTCTTCTAAAATATAGGGGTGAAGTTCCCTAAGGATCTACCAAAAGCTTTTGAATGCTCTCAGTTTTTAAGGTTGAGCTTCTTTCTGAAAATTACATATAAATGCATTGTTATTTTTAAACTGACGTATTACATTGAAAAAGCTTAATCTGTGATGCAGATTACACGGCAGCAAGCAACGGAACGTTATATTCCTCAATATTGCGGAATATTCGTGAATGATTCATTAGTTATTTTACCGCAATGTGAATTTCGGCCGCTGGACTCGAAGAAACTTAAAGTGGTACGTTTTTCCACGTTATTTTATCTTTAGGACAAGCATTGGCACAGAATATTGCCTATAAACTAAAACCTCTTAGCGAAAAGGTATATGAATTAAGATTTAGCATATAAATAAATTAAAATAAAACAAGTTGGCTTTCGCTAGTTTATTTACAGACAAAATTGGTCAAATTCCGACCACGAGGTACTAGTTTTAATAAATTGGTGTGCAGAAATCTCATTCATAAAACAGAAAGGCGGTATATTTGCCGTGAGCTGATTAAATCCTTTTGTCTTTAATCTTCTAAAGCATTTATTGCATTGCCCCAGTTGATAAAACGCCCCACCAGTATAGCACGTACACCAGTGTGGTTATATGACTTGCTAAACTTGTTCAAACCGTTTTCATTTTGTGGTGAATTTCGTTAGGAAACGGTTGCGATTTTTTGGCGCTCAAACATATTGCGGTGGGTACAATCAAAATTTGATTACTTCAGAAACCAAAAAAGTTGCACCGAAGTTCTTTGTATGTTTATAAAGAACGTTTAATGCTAGTTTTAGTGTAGTTTTGCTTATCTTATAGAAAGGGATTGGATTTCCATAATTTTAGGGGGGCGTTTTGCACAGCGAAATTTACAAAATGCCCTAGCTGTGTAACTGAAAAGCGCCTCACCCAATATTTTGATAAATATGCTTTTTAGAGCTTCAATCGGTATCTACTTATTTTTTTATAGAAATGCCGCTGAATTACAAAAGGATTAAAGGTACTATGGGCATTATGGTCTGAAAAAGACATGAACGGGACAAAAAATTGTTTGCCCATATAAAGAAATTTTAAAAAGTTGGCTTTGCTTCTGACCGAAAGGACGTAAAGGTCTTTGCGTATCAGTTCGCCGACCGTCTTGACGTAAAATACTCTTTCTCCGACATCTCTCAATCAACAGGTACCTAATATTTGGCTAAGTGGATTTTAACACAGCACCAAGAAAATCAGAAGGATTATCACAAGCAGGAGCTTATGGTATGAACCTACATAGTCGACGTTAACGATTGATTTTTTTCGCAAAAAAATATATCAAGGTCATGACTTTTTAAGCAATCTTGCTGTGACCGAAAAGTGAAGAGAAGGCAATGCAGCGTACTAAAGAACCTAGTTTCCATACTTTCTCTTAAGGGTGTATTGTCAATAAAGTGGGGATTTTTACCCAACAACCTATTAACCTAAACTAAAAATTTGAATTAAAAAATGTCATAATAATTTCAACTGCCAAAGTTAAGAAAAAAGACCTTTTATCTGTATGCAATAGAAGATTTGTGATTGTCTTTTATTGACAATTTTCTGAAAGTGGTGCGTATTCTATTGCTTTACCCTACTCGAATTCGAAGCTCGTTACCCTTCGAGTAAAGATGGCTTTATTATTGGATGAATTGAATTAAAAAACACTTCGAGACAAATAAAGCCCAGCAACATATAAGTTTACATTATTTTATTTGAACACCATTAAAATACTTATTACTTTAAGACATTAAAAAAATTTAACGGATGAATAAAAATTAAAAACTAAAATGAAATAAGCTGCAAGACTTATACCCATAGCTACAGGCGGCTACCAGTTTGCAGTATAGGTATCTAAAGATAATGACAATTCATTGGGCTTGGCTCACAGTTTCCAAGTCAATGAAACAGGGCTCCTCTGTCCAAAATGAACGTGTGAATTGAAACTACATACATATATGTACTTCCAAACAAAAATGTTATCAACTTAAAATATACATAGATTTGTGGTAATCCTTTCCTGGCATTACAGTCTTAAAAGCTAATTTAACACACCGCATTCAAAAGGATGAAAGATTATTAAGGGAACGATTGGTTTTGTATAAAAACTATTTCAAAAGTTGCCTCAGAACCAGAAAGCTTCATTATAAATACCAGGTGAGTCGAAAATCATCACCCTGTCGGAAGACGCTATAGTTTTTGCAAATGGCAGCAAATTTCAATTATACTTTGACATTTGTGAAGTAAACAGACACAAAATATACATCAACAAGATATGAAGGGGCTAAAATTGTATAAATTGTAAATTGTATCCACTAAAAAATAGATACAATTAATCCGGGTTCTTTAGGAGCAGATACCTAAAGAACCCGGAATAATTGTATATATTTTTTAGTGGAATCATTTTTCTGAAGTGTGCGCAGATTTCCCGGACGTCCGACACCAACGGAAGGAATCAAGTAAACATAATCCAAAAGCAGAACTTTGTGCTACAGAAAATGCGGTATAAATAGCGATTGTCAGTACAGCCTACAGCGTTGCAATATATTTGTAAACAGTACAAAGCGAAGATTATCCTATAATTAAAAGACAAAAACAAGAATACCTATACGTATTCAATTTCGTAATTCATATTTTTAAATATACAGTCCTTTTAAATTTATTTATTAATCATTTCATTACCTGAAAATTGAAGATTGTCGTTTTGTAAATCAAGAATTTGTTGCTTTATTTTCTCTCACAGAAATTTGTCCATTCTCATATTCATATTTATTTTTTCTTTTTGCAGAGAATTGCACTGTTGCCCAATTTCTAGGTAAGTAATGGAACGGAGGTACTGAGCATTTCTATGTAGTATTGTTGATTTTTCTACAGGAATTCACGCAATTTCATTTCCGGGACAGCTATGTCTAATCCTTATAACGGCTTCTTATAGCGGGAAAAATGTAGCAATATTGTTGTATGTAATTAAACATAGAATTTCTTGATGTGTCTTAGAAATGGACATTCTTATTTTTTCAATTCAATTTTAATTTTCATTTTTATTGTTATTTCCATTCCATTTCAAGATTAGAATTCATTAAACATAATAGCAAGTGAATATTAATACATTAATATGCAGAGTAAAATATTTTTTTTATTTATAGATATAGACGAAATTCTGGTCACTGAATATGGAAATAATAATTAAAATTTTCGCTCAAATCACAGTCATTCATCACTCAAAGCAGTCAAAACCTGAGGATGCGGGGAGAAATAAAAAAAAATCAAACTATCGAAGTCGAAAGTAGGAATGTCAGTTGGATAAAATCAAATAGCTTTCAGTTCAATTCTAATTCCAGAAAAATCGTGATTTTTGTTGAATTAAGATTGTGATGCTTAGCATTGCTGCATTTCCCGGATGAGTTGTATTCTTTTATTAAAATATGAATTAAGCTGAAATACTATAATCAAATTTATGCTTACGATATTTCTCTCTTCCAAAGCATGGCAGTTCTCCGAAAACGAACGATTATAAAGCGGCCAGCGGATTCCTTCTTCTAAGTTTTTAACGCTTAGGTAACCAGTGCCTATCTGTGTCTTGCGTTTTCTGGAATTGGAAAGTATTTAAAGCACAAGACAAATATTTTTGTTTAATTGAATAAATTAATTCCTGTAGTAAACCTTTTAAGTTTGCTTAAAACGTTTTTAGTTCAAATTAACTGCTTTGAAAAGTGAGCATCAGTGAGCATGACTAAACCTTACTTACTTACTTACTTAAGGTGGCGCTACAGTCCGGGGTGGACCTGGGCCTCAACCAATACGCCTCTCCAGTTAGCGCGATCTTCGGCTAACTGCCTCCAGTTGCGCACTCCAAGTTGGTTGAGGTCCCCTTCCACTTGTGCGCGCCACCTAGGGCGAGGTCTTCCTCTACTGCGTTGTCCCTCCGGGTTGGAATCAAAGACTCTTCGGGCCGGAGCGTTGGTGTTCATTCGCTCTACATGTCCTAGCCATCTTAGACGACTGATGCGTATTTTTCTGACCAGGTTGGTGTCGTTGTACAGCTCGTAAGCTCCAAAGCCCGTCAACGCAAACGGGACCAAAAATCACTCGAAGAATCTTGCGTTCGAAACGGCCAAGAAGATCTTCATCCGCCTTTGTTAGGGTCCATGCTTCTGCGCCATAGAGCAGGACTGGGATGATGAGGGTCTTATATAGAATGGACTTAGTGTTTCTTGACAAGGCCTAACTAGTCAATTGCCGTCTTAGTCCAAAGAAACAGCGACTGGCAAGTGTAATTCTTCGTTTGATTTCTGCTGTGGTGTCATTATCAGAGTTTATAGCGGAGCCGAGGTAGACAAAGTCCCTAACTACCTCAAAATTATAGCTGTCTATCGTGACGTTCTGTCCGATTCGTCGATGTTGTGTGTCCCTTCTTGTTGTCTTGCCCTCATTCACCACTAAACCCATTTTTGCCGCTTCCGTACTAATACTTGCAAACGCAATGTCAATATCGTCCGCGTATGCAAGCAGTTGCACAGACTTATGGAAAATTGTGCCTCTGGTGTTGGCTTGTGAGTTGCGCACAATTTTATCAAGAATGATGTTAAAGAAGTCACATGACAGCGCATCACCTTGTCTAAATCCTTTTCTGACATCAAAGGTCTCGGTGAGATTGTTTCCGACCTTAATGGAGCAGCGAGCGTTCTCCATCGTCATTCTGCACAATCTGACGAGTTTGGCAGGGATGCCAAAACTAGACATGGCTCTGTATAGTTCGTCTCTATAAATGCTGTCATATGCGGCCTTAAAATCGATGAACAGATGGTGGGTATCGATTTGGACTTCTTGGGTTTTCTCCAGGATCTGCCGTAGTGTGAAAATTTGGTCGGTTGTGGACTTTCCGGGCCTAAAACCGCACTGATAGGGACCTATCAGATCGTTGACGAATGGTTTAAGGCGTTCACACAGAGCAGATATGATCTTATATGCAGTGTTAAGGAGACTGATGCCTCTATAGTTGGCGCAGTTTAGAGGGTCTCCTTTCTTGTGGATCGGGCAAACGATGCTGAGGTTCCATTCATCAGGCATACTTTCTTCTGACCAAATCTTGGAAACGAGTTGGTGTATGCTCTCCACCAAGTCATCTCCCGCTGCCTTAAAAAGCTCGGCAGTTAAGCCGTCCGGTCCAGCAGCCTTGTTGGACTTTAGCTTAGATATTGCTATCCTCACTTCACTTTGGTCAGGTGGACGGAAGTCTTGGCTGTCATCGTCCAGGTTGAATGGTTCATTCTGCCTGACAGCGGAATTTGGTCGTCTTCGCCGTTTAACAGTCTGCAGAAATAGTTTTTCCATATCCTCAGCACCGACTGTGATTCTACTACAAGGTTTCCTTCTTCTTCTAAACCAGTCATGAAAATGTCTACACGTTGTTTTTAAAGATTTACGAAATGGATTTGATCTACAAAAATAGGTTGAAAAGTTGACCCTTATGCCAAATGATAAAAACTTATTGTTTTTTTTATTAATTTATTAATAACGGATTATTGTTCAGTGGTAAGATATAAGCATTTTTTACTATGATTGAAAGATGGTTTTGTAAATTTTAATCTTTTTTTCGTTTAAAAGTAGTCAATTTCTATTATGGATATAACATTTTGATAGCAATATTAGTTTATCGAAGAGTGCTCGTATTATGTTCATTAAAAGGGTGTTTTCGGAAATGTAATTTGCATCAAATTGCTTTTGCAGCATGTTCGAAAATGCAAATTGCCAAAGTCATGTGTTCGGAAAAGTCATTATAGCAAAACTGTATTGTCATGTGTTCGGTTTTGCAGTTCTGCAAAGGTCAGATGTTCGTAAAAGTCATTTGCGTGTCATCTGCCCTGCAAAAAAGCAGATAGCAGGCGGCCGTGCAAAATAAAACAATAATTTAAAAAATTAAAGGAAAATGTGACATTTGGAACAAAAGCAATTTGATGCAGATACTTATTTCCGAAAAATCCATGGATTCATCATCATCATCATGCTCAGAGGAGTTTTCTCGTTCCTGGTCTAGGTCTAGATCTAGTTCACTTGAGCGGTAAGAATTCTGTGTTTTTGTTATTATAAATAATTTTAATGCAAATACATTTAGACTCCCAAATCAAGCTCAAGAGGAGATTATAGAACGTTGGACCAGGAACAGAATTAAGTTGCTTCTTTCTGTCAGACTTGAATTTGAAGACTCTTTCCAAAATGGAAAAAAGTCTAAAAGATCTGTCTGGAGTGCTGTACTTCGCGAAGTTGTATTGCAGGACAGAAATTTTCCTTTTAATTGTGACGAAATAATTAAAAAATTCACCAATTTGTTCACTTCATACAAGCGTATAAAAAAACGAAACAACAAGACCGGAAGAGGGGCATCAAATTGGGAATATTTTCAAGAATTCGATGCAGTTTATGGAACAAGGCATTTCGTTAATGCACCCCCTTCAAATCTGGGAGATTCCATGTTCGAAAACATAACTGAAAATGTAACTGCTTCTACGATGGATAAACCTTCAAGCACAGGACGCAAAGAGAAGAAAAAGAATGAAGTATTGGAATACTTGAAGGAACAGGAAAAGGTTGAAGCAAAGCGCCACGAAGAATACGTGTCTCTTGAACGGGATAAGCTAAAAATAGAAAAAGAAAAAATCGCAGTTTTACGGGAGCTCCAATCACTTTTACAAAGAGATACTGAAAAGTAGAAATTTCAAACAGAATCTGCCTACTTCTGAAGAACCTGCATGCTATCTTAACATTTTTTTGCTTTTGTTATTGTATTTTATTTTATTGTAAATATTAAAAATGAAGTGTTAGTTAACAGATGTTTTAAATTTATTGAAAAAATGCTTATGCATACAGCAAGCTTGCGAGAAGATCTCTTTTAGAACGTCCTGCTGATAAACTGGTAGTGGCGGTCAAGTTTTCCATGGCGTATGATGCAGATTCATTTCCGTCCAGAAAACTTCCTGAGAATGGTTCTCCTTTAAAAATAATGAAGTTGTGTAACACTACACATGCCAAGACAATGTATCTTATGTTTTCAATCTTTTTGAAGTTTAAACTTTCAAGAATTCTAAACTTTGCTTTTAAAGTACCAAAAGCTTGTTCAATTATAACTCTTGAAGAGCTTAAAAGATAGTTGAATTGTTTTTGCATTTCACTTAAACTGCCGTTGTCTTTATAGTGTACCAACAAGTAGGTAGATAATGGATATGCCGAGTCACCAATTAAATGAATATCAGGAGGCAGTTTCAAAGTTCCATTAATTAGTTTTTTTCCGAGTTCACTTTCTTTAAACACGTAAGCATCGTGAGATCTACCAGGCCATCCAAAAAAAATGCTTGTGAAAGCTCTATCACTATCGCATGTCGCCTAAAACATACATATAAATTTTCTTTGTAAGAAATGATTAAAATTGTTTGGAGTTAGAGATGACATACCTGAAGTACCATGGAAGCAAAGCCTTTCCGATTGTAGTAGCTTGAGCTGTCTTCCGACGGGCTCGGAATTTTTATGTGCGTAGAATCAATGGCGCCTACAACATTTGGAAAACTATTAAGCCCAAGTAAATAATTGAATTTGCTGACTATTGAGTCGATGGCTTCATTTGACGAAGGCCATTTAACAAATTTTGACAAAAGTTCGACAATTTTCTTGCAGGTTTTAATAAGTATATCAAATACAGTGCTGACGGACTTATTGAATCGGTCACCAATTTCCCTGTAGCAGTTTTTGTTTCCTAAAGCCCATAGAGTTATGTATAAACTTTCTTCTAAATGAATTCCCGGGCGTCCTCTCTTTGCATTTGTCCATATAGAATTCAATTCTTCTTTTAATTTCTGCAATGCATTTTTCAAAATTATTATTTTAGCCTGAAAATGGGTATACCTTACTTACATTAAAAACACTTTTAGACATTCTAAAGTGGCTGTGAAAAGTTTCGTCCGTGAATTCAAGGATTGTTACCAAATAGTTTTGGATTTTTGGAATTTTCGGGATGCAAACAGTTTGCATACAATAATTTTTTTTCGTTTCTCTGATAACTTTCTTAGATGTAAATAATGTTTGTCATTATTAAAATTGTGCATTAAATTGTCCAACAAAATTTGTTTTAAATAAGGGTTGAATTTATTCATTGCACTGTTCGGAAATATCAGGCTGCAATTGCAAAAAAACAACGTTGACCCGACACAAGTCAGCTGCGCAAAATGACATTTGCAAACAAATGACCGATTGATTTCTGTCTTGCAAAAACTGTCATTTGCAATTGCAAATGACTTTTTTTTTACATTTCCGAAAACACTAAAAGTCAGTTTTGTGACATGATTTATTCCGAGATATTTAACAGAAGGCTCCCATCTAATAGGGTGTCCGTTATTAATTACCTGGGCTCTCATCGCGTAAGACGACGTCGCGTCGTTTAGACGATTGTATTGCTTCGTGTAAAGTGTAACACTCAAATGGATCATCTTGATGACGCGACGTCATTTTGGACGATTGAACTTATGCTTCGTATGACTCGTTCAACTGTCAAATTCTGACGACTGAACAATTGCTATTGAACGATTGCTGTTTTGCAATCGCTTGATCGTTTTTGGTGCATTTTCTCAGTTTGATTCGGTCTGAGGGAAGTATTATCAAATATTTAAAGGAAACATGCACTTATACGTTCTCTTTGGAGGGCACTCACTTTTATCGAAGTGGTAAATAATTATATTTTTTGGAAAACAAAATTCTGACACAATTTTTTTAGAATTTCAAATGAATTTTGTTAATATTGGCATACAGTACCTACTGCAATCGGAAACGAAATGCAGTCATAAAATTGCATTCATTGAATCCTTTTTTACAAATCTAATAAAAATGCTTCATGATGTTTGATTTCCGTAAACATCCTTCCACACTTTTGCATACATATTGCTCCAATTATTTCCTCCCGTTCATGGACAGTAGTTCACCATCCAGTCTATGGTTTTTCAATTTCACCCAATTCTTCAACCTAATTCTACAACGGAAAACAAATATGTATATACATTTTCTGTTGTCAGAGTTTGTTTACAGTAGTGCTCAATGGGAAAGATGAACGATTTTATTGAACGACGTCGTTCTGTTCAATTGTTTTGACGACAGTCGTTTCATGAATTACGCGATGAGAGCCCTGGTTAGCCGGAATGAAGCAAGGTTTTCTTTTTTATGTAAAAGTCATTGCTTGGATTTTATCGGAGTTAACCTTTATTCTCCACTAAATGTCGGACACACTACTATTAACATGTAGGTACTTTGAAACAACGATTCAATGTAGGTAGGTAGGACCATATACTTTTCATGAAATTTTCCATAACAAAATCGCAAAGTGGCTGCCCAATGTTCTCGATAGACTCGCGAATTCCATCTTTGAGGTCTTAAATCGACGCTGGGCTGTTGGCGTAGACCTTATCTTTCACGTGGCCCCAAAGGAAGAAGTCGCAAGGTGTTAAGACTTGTTGAAAGTTAACGTTGTCCAGATCAATACCATCCAACTCCGGCCATAAAAAATCATTAATCATGCCCAATTCCAAAGAACGACGAGGAATGGACAAACGTGGGCTTTCTTCAACACTTTGGGCTACACCTACAGCAGCAATGGTCCCAGTTGTTCATGAGCGACGTGCACGGGTTTTATAATTTCAATGCGTTGTTGAAGCGTAGTTTCTACTTGTCAAATTATTGGAAAACCCTTTATATTAGGTGGTGCACTTTCTCTTCAATCGCTCTGCTGACCGAACCTATAAGGAGACGTAGGGTAAAGGTTTTTTTAAAGATCGCTATTTACGGTCCTGGAGAGCATCAGAATCAAAGTCAAAACATATTTATCGTATGTACAAAGCTGATGAATTGGTTAGACGATGCGCATTCGGTATAATAATAATCACCTCAAAAGAGCAACTCAAAATGTTTGATTTCAAAGCAAAAAAAAAAACGCATGTGAAGAAACAGGTAAAATTATTTGAAGCTTCGTCTATAAAACACACGTTGAAAATGAAGGAAACCCAAACTGCCATATCAACCCTTATTTGATGTTTATTCGCATGTTGAATAAACCTTAACAGAAAAAAAATGCTGACCGCAGATGATATTACAGTTCAAATATTTGACCACTATACGGACATATGTTCCACAATTATAATCCTGCCAGAGCTCCTGTAAACAATACCTACTCACATATTGAATGCACCGCAAACTGGGGGTTACTATAGTATGATTATGGTAATTTAACTGACTAAGTCAATAAACACAGAATTGTAAATGTGTGCTAGTTTGATTTAAGAACGACGTTGAACAAAATACAAGTTGATGTGCATACAACAATAGTATAAGGCACAAAAATAAATAAGAACGTTACTCGGTAAAATTTGAGGAAAAAGAAAGATATACGAGTAGGTGCATACATAAAATTTTGTTTACTCTAGCTTTTGATTCAATTCAAAAAATAATATATAATAAATCCTTGTCAGTGATTGTGGGTATAAGCAGCATACGGTGCTTACACCTATATGTAGAAAAGGAATTAGACCAAGAACTTTCTATTGAAGGAGTAAACGCATCACCAGGAATCATTTATAGCCTTCAAACTTAATTTTTTATAGCGGACTATGAAAAACATTTCGCCGGTGTGAGTTGGTTAAATTGAGCTATTGCAATAAAAAAGTGATTTGATTCGAAATCAAAAACTGTTCGAAAGTTGTTTCCAATTCTAATCTCAAGTGAAAGGTACTCTGTATAACTTTCGAATCGAAAGAAAAAGTTGCAAATAAATCTTTGCAACGTTCGAATAAATGTTCCGAGATTCGAGATGTTTTTGTCAAAAACGACAAAAAAAAGTAATTCGTTTTCGATTATTTAATGTCGTAATCGGTTGCTAAACGCTTCCACAGATTAGATAGCCCATTGATAAATCCAGATGAGAACACATAAATCAATGAGAATTTAAAGTTAATTTTATTTTGTATTAGGTACTTTTTTTTTGTTTCCCTTTAAAATAAAATTAAATCATAAAAAATATCATCAATGTTATTATGCTTCAATTAATTTATAGCATTTTATTTATGTATATTTTTTTAATAAATACTAACATTTTAGCTTTGAGAAAAATTTGTCCGTATGGCAAATAGATATCGAAAATAATTTCAGAAATTCGAATGTATTTAGCAACGAAAAAAGAGTTGTAAAGTAGGGGGAGATGGGGCACATTGATACATGGGGCACATAGATACAGTCGACATTATTTGAAAATTGATCGCAGCAGGCCGCTCAACAACGCGCACAACGCAACATGTCTATCAACGCATACTCATTTCTGTCGGACATCTCTGTCTACTCATCGTTTTTCGCACAATAAGAACAAACGTGTTTTCCCACTCCGTAAGTAATTTTGTTTGAGTTTTTTTCGAGTGAGTTTTTGTAAAGAATATTTTGTGTTATCCGTTTCATATTAAGTTAGATTGTGAGATGTTTACCTAAAAAGCAGTTTTTAAGCATTGTTTGAATAGCAAATAATATTTATATTGTGTGAGGACAGTTGGGGCACATTGATACACCCAACCTTGGGGCAGTTTGATACATGTTTGTCAATATAAAAAAAACATCAAAATGCTAATCAAAGTTATTTGAAGATTTATCGTAACAATCTGAAGACTGTTTATTTTGTACTTAAAATACCTTATATTTATTTAAAGCCTAAGAAAGCATTTATTTTGTTATTTATTATTTATTAAAACTTATTTTATTATTTTACTTTATAAATTTTATTTTGACATGAATTACAAAACACTTAAATACTGGTTGTATGAATATGTGTTATAAAACTATTTAAAACTTGTTTTACTAACTAAAAGTTTTCAATAAATACTTAATTTTGGCTATGAATCAAAGTGCCCGTGATATGTTTCAATCTACCCCGTGAGTGGGGCAGTTTGATACAAATCTCATTTCTTAGTAAATAGCTCTTACATTTTTTTGTAGATGAATTTAAGAGCACATTAGTCTTAAATAAGATAGTTAGAACGACATTGAACACAATCAATATTTTACTTTGTTATTATTGTCAATAAGCTGACTTTTTTTTTGAGTTCCAATGAAAATCGTATCAAGGTGCCCCATCTCCCCCTACGACATTTCCGATTTTCGAGAAAAGGTATCTATTTAAATGAAATTCGTATTTCAAATGCCGATTTTCGAATAACGAGTACCTACATATGTTCCGAATTCGAACGATTTAATTTTAGAATCGAATTACAAAATTAGGCCCCAACTATAGGTACCTACCTATTTTAGTAATTTGAAATAAAATCTTTATATGTTTTTTGATTTTTTTTTACTTTAAACTATTAAATTACTTAATAAAAATATCTAAAATAAAAAAAGGAAAACTCCCGCTCGAAATAGTGAACAATTTCAATATAGCGAACAGGACTAGTTTTTATTAGTTCACTATATCGAGCGTAGTCTGTATTTAGATTACTTATGTCTTATTTAACATCAATAATTATTGTATTTGCAAACATGATGGTATAATTTGATTTAACAAAAACCTGCAACAGACTGTTTGTAAAAAGAACAAAAAAAAATGTAAAAAAGACACCAATTGTTCAAAGGAACATATACATACACAGTTTAACGGATTTTGGGGGCGAAATGAAGATGTTAGATAGGCTTGCTACACTTTCTTGGATCGGTGCGCAACTTACCTAGTTTGTGCTAGGTACGAACATCCGGACGAGAAACCAACTCGTTGAGTGGATAAAGGGATGTAATTAGTAATACAAAAATTTATACAGATTGAAAAGCATTTGATGATTTAATTTAACAAAATAGGCAGGCAAGATAAATATACAAAACTTATTTCTGCATAATGCCTCAAGTTAGTCTATTATGAAAATAACATCACGGTCTAGTACCACTTAGCAAAGATGAAACACTTTGCATGCACTTTAATTAAACACATTGAACATCAAGTGTGTAAAATGTACAGTTGTATATAGATTTAAAGGAAAATCAAATCGAAAACACTCAACAACTTTTCTCTCTGCCGCATAGATTTGTTACATTTCCGCCCAGAACTACTGAAGTGCATTTCTGGATAAACAAAGCATGAGGTGGTGTTCGAAATAAGTGACCACTACCTCATGCCAAAACAATAACTATGTACGCTCCTTATGGAAATGTAGGTATCTATCTCCTCATTTTGCATCAACATTGTGCAATAAATCAAACTTTTTGAGGTGGGATAACTGCTAAACTCAATTGGTTTAATTATATGTAAACAATCCCTTTGGGATTTGGAAGATATACCTACCATATACGTTACGTAAACGTACCTACAAGATGACTTTCGAGATACATACTAGTTTAAGGCAACAGTATGACTGTATGAGTAATGTCTGGTGACATTTCGCATTAGTTAAAGGCATGTTGTCGAATGAGCCTGTAACTGTAAAATAATTAAATTTTAAGCCGATAATAAATCAGGATTCGAGGCGAGTACCTGTATACGTATAGCCAACAGAGTTTCCCATTTTTAGTAAATTACGTGCAAATCCACACAAAATAAAATCGAACAAACACAAAATAGAACCGAACAGACACAAATAAAATCAAACACACCTGTTATCGACTTCAGCTGTTCACACAACAAAAAACTGTCAAAAAATTAAAATTAAAAATGAAGATATTAATTGTTTATATCGTTTTTGGATTTATTCTGGTAAATTATATCCAAAGCATTTGAACTCATTTTAAATTGTTGAAGATAACTTTTCCTTTGCAATTTTATGTGTACAAAAAGTTTGCCAACTAATTCCAAATGTCACACTTAAAGACTTAAAAGTTTGGTGGGAACGCCTATCGTAATTTATAAATCACTTCAGCTAAATCACGTTGGTGGAAACATGGTATTAGACTACATAATAAAGCGTCAAAGAAAATTGTTTATCCATACATATTACTTTCAGTGGCGCAGTGGCTTAGAGTTAGTGTCTTGGACTACTAAGCGAGGGGTTCCCGGTTCGAATCTCGAATGAACCAAATTACATCTTGAGGTTTGTTTCCACTGCGCCACCTCTCGCGAACGTCTGACAAACATCCGAGAGTAAAACTGCCGTGAAAGAGCTTCTCAATTAGCCGTTTGGATTCGGCGTAAAATTTAAGATCCCTTCCATTCGTCCCAAAAATTGAAAAACCACACAAAACGAATGCTTTTGAGAAGCGCGAAAATATTTATTTATTTATTTATTTATTTTATCCCTGATGCAAGACGAACAAAACAAAAATCATTCAAATCGGTTGAGCTGTTCTCGAGTTTTAGCGAGCCACGTATCTATACATTTCACACCCTATCTCTCTCAATCCTATGCCCCCAAGGCCCCACACTCCATCGAAATTTAAAATGCGATTTATGAATCAATAAAATGCAATGAAATATAAATTTGGCAAGAGAGCAGGCAAAGCGTTGTAAAAGTGTATGAAGCGGCCCACACAGCCACACACCTCATATTACATACCTGTACCCGCTGTACTGTGATTGCGCATGACCAAGCGGGTTGAAAAAAAGCTTTCAAACAGAGTATACTCTACTTAGGGAAGAAAAAAAGAGATACAAATAAATGTTCTCTCAAAATCAACTATCCAGTGACAGTGAATGCTTTAATAACCCGACATATTTTCCACTGGATTCAAGCCCATAAGGGCTTTGCTGGTAACGAAGAGGCGTACTCACTGGCTAAAATCTGCGCTACAATTCGGCTTATCGGACCTGAAACCTTCTGTGGAGTCAGCACAAACCATATCAGGGGATACATCAAAAAGCTATCACGTATTGAATCCAATGAAGTCTGGCTTAAAACTCCTGGGCAGAACTGCACCAGACAATTTTTCCCCAAATACTCTCCCAGGAAATCCTATTTCCTGATCAACTTAGACAAAAAATAACCTAAGAATACTAACAGGAATAATCAGTGGCCACGGCCTCATGAAAAAACACCTATACCGCATTGGAGCCTCTCCGGATCCAACATGTAGACTATGTCTTGAGAGTGATGAATCCTCTCTTCAAATACTCATGGAATGTCCCGCCAGAAATCGCCAGAGAAGATTATTTTCTTCCTGATTGCCTCCACAGTGAAGAGATGGCTCTAGGACCTTACCAGGGAAGGCACAATAGGCTTCTTTAAGAGGCAGCAGTGCCAGAGCCCCTTTGAGGGCTCTCCCGCAATCTAATCTAAATCTAAATCTAACCCGCCATATTTGGGGTTACCTTTGCTTTGCCGTGATAATGGATGGATGAAAGGATACACATACACATTATTTAGTTGATGGCTTACGTGTGATTGCACCATATTGTGAATATTAAATTCAATTGGTTTTTGGTAGATAGTGTTTACTGGTGGAAATTTAAAGAATCTAGTATTCGGTAGGAATTTTTTTTATAAAATAGGAAAGAATGACAGCCCTGCAGATACTTTTTTAATTTTTACTTAAAATAATACAGTAGAAATATAAAATGCTTTTAAAAAGTAGGGGTTAGTGGTAGAAGGACCGAATGTATATTTAATGCCAGACCATACAAAAATTACCAAAAAAAAAAATTGTCCAAACAATGCAAATTTTTGTTTGGGGTGAGTCACCCTTAACACTTAGTGGTATAAAAATTAGTTATAAACCGATTATCATACCCAATGAATATACATATTAAATTTCATCAAAATCGGTCAAGCTTTTTCGGAGGAGTTTAAACACTAAAACTGTGACACGAGATTTTTATAGATTACAAGTAGGTACATATACAGAATAATATAGTACAGTACAACGCTTTCTACCATGGCTTTCAAAGAAGGAAAATAAAAAAAAATATAAAAAATATATTTGGGCTTTCGTAGGTGCGGTTTGCATGGCTGAATACCCAATTTTTCGCAGAAAAATCGAATAAGTAATTTTGAAAATTGGTCATATCTCAAAAACGGTTAAAACTATTTCGACAAAAATTCATATTTAAGGTAATACGGTCATTCCCAACATGATGGCAAACTCAGTTTTTTCCTAAATTATCGTTCAATGGACTATTTTACAAAAACGTCATTTTTTAAGACTTTATTTAATTATGGTTTACTTAAAAACGGCTTTAACGATTTTAACCAAAATGTATACTTGCGCTACGATACATGGGATAAACATGGCTGCATATCCAGTTTTTGGCTTAAAAGTCAAATAACGGTACTTTTGAAAATTGGCCTTATCTTGTTGCAATACGATTGCAACAAAGATTAAATTTTAAGGTAATATGGTTATACCTAACATGATAGCAAGCTCCGTTTTTCTCTAAATTGTCTATAATGGATTTTTTAAAAAGGCATATTTTCAGAATTTTGGTTTTCTTTGTTTTACCTACATGAAAACGGCTAAAGCGATTTTGACCAAAATGCATACTTGGAGTAGAATCGACGTTTTCAACATTATTGCGTCCTTCATTTTCGATTCTAACCACCGGAAAAGCTGATTTTGAAAACTGCTCAAATCTCGAAAACGCGATTTGTGATTTGGATAAAGCTTTAAAAACGAAGTAATACTAACATCCTGAACAATACCCTATACTCAGTTTTTAGCTAAATAGTTGAGCAAGATAATTTTTCGAACTCAACATTGCAATATTTGGTACTATTTTGTACGCATTATTTTCCAAAACCGCCATAACGGTTTTGACCAAACCCCCCTTTTTATGATAACATGAGTATGCTTAATAGGACCCCTTACTTAGTTTATCTTAAAAAAATGGAATTAAAGCCGTGTTTTAGGAATTACCGTACTACCAGTAAAAATGCAATTACAAATAGGTACCTACTACAAGGTGGCGCAAAAATAACCTTCCGATGTTTTTTGGCTGTAATTTAAAAAAAAATTAAAAACTTTGATTCTTCTTGTGGATTATTTTTATTTGGTCTTTTAATTTTTTTTACATCAAGTCGAGAATATGATGTCATGTACCTAAATGGCCGCCGCCACAGTTGATTGTCATTTGAGCCCTTTTTATGTCATTTTCCATCACTTTGGCCAAAACTCACTCACTCGCTCACCATTCACAGTTTGGTCGATGTCGACGGCGCTTCCATGACATCTTCGGCTACAGCAGCAATATTCTCTGCAGAACGGCTACTCCGGGGTCTGCCACGCCTGGCAGCATCTCGTGTTGTGCCAGTCTCTTCGAGGCTAAACGTCGCAGTGTTTCACCAGTCTGCGACAAAATTCACGTTGTGCCAAAGTCACCGACCGATTATTGCTCAAATAAATAGTCAACAATATTCCGCGTTCTGGAGCAGTGTAGCGTAACTTTGTTTATTAACGTGTATTTCGCATGTGTTTACTACACAAATGTCAAAACAGTCAAAACAACAATCGCAAATTTTATAGCATTTTCTGATAGGAGGATTATTTTTGCGCCACCTTGTAGACGCTCCTTTTTAGCAAATATTTCCCACTTCTTCCTTTTTCAACCATATTAATCATGAACCTTAAAATAATTCCAACCAATTTGAGTATACACTATCAGAAACCCGCACTTCATTTACCCCCAAACACGTGCAAATTCAAAAACAAATCTCTGACACAAACCCTACTTCGAGTCATGGCCACCTACCAGCATAACCAATTTGAAAAATCTTGTTTTATAGCCTATAAACAATAATAAAATAAACATAAACCAACCAAACTAATGATATGAACGAGAAAGTTTCGTGCGATCCAGTCGTGCACTTTATTTTATTTAACAATTAATATTCGATATCTCGATCCTCGATGTTGTCATAACGTCATCGGTAGGCAATGTGGTCCGAGTGGTTGAACTGAGGCGATTTCTTAAAACGTTGTACAATCGTTTATCTGTCAGAAATTTGCAATTGAAAAAACAAAAATCTTTTTCAGCAATTCGTCCCTTTGGGTTGTGCAACACGTCATACTACCTACTGAATCATTGACGCCATTCACCTGAATTGCCAATTGTATGGATGTGTAGAAGCCCAAACAAATTATTTTAATTCATATTGTTATGCAGACATTATAAAGAATTAAATGTAAATTGGTGATTATTTTCAAAACTAGCTGCGGAAATTAGATGTATTTACATACATTCATATTTAAGACATATTCAAGTATCTAACTGTATAATACTTGACATACTGCAGGAGAGTCCTAAGTCCTAGGGTTAAAATATACAAAAAGCGATTCATCAGCTCCATTGAATTTTTCTTTCCTCGTATTCTTAGAATATAATAAAAAATCCTCACACAAAATAGCAATTTTTAAGACAATTATATTAAAGTACCAACCCTACAAGATGATGGTTTTTAATTTATCTTTGCAAATTAGACGAGTATTCATTTGAATTGGACAGCTAAGTACAATGGACTGAATGCCTACATAAATTATTGGTAGGTAAAAAGGTATTTTATCTGTCACCTTAGAAAAATCAACTACCCTGTCCAGTCCTACGCAGCGAAGTGTTTTTTGTTTAATTAGATCTATGTAGGTATAAGGGGAAGTGGGCGAATTTTGTTATTTAAAAAATGTTTTAATTGCGTTTTTTTCATTTAACTACGAGTAGGTATAGGCAAGTATACATGAAAAAAGGTCATTCGAGAAAATAAGACATACATTTAATCAATTTTAATTTTAACAAAATTACAGTTCGTCACTTTAATTAATATTTAATTAATTAATATATGTCCAAACGTCTATTTTGGTTACCTAATAGAAAAATAAAATGAAATTATAGATAATAACCAACTGTCCTTCAAAATGGGCAGATACCTGGATACCTTATATCCTCTGCTCTATCAAGCATAAGACAGAACTATGGCCCATATGTTATCTTAAATCAACTTATTCAATGGAAAATCGGGCGTAAAATGTTAAACCTTAAACCTTTCTAACTAATCGGAGATAGGGGCGAGGCTAGAAGCGAGGATTTTGTGTTGGGTATTGTGAGGATGCTAAAGCATATAGGCGGTGGAAATGGGGCACGAGATCAGTAATTAAAAATCGAAACGTAGTTTTTATTGAAGATTCTGAAAAAGAAAAACAGTATAGATATTTTGAGGATAATACTTAAGCTGGAGCGGATGTAGCAGGAACCGGAGAAGCAGAAACAAGTGTAGCAGGACTAGATTTTGAACATAAAGAGAACAAAATTAAAACAGAAAATGACAGAAGTGATAGCTCAGAACATATATCGGATGAGGATGAGGAACCCTTTGAGGAAGCTTTAGGTAACCAAAACACAAGCTTGACGTGAATGGGGTGGATACAAAAAACACTCAGAGTGACGAGAATGAGGTTAGCACAAATAACGATACACCCAAACGAAAAAATCCAAGGCCTAGACGAAAGGTTCCCATACCCAATTATAAGGAAACATCCTATCTAGCTGAAGTTGACAATCATGAGTCTCTAAAGGAAATTGAATCTTCTTTATATCATATGTTGAATTAGATTTTTTGAACAAAAATAGAACCTGGGAACTCGTTCTAAAGATAAAAATGTTATCGGATGCGAGTGGGTATTTAAAACTAAGCGTAACTCAGACGGAACTGTAGAAAGAAGAAAAGATAGGCTTGTAGCAAAAGGGTACTCACAAATATACGGGGTAGATTACTTTGAAACATTTGGTCCAGTTGCTGATATTAGCTCTATTCGAATGCTTTATGCTATTGCAACGAAATATATGTAATTTGGATCTCCACCACATCGATGTTTCAACAGCTTTCTTATATGGATATCTTGATGAAGAGACCAGCCACCAGGTTTCGTAAACGACAAATCAAAAGTATGCAATTTACGAAAGTCAATATATGATTTAAAACAGTCGGGCTATGAATGGAACAAAACGTTAAATAGCAAACTCCCAAAAATCGGCTTCACAAATTCAAATTATTATAAATGTTTCTATTTTAAGAAACAAAATGGAACACATACATACATCACAGCCTATGTTGATGATTTAATTTTCGCTACAAATAATAATTCTGAATATATTAATTTAAAATCTCATTTAAAAATATTTATTTAGAAAATAGGGACATGGGCGAAACAAAACTTACTGTAGGAATGGAAATTTCGCGGGATCGGAAGCAGAAAACTCTATCAATCAGCCAGTCGAATTATATAAGGAACTTGATTTCAAAATATAATTTGACTGATTGTAAGCCGCAAAAACTACCATTAACACCTAAAACCAAACTTGAAAAAGAGACACAAATTGAAGGTGAACATAAATCAAGTAACCAAAAATCCTATCAGGAACTCATAGGAAGCTTGCTTCATTTAACTACATTTAGTGGGCCTAATATAGCATTTTCCCTAAATACACTTTCACAATTTAACCAAGATCCAAGAACTCAACATTGGGCTCAGCTATTTCTGTTCTTAGATATTTAAAAGGTACCGTCAATTCTAAAATTTCTTATTGCAGCTATGAGAAAGCAATTGTTGCCTATGCTGACTCAAGTTATGCCGAGATGTCAATGATCGAAAGTCGCAATCTGGTGTCGTTTTTGTTCTGTCCGGTGCTCCAATCTACTGGGAATCCTATAAACAATCAATAGTGACGACATCCAGAGCCCAAGCCGAGTATGTAACTTTGATGTCAGCAAAGTACTTCAAACTTCTGCTTGTTGAACTTGGTCTACATGATGCCAATCATTTAAAACACCGATTTTCAGAGTGCACAGTACATAGCCAACGTTGGATGACGTTCACGTACTAAGCACCTTCACATAAGATACCACTATATTCGTGAAGCTATAACTAATGGCACTCGGCCTTACTAATAATCAAACACTAATGTCGACTGTTAGTTGCCTGCCAGTTTAAATAAAAATGTACAGAATTTTTGAAATGGTACCAATAAACAATTTAACCTCCAGCTTTACTAGCACGAAGACTTTCTGTTGAATCTATTACAATTTTGCTGTCAATCGTTGTCAGTTATCAGATGGCAAATCATTTGTTTTTGTTTTCATGCAGTAAGTTTTGTTTTTCAAAAAATTTAATAAAGATTGAGAATGAATTCAAGTCGAGACGAAGATATTTGTATGGACCTTATATCTGTTGAAGAATCGGCAACCTCTCAAAGGATAAAATATATGACGAACGAGAGTTCTTTTGCCACTATAGGTTTGTTTATTATTGGTGGAGTGTAGTATCTGGTAAAAAGTTTATTAAAACTATTTATAGGGTTGATAAACCGATAGTGTGCTACATTGTGGAAATCGCAAGAGAAGAATTTGTTCCACGGACAAATCGCGGAGGAGCACTTTTGGTGGAAACATTAGTATTAGTTGCAATACGATACCTAGGGAAAGGATCCTATCAAAGCGATCAAATCAGTTCGTTGTGTCAGATCTAGGTTCTGTTCATTGGACTGGTGTTGCCAATTTGTTTCAAGTGTCTACGTGTGGATAAAGGATATTATGCTCCTATTGTTTAATACGGTATTTTAATTTATTTGGTCGCTTCATTTCATTTATTTTCATTTTCGGCTTTTCTAATAGAGAATAGTAAATATTAACTGAAACATCAATTTGCAATAATTATTTTTTCACTTAAGCGGAATTTTCTTTTAAGCGAATTTCGGATATTTTGAAAAACAAAATCATTTAACAGGAGCTCAGACGAAAACTAAACCCGATTTCACTTATGTATTCAGCTTAAATATAAAAAAACACATTTATTTCTAATAGGTATGTCAAGATTTTATAAAATAAAACTCAAAACAAAACGAGACATCGAAAATGTGTAAATAGAGCAAAACAAATAAACGAATTGACTTCAGTTGTTATATTTTTGATTAAATGAATTAATAATTTATGTTGTACAGTTTATTTTTTCTTCAGTTAACCAGGCTTTTCAGTTAAGCGGAGTATTTCGCACGAAGATTGTGAAAAAATGCTTCGTGACAAATAACGCTTTGCTTAGATAACCGAGTTTAACTACCTCCGTATTAATAAAAGTTTTGAAAAAGTTGTTAACCGGTTGCAGAAGAGTTTCATCAAAATTGTCGGGATATATTCGTTTATATGTGCTTTTAAAATGTTTCATTTGGGTACAGTTTTTGCATTCTCTCTTTTCCTTTGGTTTTCTTTTGCTACTTTCTTTGCATTGTACATTAAATATGAATGTTTCCATTGGCCAAATCAATATATTTCATTTGAAATTTACATTTGCACCCATAATTGGATATTTTCCGATCACGAAGCGCAGAATTTGTTTTTAATAGCACAACAAACATTTTGACATTTTGCTGAATTCAGGGCACTTCTTTAAAAATATTCCGGACACTTCTTTCGTGTTGAGAATTGACCTGGAAATGCACTTTCTTTTTCAATGAAACATGAAAAACATAGAAAGAGCAGTTCTTTCATAGAAAGGACCGTTCTTTTCTTCAATCGAAAACGCCATTACACAGTTTTATTTAATTATATCAAAAATTGTAGTTACTTGAAGTTCGCGATTGACACTTTTTGCTCCCAAGATATAATACCATATTTTGATTTAGTACCAAAATTTGAGTATGCATGGCAACATTCCATTGCAGAACGAGTTGTGACAGAATAATAATTTGGGTTAGTGTACGACATAAACATGGCTTTCTGACCATTAATATTTAACCCTACAGTTAGGGATAACCTGACGACTAAATTTGATTATTGGTAAAGCGATTTTGGAAAGTCTGGAGTCTTTGCGTTAACTGCCAGACTAAATTTGATTATTGGTAAGGCCGACTGTGTATCTGAAATATTTGTCGACTGGCAATATGTTAGCTGATCCACTCACCAAAAAACGTGTCTTAAATAAATAAATAAATATTTTGGCGCGACAGGTCTATGGGACCCAAGGCCTAGCTATGGCAACACTAAAAATGATTATTTAATACTGCTCCTTTCTTATTCACCTAATTTATAATCTTGACACACTACATACATTCATTAGGTACTTATCTATCTCTTGAATTATATACTTCTTTACAAAAAGTTGTTTAACACTTTTTTTCTTGGACTGCTGAATCAACAGCCATCGTTAGTTATTGGCTTAAATATTTTACAAAAACTAACACCATTTATTCCTCTACAACTTAAAGAATGACACCTCCATATATCTATATATCTATTTGTCACTCTATTTATAATTGCTTTTAACAAAATCAGTAAAATTGTTCGTAGTATCTCACAAATAAACCACATCCTTTATGCGGATGACCTAATTTTGTATACTTAATTCAAAGACCTTGTAGTGCTGGCAATAGCTTTTTCAGGCATTCTTAGAGATCTTTCAGAATGGGGCAAGAAATCCGGCTTGCATAATGTAAAAAATATAGTAAATACCAAAAATGTATTGCCGATGTTAAACTTTACAATTTTTTATCAATAATGTTAGCCACTCCCAAATATTAGGCATAATATTAAAAATATAATTTTAAGGATCATTGTACATGCATAAGAAGGAGCCTTTCATAAGAAAGAGCCTTACTACCAGTGACTAAGATGCAAACACCCAGCTGCTAAGAAAGCCATATACCCATTACATCTTCTTACACGTATACTAAAATCGCGATCTGTAAATTTTTCAGCATATAATCATACGGGTCTTCAAATTTTTCAGCATACCGAATTCAACATAGGTCTTCATATGTCCTAAAAAGATGTGATAGCAAACTGTTTGTTAGTATTTATTTTCAACAAACAATTTGCTACTTTAGGACAAATTCGACATATCGCGAAATTTTTAGCATATGATTGTCAGCATACGTATGTTCATTAAACATATCATCTAGTACTAGCGTTAGTAATAGAAAAATTGTATACAAACGTTTGCTAAACGAAATTATATAAAAAAAAAACAGTTTAACTGAAAAAACATATTAGGTCATTATTAAATAACAATGAATTCAAATGGTTATTATTATTTAATTATTCATTAAACACTTACATCCAAGTATTTAATAAAACGAATTTTATAAATCATATTATTTTGTTCTACGAATCCCGAAATCCTTGAATCGAGGAAGATGCCTATGCCCGGGGTGGTATTCCATATAATATTTGACACCAATTTATATTCACAAAATACCTTACATATTTAATTGAAAAGTAAGTCCTTGATCATAAATAAATTCATTATTTGCACCCTCCTCTGTGATTTAAGTTACCCCTTATTAAATTTGTATTTGTAAGCCGAATAAATTGCTCATCTTTGTGCCATGCTATTGAAAGAACGAATCATCATGTCATCTGCGGCATTTCCAAGATTATGATTTATTAAATTGCACTAAGCTATGCATTAATCGTTTCTAAGGGGACATAGAACGTACACTCTCTAGCCTAGTAGGTATTTGGTATATGTATATGGACATTGAGCTTTAACAATCTCATCAGTGATCACATAAGTTATATTACTAGTACACAGGGAAGGTATATATCATCCCTTAATTATTTATTGCACTCACCAAACTAATATTTCGCATTAAATGCAAAGACCCAGTGATATGACTTTGCTTAGAAAGAAACTGCGGAAATGCACACAGAAAAATTAAGGTAGGTATTGTATTGACCTCAAAAGTTTTAAGTACTTTCAAATAACAAATTATTGACAGCTTTGGTTTCATAATACTGATGTTATATTTTTCCATATATAAAAGAGAGTGGCGTTATTTACTACGCTTATAACTCAAGAAGGCCTGGACCGATTTCGATGAATAGCACCAATTCGGACTGGTCTCGTTTATGTTTACGTTAGGTTGTGACAATTTTTTTTACAATTTTTGGCGACAATTGTTTTTGCACCAAATTTATATGATAACTGTTTTTGTAGCAATTACACATTAATAGCACACATTAAGAACGAACATAATTTCAAATGTTTGTTCCGGTATTGGCAGTAGATGGCGTTGTGTGCATCAACTTTTGACAGCTGATTCATTTGCACTGTAAACTATGCTGCAAAAATATTAATCTGATTTGCCCAAACGATTTGTTTATTGGTACAGGTGGGTACTTTGAGAAGTGGAGACTCTTGCTTTACGTGCCAGATAAACATTGATTATTGAAAGGGTCCATTGAGTTCTTAAATAAATACCTAGTACAATTCGTTAGAAAATTTGAACATTTGAAGTATTAGTTACTTTCATCAACGGGTTTGTCGTTATTGCAACGCGAAGGTCTAGGAAAAAAAAGTATTAAAATTCTCAACAGGTGTCACATTTCGTTTTTCAGTTCAATTCAATTACCGTTCAACAGGCGGCGCTGTTGTCGATCTCCAAAACCGGTCAACCGATTTCAATGAAACTTTGTGAATGCGTATGGTTGTATCCAACTTGAAAGATAGGATAGTTTTGGGACCTATGTACGGTGACCATCTGTTTAAATTCCAAATAATGAACAAAAAGAAAAAAAAATTAAACCCAGTTCTAAATTATTATTTTTTTTATTTAAAAAAATAGATCATAGATCATTTATTAAAATTCATATTACAGAAGGAATTCATAATATGTACCTATGTTAGCAAAAATAAATAAATAAATAAAATTCAGTCTTTAATTTAACTAAATGTTGTAAAATAAACGCTAAAAAACTAAATAAGTATCCTCATTATTTAAAATAAGGACCTAATGAAGGTAACATTATTTATTTGTTTACACCTATTTGAATAAACTTTCCCGAAGTATAAATTTGTTTAACTAAATCAGATTTTTTTAGAATTCTCTGATCTCTAAACAGGTTATTTTTGTAGCTCTTCCTAAAAAGGGACATTTTCTTCTGGGTGGCATCATTAGGAATTTTTTAAATTAATAATATCAAATAGAAATTACGAATTTTAATGATTACCACAACGGAACAAAAATTTGTGTTCGAATTTTGAAAAGCTGTTAAATTTATTATTAGCTGAATGCTCGATTTTGACGTTTTGACATAAGGTGAGTTCCGAGAATAATGTAGGGAGTGTTCCGAAATAAAAGATTTGCATTACATTAGTATTTTTGCAGTTAGGGCACGTTCGCATTATTATTTTGTATACAAAATTTTGGTTTGATAAGTTTTTCGTTTTTGTTTCAACAAAATTAAATAAAGTACTGAACAAATAACGAACAGCTTCTGAAATAATGAACATTTTTATGTTTTTGAATACAAAAACACCGTACCTATAGGTGGCACTGTAGCCCATAAAGCAAAGAGGAAAAAAGTGTTTCCCTCTGTCGCCCGTAATTTTCAACCAATTTAGTTGATTTTTTTTAAATGTCGGTAATAACGGTGATCAATTGATAAGCCAAAAAAATTTACACAATCCGGTTGGATTGCTTTTGGAAATTTGAAATATAACAAAAAACCTCTGAACCTTCTAATTTGAAACTTATTTTTACATTCGAAAAAATCTAATTTTAAATTTAACTTAAACACAGCCAAATAGTTAAGAATCTAACGTTCTCTGCTATGCGAGAAATTACCGCCTCCTTGTTCCTTTCTTGTTAATCTAGTTCTCAAATCCCACCAATCTTTTTTACATTTTATTACTCAAATTTAAACGCATTAATTTTGATTTTTACTTAACATTTTAATACTTTATTTTATACTATCTTATGTACCATCAAATGAAAGACTATTGCTTTCGTTTGTAATATATGTTAAATAAATTGAATTTGAAACTGGATTGTTGGTACCTACCTACCTGGCAGTAAACACGTGTCTTAGTAGTCCCTGTGCATTGGATACATTGATTGATTAATGGACACATATGGTAGCACTTTTGAATCATTTAATTCAAGGAAAAATATGAATCCTTCTTATTGTTATAGACATCATAAAACATATGCATCAATGTATGAAAAACAACGGTTGTGGTGTGGTGAACACACGATGCTTCAATTCAATGCAAAGTTGCGACAAGCGTCATCATCGGTCCAGAGAACCGTACAAACCGTATTGAATGCGAACACACTAAATGAAGATCTTCTATAAGCTTAATCGTCAGTGAAGACATAATTGAATCCAGAAGTGTAAGGAATTTGTAACCCTGGTGAGCACGGACCTTCATCGTGTTTGAGATTCCGCAACTCTGATTGGCCAGCGTGTCACCAAACACCGAACGGGAAGAATTTATCAATGCAAAAGCCGAGAGAAGGCATCAAAAATAATACAGCACCTCCATAATTTGGAGCATATTATGAGTTGTCCCTAACGGATTAAAATACCTTCGCCAAATAAAAGCGAGTTACTTTGCAAATAGATTTTTTTCTCTTGAATTCTACTAAGGGAATAAGGGAGTACAGAGTAATGTCGACAAAAACATTTCTTAATAGGGCGATTAGTCATTCAAGTAACCATAAGTAGTGGATGACGTTACACCAATCTTATACGTACCTACATACTATAAAAGGGCAAGGAAAATTATTTCCTGGTAGCCTGGTACTGGGCTACAAAAAGTAGGGAAAAGGCATTCAGCTTAATAGTCCGGGAGACCACGGCACTTTAGGTGGCGCTACAGTCCCGGGTGGACCTGGGCCTTAACGAATACACCTTTCCAGTTAGCGCGATCTTTGGCTAACTGCCTCCGCAGTTGCGCACTCCAAGTTGGTTAAGGTCCCCTTCCACTTGCGCGCGCCACCAAAGACGAGGTCTTCCTCTACTGCGTTTTCCCTCCGGGATGGAATCGAAGACTCTTCGGGCCGGAGCGTTGGTGTCCATTCGCTCTACATGTCCTAGCCATCTTAGACGACTGATGCGTATTTTTCTGACCAGGTCGGTGTCGTTTTACAGCTCGTAGAGTTCGCTGTTAAATCTTCTCCTCCAAAGCCCGTCAACGAAAACGGGACCAAAAATCACTCGAAGAATTTTGCGTTCCAAACGGTCAAAAAAATCTTCATCCGCCTTTGTAAGGGTCCATGCTTCTGCGCCATAGAGCAGGACGATGAGGGCCTTATATAGAATCGACTAAGTGTTTCTTGACAAGGCCTTACTAGTCAATTGCCGTCTTAGTCCAAAGAAACAGCGATTGGCGAGTTTGATTTCTGCTGTGGTGTCATTATCAGAGTCCAAACGGCTAATTGAGAAGCTATTTCATGACAGTTTTACTCTCGGATGTTTGTCAGATGTTTGCGAGAGGTGGCGCAGTGGAAAAAACCTTAAGATGTAATTTGGCCCTTTCGGGATTCGAACGTGGAACCTCTCGCTTAGTAGCCCAACACACTACCACTAAGCCACTGGACCACATGGAACCAACATACATCTGATGTCAATTTCAGATCAAAAAGTAATAGATTTCAGTGTTTTTTGTATTAGCTTAACAAAGTTCTTACCTATTCAGACACAAACCCCGTTTAGTAAAGTTATTGCAAGAAAGGGAATCTGATAAATAGTGCTAGTGCTGTTATTGCGTTCGTACAAAATTTCGAATTCGAGTTTTTAAAAAAGTTGGATTTTTTTCGAAAATGGCTTAGCGATTACAACCAAAATTGGTAGGTGGGATAATTGTCCTTGCATACTCGGATTTTTTTTTTAGTAAATCGAAGAGCGGTACTTTTGAAAATTGGACCTGTCTCAAAATATGCATACAAACTTGGAGTAAAATTGACGTTTTCAAAATAATTGTGTCCCACATTTTCAAAAAAAGTTTTTGAGCGGTAAATGCACTGTTTATAGGCTTTTCCTATTACACATTACAAGATTTTGGAGTACAAGAACTAGCAATACAGGAGTCACTGTTCTGTTAGGGCTTATTCTTGTTAGATCGACCAACGATAGATTAATGATGCTGTTTTAGGTGTCGATGATTGGAAATAAAGCTTGTGATATACAAATATCTATATAAATAAATAAATAAATATCTTAATATAAATGGAAGAGATTTACAATTTTACGCCGAGTCCAAACGGCTTAATTGAGAAACTCTTTCATGACAGTTTTACTCTCGGATGTTTGTCAGACGTTCACGAGAGGTGGCGCAGTGGAAAAAAACCCTAAGATCATATTACCTCGGGAACGAACTTTTGCTACAATCGTTTTGCCCGTTTTTTAGATAACTCTTATTTTCAAAAGTACCATTATTCGATTTTTTGACGAAGGATTGAATAAAATCTCGAGGACGCAAGTTCGTACGAATTCAATATCTTTCTCTTATTTTCTTACTATGTACGTAAACCTATTTATACAAGAAAGTTTAAAATGAGTTTGAATTTCTCAGAGGAAAAGTGTTCATGAGTTCAAATTAAATCTCTATAAAAACGAAATAAATACAGACCTATCTTCTTAAAATGAAAATTGGGCATACACATTTTTATGTCAACCTTTCAACCAGTAGCTATAATTAATTGTACAAAATTTGTTTAATTGTTGGCTGATATAAGTAATTTATTTCAACCCTAACTTTTCATTAATTCACCCCTTCGCAAATATGACATTCGAAACATTTTCGCATTGGGAATACCTGCAATAAATAAACTTGTGAGATACGAATAAGACAAATGCTGAAAATCCAAACCCATAGCACCTGAAGATACCTAGGCAATGGTGTACAAGGTTGTTTCCGTACCAGACTACTTTAAATGATTTTTAACAATTTGATCCCCTGTTTGTGCAGGCGTTTAATCGAAATCAGAGTACGGGAGGGAAGAACTCAGATATGCTTAATTACACTCTATAAATTAAATTCTGAGTTAGAGATGCAGTAAGCAGTATGTACCCTTCTATGCATGGATGTATTTCAAATTACACGTTAATAGTAAAATAGATTTTTTAGATGCATATTGTATGCTACGAATTGTGTCCTTATAAATAAAACAAAGAAACTTTGGAAAATAATGCTTAGAGATAATGGGAATGGCAAGTGTCCAACGCGTGACAGCTAGGTAGGAGTAGGTAAATCGGCCTTACTAATAAATCAAACAATCCTGTCGACGAATATTTGGCGGGCAGCTCTAGTAATGTAATCATTATTGAATTGGTGCTGAGAATTGATAGGTACTGGGCTCTTTAGACAGAAAAACGCATCGACGGATGTCTGGTCCTGTTTGCGAATGAAGGAGAAGATACAACATGTGGATGTAAAAAGAAAATAACGTCGACTACATGGGCTGGCTCACATCGAGCGTTTTACAAGCTTCACTTAAAATAAAATAAATATTTTGGCGCGACAGGTCTGTGGGACCCAAGGCTTAGCTTCTCACAACCATTCGCTTAGTGTGAGTTTTAAATTTTTGGGAGGAATGGAAGGGATCTACAATTTTACGCCGAGTCCAAACGGCTAATTGTGAGAAGCTCTTTTATGACAGGATGTTTGTCAGACGTTCGCAAAAGGTGTCGCAGTGGGAAAACCCTTAAGATGTAATTTGGTTCTTTCGTCCTTAGTAGTCCAACAAACTAACTCTAAGCCACTGCGCCACACACTTGGCTATACTTGGCTAGCCCGAAACTAGTTAATAGACGAATTGACAGAAGTTGGAAGAAAGTATCCTACCATAATCATCTATTTGAAAAGAAGAATAACTAGATGAATCAGTTCAAATATAAGCCTCAAAACAAAAAGCTGGATGGACTGCAACTCCCAAAAAACAAACAGCGTAAAATAAAACTCTTCTCCTCGCGAAATACGTATGTAAAATTATATAACATGAAAGATCAAAGTTGAAATACGTTGGCATCAGACAAGGACGCCCAACGAAAAACCCACACTGAGCAATTTAAATAATGAGCTCAGAAAATTACAAGAGAATTCAAACATGATTTTCTTTAATTGTATTGATCGAAGTAAGGACTTGTCAAACAAAAATTAAAGAAAACACAAATATAAAAAAAAATCCTAAGGGTTTCATTTAATTGCAGGAGAAATTTTAAAAGAATTTCAGTGGCTTAAACTTGCACCAGCCAAATCAGCCCGCCGCAATAAAACATATTACATCATTTTTTACAAATTCATTACTATTTATAACAGTTAGTCCCAATTTTATTACACTTGCCGTTCCCGAGATATTGCGTGCTGGTTACGTTTTATTTAAACCTACAACACCACTCAATAACTTCCGATGTAAATGAAACATTTGGTTAAATCTTAAACCAGAATTTATTACAAATTAATTTCAGCTGCATCAAATCAATTTACAGTTAATAAATTGGTAATTTACAAAAGTACAAGCATTAGAAGATCGCCATGCATAATTCGAAATCATCGAATTTTCCTGTAACATAGAATATTTTATTACTTCACACCGCCTAGGTAATAAACCTTATTTTAACAAAGGAGCCTTCGGAAGCCTCCAACAGACGATACAGAATCGATTCACATGCCGACTTGACCCCAAAGCTGGAGCCGATCACGAGTACTCCATTTAAAGCGCAACAACGCTTGCATGTCCTAAGAAGCGTCCTCATTCCCTAACTCTACCACCAGCTCACGCTATGAAGCCAAACATAGGGTGCCTCAACTAAATAGACAGGTAGCTTCGCGCTGAGGTCAGGAAATGGCTTGAAAAGTTCGTTCGAACTTAAGCCTGGTCTGCAGTTCACGTGAAATCCAATTTTTCATACAAAATTTTCACCGCCAATTGTCAAAATGAACTTTCCACTTGAAGATTTCACTAGCCAATACGCTGTTCGAGTGAAAAATAGTTCTTGAAAAAGTGATTTGTAGGGGGCGTTACTTAAGCGATTTCACTTGGCTTTTATTGTCCGTCGTTGACATTTCGGCGTGAAAATTTCACTTCACTCGAACAGCGTACCAGCCTTTAACCTTTAAAAATGAAACTGCTTTTCATTTAAATAAAATGTCGGAATTTGCAAATATTCGCTTGTTCGCAGTTCGCTCTCTCTCCTTTTAAGCATTGTTTTTTTTTTGCCACATTTTGACCATGAAATTTAACAACAGCAGAAAACCTGCCCTGAATCTAAAAAACTGTTGTCGTTTTCCATTGGGCAAAAAGAAGCGTCCGGGAGAGTCCGGATCGAAAAATTACTTCTGAAACCGTTCCTTTGTCACAAAAAATACTCTTCTGGTGATTCTGAGAGGAGAAATTCGCTTCTCGATTTGAAGTCAGAATCCACTCAAGAAGCACTCACACATGCGTAATTTATGTATTTTATACAGGTCAGCTGACGGCAGGGGCAGCCGTAGAATATTTTTTGGCAGTTCACTAATACAAAAGTGGATTCAACCAGTAGCAGTTTTCTTGTTCCATTGGATTTCAGAATGATTGTGCAAGATATGCTTTTTCTTGCACAATGGAAAATGATAAGAATAGGTCTGTTCCGCCTTCCACCCCCGACTCCACAGGAGATAATTTCTCTCATGCTGTGACATGATGTGACATGTCATGAAATGTCATTTGCCCAGGGCAGATAAAAGAAATTGTATGAGATAGATGCCAGACATTTAGTTTGAGAGAAATTATCTCCTGTGGAGTCGGGGTGTTATGTCCCTTGGTCAGCAGCTACCTTTACCTTATCGAATATGACATAAAATATGTCTACACGAGTATTGGTAGGTAAGGTAGTTCAGAGATTTCTTCCTGAATCTATTCTTTCAGCTTACTTCGAGGGCTGAACTCACTCTATGGTGGTTCCAAGTTCATGCCGTTGGCTAATGGCTACATTCCACAAACCATCAAATATGTCAAAAGTTCATTTTTGTCGAGTGTCATCGCATTGAGTTTTGAAAGCGCACATGTTCACAGTTTTGTTGTCAGAGTCACAGTATAATTTAATATTGTTTTAATAAATAGTGAATTAAATAAAAAGAAGCATGACATCCTTAAGTCAGCAGCTGAGAAATCTTGCGCTTCCGCAAACTTCATCCTTGGCGGATCAGAAAAAACGGGCATCAATACTCTTTGATCCAAAAGAAGCCGCCACAAAAGACAGAAAAATAATTTTTGAATTGGGCTGTCAGGGACTCGTTGAATTAATTGCATTGAATCCGGAATTTGCACAATTTGAAGAGACGCTTTTCCAGCATACTTCGCTCCAACTAGAGCGTTCGGTCGAAGACTCTGCGTTTAATAATGAGTTAAACAAAAACATTAAAAAGTTTTTATTTCATTTATCACCTTATTTCATGCTTCGCCCAGCGCACATGTGTCTCGAATGGCTAATACGAAGGTTCCAAGTACACGAGTATAATAAAGATGCGGTTATAAGTTTAATACTACCGTACCATGAGACTAACATATTTGTGAAGTGCGTGCAGATTTTAAAAGTCAAACAACACTCGGATCCATGGCACTGGTTGCAACCTATTCAAAAGCCTGGAGTGCCGCTGCCTAAGAGTGCAATCATAAATAGAGCTTCAAACGAGCCAAGCTTCCTGTCGTTTGTTTGCCGGAATATCGTAGATGCCGTAAAAGAATTAGGTACCAGATCATCTACCCTCCAGGGTTTTATAAACTTTTATTGTTCGGTTGTTGTCGGAGCATTAGACAAGTGCAAGGAAGTAAAAGAATGGCACATTTCAACAATTCTGCCGTCAATACTAACAGGAATGAAATCTGGAGTCGCAGATTTAATATCAGCCAGTTTTATGATAACAGCACAGCTTGTGGGAAAAACAAAAATTACAACAAAACTACTAAATGTATTGATTACGCATATATGGAAAGTAAACAGCGAGACCTTGCGAGGTTCAACTATTTTGCTGCTTAGTTGGATAACAAAAACTCAAATGGACAATTCCACTTGTTTTCCGGAGAAAAATTTTGCAAATTTTATTTCGAACAAATGGATAACGAGTACAATTAGTGATTTGTCTAAAGAAGGCATTTCAATGCATTATATTGTTATCTCCCTTGTCAAAACAGCTAGTGCACTCATCAAACAGAATGCGACCGGCACAAAAGCATGTCAACTTTTTTTCGAGCAGCTTTTGGCTGATGTACGTTTATCTACAATGTCCGCAAAGATAATCATTAGGTGGGTAAGAATAATCTGTTATAAGTATGGTATTAATTCGTTTTGTTTTATCCCAATAGAATGGTTTTGGAAACATTTACGCTTAGAGAGGATAACGAGCCTTCCAAAGACGGTGAAGTTATTGACTTGGGATCGGAGAGTGAAATGACTGAACAACATTCTGAAGAATCAATCAAAACTTGGTATTCGAAAGTATTCATGCTCTTAGAAAGCCAATATCCAGCGGAATTGGACACAGTTATCAAGGAGGCGATGCAAAGCAATAGCGAAAACACATCAAACAATGCGCTTAAAATTGCTCTGAGTATGTATACATTTTTTCATACCAAATTACATTGAATATGTATTTATTATTAGGATATAAGTGGGAATTGTTCAGCAAAGTTAAGCAAACAAAATATTTACATCAAAAGTACTTTTTAAAAAATGAACTCTTCTAAGCAGGACTAATGGTAGAATATTATGCAAGAGGTATGCAATATGAAACCTGACCCAAACTACTTTAATTACATCAATGGCTGCCATCAATAGTGGAGAAAATAAAACTCCTGAAGGATGACTATTCCTCGGGTTCGGATAGTCTTCCTGCCATAGTTTTAAAGAAATGTGTTAAAAAATTGCGCTGCCCCTTCCTGCTCTTTTTCAATTATCAATCGCACAAGGTATTTTCCCTAAACTTTGGAAAGATTCGTTTATCATTCCCATCCACAAAAAGGAGTGTAAGGTCGACATCTCGAACTATAGACCTATTGCTAAACTCTCTTGCATACCAAAGCCCTTTGAGAGCATTATTTATGACACTATGTACTTTCATTGTAAATCAATTCTCTCTTTGAAGCAACATGGGGTTTTAAAGGGCAGATCCACAACCACAAACCTCACGGAATTTGTATCCAACACATTATGCGCCTTGGAAAATGGTAAGGAAGTGGATGTCGTGGCTACTGAATTCAGCAAAGCGTTTGACAAAATCTCGCACAAAGTAATTCTCCTCAAACTAAGAGCAACCGGTTTCCACCGAGGTTTATTTCCTGGATTAAGTCCTATCTAGAAGATCGAAGATATAGCGTCCTTTTCAGATTTACCGTCTCTAACCCAGTCATAGCGTCCTCTGGTGTACCACAGGGTAGTCATATAGGACCCTTAATCTTTAAACTGACAATAAACGACGTAGTGTGTGTTATTTCACACTCTAACCTAGAGATTTACGCAGATGATATGAGATTCTCTAAGCAGATATCTTGCACAGCTAACTCCCTCCCATATAATCTGTCCCCCTATGAGAATCGCTTGAAAATGCTTGGTTTGCAAACTCTCAGAATTCGGTGAGATATCGCTGATATAGTTTTTGTTCATGAGCTTTTATCTGGAAACATAGATTGCACTTATCTACTTCACCAGATCTCTTTAACACTAATTCTAATCGCCTAAGATCAGTACCCCTATTCCGCCTTCCCCAACACCGTACTGACTACGGTCAGCATGAACCCTTAACTAGAATGCTTTGCAAAGCAAACTTGTTTCCCAACATATTTGACTTAAACTACACAAAACCAGGGGTTGAATTACCGCATCCGTGATCGAGCAATACGTGACTGAATTTGTTATTGTTTTGCATGTAAAATCAACAAAACTCAGTGACGTATTGCTCGCTCACGGGTGCGGTAATTCGACCCCAGCTCTTAAACATGCTCTTCATAACCAACTTGACTACCCCATTTCTTTTCCCAATCACAAAATGGTCATTGACCATTATTATGTTCTATTTTTTAGTCCTTAGTTTAGTAAATTGTTTAACTATGTTTTTTCTTTATTTATTTTCCTTGTACGCTTGTATTAAGCAATAAATAAATAATTATATCATTTTGTGCTCCCAGTTGCCACTCATTCGAAGTGAGCGAGGTGGTGTGCACTTCCATTTGGTCATTGATCTATTGATGACTTCTACAAGTTTAGTGTTCTGTGTTGTCCTTGTCAAATGTAAACTCAACCTTTGTTTCAAATATGTATGTAGTTCCATAAAAATGTTATAGTATTAGAGTGCGTCGTGTTCAGTCCCTAAATAGTCCCTTTCGAAATACTGACTTACTTACTTAGGTGGCGCTACAGTCCGGGGTGGACCTGAGCCTCGACCAGTACGCCTCTCTAGTTAGCTCGGTCTTTGGCTAATTGCTTCCAGTTGCGCACTCCAAGTTGGTTGAGGTCCCCTGGCGCATCTTAGGCGAGGTCTTCCTCTACTGCGTTGTCCCTCTGGGTTGGAGTCGTTGTTGTCCATACGCTCTTTATGTCCTAGCCATCCCAGACGGCTGATCCGCACTTTTATGACAAGGTCGATGTCGCTGTACAGCTCGTAGAGTTTGCTGTTATATCTCCTTCTCCAAATCCCATCAACGCAAATGGGGCCAAAAATTACACGAAGAATTTTTCGTTCAAAACTTCCAAGGATATCCTCATCCGCCTTCGATAATGTCCATGCTTCTGCACCATATAGCAGAACTGGGATGACAAGGGTCTTATATAGAATCTCCTTGGTGTTTCTTGACAAGGCCTTACTTCTTAATTGCCTTCTTAGGCCAATGAAACAGCGATTGGCAAGTGTAATTCTTCGCTTGATCTCTCTGCGCTATAGGGCAATGTTAACCGATTTTTTTTTCAACCGCAATTGGACGAATTAGGACTGGAGGACATGTGGTTCCAACAGGATGGAGCTACGGCACACACTGCGCAAGCAACAACCGATATTCTGAAGGCAGCGTTCCCGGGTCGCCTCATCTCTCGTTTTGGCGATTTGCACTGACCCGCAAGATCGCCCGTTTTAACCGTTCCAGACTTTTTTGTGGGGTTTATTGATGTCCCGTGTTTACGTGAACAATCCCGAGACCCTAGAAGCCCTCAAGGACAACATTCGACACGATTGTGAGAATCTGTCGCCCGAAGTTCTCGCCGAAGTGATAAAAAATGTCATAAAACGAGCCCGTATGGCAATCAATTGTGAAGGCTTGACCAATAAAAATCTGGCCCACCTTGTATTTCCGCTGGCGGAGCTCTTCCTTCTTTGCGAGGTGCTCCTTAATCAGCCATTTGAGCTGAGCTTCCTCGTCATATGTTACTATAGTTGTGAGTCTGGTTTCTCGTCGGTGGCTAGTAACTCGTGATCGAGTTCCTTGTACCGACTTTCCACAATTAATTAATGTAATGTCGTCGGCTTAATAAGAAAACCTAGTAATTCCGTTTTTGACAAAAATTACTTTTTGATGCTATCTTATAGAAACTTGGTAGGCGCACTGCTATGGAAAACCTCGTAGCTCCTGAATAATTTTAAATCTTATAAAAATCATTTTGTTTATATCTCGTAAATCCAATGTAGTCAAAGTTCCTGAAAAACCTCGTATTTCTGACAAATTACTGAAGAGCAAAGCTCGTAACTCCTTATAATAATCAAAACTTGTAACTCCACTTTCCAAACCCAAAGGCACTTTTATGCCAATCCCCAATGGTCAATCCCCAATTATTTCAATTTCAACTGTAAGTGTGTTATTTTTATACAGTTTTTAGTTACAAATCAATCAGACCTGGCATAAAGGGGAGATCCATGTGTTCCTGATATAGTAGCTCTTAAATATTTTAAAGGAGATATTTTCTAAAAATTGAAGTTCATCGACATTTGTAGTATTTTACCAACGTGGCGAGAAAAAACATTGTACCAGGAGAAAATCAAAATCAAGAAAAGGAAGTATGATGATTTGCAAGACTTCAAAATGTCATTGCCCAAAACTTTTAAGAGTTTTACGACAACATACTCCATTATAAATAAATAAAAAAATAGTTTGGCGCGACAGGTCTGTGGGACCCAATTAATTTTTTGGGACGAATGGAAGGGATCTACAATTTTACGCCGAGTCCAAACGGCCAATTGAGAAGCTCTTTCATGACAGTTTAACTCACGGATGTTTATCAGACGTTCGCGAGAGGTGGCGTAGTGGAAAAAAAACCTTAAGATGTAATTTGGTTTTTTCGGGACTCGAACCGGGGACCCCTTGCTTAGTACCCCAACACACTACCATTAAGCCACTCCATTAGAACTAATAAAATTCTTGTACTAATTCATTCTACGCGGTAACCCGCTTAAATGCAATTCATCTGTGGACCAGCAGACAAACTTTCCACTCGTCCATTTTGAATGAACAAGGATGCACTGATTCACCTGCTTTTTCACAGATGGGTCAAGAACGGGAAAGGGAGTAGATTTGGGTTTGGGATTGCGGAATAATTCAAAATTCACCTTATTTGGGCCGCCAAACTTACCAGGCATGGTACAACTAAAAATTTACTAAATAAAGCGTTTATACTTACTAGCTACTAAACTACTACAAGTATTCGATAAAATTTATTAAGAAGGTAGAAAGTATTGTGAAACAGCAAACCTCATAAGCGAGTTTTGTCCAAAAACCTGCGATTTTGTTATTAATTTAGGATATAAAATAACATTGTGAACTAAAAAGCTGGGCTTGGTAAGAAACTTACGTTCCTCCTGTAAAACTTAAAATTTTGGAGTTACGAGGTTTTCTTATTAAGATGACGTATTCATAATTCAACACAGAAAACTGGGCTTGAAAACAATACAATAATTTAATTTCATTTTTTGATACTGAAATGGAAATATCCACTAACTTTTTACACGTTTCTTCTTTCAGCTTTTCGATATAAATTCCTTGATGCGGATACCTCAACAATATTTCAAAGTATATATCATTCCAATCCAAGTATCCGAGCAATTTCTGTTGAAGAACTCGTAAATCGCATTATTCAAGGTAGCGATAATGATCTGAATTACAGTCTTCTTAAAGAAACCTTAGCCGATCGCATAAGGGATGACAATGAAGATGTAATTGAAAAAGTTCTTAAAATACCTACAGAAATATTAGTAGAAGTCCTTGGCCATGCATCTTTCATAGAAAATGTAATTGAAATTCTTGACAAAGCCCAGTCGCATCCAGAAACATGGGGACATCTCCAAACAGCTGCATTGACTCACCTGACTTCAGATATTATCGTTAAAAACTACGATGTCAACTTGATTTTTTTATCCGTAATAGGATATTTGTTTCCAGTACATAACAACGAAGTGTCCGCTAAACATATTAATTTAATTTTACAAAGTCCATTTGCCGAAAGAATGCCGCTTCTCGCGGTGCATGAATTGAAAAACAAAACCGCAAACGCGTTTGACTTCAAAAAAGATTTTCTGAACTTCATATCGCAAACAAATAAAACTCCTCGCGCAGATGCATTAGTCCAATCAATTTTGGACAATGGACGTTACAACTTCAAGACAGCAGTCAACGTATCTCATTTTTTAATTATGGTCACCGCGTGTCTCAAAACAGACAATGAGCCAGAACAAATTCAGAAAATATTGGACTTCACTGTTAAGCAATGTGTTCGATTTAATATCACTCAATTTAAACACAATGAATGGGCAGTCGCGACGAATGCCATTCCCTTGCAACTATTTGTGGATTTTTTGCATAGTTTAGTGCGGAGTACAAGGTTTGACAACTTGCTAGATTGGGAATCCCCAACAAAGTCATTGGAACTGTTTTTTCAAATTTTTAATCTAGTAACCTTAAATGCTTTTTCCATGCAATTGAACAAAGACGATAAGCAAGAATGGACTAACTGTTTAAGAGGCATTTTAACTATGCTCCTTCCGAAGCCCAACCACAAGTTACAGTTGTTGGCTCAGTTCTTCCTACACGAAAACATGTGCAACATGGAAACGTTTAATGAACTTCGCATACGAGCAATAAAACTATTGGAAGCCCTTTTAATGAGTGAGACTAATAATACTTATCACATAGACTTGCGATTTATTTTGAAAGTTATTGTTGCATTCGGCAGTCCGATATCTACTATACGCGAATGCGCTTTAAATATTTTGCGAGTAATAAACACACTTCCAGCAACAAAGGAATATAGACAATTGACTGAAAAAATTCTCCAACGAAGTGAAGAAATTAAATTTGATGCAGAGCAAACACCGTTGATTCTCTATACTATACTGAGCAAGAAGAACAAAAAGGATAAATCAGACGACTGTTATTTAAGCCAGATTCTAAATATCATTGGAGATCCAACGGAGAACATTTTGTTCAAGTCCAAACTGTTTGAACTGCTGAAACATGTCAAAGGCATTGATATCTTAAATGCCATGATTCCGGTCGCTATAAACGCATTAAATAGTGCTAAATCAAAAGGCAGCATATCAGTTCTCGATAGCTGTGTGACCAGTGTTTTCAAATCGGTTATAATACGGATTGATGAAAATTGCATACAAGAAGTCCTCGAGACGAACAAGGAATCGTGGCAGCTTATCGAGTTGTCGCTTAAAATGCCTAAACTATACATAACTCAGTTGAATGAAAAACTTATTCCTGTGCCCTGTATAACATTGCAAATATTTGATGAGCTCACCTACAAGCACATGCCAACAGCATATAAAGTCAAACTGTTGAAAGTGGTAATTGAAACAATTTCGCTTTCGGATAACGACGCGCTCTTTTTGGATATTAACAAGTCACTAAGGAGATGCTGTATTGATTGCAAACACGTCTTGCCCTTGCTGGAGTCTATGAACAACATTGGAAAAAATACGCAAATTCAACATAAAAAAACAATTGCTGCGAAAGACATTTCATCTGACATCAACTTGGTAACTACACGCCAGTGGAAGGATGGTGTTATCCTATTGGAACTGTTGGAAAACAAGAAAAGACTCCAAAATAGTTACGCACTTGTTCCAATTTTATTTGATATTCTAAAAAAATGTCTGGACATGGAAAATCAGTCGCCGCTTGAATACACAAAACAACTGGTCCTCTCAGCCTTACTCCAGAGTTGTCAGAGGTCGAACGCGGAAAATCTTTTACAAGTTATCCCAGAGAACACATTCAGAATTGATTTGATTGTGCAGTGTATTCGAGTAACACAAAATCCGCAAACACACTATAACGCTCTTCTACTATTGTCGCATTGTGCTTTGCTATTTCCCCAACAAGTATTGCACAATTTAGTGGACATTTTTACATTTATGGGTTCTTCAATCGCTCGCCATGATGATGCCTTCAGTTTTCAGATTATATCGAATATTGTACAATCGATTATACCGATTTTGGTTAGAGAAAACAATCCAGCGGCCAATCCGCCAGCCAATGATTTGGTTGTGTCTGTTTTGAAAATATTTTCCGACATATTACTCGACGTTCCCGAACATCGCAGAATACCTCTCTATTCGAAGCTTTTACACACGCTGGGACCTGAGCAATATTTTTGGTTATTCGTTTGTATTGTTTTCGAGTCGCATGTTATAAATGATGAGAAGGAAAAATTGAGCGGGAAAAAAAGAGTTCCGTCCGAACCAGTAACACCTACCTCATCTCCCGAAAAGCTTCCTAGGCGTATTGAAATTGTTTTGCAACTTTTGCACGAATTCAGCAATACTGTATCTCTACAGACATGTGTATCGCTAATGATGTACGTGAAAAGCCTGCCGATGAATAAGGACGAGGGGACGTGTGCCGCAAAAACAAATTTGGATATGACACATGGACTACAAGATTTTAAGCTATTTGATGTGAAGACAAGATCTGCGAAACAACTTCGACACTACAAATACTTAATTTTACAGTTTGTGTCAACGTTTACCTCTTCAGCGGAATTTCTAAAGGCTATAACTGGACTGGATGAACACGAGAATAAACTACTAAAATCATTATACCAAGATTTTATAATTAAAACATTAAGTTATATACCTGACGTTACTTTGGCGCTCGAGAAAAGCATTGATACAACACAGTCCAAATTTTGGAAAGTTGTTCTTCATCATTGCTATGATGCCTTGGATAATGTGATTTCGCTTTTGTCTCCGGATATGTTCTTAGTTGTCGTTCATGGTCTCCTGCAACATAAATTGGTTACTGTTCGTAAAAAGGTAATCGAGGTTTTAAATACCAAGTTACAACAAAAGAATGAATATTTTAGCAACTGCAGTGAAGAAAATATTTTGAACTTGTTACGTTCGCTAAGCAAAATGATTAGTACTATTTCAATGAAGGACCGGCAACACAATTCAACCACAAACGAAACGATTTCGGTTCAACAATCTGGATTAATTGCTATAAAACAGCTTTCAAAGCTGTTTGCCTTAAAGCATATTGCAGAGTTTAAGGACATCGTGGTTGTTCTGACAAGCGTTATTAAGAACCGAACGAGCTTATCTAAAATTATTCTTGCAACCTCTGTTTTAACACTGGTTGAGGTAACATCAAACCTTAAAGCTAACTCAATATCGCATCTGCCTAAGTTCATGCCGCATCTAGTCGATGCACTGAAAGATCAAGGCGTTATACTACAAAAGCAACCACCAGATAGCGTGTGTTTGGCTTTAATCACCGGCATTCAAAAACTATTCGAAGCTATGCCCTTGTTCCTGGGGCCGTACATCATTGGCATTGTCACCACACTGAGTACGATATGGTCGCGTATACAGAGAGTCAATGTGGAGTATGATCAGAGAAAGATACTTAATGTAAACAAGCTGCAATCAATATGGTCTAAGATCGCTATCGAGGTTCCTGCTCGAGTTTTGATTCCCAATTGTGAAAAAGCATACTTTATGCTATTGGAAGAACAAAGTTTCTCGAGTGTAAGCATTATTATGAAGCTGTTTTTGGAATGTATAAGCAATTCAAATAAACTCGACTTGGCAGCAGTTCAAACGGATCTTACTAACTTCTTCTTGAAGTCACTCGATTTCCGGTCGCAGATGAGTCAGATAAGTCATTCAACCAATCTAGAAGAAATCGGTCAAATCGAAATGGAAATTATAAACGCATTCGTTGCTTGGATACTAAAGCTTTCGGAAAGCTCATTTAGACCTGTATACAAAAGAGTTTATGACTGGGCTATTCTCGACAACGGACCCAAAGAAAGAGTGCTCACCTATTTCATCTTTAATAAGTGCATTTCAAAATCTCTTAAGTCATTGTTCGTCATGTTTGCGGCAGATTTAATAGAACATGCTGCTGAACTTTTGTCCGCCTGCAATACTTCTAAAAATGAAAGTTTGTATTTCGCTGATAGTGAAACGTTGAACGGAATGCTAATAGAGAACATCCTTACTACTTTAACAACCATATTTATGCATGACAATAAAGGCTTTGCCAATCCGCACAGATTTGATCTTCTAATGCAACCAATTGTCGATCAGTTGGAAAATAAATTAGTTCTAAATAGTAAAGAGCTTCAAAGCTTACTTTTATCTTGCATTGGACAACTGGCTGTAGCAGTATCTAGTGATGTCCTTTGGAAGCAGCTGAACTATCGTATTCTCTTAAAGACGCGAACGAATGTTCCACAGATCAGAATAATTGCCTTCAATTGCTGTGTGGAGTTGGCTAGAAAATTGGGTGATGATTTTACTTCGCTTCTACCTGAGACTATTCCGTTTGTGGCCGAACTGTTTGAAGATGAAAGTCCAGAAGTGGTAATAAGTTCACGAAAGGCTATGCAAGAGCTTGAAACAATTCTCGGCGAATCATTACAAAAATATTTGTAATATTTTTTTGCTTTATTTATGGAATAAATATTTCTGAATATATTTTGTTTGTTATTTTTTTTATAGCAAAATTCTTGCATTGTGGTTGTTAGGTGACAGAGCGCCCAGTAATAGGGTATCGACTATTTGTTTTATAAATGTTTTAGAAAGGAGGAGTATTTATATTATATTATATGCATGAGTGTTATCTGTTTATCTGGGCAAAACATGAAACATTAAAACAAGAGGTCTGTTCCTTTTGTGGTAAAAATGGAAAAGGCTGTCAAAATGACAGTGGAGGGGATGAATTCTCTCTCAGAGAGAGAAACTTACGCAAAAGTTAAGGAACGCTTTTGTAGTAAAGGCTGGTACGATGTTCGAGTGAAGTGAAATTTTCACTCCTCTCCAAAAAGGGCTGTGAAATTGAAAGTGAAATTTTCACGCCGAAATGTCAAAAATTTAATGCGACGGACAATAAAAGCCAAGTGAAATAGCTTAAGTAACGCTCCCTACAAATCACTTTTTGAACAACTATTTTTCACTTCAACAGCGTACTGCCTGGTGAAATTTCGTCACTCCATGATCTTGACGAGCCAAGTACCTCATCGACGTCATTGTCTGCCTCCGGGACCGAGAATCAAAGAGCCCAGAAGACTTTGCTCAGCTGTAATGCAGATGCCAACGTTAAAATTCTATTTCGTGTTTTACCAGTCAGGCTGTACAACAATGATGTTGTTGTAAAAACATCTGCTCCGTCATGATATAGTGTTGTTCTAAATCACTTTGAAGGATCGCAAGTTCCTCGGCTCTCGTTTTGCTACTTTTATTTTGGTTTTCAGAGTGTCACACCTGGGGTCGAATCGCGTCATCCGTGAACGAGCATTATGTGACGGAATTTGTTTTTGTTTCACATGTAAATCAGCTTAATTCCGTGAACGTAATGCTCGATCACGGACGAGGCGATTCGACCTCTGTTCTTCCATATGCAGGAAAGCTGTTTATATGGGCCTTTACACGGATAATCTTCTATATCATTTTCGATACCGTCCCACCAACCGTAGCTTCGTGCCAGGACCTTCATTCCTTCATACGCACGACTCCTAGATGCGTTTCGTGCAGTAGAGGTACCTCTAAGACTTTCGGAAGTAAAATTTGTGGAACAGTCATCCGATCCTTAAAATAAAGGCAATGGTTTTCATAATTTGAATATTTTTTCTTCTAAGGAAATATGCGGACTCCGAATAACAGACGACCTTCGGTTGGGTGATGTTTTTTTCCCAAATACTAGTGGGATCAACATTTCCAATATAAATTCACAGTCTGATGACATTGTAGGTGCATCAAACTCCGGTATTGCTGTTGGGCAACCGGAATCTCACTTTAACGGAATTGCCATCGGGCTTTCGGGGATCGAAAACATCTGTGCTGTTGAGGAAGATGTGGCTACTACTTCTCGGTCTGCTGTCGATCAACCGAACCCCCCATAAATAAGGAAGGTGACGTCAACCGGACCCCATCCTTACTCATAGAATGTGCCAGTGAGACTGACATGGACTTGTCCAACTACGACTCCGACACGTCCACCCTTGTTGACAACTGCAGTGCTGTGTCCGAGAAATCGGGATGCACCACCATAGGAAAGTCTAGCTGGGCTACAGATTCAGCAGGGTGAATTTGTTAAGCTCTGCGGCTAGGCCAACAGACGCTTTATAAATGCCTTGCGAAGCAGACTAGATAGAGAGAGCGCTCTCAAGCTAGCCCAAGATCAGAAGATCAACCCCCTTTCGTCTCTGCCGCAAAGAAGGTCAAAAAGGAACTCAAATCTGAAACCCCTACCTTCAGTCAAGTGTCTAACAAGGTTAGGTTGGGAATTGTTCTGTCCGACCTGACCAACCAGCCCCTCTTCTCAGAACAAATGACTCCAGTTCAATATGCCGTGATCGACACCTCAATTGAGCTGAGCAACTGTGGCGTATGGCCCAGTTTCGCAGGCTAATGTTTCTGTGCACAGACATTGCTACCACCGGGTGGATGTGCTCCAATTTTAAAAGGATCAGAGCTAAATATTGTTTGAGCCTGAAGTTGGTGGAAGAGGATCTATTTCCAAAGCCACACATCGTCTGTGGCTTCTTTCCACAGAGCCTGGAACTTTCAAACGAGAAAGTGCTAGCCACCCTGATATACAGCCCAAAATGCCGATCTGAAGGCAAATACCTGGAGGGTCATCAAGAGGGGTCCTAGCTATTAATGAAGCCTCCATGGCCAAACTCATAGATCTTAAGGGAAAGGTCTCATACCGCTTCAGACATATCAAACTGATTCTGAAGAGCACCGACAAGAATCTAGTGTCTGGTAACGGTACTCCTAAGGCTCGAGTAACAACTATTTCATTAATTTATCGATAAAGATATCAACATATTCTTTCCATTCTAGAATTTACAATAAAGGACTTAGTGGCCTTACTAACAGAGCTACCGACTGAAAGGGGCACCCAAAACATCGTCTGTGCCGCGGCGTATTCCCCCGGCGACGATAACAACATGATGCCCTGCAAACACTCTCCAAATACAAAAGGGTTACTTTAATGGGTACCTGGTCATCAGGGTATTGCAGGTAACGAATCACCAGACAAACTAGCTAGAGCTGGATCAGAATCCGCGTTCTTTGAACCAGAACCATATTGCGAAGTCAATTGGGCTACTGTTTGGGGGCTTATCAACGATTGGGAATAACAACTCCGCCTAAACCAGTGGGAAAATGTCCCGGGTTGAAGGCAATCAAAGAGACTAATTAGGCTCTTCTCCTACAAGGAAATCCTGAAACTAAACAAGGAAAGTATTAGAAAACTAGTGGCAGTGGGCTTCCTCACAGGCCACTGTGGCTTGAATTTATGAACAAAATTTAATTGTTTGCTAAATACATAAAACAGTGCAAGACGATACTTCATTACCTTTCGCGCAACCGCTATAGTAATCTGCCTATTATTGAGTTACGTGAAGCAAATCTTTGAAACGATATGATAGACGATAGACGATGATCGCCCAAACGCTATCGTTTGGCGATAATCGACATACGGAATGAGTGCCCTGGGCTGGGCAGTGCTGATGAATAGAACTTTGGTTATAGATACGGACTGTGGCGACATTTTATGGCAGAGATTAACAGAGCCTGTTCGCAAAGTGGCGTTTTGTTTTCACTGCAATGGCGCATGCATAATAGTTGACTGTTGACTCTCCGCCGCATATACCCTCAAAAGTTCAAACATCTAAGCTGAGTCATACGCTGATAATACAGAGCGTCTGTGCTAACGTGCACTAGAAATGGGCTTTCGGTCAATTCTTTGATTACTTAAGTTGTTCTCTTCGCTAGAAGAAGGGCTGTAACCAGTTTGCCTCAGCCACTACTAAAAGGCACCAATATCCAGATATTCGATGAAGCGAAATACCTGTGAGTGACCCTGGATAACAAACTCATTTGGGCAAAGGATGTTGAGTCGAAGAGTTCTGGAATTGTAAATGTGCTTTTGGCAAGACATGGCACCTTTATCCGGAAAAAGGTCCTTTGGCTATAATAAGACCTTCTTTTGCTATGAAAAGATCTTTTCTAGCTCAGATATGGCTGCGTTTTGCAATCAATGTCACAGGAACCTTTCCCTTCGTTCAGGATCAGGACTGGCTTCAGGCAGAGTCTGTGCCAAGATTGAGATGTTGTCGAATTTTCGCGGGTGGCTCTGGTGCTGGTGTCTGTGGAAATATACAGCACTCTACTTATTAGGAAATAAAAAAAAATATTTTGGCGCGACAGGTCTGTGGGACCCACCCAACCATTCGTTTTGTGTGACGGCTAATAGCTCTTTCATGACAGTTTTACTCTCGAATGTTTGTTCCCTGTTATTGTAGGTGGTTGTCATCCCGACTAAGGGAATTTTATTTGAAAAAGGTCCCCCATCATACAAAAAAGAAAGGGAAGACAAATGCATAAAGTTTTATTCTCAAAATTAACGTGTAAAAAAACAAAAATTATCCGGTAGGGGGTATCAATGCAGCACGTCACACCACCCACTCGAGCGTAACTTTCAAATTTTCCATTCATCCATCCATTAGAGGCACAAGCAAAAGTTGCCATAAAATTGTGTTTTTTTTTTTAATGATCGCTTGTGTTCGCTTGCAGTGTGTGTGACTTAAGCACATCAGAAGAGTGTTACCATGTGTACAATGAAAGGATATCATCAAGGGTTTTTCTATGGACTTTGTCAAAGAACTTTTGGTTTTCGTGCTTTTGAGAACGAATTTTTATGTGAGGTGTTACCATTCGGTTTTAATTTGTTTGTATTTCTGAAGGATCAAATAATATTCAGTTAAAATATTTTTTTCAATGTTGTCTTTTAGAAAAAGGTTTATTCGTGAAGTGTTTTAATGCATTCATTTCATTCACGCAACAAGTGATCATAAGTGCGTTGTAGTGATATTGGTTTTTTTGCGATATCGTATTAAATATTTTAATATACAACTCTAAGTTCCTACATAGGGCTGACCTAGTTGTGAGGGCAAATTTCTGCATAGTTGGGTATAAATGAGCACACATTTTTGGCATATTTTAGCATTTTTGTTATATTTTTGCATATTTGTCATCAAATAGTTTTTCACACTGAAATATCAAAATGACCAAGCAGGTAAACCTATACTACGTATTGTCGATCGTTGGGTTTTACCAAAACAAACTAAAGTGATTAGGCCTACTGGGAATACCCTAGAAAAACCCTCACGGGAAAAGGAAAAAGATAAACTGAATTTATTTCGTTCAGCAATATTTTTATTTTTGTAATAAAGATGGTAACCCTAACACTTTTTCTCTCTGAGTTATGGTGAATTTTCATACAAACTATGGCAACCCTGTGAGAGCTTTAAAGAGGGACAGATTTATGTAAGTCATTGCAACCAGACTGAGAGACAAACATCCTATCTTTCCTGTACTGACAATTTTTGTTGGACAGAGTATAGTAGTATATCGATAGGCGGCTGCATATAGTGCATTACCGACCACACCAAAACCGAAAATTTGAATTTTGGCAGTCAGCGGCAATCCTTTTGAAGTCGTGACCGCTCCAAAAAAAAGTTAACAGGTGGAATTTCAAAAGTAAATCCACCTCCCCAAAAAATTACTTTGGTAGCAGTAGTTACGAATTGACTCACCAGCACAGGAAGGAAGGGTGACCTTGATCGCCCTTTACTGACACTAATCTGAGGGCACTTGCACGTCCCATCAGAAAACATAAATTTAATATCAGTTCTGCAATTAAGTTCACTATTAAAAGACATTTCGGATCTGGTAATTTTTTGTTAGTTTTAAGATTTTGGTATACTTTCCGGTTTTTTTTTGGCGTGGATTACTTTTTGGTATATTGTTGTGCAAATATTTAATTGTAATAGGTTTTGTTTTCCCCATCCCGTCTGATTTTATTTTCGTTTTTATGCGATATTTCGCAATTCAAACAGATACCTAAACAGAGCTCTATCTAGGTAGGATAGCATAACGTAAGAAAATCTTTGCAAGAGTAGGTAATCTACAACAAAAGATTACAAATAGTAGATATCAGGGGACAACGCAGTAGAGGAAGACCTCGCCTTAGGTGGCGCGCACAAGTGGAAGGGGACCTCAACCAACTTGGAGTGCGCAACTGGAGGCAGTTAGCCAAAGATCGCGCTAACTGGAGAGGCGTATTGGTTGAGGCCCAGGTCCACCCCGGACTGTAGCGCCGCCTAAGTAAGTAAGTAAGTAAGATATCAGGGGACAGGGGAGGACGGAATAAACTGGAGCCTAAATTCAGTTCGATAGTTTCTTATTCTTACCTTTTGTATTGTTTTTTTTTCTGCTTTCTTTTAGATCCTAAGTTTCTTGTTAGTATTTTTTTGGTTCTTTCGTTTATTTTTTTTTTTTATTTTGTTTTGGATTAGGTATTACCTACTATTAAATAAAATCTGTTGTAAAATTCACGTCATGAATGGGACATGAAGTGTTTTTCGTTGAATAAACGAAACATCACAATGACTTGCTAATGTAATGTTTCAGGGATGCAGTAAGGTGTGCTTAAGGTGATCTGATTTGGAAGCGAGAGGTCAGATCGGGGAAGTTCGCAAGTAGGCCAAGGAACTTCATGGTCGTGAGGGCAATGGCATCGCTGCAAATACATACGCAGTGCCTTACAGAGTGGTGGACGTCCGTCTGCTTCCGGTACCAAAGCCAAGTAAGTACCTACCTGTTTTTTTTTTGGCATGTTTTATGTTTTTGTAACAGGTTCGTGGAGAAGTGAGGACAAGGACCTCCACGTGCCATGCTCCTCACTCTCTGCACTCTCTTTTCCTTTCTTTTTTCTATCACATCCTTAGGTCCCATCCACATTCTTGCTCCCTGTCATCATTCAAAATTCCTAACTCCCTCTAATCATCCTTACATTAACTTATTACAAGATGTAATTTGGTTCTTTCGGGATTCGAACCGCCGCGCCGATCCCTCGCTTTATGAGGAAATAGATAATAAAATATTTAAGTACTCTAAGAAAGTCTTTTTTCGTTTATGTCTACTTCCGCACTTTATGCAATAATGTTAAACAAATATCTCCAATTTGTTAAACACGAATGTGAAATACTAAAAATATTCTCCTTTTTTTAAAGACTACATAACTATAAAATTGATTTCATACATGGTGCTTTGCCTCAAATCATACAGTTCACCTACTCGTTTTCGTAAGAGCATTTGTTCGACTAATATAAGATCCTACAGTAAAATCAAATGTTCTCACATAGGTGGGTATATAATATGCACATAATTTCCATATCCATTTAAAACAGTAGGGATTGTCTATAAAAAACAGAAAAGTTTGCTTTGGAAAGCGATAGAAGACACCCTGTACAAAAATACCCCGACTCCAATATTTCTTTCGTTTTGTAAGTAGGTATATTTGATAAGAAGTACAGAATAATATTGATAATACAAGAGCCATGAAGTCTTAATATTTCACTATTTTTCACAATGATTGTGTGGTGTTTGTACTGTAAGCACCCACTTCAAGGTAAATCGTCTTAATTACAAGAAGTACCTAATCGCCATTCCTTTGCCCGATACATTGATATTATATAAACTTGAGCTGAAATGCATGCAGCTGCGTTGCGTATTGATGTACAAAATTAAATCGTGAATCAATCTATACCAGTCTTTGACGACCCAGTACTTTAAAATCTTACATTATGTGCGAATAGATATTCAACAAAATATCATTTGTACCATCATCTGTTCCCCGAGAAAACCAGGAAAACAAAAAGTTTAATTACAAAAAATACATGATTTCGTTTTCATTGTAGGTATGTATTTGTTTGCAATAAGGTGCTAACAAAAACGAAATTCACAGAGTTAATATCTCTGCGCTTGTGAATTTTTAAGCTATTCGTCTTATCACATGTTATTAAATACAATCGTCTTACTCTGTTCCATACCAACATTTTCTTTCTGAACTTGTCGCCGGTGTATAAAGCAAAGAGACACGTTCGATCATTTTTCAGTGCGATTTAATTTTGAATGATTTAAGTTACCAGACGTTATCCAGTCTCTGACAACATTGGATTTGTTATTGATATTGTTCCCGCCTATACATAATATCGGGTACCTACTTCATTGTATATAACGAGTTAATCTGTTTCCAGTATACACTTTTAAATATTATATTTGAATCGATGAAGTGAACTGCGGGAAAATTTGGTAAACTGTGTTTTGGACAACATAAAGAAGGTTACGATGTATCTACTGTTCATATAACCGCTCTTAATTGTGTCTCCGCTGAAAGTTAAGCAGTTTTAAGTGTGTTTAAATAGATAATTTAACCTTAAGAGGATTTCCTAATACGTAGTGTTTGTAGATTGGTAAGTTAGAATCCTTATGCAGTTTATATTATATTCATATATATTCCGTGCATCAAAAAGTAAAATCTAGTTTTTATTAAATTTGTCACGATGCCCTGAATAGTTAATGTTGGGCAATCGAATGTGTTGTTATAGGCTCCTCGTAGATCAGCTTATCAATCGGTTTTGCCCGTATTATTATTAAATCCGTTTTACCAACGATCTAAAGTAGTTATAAACACATTATCGGATAATGTCATCAGGCATACTTAGATTAATAAGATAACAAGAAGGTGTTAGCTGCTTTAATAATGCTAAAACCTTAAATTATCGCAATAATGTTTATTGTTCAGATAACAAAATCGAAACTCACGTTAAATCTGTTCGTAGAAGGCATAATAACGTTATCTACCAATCGAAATGTCAAATATGCCTTAATCAATCAAAAGACCAATAAATGTTATTGGATTGTTATAAATTAACTACATACGATCATCCGATATCTTTAAAATACTTTCTATTTCAAGTTTGGCGCAGTTTGATATTGAACTAATTAAAAAAGATAGTATAATATAATATTATTAATGAATAATGAGTAAAACCGTGAGTGGAAAATTTTTCAACGATGCTCTGTTAAATTCACATACTTACCATAAAAAGTATACGCAATCTATACATTTGCGCATTTTATGATATATGATTGTATGATTTGTCAATTTTTAACATGAGTAGGTACTTCCTTAAATTTGGTGCCGGTACTTTTATACGACAATGTCAAATAGCAAATACGTCATTACTCGAAAGATAAAATGATTGCCATTAAATAATTTGTTAGGGAATAAATCTTTAGAATTTGAAGCTTTTAAAAAAGTTTATAGCAGGTCTCTATTTTTCTTATTATTTTACTGCTTAATAAATATTCCCAAAAAAGTGCCACAATCATCATTCGTTTTTATTACTTACCTATGTATACAATCATATACGCGAATGCATGTAGACATGTGCTATGACAAGAAATTGGATAACTTGACCTCAATGTACTATATAACTCAGTATTTCTAACGTTGATATGTCGCATACATAGGTAGTTACAAATGTGACACAAAATACAGCACTGACGATTTACAAATGAATACACAAATTGAATGCTAATTAATAACTCATTGTTGCTTTCACGTGACTTTGAATCGTGTTTTAAATATTTTGTCAAACTATTGACAATACAAGTACCTACAACAGGAAAATTCACCGCGTGATGTTCTCTCCGCTAATTTAATAGCAAATACTTTGCGAAATTTCGATGTCTTGTAAGTTCTGATAATAATAAAAAAAATAATATCAAGCATTCTCAATTAAGAACCAGTTATTCTCCTGCTATTGTTTAAAAGCTAAAATTTATTAAGTCAATCGTTTACATAAAGCCGTCTCAATTTTTGTCTTCCTAAAAAACAGTCGGCTGAATAATGAGCGAAAACGTTGGATCTGCATCACTTAGTGCACCTGCGGCCGAGGTGTCATCTACGCCGATGCCATCTTATGCTGCAGGAAATAATAAAAACAGCATCATTGTTAATGAACCGAAGAGAAGAGTTAGCATTGCATCTGATCCTATTGCTGAGTCCAGACATAGCTATGACAATCCAGCGTTCGATGCAAATCCGAGAAGGAAAATATCACAGGTAAGAGGTCAAAGTTGATTATATGTGACGGAAATGCAATATTGGCATTTCAAAATTAAACAAATTGCACAATATCTTAGCTTTAATAAAGCTCAGCGATAGATTTCAAGTTACTAAGGAAATATTAGATTAAGTAAAATTATTATTTTTAATAATACATACGTTGGAAAAAGTTCTATATTTGTGGGACTGAGGCCTTCTATAGGTAGGTGATAGGTGCCTAATTTTTAACAGAAAGTCTTTAAATTTGTATTTGTTTTTAACCATATACACTTCCCAAATATTATAGAAACAAACTTAAGGAAAACAGTTTTTAAATTTTACAAAATAAGAGAATTTGCTAAATATTTGAATAGACTGATCTGGATTAAATCTCATATAGCTAGGAAAGTTTCGTTTTTCAAAATGTTTGTCCGATCTCCTTTCACTTTTGCTCTAGAATGGGAATTTATATAGGCTCTTGTGTCCTGTCCCGTAAAAGAAGAAAACAATCTGCCAACTATTGTCTAGAAAAATACAAATGCCTTGATAGCACGGCAACACAATGCGAGTGTGAAAAAGTTTCCGTTCCAAAACGTTGCGTTGATATATTTAATTATACTAGTACCGCCCGTGGTCGCAATTCGACCAATTTTGTCTTGAGATAAAGTAACGAAAGCCAACTTGTTTTTTACATAATCTATTTATTATTTATATTATTTTAATTTATTTATATGCTAAATCTTAATTTATATACCTTTCCGCTATGAAAAAAGAATGGAAAAGGGCAAAACATGAATGTTCGTTTCCATAGTAACACCTCACACATAACTCTGCAATGTCCCTGAAATACGATTTTATGATTGCTTACTTTTAGGGGTAATTGAATTGCATACCTTTATGGGTTAATGAGACTCTCCAACAGGTTCTAATCTAAGATGAATAAATTAGTTACTATAGAAACATGACGGCGACAAATTGAATGCCAACAAAATGCTTTCGGTTAACTGCTAAGCATTTTGTATGAGAAATTCTTAACTTCATTTTACCAGTCTTAATGGCGAAATATACCTACCTAAAATGTTTGGTTTCTGCACATCTATGGCACAGTACCTTTTGAATGATACAAGTTTCATTCTCTTCATTTCATGATAAAAACTTAAAAAGTGCACGGAATCTTTTGATGTTTACGTATTAATATAATGATGGAAATCGACAATTGCAGTTGCTTCAGTCGAACGAGTTTTTGCAACAATAAGCAAAGCATGAACCGAAGAGAAGCCCCAACTGAAAGTAAAAACTTTAAAAGCCATAATTTCAATCAAAACAAATACGAAAGGCAATGCGTTGGATTTTACAAAATTATTAAATTTAATCCGGAGATGCTTTAGAAAATCGATAACGTCTCAGTCACGATCACGATGTGACCCTCGAAAGCACAGCTGACTGTATGATAATCGTTTTGTACTCAAAAATTTTTTTTAATGTAAACATGTTTTATATTTATCAACATTTTGTTATATTTTCCGTTTTTTTTTGCTAATAAAAGTTTTACATTATATTTACCTACATTAAAAAATATTAATTCTAAAAATGTGGAAGTTTGGTCATTTTATTCTGTAAACTCTGTCACAAACTCGCTTTAATACTGGGTGCAGTAGGTTTTTGGTTAACCGGTGGTATAGGCTTCTACCATTTTGTTTTTCTTGAGAGTTCATGTGAGCTGATTCAACAAGACACAATTTATTTGGCGAATATGCACCTCAAAATCGTAGCAAAATGTTATATTAATGTTTTGAGATGGCCTTGAAGCGAAACAAAATTATTCTTTGCTTCTTTGGCCATGGTGTTTTTAACGATTCGCTTGTAATATCACTCGCGCTGCGCTGCATTTCTTTTACCGTCATTCGATATTAGGATTCAAAGTTACTGAGTTGTTGCGATGCATACAGCAGATTATTATTTCCGTTTGTCAATCCTCCTCCAGGTTTTTTTCCCAAGTCCATGCCACGATTTACCGACAATATTTTAGCTCACGATGTTGATTAGACGGTAAACTTGGCGGCCGCTGATTCTTTTCAATCCCTGAGAAAGGATCGTTCTTTCATTAGTGAGGGATTATTATCATAAGAAATAAGACATATTTCCGATTCAATCAACTTCTAAGACGTATTCTGATTACCAATTTTTAACAATTCATGACAGTTTTAAACTGTAATTTAAAAAAAAAGAAAAGAAGAGAAGTAATTTATAAAGCCACATATAGAAAAACATTTAAAATGATGGCCTTAGTTGTTTTGGTAACTATGCAATGTGACGAAGTTAAAGTACCTACTTCTTAGTTCTCATCTTTTAATGGTACTCATTTTAGAACAAAAGTATGGAATAGGTCATGTGAATACATTCTGACACTGAACAGACACTAACAGAACGTCCAATCGAAACAAAAGTCGAGATATTACATCAAAATCAAATATACAACTTCATAGAAATGTCAATCCAAATTTATTTTGCTGAGATAGGTGTTCAATAAAACATAATTCTCATAATAAGCACACAGCAGATGTTACTTTTTAGTATCTTATAAACTCGTGTGCGCTGTCTCTGAGCATAAATGACTTCACATCTCTTTCTTTTTTTAACTTTTTTCGTCTAGGTACGTAATAAGAAACAATAAACAGATATTGGGGACGTTCGGATACATAGTTTGTGTAAAACGTCAACTAGATTTGTCTGGACTAGGTATCCGTACGCCTTATGGCGTTTTTCATTGAAGATCCGAGAGAAGTGCCCCGAAATTCAGAATTGCTCTTTTCAATGAAATTCGTTGGAGCATTTTTGCAATAGTGGTAGACATATATGTGAAATTTGGTTTTCTGTTGCTAATTTTTCTTTGTTTTCTACATTCAATATGAGTTTTTTAATGGACCAAAACATTATATTCCAATTAACATTTACATTTGCACTCATAATTGGATATTTTCCGATCACATAACGCAAAATTTGTTTTTAATAGCACAACAAACATTTCAATCTGACATTTTACTTGTGTGTGTTGGTGAGTTCAGGGCAATTCTTTAAAAATATTCCGGACACTTTTTTCGTCTTAAGAATTGACCTGGAAGTGCCCTTTCTTTTTCAATGAAACATGAAAAACATAGAAAGAGCACTTCTAGATTTGCTCTTTTCATAGAAAGGGCAATTCTTTTCTTCAATCGAAAACGCCATTAACTAAGTAAGTTGAGTTGTTGTTGTAAACGTGTGGTTTATTTTTGAATTTTGACACTTAAAAATAATGTGAACTGAGTACGCAGGCAGGATTTTCTTGACTACATTTGTTGGCTACCCCTTCATAAACGTCAACTGCAAAAACTAATCACGTTACCAATCTGGGCCAATACGCATCTAGTCGGTCAACTGTTACGACAACTTCCATAATTATTTTAAGCCATCAATCAGCTTTCTGTGTCATCTAGAAGCTGAGCTACAACCCAAAAACTAACATGAAAAAACTAAAATTTATTTCCTCAAATCGAAAATTATCAGCAACCGTTGTTCTTGATCGTTGTTCTGCTTTGGGGTGGTGGCGTTGGTTGGCGCACATCGTACAAGCACATACAAATAAATAAATATTTTGGCGCGACAGGTCTATGGGACCCAAGGCCTAGCTTCTCGCAACCATTCGCTTTGTGTGGGTTTTCAATTTTTGGGACGAATGGAAGGGATCTACAATTTTACGCCGAGTCCAAACGGCTAATTGAGAAGCTCATTCAAGCACATACATTGCAACAAAAACTGCGTCGTCAAGTTTTCTCCGATTAAGTGAAACGAAAGAGAAGTAGGCGAGGTCGACCTTCTTAACCACTCAACCGATTTCAATAAAATTTTGTGGGTGGGTAGTTCCTTAAGTGTATTTGAAGTGATTGATTAATAATACAAATATATAGATAGCTAGCGCAACAGGTCCGTATAAATATCCTAACTTTTATCCCAAGAAGTTAATTAAATTACTGGTGCAGTCGGTGGGATAGCTAAAAATCGGTTAGAGCGTAATAACTTACGACTAGATAGATAGATAGATTTTTATTTATGTACTCTTAATATTATACAGTAAATTTTTTACAAAGAATCAATGAACATGGCGTTTGCCGTCTGCCTGATTGGCAACAATTAAATAATTAAATGAAATAAAAAATAACCGAAGTATGAAGCCTCGTTAGTTTCTTTTAAAGTGCAATTTTTGTAGTGTTTTCGTTAATAATTCTCTCTCGATAATTTAAAGCTATTTTGCAGAACTGTGTTAGCTTTTCCATATTAATAACATTAAGCAGTATAAAGACTTGATCCGCCGATAGGACATTGCTTCCGAAGATATGCCTCCTAATTTCGTTTTAAACTGGACAAGTGCCAATAAAATGTATGATATCTTCTCTTTCTTCCAAATTACACAAGTTACACAGCACTGGAAGGTGTTCTCTGTGTGGGATATAATTAAGCTTTAGAAGCTCTCCACAAAACTTAAAAACTGTTTGTATTTCCGATACACTATATTCATCACGGAAGTAATTGTTTTCCAGTAGATTATGATTCAAGCGGCTGTAGATCTTTCTATGGAGCGATCGCGAAGCTTGTTCCTCGTCCAATGACCGAGCTTTTTCATCCATCTTTGCAATAAGTTGAAGTTGAGGTTTCCAATCTACTCTATTCTGCAGATCCAAACATTCCATCCACTCCCTGTACCATCCCGTCCTAGAGTGTATTGCTTGTTGAACAGCTTTTTTTGGTAGTCTAGCGTCCAGCATTATTCAACATCTTCCGAACGTAGTCTACATGCTGCATAAACGTTTTGATAAATAATTAGGACAAACCTGTCTCCAGCATTAACATATAATCTGGGGTGTTACTTTCAGACAACATTAATGACCATTTTAGACTTTGCTAGCTTATCCTTTAGATGTCTCTCCATATCTAAATTTCTTGTAAAGTAGACTCCAATGTACTTATATTCCCCTTAACTACTTCTATACTTTCACCATTGTAGTCCCATTTTTCATTTCTTCTTTCCCTACCACATCCTCTCTTAAATTTTATAACTTTTGACTTGCTTAGTTTTACAATCAAGTTCCATAATCTACAGTAGTCATACAGCCTATTGATCATGAGTTGTAAGGACTCAGCGGATTGGGCCAGTAGAACGATATCATCAGCGAACAGAAGTGCTTTGATCAGCAGTCCTGATGTGTACTCCAACACCTCCAGGCAGAATATCAACAATGTCCTCGATTTACAACGCAATTAAACTTGGGCTGTCTTACTCCGGACAACGACTGAACCATAATGACAACTCCTCACCACTCCATACTGCTGATTTGGTATCCGCAACCGCATAAAGGTTTTCGCTGACACGACCGGACTTCGTCGACATGCCCATGCTGGAAGGTTTATAGAGTAGTGCTTTTCGGTCTACCGTGTTAATTGTTAAATTCACTTTGTGATACAAAAACCATTGTTAATTGTTAAAATTAGCCTTTTGCACAGACCGCATTTTGTAATCTTTAGTTAGATTCATTACAGACTCAAAGTTTCAACTAAACAGTTGTTGTATACAATATTAAATGTTTATTTTCTTTTTATTTTCAGACCTCTGTTCATTCTCACAGTGAGATTGGACCAGTTCGACGTAAGAGTATCCTTGTAAACCCGTGTCATGACACTGAATCTGAATATGGATCTATTCACAGTTACGGTGAGTTATTATCTTGGATGTCAAGTGGAAACAAAAAAATTATATTAATGGACAGAAACCCCGAAAAAAAAATCAGCACTCACAAATATCTCATAGACTCCCTAAAGAAAAGGCTAAATAAGAGAATAGGCTGAATACAATGTTTTTTTCAAAATATTAGATTGATATCGAAAAGAAGTACCCACTGACGAAAATACGTATTTTTTATATGTGTATGGGTAAACCTCCCTGAAACATCCCGATTCAGCTTTTAGATTAGCTATGATATTATATGCCCCTCCATTCACGCCAAAAAAACTCAAATGTCAGATATCACATGTACATTATTTTTGGAAGCAGCGCCGGATTCACTTTTGCTTGTCCTAGGTTTCCATAGTAAAAGAGTGTCATAGTTGTTTTTCTTTTGCAGATAGGTAACTATAGATATTATACCTTAATTCCTATTTTGAAATAACGTAAAAGCTAGAAAAAAAAGATACAGCGATTGGCAAGAGTTATTCTACGTTGAACCATATCTGTCTATGGTGACGTTCTGTCCGAAAAATCGGTGTTGCGTGGCCTTTTTTTTGCCCTCATTGAACGCCAAACCCATCTTCGCCACCTCAGTGTCAAAACTTGCGCCATTAATACTACTCTGCGTTCTGTCAATTATGTCAATTTCGCCGGCGTTCGCGAACCGCTTGACCATCGTTCGATTTAAAGGTTTCTTCTTAATAAGCGGCAAAAACGTCCGCCTTTTCCTTATTTTCCCTTGCGATCAAATTCAACCTCAAGTTCATAGGGTGTGGTGAGTGGAACACTCAGTTGCAAATTTATAGCAAATTTATTACAGCTGCACCAAATCAGTTTACAGTTTATTAAATTAAATAACAAACATTAAAAGATCGCCATGTATAATTCGAAAACATCGAATTTTCATGTAACATAGAATAATTTATTACACCACACCGCCTAGGGTAATAAACTTTATTTAAGCTAAGGAGCCTTCAGAAGACTTAAAAAGGCTAGCTTTCATCAGGGGGATGTGCACTTACCATTGCGCACTTTTTAGGATCATGTCCAAAACTTCGAGAAATTGAAAGAGCTACAACAAGATCGAAGCGATGGGCTGGCTGTTGTTCTTGAATTTACTCATTAAAATGTTGTTGGACAACTACAGGAACTTGCGGGCTGGTGCAAGTTCAATCCACTAAGAAAACGAAAAATACAAAATTTCCCCCACCTCGTTGTTGGGACCATTTATGCGAGAGCAGGGCCGAAAAAAAACACAAGTAGTTGTTATTCAACTGTCGTAAAGTACAAACGGACAAAGTCAAAAAGATCTATGCTAGAAAAAATCAAATGGGCAAGGCAAGCAAAACAAAAATTCCTTGAGCGATTCAGATGAAAGTTCAGACGAAGATCCTTGAGCCGAAACTCCACTTAACAACAACATCGACAGTGTCTTAACAAATCCATTAAGGGGGCCAAGACATGGGTACCGTGGGCTCTCGATGAATGTCTTGCAACACGGCAAACAGTTTTTGAATGCGAGTCATGTAAATCTGTAAATCACTGTAAACAAAATGAAGAAAAAGTTGTCTTTTTCTTAGAGCTATTTAATATTGGAACAAAAGTTTTTTTCAACATGTTACACTTGAGTTTTTATTAGTTTCCTCTTACTCGTATTCATTTTTGTCTTTCTATCGAATTCAGTTTGGTTCGTTTGCTTTTATTATTTTTTGCATAAATCCCAAAGAAAAAAAGTTGTTTCATATTTTTCTTACTTGTTGCTAATAAATGAATTAATTATTTATTATCTGCTTACAAGTATTCATTTGTATTTTAGTGTAACTAAAACAACATTATTCCCAATTTTTTCAAGCGGAGTTATAGAGCTTTTATTACATATTTACTAGCTGACCCAACGGACTTCGTCCCGTCCAAAATTTGGTGAAAATAGAATAAAATTAATTATTAATTTCTTTGAATTCTATTTGTTTTATTGAAATTAAAAAAAATAATAGAAGAATGATTTTATTCAAATTAGGTCTGCCGTCTGCCTGATACACAACATTTTCACTTGAATTGTATTTTCCCTCATTGAAGCACTCTGTGATAAACGATATTTTTCGTTTTGTTGTCAGGTGCAAAAACGATCAAAGCGGATGGTTTTCCGAAACGGGAACATGCGACATACAGATACACATACAGTTGACCGTGTGAGAAACACTAATTTTCCAGATTCAGGCCACAAACACTCAATGATTGGCCTTGTGATTTATTGATTGTCATGGCGAATGGGAGCCGAATTGGAAATTGAATTCGCTTAAACTCGAATGGCATATCGGTTGGGATCATTGGAATTGTCGGAATGAGAACTTCCTCACCTTTGAACTTTCCTTTTAGCACTCTCGCATGAATCACATTACTCATGAGTTTCGTGACCGCTAAACGCGTTCCGTTGCATAATTTTGGTTGATTCAGATTGCGAAGCATGATGACGACTGAACCAACCTTCAATTGTAAGTTGTGCGGGGGCAAGCCAGGCACATCCGCACAACCAATGAATTCAAAAACTAAGTTGGATATTTGGTTGCTTCGTCTTCGTTTGTTACACAGTCCATAGATTTGAAGGAATGCAGGGAACCAACAATTTGATTTTGAATTGTGCAGTTCAAGTTATCCACATCCTTGTTCTTTGCCGCTACAATTGCTCTTTCACTCAATCAATCGTAGTTTTTTTGGTAAGCAATGATATTTGTTCATGAGCTCCTCTTTCGTTAAGACGAAATTGCAGAAATTCGGCGGAAACGAAATCAATCCATTCAATGCGTTGACAGGAACTCGAAAATTACCGATATTTGCAGTTGATTGGAGAACACTTCGGCAGATGGATCGTTTAGCAATGCCAACTCGCATGTTTGTCTCAGCTGAAGTTTCTTTACAAAATGCCACAATGTCGATAGTTTTAGGTTAGCATTGATCTCGTCGGCAGCGGTCGATCGTGGTATTACTGGAAGTGTTTGTCGGAAATCGCTTGATAGTAAAATCAATGCACCCCCAAAAATTATTTCGTCACTACGCAAATCTTTCATAGTGCGATTCAAAGCTTCTAACGCACGTTTATGTGACATTGTGTATTCGTCCCAGATAATAATATTGCTTGCTACCAAAACTTTGGCCATTGCTGAATGTTTCGCTATGTTGCATGTTGGGTCTTCAACCGCTTGAAGGTTTAATTGCAATTTCAATGCCGAATGAGCGGTTCGGCAACCTTCCAGCAGCGAAGCCGCTATTCCAGAAGAAGCAACTGCTACAGCAATTTCCGATCTTGCACGAACTGTAGCCAACATCATTGCTATCAGGAATGTCTTGCCAGTGCCACCAGGCGCATCAAGGAAATACAAACCAACATTTCCATCATCAGCACTTCTTTTTGTTGGCGATTCAACAAAGGTACATTCGTTCGAGCCAATTGGCTTAATGCATTTGTGTCAATTGGTGCAATTCTCGTTCGAATGCGTCGTTTATTCCACGATCTGGCGATGGCATTCCTAACCTGACTAACAGACTGCCGCAGATGAGGTAACACATACCTTCTATCAAAACTGCACTGCCAAAGCCTGGTTGTGCATCTCTTCATTCATCTCAAGATGGGGATTCTCTGAATGGACACGAACTCGATGTAAAATATCTTCTGACATGTCATCCTTGTACTAGTCCCACATTTCACGTGGATTCGATGGAAAACATGTGGAAATAATAATCGCAAATAATGTGCGTATCTGAGTTGGAGATGCGGAAACAGTTGCTTCAGCGATTGTCGTGTCCCATTGCGTATCGTTTTCAAACAAATTGAGCTTCTGACATGCAGCACGAAATGTTGGCAACACTGCACCATTGAAAGTTCGAAGTGATTCAAATGATGTCGGCTCACGAACATTCACCACCAATAGTCTCAAGTAAAGGCATTCATCATTCTTCGGATGAACTGTATAAATACCAAGAGCTTTAGTAGAACGCAGGTCTGGATCGGTTTCGAGATCACATATCTCTTCTCTTCTTCTCTTCTCTTCTCTTCTCTTCTCTATCTCTACATATAATAAAACTGTAGAATAAAAAATGCCTGACCGCGCATCACGCAGAAACCACTGGACGGATTTTGATGAAACTTGGCATAGTGATTGCTTATGTTCTGGGTCGGGCTTTAGGATACTTTTTAACCCGGAATATAACTTGGTTTTTAAAAAATAGTCAAAAGAACCGGATATATGTAAGGAAAGTTCTGTTTATACAGACCTAGCTCGGTAATGGCTTATCGGATTAAAAAATAAATGAATTAGTAAATTTTCTCCTGAATCATTTAAGATAAAAAAACATCCTCCTGCGTTGTCCTGAAGCTGAGCAATGTTCAAAACAATTATTCAAAACATCGCCCACAATTTTCTTTCAGTGGATACCACTGTCAGTAGTCATGCAGCAGTGAGTATCGTTGCAGTAGGGTGTGTGTGTGATTATTATGTGCGCGCTCTAACGTGATCATATGTTTTGCACTTAAATGGGCAGTCGTCTCTTTTCAGCGCATACATTCAGGTTGAACACGTCTTCAGGTGCTGTTCATTGGGAAAAGTTTGGAAATGGGCTGGGATGGGGTTCGTGTGTCAATGTCAAATTGTTTCATTTTTGTTGCTTCTTTTCGCTGACATTTGAGGTGGGTAAGAAGAAAATAATAGAACTTTGCGTAAATCTTTTTTGTGTAGACTTTTAAGTAGGAATTAAAATTATGTTTTTATTGTCTTTGTTTTTGCTTTATATTGCTTTTAGAAAGGTCCAAGGGAGGGAACATATTTATAAAAAAACGGCGGGCGAAGCAAGGCGAGCACGGGTCAGCTAGTAATGTCATAAATGTTGTCTGGTTACATTCTTTCGACTAACCAAATGAGAATGTGCGCATGCGGCAAGCCTCTTTTTTGCCATTCAATCGAATACATCCAACATCGAGTATCCCCAAAGACACGATGCTTAACAATACAGTTCATCAGCGAACGGATTTTTTGCCTGAATACACGTGCGGTGATATCGTGTCGATCACTTAATGTTTGGCCAGGAAACAGCAGTTGAACAATTTCCATCCACTTTGGATTACACGTGAAGATGAACAGATCTGGACGACCGTAAGACGCATATAATGTCGTTGCATCTTGCGCATATTCATGCATATAACGTCGCCGGTAAAATTGTCAACCGGCCAATATCAGTTGCATTTTCTTCGGTGCCAATTGCATCGCGTAAATAAATGTACTCCTCCGTACGTAGTTTGGTTTGATTTAAACTGATAAAAAGGAGACGCTCCGCTTCTATTTTGGCATACATATCTACGCAAAATTGCTGAAACAGTCAGCGAAATCGAATCAAATATTTATCGACATTTTGGCGGTTTCTTGGTGGTTTCCTCAAATAAAATTATATCAGTGACATTAGTGTCATATTAAAATGACTTACCGGTCAATGGATTTATCATATTGATGTTAATATAATATCCATCGTCTCCTTGCCAAATATTGCAATGCATCGTATGAACGATGTGTTTCGGATATTCGTTGCAATTGCCCAGAGTCCCGACGTGTGAGCACAATATTGCTTGATTCCAGATTTTCGTCCAGCAGGTCGTTCATCCGCTTTGATCACGACCTTATGTTCATCACTTGGCATGCAATCCAATGCAGTTTGGAATAACCGAACCAACGCTTGATGTTCATGAAGTAGCTCCTGCATATCTCGAAGAATTCCTCTTCTCATTGCCGTATTGATTGAAACGCTACTCCATTCAAAGCAACACTTGAAGCACTTCTTCTTACTCGTTGATTTTGATTCTCACGTTGTTGAGTTGTTTGATTTGCTCGACGATTTCTCATTGTTAACTGAGCCGTTTCATAAAGCATTTAAAATATGAGAAAATAATAGTTCGAAATTCGCGCGAACAGTTATGTTACTATTTGTTAAACATTTCTGAAAATTGAAAATATAGGTAGTTAAAGTTCTCAGTCATTCTGGAAATAATTGCTTCGGCTTTGTCAATGTGAAATAATGCCGAATCCCAAAATTCATCGAATTTTTGGAATTCGGCGTTATTTCACGGCACCGTTGTTATTGTCTCTAATGACTAGTACGGCAAGAGCTACGTTACACAAAATTACGATTGTTAATTGTTGCAAAACAAATACCTGTATCTTAATATAGCCTTTCTTTTTTTTAATAAAAGTTTACTTAACATTTTTACAGATAACAGAACTAACGGAGGAAAAAATTTTGAATCCATGAATTCCAGGATTAGTCAACATCAGCACACATCTTATGGAAACAGTAATTTGGAGGAATCTTGGATTTATACGTTTTGTTTGAAATGTAGAGGAGATGAAAATCGCCCATCATGGGAACCGCCTTACTGGCAAAAAGTATGCCCGTATCCGCTTTGCCCTTCATTTAGGCAATGCTCTCGAATTGTTTCACTAATCCTAATTGGTATGTCATTTATTAGTATTTAAGGTGCATTTAAAAACAGTTTCATAAAAGTATTGTCATAATTGCAGGAGTACTGATCTGGATCACAGCCTACGTTATAATTGGGGACTCTGCAGCTCCTGGTGGACAAGTATTTGGACTGGTTGTCCTCACAGTAGCTGCTAATTTTGGTGGCTGGTTGATTTCACTAACTACACTCCCGCGCCTAATAGGAATGCTTCTTGTGGGGCTGCTGTTCCAGGTAACATAAATTATTTGTATGCATTTTCCATAAGGATGCATAGCAAACCTCTGAAATTAATAGGAAAAATGATACTGTCAAAATCAAAACTGTTAAATTCTCTGACAATGAGCTTACAATGAGCTAAAAATTCAATTTTAACTGCCGATGTGAAGAAACACAGCGGGGATAATAAATTGCCACAAGAACCACGTAGTATTTCGACGAACGTTTGGGTGACCCTGTCCAGCAGGAGGAATTCTTTGAAAAATTGCGAACCGAGTAGCGTTCGTACAAAATTTCAAACTCAACATCTTAATCAATTCTGACATTATACACTAAATATGAAATAGGCTGACAGCTTTCCTACGTCTCTCCGATTTCACTCACAGATTTTTCATATTATTCCATCCCTCTCGCTCTCAATTTTACTGTCTGTGAATACGTGTGAAAATGAAAATGAAAAAAATCTACGCAATTAAAAAAACAGCACATATTCCATTGGGAATGTTCAGATTTCGAGCTTGACAACAACTTTAATATAGAAGTATTGTCTTTGCTTGTGTTGTCGACACTTAATCACTTCCTTTAATAAATGATTTTAAGTATTCACTGCATTAAGTACCTACGTTTTTTACAAATCATCTCTCTGACGTGTGCTGGGTCAGCTAGTCTTTATATTATAAAAGAGTTTGTCCTTATAGGTGATCAACGCACAGCCCAAACGGTAAGAGCTAGGAATTTTGAAGAAAACTTCCTTTAATGGCGTAAGTGAGCACTAAGAAGCAATTTGGGAAAATTCGAACTCTAGTTGGGGGAAAAGGGAGTCATGGGAAAATTCTTATTTTTTATCTGAAATAAAGAAAATTGGTTTCTCCGATCTTGAAAATTTTGCTTGGGGCCCGAGTTATTGGCGATTTAATATGAAGCTATGCCATACCACCCAAAAAGCCTTCGTTCGAGAAAATTATAAAACAACAAAAACAAACTCATACATACCTACCCCAACAGCAAAAACTGCTGCCCAGTCACATTTTGCTTTTGTTGTTGTTGCCATAGGATCTGAACGTGTTCGTGTGCAACGATTCGCAATCGCTGGTCGCCGGAATGAACAATTTGGGGAAGAATACAAAATTCAATTTTTTTTAATATTTCTGGCGATGCAACAGAAGTGACGTACCTAATCTTCATCTTCTTAAAATGTACATAAAAAATAGTGTCGCTTTGTTCGTAAGCTAATATCAAAACCTATTACCTTCAATCAGCTGATTTCAATGGATGGATGGTTATGGTTGGTTCAAATTCAAACTTTAAAGATAGTATAGTTTTGGACCCGATAGTTGATGCTTTAACATCATTTTTGAAGGAAATGCTTTAACGGGCTATTATACGCTGTACTAAGATTATCTATCTATATTTGTTTTTTTAAAGAAATTATTAATACAATCCAATTGCAACATCCCTAATAATATAAAACAAAGTGAATATTTTTTTGTCGGAAGCTACAGAACAAACGGGTGAACGGATTTTGACAATTTTTTTTTTATTTATTAGGTTTTTATGAGGAGCAAGTTCGTGCATTTAAAAATATTTGATTTTGATTGTGGAAGTCGAAGAAATTCAATAATTAGACTTTGAACACAAAAACAGTGAACTTCTCCTTTGAATGGAATTAATTCCATTTTTTAGATACCTAAAACGCGCATCTTTTAAGTCCAAAACTAAGTTTCTATTTGTTATATCAGCTGAGCTATGTTAACAAATCCTTTGCGAAATTCCTTTTTTATCAATTTGTTAATTGACCAAGATTTTCAAATCGATCTCAGTGGTGGTTTCTTTTTTAGTTTTCTTTCAAGGTATATTCGTATTTTTTGAGAGAGCGGGAGGGTTTTTTTTTGCATATTAATACTCAGAATCGGAACTGTAGTCGAATGGATTTGGTCTGCTCATGCTCAAGTGCTCAAGTGCTTTGCATCTGCTCAGCTCATGCGTTTAAGGTTGCGCTGAGTGAGTTCTTTTTTAGTTGGGTAGATATAAAGTATATAATTATATGAATGTGGCGAGTGTGCTGTCCATTTGAGTGGGACAGAGGATGGGACCGAGAATCGAGATTGAGGTATCCGTCGGAAAGGAAAATTCTCCGATTTTATACGATTCGCAGGATTTTTCATTCGAGGTGTTCTTCGGAACATCTATTCGGAATATTTCTCCGACATTTTGTAAGGCATACCTATCGGCGAATTACGTTGAAGTGCATTTTTTTCTTCAATTTTTGAAAGCTAGGTTCCAATATAATCCGACAGAAATTGGTTGCGGAATTTGTTTACGATTTGGATTTGAGCCTCCGACAGAGTAGGTATGCGTTGCGGAGAATTTTCCGCTCCGATGGTTACTTATTTACCAATTTTCGATATCATTAACACCGACTGCATGTGTACATTTTTCCTAGATAACTGGTAAAAATTGGCTCAAAATGTTATTATTTTATTTTTTTTATTAACTGTTCTGAAACCACATTTTGCACGGGCAAAGCCGGGCGGGTACAGCTAGTAACTTAATATAACACGCCTACATTATATACCCACATTTAAACGAGAAGCTTAACTTCTGGTGTGTGGTCACAAGCGCACTCTTTTTTTGTGGAAGGGCGTAGGTCCTCCTTGTGGAGCTGAAGCCGATGGCTGTGTAAATAATTGTGCCCCTTTGTTTTGTGTGATTAAACAGTTACTTGCTGGAACTTTGTATTTTTTGTATTTACAGTTTGAATAAAACTGCAAACATTCAAAATAAGAAAAGTTAATAAACAATTTGTTCTTATTTCAAAAGTTCATCAGCTTCAAAGGTTGATAAAAGTGCGAGCAATGCAATGTGTAAATAAGTTTGCCAGTGACTGTATCTATCCGTTTAAAATTAAGTTCGGGTGCCTTAGAGGGTACTATAAATCAAACTCGGCACAGTGGCTTGGATGTAGTGTGTTGGACTACTAAGCGAGGGATCCCCGGTACGAATCCCGAAACAACCAAATTACATCTTAAGGTTTTTTTTCACTGCGCCACCTCTCGCGAACGCCTGATAAACATCCGAGAATAAAACTGTCATGAAAGAGCTTCTCAATTAGCCGTTTGGACTCGGCGTAAAAATGTAGATCCCTTCCATTTGATACCAAAATTTGAAAACTGACTCATAAACGAATAGCGGAGAAGCTAGGAAACTTACCGAAAATTTTAAATCCGCATGAATTTGAATAAGGTCGGAATTAAGCAAAGGAGTGAAATTCTTACACCTACCTATGAAACAGCTAGATACGTCAATCGCATCCACAAAGCCATGTTACTTCACTCAAACAATTTTCGAGGTAGTATTTATTTTATGTTCCAGTGGACACATAAAATTTTAAAATCTGAGACTGAAACCTGAAAATCGCAATCAAAAACGATTGGTTTAGTAAAATCATCTTCAAAGACACCATCTTTTTTTATTATCATAACCTAATACTGAATTTCCTTAGGTGTTTTGAATTTTTTGACAATTAATTCTATCATTTTTTAGTAATTTCATTCCGTATTAAACTATCTAAGTATCTACTGACAACCACTTATATCCGTGTTATTTTTTTTTCTTTTAGAATGTCGGATGGGTGGATTTGGATGGCGATTTCTCCCAAGTCACTGCCATACTGAGAAAATTTGCACTTACTATAATACTTATTAGAGCTGGTCTTGAAATGGAACCAGAAGCGTTTAAGAAAGTATGGAAAACAATTTTAAAGCTCGGTGTTATACCGTGGGTTGTCGAAGCGTGTGTTGTAGCAGTTATGAGCAAGCATTTATTGAATATTCCATGGATTTGGGCCCTATTACTCGGATCAATAATTGCAGCGGTATCACCTGCTGTAGTTGTACCCTGCCTTTTTAGATTAAGAACTAAAGGATATGGCGTTGCCAAGGGCATTCCAACTCTTATAATTGCTGTCGCTGGAATAGATGACGCACTCTCGGTTGCCATATTTGGTATAATAAGTACCATCATGTTTTCAGATAAGGGCTTTGGTTATCAAATATCACAAGCTCCTGTATGTCTTATTGGTGGCCTTGGATTTGGAGTTGTTTGGGGCTATATGTCAAAGTTTTTCCCGGAAAAAGGCGATCCATATGTCGTGCCATTAAGAACTATTCTGCTTTTTACTGGAGGACTATTTTCAATTTTTGGAAGCGAGGTCGTCGGTTACGAAGGTGCTGGACCATTGGCAGTGGTTTTTTCTGCATTTGTCTCTAATTTATTCTGGTGCAAGCAAGGTTGGGAAATAGAAGACAATCCAGTTTCTACAGCTTTTGAAATATTTTGGATGATTTTCGAACCAATTCTTTTTGGCATCACGGGGGCTACCGTTAAAGTAAGAAAACTTTTACTTTTATTGAGATTATATGATTCATAAATTTCTTTCTTAGATTGCAGAACTTGATCCAGATATTGTATCCGTTGGTGTGGGGTGTTTGGCTGCTGGTGCTATTTTGCGTATATTTTGTACAGCTGGCATCGCATTTGGTGATAAGCTCAACATAAAAGAAAAATTCTTTGTTGCATTGTCATGGATGTCAAAGGCTACGGTGCAGGCTGCCTTGGGACCAGTTGCAATGAAACATCTCACTAGTGAATCCAGCGTTGAGGAAAGACGCTATGCAGAGATCATTCAAACCATTTCTGTACTGAGTATAATACTAACAGCGCCACTAGGAGCAATTCTAATTTCAATAAGTGGAACAAAACTACTCACGCAGACAAAACAGCCTCAAGTATTAGAAGGTAAGGAACCATTTCATTTTTTAAATCCCTGTAACACAAAGTATACCTTTTTTCTAAGGTTGGCGCCGAAGTCATAGACCATCGCTTCGAGATATCAGCATTATTGATGAGGAGGAGGAAAGGGATGACCCTGAAATACCTGAAGACAAAACAACCGCTGATAATACACAATCAAATATCCATATATCAAGTCCAACATACACTTACAATAAGTAGATGAATCGAAATATATCTATTAATCGTATAATGTGTGTTCTGCCATAGTCAATGCAAAACAAATAAAAATGCCGAAATACCTACGAATTAAACCAATTGTGATCAACTATAGCGTGTTTAAAAATATTTAATTAATTACTTCCTCACTTCGACTATCCTGGTATAGAAAGTCACCACCAGAGACAATACTGAGACCCCCAACGTCGGCCGATTTACAGTTTTTTGCCTACAATCTTTATTTTTACGGATCTGCCAAGATTAGGTGCGTTAGTATTGTTTCATAGAAATTCGTATTGACAAATATCACGTAAGTTCAAACACCAACTCACTCTCACCTAATCTTGAAACGTCACTGCGGATAAAGCGTTCATATTTTTCGTTCGAATTTTTTTTTTAGGAATTAGTGTACATTTGCTTAACATTTTTATGAAAAATAAACAATGTAGTAGGTATCTACTGATGTAATAAAATAATAACATTTTGAGCCTGCTTTCATCAGTTTTTTAAGAAAAGTGTGAACATGCAGTCGATGTTAATGAAAGGTATCGAAAAGTGGTAAATACGTAACCATTCTGTCTTAATATGTTTCAAATATGTAAAAAATCTACTTTACTAACCGCTAGCAGTCATTGTTGTTAAAAGGCAGTATTCCCTAACTCCATCACATTCCACCATGGTTGGTAGCATTTTTTTTAAATTATTTTCGGTATGTTTTTGAATGTCACACGGATTTTGATTGACATGGCCCAACAGCCCAACAAAAATAAACCAACCAAACTGATGATATGAACGAGTAAGTTTCGTGCGATCAAGTTTGCACATTTTTTTGTTGTTAAACCCTCACTTGAGATTCCAACGTCAGCCAGGCAGGTTATACTTTTTTTATTCTCATTTTTATATTAAACTAGCTGTACTCCCACGGCGCTGCCCGTGCCTTTCGTATTAAGTCCCGCCACAATTCGCAGAGTAGTTTTTTAATCCAAGGTTTTCTATTTGTATTGTTTTTGATTGCACTTTGTTTCCATTAGGGCCCAAAACTATACTATCTTTCAAGTTGGAATCAACCATGCGCATTCACAAAGTTTTATTGAAATCGGTTGAGCGGCTCTGAAGATCGACCACAGCGCCACCTGTTGATCCTCTCGCACTTAGCAGTAAAGTGTTTCTATCACAAAAGATCAACAAACTGTGATTTTGAACTGTGATTTTTTCTATATTTGAAGTGTCACTACTCGATTTCTATCCAGTTTATTTTTTTTTCAAAGTGCGTTTCCCCATGAAAAATGTAATGTGTGCCTACAACGCCACCTGTTGAGAGTTTTCCAACTTCTCTTTTCTTCTAAACCATCGCTGATGTAAGACAAACAAAACAAAACAAAGACCATTCAAATCGGTTGAGCCGTTCTCGAGTTTTAAGCTTCCGAACAAACCAAGATCCATTTTTATATATATAGACTAGTGGACCCCCGCCAGCTTTGCTATGTGTTTCCGAGTTTTCCACTAAGATGTTTCTATTTTCCAATCCGGAACAATTGTACAGAAGAAATCAATTTTCCAATTTTCTGTCTTTTTCGGAGGGTTTTCGCTAAATTTTCTTTTGAAGCAATATTTTCCTGGCAATTACGAACAACTGAAAGCAAATTTGAGCCATTAGGCCCAGCCGTTCTCAATTGATGTATTACTATACCTAGGTACATTTTTCACACCATTTTTGTATATATAGATAAACGTTCTTTTTATTGAGATTGATATTCAACCCCTTTGCTTTTGCTCTCAATGGAACTGCTCTTTCGAAGCAAACATTATAAAGTCATTCGAGCCGGATAATTAAAAACGCGGAATCAGCCATTTCAATTCAAACAACTTTGCATTGTGCGTTGAATTATATTCAATCAACTTTATCATTTCCTAGCATTTATAGAAATTTATCATAATCGTGAATACCATATTTAGATTTTCTTTCTTGCTAAGGGGACAACGAAAAGCAAATCAGATGCTAAGTATTTTGTTAAGGGTTACTATGAGTCGTTTCAAGACTTGTTTTTAGATTTAAAAAAAAAGGAATATCTTCTTCTTCTTCATCTGCAGAGACAACTTCCTGCGATCATGTTCAGTTTTGTTGTTGAATTGTATTTAAAAACTTTGTGTGAACAACCTCTCATGAGAAAGGAGTCATGCAAAAATATAAAGACACTTCCCTACCACAAGAGATTGTTTGATTTAATTGAAAACTTAATGCTGTTACGCTGTTCGTGTGAAGTGAGATTTTCACTCCTCTCCAAAAAGTGTTTTGGAATTGAAAGTGAAATTTCCACGCCGCAATGTCTAAAATTGAATGCGACGGACAATAAAAGCCAAGTGAAATAGCTTAAGTAACGCCTCCTACAAATCACTTTTTGAACAACTATTTTTCACTCGAACAGCGTACTTCCTAGTGAAATCTTAAAGTAGAAAGTTAATTTTGACAATTCGCAGTGAAAATTTTGTATGAAAAATTAGATTTCACGTGAACTGAATACTAGGCTTAAAGTCGTAGCGGAAATACGTAAGGGTAAATCTCAAATGTACTCTAGCAAGCTTAATACTACATTGAGTGCGCGACAGTTGTGGAACAATCTACGCAAGTTGGGCATCGGTAAGTCAAAACGGACGAGCTGTGGAAGCATCAGCGTTGCTAAGCGTTACTGACGATGTGAGGCAGGCATTAGATAGGGATGAAGTAACTTTTAGGTGTTGCTTGACTTCTCAAAAGTTTTGACCATAATAACTTATGTAAAAACTTATGCGGCAATATAATTTTCAGCAACTGCTGCCAAAGTCAAGCGGTTCAAGTTGCTGACAACTTGCCAGATTTTCTTCAGAATCCTGCCGGCGTCCCACAAGGTTCTATTCTTGGTCCTCTTTTGTTTTCAATGTACCTTAGTGAACTTCCACCTAGAATTGAGAAATGTCGACGAATACTTAGAGAAAATAGAGCACTGGTCCAAATTAAATGGTCTTATTTTAAGCCCAAAAAAGTCGAGATGCCTTGTAATATCCAGAAAAACATTGGATTACTTTCCTTCGATTGTATTAAGCAACGCCCCGATAGACTATGTTGAAACTGCAAAAAATCTTGGACATTTACCCGGTATCTAACTTGGGATAACCACATCAATACACTCGTCGGAAAAGTATATGGTGTACTCCGCACCTTACGGGTTACGCAGTCGTTTACACCTGTTAAGATCCGTGTATTCTACTTACTAAAACTTTAATATTACCGATATTGATTTATGGGGGTGAAATTTTTTGTGCAACTTGTGCAACTATGTAAGTAAAAGAAAGCTCAATAAAATAAAAAAATAAATAAATATATTGGCGTGACAGGTCTGTGGGACCCAAGGCCTAGCTTCTCACAACCTTTCGTTTTGCGTGAGTTTTAAATTTTTGGGACGAATGGAAGGGATCTACAATTTTACGCAGAGTCCAAAAGGCTAATTGAGAAGCACTTTCATGACAGTTTTACTGGCGCAGTGGAAAACACCTTTAGGTGTAATTTGGTTCTTTCGGGATTCGAACCGGAGACCCCTCGCTTAGTAGTCCAACAACAGGTCCATTCAATTGAGTCATCCTCGATTTTCTTGCCTTTTATCTAAATGTAATTTTTTCGTTCGTTCGTTTGTTCGTCTGTAGAATTCTCTACCGCGTTAACATTAAAAAACACAGAATATAACAAGAATTACAAAATTATTGAAGGATTACTTTTCAATGAATATATAAATATTAACATCAAAAAATGTATTTTAACTGAGGATATATATTGTCCTATTTTCTTTTTTAGTAGTTTTCTATTTAGTAAAATTGTTAAATTAACTTAAGACAAACTTATAAGATGATATACCTAGGTACATAGGTATCTTACTATTTTTAAATAAAATATGTACGTACTTATGTATATGAATTGTATATGAAAAACAATGAGACAGAGAATACTCAAATCTTTTCAGATTATCGAGCAAAGTAAGTAAAGTAAACACTTGATTCAGATGGGCAAAATATTGTTGTCTATGTAGGGTCGGTTGGGGTAAATGTAAACGGCCGTTATTTTCACATTTTAAATATAGTTCTCAGAGCCCAGACATAAAAAATCTGAATTTGGAGTGTCGCGACACCGGTGCATGCAATACCCTTCAGTTGTTGTTCGGCTTTGGTAATCAATTTTTCAAGCAAAAAAATTAACAGAAATTCATGTCTGTTAACTTTTACCCCATAGGCGAGGCTCCTAGCTCTAAGAGAACAGAAATTTGTTGCCCCCATTTACCCCAGTATTTTTTTTAAACTATGGGGGAAATGTAAACACGGAAGGGGTAAATGTAAACACTGCCTATTTTTTTTTGGGTTCTTATAACTTGATTAAGTCATCATATGTGCAACATCTTGTATCTTATAATATAATATCCGTTTTCAAAAGTTAAAAAAAAAATTCATTTAATATTTTATATATTTCTGTCTTTGAAAAATTGTCCCCATTTACCCCAACAGACTATATAAAAATAACTAAATGTATCAATGGTGACATTTTGTATGTCAATTTAGCTACCAAACATTGCCACATAAAACACAAAATAAAATCCTTTCTTAAAGCTCTCAATTTTTCAGACAAGTGAATGGGTGCAAACGTTTTGCCGTTGTTGTATTTCCAAAAACTGTCAAAATTCTTAGGTGTCAGTAACAAGTGCTTCCCACATACAATACAACATTACTGCCAGCTTGTAGGCAGTGCCACTTTTTTGGCTTTCAGCTGGCGGTCTTATGATACAGAAAGTACAAAGTAGGAAGACAATAAAGTAATTTGTTTGTTTAAGATAAAATGTTATTGTTTACAGCGGATTGATATGCTTTTTTCTGGGCTCAACTGTAACTTCAAATTATTTAATCGAAACGATTTTGCAATTTTACTTTACATCTTACACACATCAATAATTTCGTTTAATATTTTATAAATGATAAGGAAATTACAAAATGTTAAACATGCACTAAACTAAACAGAAATTTCTTGAATATGGACTCGTTTTTTGCTCGAGGAACTAAATTGGTTTGTTCCAGATATTCGAAGAATTCCTTGATTCATATGAATGTTCTTTGGTGGTGGAGGAGGCTGCGGAATACTTTTCCCTTCAACTCCTTCTTCCTTCAGAAAAACATCTTTATCTTGATATGGCATTTCGTGCAATTGATTAGGATACGCCGTCGATGGTGAAAACTCTTCCGCAAGAGGAATAAATAGAGAATTGTCATTTGTAGTGAAAGCGGTATAAGTATCTGCACTCAAACTGTCATCGGAACATTTAATAGCATTTGCGCTACAGGTCCAACTACTTTTTTGATCGGGATTATCTTCTAAATTGTTCGCTAGATCTTTTTCTGTTAGTTGTGATGACTTTTGATCAAAAAATTTGTATTCGCCAAACGAAACTTTGTCCAATGTTGTTTCGAGGGAATTGGTAGTTAATGAATATTGTGTTGATGTTATATTCATTAATAACTCGTTCTCTTCTAGTTTTTCTTTCTCCCTTGAGTCCTTTGTGCGCTTTTCTCTTTGGTGGTAGATTCCCGCAAATATAAATATATTCAAAAGAAGTAAAAAACAACCTACTGCAACAGTAGCTACAAGTGCGGTTGAATAGCTTGCCAATTGTTTTCCACTTAATCGGCGAAGCACATTCATATTATCAAGAACGCTTGGAAAGCTATCGGATGAATTTGAATTATTATTAAGTATTTTATGAGGCACTTCTACTGGGAGTTTTGTTACATTCGGGCTGCAATCTGAAAAAAGGAAAATGGATTTTAATTTAATTTAATGGATTTTCTTATTGAAATAAAGATAAATTAAAGATATGCAATACTTTATTCTACATGTTTTATCACTACGCGTGAATCCTTTATAGCCTATCCTAAAAGAGTTGAAACTATCCAACATGCACAGTAGCATATTTCGTAACGGCATATTATTTTCTAATGATTTTCTATACTGTATCTTATTTAAACGCCCGTGCTTGCTTTTTTATTGCCATTCGATTACTTTGTAACGAGAGAATATAATGTTTGGCTTACTGTGATGAGATGAATAGCCAATTATGGAAGAATTTACTTCCTTGCCGCAAATGAAGAAGAAAAGGGAAAGAAGTAGAACGAAAGTCTCTACTCGCTGGACCGATTTACCATTTTCTCTGGTATGTAAGGGAGCGGCAGCTTGCTTTTTTATTTGCCGTTTGAAGTGACGTAGAGTAGAAAACAATTGGAGAATGATGAATAGGAGGATGCATATGGGTATCCGGAGTGGTGCATCGGGCGATTGGGTGAGAAATGGTAAGCTCTATACTCCCGTGAGAAAACCGCAAACCTTTACGTTAATTTAGCGTTTTAATTACATAGATGGAAAATTAAGTTGAATCGGAAAAAATTGCAAGCCATCTTTTTCACAAGAAAAAGAAAAGCCTGTTATCTTCCGAGTAGGCAGTTTAATATAAATGGTACAAATATTAATTGGAAGCCTGCAGTAAAATACTTAGGAATATATTTGGAAACCAAGCTTACTTTTAGTATTCATATTACGAATACTCTCAACAAAATTGCCATTGCTATCAAGATGTTGTATCCTTTCATAAATCGAAAGTCGCAGCTCTCAAATCAAAACAAAAAAATTATACAGAAAGTAATTTTTCAAGCAATACTGCTATATGGTTGTCAAGTATGGGGAAATTGTGCAATGTGCCATATTAAAAAACTTCAGGTTTCGCATAATAAGTTACTTAAAATGATTTACAATAAAGCGAATGTTGAATTGATCTTCGAAAGAATTCAAAAACTGAACCAACGTTTTCTAGAACGCTGTGATTTTGCCGATAATCCTTTAGTAAATTATATTAGTCGGAATTATATCCGACTCGAAAGTTGATAAACTTGTCATAAATTGTCTGTTTTTTCCGTAATTATTTTTTGATACCTTCTGGTCGGTAATCCATATTTATTTATTCATTTTTGTTAATTTATAAACATATACATTATATCTATTTATATATTATTTGTTTATTTATTTATTAATTTGTTTATTTATTTATTTATTTAACCAATTGATTGTTGTTCCTTTTATTTTGATACTTAATCTGTAAACATCTTATATACTTACGTATTACATGGAAATATTCGGTGAAATCGTTAGCACATGTACCTGATTTTCCTTTAGTAACTATTCATTTTACCTGTTCTTTTATTTCTAATTTAATTGAAGATTTTTTTCGTATTTTTCCTTCAGAAGTAATATTACAATGTAAATCTTAAAATAATACTTTTGTGAAAAATAATGTTTCAGAAGAAAGATATCTATAACTTGTAATATCTCTGAATTGTTAAATGTGTGGTAATAAAACCCTTGTAAATTTTATACGAAATGAAGCTATCTATCTATTTATCTGTTTAGCGTTTACTTATTTTTGATAGTTGAGTGACGAACTGCGTTAGTTCTTCTGGAGTAGCTAATAAATGCGGTCGCGAACACAAAAATACGAAATACTTTCCGCGAAAAAAATAGCGTAAATAACGTTCTCGTGAGTAAAGACAGAATAGAGAGATTAGAATTTTAAAGTAACTCTTTCACATTATCAAAACAGAACGATAAAATGTGTTCCAGTATATTTCTGCGGGGGTGCCTTTAAATCAACATATAGCCCAGTACAATATTGAACTAGTGGTCACAAGTTAGCTAAGTAAAACTATCCCCTTGCATCTGGTGCAACTAAAAGTGAATCTCAACTAGTTAATATCGCCAGTGGTAACCCCACTCCAAAATATTTCTTGCACCGTGTTTTATAATTTGTATTTTTTATTGAACTTTACGTGTTGGCGTTTCTAAAGAGACTGCCTTTTCTTCTTCGATACCTATTCTGTCACCACCGTGCATTTTCGGTTTATTGACTTGGGTCTTATCTCCAAGCGTGAGACGGGCATAAGCAAAAACTTGCCGGGTTAATTATGTCTAAAGCTGATAAAGTGCAAGTGGAATAACTTATATAGGTACTATGGGAAGATATGTGCGGTGTACGCATTGATTCCCAGCGCGACGGAAAGGAAATAGTGCAAGCCGTGTGCGTTTGCATATTGTTGTTGTCGAGCCGGGGACTAATTTGTCTAGGTAAAGGAGTAGGTCCCTTTCTCTTGTAGCAGTAGAATATGATGAATTTAATTAAGATACCAAGTAGTATAAAGCTTAAAACGTATAGTGATGATAGTCATGTATATTAAGATTATTTAAATTTTGCATTTTTTCATTAATTCTGCTTTCTAAATCCTTCATTTCACCATCCCTTTCTTAGAGATTATATTGTACCACTGCCACTTAAAGTTAGGCTTTTGGTTACTGTGTCAGTTATTGAAAATATCCAGCTTTTGGAAATTCTAAGGCCGATCCATTTATCAGAAAGGTCAATTAAAATGAGAACCCTTGACATGATTTAACACTTAGCATTACCCTCATGAATTTTGTTTGGCAATAGTTGATTACAAAGATAATTCCTAGTTGAAAAGGGCTTACATGCAACCAACTCGTTTTCAGTTAATGAGAAATATCTGTCTCTGGTTAGATATATGGAAGTGATATCTCCATTTCAAGGCTTGAGCAATTTTTAAACATTGGAAATGGAACTAAATTAAATTAACTAACACGCATGCTTTAGGAAGGGTTAGATGCAAGGGCAAGTTGTTTGTTATAGGTTGGAGCTGTTCTAAACTGTGTTGGTGAAATAAAAACATCAAGCAATAGGTATATCTTAAACTCTTTAAAGATTAGTTATTGCTAAAATTAATTCAGATGTTAAAGCAAAGAAGCTTTGCTTAAGATAATAATTAAGTATAAAAGCTGTATAACATAATCGTAGATAAAAAAATAATGTAATTAATCTTATTATAATTATAATTAATATAAATAATTGATTATTAAATGTTGAATATTGAACTGTTAATCATTTAGGAATAAATCCTTAAAAAAATCCTTTTATACTTAATTATTATGCTTTTCCACAGTGTTCATAATATTTTTCTAAAATCTTGATACTGCTGATTAAACTGCAGTTTGTTTCTTTTTAGCAGATTTAATGTGGATTCTGCGATATAACTTTGTCTTATCAAAAGATTGGGAAGGTGCTGTGTATCTTGATGCACCATTGAATTTTGTATTCAATATCCTTGGCATTATTTTGGTCAAGAACGCCAAATAAACTATGCGCTACGTTTCCGACGAAATCAAAGGCAGATCTTTTTACTCTTATCCTTTTGCTTTGCGATATATCATGCTTACACTACTAAAGTATATGCCAGCAACATCATGGAAATTGGTCACAATTACGAGTTCATTAGCAAGGTAATATTAGCAAGATGGTATGCAATGTTGTTATTATGGAGTAACGAAAGGTTTTCCGTTTCTTAGTTTTACAACTGATTGTAGTTCGAACTCATCTTTGAATGAGTCTTTGACGGCATGCGAATTGGGTCTAATTTGTTTCTCAATTAAAAGGAAGTTTGACTACGAATTGACCATCGTCTGTCGTTAAGATATGTTTTTTAAAATGTTCTTCACATCTACATTTTTCTTCTAGCGCACCATATATAAATAAAGCGTAAATAATTCAGCTTGTTCTTGTAAGGAAAATAGGTACTCTTAATCAGTCACAGTATACTTTGCCTCTGAGTCTCTTGTCCTACAAACACAATGATGTTGCAGAATAAAAAAACAATCGCTTAACATTTTCTTTGATACCAATTTTAATCCAAAAAAAAAGTCTTCAAAAACGTAGACGTTGATCCATCCGAAAAAGTTTCAGTCATCAAATTATTCTGATATGTATTTAATTTACTTACCAGTGATTATTTCATCCGGCATAAATTTGTTCTGATTTATTTCCATCACTGCTGCAGGGCCCTGGAAGTTATCCATATTAATATAGAATGCCTGCTCATCATCCGCCGACTTTGTTTGTAGATCATCTCTGACAATTCCTAAAAACAATAATAATGCAATAAAGTGATCAATTTTTTTTGTCATCCGGTCAGAATAATTGCAAACAAATTTGGCACCGAACCCGTACCTACATAAGCTGATTTAATAATTTGGGCTTAAATTAAGTTAAAATCTCTTACGTCGTATTGGCAAGAAATAGTTTAGGTAGATACCAGTGGCGTCTCGTCAGGGTGTGCAAGGTGTGCATTGCACACTCTGATCTAACGAAAATATCCCTCATCGAACACTGTGTAATAATAATAGCACACACAAATATGCACATCACACTTACACGACCCATAAAACCTCCATCACACAGCCCACACCCTACATATTCATATTTATCCCCATATATATTATAGAAAGCAAATCTTACCATCATAAAACTGCCCATTTTCCTCTACAAATTGATGATGGTTCACCGAAGTTTCATCCATATTAGAATGTTTGTGAAGCTGAGGTATTAAGTTCAACCACATCGAAAGTTTATGCCCCCTATAATGACTCTGAACCTCTGGTTTGTTTTCTGAAAAAAAAAAACATTAAAATTATTGTTGATTATTATATCCTTGTTGGTTTTTGAATAATGCAATGCAAATTTGATATAGGTAGTATAAACAAAATTTGTTCGTTTGGATATATCCATACATTTATGGGTCTACCACGATATCTTAAAAACCATAATCTCGAAAGCGAAAATCTCGAACACAAAAAATTTCGAAAAATAGAATATCCAACAATCTCCATCTCTTCTACCTATATCTCTTCTCTTCTCTTCTCTTCTCTTCTCTTCTCTTCTCTTCTCGGATTTTGAAGAAACCTGGCATAGTGATTGCTTACGTTCTGGGTCGGGCTTTAGGATACTTTTTAACCCGGAATATAACTTGGTTTTTAAAAAATAGTCAAAAGAACCGGATATATGTAAGGAAAGTTCTGTTTATACAGACCTAGCTCGGTAATGGCTTATCGGATTGAAAAATAAATGAATTAGTAAATTTTCTCCTGAATCATTTAAGATATAAAACATCCTCTTGCGTTGTCCTGAAGCTGAGCAATGTTCAAAACAATTATTCAAAACATCGCCCACAATTTTCTTTCAGTGAGTATCGTTGCAGTAGTATGTGTGTGATTATTATGTGCGCGCTCTAACGTGATCATATGTCTTGCACTTCAATGAGCAGTCGTCTCTTTTCAGCGCATTTCAGGTTGAACATGTTTTCAGGTGTTGTTCATTGGGAAAAGTTTGGAAATGGGCTGGGATGGGGTTCGTATGTCAATGTCAAGTTATTTCATTCGTGTTGCTTCTTTTCGCCGACATTTGAGGTGGGTAAGAGGGAACAAATAACAGAACTTTGCGTACATTTTTTTGTGTAAACTTTTTACTAGGAATTAAAATTATGTTTTGATTGTCTTTGTTTTTGCTTTATATTGCTTTTAGAAAGGTCCAAGGGAGGAAACATTTATTTATAAAAAAACGGCGGGTGAAGCAAGGCGAGCACGGGTCAGCTAGTTATACATATACCTATATAGAGATTTCGGTTCATGTGTTACTTTCCAAAATGATAAATAAAATGGCAAACATTTTTTTTTTAAATTACGATCATTTTGTAGTTAAAATGAATTTATCATATTTGTATGGCAGATGACATAAATAAAATGTTACATAGCTGACCAAATCGAAATGTTCTCTCAACTTGAAAAATTATTTGCATATTTCAATTCAATTTTCGCTTGACTTTAATAATAAAAAATTTGCAATGAAAATGCATTTATTTTCTTAATTTACAGTAAAGAAACGAAACTAAAAGGTATATCAGAAATACTGCAAATAATCATGTTTATTGACTTGTACCCTGATATGTTTTGTGTGGGTTCGTTTTGTGTGGGTTCCAAATCTAAACGTCTGATTGAGAAGCTCCTTCATGACAGTTTTACTCGGAACTCGGACGTTTGTCAGACGTTCGCGAGAGGTGGCGCAGTGGAAATAACCTTAAGATGTAATTTGGTTCTTTCGGGATTCGAACTGGGGACCCCTCGCTTAGTAGTCCAACACAATAACCACTAAGCCACTGCGCCGACAAAAGAAGCCTTAAATACCTTATGAGTTTAAAGAAAATATGGGTTCGTAGTAAATTCACCACACCATGCACACCATTTTCTTAACACGTCCCGATAACGGCGAAATATTTGAAATATTTGAATTTTTTCAATTTTTCAATGTTACCACAGAACGAACTGTCAGCTTCGTGTTATGTCGTTTTCCATTGGTTTCACTCGGGGATCCACTCATTCTGAAATCCAATGGAACAAGAAAACTGCTTCTGGTTGATTCCACATTTGTATTGGTGAAATGCCAAAAAATAATCTACGGCTGCTGTCAGCTGGCTTGTGTAAAATACATAAATCACACTTGTGTTAGTGCTTCTTGAGTGGATTCTGACTTCAAATCGAGAAGCGAATTTCTCTTCTCAGAATCACCAGAAGAGTATTTTTTGTGCCAATGGAACGGTTTCAGAAGTGATTTTTTCGATTCCGGACTCTCCCGGACGCTTCTTTTTGCCCAATGGAAAACGACATTAGTTTGCTTTGCGCAAAAGTTTGCGTGCGGCTCATTTACTTTAACATGGCACGCATACTTTTGCACAAAGCAGCACGGGAAACAGCGTGTAGGCAAACTCTCTTAAGTTTGATGAGCTGACCGTCTATTTAATAGTTAGTTTATGGACCAAATACTTCTTAATAATTTAAGTCTGTTCCTTTACTTTTAAATCTTACGAATGTTTACGAATTCTTACACATTTTACTCAATTGTCGTTCCTCAACTTGAAATATTCGTAAACGGGAGCGAATTTGAGAGAGTAAGATTCTTCCCCTCTTACTAGTTTTTACTCAACAAATTTCTTTGCGTAAGAATTGAAACAACTGTCAGTCGCCTGAAAATTGACAGCTGATTTGAATTTGTTGTTCTATTTGTTCACTCCAATTTGTGAACTATCTGTCATTTTTCACAGGTTAGGTACTACAAAAGCGTTCCTTGACAGTCTTTTTCATTTTTAATACAAAAGTAAAGGAACAGACCTATTATGCATAAGAAAACCTGTGAGTGAAAGAATAGCAAAAAATGATTTATAATCTAATATATTTATAACTTTTAATAAAATAAACTAGGCTCTTGCCTAGTGATCGAGTTCAAAAATATCTCTTACCTATTTCCATATATAGCTGATTGATTGAGTCATATGTTTCCCAAAACGGAACGTCGTCGGGAGTAGGTAGTTCCTCACCGATATCATCTTTAAGCATTCCATCAAAATGTACATGTTTTCTGTGAGCATAGGAGTACGTTTTCTTGTTTCTTCCAAAAGAATCTTTCTTTGCGCTAGTTCTCGATTTTAAATTATTTAACTGTGTATTGGACCGTTTTTTTCTGCCAAATTTAAATGTCAATTTAGATTGTACAATTACAGTTTTACTCTCTGAATTATTGTCGGTTATAGTACTATTCCCATTTGACTTAATTTTATTGGGAAACTCTCCAATATCACGATCGAAGTCGGTGTTTGTTTCACTGTCCATATTCAAAGAATCGGTAGAGTGATTTGGATTGCTTGTATGTAAAATGTATACATCGGTAAGTTTAATATACAGAAAAAAAAGTTACATCATACCCCGTCTTAACAAAGTTCGTCAAGTATTTGACCATAACAAAGCTTAACCTTTGCTCTTGGGAAGAATAGTTTTTTGGGAAAAGCGGCGATACTGGAAGACCCAACCAAAATGGAACATCCTCTCCCCGTACAGATCCTGATCTCTTTAAAATATATAGTAAAACCATGTATACATACGACGTCATATTATATTACAGTTAATAATTTGAAATCAGAAATAGTCGATCATCAAAGAGATAATCCAAGTTAGTTCGACAATTATCAATGCAAAGCTATCATTGACTGTTGACATTTACTAATTTCAAAAACTTGCATTAACTTTTACATTATTTCAAGAATTACCAACTGATATTCCTCCTCGTCAGTTTTATGTTTAAAGTGTAAAAAGTAACTTTTCCCTCCGCGAAGACTGTGCATGTATCCAATTTTTATAAGGTGGGATGCAGTATGACCGTCACTTAAAAATGACAACGTCGCGTCTCTTGAACTGAATGGATTTCGGATTGCCTTCTCCCAGTCTGTATATTCATTCTGAAATTCAAATGTTAAAATGATTAAAGTGCATAGCATACATTCATTCGTATTATATGTAATAAACTAGTAAAAAATAATAGCCTTAACAGAAAAGATGTTAAGAATCATAGCTTGAACAAAATTGTCACTTAAATTACAGTCGTCTTAACTTTCCCTTAAACGGTCTGATTAAAATTAATTGACGGCTTCCTCTTTGCCCCATCCGTTTTAGTGACTTTGTCGCTATATCTAGTGAACTTTTCAAAAATGTTAGTCACTTCTCTAGTGACTTTTGCAGAAATATATTATTTTTTAATTATTACGCCACTGGTGATGTTACATCCCTGGTACCTACTTGAGTATGACACTTGCAATAGCTGTGTTTCAAATTAAGCGCCCGGTACTTCGAATCCAAAATGAATGACGCAATTATGTTGAAAACCTCAATTTTACTCCAAGTATGCATTTTGATAAAAATCGTTGGAGCCGTTTACATGTACCTAGGTAAACCAAACAAAAACAAATTCTCAAAGTATATGCCTTCTTTAAAAAATCCGTTATAGACAATTCAGAGAAAAGCTGAGTTTGCTTTGATGTTAGGAATGAACATTATTATCTTAAAAGTACATTTTTGTTGCAAACGTATTGACCGTTTTCGAGATAAGGCCTGTTTTTAAAAGTATCGTTATTCGGGTATGCGGCTATGTTGACCCCGGAGGAAGATATACAATTTCGTTAAAATCGTTAGAGCCGTTTTCGAAAAAAATCAAACATGTTTGTTTAAAACCATTATAATGGGAAGTACCGTTAATAATAGGGTTAACGTGCAAGACAAAAAGTGGCCCCGAACTGTAAGTTTAAAAGAAATCCGTCCAGGCGTTTGCCCTGTCAACCTCAGGAAAGGACGGACAGACGCAGACGGACAGAATTGCGAGACCCACTTTTTCGAGTTCCTCTATCATCGTTATGTCAGATTTTATTAAAATCTTGAGTTAGATTTTTTGTACGAATACCTATACAATATGTATCTTTCCTTACTACGTATACGAGAAAGTTAAAAATGTCCAATATACCTATACAACCAATGAAAAAACTATACGCTATATTAGCAAGATTGCAAATATATTTACCCGAATCCTAAAGACTTCCCTTTATAAATTTTCACCAGTCAATACTATCTAGCAAAAACCGAATATGTAGACGTACATTTATACATGAAACCCTACCAAAATGAATTCGATATTCACAAAATGGTACACTACACACGCGTAAGCAAACTTAAAACAACGTCGTTCTGTTCAATCGTTTTGACGACGATCGCTTCATGAATTATGCGTTGAGAGCCTAGCTTGTAGACAAACCCTCTTAAGATGGCTGAGCTAACCGTCTATTTAATAGTTAGTTATGTGCGAAAGTATGCGTGCAATGTCAAAGTAAATTAGTAGGCTGACAGTTCATTCTGTAGTAACATTGAAAAAAATCAAATAATAATTCAAATATTTCGCCGCTACCGGGACGTGTTAAGAAAATAATGTACTTGGTGTGGTGAATTTAGTACGAACCTATATTTCTTTAAAACGCATTATACTGGGCTTTCTTTTACTTTACCAATCTATATAGTACGGGATGTTTACATTAGTGTTGTAAACAATGGAAATCTATAAGCTATGTATATGGATCTGATTACTAATTGTAGGAACACGTATGAGTTAAACAAATTTAAGGTGGGAATCAGTAGACATGATTATTTTGCTGATACTCCATTTTATTTTTAAGAAACTAAATTCATTTTGATTGATTGTATAGGTATTAAAAGTAGTGAAGCTAAAATTTATTTAAAATAAATACTACCTACTTCATCCACAAGGCAAATGCGATGAATCGATTTTTTAAATACAAATTGGTCGGCCATTTATTGATCCATGCTATAAAATCTCTTTTATCATTTTGGAAAGTAAAGTAATGATATTGTTTAGCCTACACTGAAAAGCTACATAAAACAAAAGGCCAAATTCAATGCAACAGACCAACGGCTGACGGAAATGTCTCTAAGTGTAATTTTGTTAATTACGTCAGTTTGAAATCCTAAATTGTCTCAAATTTTCTAATAAATTTAAATTCCCATGAAAAGATTTTAACTAAAAAATCATACCCACTCAGACTTTTCTGTTTTTCTTGTCAGTTTGTTGAATTCTCACAATTTTGACGCTTTTTCCTTTTTCGAACAGAACGCTTTTCGAATGGCGAAATTCCCACAAAGATTTTGAAATTCCACGATCTAATAACGCTACTGAACAAAGTTCCATACGGTATTATAAAATTTCATTTATTTCAGAATTTTTAAAATTTTTTTATCGCTGCTTCACACGTATTCACAGACAGGAAATTTCAGAGAAAATATTATTTTTAAAATTTGCGGTGGGAGAATCGGGTTGGTGCGTGGGAGCTGACCGTCTATTTAATACGTAGTTTATGGTAGGAGCTTAGGAAGTGGGAGCTAAACTAACCATCTATTTCCTACTTAGTTTATGGCAATATTTCGCCTTTTATGCAGCTGTCGTGCTCAGAGTGGTAGCACGACAGCTGCATGAAAGGCGAAATATGCCAGATGCACTAAAATGTTAAGCATAGATAATTCCCTGTAGTGCCTCCGTAAGCAAGGTAATAAAAAGCGAATAGATAATGAAGATGGAAATTGGAATATGGTTATTAATAAGAAATGTTATTAAAGGGATAAATTCACTATCCGACTGTCAGTGTCAGCTAAAACAAGTGTTGAAGAGCGGCTGGCGTTTTTTTTTATTGTGCAGCGTTTGGGTGGTGGTTGGGTGTTGTGTGAATAGGGATGGGCATCTGATTGGCATCAACTTGGCGATGTCCAGTGTCACAACTATCTCACACTCACCAATGCTTATTTTACCTCCCCGTGGTCACCACCGGGTACTGGTCTATGTCCACCCGGACTTGACTTGCTAAACTTATAAGCGCGAGTGTTGAACACGAAGAAAATAGCAACACTATAATGCTCTGTCGGATTGACTGTCTGCTCGAGTCTCAGAAGTCTAACATGAGCCCCTCAGAAAGAGGACGTACGGCGGATGAATTCACATGGCTGAATCAACGGTGGCGTCAACAGTCGACATGACAGATACCTCAATGGGCTACTCTGACGTATTTGGAGCTGAGGTCATTGAGGATTTTCAACACTAGTCAGGGTGGGTGTTGAAATAGAGATGGTGGCGGAAGAGCCCTTAATGGGTCAACGGCAGCTCTCACATCCCCGCAGCGGGTTACTGACTCCGGAATATTCCGGCTCCTTTTGCCCAAGGGGTCGCAGAAAGGGCCTGGTCCTCCAGGTTGGGGGTTGTGCGTGGGGCTAACAACCCTACCGCGGAAAAAAAAGCTCACGCCCTCACAGAAGATAAAGACGATGCTACCAAAGATTGTTTCTACGAGCTCCTCGACAAAACATATGAGCAATGTCCTAAATATGACGTTAAAATCGTCTTAGGTGATTTTAACGCCAAAATAGGAAAGGAGGACCTCTTTGGTAGCACAATCGGAAAATACAGCCTACATGGCACCACGTCTGAAAACGGACTGAGGCTGATTGATTTTGCTGCGGGACGTAATCTTACCATAGCTAGCTCACGGTTTCCTCACCTCGATATACATAAAGGAACATGGCGGTCACCAGATCATCAAACCGTCAACCAAATTGATCATGTTGCGATCGACGTAAGGCACTCCTCCAGTATTCTAGATGTCCGAACTTTCCGAGCGGCCAACATTGACTCGGACCACTACCTGGTTGTAGTCAAGGTACGGATGCGGATATCCCAAACGCCAAAACAACGAGATAATACTGTGAGGAGATTTAATGTTTTACGGCTACAAACGCAACAAACTGCCAGAGCCTTTGCCGATCGCGTATCCCTAAACCTCTCGAGAAGTCCTATGCTGCCAGCATCAAGTGCCGAAGACCAGTGGCGCCGATGCCAAGAAGCCATCAAAAATGCCGCAACTGATGTGCTCGGTTTCACCAGTCCACCCCCTCGAAACCCCTGGTTTGATGAGGAATGCCGGCAAGCGCATGCAGCAAAACAACGTGCCTATGAAGCGGCGCTGCACAGAAGGACGAGAGCAGCTCGTCAGCTCTACGAGCGAAAAAAGGAGGGAAGAACACCGGCTTCTCCGGAGAAAGAAGAGAGAGCATGAGAAGCGCGCGATCGAGGATATAGAGAGGTGCTACTCCAGGAATAATGTTCGGAAGTTTTACCAAAAGGTAAAAAGAACGTGTCATGGCAACAAAACCCGAACAGAAGCCTGTAGAGATGAACAAGGGAACCTTGTAGTGGAATCACAGTCGGTGCTGAGGACATGGAAAAACCATTTCTGCAGACTGCTAAACGGCGAAGACGACACAAATTCCGCTGTCACGCAGAATGAACCATTCAACCTGGACGATGACAGCCAAGACTTCCGTCCACCTGACCAAAGTGAAGTGAGGATAGCAATATCTAAGCTAAAGTCCAACAAGGCTGCTGGACCGGACGGCTTAACTGCCGAGCTTTTTAAGGCAGCGGGAGATGGCTTGGTGGAGAGCATACACCAACTCGTTTCCAAGATTTGGTCAGAAGAAAGTATGCCTGATGAATGGAACCTCAGCATCGTTTGCCCGATCCACAAGAAAGGAGACCCTCTAAACTGCGCCAACTATAGAGGCATCAGTCTCCTTAACACTGCGTATAAGATCATATCTGCTATACTGTGTGAACGCCTTAAACCATTCGTCAACGATCTGATAGGTCCCTATCAGTGCGGTTTTAGGCCCGGAAAGTCCACAACCTACCAAATTTTCACACTACGGCAGATCCTGGAGAAAACCCAAGAAGTCCAAATCGATACCCACCATCTGTTCATCGATTTTAAGGTCGCATATGACAGCATTTATAGAGACGAACTATACAGAGCCATGTCTAGTTTTGGCATCCCTGCCAAACTCGTCAGATTGTGCAGAATGACGATGGAGAACGCTCACTGCTCCATTAAGGTCGGAAACAATCTCACCGAGACCTTTGATGTCAGAAAAGGATTTAGACAAGGTGATGCGCTGTCATGTGACTTCTTTAACATCATTCTTGAGAAAATTGTGCGCAACTCACAAGCCAACACCAGAGGCACAATTTTCCATAAGTCTGTGCAACTGCTTGCATACGCGGACGATATTGACATTATTGGCAGAACACAGCGAGCTGTCACAGGCGCGTTTGCAAGTATTAGTACGGAAGCGCCAAAAATGGGTTTAGTGGTGAATGAGGGCAAGACAACAAGAAGGGACACACAACATCGACGAATCGGACAGAACGTCACGATAGACAGCTATAATTTTGAGGTAGTTAGGGACTTTGTCTACCTCGGCTCCGCTATAAACTCTGATAATGACAACACAGCAGAAATCAAACGAAGAATTACACTTGCCAATCGCTGTTTCTTTGGTCTAAGACGGCAAATGACTAGTAAGGCCTTGTCAAGAAACACTAAGTCGATTCTATATAAGACCCTCATCATCCCAGTCCTGCTCTATGGCGCAGAAGCATGGACCCTAACAAAGGCGGATGTAGATCTTCTTGGCCGTTTCGAACGCAAGATTCTTCGAGTGATTTTTGGTCCCGTTTGCGTTGACGGGCTTTGGAGGAGAAGATTTAACAGCGAACTCTACGAGCTGTACAACGACACCGACCTGGTCAGAAAAATACGCATCTGTCGTCTAAGATGGCTAGGACATGTAGAGCGAATGGACACCAACGCTCCGGCACGAAGAGTCTTCGATTCCAACCCGGAGGGACAACGCAGTAGAGGAAGACCTCGACTTAGGTGGTACGCACAAGTGGAAGGGGACCTCAACCAACTTGGAGTGCGCAACTGGAGGCAGTTAGCAAAAGATCGCGCTAACTGGAGAGGCGTATTGGTTGAGGCCCAGGTCCACCCCGGACTGTAGCGCCGCCTTAAGTAAGTAAGTAAGCGTTTAAACCATTAAACCATTAAGGTAATATGATTGATTTATTCCTTGTTCGTTTATAAAAATGAATAAAATAATTTATTATCTTGATTACACAAAAGACATAATGTATAACAGAAAATGAGTTTACTATTAATGGAGTACGGTGTATTGCTTAGTAAATTTGGGATCCACGTGAAATCAAGGTTAATGGACAGCTATATGCCCTCTATTGAATCCTACATGAATAGTATTCTATCAATTCAAATCATTCTTGTCATCTGACATTTTTGTAATTAGTAATAATTGTGGCATACATACCTTAAGAACAGCAAAAATTTCATTTAAATGATAGTGAAATACATTTCTGACATATGTTCTCAATATTCGGTCTCTGCGGGTCTCATTGAATCCAAATTCCAGGTCTTGTGCGCTGAGATCCAAGTAAGATTCCACTGATGTTAAACCAAATATGAGATTTTGCTTTGGAAAATTAGCAAACTCAAATCCTGATGGACTATATTAAAAAATTATTGAAAACCTAATTGATTTTATATAATAATGGAACGTACCTTCCAATAGCCGACCCCAATGGTAATTTTAAAGCTTTGATGACATCCCTGTTTGGAGCTATCACTGTTCCATCAACAAATGGTGCGAATCCTGTAAGAAACCTGGGAATTATATTTAAATAATTTACTATCATTTGAAAATACCAATAGACAGTACTTTCACTAGTGGACACAAAAAAGTCTATCTACTTAAACAGCGTCATATTTTGCAGTATCCCTCCTATATACAGAAGTGACGGGCGTAGGATGCACTTGCAGTTATAAATTTAAAATCCACTCAATTACAAATTATGCATCACGCTATTCTCTGGTGCTAAATGTTACAATAAGAGGACAACGATAATAGTCACTATTTTGATTATTATTTTTAGGCCTACATAACACCATACCATACTGTTGCAATGCAACGTGAACAAAACACCACCCACAAAGCGTAATCCTAAATCGACATTGAAATCACCGACGGGATGCTTTTTACGCAGTCGCACACAGTTCCCAGTTTTCTAAATCATTGCCAAAATTGGGAGATCAGAAAACAGATCCAGTGGGGGAGTTCTCGCAACAAAAGATCATACAAATAATTTGTAGTTTGACATGTTGGATCCAACAGATCTGCATTCTTAGCACTTGTAATCTATACGCATAACCATCTCTTTGTTCGCGCCCACGACTACAGGATGAAGTCTTCGACCACATTGCACGGTTTAGGTAATATAAAGTCGTGTTTGTGGCAGATATCAATAAAATGGAGAGATGCTGAAGGATAAGAGGTAAAGGTGTATTGCCTTAAAACTGTCACGTTTGGTACTGCTGCTGCACCGTACGGTCCGGACCCTTCAACAACTGGCTGATGATGAAGGAGAGGACTATCCGGTGGCATCTGAAATTGTTAGGAAGAAATTCTACGTGGACGATGTGATGAAGACTCAGACTCAATGTTGAGCCATGGAGGGTTCCCATTACGCAAATGGGCGAGAAATAGCGAAAGATTGCTTGCAGCGAGAGAAACACAACTACCGCTCCCTTTTGATAAAGGCCATGCCATCAAAACGTTGAAATGCAGTGACATCCTGCCAAGGATATCTTTAAAATAAGGATCAGTCTGCAATACGAGAAAAGGATTACCAAACGAACTATCCCATCAGACATTGCTCGGCTATATGATCCATTGGGTTCTGCGATGCCTCGGAGAAGGCGTATGCAGCAGCTGTATATGTTCGATCAACCAACGGGGAAACAACATCTACAAGTCTGCTTGTGTCCAAAATGAGGGTCGCACCGTTTAAAAATGGAGCACAGTTGCTATCACACTTGCTGGGGCACACAGTGAAGACCATGGAGCTGGAAAACGCACAAATCTTTGCTTGGTGTGAATCACAAATTACACTAGCGTATATTTGGACTACTTTCGTTGCCAACAGAGTAGCAGAAATACAGGAGCTTATTGACGAATGGAGGCTAAAACCTGGCGGTAAATTTTCGCATCGGTAGGTTGCTATAGATTTTGACAGCTGGGGCATATTTGTATTGAAAAAACAGAACCGATTAATAAAAGTTGCTTAAAACATATTATAAATAAAATATTTAATTTCTAAACTCCCTTTTTATTAAAAAGAAATTACTTTTTAAAAAGTGAGTGTGAAGAGTTTTGATGATAAGTGAATGCAAACTTTATTTTTACTGAAAACGCCGAAAGCAAAGGGAGTTAAACACTGTGGAGTACCTTAATGCAATGGTTTAGAGAAGAAGGAATAAATAATACTATCTTCCATAATTAGAATACATTCAATAGTTAAATAAACCAACAAATCATAGAAACAAAACTAAAAAGTGTGCGTATTATTGTTAATTTATTGTCTGTTTTTACTCCACTTCGAACTGCTTTTTTAGTACTTTTACCCGATGAATGTTATTGCACTAAACATATTTCGGACAATATGTACATTGAGTTGCAAATTTAGTTTCTTTTGAAGTAGTGTTTCAATTTTTTAATTGATAAAATATATTATTTATTTACATCAAATACACATATTCCCTATACAAACTCTAGGCAAAATTAACACCTGTCAGACTGGTATAGGTCTCTACAACCGTGTTCTTGTGCAAGTGGAGGTCTGGCTAAACTCACGCCCACTTTGTTCACTAACTGAAGATCCTGAAGATCTGTCGAATTTAACACCAGGGCATTTTTTAATTGGTGCATCACTGAACACTGCACCCTAAAAGGATTTAAGCAACATCAAGTCAAGATAGATGGCAGCTCATGCAAACAAATCCAGCAAGATTTCTGGAATAAATGGAAAACCGAGTACTTGACTCGACTTCAATAGCATCCAAAATGGCTTACTCCAAATCGGCAAATTAAGGTAGGGCAATAATTGATACTCTTGCTTGACGACTTGGTAAAATGCAAGATACGCTGGGGCTGATGGGAAGATTCGGGTTGTTACAGTTAAGACGGCAACCACAACTTTAAAGCGGCCGATAGCGAAAATATGCCTTTCTGTAGACAAAATACACACTCGCGCGCACACACACTGACGAAAATATCTTTCGTTTCACTTAATCGGAGAAAACTTGACGACGCAGTTTTTGTTGCAATGTATGGACTCAACAAATTATTTGGCTAAATCAAGTTGGTGAGAATATGGTATATGTAGTAGGCAATGCAATTCTTTGCAAAGCCAGGCGGGTACATTTAGTGCAAACCTACGCAATATATAACCGTATATGTAGGTAACAATATTCATTTCAATAATTTTAAATATAAATCAAGTTTACCTAGGTTGATCAATTTTGACAGCTAACAATTCAGACAGTTTTTTAGTACGTAGACAAGGCGCAAGGTCGTCGTATAAAAGATCTCCATGACATCCAGTTTGTTCTGCAACGCGCCTTTTCACAAATAATGGAGACTTTTGAATAGCCCATGGAGAAAGAGCTGATCCACTTATTAAAGCAGCTCTTTGTATAAGGTCTGTAAAAAAATATTTCTTTTTTATATTTCTTCAGAGCAGACATTTTATATTACCGCTAGACACTGGTGAAACTAGCAAAATATTTGCCAGAGCCGCACCAGTCCCGTGTCCCATCAGTGTTATTTTATTTGAATCTCCACCAAATGCCGGCAAATTTTCTTTCAACCAATGAAGACCTGCAACCAAGTCCATAAGTCCGAAGTTACCTTGGGCACTTTCTTTTCCTCCAGTTTTCAAAAAGCCCAAAATTCCTAGGCGAAAATTTATTGTTACTACTATAACATTTCCTTGAGCAGCTAGTTCAGTGCCGTCATAAGGATTTCCTGAGTTCCACTCATACGATTCACCATGTATGAGTAAAATTGAAGACAGCTTTTCTTCTTTCTTGAGTGTTTCATCACTCCTGACCGTTTTATTCACCTCTTTTTCATAGTCTATAAAAATAAAATAATCGGTTTTACTGCATTGTCAGGGTTTTGCGTATAATCTGATGGTTGGCGGCTATTTCGTTGATGTTTCAGCTGAAAAGGCTTCACTCCCGGAATGCTTGCAGCTAAAAATTGACACACTGCAATGCACTACGGAATTGAAGCCGTTCGCTTATACACATTGTAGAAAAGGAACAAATTGATTTTATTGACAAAAGTAATATCCAGAATATCAGTAGGTACATATTAGGTTATTCTATTATTCCGTTATATCTATTAAATCTTGAAATTTGGTAGTAAATACAATATCTTGCCAAAATAATGTTTTGTTTAATTAGTTCATAATAATTGGAGTCTAAGTATTTGAATTTTAGTTGTACTTACGAACTTTTTTATTAGTCTTTGCTGGTGACGATATTTTGGGCATATAAACGTTTAAATACAAGCAGTCCTCTGATTGATTCCCTAGGAGTGGCATGATTCGACGAAAATGCACTAAACGTGCTCTAGGGATTTGGAGTAGAGCCTCTGGTCCATTTGGTGGATTAGGAACTGATTGCGGACAAACGGGTGAAAATCGATCTGCATTGCGAATATTTTTCCAAGAAGAAGGAGTTATCGGTGGCATAAATCTACGAATAAAATTACAAAATCGTTTATAAACAATGTTTTTTTAAAACTAAATAAAGAATTTTATATAAGATACAATCACAGATACTATAGTTACATAGATATCACACGCAGAGCAAATAAAAATTACCATTTTTCAATTCAATGGGACGTACCACTACGTCCCAGTTTGATCAAATTGGCGTGAATGATACTCAGACATGATTGTATTCGGCCCTAGCGAGGTATCCATCGGAACGGAAAATTCTCCGCAACGCATACTTTGTCGGAGACTCAAATCTAAATCGTAAACAAATTCCGCAACCAATTTCTGTCGGAGGATATCGGAACCTAGTTGTCAAAAATTTAAGAAAAAAATGCACTTCATCGCACTTCAACGTAATTCGTCGATATGCGTTACGGAGAAATATTCCAAATAGATGTTCCGAAGAATACCTCGAAGCAAAAAACCTCTGAATCGTAAAAAATCGAAATATAGGACGGAATTAATTTTTTAATAATAGAAAAGGCCAATATAAGTTATTGAAGAAACTAATTATGGCATAAGGTGAGAGTGATCAAATAATAAATTGCATGCAATTCTTAGTAAAATTGTATGCCTATTTTAAAATACGTTGTTCCTTGAAGTCTTAAGTCTTTAAAAGCTGAATTCTCTAGCTGAGCTCCGAGCTTCAAAATATTTTTTATCATAATGTGAACTACTATTCATGAAGTCAAATGCATTATTTACTTTAAGTGTGATCTCTTTCGTTGCTACAGCTTCCTTGGAGCTTCCTTTTAAGCAATTAAGTTCAAAAGCAGTTTGAATCGATGCCGCGGTTGTTTTTTTTTAACATTTTTAACTTTCTCGTATATACGTGGTAAGAGAAAGGTATTGTATTCGTACAAAAAATCGAACTCGAGATTTTAATCAAATCTAACATTACGATGATAGAGGAACTCGAAAAAGTGTGTCTCGCAATTCTTTCGGTCTACTTCGAACTTAGAGTTTGTGGACTTACAGTTCGGGGCCACTTTTTTTTTTGCACGTTAACCCTTTTACTATCGGTACTTCCCATATACGTTTTAAACAAGTTTGATTTTTTCGAAAACGGCTTAAACAGGCAAGGTTAACATGGCTGCATACCCAGTTTTTTTTACTAAAATAACCGAATAACTGTAATTTTGAAAATTGGACATATCTCAATAACGGTCAAAACTATTTCGACAAAAATACATATTTAACGTAATATGGTCATTCCTAACATGATAGCAAACTCAGTTTTTCCCTAAATTATCGTTCAACGGATTATTTTGGAAAAATGTCGTTTTTTTAAGAATTTATTTAATTATAGTTTACTTAGAAACGGCTTTAACGATTTTAACCAAAATTTATACTTGCGCTACGCTTCATGGGGTCAGCATGGCTGCATAGTCAGTTTTTGGCTAAAAAGTCAAATAACGGTAATTTTTAAAAGTGGCCTTATCTCGAAAATGGTCAATACGATTGCAACAAAAATTTATTTTTAAGGTAATATGGTCATTCCCAACACGATAGCAAACTCAGTTTTTCGCTAAATTATCGCTAATGGATTTTTGAAAAAATGCATATTTTGAGAATTTGGTTTTCTTTTGTTTTACCTACATGAAAATGGGTAAAGCGGTTTTGACCAAAATGCATACTTGCAGTAGAGTTGACGTTTTCAACAATATTGCGGCCTTAATTTTCGATTCGAATAACCGGAAACGCTGATTTTGAAAACTGTTGAAATCTCGAAAACGCGATTTTCGATTTGGATAAAACTTTAAAAACCACGTAATACTAACATCCTGAACAATACCCTGTACACAGTTTTTGGCTAAATAGTTGAGCAAGACTATCGAACTGAAAATTTCCATATTTTTTACTATTTTGTACTCATTATTTTCTAAAATAAGCTTTTAAGATTTTGACTAAAATGCTTATTTACAATAACAAAAGTATTGTTAATTAAACCCCGTACTTAGTTTTTTTTAGAGAAATGCAAATAATGCCGTCTTATAAACATTACCGCACTACCAGTTAAAATGTAATCACAACTACTAAAAACTCCTTTTTAGCAAACCTTTCCCACTTCTTCTTTTTTCAACCATATTAATCATGAACCTGAAAATAATTCTAATCAATTGGAGTCTACACTATCAGAAACCCGCACTTCATTTACCCCCAAACACGTGTAAATTCAAAAACAAATCTCTGAATTCTTACATCACAAACCCTACTTCGAGTCATGGCCACCTACCAGCATCAGCAATTTGAAAAAATGTGGTTTTATATCCTATAAACAATAACAAAAGAAAAATAAACCAACCAAACTGATGATATGAACGAGAAAGTTTCGTGCGATCCAGTCGTGCACTTTATTTTATTTTGTTATTGTATTTTTACACATTTTCTTCAAAATTTAAGTCTGAATCTGAATCAGATTTTAAATTTATGGAAGGAACAGCATCCTTCTTGAGGTAGATATTTTCTTCCCACAAACTCGGGACAAAAATGGTCCCTACAAACAAACTAAATATTTGCCTTCATTTTTCAAACCACACATTATTTGAAATGTAATTTGTTTCCTAGAAGGGCATTGAAAAATGTTCAATTTAGGGTTAACTCTTTTCGTTTTGCTACAAACGAAAGAAGATAATCTCTTATCAGCCATTGCTATTAAAAAAATAAGGCTGAAAAAACCTATATCGCTGACAATAAAACTGGCTACTACTTTGATGAGCTAGAGGATCTACTGAGATTCATACTTAAATCTGAATCACTGGATGCGATATCTATGGAACTTTAGTATCTGTGATACAATCTTTCAATTATGAATACGCCATTTCCAAATGAATTATGCTCCTTTTTCCCTCTGCTGCCCCTGTGTTGTAAACTGTGTTTCTGTAAACACAATTATAAACCCTAAACCAACCAATTCATATTCAAACTAGTATAACACAATGAATGTTTGTTTTCAATAAATATAAACAAAGAAAAGTACAATATATTTTAATAGTTTTAAAATCCCTTAAATAATTTTCAGAAATTAAAGGTGAAAAAATGTATTACCTTAAGCTTCCAATTGGTGGCGATGCATACGGTATTCCTAAATAAGCTTCAACTAATGGCGAAGATCTCACTACTATTCCGCGAAGCAATCCATATTTAGTTTTAATTGTGTTCACTCCATGTTTAACATTTGTATTAAACGATGTCGGGGAAATTGAATGAAATGATGATAATGAAAACAACAAAATAAGTATTCGAAGAAATAACATTTGTGACGTTGATGGTGTTAGTGCTGTTTTCTTCTCTCTTCGTATGATTATTGAAGCACAATTGAAAATAATTTTAACAGTCATTATTGTTTTTCCGGTATTTTTTGATTTTAGGTGAGTAATAGTAATGTTATGTTTTAAGCATGAACGAACGGCTATTCTGTGCCTATTTAAAAACATATTCCTTAGTTTTATTCAATTGTTTATTAGACTTAGTTTAAACAGTCCATAGATTTTTGGCGCTTGTTTTAAATTATGGAACCCATTTCACCTTCGCTTTGTAGCAAGACCAAGAAAATGTATTTGACTTTAACCATTTTGGGTTAAACATTTTTTCTTTCTAAAACATCTGCACAATTTTATAATATTGTTAATCATTTTATCATACAATTTCCATTCGTGGGATCAGATTTATAAATAGTTATAAAAAGCCGTTAGCATTCGAAAGTACCTGCACTACAAGAAAGTCGAAAGTTTAAATGGATAATGTTGGTTAATATATTTTATGGTCATCATAAAAAATTGCTATGTAATACAGCTCCACGCATAGGTTCTTCAAGTTTTTACTAAACTTAACGCGCTTCCCGATAATACAATTCAATATGTTCCAAAAGATGAGCAACATAATATAGAGGGTTTTTTATACATGATCTTTAGTGGCATAAATCGATAGTTTTCATTTTCACAGCTTTCGTTTTTCTGGTTTTCTTTAAATTCGACCTTGAGAGCATCTGTTTGGATATTGCCTTTGATTTCAAATACGATTTTATAGTCTTATGGTCTTACAGTAACCTGCTATCAATATTTGTTTTATCTGAAAAAATAAGAAAAAAACGCGTTAGTGTCAATATTACCTCTGGACTTTTTATATATGTAGGTATTGTGTTCGCCGAGTGGCCGAAAATCCCAAACATTGCAATTTTAAGACAAATGATAATTATGATAATAAATGCTTTATTAGCAACAAATTTAGTCATTACAATTTGTTGAAAAGTGTTCCACTTGATGCATAGCAAGTACTTTACAACCTCCTTACTATTTCTTCTTTGTATGTAAGATGTTTAACCCAACGATCAACGTTGCAACAATATATTGATCGTCCCAAAAAAAAACTGACTTACATAAGGCCAGCGCGATCTTTAGCTAGCTGTCTCCAGTTTCGCACGCTAAGTTAGTTAAGGTCCCCTTCCAATTGCGTGCCCCACCTGAGTCGCGGTCTCCCCCTACTGCGCCTTCCCTCGGGTGTAAAATAAATAAATAAATAAATATTTTGGCGCGACAGGTCTATGGGACCCAAGGCCTAGCTTCTCACAACCATTCGTTTTGTGAGGGTTTTCAATTTTTGGGACGAATGGAAGGGATCTACAATTTTACGCCGAGTCCAAACGGCTAATTGAGAAGCTCATTCATGACAGTTTTACTCTCGGATGTTTGTCAGACGTTCGCGAGAGGTGACGCAGTGGAAAAAAACCTTAAGATGTAATTTGGCCCTCTCGGGACTCGAACCTGGAACCCCTCGCTTAGTAGCCCAACACACAACCACTAAGCCACCCTCGGGTGTGGATTCGAAAATCTTCCGGGCAGTTGTCGTGTCCATTCGCTCTACATGACCCAGCCACCTCAGTCGTTAGACCTGTACTCTTCTGACTAGGTCGATGTCGCTGTACAGCCCGTACAGTTCGTCGTTGAATCTCCTTCTCCATTCACCGTCAATGCAGATGGGACCAAAACTAAAACGAAGAATTTTTCTCTCGAAACAACCGAGAGTTACCTCATCCGCTTTTGATAGAGTCATTGCCTCTGCGCCATATAGCAGGACTGGGATGATTAGGGTCTTATAAAGGGTCACTTTGCTTTGCAACTCAATTGCCTTCTTAGCCTAAAGAAATAGCGATTAGCAAGAGTAATTCTACGTTTAACCACAGCGCTGGTGTCGTTGTCTCAGTTCATAGCGGAGCCTAGGTAGACAAAGTCCTTAACCACCTCAAAGTTTTATCTGTCTTTTGTGACGTTCTGTCCGAGCCGTGTGTTCTGCCAATTATGTCAATATTGTCGGCGTATGCGACTAATTGGACGGACTTTTGAAAGATCGTGTCTCTGGTGTTGGCGTTTGAGTTGTGCACTATTCTTTCAAGAACGATGTTGAAGAAGTCACATGACAGCACATCGCCTTGACTAAATCCGACCTTGATGGAGCAGCGTGTATTCTCCATTGTCATCCTGCACAAACGGACGAGTTTGGCAGGGATGCCAAAACTAGACATTGCTCTGTATAGTTCGTCCCTTTAAATGCTGTCATAGGCGCCCTTAAAATCGATGAAAATGTGGTGGGTATCGATTTGAAGTTCCTGGATTTTCTTCAAGATCTGCCGCAGTGTGAATATTTGGTCTATGGTGGACTTTCCTGGCCTGAAGCCACACTGATTTGGACCAATCAGGTTGTTTACGAAAGGCTTCAGGCGTTCACACAAAACGGGAGATAGAAGACTGATATCTCTGTAATTGGCGCAGTTCAGAGGGTCTCCTTTCTTCCCAACAAATCATCATCCTAAATTGCTACTTCAGCTTGCTACTTCCAGCGTCAATGCCCAACACTTCCGACCTGAATAAACAATGTTTATTTATTGTAATTCAACATCATTTTCATTTCCATTGCACAATTAAGTGCCCAAACCCATTAACTTAAGTCAACCAACTCATTATGCTTATGTCGCACTTTCCACCATACGAACGATCGTTTTATGAATCGATCGTCGAATGCGCGACAAAGTAACATGAGCGACTTGACTTGAACTTGCCGGGAATTCCCTTCCGTGATTCTCTATTCCTTTTGTTCTTTTTCTTCGTTTAAAGAACCTCGAATTGAATTGAATTGAATGGCAACTAAGAATTATTGTTAATTTATCATTGAGGATGGGCTCCCGACCCATCAAGAGTGTCTGCCTAAGACACTGTAGCCTTCCATTCTCTACGATCCCGGCCACGCTGCTTGCAGTTGTCCAGACCAAGCGCTCTGGCATCCGCGATGGCTTGGTCCTTGAAACGGAGGTTCAGTCTTCCTTATCTTCTCGAACCTGGGGGCTGGGATTAAAAGATCTTCTTAGCCGGAGCATTATTGTCCATTCGCACGATGTGGCCGAGCCACTGTAGTCGACGTGTTTTGCCTTTTTGGACTGCATCCACATCTTGGTACAGCTCATAGAGTTCGCGGTTGTATCTTCTCCTCCATTCGCCCTCCTCGCACACAGGACCAAAAATCCGCCGAAGAATTTTTCTTTCGGGGGAGCCCAGTATGAGCTCTCCCTTATTGTTTATCGTCCAGCACTCGGCGCCATAAAGCAGGACTGGAATGATAACGGTCCTGTGGAGCACACATGTTATCCTTCGTGAGGTATTTTGAACCCAATTGTTTTACCAAACCAAAGTAGCAACGGTAATTCTTCGCCGGATTTCCAATATGGTGTCATTCGTGGAGTTTATGTTTACTCTGAGGTAGTTAAACTACCTCGAAATTGTTACTATCAATAGTGACGTTTTGTCCTAGGCGGTGGACAGATGCTTGTTTGTTTGTTGATAGCATGTACTTGGTCTACCATGTAGTAGGGCAAAAAGACAACACACGTACAGTCAATGAAGAACCAGTTCCAACAACCAGTATAGATAAAGCTAAAGAACAAGGCCGCGGCTCTGATGGCTTACCAGCGGAGCTCTTCAAATACGGAGGTGATGTTTAGGTGCATGCACCGAATCACCAACCAAGTATGGGTGCAAGAAAACATGCCCGATGTCAATTCTATGTCTTGCAAGAACTATCGAGGCATATCCCTGCTTAATGTCGCATACAAGATCCTATGCAAAGTACTGTGTGAACGTCAAAAACCGTTCTGCAACAAACTAATCGGCACATACCAGTGTGGCTTCCGGCCCTGCATATCGACTATAGACCAAATCTTTACACTGAGGCAAATCCTGGAAAAAAAACATTGAATTTCAAGTTGAAACTCACCACCTATTCATCGTCTTCAAAGTCGCGTATGATAGCATACTTCGACAACGACGCTGCAGCGTGCAGTTTGGAAGTAGCTCCTCCAAACTATTTAAAACATGCACCGGATTTCGGCAAGGAGACACGCTATCATTCGACTTCCTCAATCTCGTACTGGAGCAGATAGTGCGTATGGCAGGTGTCAATACGGAAGACACTATCTTCAACAGGTCCGTATGCATCTTTTGTCACCTTTTTCCTGTATACGCATTCATCATCGTACCACGGGCTCTTTCTCTGGGGTGGCTGGTACCCTACAGTGGTTTCGGCTACATACTTGATGTCGCGATACTGGCACCACTGATTTTTGGGGTATGTGGTAGGTGAGTGCACAGAGAAGAGTTTCATACTCAGGCGCTCGCTGTAGGCTTTGGCTACTCCATGTTTGCTAAGGCGTCCAACGTCGAATTTCTTCTTCTAGGCGGTTCGCAGCTTCTTCTCGTTGGACAGTCGAGCTCTGAATTTAGCCGTGACAAGAAAATGGTCAGAGTCGACATTTGACCCTCGGAATGTGTGCACGTTGGGGACGTTGCATCGATTAGCATATGGTCGACTTGGTTGGGGGTTCGACCGTCTGGAGAGCGCTAGGTTGCTGTGTGGATCCTTAGCCTTGGAAACCTAGTGCTACTTATTACCTATTACGAGCTGCTCCAAAATCGATTAGTCGGTAGCCGTTGTCTATTGCCATTTTGTGGATTCTGTGCTTACCAACTAACCCGCCAAAGATGTTCTCTTTTCCGATTTTAGCATTGAAGTCCCCGAGTCTATGGACAGGCTCCGCAGGCTACATCCATAAAACTCCTCATTGATTGGGTCTTCAGCCTCGGTCGGTAGGGGCGTTTGCACATATTAGACTTATGTTTTGGAAAGTAGCTTTGATGCGGATCACAGAAAGGCGATCACTTATCGGTTTGAAGTCAATGACTTTTGTCCTAAGCCAATTTCCCACGACGAATCCGCATCCTAATGCAAGCAATCTTTTGTTGCAGCTGTAATAAATGTAGACATTTTTTCTCTTCATTATGCCTGATCCTATCCATCGTATCTCCTGGATCGCGGTTGTATTTGCCTTGTTCCGCAGGAGGACAGGCTCCAGTTTTTGTGTAGCATCTGGGGTGTAGAGCATTCGTACATTCCAGGTACATACTCTTATATCGTAGTCTATTGACGTTCCGCGTCCTATTGCAATTTGAGGAGTTCCATTATTCGAGACTAGTTGTATCTCTCTCATAACTAGTGTTTTTTCCCATGTTCGAGAAGTTACCCAGACGGTTCATCCCCCAACCTGGAGGACCGACCCTAGAACAGCGGGAGTGAAAAAAAACCGATGTCATTAACCCATTTTGGGATATGAGCGTTGCCGTTGACCCACTGAGGGCTCCTCCGTCACCAAATCTTTTCCAATACCCCCGCTCACAATTGGAAGTCCCTAATGACCTAGAGTCCAAAAATGTTGAAGCAGGTCATATAGAGATTACATGGATTACCAGTTCGACGTAACTAGAGCTGTATGCGCAACCGTTGACTCCATCTAGGGAGTTCCTCCGCTGTCGCCTGAGTGTAAGTGCCTCAGTGAGATTATTACCCTTAAACTAGTAGAATATTTGTCAGATCTGGCGATCGTCTGAGCATACATAGCTTTACAAATAAGAATATGAAGACATTTTAAGGCAAACAGAATCCATACTACCAGGCCCACAGCAAAATTTAGTAGGTATGGATAAAATATATAATAAACAAATTCCGCCTGGTAGATAGGCTGTTAAGTATCGTGAATTGTGGCCCCCGAAGAAAATTTTCTGCACATACCTACCTGCAAAACGGCCTAAAGTGGTATACGGATGGTTTCCAAAATGGAACTCAATACCCATGGGAAAAAGCCCCAGTGTTTCCCAGGCAGAGCTCCACGCAATACAAGAACGCGCAGACCACATCCTAAAAACTGGTGTCAAAGGCGCTCACATCCATATATTCACGGATAGTCAACCGGCTATAAGTGCTACAAGCACGTACACCATTGACTCCAAATCAGTATTACACAGCTACAACACCCTTCAATGGCTCAGTCTCAGGAACAAAACCAAACTATGATGAGTCCTTGGGCACAGCGGTTTTGAAGGAAATGAAAAAGCCGATGAATTGGCTAGAAAAGGCTCAGAAACCCCCTTGTTATCCTTGTAAGGACAAAGTTGCAGCTAGTTACAATAGAACTGCGACGGCAGTATTAATTTGATACTTCCTCTTAAATAAAGTTTCCCATTCTAAATATGAATGCACTCTTATTTACTCTGAAACTTTTAATAAAACTGAAAAGTTTAAGTTATGAAAAATGTTTCAAGAAAATTATAATTTCAGAGAATTTTTATCTCTTAAACGTTTTCTCTCAATGGACTCAAAATGTCCATCTTCTCACTCGGAAGATGAAAAATACAGCAAATACTATATTTGATATTTCTAGGAATTTATAAAAACACCTATTTCTTTTCAAAACATTCACAGAAAAACAATACATTTTCGTTATATACGCGTCATATGATTATTCGGACTAAATATCTTATTTTTTTATTTACCTTTTATTATTGTAATCGATTTATTTCCTTGTTATAAATTAGAAAACCATTCACACACTCAGCGTATAGGTAACTTCGAACACAAACCTGCCCGTGTTTGTATTACTATTATAAGGTTTTGCTTACCTTGCACTAGCACTTGTATCACGATTATTAACTTACGAAGACTAATATAACGGTGTTGAATAGAACAAGTCTTATTCTATTTTTCTCATGATCTGGTGTGATTAGTTCTTAACCCAAATATCAAACTGCAGTAGGTATTTATGTAATAAAGATATTCATTTAACCTGTACGCTCTGCTTATAACCGAACTTTAAGCTTAGTAAGACAGTGTGCAAAAATATGACATCACTTTGTAGCGAAATCATTCATATTTGGTGAACTTTGGAAGCAGATTTTTGGAACCTTTTAAATTATATATTAGTTTTATTTCTGATCTTATCCAGACGAAATTTCAGTAAAAAAATGCGGTTGTTGATAAATTGTAACGCGTAAAACACCTGAAAGATGTGTCCACTTGTAGTAGTATTCGATTCACTTCGAACTGAAATTGACACACATATAGTAATATTATAACTATTCTGAAAGAAGTATTTTTTTTTGTAAATCTTATTTAACTTTACAGACAATAATTACTTTTTGATACTGCTTTCCGTAATAAAAATAAAGTTACCGTAAAACGTACATTAATCTTCACTGATGGTTAGTATCTGACTGAAAAGAATACGCGATTACGGATTCTTATGTAGACTTTTTAAGCTATAGGTATATGAGCACATCTAAAGATCTAGTTATAAATATAAAAAATCTTGCTCCTTATAGCGTCAAACAAACATCATCACTTGCTGTTTGAATTGAAATCCTGGATATTGTGTGCATCAATGAATGTTGTTTTCAAAACCTACCTTAGCTCTTTATATTTTCATTTATGTCTGGTACGGATAACCAAGAGAATCAAAAGAAGCTTTGCTTCATCGCTTTTCGAAAACCATTTTGTTTGATGATGAGCCACTTAATTATTAATATCTAAAATTGCATTCAGCAATAACGCAAACATGCTTACCACGTTTGTTTATATTTCCGCTTGTACAATCTTTTTGTATCTAATATGAAAACGGCAAAAAATGGATGAAAGAGAATATAAATCGATTTTTTAAGTATCTGGTTCTGTAGATATCGTGGTAAAAGTTTCTCTTGATAAATAACGAAGAAATAATTCATCATCGAACATTTCAACACATTAAATATTGTTATATATAAAAACTATGCAGAACTACGCTTGACATTAAATATACAAAAATATACAAAAAATATAATACATACCACATTGCATATGCTCAACATTGTAGCTTAAATCCAGCCACCATAGATATTATATTTTACTTAGGTGCACTTAGCTATTTTCACTTACGTCCCGTATAATAAATACATTTGCAACATAAAATCACGGAATGCTGTCCAATAATTCACAATGATGGTTCCACATTCGCCAATAGGGACTTTAGTTAATATTGTTTGTTTATTTCCATTTTGGGAGAAAATTTAATTATTGTTTATTTTGACATCTCTATGACTATTCTTTTTCACTTGAATAACGTAATGAATATGAGAGCGTTAGTGCGCAGTCTCCTAACTGATTTCGTAGATAAACGTTGAGTGTTTACTTTTGGATGGTAGGTACATTATGCACTTCCCTTCCAGATTTCGTATAAATTTATAATAGCGGCAAGTTTTAGTAAATCATACAACTGTGGGTTAATTTTTCATATTAAGGAGATGCTTTTTTAGTCAATTCTAGGAATATAAAAACAATGTTTATTTACTAATTTTCGAATTCAGCATAAGGGTGTACATATTTACTTCCGGATACTGTTTTTGCACTCTTGACTAGCTACAGCAAATTTGGGATAACGGTATTTACAATTTCACTTATTCGAATATAAAAACATTTTGGGAAAGAGAGCAAATAAACGACGTAAGAAATAATGTTTTCTCTAATGTAGAGCTATAGGAAAACTGCGACCGGGAAGTACCAACTATTCTCGATCAATTTCTTATGCATTCGTACAAAATTTCAAACTCGAAATTTGAATCAATTCTGAGATTACGATGATAGAGGAACTCGAAAAAGCGGGTCTCGTATTTCTGATTATTGCGTACTTCATTTTCCTTCGAATTACCAGAAACGCTGATTTGAAAACTTCATTTCTCAAAAACGCCATTTTCGGTTTGCATAAAACTTCAAAAAAAGAAGTAATGCTTACATCCTGAACATACCTTATACTCAGTCTTTACCTACATAGTTGAGCAAGAGGATAATAGGTCCTTGTCATTTGGTCTTTGCCTCATCCCGTCGCGTACGCACGAAAATTGAACAATCAAAGTTAGCTAAAAAAAACCACATCAACACAACACCTGATCAACAGAGTGTAATATTATCCCTCGCGCATAATTTAAGATCCAGTGCAGTGCGTTTAAAGAATAAAGTGTCTAATGTGTTTGGTGCTACAAAAAAAAATCATTAGCTGTTGTCATCGACTGTGTCAGCGTTTGGGCCTCCCTCTTGTCCCACTCCTTTTCGTTTGCTGGTGATCTTACTCTATCATTGCAAGCGCCGTGTGATTTTTTAACTTTCTCGTATACGTAGTAAGAAGATGGTAGGTACCTATTGTATTCGAACAAAAAATCGAACTCGAGATTTTAATCAAATCTGAAATAACGATGATATAGAAAATCGAAAAAGTGGGTCTCGCATTTCTGTCCGTCTGTCCGCCCGTTCCTGATGTCCACAGCCAAAACGGCTGGACGGATTTCTTTCAAACTTCGGATTTGGAGTTTGTGGGCTTACAGTTCGGGGCCACTTTTGTTTGCGTTAACCCTATTATTAACGGTACTTCCCGTATAACGGTTTTAAACAAGTTTGATTTTTTTCGAAAACGGCTCTAAAGATTTCTACCAAAATTGATATGATGATGATGATATGCGTACCCAGTTTTTAAGGTCATAAAGGGTTTTTCAACAGGGACGCTACAAAAGTAGAGCAAGAGGGACAGCAAACGACGCCGAATTTCTTGCCGCTCTTTTGACATTTCTCTTCAGTAAGGTTTGCCATTTCATGATGGAAACGACGAGTCGAAATTATTAAAATTTACTACCGAAATTCGGAGTCAGTGGCCTCAACGCTACGTCCAATTTATGGTCGTCATAATCGTCCTAGCAGATCAACAATTGAGCGTCTAGTGGGAAAATTTGAATCCACAGGCACAGTACAAAATGTTCCCGTGCCAGTGAGACAAAGAAGTTCCCGTAGTGTCGAGAATATTGCTGCCGCTGAGGCTTCAGTTGAAAGCCCAAATGTGTCTCTCACACGTTATTGTGAATGGGAATCGCTACCGTTCAATGATAACCGAATATTTTTGGCCCCGATTTGGCCGATTTATGCTTGAAAACCGTCGAAAATTGGGTTCAGCGTCTGGACTTTAGCGTGCCCGTGGTGGCCATGCAAAAGAAATCGAGTTCCATACATAATAACATCGAACGTACTTTTACAGGAATAAAGAATTTCATTGATATCCAAAACCGTTTTTGTTTTATTTAAAAAAAACTTTTGTAGCGCTCTTATTGAAAAACCCGATATTTGGTCATTCTTAACATGATAGCAAACTCAGTTTTATTTATAATGGTTTTTTGAAAAAAAGGCTTTGAGAATTTGATTTTCTTTGGTTTACCTACATAAAAACGGCTACAACGGTTTTGACCAAAACTCAGTAAAAGTGACGTTTTCAACATTATTGCATCCTTCATTTCCGATTCGAAACACCGGAAATGCTGATTTTAAAAACTGTTCATATCTCGAAAAAGCCATTTTCGATTTGTATAAAAATTAAAAACCAAGTAATGCTTGAACAAAACCCTATACTCAGTTTTTAGCTAAATAATTGAGCAAGCATTTTTTTGAACTAAACATTGCAATATGTTTTACTATTTTGTACTCATTATTTTCCAAAAACAGCTTTAAAGACCCCGTACTTAGGTTTTTTTCTTAAGAAATGGAAATAAAGCCGTGTTTTAATAATTAACGAACTACCAGTAAAAATGCAATTACACCTACTTAAAACTCCTTTCTAGCCAATATAATACACTTTTTCTTTTTACAGCCATATTGAAGAAAAAGATGAAAGATGAATTACAACTACTTAGAGCTCAGACAATCAGAAATGCACACTTCATTTGCAACCTCAAATCCCTACTTCGAGTCATAGCCACCTACCAACATCACCAATCTATCCTAGCCAAAGTTAAGAACATTCCAGAACATAACAGATCAGAAACTCCTACTTTCCTTGTCCTTATACTCAGAGTGCATTTGGCGCTTAAAAAGTTTTAACCAGAACTTTCGAAAATGCTTTTTACTGAGAGCTTAAAGCTATGTTCAGACGATTGCCAGATCTGACAATATTGTCAGATATGTCATTGAAAAATATGTCCCAAATGTCTTACAACCGTGTGAACTTACAATTTTCTCTAACAATATTTGCAGAAAAGTCATTGTCAGATAACTGTCAGACTGCCACCTGACAATGAAATTTCGTCCACTTGCTCAGACATTGGGCACATTCAAAAACTTAGTTATCTTAAGTCGACTAGATTGGTCTGGAAGAGATGTAACCTGAACGCAAAAACTAGAATGGTCGGGAACGTCACTTTTCCTACGTCAGCCACATATGCGGACTGTCAACTTAGTACTCAGTCACGAATTTCTTGACTAGATTCGTCGGCTACCCCTCCATAAACGTCAACTGACACAGCTGCCCATGTGACCGATCTAGGCCAATCAAAACAGAGATACACTAAGTCAGTCAGCTGTCAGACTTACTAAACTAGATACTTGAACGTCCCCATTGAGGACGTTCGGATACCTAGTTTAGTAAGTCTGATAACTGACTGACTAAATGTGTTTGAGTTTTTATTGGCCCAGATCGGTCACGTGAATAGTTGACGTTTGTGGAGGGGTAGCCAAAAAATTTAGTCAAGAAAATCCTGCCTGCATACTCAGTTGACATTTTAAAGTGTCAAAATTAAAAAATAAACCACACGTTTACAACAACAACTCAACTTACTTAGTTAAGGCGTACGGATACCTAGTCCAGACAAATCTAGTTGACGTTTTACACAAACTACGTATCCGAACGTCCCCATTTTATCAAATTAAAATTTTTAATTTATTAAATTTCCATACAAGTTATCGATGACATACACAAATAAATTTGGTCCACAGTTGAGTAGTTTTGTCTGTATGTAGTTTGGAATTCTTTCAAAATATGATTTTCTTCGACCAATTGATTAAGTCGATACAAAAGGACATTAAAGACAGACCACGGTATTTGGTTAAATCGTTGGGGTTCCCTTTCTTGAAAAGAGTACCTAAAGATTATGATTAAGATGTCGCAAAATATCGATGGATTTATTTGAATTAATTAGGCAAAGCATTTTTATAAAATTTAAAAGGAATACCATCGATGACGGGGGCTTGTTATCGTTTGCTAATGTGATAGTTGATAGAACTTCATCCATTTTAATGGGGACGTTCAAGTATCTAGTTTAGTAAGTCTGACAGCTGACTGACTTGATGTATCTCAGTTTTGATTGGCCTAGATCGGTCACATGGGCTGCTGTGTCAGTTGACGTTTATGGAGGGGTAGCCGACGAATCTAGTCAAGAAATTCGTGACTGAGTACTAAGTTGACAGTTCGCATATGTGGCTGACGTAGGAAAAGTGACGTTCCCGACCAATCTAGTTTTTGCGTTCAGGTTACATCTACTCCAGACCAATCTAGTCGACTTAAGACAACCAAGTTTTTGAATGTGCCCAATGTCTTCATCAAGCAATGGTATATGAATGGGGACGTTCAAGTATCTAGTTTAGTAAGTCTAACAGATAGCTGACTTGATGTATCTCAGTTTTGATTGGCCTAGATCGGTCACGTGGGCAGTTGTGTCAGTTGACGTTTATGGAGGGGTAGCCGACGAATCTAGTCAAAAAATTCGTGACTGAGGGTGACGTAGGAAAAGTGCTGCTACCGACCAACCAATCTAGTCTTTGCGTTCAGGTTACATCTATTCCAGACCAATCTGGTCGACGTAAGATAACTAAGTTTTTGAATGTGCCCAATATCTCCAGTTAAGGTATACTCATATGATATTACTGCAGACGATGTTGGATTGAGTAGATTTTGAAAATGTGTTCTAAACTCCAATGATGTTATATCTGACTTCTGACTGTTACAGCGCATTATCTTCGCGAGTTTCCGCCAAATATTTATAATTTCAGATGTTTTTACTCTTTCCGTTTCCCGAACTGCCTCCACCTTTTCTAAATTATGTTCTGCTGTATGTTCGATAGATTTTGTTTTGCTTATAATTAAGTTGCTTATAATTAAGTGCTAACAGAGATGTATAAGAACAACGTGGCGTACATTTGGAATGGGGATTCTGTATCTGAAGAATTTGGATCGCAAATGGGTGTTAAGGATGCATCCTAAGCACACTGCTCTTCATCTGGTTTATAAATGATATAGTTGAAGAAGTAGGAGGAGGGATCAAATTTGGTGGGGTGCAGATACCAGCGTTAAAGTTCGCGGACGATATAGTGTTTTTGTCGGAGACAGTGGATGGGATGCACTTTCAAGGCGATTGAGAGCTAAATCGTCTTGAAAGTTACTGCAAGCAATGGAATTTGACTGTAAATCTATCGAAATCAAAGATGATGATTTTTAGAAATGACGGTGGAAGATACGTTCGTAACGAAAAATGGTCCTATCAGGGTGTACGCGTTGAAGTAGTGAAAGAGTATAAATACTAAGGTGTGTTAATTACATCCAGCCTAAGTATGAAAAAACACTTTGAAGCTAATCTAGCAGCAGCTAAAAAAGCCGTTTCATCAGTTTGTGGACAAAAAGTATATCGAACACACGTCGAAAAACAATCTCTTCCGTGCAGCTTCTATACTGCCGTATGGAGCGCAAACTTGGGGTTATTGTCATTTTGAAGAAGTTGAGAAATACCTTAGGTACTATCTGAAGCGAATCTTTCGACTTCCAGCTTGTACTCCAAATTATATGCTGCATCTAGAAACTGGAGTTCCGCCGCTCTTTTTTGATACCCTAAAGCTACATGCAGACTACATTGTAACAATAGGGGAGATAGCCAATGATTGTCCTCAAGCATATACTTTTAACAAGAGGTCTCTTGGTGCAAAAGTGGGAGGAGTTAGCAGCTAGTTACGGCATGAGCTTGAATATCTCAGCTGAAATGCAGCTTTCGATGCTGAAACCTATGTTTACCGACATCATGAAAAAAGCGGGCACTAACATGTACGACAGGTTTATATCTGAACCTCATTTATCGCAACTATAATCTCATTGAAAATGATATTTTATCCCGCATCGACCCAATCTTCCAATTTTATGTGACTTGTGCAACCTTAATCCTTAATGATAGGGAGGATGTATACCATTTCATTGGAAGATGCCCAATTTTAAGAGATTTCCGTATAAGATACCTCGGACGAACTTTACTGGAAAAGGAAGAGGTTATTAAAATATTGAACGGTAGACTTAGGTGGGAAGTTTTATACAACTATGTCACAACTGCAAGTCGCTATAGAACTAGTATCTTGGAAGGCGATTTTTGAACACAAATATATTGTACATATTAAAAGTCATCAGTTAGGTACTAGTTTATTGTATAGTTTATGATAGCTTAATTGTCAATCTGGTAGACGGCCATAAGTTAAACCATAAAAAACTTAGCCAACATTAAGCGTTTTTCTTTTTTAGTTCAGAGCAGAACCTGTACTGTAATACAAAAAGTTCGTGTTTCTTTTTCAGCTCAGACACTTCAGAGATCAAATTTGCGTTTCTTTTTTCGTTCAGAGCATGATCAGAGCGCGCTCTATGAGCTCAGAATAAATTTACTGAGCATTCTGAGTAAAAAGCTGATTACACATATACATACAAATTTTAGTCACATTTGACAGAAAAAAAAAACAGGATAATGGCGGACGACCCTGGTTGTTCTGGCACAGAAGGTACAATTTAGTTTATCCATTTTAATTATTAGTTTTCATTTTTTGATTGATGATATGCATGCACACAATCACGTTAGAGTTAGACTGATTGTGCTCAAGTGTGTTTCTTAAACACATCTGAACGATCTGAGCACGCTCGATTCAGAGCGCGCTCATAATGCTCGCGCTCAGTTCAGAGCTCAGGCCTGATCTAAAAAAGAAAAACGCCTATTGTTTGTAAATACGAACAAAATGATTATAAAATTATATTAGACTAGCGGTATGCACCCGGCGTTGCCCGTGCCTTTCGATTTAAGTCCCGCCTACACTTCGCAAAGTAATTTTTTTAAAGGCAGGTGCCATTTTCCAAATTGCAATGCTCAATCTACGGTTGCTTTTGAAATAGAAGCTTTTGAATGCATTTTTTGTATGGGAGGTGCCACGCTTCTTTGTCCAATTTTGACCAATCTTCAGAGGAATACTTCTGGGCCAATACCTACGGTGGTTTTCGAGATATAAGACTTTGAATGTTTTTTTTTATATGGGCGGTGCCACACGCCTTTGTCCAATTTTGACCAATCGTGAATCTAAACCATCCAGGGCGCCACCCAAACGCATACAAAAAAAATTCATTCAAATTGGTCCAGCCGTTTAGGAGGAGTTCAGTGACATACACACGTACAGTAGAATTATATATTATATTAGATGTTAATAAAGTCACTTCTACTACTACTTCTACTAATGGCTATTCATTTTGTCGCATGCACTAATTATCTGATTCAAATTTATTTAGATTCCATTACTTTTACTACATAATATGTTTGCATGCCCAACCGTTTTAAAATTGTAGCTTTAGTCCATATTACTTTATTAGTTCTGCTATAATCTTTTACCATAACAATTTCGTTTATTTCAAAAAATGTTCTTTCCTTGGATTTATAATTTCGTATTTGGATTTCTTGTTGTTTTTGAATTGTTGATTGAATTTTACTTAAATCGATATGCATGCTCCTATTAGGGTTAAGTAAGTCTAACCTAGTTCTTAATTTTCTACCTAACATTAATTCAGCTGGAGATAAACATGTGCTTGAATGAATATGAATATGAATGAAATGAATTTAAAGAGGTTGGAATTTCAATTTTAAATACCTAGTTTTAATGCTTTATACCATTGCTTTTTAAAAATTGTTCAAATTCGTTTAAATCAAATGCAGTATACCATTGTCAGAAAATATTGTTCTCGGTACGCCAAAACGCGCACATATTGGTCTTAGTTTATTTATAGTGGCTCTACTCGTTGTTGTGGTACCCATATCCCAACATTCGGGCCCCTTACTATGGCGTATGGCTGTCCGCTATCACTAAAAACCATCTCTTTATATTGGCCTGAAAAAATTCATGTGAACGCGAACCCACGGTTCTTCAGGCCATTCCCAACAAATAAGCTTTCCTTTCGGAGAATCAGTTGCCAGACACTGTTTACATAAATTAATTTATGGCTATTGCCATAGCTTTTATTTTTTCGATTCCCATATGAGTATTGTGAATTTCAGCTATCGATGCCTGCAAAGACATAGCGATTGTTATGGTCACTTAGACCTGAAAATATAAAAGAATAATAATAAAAATAATTTTTTTTCTGTAAATACCTTATCACGTCAGAGGTCCAAGATGTTGTGTGTTTTAATTTTGAGTGCTGCTTGCCAAAGATTTGTTCCCAACTGTTTACTGTAAGGTGAACACAGGTTGTTGTCCCGACTAAATAAGTTTTGGTATAATCCAAAGAAAGGGAAAGAAAATAAGAGGAAAATCTCTCAATTTAAAATAGCGGCAAAGAAATTGGTTTTCACACTAAAAACAATTCACCGATCATCATATGTGGGGCATTTTTGGCAGCAAGTCACTCCACTAACCAAATAAGAATTGAGAACGAATCTTCTTGAGATCTTGTTATTTAACACCTTGCGACTTCTTCCTTTGGGGCCACGTGAAAGATAAGGTCTACGCCAACAGCCCAGCGTCGATTCAAGACCTCAAAGATGGAATTCGTGAGTCTATCGAGGATTTTGTTATGGAAAATTTCATGAAAAGGATATGGCCCTGTAAGCGTGGTCGTGGTGGCTATTTGGCTGAGGTTGTTTTTTATTATTAACGGCACACCTTCCTCTCTATTATGAAATAAATATGCAATCATTTATCTCAAAAATGACATTTTTCTTTGAATATCAAAATAACACCTCTTATTGGAAAACCCTTTACACACGAACTTTCATTTGAACAGCGGTCCGAGTTGGAGGCGGTCAGGGGGAGATTTCTCTGGAGGTCTTGGAAAAGCGGAGCTCGAAGAGCATGTCATTGACACAGGAGACGCGGCGCCTGTAAAGCAGCAACACTACCCTGTGTCTCCAGCGGTGCAAACCCTTTCGTACGAAGAGATCGACCGGACGTTTGGTCAAGGCGTTGTGGAGGAGGGTGAGAGCGCATGGTGCTCTACCGGCTGTGTTTGTATTCGTGAAAAGTGAATGCGCTAACAAAGAAAGACGCATATCCTCTCTCTCTCCCCCCCCCCCCCCCCCATCGACGGACTTCCCAGCTGGTTGCAAGACACCTATTTCATAAGTAGTGTGGATTTAAAGGTCGCTTTTTGGCATATACCGCTGGAGCAGCAGAGTAGGGAGAAAACTGCGTTTATGGTACCAGGGAGACCCTTGTACCAGTTTACTGTCATGTCCTTTGGGCTGTGTACTGCGGCTCAAAGGATGTGCCGACTAATGGACAAGGTGATCCCCTCACGCTTAAAGGACATAGTATTTGTCTACCTGGATGACTTGCTCATGGTAGTTTCGGATTTTCAAACCCATGTGGCACTGCTTGACGAGGTGGTGGGAAGCTTATGACGGATCCTTACAAAGTTGCAGCAATCGCAGATTTCCCGATCCCGAAATTGCCAAAGGTTTATTAGGGATTTATCGTGTCTCACGGACCTGCTGAAGAAAAGAAAGGAAAAATTCGAAATCACTGACGAAGCACTATTAGCCTTCCAGAAACTCAAAACAGCATTGACTACGGCCCCTGTTTTATCACACCCCGACTTCTCGAAGCCATTTTACATTCGGTGTGATGCTTCAAATGCTGGAATAGGCGCGGTACTGTTTCAAAAAAATCAGGAGTCGCCAATATCATATTTGTTATGTTATGTAAAAGTGGCTCTCGGTGACAGAAACACTTAGGCCGTAAGTCGGCCCATTGTGCATACCACTGATGTTGGGGGTTCCTTAACCGGTCACTCAGTTAAACCATTTGCTACCATTGATAAAGATAACAATGTTAGCAGCGCTGTTGAAGTAAGATCACTTAGATCATTGAGGAAGTAGTTACCTAAGTAAGCCCTCTTTAAACTGGATAGGGCGGTGCAACTGCAGATGAGGTGGGTGACAGACTCATCTTCCTCCTTATCCATGCAGCTTCTGCAAAAGTCATTGTATGGCATTCCGAGTCTTCACGCGTGTCTGCCCAGAATACAATGCCAGGTAATGACATTAGCGACTAGCGGGATACTAGATCTGTTTAGTTCTTTTAGTGTCCAAAGTTGGCCAAGTAAGCTTTACCTGTTGCTCTCGTGTGAATGAATTATTTAGCGTAGGACAGCGGAGCATGCAAGTTGTGTAGACTGACACTATCTACGCCGAAACAGCCTTTAATCGCCAATTCCTCGGACTCACAGTTCCCCGGGATATCACTCAGCCTTATTGTGAGTTTCGCCCAAACAATATTCCACCCGAAAAATTGGCATTTCACTTTTCGCTTATTATGAGTTCCGGGCGAAAAATTGTGCTTTTTACAACATACATTTTCCATTCCTTTTTTAGGGGCAAAAAATTAAAAATTTAAGTTAATCTTCGGGCGAAACTCGCAAAAGCTTTTAAATTTTCGGGCGAATAGCATTTCTCCAGGTGAAATGTTTTCCGGGCGAAACTCACAATATGGCTGACTATGTCCTGGAGCCCAGCAAAGGGTGAGGTTGTTCTGTTTAGCTATCTTGTTGAGGATACGCGGCAATCTTCCACCGCCTTAAATTTTAATACGCTGGATACAAGGGATCTACTACTATAACTATATCCCTACGTGATACTGTATTAATCGACAGGGCGTTGTGGCGTAACGAATGACTGTGATTTCGGCTTGAAAGACACTACAGTGCTTGAGGAGGGAGAAGGATAGGCCCCGGTGGACGAGTGATAATATCTTCCAGTGCTAATAGGACGTCTTCTTCCAATCGTACAGTGACGAGATTGAATTTATCAGAGTCATCAGTGATGCCACCAATCCGGAACGATCGTTCAAGTTGAGCAAACCAATTACTTGGATTGGCTTTGTTAAATTTAGGGATGTGAATTTTGTTGTTGAAGTTGGTCACTAAGGGAATTTCGTTGGTTGAGGAGGCTGAGGTACATGCTGGTGGAAAGTTTAGAAGCGTATTTTCTTGTTGCTCCCTTTTTAGCACGAAGCACTTCCTCCTTTAGCGCTCCTATCTGCGTTTTCAGCTCCTCATCCATCTCCCTACTTGCAGATTGGTTCGCAATTCGTGGAGGTAGCGAGTCTACAAGCGCAGAATTCTCGATCATCGATTTTTAAGTAAAAATTCTCAGAGCACTCTTGGAATATATTTCGCTCGGTCTCACCAATTATGGGGCTAGGTACCTGCTTCTTAGTTCTTCCCTTCAGCGGTATATGATCGCGATTAAGGAAAACGTTTATCTTCTAAAGCCTGGTACGCTGTTCGAGTGAAATGAAATTTTTCATACAAATTTTTCACTGCGAAATGTCAAAATGAACTTTTCAAGTAAAAATTTCACCAGGCAGTACGCTGTTGAAGTGAAAAATAATTGTTCAAAAAGTGATATGTAGAGGGCGTTGCTTGCTATTTCACTTGGTTTTTATTGTCCGTCGCATTAAATTTTTGACATTTCGGCGTGAAAATTTCACTTTCAATTTCACAGCAATTTCTTGGAGAGGAGTGAAAATTTCACTTCACTTGAACAGCGTACCAGCCTTAATAATAAAACTATATTTAATCTGCAACTTCAATAGTTACATATAAATTAGACTCTTCAAAAGCGAGTGCAAAAAATGGCGGAAAAGAAACTTATATAATTTTTCTTTTGACAGCGTTCAGGTAGGTACGCCACAAATTCACCAATTTTGCGCCATCTTCCGGGTGAATTCACGTACTCACTTATTTAAGCATAGAAATGAGCATGTATGCGTGACTTCATGAATTTTTCTGGAAAACAGTTTGTAGGCAGCCGCCTTTCCACTGGAAAGTTATACATCTATGTATTCCATTATCTTTGCCATTAATTTCGACATTTCACACGTATTGACGCATTCACAGCATCACAGGCAGGAAAATTAAGAGCGCGCGAGAGAGGATTTGCTATCAAAATTTATTGGAAAAATCTGGTAGTGCTTGCTGTGCTTCCCGTCTAGTTTGGTAGGGTTTGGCTCGCGCTGTCACTGCATTTGAATAGGGTCCTCAGAACACTTTTTTTTTGTGCAGGTGCAGGTCACCTTTTATGTACTTTTGATACGAAAAAAAAATATTTTTCCGATTTCAGAGCACTTGCAAATCTTAATTTTTCTCAGATTTACTTAAGATTTACAAAAATCAAAAACAAGTGCGTTTTAGTTTGCAACTAGTGGTGTAGGTATGGTGTTTCTTTAAGTTTTCGCGAAATTTGTAAACTTCAAAGAAAGGCGAATCCTCGGGCGAATCATTGTTTTTTACTAATTTATGAACAAATGTTTAGAATTCAATCGGGACGCAAATTTAACATAAAATTTAACCGGTGAACAGAAAACACGTAAAAAAGTTTAGAAGGCTACCCATGTACACATTGATTCCAATCGCGCGAATTTCAACAAAAAGCGCAGGTGACGTTTTTATGTTCGATTAGTCAAAGGCATAGCCACTTGCCAAAGCCACACGAAAGACGAAATCTAAAGAAGAAAACCACATATAAACTATATCATATAGTTTTTGCAGGTATGGCGTTATATTTAACTTTAATAAGTTGCCTGTGGACAAGGCACAAGATTTTTAACAGAAGGAATTCTGTATCTCTTCCGATATTTGTCGTTTTAGTGAAATACAATTTAATACGGCTGGCGCTGTAAACTTTGGTGATGATAAATTTAAGCAAACTTACAGATTCTTGCTGTTGTCGCAAATAATTTTTAGAAGACGGAGATAGGATTTTTCTGTGCTCATTCTCGTAAGCTATGTTGAGTTTTTATTTATTCTTACATCTTATTTGTTTCTATTTAGACTACTATGCCCCCCCCTAGGCCCAGAGGATTTGGTAACAGTTCGGGCATATCTGGTGGTAGACCAAGTCCGAGTACTCCAATGTCAGAACGTCAACAAATGGCACTTTTAATGCAAATGACGTCGTCTGCATCTCCATCTTGCAGTCCAGGTATTAATGATTTGTTTCGAACTATTGCTAATCCTTCATAAATTGAATTTGTTCGTTTAAGATGTTAATCAATCTATTAACAATATTAATCATTTGGCTTCGAGATCGCGTGATCGCAACGAACGCGGAGAAACTAGTTTACATGTAGCTGCTATTAAAGGGGATCACGAAAGCGTAAAAAAACTTTTGGAATCAGGAGTTGGCCCAAATGTTTTGGATTTCGCTGGTAATTAAAAAAAAAAACAATATTTTTATGAAGATGCCATTCGGCCGTTGCGTTTGTAATGATTGATACAAGGCTACGTAAACTACATTTTAGCGTTGCGATATTTTAATTAAAAACAGTGTTTTAAGAAATGACAAATAAATTGTCTGAAGGATTTACTGGAATACAAAATCGGCCGCAAGTAAAGCGAGCCACATAATATAATTTTAACATTGTTTGTAATAAGCTTACTGATTAGTGGTTTCCGAATTAAAATAATAATACATCTTGGGTTTACCCAACTTCTTCAGGGCATTATTTAGGAACTGTTTGCTTATTTGAATAACAATGACAAATTGAACAATAAATAAAAAGGGTGAAGAGAATGACGAACAAGGTTTCGTACAGAACAAAACAACAGACAAGAAACTTTTATTGCTACACTGATAAAAATCTAAGCTTGCTTTTTGTTGTTTCGTTTCATTGTTTAAGGCTGGGTGGCTGGCGTATACGTTTTTTCATCCCGATTTGGTTTCCACGGTTTAAAAGATAATCGATCGGAGTAAACGGTTTTCAATAGTCGGTACAGAGATACAGGTCGCTATTGAAGCACAATTTTATTTTTCGACTTTCACATTGCGTAAAGTCCCAAAAACACCTTTTTTTTCTGTGTTTTTTTTTTTTTAAATTGGAATTTTGTAAAGTTTACTACTTTACTGCAATTTAAATGTTTCTTCAGAGCGCACGCCCACATATGCAATGTAGTTCACAAAATATCCGACAGGGCGTTATTCTCTTTTTCAGTAAACTTACTCTCTAGGGAGAATCTGTAGTTTGCAGATTTTCGCTCGCTGGAGCTGTTTGAACAGGGAATGAGGGAATAGCAAAAATTTGTTTATTTCGTTTTGGTTGGTTTTTCGGTAGATACATACTAGAGATTGTTATTGTTGTTTGATAAATTGAAGGAAGCAACAACGAGATATACGTTGATAATGTGAGAAACATGAATATGAGAGTGGGTGGAAAATGGTTTTTGTAGTTGTAGATGTATTTGATTATTTTTTGGTTTGTATTCAGATGTAGAAACCTAGTTTCAAATTATGTTATTTCATATTTTCTTCGAATAAGCAATATTCAATATTTTCATTTTGATACAAAGGCGTTCAATGTTTGGGGTTTCAGTTATCGTGAAATAAAGTATGACTACTGCTACGGAGATACCCACAAAATAAATGTCATGCAATATCCTATTGCATTTATATATGTTCACCCCTTTCTACCTTGTCGTATTGGAGATGCTCAGTAGAGAAAATGCCACTAATATCTGTAATCACTTTGGTTGAAAAGCAGAAGCTTATAATATACATTTCCCATTGATACTTCCCGCTTGACACTTTAATGTAAAACCTAGTCGGTACACAGGTAAAAAGGATATGGATCTGACTTATAATAGTACGTACATTATTGTAATGTTATTGGCTTTTCGTTATTATGGAATGCTTATAACCTCTTGTAACGAATTTAATACACCTGGGGCTAGCATACGAGTATCTATACAAATGACTTTGTTTATCTGTTATACTAGTGGTGAAGATAAAAGAGAAAAATAGGTAAAGAATAAACCTTCAAACTAGACTAAGTAGGTACCTATACAATTTGACACCTGGTGGATAAAAAAAGAATATGTAGAGACCTATTGACGATTGGAAAAGTTCTTCTGCGACACCTGGTGGATAAAAAAAGAATTTGTAGAGACCTTTACCAGTCTGACAGCCGATAATTTTGCCGAAAGTTTTTATTGGGAATACGTATATTTGATGTAAGTAAATAATGAATTTTATCAATTAAAAAACTTGAAACACTACTTTAAAAGAAACTAAATTTGCAACTCAATGTACATATTGTCCGAAATATGTTTAGTGCAATAACATTCATCGGGTAAAAGTACTTAAAAAAATAGATCAAAGTGGAGAGAATACAAACAATAAATTGACAATATTACGTACATTTTTTAGTTTATTGTTTATATGACTTCTTGTTTTTTTTTTAACTATTGAATGTATTCTAATTATGGAGGATAGTATAATTTAATTCCTTCTTCTCTAAATCATTGCATTGAGGTACTCCACAGTGTTGAACTGCCTTTGCTTTCGGCATTTTCAGTAAAAATAAAGTCTACATTCACTTATCATCAAAACTCTTCACACTCACTTTTTAAGAAGTAATTTATTTTTAATAAAAAGGGAGTTTTGATATTAGATATTTTATTTATAATATGTTTTAAGCAATTTTTATCAATCGATTCTGTTTTTTCAATACAAATATGCCCCAGCTTTCATAATTTATAGCAACCTACCGATGCGAAAATTTACCGCCAGGTTCTAGCCTCCATTCGTCAATAGTCTATCGCCCTAAACAGCCAGCCTGTCCTTTTTTTTTATTTTTTTATTTTGATTCGTTGTGCAGCGAAATGTGTATTCTTTTTATTGAGTGTTTGTTGAGCGAGCTCTCACTTTGCAGCGTCTGTAGTCACAATTGTGATATTCAAGGTGGAGGGTGTGCTCGGCTATTGGAATTTCTGTGCACTAATACAAGTTAAAAGAAAAAAAACAAAGCATCATAGGAAAAAGAAGTAAGTAACCTAGCTTGATTATTAAAACCACTGATCAGTGAGCTTATTACAAACAAAAATACCACTTACGAAAGATAATACATATAATATTATACAATATTGACATTCTTTACATAGCCGTTTTTCGAACTTTGTACTGCAACTGACTTTTTTTAATAAAATAAATTAGTCCAAATTATCTTACGGGAGCTTAACTGGATGATAGAAAAACACCTGGCTCGCATGAACACCAATTGTTTTATACAGATCACTCTAAAGCGCAAACAACAAAAACCTCGATAGCATGAACAACAAATTTACTCTCCCATTTCGGGGATTTCCCTTTATTTTAGACGTCGTAGTTTTACACACACGTCCAAATACATTTTTGCATCGCATATTGTTTTTGTTCATACATGCATGTAGTTTGCTCCTGTTTGCATGCTTCTTTTCAATGCAATTTGATTTCCGGCATATCAAGTTTATTTTTTATCTGTGCAAAAATGTTAACAAAAAAACCAAAGATCTTTTCGTTGAAAGAAAAAGGTGATGTTATCGAGAAACTAGAAAGGGGTGTAGCCCCATCAATTTTATCCCGGGAACACAGTGCGCAGTACACTGTTCAGATTTTTGACTATTCAGATATTCTTGTTTTAAGAAAAATGCGTGAAAAAGCTGTTCAGAAGGTGCAGGCAAATAAAAAAAAAGAGACACGTATTAAACATTATTTAAAAAAAAAAGTAAAATAAAATTAAAGTACGGAGACTGTTGGCGAAGTGTATTTTTCTTAGTGGGTAAAATACATATTGGATAGTGTGAACAACCTGGTTAGCATGGACTGGACGGCCTGGGCAATTACGCTACCCAGACAGTACTGTACCTATATGTCATACATTTTCCGATCTCTTAATGTATATATTTACTCGCATTGTAAAATAAGAAGCCTTCATGTGGACTTACGTTAGCACTTGTTATTTCATTGGACAAAGAACTAAGTTCCTCTACAATTATCGCCCTATTACCTACGTGTTTTTGTATTTATAAGTCCAGTGGCAAAACATGCATGACTGCTTCCGTGGGCGTGGTACGTAGAGCACCCGTAACGACAAGGCAGGCTGTTCTTTGTAACATTTGTAACATATCCCGTACATACTTCTTGTTCGTGGACTTCCACCATACAATTTCCCCATGTTTAATTATGGGTCTTAACGATTGTGTATAGGTATAGCCAATACATCATTGTCGGCTTCATGTCCCATTTCTTCCCTTCTGTCTTCTTACAAGCGAAGGGAGCATTTTGAGCCCTGCGGACTCTTTCCTGGACGTTCAGTTTCCAATTTAGTTTTTTGTCTAATACCGTACCAAGATATTTTGCGCATTATTTAGTTCTTAAGGTATCTATCTATATTATCTATAACCAGCACCCAGAGAAGGGGAGATATGACATATCCAACATGCAAAGCGGTCTATAGGCTGCAGGGGAACTTGGATCCCCTTTTCCCTTGCTGATGAAGGCTAGGCGTTGTATTTTCCATTTCTTAAAGAAAATCCCTTCTTTCAAGCAGTTGTACATATTCTGTAATGTAATTGCTGCAAGTTTCAACTCCTCTTCCGTGAACATCGGGATGTCTTGAAGTGCAGGGGAAATACCTTGCCGCCTATTAGGATGGGTAGGGAAAAGTGTTTCCACTATCTTCTGCATTGTCTCTGTACTCATGGGTGGGCTGGTCGATCTTGCGCCCAACTTGCGCCTCACTACCTTATAGCACAGTCCCCAGGGGTCGCTTTACATCTTGGCGGAGTTCCTCCCTTTTGTGTCGTTTACTCAAATATATGGCCTTCTTGAGCCTCAATTTTGCGTTTCTAAACTGTGCAAGTGCCTCTTTCGTTGTTTGTGGCTTCCGTCTTGGACTCAGCACTCCCCGTCATTTCCAGAATTTCTTCTTTCCCATCTTTGATTGTACGAGTAAGGAAATCTATGTTAACCTATCTACTTTCCAACGAAGTTCTCGGTTCCAATTTTTCCGGCACGAGTGTTGCTCTATTTGAAATTTGTAGACGATATATAAATGGCCGCTGCGCGTGTAATCTTCGATAACCCTCCAGTTAAGGACGTTTGAGGATATTTGTTCTGATGCAAAAGTTATATCTGGAATTGTCTCACCATATCCAGGGCGTCTGAATATGGATGTGTTGCCGTTGTTTATCACATTGAGCCCTAACCTAGCGGCCATCTCGAGGATTTGTCTTCCTCTCGAGTCCATTGTAGGCATACCCCAGTCTATTGCCCGGCTACAATTACTTTGCCCTCAATTTCATGTACGGTGTCCTCTACCGCATTTAGTTCTTCCCGAAAGTCGCCAATAGTTTCATTTGACATGAAATAGCAGCTAACTATTGTTGTTGCTTTATGTTTGTTCCAAGCGAAGCCTCTTTCTGCTCCCTGATTTATTATGCGAACATCTACTTCGGCTGTGCCTGTCAGTTCTCTGAGCCATCCTGGTTCGCCTCTATTTTTATACTGTTGGCTTATAATATTTGCTTTCAGATCGAGCCTCAGCTGACTGAGAATATCATTTGCTGTGCGGCTTCTGTGTAGGTTTTCTTGAAGTATTCGCATCATTGTAATGATTTATTTTTCACATCCTGTAGGGCTCTCCTGAAAACCAGGCAAGACCCCGTTCTCGCCACGTGAGATAGTAATAAATCCACATTTAGATTAAGCTCCTCACATAGACAGCATTTGGCGCTTGCTTTACAGTCTGTTTTCTTGTCCTTTCTAATTAGCCCTTTACACGTAGCTTGTTGATGGCCATCCATACCCGAAGCATCTGAAGCAGCGTATTACTTCCACTCTGCGACGGATTCTGCAATATGCCCAGCCAATTTTAACGCGGGGAGTTTTTAATAGTTCATTTTCGAATGGCGCGTTTACATGAATTAAAGCCATCTGTTGCGATCTATTGTTTACTTTAAGCATGTTCACTTTACATATATCCAGTGAGGGATCAATGAGTTTTAATTTAATTTATAGGCCTCCTCTTTTGTTGTGAGCTCATCCATATCTCTTATCTCCAATGTTGTCTTTCGTTCCAAATGTCGGATGTAAGTGTTTGGCAGATTGCTGTAACATCCATCTAAGTGAACTTCTTACCGCTCCTACCGGTGTCCCACCCTGAGCCTTCTTTGACTCTGCTGATGTTGGGGTACTCCCATCTCTCTTCTGCTCTACTGCCTTGTCGATTTTCAGTGGCGGCGGTCGCATTACCGCTGATCTCCGCCTGAACGGATCTTCTATCGTTTCCTGGTTAATCGGCGGGCTTTCATTTATTTGTTTTTTGTCTTCTTTATTTTGTTCTGTTTTGTTTTGTTACATGTTTTATTTAATTTGGATCCCACGAGTACGGGGGAAAGGATGTCACCCACGTCATAGCCCCCATTATCATGGTAGGGCATTTATTACAACCTGGTGACAGGTATCTGGAGGGCTCCGCTAGCGATGCTGTTTTGTTTTAACATCCCCAGCACTATTCAGGCCTCGGCACGGGACGCTTTTCGTCTTGGCTTGGGATGGGATTTTATTCGCCCCTTTTCTTAGTTTTAACCTATCTTCACAGGAACACTCCTGGGCCAATACCTAAGATTGTGCGTAAATTTGAACTCAATCGATTCGGTGGTTTTCGAAATATAAGATTTTAAATGTATTTTTTGTATGGGCGGTACCACGCCCATTTTTTTTTTCAAAGCATAAATCATCAAAATCACTTTGTTTTATATATATTGATTTCTTAACTGATTTAACATGTCGAATAACATTTCATATTTGTTTGATTAATTAGGTTGGTCGCCCCTTCACGAGGCTTGTAACCATGGCCACTACAACATTGCTTTGGCACTCATTAAGGCTGGAGCAAATGTAAACGCTAAAGGTTTGGATGATGACACACCACTTCATGATGCCGCAGTTATAGGCAATTTAAAGCTTGTTAAACTGCTTATTGAAAAAGGTGCGGATATTTTCGCTAAAAATAGGAAAGGTAAAACCCCAGCTGATGTAGCCGCCTCTAGTATATCTTCGTATATGTGTTCCTTGCGAGGTAATCAGACTCAATTAAATGTCACTTTAAATAAAACAATTATTGTTTGTTTTTTTAGATGTTAACCAAATGAACAGTAAAACTTCACAGTCTTCAAAAAGAACGGCATCATCAGAACAAAAATGTGAAGATCATAACGATACTATTATCGATGATTGTGAGAGCAACGAAGATGGAAATTCATATGCATTTAAAAAAAATTGTAAGGATTCTCTACACGTAGACGACGAGAAAATTGATTCGCGTAACAAAATTGAAAAACCGCTTACATCAACAGTTAATTTGGACGAGGTATATTCTGAAAACGAATCTGTATCCAATTTAAAAATGTCACATGTAAGTTCAAATATGCAATTGAAACGACCTCACTCAGATGCTGAAATGGAGGAAGTAACAGATATTGACGAATTAAGAAAGAAAAAAAAAAGTAATTTGGAAAGTGTGAAAGATAGTTCCAAAGGTACATTAAGCGCAAAGGTGCCATCGAAACATGACAAGAATTTAAAACAACAGCAATCCGTTGTTATATCCAAATCGAGTACTGTCGCTATGAAGTTGAATTCAGAAAGAAAAAGTCCATGCGTTAGCCCAAAACTTAATTTACCAAAAAATAATGATAGCGATTTAGAGACAGATGATACAAAAGTAGCCGAAGGTACTTCTGGCAGCGGTCCGAAAGTTCCCCCACTGAAAATTGTCATTCCACAGCAAAATTGTGCCAACGATATTGAATGTGGATCAAGAAATGGTAAAACTAACTCTGCAAGAGCTCATCCTGCACTGCCATACGTTGTTTCTTCCTCGAATAGTAATGATTCGATATCTGCAGAAAAAGACCCGAATACTTCCCGGTGCAGCAGTCCGACCGAAATGTCAATAAAAAATAATATAGGTTCGTGTCCTCTTACTTTACAAGAAGAAAAGAACGTCAAACTGTGCAATGAAGAAAAGGGTCAACAGCGAATATTACGAAGTTCACATCGTTCAGGTGGTGGTCAAAATGTCGACAGAAGTTCAAATAATTCATCACCACAATTACAGAGTAATTCTCCTTCACCCGCTACAGTTGCTGATACAAATGATAAAAGTTTAAATCTAGTTAACAACACATGCACAGTTAGTCCACAGTTACAATCAAATTCATTAGAAACAGAGATAAGCGGAAATGCTCCAAGCCCCTCGGCATCGTCAACATCTTCGATAAAAGAAACACCCTCAAATTTAGTAGAACTACATCCACGGAAAAGAAAAATACGTGCGAAACAAGAAGAGAGTTTCATCAAAACGACCTCGACAGCAACCGGATCTGAAACTATTAATAGCTTGGGTGACATTCATCCCCACGATCATCCTTTTACAAATTGCTATCATATGTATTTAAATATAAGAAAACAAATTGATAAGAAGCATCGAAGCTTATACCCAATTCAACCGCGCCCTCCCCAGGGGTTTAGCGACTATTTAATGAATAGGAAGTCATACTTATTGGCAAATAAGAATACACCTGAATTGTATGTCAACATTCCGCCGCGTTTGCCTTCCCAAATGATTGATTTATTCACCTTACAAGAGACAGACCGTTTCAAATTGAAAATAAGACACATTGTCGAGAAGGAAAAACTTGGCTTATCCGTTGAACAAGAGATATTGCGAGTTCATGGAAAAGCTGCACGAAGTCTAGCATGCCAATCAGTACCGTTTTCGGCTTGCACAATATTAAAGGACGAGGAAGTGTATAACTTAATAACACCAGAGCAAGAGGAAAAGGATAGAAACGCGCGGTCGCGTTACAATGGACGGTTATTTCTTAGTTGGCTTCAAGACGTCGATGACAAGTGGGAAAAAATAAAGGTATGTCATGTATTATTATTATTTTGTTGAAACGGAGTTTCGGTGTTCCTTGTCTTCACGAACCTGTGGGCTGGGATTCGAAGATCCTCTTAGCCCGAGCATTATTGTCTTTATTGTTCTTTATTGTATGATGTGTGTAGTCGACGTGCTTTGGCTTTTTATACTACACTTGGACTTGGTACAGCTCATAGAGTTTGCGGTTGTATCTTCTCCTCCATTTGCCCTCCCCCGCACACAGGACCAAAAATCCGCCGAACATTTTTTTTTCGAAGGAGCCCAGTATGAGCTCACCCTTCTTGCCTGTCGTCCAGCACTCGTCGCCATAAAGCAGGACTGCCATGATAAGGGTCTTGTTGAGCACACATTTCGTCCTTCGAGTTAGTAGTTTTGAACCCAGTTGTTTTGCCAAACCGAAGTAGCAACGGTTTTCTAGGGTAATTCTAAGCCGGATCTCCACTATGGTGTCATTCGTGGAGTTTATTTGTACTCTGAGGTAGGTAAACTACCTCGAAATTTTTGCTATCAACAGTGACGTTTTGTCCTAGGCGGTGGACAGTTGCTTGTTTGTTTGTTGATAGCATGTACTTGGTCTTGCCCTCATTAACTTCAAGGCCAACGGATTTCGTCCGTTCTTCAATCGCCGTGATCGCTTCTATCACGGCACGCTGAGAGCGACCGATGATGACAATATCGTCCGCATAGCCCAGTAGCTGGACGGACCTGTTGACGATAGTGTCTACCGTGTTGACGCCTGCCCTGCGCACTATCTGCTCCTGTATGAGATTGAAGAAGTCGCATGAGAGCGCGTCTCCCTGCCGAAATCCGGTGCATGTATAAAATATTTTATAGAAGCTACTTCCAAACTGCACGTTGCAGCATGGCATTGAAGTCGATGCCGGTGGCCCGTACTAATTGCCGTAAGTCCAGCGACCTCTGCACGCGTTCTGGAAAGGAGGATATTTCTTCTGGCAAATTTTTTCTATGGTGTTATTTGAAGTTGAAGGGGTATGTCTGCAAACCTACATGTCTACCAGTGTATTGTAGAAGGAGATTCAACACTGTATCAACGAAATTCATTTATGCAAAATGGTCATAAACAAATTTAGACAAAAGAGCGCGTATGGGCCTGTAAAGGTCATTTGCCAAATGTGTTATTCCCTGGTGTTGAATTACCGCATCTGATTGAGTAGTACGTGACTGAATTTGTTATTGTTTTGCATGTATAATCCACAAAATTCAGTGATGCATTTTTCGTTCACGGATGCGGTAATTTCGCCTCTGTGTTCTATTGAATTCAAATCTTGCGAGACACACTTTACATAAGAGAAACCATATTCACCATGTTCGTCAACAGCTTAAATAAAACTAAAAGAGTCCCGTCTACGTAACTACGAATGTTGTACAAAAAGTGACAACGAAAAACAACCACAATGAAGAATTGACGAAAAATATAGGCAAGAGATCTTTTATTTTAGATGGACATCATAAATATCACAAGCGGCCCGCTAAAGCTGATAATTCATTAAAAAGCTGCTCAGTGATCTGGGGTGCCAGCACGTAACTTGATACAATCGAGTTCAGTCGATACAATCGCGATCTGGCAGCACCTAATTTGTCTCGATCGAGAATAATCGATTGAGACAAATTAGGTGCTGCCAGAGCTCGATTGTATCAAGTTACGTGCTGACACCCCTGCTCTTAACGAAAAAAGAAAAACACCTAGGAATGTACTATTTTCCATAACATATATTATTTTTTTTACCAGTAAATCATGAGTAACATACAATTTGGACATTGTCTGTTTCATTACAGGAAGCGATGGTTTTGCGACACCACAACGAAGCAGAAAGCTTACATGCTATCCAGCGTATGGACTGGGAAGACGTTTTAAAAGAACATGATTTAAGCGACGATAAATCTCAAGCCTTCATTCATGAGGATCATGTTCCAATCGTTCACGTTAGTGATGATTTCGATTTACTTCCCGCCTAAAATTTTAAATAACTTTTATTTAAAAGACTGTAATTTTAAAAAAATATATTTTTTCAGCAGAAAATATTTCAATAAACTTTGTTGCATAAAACAGTTTTTTATTAGTCATCGGTTAATCCCTCTCTGGTATTTCTACATACGAAAATGATTCCATCTCCTACAAACAGAAAACGTGTGCAATGAAAAAAAAAACACTTGTTTTCCGAAGCTGTTCCGCAAATTTGACAGTTTGGGATGATTTAATGTCCGCGTTTAAATACATACTTTCTGTAACAGCCAAGACCTGTCAATTAAAGTCTCGTAGGTGTTCGTATAGCCATAAGTTCGTTTAATCGACGCATCGTTACTAGTATAAGACAATGTTTCCTTCTTTCCTTTATCAATTCGTTACATTGCCACTGTAAGAGTACGAAACTGTGATTTCTCTCGAACGTGTACTGCAATACGAACGTGGGCGAATCTAATTGCACATTAGACGAAATTTTTGGGGCACTTAACCACTATAGATGAGTATTGAATCTCCGACATTCCAGATTCACCAACATCTAATCTGGCTAGCTTACTTGCTGGTCGCTTGATGACTCCTGATTTTATTCGTGCTCCTGATGATCTCACTTGATTGTCCTTTCCAGGGAATGTGCGTACTATCCGCCCCATCGACTCCTTGTCTGGTTGATACCAAGGTACATACATAAAGGTAATATACTCGGCGCAATAATTTTGGTAACGCTCTGCGCATCTGTCAATATGGCGGTCAATTGTGACTAAAAAGATAAAAACATTCACCCCTATTGTGGAATACGGCGTATTTGAGACTCACTTCACACACTCGATTCAATTTCACTTTTCATGTACCTCCGCCGAGGAGACTCCCTTTGTTTTGCATTAAATGACAGCAGTGACAGAGCAAAGCAAAATTGAGTTTAGGTTACAGAAATCAAATTAAAATTAAAGAAAGAGACAAAAAGTGTAGGTATTTTCCACTCTTTCGCCCGTAATTTTCAACCAATTTAGTTGATTTTTTTAAAGTCGGTAGTTACGGTGATCACTTGATGGGCCAAAAGATTGCTTCTGGACAGTTGAAATATAACAAAAAAGCTCTGAGGTCTGAGCTTTCTCCGTTAGGTACACTTTTTACTCATAGATGCCAACGCCAAGCGTGTGTTTTCGACAAGTTCCGGTGCGTGTGAGTGTGTATGTTTACTTTTTATTTTGTTCATACACGTGGGAGCATTAATTTCACTAACAGAATGTTAACGTTGAATTTAAACGTTTTTTCCACTGTGCCACCTCTCGCGAACGTCTGACAAACATCCGAGAGTAAAACTGTCATGAAAGCTTCTCAATTAGCCGTTTCGACTCAACGTAAAATTGTAGATCCCTTCCATTCGTCGCAAAAACTCACACAAATCGAATGGTTGTGAGAAGCTAGGCCTTGGGTCCCACAGACCTGTCGCGCCGAAATATTTATTTATTTTGGTCCTTACGGAAAACTTCATACTTCATATTTCGCTAAATATTTCCGAAATCTTATGATCGTCATTAACCCAAGTTTCAGTGAGAACTACATATATATCATAATCGCACGTTGAAAAACAAGAATACAATTTATCCAACCTGGTTCTTATCCCCCCAGTATTTTGATAATATATACTCAAGTTTCCGATAGCATCAGAATCGACAGCATGATAAACACAATTTGACTCATTAACAGCAGCAAAAGGAACAACGTAGGTAGGTGTAGCATCAGGAGAAACGAAGGAGGAAGCGAGAGTGGTTGCGGTAGGTCTATCATGGACTATGATTTCGGCGCGCTCCGAACGCTCTCTTCGTTTTATGGTCAAAATTAAAAGCTTCGCACACGAATTCCCTTCAGCCAAACATTTGAATTCAGAAAGGAACCAATTAATTCCTCAGGTACACCGACTTTGAAATTGATATGTGTTAAGGAATCCTGGGGTCGAATTGCGTCATCCGTGAACTCAGCGGAGTCACTCGTATTGATAATAGAGTGCATATTATTAACAGCGTATAGATGCTCATCGACAGCAACCGACAACACATTATTTTGATTTTCCAAAGTAGTGGTGGTAGCAACAACAACAGCAGCGGAAGCATCGTCCGAATGTTTACCATTTGATTTTGATAATGGCTGAGAGGCAGTGAGAGCAATGTTAGGTGTTGGCCCAGCATGTTTGTTGCGGGGACGGGGACTATGTGAGTCATTTAGGGACAACTGTTTCGCAGCAGTTTTTTTCGGTGCACTCGAAGCAGTAGCTAATGACAGTGAACCACAAATGGGTGCATTGACCCTGGATACCGATTGCGAGCGAGTAACAATATTTAATTTCTTAGGAGAAATGGATGCGGGACGCGCTAAGAGTTTCTTTAAAGCGAGAATTTCACTATGCAATAAATCGATTCTGGAATTTATTGAATCCGTATCAAGCAAAGGTTGATTGCACTTAGTACATACGGCAAGATCCATTTAGAATAATAAACTTTATGATAGCGATTTAAAGTAACAGCAAATTTGCAAAATAGAAACTAGAGAGAAAAACGAAAGCACATCAAGTAGCGGAGAACTTTGATCTGTTTTGCCTTAACGAAGCCATTTGCAAAAAAATAAGCGGGATAGGAAAACGAGATATGGCACTTAGCATATAACAATGTTATGTGCTTTTTCTTAGGCCGATGTTTTGCTCGCCGGATCCAGGGTTTACCCAAAGAAACACATGAAACTCTGGTTAAGAGGTACTATTTATTCGCAGTAGGTACTTTACTTAGGCTAGTTACAATATTTTCATATAATCTACACAAACTACAATATATTTTAACAGTAGTTCAATACGGTCTAAGCTACGTCTTAACTACGTGGCTCTACGACGGCGTGGTTCCTTAGCAGACCAACGACAGCGTGGTTCCTTAGCGGCCCAAGGACAGGGTGGTTCCTGTGGCCCTACGACCGCGTGGTTCCTGTGGCCCTACGACGGCGTGGTTCCTTAACCAATAACCGGTAATAACTGGCAATAACCGCCAGTGGAATGTCTTTGGCTGGCTGTGCAGAAATGGCCGTATAATATGGACAGTGGCGGCCATAGAAGTGTGACGAACGTTCGTTACATTTCCCTTCCTTTTCGTCAGACGTGTTTATTCATCTTCTTATTTTTACACACTTTCTTATAATAACTCATTCTAGGATGGTCTTAATAACTAGCTTATTCTATGTTTGCTTTCCGAATTCGGTATTGAGCATCTCGAGTATCCAAGGTATGCGTTTTATCCGGATATCTAGACCGAGGAAAGTTCAGAAGTCCAGTCCCCTTAGTCAAACTATCAGGGTTTGGGATCTGTGGCAAATTAAACAAAATGTTATTAGTGAGATGTATATACGTATATTTAAATTTTTTTTATTTTTCCTTCAATTCATAATAACTTAACGATATTAACTTAATACGACTAAGTACTTATGCGATAATTAACTTAGCAATTTCCATTAAAAAAATAAACTTAACACTGTGATTTCCATATACAACTAAATACATATTCAAGCACTTAACAGTACCAAATCTAGAATCAAAAAATAATACCAAATAATTAATTTATCAACTCCTTCAACCGTCCCTGTACGGAGAGCTTGGCCCTACCTCCTAGTGTTATCTCTGCCCGGACTGCGCCCCCCCGGGGTTTTTGGACGTATATCACCCTTCGCCCGGTGGCGATGAGATTCGCCAGCCGAATGCCTGCAAAGGGATGTTGCGGCATTTTTGTAGAAGCTCTGGACCGGGTTCGCCGCTGGTTCCTCTTTGTATTCCGTGCCTGCCGGTGAAGGTGCTCGTTGGTGGGTCGGGTGAACCTACAGCGTGTTGGCCATGGTTCGGGGGAATTGTTGGCGGTGTCCCCGAGCGGTTTTCCCAGAGTGCGCTGGTGGAAAGTGTCGGCCTTGGTTGTTAAGCTACGACCCCGAGTGCGATGGTGGCGAGTGTAGGCTCTGGCGGTTTAGCCACGACCTTCCGGGTTACTACCCATTGCCGTCCGTTCTGCTCCTTCCGTTGAAACCGGGACCGTGGGATGCCTCTTTCGCCACTGATTTTCAGCCTTTTCCGGGCTTCTCGTGCGATAGTCAATCGTGCTTGTTCGGGGGTCCTTGGTTGCACCGATACTGCGTCTCCCCTGGCTGGTGCTATAGTACGGGCCGAAATAATGGTGGCCCGCTGGGACCGTGGTGGTGGCGTTGGCTTCATTGGCCGGGTCCTCCGGTGGCTGGTCGGTACATTCGGTCATTGCTGGCGGTGATAGGTGTGCTGTACATATCTGTTGTTACCGCGACGCTCGCTGAAGAATGATCGCTCCTTTTATAGGGCTTTAGGTCTGGTACATGCGCACGGGTTAACTGATTCTTTCGATCGCCCTTTATTTTAAACAACGTTATGGCTGGGGAGTCGAACTTTAGGACCTCGTATGGCCCATCAAACTTTGGGGCTATTTTTTCGATGAACGCGTCGCCCGCTGATGACGGAACCCTGATCTCTCGGTATACCAATTCCCCGATACTAGGGCGCCATGCGCGTCGTCGTAAATTGTTATATTTCCTTCTGTGTATTTTTTTCCTTTTCCAAATTGTTCCTCACGAGTCGGTATGGTGCGGCCATCCTTCCCCTTAGGACGGAGACTGGTGCGGCACGAGAAGGCCCGGGGATATCCTCTGAAGCGTAGTCTGTCGTGACTCCTGGTCTGCGTACTTCTCTTCCAAAATTTAGGAAGGCCGGGGAGTATCCGGTGGACTCTTGTTTGCTAAAGTTGATGGCCAGTGTGAATTCAGGGAGATGGTCGTCCAACTGGCAGTGGTTCTCTTTTACGTATTGGGCGATCATGGTTTTTAAGACCCTGTTGACACTTACGGTGGGGTTTTCCTGTGGGGTATACGGGGCCGTTAAACGCTGTTGGATACCTGTCTCCGCCAAGCATTCTCGGAATTGATGACTAGTAAACAGAGCCCCGTTATCTGATAGCAAGACCTTTGGACACCCGAATCGTGAGATAACTCTTTCGCGAAGGGCTTTAATCAACGCGGGGGTGGTGGCGGCTCGTAGGGGCACCGCTTCGGTCCACTAAGTAAATTTGTCCACGATGACGAGTAGCGCTGTATTCCCCGTTGTAGAGCGTGGGTGTGGCCACTTGGCCTTTGTTGGGAGACCTTATAACGGTTGCAGATATCGCACCGTCGTACGTACGCCGCTATGATTCGCCTACAGTACTGGTGGGTCCAATATGGAACTTGGCTACATGTATTCAGCTTCTGGTCCGTGTTTGGCAATAGATATCGTGACAATGTACACGCGACGACATTCAGTGTCCCTTTTCGGTATTTTATGTTAAAGTCGTATTGTTGTAACTCGATTGCCCATCTGGCCAATCTTCCGGACGGATTAAGCAACGATTGCAACCACTTCAACGAGTGGTGGTCAGTTATTACGGTACACCGGTATCCGTCCAAGTACGGGCGCATCTTTCGTATTCCCCATAATATAGCTAGACACTCCTTTTCCGTAACGGAATATTTGTCTCTAATTCAGTTAGAGTTTGGGCATGTCAGTGTAGGTGCCTCCGTTAACCTCCTCTTCGCTGTTCAAATGCGGTTTGTTGGCCGGTTTCCCAACGCCAAGGTGCGTTTTTCTTGAGTAAGCCTGTCAATGTCACTGTAGCGAAATCTTGGATAAATCTCCTATACCAGGACATGATGCCAAGGTATGTTTGTTGTGGGAACGAGGCTTTGCACGGTGGTTTTGTTCGGATCCGTATGGATTCCTTGCTCACTAATGACATGCCTCAAGTATTTGAGTTTGCTGCGTCAGAACTCGAACTAGTCGGGGTTAGTTCTTAGGTTGGCTTATTTCCATCGTTGAAGAGTACGAGATGCTGCTCGAAAGTTCCGCAGATCACGATGATGTCGTCCAAATATGCAAATGCGTAGGGTTCCATTTCCGGGCCAATAATACTATCTAATGCCCGTTGGAATGTGGCCAGCGCGCAGTGAAGACCGAAAGGCATGACCTTCCATTGAAACAGGCCTCTGCCAGGTACCGTAAACGCGGTGTAGGCCCGGGAACCAGTTTCCATGGGTATCTGCCAAGATCCTTGTCGCAAGTCAATGGTCGAAATAAAGGCGGCCCCCTTGAGCTTGTCAAGTATTGCGTTGATTTGGGGTAACGGGTATGCGTCTTTGATAGAGATCTCCTTTAATTGGCGGTAGTCTACACACAGTCGCCAGAACCCTCCCTTTTTCTTAACTTGTACAATGGGAGAAGTATACGGACCACGGAATGGATTGATTTTCCCTGCTCTGAGTAATTCTTCGATTTCTTCGTTTATAATTTGTTGCATCGCTGGATTGCAAGGGTAGTACCGCTGCTTAAATGGTTGGTCCGTGGTGAGTCGTATCCGATGTTGGGCGATCGTGGTAGTTCCGGTGGACTCCGGCTGTGTACTCCCTTCTTCTCTCAGAAGGCGCTTGAGTTGTCCCTGTTGCCCCTCGGTCAGATGCTCTATACACTTGAGGGCACATGTTGTCGATCCCTTGGTACAAGTGGGTTGAGAACACATAATTTCTTGACCGGCGATGTTCATTTAGAAGCCGGCTTTATCCAAGAAGTCAATCCCAAGGATTGCATCTTCGTTTAGTCCAGCGAGATAGGAGACCTCTTCGATGATTTGTTTGTCCCCAACACGGAAGGTTATGGGGTAACATTCAGCACTGTCTGCCAACTGGATCTCTTGGTTTTGGTACCGTGGGGGAGCATGTGTTTGCGGAGTGGCCTTCGAGCCGACGAATGACAAGAGCGCCCCGGTGTCTACTAATGCTCTAAATCCTTTGCCTCCAACCAGTATAGGCAAAAATCAGCGTTGGTCCGTCCATGTAGTCCCAGAGATCGTGGCCGTCCGATTATGTTGGCATGGGCAATCACGGGTTAGGATACCGTCGGTACCACAGTAGCTGCAGAACATTTGTCTTGGTCGTCGCCAGTCTGGCTGTTGATGCCCGTGCTGTATGCAGTTCCAGTAGTGAGTCCTTCTGTCATATGCTGCACCTGGGTGTGTCGCCGTTAGATTCTGGGGACTGGCCGTGGAAAAGAGGCTAGGGACGAGGCGGTATCGGGTTAGAGTGTGGTTGATTGGCGGTCGCATACTTCGTTCTTGTGATCGGACAAACTCGTATTCCACTGCCATTGCCATTAATTCTCCCACGGTCTCGAAATCTCCTGAGGTTATCGTAGAATCGTTCCAGTTGATCCTCGTTGCGCATTCGGGGGTTTTGACGGACGAGGTACTGGAACGAGTTTATGAAGTCCTTTGCCTTTTCCCGGGGATCTTGTCTCTTCCTGTTTATATCCTCCTCTAGTTTGTTTAGGTTACGATGGGGCAGGAAGTATAAGTCCGGTATAATTTCAAAGGCAGAAATGTTTCTCGATTCATCCGGAGCCATTCGAGAGCCTTCCCCCGGAATATTTCGGGCAATGTCCGTATCAGATAATCCAGGGGGTGTCGTAACACAGTGCTAGTTCCTCCTGTCGTTCGATGAAGTCTAGTGCGTTTCCGGCACCGTCAAACCTTAGTCCCCATTTACCGACCGTATTGGCTTGGTAGCTGAGGCCCGGACGGGTCGTCTGGTGGGGTGGTTCCAGACTGTTGTATTATATTGAATTTAGCCAATAAACCGACTATGATTTTTAAGGGCCATCGCGACTGCCGTAGAAGCGCTAGCGCTACATGTGCAATCTTTTTCTCTGAAGATTTTAATAACAAAGTTTTATTTTTATATTAGGACGTGCTGCTTAATCGCGTAAGCATAACTAAACATGGTGATTTGGCATCAGTGACTAAATAGTATTTATACAGAATAGACTGACTCCACCAAAACAACATGCTCGCCACAGGCTGCAAATACCAACCCGTCTCAATTGAAAACAAATTTTGTAGTGTATACAAATATAAAACCTTATCTATTTTGTTTAATTATCCATGTACTACGAGAAATCCAAGATCTGAAATAAAAATCTCCCGAAGAACCATAAACGCCCTTTTTTATTTTGATTAAGTACCAACGCTGGCGCTGAGTGAATACATACAATACAATTAACACTAAAGATCAACTTGGTAATCACTGATAATAAATCAATCCGACAGACAAATCGTTAACATGAAGGCCAAAAAGTTTGTTGTATAACGACTTTGATTAATTTCCCTTTCTAATGGTTGCCATTACCTAAAGAAAAGAAATCATTATGCATTGTTCTTAATTACTGAATATTGCAATGGTTAGATTTTGAAAATGAGATGCCAATGATCACCGTTTTCTTAGGTGGATTTTAGGTTAAATTCAAATGAGTAAAACTTCAGCAGATAAGAACACACAAAGCATTTTTGAAATGTCAGAAAAGTGTAGGTTTTTAAGTCTTTTTTTTTAATATGAAAACACTTTTATTTTTAACGTTTATAATTAAAATATGACCCCGCATTGTGAAAAATGTCCACTTTGTACACAGTCAATTCGATTGGACTACAAAGTTACTCTTCCCCGTGTTACCAGCAGTTTTAAGCAATTAGAAATGTGATATAGTTCCTCCAAACTAGGGAATGGTGATATGCAGATTCAGACCAGTTTTTGACTGTTTTCTGATTATGATGAAAATTACTCAACAACTTATTTCTAACACACAGCATTAATAATAATTTCGGATGTCTAGTGATTAAGGTGAAACTATTCTTTACTTATGAAGCATTACTATTGATATAAGATTTAATCTATTAAGGAAAAATTAATAAAACAAATAGGTACAACATGATTTTTTTTTTTTTTTATATTAAGCAATTAAAAAACACACAATAATTAAATATAGAGTAATACTATTTTAAGGGTTTAAAACACTTGGGAAAGGACATGATTAAAGTATACAATGATCAAGTAGATGTTAACTATATGTAGAATTTATATGATATAAATTTTTAAACTTTTACAGACCACCGCCAGAACGGTCCACACTTATTTTAACTTTTAATTGGCCAGCTTCGTGCTTCTGTTCTTCTATTTCTGCCATTCGCGCAAATCTCGAATATGCCACATCCCCGGTCTTAATTGCGGACATCATCTACAAAAACAAGGAAAATTTATGAAATGTTTTTCTTATTTTGCAGCATAGTATATAATTATAATCACTCATCTCTAACTTTACAATGGCTTATTGGACTAAAAAACAAATGTTTGTAGCAAACTGACGATCTTAATATCTATCCTAAGTATATAGTAGAATAACAGCCGCAGATTTAGCAAAGGCGAAATATTATACTTCTTTGTATGCGCAATGCGTTTTTTGATTGTATTTTGCAAATACTTTTTTGAAATTATTATTATTTTTTTCGACGGAATTATGAGTGGCGCGCTTCAATTTGGTAAAAAATGAACCTAGTGTAAATTTAAAAAGGGAACTCGGTAGGAATCGGGTTACATGGGCACCACTGCCAGGTATATGGGATTTATGAATGCATGAATGAAATAGAAACTGAGCAAGAGAGCAGACACGTCTTCCCTACATATTTGACATTTCTTTTTTTCTTAGCAAACCAAACAGCATACTGCCTCTGTCTGTCACAAGAGTAAGATAATGTTAAAAGAGATGTCAATATATTGCGCGGTTAGTAGATATGTTTGATTTAATAATGAAGCGCATATTCACTCACCCAGAAATATTTTAAATTTTTCCTACTTATTTAAAAAAAATCTTTAAGGATATCGATTTAATGGATATCCTATGTTGTACCTGCGGATGTCCTTTTTACATTTACTATATTTAAATGCTCCCAGTATTTTCGAACGCAAAGCGTTGCAACTTGCAAGGGAAAAAGCGAAACGAAACGAAAAAATAAATTACTCTTGTCCAATTTTTTCCCGTTCCAGTTCTACGTCCGAAGAGCTGGAACGTGAGTCCTGGATTGAGTAGCTATGAAATTCTGAGGGTTCTGTCATCAGCGAATATCAGTTATGAAAATAAGGAAGACAGTCGGTCACAAAACAGAGTCTTGGGGAAAACCAGCATTTATGTCGTGAGGTTCAGACTTAAAACCATCTAAAACAACTTGAATTGAATAGACAGAAAGGTAGTTTCTATAGTTTCTAGTCCAATAATAAGAGACGATTAAGCATGGTTTTTCGACAAAAGAGCATGAAGGGATGATACTAAATTCTGTCAAATGAAATACCTACCAACAATCTTCGTTAGCATAAGGTAGGTAGGTACTAGTAAAAGTGATTCATTCCTTAGTATGTTACAGAAGTCTTTTCGAAAAATGGCTAAACACATTTTCAATAATTCCTACTATTTTAGAAAGAAGTTTCAAATAAATGAGAAAGAGTCCTTAAAAACTATAAAAACAGGATACTTTTCATTTATAGTAGAATATGATTCAATCTGCAACTGAAGATTTTTACTAGGAGATTAAAGTATTCTTTAATTATGTACAAGTCGTTATCTTGCAGCAACAGACAGTGCGCAAGTCGACAATTTGGACTTAAAAGAAAAACATCCTTCTCTCACTACATACATCCACCTATCTACAGCATAGAAAACTTCAAAAAATCAAAAGATATGATTGCCCAACCATCACCTGCCCTACTCAACTCATACACTTGTCAGTCCGCACACTTCACACGTAAACATGAAGTCATCTTCATTACCTAACCACCATGACCATGCTGCTCATGCCCATAAACCAAAGTAATAGAACAAATAATACTAAATTAGGTATCCGATATGCGATTTCATAATCCTGTTTTTTCGAAGTTGTTATCCTTATAAAATATCTACCTCGTCATCACCCTCGTTTCGTTATGCAAAGAAGACTACCTCCACACCACAATTGAACCCAAAAAGAATCCATTCGGTGAGCATGGAAGTGGAAGACAAACCAAAATATTTTATATACAAAATCGATGCACGTATTTATAAATACGAACACGATGGAAGAATGGGTGCAACTTCATTTAACTTTTGAACATTCAAATACAACAACCATATCGATTTCTGTGTTGTACGGACACTGTGTCGTTTGGTGGTGCTAGTGCATATTAGCAACGATGCAATCGAACTGTGTCGCTTACAAATACGTATGTGCTGTCAACAAGAAACAACACACGACATCGAAGAATCGGACAGACCAAAGCCATACCTTTGGGGTGGTTTGGAAATTTTTCTACATCCTCTCTACACTGAAAATATTATTACAGCAGAAATGAAGCGAAGAATTACACTTGCCAATCGCCGGCAATGGGTTAGTAAGATGTTATCGATAAAAACTAAGAAGACTCTATTCTTCTATTTATTTTCTGCACGAATCAGTCGCCTAAGATGGCTCGGACATGTAGAACTAACGGACACCAAAGTTATGGCCCGAAGAGTCTTCCAAACCGGAGGGACAACGCAGTAAAGCAACACCTCGCCTTAGGTGGCGCGCGCAAGTGGAGGCAGTTAGTGAAAGATCACGCTAACTGGAGGCGCATATTGATTGAGGTGCAGGTGCAGGACTGTAACGGCACCTAAGTAAAGCCTGGTACGCTGTTCGAGTGAAATCCAATTTTTCATACAAATTTTTCACTGCGAAATGTCAAATTGAACTTTTCACATGAAAATTTCACCAGGCCAAGTGAAAAATAATTGTTCAAAAAGTGATATGTAGAGGGCGTTACTTGCTATTTCACTTAGTTTTTATTGTCCGTTGCATTAAATTTTTGACATTTCGGCGTGAAAATTTCACTTTCGATTTCACAGCACTTTTTGGAGAGAAGTGAAAATTTCATTTCACTTGAACAGCGTACCAGCCTTAAGTAAATAATATCGGTTCGTGTAGCAAAAACTAAAAAAGTTCATTGTTATAATTCCCTAAATATAAGACTAAATTTATAAGTAACAATTTTAGTAAAGGTGCGTAAATAATTTTACCTGCAAATATTCGTCTAATTCAACTTGTCCATTCATGTTTGTATCGATTTCACGAAGAATTTCATGCAGTTGTTCGCCCGAGACATCCGCTTCTCCATAACTCTGCAAAAAATAAACAAATAATTATTTCAAATCAAACGAATATCAGAATATCACACAAAAAACGATTAAACTATAGAGTTATGCGCGACAGCAGCACTCACAGACATTATCTTCAATTCTTAAGCTTGGAAGAATCAAAAAGCTGTGCATTCGATAGGGCTCATATAGAAACATGCGCGACCTTATTTCCAGATATTGTATATCACGTAATAATACAATCGTGCAAATATACACAATCAGCAGAATCGACATTGTGGGAAAATATAGAAAACCCCACAATGCGACTGCTGTTTGAATTGGATACGGCACTGTATTGAACTTTACTCATTTTTATACAGGGGGTCGTAAATTAGAACTACCGCAAAACGGTCGTGTCTTTCATTTAAGTATCCGGCCCTAGCGAGGTATCCGTCGGAACGGAAAATTCTCCGCAACGCATACCTACTCTGTCAGAGGCTCAAATCCAAATCGAAAACAAATTCCAACCAATTTCTTTCGAAGGATATCGGAACCTAGCTGTCAAAAATTGAAGAAACAAATGCACTTCAACGTAATTCGGCGATATGCGTTACAAAATGTAGGAGAAATATTCCGAATAGATGTTCCGAAGAATACCTCGAAGCAAAAAACCTCCGAATCTTATAAAATTGAAGAATTTTCCGTTCCGACGGATACCTCGTTGGGGCCGATTATATCAACTCTAGGAGAAGAATTTTTGTTGCCTACCACTAGTACAGGAGATGAACAACAGACGACTTCTATTGGCATATAACAATAATAGGTATTGTGATTTGATAAAAAATAAATAGATCATGTCATGTACCTTTAAAGCTCGACGAATGTCATTTATCGAGACATATCCCTTATTGTCTTTGTCAATAAGCTGGAAACGCTTTATATACAGTTGTATTTCATCCTTCGATAGTTTGATGGGAATCTTATCCTTAGATGCCCGATTTACTAGTTGTCCCATTTCGTTAGCAAGGAAGTCAAGCGCCCTTTTCATTTCAACCTGGAATTACATTTTTTATACAACAGCTTAAATAAATTAGATATAATTCAAACCTGTTTTTGTTCCTTTGACCACTTTAATTCTTCTCCCATAATGTCAATAATAGCTGGCAAAGCTTCTTGAGCAGCTTGAACATTTAAGAAAGCAAGGCGAAGTCTTCTGGCAATCATGTCGACTGCATTGCACGCATACTCACGGACACCATATCTTATTTCAGCATCTATATAAGGAAATTCTGGATGAATTCTGTTTCCGATGATTGGCCAACGTTTTCCCGTTAGAGACGCCATTTTCGACACAGCGAAAGCACGATCTCCATATGATTTCGCTAAATGCTGAGCGACTTCGCACTCTAGACCAAAATCTTGCACAAGTCGGATATACATCGTTGGTGTCCAGCCTTGCCCGCCTTCAATTTTCAAATATGATGTTACGGCCTCTGTTCTTTCTGGTTTCAAATTACATGCTACAAGAGTAAATGTGGCTTTTGTAGATTATATTTATATATTTTTTTTTATAGAAAACTACCTCGTATTGCTGCATCTATTGTATGCTCAGCCATTGCTCGATATGTAGTCCATTTTCCTCCAGCAATGGTTATTAGCTTAGATTTACTTACATGAACAATGTGATTTCTGGCTAAAGATTGAGTATCGTCCTTGTTTGGATCTGAAACTAACGGACGTATGCCACTCCAAGCAGAAAGCACATCTCCTCTCCTTACTTCAACATCAGCATTAAGGTAGTTCTTAATTTCTCTTAATATGAATTGAATTTCATCTTCCGTTGGCTTGGGATTGTGTGTAATTTCGCAGGGCAAATCGGTGGTTCCTGCAATTGTCTGCCTTTGCCAAGGAAGGAAAAATATAACTCTGCCGTCTGACGTGCTTGGATCCAAGAGCCCCATCTGGTCTGGACTGTAATACCCAGGAAGCACTATGTGAACGCCTGAACTAGGACAACAAATGCTTTTCACGGTCGGTTCGTCCATTTTTCGTATGCTATCTGTAAAGGGGCCCGTGGCATTTACAATACATTTTGCTTTCACTGTAAACTTTTTTCCAGATATGTGGTCAACGACTTTAGCACCACAGAGTGTGGGATTTCCATTAGCATCGGGTTGCTTCAATAATTCCGTAACCTCAACGTGATTACAAACTGTAGCACCATGTCTTGCAGCTGTCAGGGCAACTGCAAGAGCCATTCTAGCATCGTCTTGTTGACCTGTAATAATTAAAAAAAAAATATTTTCATAATAAGTTTAAATGTATCAAGAGCCATCACCCCGGAGGCAGTCAGGAAGACAAGGATATTCTCTGGGGTTATGTCAATAACAGTTGCTGAAGTGCCAGTTTCATCGCGAAGAATTTTTTTATGAGACTGAATAGAGCCAGATATGCCATGAGTATGTAAGGAGAGGATTCGTTACTCTTAAGACAAAGTCCGCATGCAAGAATAGCTGGTTATTCTTGTTAGGATTTTCAGGTAATTTTTGTCTAGATTTATCAGGAAATATAATTTTCTTGAAGAGAATTTGGGAAAGAATTTTCCAATACCGATCAGAATTATTGCGCCGACTTTAGTCAGTGAGTCAGCTCCTTCGTTGCCAGAAAACGCCGTGTGGGCTGTAATCCAGTTAAGAATGACTAGGTTTTTCTTAGAAAGTTCGGAGATGACTGTGAATGTTTCTAAGACTTGGCACTTGGCATGCTCTCATACGTGCGGCTAGAAAAGTCGGCTGGGAGTGGTTCTTAATCCTTCAGTCTCCCCCACACAAAAAAAAAATTAAAAAATGCATGCTAAGATTGGACAAAGGTTACACGGACGAACACTTCACCTCATCACCTACACCAAGCGTACCATAATTCGCACGCAACAGATAGTGTGTCGCCGGAGTACACCTTACCCACCCCTATTGCACAGGCGGTGCACCTTGACAGTTTGGTACTCAATATTTTAAACTGCCACTATTAGATACTATTTTCACGTTTATAGATAACACGAATTCTCGTTTACAATAATTGGGCCTTGGGCACATAAAGTAATTCCTTTTGGTATTTAATACGTACAAAAAAAACTTACATATCCCCAAGCCCAATTTCCTGGCCTATCAACTTTTGTATGTAAATTTTCAAAGATACCTACTTACTTTAGAAGATTAAGTACAGTAAGAAAACATACCGTCATAGTACACAATAGCTCCACACAGTTTATCTTTTTTTAGCATAGGGAAAAGCTCTAAAGCATCCTTCTTCGAGAGGTAATACGAGCTCTTAACATTTCTGTCGCCGGCGACTATATCGTAGGCCTTTATTCCAACCCAGTAGTACGGTACTTGCCACCATCTGCAAGAAAATTGAGCTAATTTGCATGTTTTTACATAATTTAAGAAATATGAAGTTTACTGATATACTGGTAACATAATTGGCAGTGGATGGGCCAAGTGTGGTGCAGATTCCAGCATTGAGGCTCTCTCAGCTAAAGCCTCTTTTACCATACGATATTGTTCGTAGTCTAACTAAAATAGAAAAGAAGTCATTTTTAACTGCTTATTTTTATATTAAAAGAAAATTAGAGCACAAAAATCCAAAGACTATTATAAAAGAAATTAAATTTATTTTAAAAGACGGAAAAGCAAAAGAGTTATGCGTTCAATCAATCGTGCCAATTGTTCGAGGGAATTCTTCTTTCGCGAAAAAGCCTAATGCTGTTGGCAGCACTTCCCTTTGCGTTTCCGGCATACGAAAGAATTGTAGCGCAAGATTTACAAGCGGTTTCGACACTCGTACTTAATGATGCACGGTTGCAATGCTTATCCCAATACAAATGGGTACGTAGTCGCATAGTACGATTAATAGGCCCTAGCGAGGTACCCGTCGGAACGGAAAATTCTCCGCAGCGCATACTCTGTCGGAGGCTCAAATCCAAATCGTAAACAAAGTCCGCAACCAATTTCTGTCGGAGGATATCGGAACCTAGGTGTCAAATAGTGAAGAAAAAAATGCACTTCATCGCACTTCAACGTAATTCGCCGATATGCGTTACGGAGAAATATTCCGAATAGATGTTCCGAAGAATACCTCGAAGCAAAAAACCTCCGAATCGTATAAAATCGCAGAATTTTCCGTTCCGACGGATACCTCGCTAGGGCCGAATAAATGGGTTATGTGTTGCATTATTATGTGTTAATGGATTGCGTAAGAATTAACTGCAACTTTCAGTTAAAGTTAAAAGGAAACTATAAATAAAGAAAGAGAGTGATGTATGTCAATTGTTGAACGGATACCATCATATTCAGTAAAGATTTTTGATTGTAATGAAATGTTGGCCTTTGGATTTAAAATATAACAGTTTTAAAAAAAATGCTTACCCCTAAAATTGCTTTTTGCAAATACCGAACACCTCCATGGATCAACTTTGTTGAGCGCGACGAAGTGCCACTAGCAAAGTCATCTGATTCGACAAGTGCAGTTTTCAATCCCCTAGTCACAGCATCTAATGCACACCCAGCTCCAGTTGCACCTCCTCCTATAATAAGTACATCATATTCCTCCCCACTTTCTAAAGTGCGAATTTGTTCACTTCGTGGTGGAAGGGTGCGTTTCCTTTTTGGTGGACGAACTGCTTCAGTGTTCACCTTTAATGAAAGCGAGAAGAAATAATACAATATATTTATGTAGTAATTGTTACTAGTTTATTACAGTTTATTAGATACATATTAAAATAAAATAATATTCGTTACCACGTAACCACATGACATGACAAATTGGCTTGAATTTCTTTGTTAATAAAAAACGTTTTTCAAGTTTTGAAAGAAAACTCAAAATATAGCGAAAAATTATCTTGTTGCTTTGTGTGAAGAATAAATGAATGAATGGAAAAATTACAGTAAATAGTTTGACCGGATTAATTGCATTGACCTACGATTTTTGTAAATTAACTCGGTCGAAAAAATAACACATCCGCAGAGTTATTATTGTTAGATCCGAGCTCTAGACGAACATCTCCAGTTTTCGTTGGAAGAACAATTTCAACGATGGTTTCGGATCAACTGGATTCGAATTACTTCGGATTTCCCTAAGGATATCGGTGAATTTCTCTGTTCCTTTTGGCTTAATGAGGATAGCATCAGGTCGATATATCAGTTGGTTCTTCTCCTTCGTCTTCTTTGCTCCCTTTTTGTTTTCCCTCGCCCCTTCTTTGGGTTCGTCCCTTTATATGGACAAAAAGATGGCTGTTATCATCGAACATCTAAGTACATCATTGTGCACCACTTACAACATCATCATGACTTAGAACATGTTCTAGACATAATATACTGTGCGACTATAGCCGTCTCTAGATCAGTTGGTCTTAAGGTCAGCACAACATCAACGGCCAACCAAGAGCGCAACATCAAACCGTCATGGCAGCGCCGATTTGAGGCCAAAATATCACTGCTACGAACCAAGCTGGGTCGGCTAACCCAATATAAAAATAGTGTTAGATCACGTGCACCCTGGCTTGCTTGAGGAAATGACACACCATGACCTTGACATGCTGATTGAAACACTCACTCAGAGACTACAAGTCATGAGCTCCCGCTTTAGAAGATATCTGGTCAGTCAGACAAGAAAGACTGACAGCAAAAACTTCCAAAACAACCAACGGAAGTTTTACGCTGAACTGACCAGCAATAACTAACACAATGCCCAAGAAATACCCGATTTGAAGTCTCTTGATGGGAAACCATGGGAAAACCCCCCAACTCAAAATCCTAAATCCACCAGCAGAAGAGCGCAAACACTTTGCAAAGAGTGCTACATAACAATATCGACGGGCTATCTTACACGAAGTCATAGATAGTTTATGTCGTCGTTGCCGACAGGGAATAGAATTTATCGACCACGTAATAAATGGGTATATAACTTTAGCAAACCACGATTATCTCAAGCGACTTAATAATGTTGTAGGGAACGAAAATTGTTTGACAACAATATATGAAAGTTTGAGAATCTGTTCTTGCGAGTGGAGAATTAGCAAAGGTCAGCAAATGTGTCCAAGCTCAGAACTCATCAAGTTGTTGTGTTTGGAATTGCTGTGGGAAGAGAGAAACTTCGTCAACGATCTGCCGCTCATCGATTTCATATAGTAGAAGTGCGAGTGGGGTATGGAGTTAGGTTAGGTAAACAGTGAAAGAGACACCCTACCGACCCGCATAGAAAAAAAACGAACGTAGATTGTGAGCCATTAAATCAGTGCAACCAACACCTCGCCTGATTACCGAAACTCGTGAAATTGTGGAGAAGACAACTGTGACGTCACCAGCGACTCATCCTTGTCCAACAACGCCAAAGCATCTCACCCCGAGCTCCGGGTCGAGTTGGGCATAAAGCTCGATAATGCTCGATATGCATACCATCCCCCTCACCTCTGAGAACTCTTCGCGTCGTTATTATTGGTGAGTGATCATGTTGCATTCTATTGTTTACATACATGTATTGATTTGAGTGAACTAAGATCTTTTGTTTGTTTTCTGCTTTTCTTGGTAGAACTTTAAGAACTTCTCCGGTGATCAAATCATACCCAGGTGCTTTCTCAGGTTTAAGAGAATCGATTTCACGTTTTAGTTCTCTTAGCGCGGCACTTGTGACTTGTGAGTGTTAAATCGTCAGATATTAATTCCGTTCTATTAATATTAATATTATCGTGAACCGCTTTACCATCGTACGGTTTAAAGGTTTCTTCTAGATAAGCGGAAAAAACATCCGCTTTTTCCTTAGCTTCCCTTGCCCATTCATTTTGATTTGTTTTCATTGGCGGCGCTGGGATTTTGGGCCTTTTGGTGTCTTTTATTGTTTTCCAAAGTGAATAACTGGAATCTTGTTGCGATGTTAAGGTAAGAACCTAGCTGTACGATCTCAAAGAAGCGATCAACTTCAACCTCAAGTTCATAGAGTGTCGTAAGAGGGACGCACTTCTCCTGATTGTCCGCGCAATGAATTTTACAATAAAACCGCTCGTGGCCAAAAAAATAGGGGCTAATTCTACGTAAACCGTCTCCCAACTTCAAACAAAAATTTAAAATTAAAGAATTAAAATCAACACTAAATAACATCTATAATCGTTTTTTTTTTATGGGAGACAAAATTTCAACACTCTTAGATATAGTTTTATAAATTAAATTGTTTGTTACAAAACAAATAAAAACACCTTTACAATTACCATAACCATCCTCTATGGTTATTTTCGTAAACTTAAAACTATCTCTTTTTCTAAAAACATAATCACTTATCACTTATACAACTATATCACTAACCAAAAGAATAAATCCAACATAAAGTGGTATACTCGCAATCATGGATCGTCTTCAAACAATTCCCTTGTAAAAAAAACCCTCCTATCATTACATTTTTCCTTGAAAATGATCCCACCCATCGCTCATCATTTTTTAGTTCTAAGTTATTTCTGATAGACACCAAGTCAAAGCAAGAGAATAGGTTCGTTCGGGTACTTTTTTGCAAACGTAAAATTATCAAAAATTTGCTAAGATTCTGTGCGAATGCGACCACGTACTGAGAAAATTTTAAAAATTGAGAGAGAAATCCATTTCCCCTCTTTTCATTTTTTCGTAATTTTCTACTCGCCGAATTTCGGCTTACTGAAAAATGAAAATATGAAAACTGTCAACTAATTGACAGTTCAAAAGTTTGACAAGTCAAATTCTATTTATTTTCATCTTTATAGATGTCGGAGGAAAAAGTTATAGTTAAATGTTTTCCTAGAACATATCAGCGCATTCAAAATTGTAAGTTTAATGGATATTTAGCTTTTAAAAAATGCAATGAACTTTGCGCAACAAATGTTATTCTCGGAACAAGGTACTTCAGAGCCAAATGAAAATGTCAAAATGACATTTCTTAAACTTTTTGTAAGAAAACCGGTCAGGTACTTCTCTTGAAATTGAGAGAATTCTCTCTCGATTTTTGAGATTTGACATTTTTCATTTTTCTATGCTAAAAGTACACGAACGAACCTAATGTAAACTTTTTTTAAGCAAACTGTATTATAAAGTCTTAATAAAAAATGTTCAATTTCAAACTATTGACTCCATCTTTAGGTGTAAATTATTGAATGGAAACCTCGTGGCTCGTGCATTCTTCCTGTTTCTCTTCTGTATTTTTAAATTGTTTGCTTTGGTGTCTTGCTTATGTTGTTATATTGGTGTTTGACCACGAGTTTTGTGAGCTGGTATTTAGTTTATCTTGTATATAAAAAATATAAATGTGTAACGGCGTGGGTAAAAAATGTAATTTTTATCATTGGTTTTAGAAATTTGTAACATAAAGTATAATATCACTGCCAGTAAGTCAATAGTTTTTAATCGAACTGCTATATTTAAACGAATATATCTTACAATAAAACCATATGCTAATTTAAAATTACCGTTATTACAGGACTCCTTCTTTCCAGTGCCCAAATGGAAAGAGTTGCGCCGATGCATGCTCCCAACGTTGTTATTCCCGCTTGGCATAATCTGGATACCATGTTGAATAATTTTGTTTAGGACCTTCAGATAAATAAACAAACATATGTATACATGTAATGATGTAGTTAAAAGAAAAACATTATTTTATATATTTTTGCTATATTAAAATTCATGAAAGGAATATATTCAGTACATTGTACCGGCTGCCAAATTAAGTTTTCCAATTTTAAATCGTTGGTGCATTTTCAGTTGGTTAGTTTGTAATATATTCCAGCGGAGCAATGAAATTAAATACCAGAATTCAGAATTACTCACACTAAGGTAAAACCGACATTTTCAAAAGCTTATCCAAACTTAATAAACTGGTATGTAAGACTGCGTGCGATTTGTGAAGGGAATAGACGATAGGGGTTATCCGTCTGCTAGGTAACTACCACGGTGCTGATAAAAAATAAATTACAATAGGCGTTCTTCTTTTTTAGTTCAGAGCAGAACCTGAACTATTATACAAAAAGTTCGTGTTTATTTTTTCGTTCAGAGCATGATCAGAGCGCTAAGAATAAATTGACTGAGTAAAAAGCTGATTACACATATACATACAAATGTCAGTCACATTTGACACAAAAAAGAAGACAGGATAACTTAATGGAAAACGAACCTTGTTGTTCTGGCACAGAAGGTAAACAAATTTAATAAATGTACAATTTATATTTATTACATAAATTGACGAAAAGTATGATTGCACTTTTTTTTTTCTTTTTTTTTCATTTATGAAAACTACCCGGTCGAATAAAAAGCTGATTACCCAGATATGCATACACACAATCACATTTGACAGATTGTGCTCAAGTGTATTTCATAAACACATCTGAACGATCTGAGCAAGCTCGGTTCAGAACGCGCTTATAATGATAGCGCTCAGTTCAACTCTGAACTGAAAAAGAAAAACGCCTAATATTAACTACAAACTTGCTAAAAAAAATCAATCTAAGATTATCGCGAGAGCCTAACGGCTGAAAGAAAATCAAATTATTCGCTTTGGAAGGTCATTGAAACTACAAACGTCCGCATATCCCAGCGCCGGTCACCGATTAGGAGCAGGACATTGAAGACGCATAATCAAATTCTGATATATCCTAAGTAAAACGCTTCCGATTATCTCAGCTGTCCATCGTTGTAATTGATTTTTCTGTTTAAATTCAACAAAGTAAGTAGCGTTCATAGAGATGCCAGTTAAGCCACAATTGCAGTGCCGCACACTGATATTAAAAGCTAAGGAAAAGGAATCTGACCTGACTATGCGGGTCCAGGCCTAAACCTTCGGATGATGATTGTTTAAAGCTAATAAATCGGATACCTACCGAATAAGTTTGCACTTGACAAAAACAGGTTCGGTAGCGATGGGCATTTGAAAGTAAGTTCAATGAATATGTAGATACGTATCTAAATCAAATTAAAAATCTAAAAACAACTAACATAATAAGCTATTTATTTCATTTACAGAAACTTTAAAACCATAGTCAAGGACATTATTTTTTAACATTACGATGTCTTAGACTCTTCAGAATCGTAGAGTATGTATAATGTGCCTTGAATCAATTTTTAGATTTTTTTAGAATTCTTAATTGACCACTGAAAACCAAATTGGTTTATGTCTTCTAATTTTTAAGAAATTTAAGAATTTCAAAATGTTCTTTTTGTTTTTTTTAAATGAAATTGCGTAAATAAATTTCTTTCAAAAGTTTGTGTTTAAAGGCAACTGTTTTCAAAATTATTAATTAAAATAATTTGAATTTAAAATAACTTGAACAAAAAATAGATACTGTTTTTTGAGCTTCTATCTCAGCAAATAAAAGTATGAATTTCAGCACGCAATTAGAACAATTACCTAAATCCTACTATACATTTTCGATATTCCCGCTATACGTATTTATCCGAAGTGGAAGTGACTTGACAGCAGAAACTAATGTGGGAACCTTTCTGGTGATGTGGGTAGACATTACATCATTACAAGCAATCTGCAAACTAAAAGTCAAAGCACACAATAATTTATACCAGGTAATACCACTTAATCAAAAATGTGACTGGAACCGTTTTTTGCGCAATCGTCTACTTTTCTGTTTTCCCCCCAGATCTAGGGGTTTTTTTGGCCGACGGGGGGAAATCTGGGGGGAAAAATTGTTTAGGGGGAAATCTGGGTTTTATTTTGTAACTGCGTTCAATTAATTTCTTTTTTTTCTCACTAAAAAGCATCGTAATAGTAAGCTATAAAGCAACTGCACCACCAACAAACCAAATCAATGTATATTCGAGTACCTTACCTATGTCCGATGCAGTGTAGAAAGAGTATTTTCGATCTTTAATATAGTTAAAGATAAACTTAGAAATAGAATGAGCATTGAAACGGATGATAGTATTTTGCGCTCAAGATACACTCCCCATACAGGATCGGGATGTATCAATTTTACCCCTTCTGATCAAATGATTAAAATGTTCACATCCGAACAGATGTACAAAACCAAAAATGAAGACGACGATAACATTATTTTAGGACTTTTTTCTGAAAATTGATTATTTTTACTTATTTCTTATATTATTCTTATCTTGAAACCTGAATTATTTTTAAATACCTATACATAGATACATACCTACAAAAATTAAAAAAAAAATTCTTTGTGTTGAATTAACTTTTTGCTTTTTAAATATATTTTTTGAAAAAAAAAAAATTTAGGGGTTTTTTTCTTGAAAATAGCTAAATCTGGGGGTTTTTCAGATTTGTCTGGGGGAAATATATTAACCGTCTGGCAACGCTGGCTGACGATAAACAGATGTACTACAGTTGTAATCTTGGTCTCATCGAAAATGGTGCTTGATGCTGGGCTTAACGTAGTTGTCTCGCTATAAACCCATCAAAATCTAAGTGCTTGGTTATATCTAAAAGCAAACTCGACTTATCTTATTTCCCTCGCTTAATAATAAATAATGCATGTATTGAATATGTCGATTCGGCTAGGAACCTCGGAGTTGTTTTTAATCGTAACCTAAAATGGGACCAACATATTACCGCTACTGTAGGAAAGGCTTATGGAGTGAAGTCCTTATTTTTACCGATCTTGACCTACGGCTGTAAAATTTTTAGTAGTTGCAGTTATGTGTGCAAAAGAAAGCTCAATGTTGTTTTTAATAGTGATATTCGTTATATTTTCGGGCTTCGTAGATACGATAGAGTGTCGACTTTTTCTATTCGTCTTCTCAATATGCCGCTTGAGAGCTACTTTAAGCTTCGTACCTTAACATTGGCTTATAATATACTGCTTACCCACCAACCGTCATACCTATATGAAAGATTTACGAGGGCTTCTTCAGTGAGGTCTGACCAATTAATTAAACCTCGTTATGATTCCCTGACATCTGAACGCCAGTTTTTGTTGTAATACCAAGGATGGCTCTTCAGGACCGAATTCACAAAAGAACCGCAGATAACCTTGGAAATTTGGACCCTGCCCTGTTCTCTGTGCAGAAGAAGAAAATAAGCTTAAAATCTGGCTTAGCGTGCAGTTATAGCGACACGAAAAACCAAACCGTAAAAATGTTCTTTTGCTTAATGGTTGAACTCAATCTTGGTCTTAAAATGTTGCTTAGGAATTGTCAAGTTAGTTTATCAAAAAAAAGTAAGTAAATTATCTTAAATTTTTCTAGAAAAAGAATTCATTAATTTTTGTGAACGAAAAACATTTTACGTACAGAAAAATTAATAAATGTTATTTTTTCGAAAATGTAAAGACAATTTGCTTATTTTTTTTTTTTGATAAACTAACTTTATAATACATAAGCAACATTTTAAGACCAAGATTGAGTTCAAGAATTAACTTTAAGTGGTATAAAAAAGCAAAAGAAAATGTTTTCGGTTGCATTTTACGAATCGCTATAAACGGCCCCTTATCTAAAATGCGGCTTTCCTCTAACCTGAATTAAATTTAAGGATTTTTTTGTTTTTTTATTGCTTTACCCTCAAAAATGGACTAAACTTATTTAATTATTCTTCTTTTTATTTATTTATATTGATATAAATTACTTTATTTAAACTTTTTTATAAAAAAAATATATAATTAAAGCTCTTTATTTACTGGGTGGGCGAAAATGGGACACCAGCTGGTCGGAAATAGGAAATATGAAACAAGGGCCGGCCACCATTTTTTTACAAAAATCTAAATAAATGTTTTGTTGTGAAAACCAATTAATGTTCAGTTAATTTTACCGATGAAGAAATCAATAAAAAATAATTTATTTCAAGAATTATCCGAAAATGTTAATATTTTTGGCCTCTGGCGACTCTACCCTACATACATACATACAAATAGGGCTCCCGAAAAGGATTCTAAACTCCAGTAGTATTTTAGTTTCCTTACGTTTTAAGGCCCAACTTTTTTTCTGAAAACACAGTTTGTAATGAAAATACCATACGTTAATTTCGTACCAGAATTACAGAGGTGAACACGGGCGAATAGTCACTTCGGTACAAAAAAAAAACACGGTGTAATAGCAACTCCGTTTACGAATTGCAGCCATGTAGCTGTAAAAATGTAAGCTCCAAAGATATTTCTTTAGATAAATTTCAAACAAGAGAAAACAAAAATTGCAGCTGTCAAAAAGTTGTCTTGCTCCGAGAGCACATTAAATTATCCTGTTGCTGACAGACAATAATTCGAAAATAATGATTAATACATAAAAAAATTATAAACATTATAGGTATCACCCAAGTAGTTTTATATTTTATGCCCTAGGAAATGAATGTCGCAAGGTACACAGTATGCACAAACACAATAGAGTTATTTTAAATGAGTAAAGGGATTAACAATCGTCACAACGTTCGTTTATCGAGAGCAATTAGAAACACATTATTAGCATAGCAATACAATTTTTGACATTGACTTTTCCGATTATAGTACCTACTTGAGACACTTAGTAATTTTTATTTGTATTTATTATTCAACCAGTGGCTAACAACTGAAATGTTTAGTTTTTCTACAACGAAGAGTCATCAACACACAAAAACATCATCAAATGATACCCACCCAATTCGTATGACACATAACATAAATATATTTATATTTACGGCTCCATAGAGGAACACGTTTGCACTACGACTTCGAACGTGTATTACATCGCATGGCTACCCACTTACGATGATTTTAAACATTAGAAATGTACGCACATGTGTCACTCTATGGTCTTAAAATGTGAAATTAAAATTACCTAAACTCAATAGTAAGTAAATCTCATATTTTTTAAAGTTAATCTCACATTATTAGTTCGAAAACTGAGTAGAAGGTAATTATATAATCATTCTAAAGTTGAGACATATAGAATTAATTCACAGTGAGCAGATAAATGCGTATAGGTAAATTTATCTACATAGTATTATATGACTACATCTGTCTACGAAGTCGCAGGGGAATAAGGTCACTGAACCATTCGAATTTTCTTTATAATTTTGAATCACCTCCATATATAGGTAATTTATGTTAATAAGTATGACTTTAGACACAATCACAAAACAAAAGGTTTAGAAGAATTTATTTTATTTCACAATGGAATTTGAGAAATGTTCGAAATGTTATATTGGATGGGCTTACGTTCGCTGCGATAAAGTGATGTAAACTGCACATGCGAACTCAGAACGAAGACTGCTGTTACTGTTTCCTCTAAGATGAAATGAAAATGCTTTGCAGGCAGAGCAGTCGTTCGCAGATCATACAAAAATACGAATTTATTCGGTTCTAATCGCGTTGCAGTTGCAATTTTATCTTCATTAAACATAAGAGAAACAATTATAGCCTGGGCTAAGGTGATGCATTATATTATTGTTCACCACAGTGCTGCCATTTAAAATTGGGTTCAATATCAAGTGCAGATGATATGGGGGAAGTAGCTTTTATATCCTATTTTTGCCAAATATTATGAGGATAGGGAAAATTGTACAATTTAATTTTCCGAAATTTTGAAAAATGTAATTACCTACAAGCCTATTTTTCTGTTTAATTTCGCAAAACACGTTCTAGCACATAGACGCCTTTGGCTTTACGAACCTACAGCTGGATTGTAGGTATTCATTCTTATTTTAAAATATTTTATTTTAAATAACAAAATAAAATAAATTTTTGTTAAAGAACTTGCAAGTCTTCATTCGAGTGTCTGTCGCAACTTTGCCAAACATGTTTTAGCGGTTGTAAGCTTCATACAAATAGATGGATCAATAAATAATATACACTGCCCGTCAATAGAATAGGTTCAGAGAACAAGCAATATTTAAGAACTTTTTTCAAATTAGAAAGCTCGAGGCAAAGCTTTTTTTTTGTTGCATTTTCAAAGTATCTATGTCTAATTGTCTATCTATTTGCAAGAAGAAGATAAACATAAAATCTTGTTAACGATTTTTTGTAAACGTTTAGTAGTTGCATTGCGAAAAATTAACTTTTTCAATGCGTCATTTGAATAGGTAATTAAAAAATATCGGGAAATAAAAAGAGTTATACCATTTTTTTATTCATATTTTATTTATTACTTATTTAATAGTAGGTTTGTTTGACGTGGGCCCTAATGTGTTAACCCGTATGTGTTCGATATACCACTCAACTCGTCCTGATACTGAAAACCTGCACCCGGGGCCTAGTTGTGCCCTGAACTGACCCCAGTTAATTTGTCGGGGCAAGAATTCAGTGCTGGGTTTCACTGTCATTTTGCTTGTTGTCATTCATTTTGCAATGTAAAGCTTCAGGGCAGCATATTTTGAGTTCGATATATTAGACGAATTTTTAGGGTTATGCAGGGTTTTGGACAGGCTGAGAATTAGCTGACACTTCTCAGTGTGCACTAGTGGGCACTAATGCTAGCCGCGTCGAACAAAACTTATGATTACTACCTCCTTTGTTGGAAATAGTTTAGGGAAATCTCATTCCAGGCTAGCTGCAATAAGAAACTCCCTGTTCTCATATTGTTTATGGCTCTTTATGGCTCGAGCAGTATGGATTGGAGCGTTAAGGCTGTTCAAGTGAAGTGAAATTTTCACTCCTCTCCAAGAAATTGCTGTGAAATTGAAAGTGAAATTTTCACGCCGAAATGTCAAAAATTTAAGGCGACGGACAATAAAAACCAAGTAAAAAGTAACGCCCTCTACATATCACTTTTTGAACAATTATTTTTCACTTCAACAGCGTACTGCCTGGTGGAATTTTCATGTGGAAAGTTCATTTTGACACTCGAACAGCGTACCAGTTCATAACACAATCAAATAATTCATAGAATAATAGTGTAAAAACGGTATTGAATATTTTTATTCGAGTTCCAAATAGAGTGAAGAGTGACTTTGTTAATAAAAACGAATGATTTATATTTTATTTCCAGATTAATTTATTAAGACTTCCTTTGACTTCGGAGTTAAAAAAAGAAAGAAAAAAAGTAAGTAAGGTTTCTGACAATTTCGATTTGACTGGAGGAGAGACAATTGTAAAGTTGACAGCTGTCACTTAGGGCATGGTTGTAATGTACTCTTTTATTTCAACACCCCCGCTCAAGTTCACAATTGTCTACGTTCCGTAAAAAAAGACAGGAAATAGCTAATAGAAGATCTCACAATTCATTTAAATTCATAATGTAAACCAAAAATTATTCAAAGGACCTACCTATCATATCTTCAGACTTTAGAAAGTTGATGTTGACGGTATCGGACCAGTGATGCCAGATCGGGGGATTTATCATTTTGTGAGATTTTCTCACTTATAATATGCTACCTCATAGCACAAAAAAGGGATTTTTTGTGATGTGTTTTTTCTCAGGCCGAGGTTTTGCTCGCCTGGTCCAGGGTTTACCCAAAGAAACACATAAAACTCTGGTTAAGAGGTACTATTTTAATAATGTCTAAGCTTCGTCTAAACAGCGTGGTTCCTTAGCGGCCCAACGACACCGTGGTTCCTTAGGGGCCCAACGACAGCATGGTTCCTGTGGCCCTACGATGGCGTGGGTCCTTAGCGGCCCAACGACAGCGTGGCTTCTGTGGCCCTTCGACGGCGTACCAATCACAATTAGACAAGTCTCCCCGAATGGTACTCTCATTCGGATACCCATGCTTTTCCCATCACTAAGAGAGTGTGACTTCTACGTGACCAATGCAAATTCTTAATGTTGCCCAAGGAATTGGTGCAATAACTGCCAGTGGAATATCTTTGGCTGGCTTTGCACGGCGAAAACAGTAGTGGCAATATAATATGGACAGTGACGAACGGGGACGTTTCGTTACAATTTTATTTGTTGTTCAATTTTTGAGCCTAATTTGCTAGTTTCATTAAGAATAAAAAAAAATTAGTCAACCTACGATCATATAAAATATGTTTATGCATAGAAAAAGTCATTCTAAACAACTCAATTCAAACCGTAGATTACAAAGCATTTGGAAAGCTTGTGGGGCGACCTTCCACTGCGGAAAACCGAGATAGTGTTTTCCCAAGTTGCGGATCAGCTAACGAGGGTTTTAGAAAAAGGATGACCCCAAGGCAAGGTACGCGCCGAGGCCTGCATGGCTGGGGGATGCTCAGTCGCAAGCAAAAACTCTGAATACCGGGAGACCTTCCATTTTGATTTAATCCCTCTTATCTGCATACAGGCGGTGAGTGCAGGTGGACATCTAAATGTCAAATGTCAAATTCAAATAATACTTAAAAAGCGAAGAGTGCGGACCGACCAGGCACTCCTAGATCATCAAATACTGATCGGAAAGTAGGTGTGGAGGACGGAATTCTGCCCGTTTCGGACTTTCGGACGGGGAAAGCGTGGGAGCGATCGACGCTAATCTAGAAAAGCTTCTTCTGGACTCTAGCGACACCTGCTCCATCGCTGGCTCATCCTTCTCCTGCAGTTGTACCAGCTGTAAACGAGCAAAAAACTGTAAATAAACAGTCAAGAGGCTTGGAACCAAAAAGTGGGAGGAACTGTCTGAAACCGAAATGATGAGACTCCACAACGCCCGGGCCTATCTTCAGGAGCAGTCTGCTACCGTGGGTAACCTGACCGCGGGCACGCTGATGGGATCACCTAAATCCGTGACAAGCCACATTTGAGTAAGAATAGACCGGTGCAAGGTGACTTCGAACGATCCGAAAGAGACAAGCCTTTGCTACTCTCTGGAGAAGAATTCATCCCTACCTGCAATGTCAGGCGATGGCAGTTTCAAGTCTTGTAGCTTCGCGACAGTAGTCAGGACTGAAAAGGTGGATCGGTATACAACCCATTTAACAAGGGCACCAATACACAATCGAAGACGAAACGCAATCTGTCTAATTCGGCGGCTTGGAAAACGTGATCCGATATCCTTAACGGACAAGGAAAGAGCGGTTCTAGATAGAGCCGCAACATGCTCAAGCCTGCTGGGTCTACTAGGGAAGACAGTAACAAACAGAGACAAAAGGTAACATGCGAAGGATAACGGTATGGAACTCGGCGGGACGACGGCGAAAAGCCTTTTGGCATCCACCTCAGTCTCGGACAGACTCTAGCGAACGCCAAACGGCGCGGAAGCAGTTTCCGGACGAGCATCCGAGCCGATTGCGGGAAGTTCGAAGAGAGGTAGGCACGACGACACAATATCGCCACCCTCGAGTAGGGTAACCAAGAAAGGCAAATTGGCTCTTTCTACAAACCCCAATATCCAGGTGGCGGTAGTAGACTTAGAAAGCCAGATCGTAGGTTGAATAAAGACCAATGGAGACTCATAAAACTGCGCATACTGGAAGGCGTTAATGAAGCTATCGTTAACAAAGAGGGTCAATTCCACTTCCTTGAACAGCTCTCGACCTTCAAAGGCTTTAAACTCCTACTGTGTGACAATGAGTTCACAGTGAATTGGTTGAAAACCTTTTTCGCGAATACACAGGCTCCACGGCAAATGCGACGACTTGTCGTAAAGAAGGACCTGCTGAAATTCATTGGACCAAAAAGCCTAATTTCGATTCCTGGCCCGCATATCCCGAAGGAAAGGAATGAAAGGAATCTTCGACATCTCAACCCGGAGCTCCAGAGTGAAGGAGGAGCTCGAAGTTGTAGTGTGTTGAGCTACTAAGCGAGGGGTCCCCGGTTCGAATCCCGAAAGAGCCAAATAACATGTTAAGGTTTTTTCCACTCCGCCACCTCTCGTGAACGTATGACAAACATCCGAGAGTAGAACTGTCATGAAAGAGCTTCTCAAATAGCCGTTTGGACTCGGCGTTAAATTGTAGAGCCCTTCCATTCGTCCCAAAAATTAAAACCCACACAAACCGAATGGTTGTGAGAAGCCAGGCCTTGGGTCCCACAGACCTGTAGCGCAAAATATGTATTTATTTATTTACCTACAGTAATCTAGACCAGACCGTGGTAAGTCTTGAACGGAGGGGGCTCACCCCACTGATTATATCAGCCGTCTACATGCCCTACGAAGACAAAGGACCGCCAGCTTCAATCACCCACGCCTTAGTCCACAAAGCGGAACAGGAGGGATGGGACCTGATAATGGGATGTGAGGCAAATGCCCATCATTCACAATAGGGTAGCGGAGACATAAAACCACACTGTGAGTCAGATCGAATTTCTTCTGCTGCGACGTAAGTAAGTAACTAAAATTGCCCAACGGACATCGACTTAAGATCCGAGAAAATAGTCACTGTTTTTAGGGAGGCATTCGAAAGAGTTTGTCCAATGGCAAAATTGAAAACCACCTCCATGGTGGAGTAGGAAACTGGCCGTTATTAGGAAGGAAATAAGAAGACTTCTAAATACGGCAATTAATAAGGCCAGTCAGAGAGACTATGAAAATGAAATTGAGAAATGCAAACGCCAAACGTGGCACAATTTCTGTGATGATATAACGGGCACGACAGAAATCGCGAGACTGAGAAAAATTCTAGCCAGAGAACCAAAAACTCCGTGATCTCTCAAGGACCCCGAAGGAAACTGCACTTAATCTTGCTCAGATTCTTTAATGCTGTTATTGAAAACGCACTTTCCAGGCTGTACCACTCAGCCATGTCTTGATATATACACCAACAATAGAATGAAAAAGAATCTTCCTGTAGATTTAATCACAGAGGATAGAATAGAATGTGCCATCCCATCATTCTCTCTCTTTCAATCCCCAGGGTTCGATGGAATTTTTCCAATCATGTTACAAAGTACTGCCAACATTATCATTCCGATACTAAAGGAACTATATACTGGCAGTTTACACAGGGGTATATACTAAGAACTTACAGAGAAGTGAATGTAATCTTTATACCAAAGGCTGGTAAGGCAAGTCACACCAACGAAAAAACTTCAAACCGATAAGCCTCACCCCTTTCACCCTAAAAACTTGAAAAAGACTGATCAACATATACATTCGTAGTAGGCTACGCCCGAAAGACCTATTCCCGGCCCAGCACGCCTAAACAAAAGGTGTTGTGGGCACAATTGAGAAAACGGAGGCTCAATGCTAGAATCTTATGCCTCTAGAGGAACCCCTCAGGGCGGGGTTATCTCCCCACTGCTGTGGGTCATTGTTCTAAATGAGGTACTTATGCAGCTCAGAAACAGTGGCGTCAGAACAACGGCTTATGCCTTAGACGTTGTGCTGTTGGCAACGGGTAAATTCCTTCCAACACTAACTGAGCAAATTAACGGCGCTCTAAAAACCCTTGACACCTGAACCAGGAACTGCGGCCTAACAGTTAACCCCCAGAAAACTGAACTGGTAATTTTCACAAATAAAAGGAAAATACCTTAGTTTGTCACGCCTTCTGTTGCTGGTACACCCCTCAGAATCTCTGACAGTGCAAAATACCTGGGACTTCTCCTAGACAAAAAACTGAATTAGAAAATCAATACACACGAAAGAATCAAAAATGAAACAATAGCCTTTTAATCCTGCAGCTGAATTTTTGGAAAAACCTAGGGGCCATCTCCCAAAATAAAGGCTATAGTAAGACCTATACTGATCTAGTGGCCGGCAACTAATAAAGCCACCTACCTGAAGGCTTTTACAAAAGTTCAAAGACAAGCGTGCATCGGCACCACCAGTGCGATGAGAACAACTCCAACTGCAGGACTTGAGGCTATCCTCAATCTGCTTCCGCTAGACATCTTTATTCAATCATCAGCCGCCTTTACTACGATGAGAATCAGACAATCAGTAAACTGGAAACCGAATGTAACTGGTCACTCGTCGATCCAACAGAAATACTTTGGTTGTGTACCTATCACGAACTACATCACACCATACACCTTCCTCGAGCACCTATCCCAGCAGGGAGGAATGGAGAGACGGACTCATACCTAACATGCAATCCGTAGCCGTGTTTACTTGGACACCGGGGTGGGGTCAGGCGGCTTCTTCGAAACGCTGAGCATATCAAAACCGGTATGCCTTCCCGACCACAGTAGTGTCTTCCGAGCAGAGGTCCTGGCAGTGACAACAACAGCCCGTGAGTCAGTGATAAAATCAATACCACCTGAAGGTATTACCTTCTTTATCGACAGCCAGGCAGCAATAAAAGCCTTAACTGCACCAGAAATTCAATCTAAGCTTGTGAAATGCTGTCGCGAAGAACATAAGGTTCTTGGCACTCAGCACAAGGTATCGCTCTGCTGGGTCCCGGAACATGAAGGCATTCCAGGCAACGAGAAGGCATTCCAGGCAACGAGAAAGCGGACGAATTAGCAAAACTAGATTCGACAGCTGTTTCAGAACCAGCTGATTGCTCTGTGAATATCCTTGTACACTCAAGCTTGAAGCAGGGAGAAAAGCCACAAGAGAGAGAACGGTAGATAGACTGCACAAGAAAATTGCCGTACCACAAAAACGCTATGGCCGACCTTCTATGAAGGCAGAACCGAGAGTCTTATATGAAAGGATAGAAAATCCCACTCTCGTAGGTATCATTTATTTTTTTTATAATTTAATTATTTATTATTTAATTATTCCCTGCTGACACTGCGACCTACAACTACAAGATCTATTGTATCAAGGAGGGATGGTTTTGTCTAAGAGAAGATTGACCTGCCTAGTGAAGGCTAGTATGTCTTTAGTAGCAGAATTCCTAATAACCAGTGAAGTGCCGGGCAGTTACAAAGCAGGTGCTCAGAGGATTCGCCATCCTCTTGGCAAAACCTGCATTCTGTCTCTGGACACGAATACAACTTTCCTTGTTTAGTTTCAGGATTTCCTTGTAGGAGAAGGGCCTAGTTAGTCTTTTTGATTGTCTTAAACCTGTGACATTTTCAAATTGGTTTAGGCGGAGTTATTGTTCCCATTCATTGATAAGCCCTAAAGCAGTAGCCCAATTGACTCTGCAATATGGTTCTGGTCCGCAGAACGCGGTCTCTGATCCAGGGCTAGCAGCATGTAACTTGATACAATCGAGTTCAGTCGTTCACATTGGCAATTGCAATACAACATAACCTGGGACTACACATCGAGTTCAGTCGATACAATCGAGCTCTGACAGCACCTAATTTGTTTCAATCGATTGTCCTAAACCGACTATCCTCGATCGAAACAAATTAGGTGCTGCCAGAGATCGATTGTATCGACTGAACTCGATGTGTAGTCCCAGGTTATGTTGTATTGCAATTGCCAATGTGAGGCCCCAGTTATAGCTATTATTGAAATGCATCATTGGAACAAATCAGTGGAATAGTGGTTTAATTTTTTTGACAAGTCAGTTATAGCAATCATTGAAAAATTGGTGTCAGTGGAAGGACCTGTCAGTGAAATTGAACAGAGGTTTGCAGGTTTCGAGGTTAGAGTCGATCATTGAACGCAAAACTGACAGCTGAGAATAGAAAGTGAATCGAACACATCAGTGAAACGATTGGGTTCCAAATTTGGGAAACGAAAATCAGCTGTTCATTGAAATCGATTTCAATCAGTGAAATAATAAAAGTAGATTTAAGGAAAAGTTTTAATCAAAATAAAGTAATTTCTTTTGTAAAAAAAATCTATAATTGATAGGCTTTATTTTGATACCAATTAAAGACAATATAGTTTGATTAATCGTCTTAAAATCGATTATCTAAATTTTCAATGATGCATTTCAATGATAGCTATAACTGGGGCCTGAGTCGAATGGAATGAATGGTGGCTACCGGAGAATACATGTCAAAGTAGTCAACACCTTGAATTTGGTGCAATCTCTTTGCAACCAACCTGGCTTCTCTCCGCTCTACTGTACCGTCTGCAAGATATTAAGTTTTAAAAAACCCATTTAGATTTTATAACCTGTCGGTCAGTAGGCCTGTTCACCAACTCCCATGTTCCATTCCGAATTAGTGATTCGTATTCCTCTTGCATGGCTTTGAAACACTCGTCTTGATTTTAGTTGTTTTCCAGCTGCTTCACGTACACAGGGTCGGCTCCAACACTGTATACTTCTTCATTAATGCTTGGTACCTGTAAACTAAAATTGTCTCAATATCCTCTTCAGCTGAATCCTCCAAGCTGTCTTCTTCGGAAATACATAACTTGTGCTGGATCTTCACTGGTACTGATTTGATTTTACGGTGGTTTGAAATCAAAAAGGTAGAAGTTTGATAGGTTTGCCTCTGCATTTCCAAAGACATTGAAATCACTCCCTTTGTCCAGTACATATGTATGCCCTTGTCCCGATGCACTTGAATAGTGACACGTCGTCATTTTGTTGGACACCTGTTGCGGATGAAGGTTGCTGAGATTAGTTCTGCCTACAGGTAATCAGGTAGTTTTGTCTCCAGCTTCAAACATCGCACCATTTCCAGTAACGTCGAGTTGGCCCTCTCTGCTACACCAATTTGTTGAGGCGTTTGTGGTGCTGAAAATTCTTAGTCCTAAATTTGGAATTGGTGTATTCCGTCCCGCTATCGGTTCTTAGAGGTTTGATTGATTCCATTTTTTGTTCTTCAAATGCCTTAAAGATTTTAAATTTGTCTTTTGCACGAAATATATGAACACGCGTCGGGAATAATCGTCTATGAACGAGATGAAACATACTGCTTTTTTTAACGACTGAGTGTGCAATGCACAATGTGCATGGGACCACACAAATCCCAGTGGATTAACTTCAATCTCTTACTTGTCCTCTTGCTTTCACACACACTGAATGGTTTGGTCGATTGTTTAGCACAAATAAATGAAACAGAACTGCTATCGTCAGATTTAAACTTTTTCTGTAAACCAGTAACCATTCACGGTGGCATGTCTATTGTCAACCTATTATGCAGTGCCCCGTGATCAATAGTGTGCTTACGACGGATCCAGCTTCCAGCATGGGCCAAATATGTTTCGTGATAGAGCAAGTGGTGCAGTTTCCCACCTGCGGTTAGTAGCGTTTATTGCGTTTTGTTTGATTAGGAGTTTGCAGGTAGGGAGAAGCATGCAGAAATGCTCCTTTTCCGGTAGAATTAAGAATTAAGTCGGCCGTACAGTTACCTGGAATGTCCCTTTGGCCCGGCACCCAGATAAGGTGAATTTTGAATTGTTCCGCCATCTCGTTTAGAGATAGGCGGCAATTGACGGTAGTCTTGGAGGTGACCGATTCCAAGGATTTAATAACGGCTTGACCATCGGTAAAATTAGTGATGTCATTTGCAGATATAACATTATGCCGCAACCACGCCAGGCCTTCCCTGATTGCCATTATTTCCTCATGGAACACGAAACAGTGATTAGGAAGTCGGAAGAAGATCTTACAATCAAAATCTTGGGAGAATACACCACCGCCACTCCTGTTTCCATTATAACTCATCTGTGTAAAGGCGGATGGATTCCCTTCGAGAACTTGCAACTCTCTCCCAGTCAGCTCTGGAGGGTATACAGGTTTCAAAATGTTTGTTAAACTGAAGTTAAGGGAGGGTGTAATCAGTGTCTTTTGAATACATCCTCTTTTATTCAGAGCGGACGAGTGGCCAGTGTGTCTGCTGGTCCACAAATTAATTTCCTTCAAGCGGGTGGCCGCGTTTGCTGCTACCTGTTTACAATAGATATCTAACGATAGCATATGGAATAAAATGCCAAAAGCCGCTGTTGGAGTGGTTCTGAGAACTCCGCTAATGCAGACACATGCCGATTGTTGTACCTACGCGACTGAGGCAGTTAAGGTGGATGGCCTTTTCAAGCGCCGACCACCATAAGATCAAGCCGCACGTAAGTACAGGCCTTATGACCGATATGTAGAGCCAATATGTAATGCAAGGCTGAAGCCCCCATTTACTTCCTTTAGCTTTTTTACAGCAGTACAGAGCCGTAGTGGCTTTTTTTAACTCGCTCCAAAATGTTTGCCCAATCTATAAAAAAGGAGATCCTCTAAACTGCGCCAACTATAGAGACACCAGTCTCCTAAACACTGCGTATAAGATCATATCTGCTATACTAAAACCGTTCGTCAACGATCTGATAGGTCCCTATCAGTGCGGTTTTAGGCGGCCCGGTAAGTCCGCAACCGAACAAATATTCACACTACGGCAGATTCTGGAGAAAACCCAAGAAGTCTAAATCGATACCCACCATCCGTTCATCGATTTTAAGGCCGCATATGACAACATTTATAGAGACAAGCCAGATTGTGCAGAATGACGAGGGAGAACGCTCGCTGCTCCATAAAGGTCGGAAACAATCTCACAGAGACCTTTGATGTCAAAAAAGGATTTAGATGCGCTGTCATGTGACTTTTTCAACATCATTCTTGAGAAAATTGTGCGCAACTCACAAGCCAACACCAGAGGCACAATTTTACAAAAGTCTGTACAACTGATATTAACATTATTGGCAGAACACAGCGAGCTGTCACTGGCGCGTTTGCAAGTATTAGTACGGAAGCGGCAAAAATGGGTTTAGTGGTAAACGAGGGCAACACAAAATATATGCTGTCAACAAGAAGGGACACACAACATCGACGTATTGGACAGAACGTAACAATAGACAACTATAATTTTGAGGTAGTCAGGGACTTTGTCTACCTCGGATCCGCTATCAATTCTGAAAACGATATCAGAAATCAAACGAAGAATCACACTTGCCAACCGCTGTTACTTCGGCCTAAGAAGTCAATGGATTAATAAGGCCTTGTCGAGAAACACTGAGGTGACTCTATATAAGACCCTCTTCATCCCAGTCCTGCTATATGGCGCAGAAGCATGGACGCTGTCAATGGCGGATGAAGATCTCCTTGGTCGTTTATAATGAATTCTTCGAGTCATTTTTGGTCCCGTTTGCGTTGACGGGTTTTGGAGGAAGAGATTTAACAGCGAACTCTACGAGCTGTACCGCGACAATCGCGATGGTCAAAAAAGTACGCATCAGTCGTCTAAGATGGCTGGGACATGTAGAGCGAATGGACACCAACGCTCCGGCCCGAAGTTTTCAATTCCAACCCGAAGGGACAACGCAATAGAGGAAGACCTCGCCTTAGGTGGCGCGCACAAGTGGAAGGGGACCTCAACCAACTTGGAGTGCGCAACTGGAGGCAGTTAGCCAAAGATCGCGCTAACTGGGGAGGCGTATTGCTTGAGGTCCAGGTCCACCCCGGACTGTAGCGCCGCCTAAGTAAGTAAGTTAGTAAGTTACAACCTGTCGGAAAAATATTCGGAATAGATGTTCCAAAGAATACCTCGAACCAAAAATTTCCGTTCCGAACGGATACCTCGATAGGGGTGACTACTATGAATCAATATCCATAGTGAACGAGTATTAAGAGACGGAATTTGTTCTTGTTTCACATGTAAAATCACTTGATTCCGTAAACGTAGTGCTCGTTCACAGACGACGCGATTCGACTCCAGATGTGTCCAAAATATATAAATTTTAATAAGACGAATGAGGAAAAGATAGAATCAAAACATATTTCCATTCGTATTAACACTTTTGTTCGTGGTTTCCCTTTTTATGTTTTATTCAATGAATCTATTTTTTTTTTAATAAATACTTACTCTTTATGGCTTTCAGTAAAACTTTTCCGTTTGGTAAATAGATATCAAATTAAATTACAAAAATTCGAATGCATTAAGCAACAAAAATAGAGTTGTATAGTACATTTTCGATTTTCGAGCAAAAGTATCTAGATACATTAAATTCGTATTTCAATTTCCGATTGTCGAATAACACACGAGCCCAACGCCCAACTATGTAATTCAAGTTGTTCTGATTCTTCTTTCTAACTGTTTTATTTGAAAGTAGAATCGGAAAAACTTTCGAATAGAATCGAATTACATAGTTGGCCTCCAGTATCTACATATTTTCCGAATTCGAACGACTTGACTTTAAAATCGAATTAAGAGTCAGGCCCCCAGATATCGAGTCTTCCTTGAATTGAATTCTCGGCGACTTAATGGAATCTTTTGCTTTTGAGGTGTGAGATATTCACCAAAAAGCGATTTGATTTTCTTCAATCATATTAATCACAGTCGCCAACTCGAATTGCTGTTACCTTGTCAAATAAATTCCATTGCGTTTATTGCTAAAGTTCAACAAATCATATTTGAAGTATAAGGATGGAGAGAAAATTAAAAAAAAATAAAAATGAAAGGAAAACCAAAATGTAAAAATTTCATAAAATGTTCTTTACTCTTGCTTTAGTCATATAACAAAAATAAAAACAAAATAAAAATATGACAAACATTTATATGACAAACATTAACACAAACTATTACATAAATATTTGCACGATATTAATAAAAAAGAAATAACATAGAAAGCAAAAAAAAATCTAGTAAATACAAAAGGTAACAATTTTCTAATCGAACATTGTGAGATGTTTACAAAATTAATTATAAACATCTTTAAAAACTATTGGTACGAATAAAAAAAACCATAACAATATAACAACGAATAAACAAAATGCGAGTTTACTTCTCAGGATATCATATAAAGAATAAATATAATAAAAAAGGTTATTCTTCACACAATAAAATGTAATTCATTAAGTCTTTTATAGTAGACAATTTTATTAAAAACATTAAACTACAAGAAGGTTATAATAATTGTATGAGATAAGCCAACTAAAATAGCTGCAACATTTTCGTTTATTTTTGTAATAATTAACACTAATATTTTTTGTTTTTTTAACTTGTTTACCATAATAATAAACCAGAAAAAAGTTTTTGTAACCAAACAAGTCTTGACGTATGTAAATGCTTCATAACTTTAGCTTTGCAAAAATCATTAATAAAATACGAATTGACAATTCATGTTATATTACAATTTCTAATTTCAAAATTCCCTAAACGAGTTTCGTTATTACAATATGTATCTGTAAACGAATGCAAAAACCACACTCTCATTTAACATTTAAATTTTATAAAAAAAAGAATAGCTTTTACACATTTATGTAATTGCATATTTTATATCAATAAATGTATGTAGTCGGAATCATTCTTTTTACTACACGAAAATGTTGGTTCAAGTATTATTACTATATATATCATATTATTATATAGGTTTCATAATGCTATCTGTATCTATATTTTAAAGTAAAAGGGTAATAATTATTATTTCTTGTTTAACTAAGAACAGAATTAAAGTAACAAACAGGCTTTCGCTTAGTAATAAACTGAATATATAGAAATATTTTCAATCAATGTAATCTATATAAAATCGCTTAATTGCTAGACAGTTAAAAATTTATTAATATAAACGAAACTTGATTGTTACAAATAAATGCATTTTTATTATAAAGTCAGTCAGTTGTAAAAAACATTACTTGTATTCATAGTTAAATCGGAGACTGTATTACGTTTTTTTTTTCCTCTCCATAATACATATTCTATAACATCGTAGATTTGCTTGCTATTTTTGAAAATCCGTAAAAGTTCGTTATCATTATAGCTAAAGTCTAGTATGTATTAATATTATGTTTGCAACGTTTTTTTTCTTTTTCTTAAAATTTGTTAGTTTATCTTACTTGTTTTGTTTATGTATCAAAATATTGAAATATATCAAAAATATAATTTAAATATTAACACTACATTAAACATCTTATCTTAACATCTTTGAGTATACAACAGTAAAACAACTTATTAATATAAATTAGCAAAGACTCAAGGAAAATGTCCTTAATAGAGATACAAGCAAAAATATTTTAAATATAAAAAAAAACCGAAAAAATAAAGGAATAATTTTCAAGCCATAGCGCATTTTGATTTTTTTTTTAAATGTGTACGCACTTAATAAATAAAAATTCAAATATTATGTAAATAAAAAAATCAACCAATTAAAGATGACCAAATAACTTAAGTATTGGGAGAAGGACTGAGATATTGGTAGGTAATAATGAAACAGTATGGAAACATTATAATTAAATGCTATACAAAAATATAAATACAGACTGTAATTATAAAAAGAAACAGATAACGTTATATTTTTAAGTACACATATTTTACTGCTATTTATATTGGATTACGGAATGTGTCATGTTCATGCTTTTTTCAATAATTTCTGTATTGAGATCTTAAACAAATGTGACGTCATTATCGCTTATATTCTAACTTCAGAAGAGATACACTCATACACTTTAAATGTATCTGGTTCCATGTAAAAAAGTAGGTAGCTACAATGTATGTATTGACTTGTAGCAATACTTCTGATAATACAAAAATATTTTAGTTTGTAATAGAATGTAGACTCTAGTTGTATATAAAAATATATCGTAGAAGTAATATTAAGCTTTATAAAACACTCATTTAGGTTATATATATATCTATATATATAAATGCATTTTCAAAAAGAGTGCTATGTTTTATTAGCAATATAAAACACACACATTAATAATACTATAGAAATACGATCGATCTTGAAAATATATATATATTTTTTTTTTGTTGTTGTGTTACTTGTGCAAAAGGTTGTGCAAATAAGGTTTTAATAAGAAATGTTTAATTAATACATTTTGTTCCCATTTACAATTTTTTTTTTATTGAATGCTTTAGTTACAACATCAATTTTTTTTATTTAATATTTTTTTTTTTTAATTGTAGTGTTTAAAAAAAAAAACAAAAAATTCGTTAACATCTACTTAGTTTTATAATGTAAGGAGGAATAGGTATGTATGTTTATCAGTTTATTATTATTACGTTTAGTCCACAATTAGTCTTTGCTGATTGCCAATATTTAAAAACTATAACTTCATGTGTTCTTCTTTAACACTATCGTTCATTACTTTATAAATAAATAACAAAAAGTATTACGGCGTTGCGATTTGCAAAATACTTCAAATGTTTCATTTTCATATAAAAATATATATAATAAATGCATTTGTCTTTTAAATATCTACATTAACATAACGAAAAATACAAACAATAAATACATAAAAACAAAAAAAAAAAATAGAACAATACAAAAAATACAAAAATAAAAAAGAACAAACAAAATATGTATAAATAAAAATTAAATAGTTAATAAATAATTATTATACGTGCACCAGAAACGAGTAAATTACAAGCCGGTCGGTGGTACTTGAACATAACGATAAATATACAAGCGATAATCCTTACTAGCTAAGACCACACTACCATCGTCCATAAGGGCAACATCGAAACACTGGGCATGTTTAACTTTTGACTCCAGCGCTGACACCAATTGACCATCCTGCGTAAATATGGTAAGGTTAAAGTTGTTATGGTTGTCGGCAATTAAAATTTCCCCGTTAGAATTTATGCCCACACCAATTGGATAATTGGTAACGCCCTCTCCCCCAATCTGTCGCAAATACTGGCCTTCATAATTGAAAACCTTAACGCAGTGAGCCCGATTGTCGCTAATAAATATCTCCTGCTTATCATTTACTATGACACCATTGGGAAACTCCAAATGTTTGCTACAGCCAAACTTTTGAATGACATTTCCATTCTGATCGAATATTATAACACGCATGACCTTGCATTCCACTACAATAATGCGGCCTTTATTATCAACTGTAACGCCACGCGGATGCTGTAATATATTCGCACCAAACTTTCGCACAAACTGACCATACTGGTTATAAATTTGTATTTGATGTGTTGGAGAACGTTCTGTGACAATTATGTCTCCTGATGTCTTTACAACTGCAACTCGGTTTGGATACAAAAGTTGTCCATCTCTTTTGCCACATTCTCCAAATTGAAATTTAAAACGTCCCTCTTTGTCAAATATTTGTATACGATGGTTATTTGTGTCCGCAACGATAATATCGTTTTGCGCATTAACAGCAACGCCACTTGGTTCGGTGAATTGACCTTCAGTCACCCCGAATTCACCAAATTTGCAATGGTAGATCATTTTTTGGCGTTTAATTTGTGATTTAGGTGGATACATTGTTGTAGACAAGAGTTTTGAAGTCAAATCCATAATGCTATCGGAACCGGGACTGCCACCACCAATATTGTTTCCCACAGTTAAGATACTATTATTTGCCAAATTATTGTTGGATGTTTTACCCAAAGTCGATATATATTGCTCTGATAGGCCAGTAAAGATTGTGTCCGAGCTGCCATTACTCCATTTTTCGTAGGGGTTAAGTTGCATGGTAAGATCAGAGCCGAATGTTTGAAAACCATTATTGAAACGTTTAGAAGAAAGTACATTTGAATCAAAGCTGTTGGTGGAATGGGTTATCGCATTTTGCGTTGATACGCTATTATTACCAAATGAAATATCCAAAATGTTTGAATTTAAAGCAAGGCTTCCGCATAGTGCATTATTATTGGAAGAGTTGTTGTTGATACTGGCTAAGGACAATGCGGAGTTTGTGTTGCTAGGTGTTGGTCTTGCTATGGGCGGTTGTTTTGTTGCAGATGACTCATTCGTTGCTCGTATATAACCAAACGTATTGCGTACACCTACCTGAATTGACTGATAGTTTGAAACAAATTCCAATTCAAATGGAAGTTGCAAGTCCTGAAGTGTGGTTTGATACTGATAATCGAGTGTTTTCCTCAATGTTAAAACATCCTTGACACTATTCGGCTTTACCGTCGATCGTTCGATACTGTCACATGACTGCATGACTTTTTCAATAAGTTCCTTTGAGCGGTTAATGCATGAACCATTCGATAACATTTTCGAGTTATATAAACTCTCCAGTTCTTTTAAAAGCTCTTGCTTTCGTTCATCCAACATAGAACAGAAAAACTGGTACGTCTCAGTTATTTCACTGTGCGCTTTTTGATACTGCAATTTGATCTGATTCAAATTTAATTCCGAGTTTCCAACCATTGTAACAATTTCTCCAACTTTTCCCCGAAGTTCGGCAAGTATTCCTTGTATAACACATTCAGGTTGTTTATGTAAAAACTCTTGAGAGTGCTCTACTTCATGCAATGCAGATGAATGGTCACTTGCAACGCAATCCTTACACACTAGTGCACTACACGTGCGACAAAAATAGTTCAGAAGCTCACTTTTATGCTGATTACAAACATATTGACTAGACTTGTTTGTGGTGGATGGTATTAATTGTGATGCATGGATATTGACGTCGTCGCGATTCGAATTGTTGACAATAAGTTTCGACAACAGTTCATCTTTGCAATTGAAGCAATGATTTTGAGAAACAGCACTATTATCCAATGCACCGTTGATCATTTTTGACAATGATGATGTTGTTCGATGGGTCTGCGATTGGAGAATAGATGAGATATTGCCGAACTTAAGATCATTAAGAGCTGTTAGGCCGGCGTTGCTATTCAAAACATTGGAAATCGATGGGTTCTCAATAAGACAAACGTTATGTCCATTAAAGCAATGCATAAATTCATGTGCGGTGACGCAGTTTGAACAAAGAAAGTTGGCGCATTCAAAACACTTTGCCACTGCATCTGACTGCTTACTTTTACATGCGGTACATCGTGGCACTGAAGAACCATTTGCAAAACTAATGCTTACTAGATTTCTTGAGATTATTCCATTACATTGTACATGATTGTCCTTGTCAGAGCCATTTTCATTAATGCTATCAATAGAGGTGATACCAGGAACGACGCCACAGCTCAAACCACTGCTTGACGATGTCGATGAAGCGGATGATGAAACACATGATGTTTGATGTTGGGAATCAATACTGCTTGTTGTTCCGCTGCAGCTGTAGTCATCGCAAATAGCAGAGTCACTAACTGGCGGAGAAGACCCACTTAATGTGAGTGGAGAATCTGACAAATATCCATTATGATCACCATATGACTCAATTGAATTAGTTCCCCTTATAGAATCCAATGAAGGCGTGGGAGAAGAGGCCATTTCCAATATTTTAGAAACAGTGCGAATGAATTTTAGTAGGTCTTTTGGGATTGCTTTAGAACAGAGATTCAATTTTCAGATATTCTGCTTTGTTCTTATCTATTAGACATGTCCCACAACGTGCCTTTTTTATTATTTTTTATCTAGAACGAAAAAAAATGAAAAAATAAACAATGGGTAAGAAGTAATGCAGACAAAATTTGTATAATGGAAGAAATATTTTAACAATTCTAGTCCAAAAACGACAGGATAGGAGGGTATTGGTAAATAGCGTTTGTAAAAAATAATCTCGTCTAACCGGCATTCGAAAACATACGAATACGCGCCCAGAATACAATGTCCGGTAGTGACAGTGGAAGCTCCTTGAATCTTTCAACACCCTGGGTTCGCCATATGAGCCTAGCAACGTCGCAGTAGCCAAGATGTTTTCATCTATAGTTTGCTTTTCCTGTTGCGTCCGCGTTGATGATCTGTTTGGCGTAAGACAGTGGTGCATGCAAGTGGTGCAGACTAACACTGTCAACGACTGAGTAGCCCAGTCTTGTCAATTCCCCTGCTTCACAGTTGTCTGGGGTTTTGGACCTCTCCCTCAACATAGACAGTGCCCTTTCATGTAGGACATTCAGTGAATCCCATTGGTATTGGGAGGATTCTTGCCTGTCCAGTTGATTTTCCTTTCCCGTACATTCATTGCTTTAGTCTGCTTGCCGCGTTTGCTCAAGTTTTCTTAAGTATGTTGAGTATTGTTTGTACAAGTACAAGTTTTTCGACAGTGCTGTTGCCAAAGTTGCCTATCACCCTTCAAAATGTGAGAAGGTTGCTGTTTAAGCGGTAAATAGGTTTGCCAATATTTATTGAGCTTTTTTGGGGCCTGAATATTCGATCGAGTTTCAATGTTATTCAAAACCCCTCTCTATTAAGGAAGACTGTCATTGTATATTCCTTGAATGGAAAGGGCCCTTTCGATCGATCCGACAATTGAGTGAAGAGCAGTCTCGATGGACTTGATTTGGAGATGAACTTAATTTGGTGAGATAAACTAGAATAAGCCTTAAACTGTCCTTGACAATATCAAAAGCGTTCTGTAAATGCGACGGGAAGATCCGATCAGATCCAGGTATGTTTTATGGTTCAAAGCTATTGACAGCACACTTTAGAAATGCCCCTCTTGATAAAGTCGATGTAAATTTAAAAACAGTGTTGTTCAACCTGACCTCAGAGGCAAACACGCGAACCATCTATCCCTATCAGTAGAGATTCAGGGGGGGGGTTAAACCGACACATCAACAGCTTTGAACGCATAGAATCCCCATATGTCTCAGACGCAGCCGACGAAAAGAGAGTACATTGCTGGCAGTTTAAATGTAAGCTCCATGTACAGAATGTACAAGGAAAAGTGCATTAATGATGGGGTAGAATTCGCAAAACAACACGTATATGAAAAAATTTTCAACTACAACTTCAACATTAGATTTTTTTCAACCAGAAAAGGATCAATGCATTCAGTATTTCCAATAGAAAACTTGACTGAAGGAGAAAAAGCACTTCTGCAAGAAAAACATGTTAATGAAAAAGAACTGTCCAGAAAGGAAAAAGAAGCAGACAAGAAGATGTGCGAAACGGACGAAAAAACAAAAGTGATTTGCATGGATTTACAAGCCGTGCCATGTGGAGATGTTTCATCCTTTTTCTATAAAAAGAGACTGCTTTGTTGTAACTTCACCATATTCGAGCTGTATTCAAAAGAAGCCTTTTGCTATTTGTGGCATGAAGGCATAGCACACAGAGCGTCCGATGAGATTGGTGCAAGCCTTAAAAACTTCGTAAGTCTATGCGCTAAAAAACGAGTAGAAAACATAGTACTTTGGTGGGATAACTGCTCTGGACAAAATAAAAATAAATATATTTTATCTCTTTTGATACAATTAGTCCAAATCTACGATGTCAAATCAATAACACAAAAGTTTTTAATAGTCGGACACACACAAAACGAAGGTAATAGATAATATGCTTAAATCTGCACCAATTTTTACTTGCGACCAACTTGTGCCTATCATACAATTAGCAAAAAAATCGAAACCTTTCTATAAAGTTCACCAACTACAAACCAACGAAATATATGATTTAAAGGACTTATGCGCGAAAACAGGAAAATATTTCCAAAATAAAACCTTGAAGGGGAGAGGTTGTATGGGCTGACATCAAGGTTATCATGGATGAAAAACAAAGTCCGACCATAGTTAAATATAAGACCTCGTTTGCTGATAAAAACTTCAAGGCTTTTAAATTCGCGGATGAACAGAGGGTTATAAGTTTAAATCCAGCTTATCCTAATGGCACAAAGATTTACTGGACTTATGCGAGCAAAATTCAATTACTGCTTGTCATCACCACTTTTTCAAGAAGCAGGAATTCCTAAATTTAGTGCTATAAGAAAGAGAAGAGCTGGAGCTTAAAATAACGTTTGATCTTTTAATTCCATCCTCTAAAAAAATATCGTTTTTTTTTTCAATTCTAGTTTCTTTAAAAATGTAGATTTATTTCGAGTTATATCCTTTTTGCACAAGAATAATTATATAAATAAACAAGAGACATTTTAAGTCTGTTCCCTTACGATAATGAATTCGAACACATTAGTCAAATTTAGTCAAACTTCATTCCTTTACGCAAAACTTGGGCAGAAGAGAACCGCAAAGAGAGAAGAAAACATTTCCCCTTCATAAAACCCAAATTTCTTTGGGCTAGTTTGTTATAACTGACTTTAGCTGTCAAATCTCTCAAAAGCCAATTTGAATTTTCAGTTTGACTTGTTAAGTGCTGGAATTTGTTATTAAAAATGGATAAATCCGCAAAAAAAAAATATTAAACTGAATCCGATTGTTTTTCAATGTCTGCGCAAACTGGTAATTTTTTTAAACCCACTGATGTTTTTTTTTTGAATTTCTCGCATATGTTTTCAACAAACGTCAGTCATGTCAAACTTTCGTTCCTGTTGGTTATATTCTCTTTTTCTGAGAAAATGTATCCCCACTCCTTGATATCTGACATTTTGCCGAAATTAGCCCAAAAAGTCTTTTACACTAAAAGTTTGTATTGATTTTCCAAATTAAATAAAAAAAAATTTTAATTATTAGTTTGATGTGAGTAAAACAAATATAAGTTTTTGATAAAAATTAAAAGATTATTTATTTCTGTTTGTAATAAAGTTTAGACATTTGAAGAATTTGTTTCTTATGTCAAGTTACAAGCAAGAGTTTGTTTTCAATTTTTTGGCGTCGCGTTTTCTCGAAATGCCATTTTTTGACTTATCGCTCTTTTGCACTGGGGGTGCGATATAACACAATGCAAAAATTTCGAAATAGATTTCAATTTGTTTGTTGAAAAATTTCGTGTCAGTACAAGTTGTTGATTACCTGACTGAAAGTCTTTTCCATAAATTATGTTCGCCAACTAATAAAAACAAGGCGCTTAGTGTTAGGCAGGCCTTGGCCTTGCATTGGTTTGGGATGGGACTGGATCTCAGTACCAAGTTGTAAGTGACGTTCACGGTGTTAGCAACATGACAGTAAAAGAAGTCACTTGTGCAGTAAAAGAAAAAACTTTGCAGTCTTTACCTCTTACAGAACCGTTTTTTTTCGCTTTGTCTAACTTGGCCTTGCAATAATTTTCCCTTTTCATTATGCATTTTCGACTTTCGACAATACTTGCCACAGCATATTTTCTACAATTTTGCCAAACCACATCCCTGATATACGTCCAGCCTTTTTCTTCAGGAACTATATTTAAACTTTGTGCCAATGTAAATACTTTACGCCATTTACTTTTACTTGTTTTTGTTAATAAATCAGAGAATGCACCAAACAAAATACCATGTTTGTTTTCTCTTTTTTAGATAGGAGGATTTTTTCCTTTACAAATTCTCCGACTCATCGCGAAGGACAAACTTGTTGAACTAATTCGACAACTTGTTACGGTTTTTGATGTGTTACAGCTTTAATCTACACTTGTACAAATAAACATAAATCTACAAGTGCCTGTAGACTTGTGGAGTTGTTGTTCTGTGTTGTAGGCCCCAGGACGTTGGAATAATTGAAAACACTAATAAGGCTCTAGTTATTCATAAAAATAAAATACATTGAGCTTTGTCAAATTGCGAACTTATCTACTGATGTTGCTCAATTTTCACATGTGATCGGAAATTTACCTGAAATTAAGCAAAAAGTCCTTGATCAATTGCGCACAGAACAAAATTATCTTTTTAAAATGTTCTCGAATCGACAGCCTTGAAAATGACACATTCAACATGGGTCACAACTTCAAACAGAATACTTTGACTTTACATTAGTTTTAAGTAACCCTTCTGAAAATCTTAAAATTCTAGTGGAGTGAATAATTAAAGTTTAGGTTTCAATGTGGTTTTCGATAAAAACAAACCATTATTGAAAGATGGCCCGCAACATGTTTTTCAACTCATCTCGTTTACAAGGTGGTAGTTGCCAACCAACTTAAGATCAATCGTTGATCCTGTCATTGAAAGAAGCGCTTTTTTGCACATCGTTAAATGATGTCATTTGTTTATTAAAAATAATAAAATAAAAGAAAAAAAAATTTTTTATACTTTCTTTTATGATCTTTAAACGTCCGTAGAGCCCCAAAAGTAATGTCCAAATCAAAAAGTAGGTACATACATATTAGGTCTGTCTGTTCCTTTACTTTTGTAGTAAAAATGGAAAAGACTGTCAAAATGCCTGTGGAGGGGATGAATTCTCTCTCAAAAAGGGAAACTTACGCAAAGTTAAGGAACGCTTTTGTAGTAACCTGTGCAAAACAAAAATGCTAATATTCCACCCAAATGCTAAGTAGAACAACAAATTCAAATCAGCTGTAAATTTTCAGGCGACTGACAGTTGTTTCAATTCTTACGTAAAGAAATTTGTTGAGTAAAAACTAGTAAGAGGGGAAATATCTTGCTCTCTCAAGCCGCTCTCTTTTCCGAATTTTTCGAGTTGAGGAATGAGGAACGACAATTAAGTTAAATGTGTAAGAATTCGTAAAGGTTCGTAAGATTTAAAAGTAAAGGAACAGACCTACTCAGAATCTACTCGTTTGCGCAACTTTTGATACCCCTTTCGATAGAAAATGTATGTTCATTGGTACCTACATACTTTGGGTTTTAATTTCAATATTATAATCGATATTTAAAAACCTACGGTTCCTATCAATAAAATAAATTTCTAAGGCAAACATCATTTAAACCTAAGGCTTTTGCATAATCCAGATTATGTTCGCAGCAAAGTGTGGATTAATTTAGAATGAAGCATTATCTTAGAGCCAAACAATAAAGCAGAAATAATTTTGTCATATTATTGTACATGTTTAGCAGAACGAATGCACTGCACAACAAACTTGAAATAATTTGCCATTAAACCAAATTAAATCCAAACCAATACAACTTGTATAAATTGTACTGTTTATACCTACCTATATGATCATGAAGAGCAATAGACAAGATTTTCAAGAGCAGGTCAAAATATGGAATTCAACTTATTACAAAGCCTTCAACTCCAAAACCAAGGTCATTATTATTTATTCAAAACGTGTTTTATTCATGTAATCGGCTACTTTTTTTTCATTTGGGCAATAAACGTATGTGCCGCTCACCGTCCAATAAGAAGCAGAATAAAGCATAGCAACCAGAAGCGTGTTTTCATAGATTTAAAATAACTGCGGAAGTTAAAGTATTATGCGATATGCTTGGCTGTGCTAAAGGAAAGGCAGCTAGTATTGTTTTGTTGTTTAAAATGCTGAATAAAGTTACTTGTTCTACGTTTTATCCAAAATAATAACTATATGTATAATATGTACACAAAAAAAAAACAAAGTTGTATATATATATTTATAGGCATAGATACGTATATACGTTGTATATAGCCATTCATATTTGCAAGTGTATATACATACATATATACACCAGAGGATATACCTAGAATAAAATGAATAACAGAAGCCAAGAATTGCAATGAACAATTCATATAATAGCGATTATGTTGTGAATATAATAGTTATTTGTGTATATATATATATAAAAGTATATATCTACCAGTTAAAACAATGTTCAATTTGCAGCGCATTTATTTTCGACGCTTAATGAACCCCGCAACATAGAACATTGACCCTTGGGTAGGAAAAAACTTGTTTATTATTATAAATCAACTCACAATAACATTGAAAAATATACTTAATTCACTGAATTTTGCAAATCAAATATTCAATCTACTTTTTGTTAGCTTTTGTATACAAATGTTTTAAATTGCGAAAACCGAAAACCCAGCAGTCCTGGATTTTTTTTTCACTGTCTGCACACTAAACCAAGGAATAAATAGTTCTCTTTGTTAGAGGGGAAACGGAATGGAAATGGAATATGCCGCAAAATGGCAGATTTTATGTATCCGAAATTTTTAAGAACGACCAGACCAACAGACTTTGTCAGAGCGTTCTTCTAATACAAACATTTAAATAAAAAACAATAGGAAAAACAAAATAACAAACCTTTTTGACGATGAGTGGGTATTCCTTGGGGATTACTAGCAATTAGTAAATGAATAGATTTCGTATACCAAATTATTCACAACTACTTTGGATATTTAAAGTATTAAGTTCATTGTAATCAATATATCCAGGATTTCTACTCAGGCAGCGGGAGATATCTCTATTTATTATGTAAAAATGTAAGATGTAACGCCGCTTATTTGCAAATGTGTATTCTATTCATATGCATACTGCTTTCAAGCTCAACGCAGAGCCGAACGAACAAACAAAACTGCACCACACGTCCACACCACGCAAACCTAATATACGGGACTGCCAAACAAAACTAATCTCAATTCACATTTCACATATAAATTTGCCGTAGAAGATACACAAGCCGAGCCGACACCGAGTGGCCGAGAAGCGCAATCGAAGGTAGGTAGGTAGGTAGTCGATAGATAAAACAGAAAACGAACAGAGCCATGAATGTGGGAACAGAGCTGGTTGCTGAATGCTGATATATGTATGATAGTTATCCAGGCTAGGTCACAATAACAAACGCCCAGCCATCATAGGTTAGGGTGCAGTTATAGCGACACGAAAAATGATATCGAACAAAATTTATTTTATTTTTTTAACCACTTAAACTTAATGGTTGAACTCAATCTTGGTCGTAGAATGTTGCTTATGAATTATAAAGTTAGTTTATCAAGAAAAAATAACCAAATTCTCTTTAAATTTTCGGAAAAAACATTTATTAATTTTTCTGTACCTACAACTTTTTTCGTACAGAAAAATAAATGAATTCTTTTTCTAGAAGAATTGATAATTAACTTACTTTAAGTTAAGTTTAATGCCATGTTCCCACCAACCGAAACCACGAGGTTTCGTACATTTTTTTTCAAATCTCCGTGGTTTCGCCGTAAATTCTTGACTCGGGAAATCCCTTTGAGTTCATCCGCCCGTAAGAGGTTATCAAACCGAACAAGCCTACAATGTGAACTATGGTTTATTTTGTGTTCATTTGTGGACGACGAAATAGTAAACGCCAAAACAATAAAAAAAAAAAACATAATAAACAAGCGTTTCTGCAGTCAAAATAATTTGAATCAAAAAAAAGAGGTAAGTAATATTTTCAAAATCGACAGCCTATGACTTTTGAAATCACTTCAACTCGGTGGGAACGACTTACGAGGTTTCAGTAAAAGTTCATCGAAACCTCGCGATTTCAGTTTGACTTTAGCTGCTTTCCAACTTTTCTCTCCAAACATCAGCTAAAATCCTAGCTATATTTTGACATAGAGAGCGCTATGGATAAGTGTCACAAAAGCAGCTGTTCTTTAAAAATTGATTCAAAATCTGTTCCATATCGATGGATGTTGCTCCACCAGCAACGCCAACTTTTTCTGATGACTTCTCTGTCATTTCAATTAAAACTCCAGCACCAGGTACTTTAGCTTGAAAAAAATGTCCCGACCCATTAAATGGGTGCTCTAAGTTTTGACAGATACATGAAGGACATTCGGAGACAAAAGTTTGATTTTTATCTAGAGCTGCGTATCACTCCGCTAAAGGAATCCGCTTAAATTCAGCTCAGCTAAATTTTGGAGAGAATTTTGTACGGGAGCTAAAATTAAGCTCGAGCAGCCTACTAAGATTTAAACAGCATTTTTATACAATTCATCACCCATATTGTACAAACATGGGTAGGTTAGCTTAGGTTATACTGGCAGTCAGATACAATACTGAGACTCCAAACTTTAAACAATTTAAAGTTAATAAAAGTGGAAAGTGGTAAATACGTAACCATATTTGTCCTAATATGTTTCAAATATGTAAAATTTCTCCTTTAGATAGTTTTGTTAAGTAAACAAATCAAATTAAGCGCCTTTTAACAATATATAATTACTGACCAATAGCATTCATTGTTGTTAAAAGCTAGTATTCCCGAGCTCCATCACATTTCACCACGATTGGTAGCATTTTTTTTTTATTTTTTTTTATGTTTTTCCATGTCACACAAATTCTGATTGACATAACATCGATAGGAATGGCTAAATTTTTGAAAAAAAAAAAAAACTGAGGTGCGAGCGGCAAGAGGATTGCGAGTTGGGGGCTCAGTATGATTTGTCTCTGGTGGCAGGCTACATACAAGTGCAGGCACACTTAGTCCAGAGTTGGCCCATTGTGACACCACAGGATCTAATGATCTCAAACTACCCGTTGATCCAACAGGAGCTCAAAGTAAAGCGGCGGAGGCGATTGATATTATTAATAGCGAGTTCACTAAGATTGTCGGAAAAGTATTCTACGAGATGTAATCTTTTTCGAGTAGAGAGAGCAAGGCAGGTGCATAGGAGGTGAAGAATGTAGTCTTCCTCCTCCTCGTCCATGCAGCTTCTACAGAAGTCATTAACGGGAAGACCCAGCCTGAGGGCATGTCTCCCTATTATGCAGTGCCCCGTGATCACACCCACCAGTGAGACTATAACGCATCTCTTTAATCCTATAAGACTGCTGGAGCGCTTGAGATCCAACATGGGCTAAATTTGTTTCGTGATAGAGCAAGTGGTGCAGTTTCCCCACCTGTGGTTAGTAGCGTTTATCGAGTTTTGTTTGATTATGGTTTGCAGGTAGCGAGAGGCATGCAGAAAGTCTCCTTTTCCGGTAGTATCGAGACAAATGTACCATGTCTGGTGAGTTAGTCAGCCGTACAGTTACCTGGAATGTCCCTATGGCCCGGCACCCAGATAAGGTGAATTTTGAATTGTTCCGCCATCTCGTTGAGAGATAGGTGGCAGTTTAGGGTAGTCTTGGATTTGAAAGTGACCGATTTCAAGGATTTGATCGCGGCTTGACTGTCGGTCAAAACAGTTATCTCTCTTGCAGATATAACATTATGCCGCAACCACGCCAGGCCTTCCCTGATCGCCATAATTTCCGCCTGGAACACGCTGCAGTGATTAGGAAGTCGAAAGGAGATCTTACAATCCAGATCTTGGGAGAATACACAACCCCCCACTCCCGTTTCCATTTTTGACCCATTTGTGTAAAAGCAGATGGATTCCCTTTAACAACTTGCAACACTCTCATTCTCAGCTCTGGAGGGAATAACAATAATAAATAAATAAAAAGTTGGCGCAACAAGTCTATGGGACGCTAGGCCTAGCTTCTCACAACCATTCGTTTGTTCGAGTTTCTAATTTTTGGGACGAATGGAAACGGATCTACAATTTTACGCCGAGTCCAAACGGCTAATTGAGGAAGACTCTTCGGGCCGGGGCGTTGCGTTGGTGTCCATTCGCTCTACATGTCCCAGCCATCTTAGACGACTGATGCGTATTTTTTTGATAGGGCGATGTCGCTGTACAGCTCGTAGAGTTCGCTGTTAAATCTCTTCCTCCAAAACCCGTCAACGCAAACGGGACCAAAAATGACTCGAAGAATTCATTCGAAACGACCAAGGAGATCTTCATCCGCCATTGACAGCGTCCATGCTTCTGCACCATATAGCAGGACTGGGATATAGAGTCACCTCAGTGTTTCTCGACAAGGCCTTATTAATCCATTGACTTCTTAGGCGGAAGTAACAGCGGTTGGCAAGTGTAATTCTTCGTTTGATTTCTGCTGTGGTGTCATTATCAGAGTTTATAGCGGAGCCGAGGTAGATAAAGTCCCTAACTACCTCAATATTATAGCTGTCTATTGTGACGTTCTGTCCGATACGTGTATGTTGCGTGTCCCTTCTTCTTGACAGCATATATTTTGTTTTGCCCTCGTTTACCACTAAACCCATTTTTGCCGCTTCCGTACTAATACTTGCAAACGCGCCACTGACAGCTCGCTGTGTTCTGCCAATAATGTCAATATCAGTTGCACAGACTTTTGTAAAATTGTGCCTCTGGTGTTGGTTTGTGAGTTGCGCACAATTTTCTCAAGATTGATGTTAAAGAAGTCACATGACAGCGCATCTAAATCCTTTTCTGGCATCAAAGGTCTCGGTGAGATTGTTTCCGACCTTAATGGAGCAGCGAGCGTTCTCCATCGTCAAAATCTGACGAGTTTGGCTGGGCTGCCAAAACTAGACATGGCTCTGTATATCTCGTCCCTATAAATGCTGTCATATGCGGTCTTAAAATCGATAAACAGGTGGTGGGTATCGACTTGGACTTCTTGGGTTTTTTCCAGGATTTGCCGTAGTGTGAATATTTGGTCGGGCGTGCACTTACTGGGCCCAAAACCGCACTGATAGGGTCCAATCATTACTTTGTCAAATAAATCGGGCGTTCACACAGTATAGCAGATATGATCTTATACGCAGTATTTAGGCGACTGATGGGTCTATAATTGGCGCAGTTTAGAGGGTCTCCTTTCTTGTGGATCGGGCAAACAATGCTGAGGTTCCATTCATCAGGAATACTTTCTTCTGACCAAATATTGGAAACGAGTTGGTGTATGCTCTCCACTAAGCCATCTCCCAACGCCTTAAAAAGCTCGGCAGTTAAGCCGTCCGGTGTTGGACTTAAGCTATGATATTGCTATCCTCACTTCATTTTGGGCGTGATTCCACTACAAGGTTTCCTTATTCATCTCTACAGGCCTCCGTTCGGGTTTTGTTGCTATGACACGTTCTTTTTACCTTTTGTTAAAACTTAAGAACATTATTCCTGGAGTAGCACCTCCCTATATCCACGATCGCGAGCTTCTCATGCTCTCTCTTCTTTCACCGGCACTTTATACTGGCTGCATAGAACTTCTCGAGAGGTTTGGGGATACGCGATCGGCAAAGGTTCGTGCAGTTTGTTGCGTTTGTAGCCGTCCAACGTTAAATCTCCTCACAGTGTTTTCTCGTTGTTTTGGCGTTTGGGATATCCGCATCCGTACCTTGGCTACAACCAGGTAGTGGTCCGAGTCAATATTGGCCGCCCGGAAAGTTCGGTCACCTAGAATACTGTAGGAGTGCCTTGCGTCGATCGCAACATGATCAATTTGGTTGACGGTTTGATGATCTGGTGACCGCCATGTTCCTTTGTGTATAGCTAGGTGAGGAAGCCTTGAGCTAGCTATGGTAACATTACGTCCCGCAGCAAAATCAGTCAAACTTATTCCCTTTCCAGACTTGGTGTCATGTAGGCCGTACTTTCCGATTGTGTTATCAAAGAAGGTCCTCCTTTCCTATTTTGACGATTTCAACGTCATATTTAGGCCATTGCTCATATGTTTTGTCGAGGAGCTCGTAGAAACAATCTTTGGGAGAATCGTCTTTATCTTCTGTGGGGGCGTGAGCGCATATTTGGCTGATGTTGGCGAATTTAGCCTTGATGCGAATAGTTGTAAGGCGTTCACTCACGTGTCGAAAGCTCAAGACTTCTTGCCTAAGTCTGCCGCTTACAACAAGTCCGCATCCGAATAGACGCTGCTTTTGTTCCCTGCAGCAATTACCGTAGTAGATGTCATAGCTTTTCATAAAATAGCAATGGCGCGCAAAGGTTCCGTTCTTTCTCCGCACTGAACCAAGAGGGCTAGTGCTTATATTTGCTTCATGTCCATATGAATTACTATGTAACAATACTAACGCACCTAATTTTGTCAGCTCCGTAAAAATAAGGTTTGTATGCAAATAACTGTAAATCGGCCGAAGTTGGAGGTCTCAGTGAGGACGTTCAAGTATCCTTGTTTAGCAAGTCTGCCAGCTGACTGACTTGATGTATCTCAGTTTTGATTGCCCTGGGTCATATGGGCAGCTTTTTCAGTTGACGTTTATGGAGGGGTAGCCGACGAATCTAGTCAAGAAATTCGTGACTGAGTACTCAGTTGACAGTTTATATAGTAGCTGACGTTGGAAAAGTGAAGTTCCCGACCAATCTAGTTTTTGCGTTCAGGTTACATCTATTTCCAGACCAATCCAGTCGACTTAACACCCAGTCTCCACGAGACTTAATTTCAGTCAAGACTCGAGTCATGACATCAAAAAGTCAGGCGTAGACTGCGATTTTGTGGACAAGACACATATCTGGACATTTCAGTCTGACTTATTTCCTTGTCTTCTATGTAGACACGATCCCTGACTGGAATTTGACATTTGAGCGTTTGACAGCAAAAAATCATTCGTTTTGATAATTCGCAAGAGTAGGTACAAGCGCACGAATTAAAATATGTCGGAATTTCGTCTTTCCCAAATTGAATAGCAATATAATAAATGCAAATAATATTTATGTCATTTATCAGAAGACATATAGAAATTTGTTTTCTACTGGCGGAAGTAAATATTCGAATTTGTTTATGAGATTCTGCAAAAAAGTTTGTAGTCCGATGCATTAATTATCCCATAAAACATCTTTCAATATGCACTTCCAAATCATGTAGCTCCCGCTTTTAAGGAAATAGAATCACCCACAATCTATTCCTTCTCTTCGGCTTCGGCTAACATCTGTGCCTTGATTTTGTGCGGTTTTTCCCGCAATGGCGGTTTTCGCAAAGGGTTCACGTATAGGCAGATTCTATAAATGTGTGAGTGATGTCGAGAACTGACAACTTCCAATATTTCCTGTTCTAATATCGCTTTGTTCCTGGAAATTCCAGGCGGGATTTCCCTAACGCAACCTATTTAGGTAGCGAGAAGGATGTCGGTTGACGACAATTGACACGCTATCCGATATTTCGAATGGATATAATCTCGTAAATATCGATTATAAATTTTAGTTTTTGTTTTACGCTCGTAATACAGTATAGACGGTAAATTGATAATTTTCACGCAAATTTTATTTTATAAATAAACAAAAAACAACCCAAATGTCATTTGATGTAAATAAGATCGTTCAGCGGATGAGCTATGCACCACTATGAAACAGTAGATACAATTCTTTTTCAAAAAGAAAATTTTAAAAGCCTTAATGTTCATCTATAAATATAGAAAAACAAATATATCAACTCATTTTTAGATCTAGTTTTTAAGATTTCATTTAATTTATTTCGTCAACATTTAACAGCCAATCCGCGTCGAGTAGATTTCTTTGATGTACATTGCTGGTAATGTGAACTACCTGAACGCAGTCAAAGCCAGTGGCTCACTCACACATTCAAATCCGGTTCGGAACGTTCCCTAGCGCAATTGCGGCAAAAACCGCACAAAATCAAGGCACTGTGCCTTGTGTGGTGCATAGCTCATCCGCTGAACGATCTAAATTACATCAAATGACATTTTATTTATAAAATAAAATTTGTATGAAAATGATCAATTTACCGTCTATACTGTATTACGAGCGTAAAACAAAAACTAAAATTTATAATCGATATTTACGAGATTATGAATCCATTCGAAATATCGGATAGAATGTTAATTGTCGTCCCGCCTGGAATTTCCAGGAACAAAGCGATATTAGAATAGGAAATATTGGAAGTTGTCAGTTCTCGACATCACGCACACATTTATAGAATCTGCCTATACGTGAACCCTTTCCGCAAACCGCCATTGCGGGAAAAACCGCACAAAATCAAGTCACTGGTTTGTAATTCTTTTAAAGCGAGAATCGCCTTCATTTGTTTCTTCGTTGACGACATGTTGGCTGTTGGGAAATAAAATGTCATAGCAGAATTTGCCCAACCAAAACAAAGCAAACATGTCCGATATGAAGTCTGACATATTTCAGACTCGTGGAGACGCGGTGTAAGGCCACTAAGTTTTTGAATGTGCCGATTGTCTATGATTATTTGATATCAATATTCCATTTCCAAAAAAAGAGCCCTCGAGAGAGGATTTTATTTAAATTGCATTTGGATTCGTGAAGTGGTATTGGAGTGGTACACGTAGGAAAGCTGTCAGTCTATTTTAGGTAGTTCGTGATGTTAACTCTAAATTGAAAAGTGTTTTACGATATCTACCAACCCATATTTTACATCTGATATAATTTATTTAACAAGATGCAATTACTTTTGTGTAAAAGAAGATGTGTGTATCCATTACAGAATGAATGAAACAAGAGCTGTAACAATTTGCAGTTAAAAACCTTCAAATCTAATTTTCGGTCTGAATTGGATTGGATATAATATCCAACATCCCGAATGTTTTCTTCTCCAAAAGTGCGAAATGTATTTGTCATCCTTTAAAAATAATACGTTTAAAGCTACATTATCTACATTAAAACCTTATCATTCTTCAAGAAAAATGGAGTATTCATAGACCCTAGGAAAGATTGAAAATGGGATGCATCAACAGCAAGAAAGAAAAAGGATTACAAGGAAATTCTAACAGAGTGCAAAATGTTTACCGGGTATTTGCTTGCCGAATTTTAGCAGATTCTGGAACAGTGGAGAGTGGCTATTTGGAGCTCTCGCCCAGGGAACTGTCATTTTGTCCTGAGGTTGGTGAAACAATAAAGTGGTCTCTTCAACATTTACGACGATACGGCTGCACTGGGGACGTTATCAGTTTTGAAGCAGGAAGACGGTGTATGAGTGGTCCCGGAATTTATACTTTTCGTTGCCACAACGCCGAGAACATGTATCAATTATTTCAAAGTTACATTAACACTGTTGCTAGAAGCGATGAGACTGCGCCTATGGTTTGCACCGACTTTCACCCATCAATAGATCTAACAACATTAAACGCTCATGATACTTATTTAGAGCCAACAATACCTATTTCGAGTGCTCTATATAATAGATCAATCCGTCGAGATTCGGCACATAGCAGTCCTTTAAGCTCAAATTTAAATTCTCCCAGTTCGTTCCAAGGCGTTAATTTTACGAATGAAGTAATTCACCTAAATGCACAGTCGAGTAAACATAGTTACCCAAACAGTAACCTTTACCAAGAATTTCCAATAAAGCCAAATGAGTTTAACAATAATATACCTAGCAGAACAAAGACACACGATGTGCCTCCACAAGAAATTGCTCCCAATGTCCAAAATCTAGAAGTTGACATTTTACATCCTCGAAAATATTTGGCTAGTAACGAGCAGCATATGTATGAAAATGTTAATGGTCTTGAAGAATCTGCAAGTTCAGAAAGATGCTATGAAAACTTTAGTAGCATTGATCTTCCTATTTTGATGAATGAGAAAACCAAAACACCATTAAACGAAAATGTTGCAGTGGTCAACTACATAACACTAGACCTGGTGCAATCGCCCACTTCCACCGATTCATTTTCATTAAAAGTAAAACAAAGTGTTGCTGAAACATCAACAACCTCTAATTTAACCACGAGAACTGATATCAATAAAGAAGTTGTAAATACCAATAACTTAGAGTGTCCCGGGAATAATAATTTGTATACAAGAACGTCTGCAGAAATCATAAATAACACAGTTAATACTTTGAACGAGAACCCATCGTCTATGGGATATTCAACAATCGATTTTATTAAAACATGTGCTTTAATAAAATCGGTCCCACCCTGTGATGTTGATTGCCAAGAGTCCCGGATAACGCGACATAGTACGTGCGTTCTAAAAAACAGCTCATTAAGTGATTAAGGTAATATTAAAACTTTATTAATATTGCTTTCAAGTTATCAAATAATTATGTTAGTGATACTATTAATTTGCGCCTTCTTCACTAGCTCAATATTCTGTCTTAGTTGAAGGGATTGGGAGGAGCGGCTATGGACATTTTTGTGGTGAATTGTTTTGTAGGTTTTATTTCATCACCTTCTATGCACTTGCCAAGTGAAAACTACTGCGTAGAGCCTGTGGCTCAGTGATTAGCGCGCTTTAATTTATTTCATTTCGATTTAATTGGTTACAAACTTAATTATTAAATATTTGCTTCACGAAACAAGGTAGTATACTCGGTAAAGCTGAGACTAAAAGACAGTTAAATAACCCTAAATAGTGTTTAACGGTATTAATTAACTTTGTTTTATATAGGTTTCTAGTAAAAGATTCCAGGGGCATGTACCTACCACAAAACTACAATTTAGCAATTCTACAGGCACTTGTTAATTATGCCGATTTCACAAGTAACTATAATTACTGTATAGGTACCTATGTTCCACAAAAAAAAACCGCTTCACTTGCTGAATATGGAAATTTCCCTTCTTTGTACAAGTGCTTCCGTGACGAATAAACGATATGTGCTAACGAAAATCTTCGAGAATAAAACGGTTATTTTTGCTGCTTTTAATACAAAATTTGTAAAGGAAAATAAAATTGATTGGAAAAGTTTGGCTCTAAGCCTAAATATCATGCCAACCAATAAAAGTTGGTCTTATATTTGAGACGTGTTTTGGCAGAACTGTCGAAAATCAATCTACATAATTTAATTTAACAAAAAAAAAAATTGATCAGGCGCAAATAGAGAATTACAAAAGAACTGACACTGCGAGAGGTAAAAAGTGGAAGCTAAGTGCTTGCGATAAAATCATTTATAGAAGCCGTGACTTAAGCTACATAACGACCATGCATGTCATCAATAGTGTGGCGTTGAGCTCCAGCACCAAACAAATGCAGAGCTATAAGATTTGTTGTCAAACACTAAGAGATTTGTTTCGGTTTGTTTTTAAAACTAATTTATAGTTAAGCCTTTCAACAAGATAATCCACTGCACTATTTAAAACGCGGAATTTATCGGCAAATGTATTTTCGACACTCTCAAAATTAATACTGAATCTAAAAACTTTCAATACGCGACGTTGTTCATGTCCATATTCATCGCTTTCATCTGAATAAAAAAAAATTTTCTTATTACGCATACGAATTTGAACTGACTAAAGTCAAAACAAAATGTTAAGAGTGCAGTACATGTCCCTTCCGGCCCCGCTTACGCTTTACCCAAAATTGGAACTTCAATTAGAATACAATAATTAAGATAATATTTTCTGAAGCTTAACGATTCAAATTCCAATTTGAAACCCCATAAAATCTTCTATCTTTATAACAATTGTTTGTTAAATTTGTTCGCACTTGTTGTTTTCTTGGTACAGAAAGTGAGGAAATTTAGAGTTTCCCACTTGTTATGGTTTGCTTGTACAATTGTAAATTGTTAAATTCACTTGTAGTTTTGTGATACAAAAACCATTGTTAATTGTTAAAATTCGCCTGTTGTACAAGACTTGTAGTTTTGTGGTACAGGCCCCAGTTTTCGAAGTCCTATAACAAAGTTCCATGAAAGTTTGAAACCCAAAATTCGAACTGTAAAACATTTTTTGTGATTGGTTTCTTTAATGATTCACAACAAAGTAACCGATTTGGCAGAAAAGGTCAATTTGCCTAAGTTCCATCGACACCTCTACCTTTAGTATTGATTTTAAAGCCTAGAATCCTGCTCGCGCTAAATTTTAGCGTCCCTAGTCTTCACTTTGTTTCTCCACACCAAAGATAAATGGTCGCTAAATTATGACACATGATTTAAATGTTACAAAAACCATATCTTCATGATAAATTGCAGTAAACTTAGTTTAAGTACGTGTAATTGTAATTAGAATTTTCGATCGCAATAGTTGAGTAGGTATCTCCAAAACAATGGATCCAAACAGAATATCATTGCTGCAGCAGCGAACAAGCCCCGCAATATTTTTCCATCACATCAAAAGGTTATTTTTTGGTTTTGCGCTTTCTTTTATAGTAACGCACATGTTCTCTGCAGTTTTCTTCAAAAAAAAATCCATAGTAAACACAACAAAAGCTTTTTCCTCCGTTTTTTGTGTCAAAATTTATCTTCGATTTAATGTATCGGACATTTATTTCGCGAGCTAAAGGCTTTGTCAAACAGAACGCGTTTTTAACGCCGCGGTAAGATTAATTTACGCGGCGGTAAGATTATTTTGAAGCAACGTTCCAACCGCCGCGGACGTCAAACAGAAACGAACAGTACGCTGTTCAAGTGAAAAATAGTTGTTAAAAAAGTGATTTGTAGGGGACGTTACTTGCTATTTCACTTGGTTTTTATTGTCCGTCGCATTAAATTTTTGACATTTCGGCGTGAAAATTTCACTTTCAATTTCACAGCAATTTCTTGGAGAGGAGTGAAAATTTCACTTCACTTGAACAGCGTACCAGCCTTTAGTTCTCATTGGAGCGTTAAAACGCGCTCTGTTTGACGAGGCCTTAAATGAGTGGGAACTTTTCATCGGCCCATCTATTTGAAGTTAAGCATTTAGCTTGCGAACAGGATACTGCTTTGCTTAACTGCCTCGCTAAATTTTATCATTGTAGACATTTTTGTATGGGAGATAAAATTTAGCGCGAGCAGGATACTAGGCTAAAGCGAACAAAACTTTATTAAGACAGAATTCTTGGTCAGAGGAAGAAGAGAAATCACCTGGAACATGGAGTCTTGAATGTTTGCTATCAGACTTCTTGGCTACCTACCCCACGAAACCCACGCCGATTTTTTTTTGTATCTACCTAGAACTAAATTACAAAATAAAAAGGAAAAAAAGGAATACAATGGGTTCGAGAAAATGTTTGGAATAGATTTGAGGAGAGTAGAAAGGAAAAAGAGAGATACGATATTATAAAAGGTAGGTATTAAATATTAAATAGAAGAAATAGCCGATGAGAAATAGAAAAGACGGCACTTTTAAAACTTGTGAAACTAAAAATTGTTTTAATTCGCGTAAGTTCGATAGCATGGATGAAGAAAAGACGTAAAGAATTAAAGTGCACGTAATGAGAAGGGATAATATTCATAGTTCTATTGGAGCGAGAAAAATTGAGCCTTGTTGTTCATTGGTTGTATATGATTTTGTGAAGAAATATACAGTTCCTGGCGTTGATGTAATCTTGTAGAGCACATCCGAGTAGCTCCCGAAAGTAAAAGGAGATGTGATCGCTTCAACGAAGGCCATACACATATCGGACCGCATCAATAAAAGCAACTTGCAGTTTACGTTGTGATAAGGAGTCGAGTATGATGTAGACAACCTCAGCATATGGTAATGAGAGGTAGAACTTAGGCTATTACCAGCTTTCGCCGAGGTTCAGTGGGTGTGAAATAAGCAGACAGCCACAATTGACGAAGACATCCAAAGGTTTGTCCAACGACAATGTTTATAAGACTACAGCTTAATAGAGAGAAAACTTTTAAGCAGTTTAACTGCTCCGTCATTGAGTCCGAAAAAATGTTTAAGTTTCCAAACTCACCTTATCAAAAGCTTTTGACAAATCTAATAAGCACAGTAGCGTTAAGTTATAGTCGTAGTCTTGCCTTATTTCCTTAAGTAAGTTTACGATAGCTGAAGAACAGCTGTGGCTAGCTCTAAAGCCAGACTGTCAAGAGCTTAAAAAATTGTGACGGGAAATGTATTTTATTAACTGCTTTGATATTATCCTTTCTAAGACCTTAGATAAACAATACCCTTATAAAGTGTTTAAAATTCACGTACATATGACCAAAAGCTGTGGCAAAAAATTCAATAGTAAGAACTTTTAACATTTGTTAAAAACATTAAGAATTCTGTCTCTCCATCAATCCCAACGCTCATTTCCAATGACATTCCAGCTGTCAGCTATTAAGACAAAGCCAATGAGCATTTTGCTGCTAGCTCAATGCTCCCAGACTTCGCTTTGTCTCCACCTGTACACCTGTACGTGAAATCCAATTTTTCATATAGATTTTTCACTGTTAAATGTCAAAAATTTCATAAATTTCTCCACGAAAATCTGACTGGAGAGGAGTGAAAATTTCACTTCCTTAATGCTGGTACGCTGTTCGAGTGAAGTGAATTTTCACTACTCTCCAAAAAGTGCTGTAAAATTGAAAGCGAAATTTTTACGCCGAAATGTTACAAATTTAGGCTGGTACGCTGTTCGAGTGAAATCTAACAAAATCGCTTTTTGAACAACTATTTTTCACTCGAACAAACACTCAATTTGGTAATTCGCGGTGAAAAATTTGTATGATGGTATTGATTTCACGCGAACTGCATACCAGCCTATATAAATAAATTCTTGATGTGTCCCAATCCGAACCCATATCCCGAATCGAAATTGAATTAAATTCGACAAGTTTTACATTTGGCAAAGGACATAGATAATTATATCGTATTGAAACTGTAATGAAGGCAGAATACATTTTAAAATAATGTTGCTCTTGCTCTCTTTCCCGATAAAAGTTAAAGAATCAATTTATGTCAAGATCTCGAGTAGAAAAAATTCTCTCGGTTATCTTGCAGAAATGCCTCACTTAGCTAAAATGCCCTTCTGACGCTTCCTACCTCAATCGTATCAATTTGTATTTTGCATTCAAAATTAAAAAAACACAGTCATATGTCTTGTGATTTTCATTAATTTTAAATGTTTTTTTCTTATTTCAGATGACGTTAATATTCTTCAGGACCTTTGGTCATAGGTACTTATCGGAAACAAATTGTTTGTGTATTTGAATTTAAGAAAGATACTCTCTTTAAATAGTCATTAAAAATAATGTTTTATAAAATCATAAGAATAATAATTAAATTTGGTTAAGCAGTACAAGCGGTAGAATGTATATAAAATTATGTATAAAAAAATAAATTTTCGTTGAATATACCATTTATTACCATTTAAATAATGACTGTTTTCTTTGTAAATATAATCTTTGTAAATATACCTAATAATTGAAACCCAATGGAATGCGGCGATGGATAAGGTGACTACAGACTACCTTTCCACCACTCCCGTTTTCGAAAGGAGATTCACTACCAGAATTCCCAACAGAAACGAGTGGGAGAACAAAACGATTACGAAAAAAGAGGAGATAGCCCGACGGTTCTAAGATTGATATCGGTACAGGTGCGCGCCCGCACGTGCCGGATGCGACGGGTAAAGTAGGTTTACTTTCTACTTTTCTGTGGGTTGGGCCCTTCAGTCGTGGTAAAGTCAAGGACAGTAAGACAATGCAAGAAATATCTGGACGAAATATGACAAGTCAACATGGCGACCCTATGCTGGGTACCAGGACATATGAATATTACAGGTAATGAGCATTCGGGTGAGCTTGCTAGAGGTGGGTCGAAACTACATGAATCGTTGGCCTTAAAATCAGTTAGAACTCCGGTAATTGTAAGGAGGGTTGACATTGAGTCTTGGAGCAAAACAAATCTTCGTTGGACCAATATCAATACCTGCAGGCATACAAAAGAGCTGTGGCCAAAGTTGAGCAGGAAGAGATCTAAGTATATGATCGGACTCAGTCGCAGAGACATTCGCATAGTCACGGGGGTCATTGCTGGACACTGTGTGATAGGCGTACCCGCGGAACGACTGGGTATACTGCATAATAACTTCGTTGAAGAAATCACCTGCTGTGCGAATGCTGTGAGGATCTGGAGAATGTTGATCTTAAAGCACTACTGAGATTCATACTCAAATCTGGGTAGTTAAACAGACTCTATATCATCAGCTACTCTCAGGACAAACTATAGAACCTCTGGGGTCGAATTACCACATCCGTTATCAAGTGAGTGAAATGCATAAGTTATCGAATGAAACTACATTGGTATGATCACATAAGAACGGTCACGTATCGAATGCACATTAAAAATTGTACCAATTGTACTAGCACAATTCTGCTACATTCATGGTTGATCGGTGACAAATGTCAAATGTATTGTTTTTTTGTGAATGTTTCGAAAAGAAATTGATGTATTATATAAATTCTTGAACATTTAATTAAGTATTAAGTATTTGCTGTATTTTTCATCATCCAAATCAAAAGAATTTCATTGTGTGTCCATTTAACGAAGACGTTTTAGAGATAAAAAAGCAATTCTCTGTCTTTACAAAACTCTGCGCACGTATAATCAATGAAATTATAATTTTCTTGAAAGTTTTAGAGTGAATAAGAGTCATATTTAAAATGGACAAACTTTATTTATTTTAGTGGAAGTATTACTACCGCCTCCCCAGTTCCATTGAAACTAGCTGCAACTTTGTCCTTACAAGAAAGTGGAGGATATCAACATTAAGTTGGTGTGGTTTAACTTATTCATTAATATTTCAATTGTAAAACCATTGAACAAACTTTTTTTTGAAGGTAACTTTTATATAATCGAAATGTAAAAATAACAAAATAAAAATATCTTTCATTTTCTCTACTGAAAATGAATCCACTCGACAGCATTAACCCTACCGTATGAAACTATGCTCGATCACTGATGACAGAATACCAAAATTCGATACTCGATCCCGTGTGCGATCATTGTTTGGAAAAAATTATTCGTTCACAAGATCAACAAATCGCTAAACGAATTCTGTCACATTTACGAAAATTTAAGAAGGCATCATAAAAAATTTTATTTTTATTTCGAGTTGGGCTGAATCTTTTTGCTTGCCTCTGTCCTTTGGATTCCGTCCAGTATGCGGCAAGATGATCATCTTCCCATTTCCTGAATGTTGAGTCTACGTAACTCAAAGGTAAACCGAAGTAGGGCTCAGGACCAGCGAGCAGGCGTGACGCGCCTGACAATCCGCTCGCCAGACAATCCGCTCGTTCATTGCCCTCATGCCCTGGTATCCAAGCAACGGTGACTATGTTGTCCTTGGCCAGATCTTCTAGAAGATTGAAACATTCCCAAACCAGCTTTGACCTGAATCGAATACGATCTAAGGGCCTTAAGAGCTGCCTGGCTGTCTGAGAGGATGTAGATGCGGGCACCTTTAGTGCGTCTTCGTAAGCATTTTCGGACACATATCTCTATGGCGTGTTCCTCCGGTTGAAAGATGTCTGGTAATTTTCCCAGTGCTAAAGCTCTTTGGAACCTATGCCCCGGTGGAATCATCTTCCATCTTTGAGCCGTCGGTGTACCAAATTTGTGATCCCGTTGGTATTACGAATTGATTGGTTCTCCAGGTTCTTCTGTCAGATATGACTATCTTAAATTTTCTGGAGAAGCGAAGGCTTTTCAGCATGGTATCTGATACCCTGATCACATGATCATCTTGAAACATTGTATCAGGGAGCCTGAGGGTACTGAGACCAGCTTTCTTCTTTACAGAAATATGCAAAGGCAGAAGGCTGAGCATTGCCCTATGGCTGCAGTTGGACAAGTTATACCAACGCATTCTAAGCGATATATATCTTGTCAAGTTTTTGTTGGGCCGTTATTTGTTCGGTTTTTTGCCACCATGATATCGCTACATAGGGGGTCATTGGTTTGATGATCGTGTTGTATGACCAATAGATCATTTTTGGTTTTAAGCCCCAGGTTTTACCGTATAGACGTTGGCACATATAAATTGTCTTTGTCGCCTTCATGGTGAATTGATCAAGGTGTGAATTCCAGGTGAGAGTCTTGTCTAGGGTTACCCCCAAATATTTTACCTCTCCTGATAGGTCAATAATGTGAAATTTTTTTTTGAAGGATTTATGATCAATCCTTTGTCCTGACACCATCTATAGGTTAAGTTTAGGGCCCTTTGCATGATCTCCGATACAGTGGAGTCGTGCTTGCCCCCAAAAATGGAAACTTTTTTTAGTCGCAGATACCATACGCGGATTTGTGGATCGCGACTGTATTGTGTGGATTGCGAAAAAAATGTAACAGTAAAACCATCCAACACAACTGATAAAAAGCTGGGGTTGAATTACCGCATCCGTGATCGAGCAATACGTGACTGAATTTGTTATTGTTTTGCATGTAAAATCAACAAAATTCAGTGACGTATCGCTCGCTCACGAGTGCGGTAATTCGACCCCTGTTTGATTTTGACATTCAGAACAACTCCAACACAACTCAGTTGTCTTCTTTCTTCTATAATACACACACAACCATTTTATTTGTTGTCTACTCATAGGATGATGGTTGTTCTTTGACAGACAACTAGTTGTAATCGATAATCCCAATTGGAGAAAGACAACCTTGTTTTGGTTGTAGTTGTCTTCCACAATAGGGGCATTTTAGTAGTTAATTGCATATTTACTGGTAGTACGGTAATTCTTAACACGACTTTATTTGTATTTCTGAAAAACTAAGTAGGTACGGGGTACGGGGTACCTACTTGTTATCCTATAAAAACATTGTCCTAAGCCGATTATCCTCGATCGAAAATCCTAGTACTGCCAGAGATCGATTGTATCGACTGAACTCGATTGTATCAAGTTACGTGCTGTCACCCCGTCAAAATCTTTTGATAATAAATATAGAATATTGTTTAGGATGTTAGCATTACTTGGTTTTTAAAGTTTTATCCAAACCATAAATGGGGTTTTGAGATATGAAAGGTTTTTAAAAAAGCAACGTTTCCGGTGATTCGAATGGAAAATTAAGGACGCAATGTTGGAACAGTAAATTTTACTCCAAGTACGCATTTTGGTCGTTGCAGCTGTTTTCATGTAGGTAAACCAAAGAAAACAAAATCCTCAAAATATGCCTTTATATACCTATAGGTAATATAATATATATAAAATCCGATAAATATATATACTTCTTAAAATCGATAGAGCCGTTATCGAAAAAAAATCAAACTTGTTTAAAACGGTTATATGGAAAGTACCGTTAATAATACTACGTATACAAGAAAGTTAAAAAGTTTCGTATATGTGGCTATTATGAAAATGTGTCCGACCAATTTGGTTTTTACGTTCAGGTAACATCGAGTTTCGAGAAAGCTATGTGGATTTAGACAACCGGTTCTTGTACGCGTCCATTGACAACGCTGAACTTTGAATATTATGCTACTTCTTAATATTGTTCAATTGCTTTCATATTTCTTTATTAAATAAAAGTTAAGGGAAGTAACTATAGATAACATGCCCTGCCTACCGACCAAAGTGATTACAATCAAAGTTAACGATGGGCACAAGAATCAGATTTTCGTTTGTAAGTAAGTAAGTAAGTATTTTTTTATTCAGAATTTCAATTATTGTTAGAATAGCGTTTACAGGGGCCTTAGCACGTAACTTGATACAATCGAGTTCAGTCGATACAATCGAGCTCTGGCAGCACCTAATTTGTTTCAATCGATTGTCTTAAACCGATTATCCTCGATTGAAACAAATTAGCACCTAATTTAGCACCTAATTTGTTTCAATCGATTGTCTTAAACCGATTATCCTCGATTGAAACAAATTAGGTGCTGCCAGAGCTCGATTGTATCGACTGAACTCGATTGTATCAAGTTACCTGCTGACACCCCAGAGTTTACAAAAAAAAAATTAAAAAGCATGGCTTTTATGCCGTCTGCCTAGTTGACAAAACAAAATTATATGTTATCATGAAATAGAATCTTAAATCATTTTTTTTTTAATTTATTTTTCCTTAAAAATTTTCACTTATAATTCGCTCTCTATAGCCTAGCGCTAAATTACAGTATTGGAACAGCTTTTTAACTTCCACATCGTTAAACAGTGATATAACTTGGTCTTCCGTCAAAAAATCGCTTCCAAATATGTTCCTCCTAAACTCCTTTAAAATAGGACATTTTCCCATAAAGTGAAAAGTATCTTCTCTTTCGAAAGAGTTACATAATGTGCACAGAATGGGCAGATCCTCTCTATGTGGAGTAAAATTTAACTGCATGAGTTCTCCACGTAACTTGACCATCATCGATATCTCGTCGACGCCATTTTCATCTCGAAAATTGTTTTTCTCTTCCAGATTATGATTCAAACGAGAGTACAGGTTTCTATAGAGTGATCCTGTGGCGTTGTTCAAAAATCCCTCTCTGCATTTTAAGTCAACCGTAGAAACTAGCTGGTACAGCAGTCTTTTCCAATCATCGTAGTTGATTAAATTGTCTAGATCTCGCAGTCGCTAGCAAGGTTTATCCATTCAGCAAACCAACTTGTTTTTGAGCGTATGACTTGAAGAGCCGCTATCTTCGGGAGCCGGTGATTTTCCATCTTCATGATTTTCAGCACGTAGTCTATTTGCATTTTTAACGTTCTAATGAAGAGAGGCGATAAGCCTGTTTCCAACATAATCATATAGTTAGGCACATTGGGTGGCAGTCGAAAAATTCGCTTAATAAAGTATCGCAGCAGCTTTTCCACGGTTTCATATTGTTTCGCTCCCCATACCTGAGCTGCATACAGTAAAATGGATCCCGATACAGCTTCAAATATTCTGAACTTGCTGCTATGCGCAATACTTTTATTGTACAAACATCTGTTCCACACTGCGCTGATAGCACTCTTTGCCTTAGTCAGCTTCTCCTTCAGATGCCTCTCCATACTTAAGTTTCTTGTGAAATAAACTCCTAGGTATTTGAACTCTTTAACAATTTCAATCCCTTCATTATTGTAGTACCATTTTTCCTTTGCACAGTGTCTGCCTCCTCCGTTCTTGAAAATCATAATTTTGGATTTTTCTATATTAACTATCAAGTTCCACAGGCTACAATATTGATACAGCCGGTTAATCATGAGTTGCAAGATTTTCGTTTGTATGTAAGTGACCTGTGATGGAACTTTAGTTAAAAATATTTAGTAAAAGAGTTTGACAATGCACCTGATGTGCATGTTATTTCAAATAATATATAGTTTATTATCACGACAAATTAAATTAGCTTTCATTAACTACACAAAATATGTACGTATTAACATTAGTAAATGTTTCGTGTCTGAAAATGTTTATTTACAATATTAAAATACGCCGCATTATTATAAACTTATTTGTTACAATTAATGTTATAAACAGGACCAATCCGTAGAAATACTCTTCTAAGTACACTTCTCAATTCGGGTTTTAATCCAAAGCACATAATTTCACATAAAAACGGGTAGTAACTGGATACGTGTATAGAAAACTGAAAATAAATTAATTTGGAAATAATTAATTTATGATGCTAAATAGAAAATATCTGAAAATAAGTGTCAGAACACGCTATCTTCTTAAAACTTTAAAAAAATGTTTACATTTAGAGAATTTGGTTAATTTTAAGGTTTTGTTATTAGGTTTTGATTTTACGCTTTGTAAAGGTATAAATCACATTTCTAGATTTACAGTTGGATTTGAAAAGAATACTTGTATAGACCGTAAACGGCTGAGACGACCAATAAACCGTTCTCATAGCAAGATTTATGATTTATTTAGTTTGGACATCCACGAAACTAAAGTTCAAAAAAGCTGCGGGAGCGGATGGCCTACCGACCGAACTTGTTAAAGTAGATGGAGATGAATTGGTAAGCATACCCGAGCGGATAAAAACATACCATGGAACGAATGGAACCTCAGCATTGGAACAAGTCTTCTGAATGTAGCATAGAAGAGATCTTGTCGGCTGTATTGTGTGAACACCTAAAAATTCCCGCCAACAACCTCTCAGTGCGTTTTTAGCCCAGAAGAGTCTATACCATCGACCAAATTTTCACATTATTTTTGAAGCAATTTTATGAAACTCACAAGACAACGTAAGGGGTACAACTTTTTAAAAGTCCATTAATGGACTTAAAACAAAAAAAAATTGATGGCAATGAACAAAACAAAAGATATAAATACCCCAGGTGGCAGACCAGGTAAACTGGAAAATCCACTCTCCTCGGAGGTCGGTCCCATGGATTCTGGGGGGGACCATTTATTGCTTCCTCAACAAAGCTCCAAAAGGAGTTCACTCACGCCGAGAACTCCACCAAAAATGGTCGCGCCAAAACAACATACGGCCAAAGATAGCGCTATAATTGTAAGCATTCCGAATATTCAAAAAGTAAAATGTGGAAATGAAACCATTATAGCTGAAAGTGAACGTAAAACAGATTCACAAGAGAAATTAAATGCAAGCAGCTACTACGCTGAATGGCAAGCTGAACTTAAAGCAAGGAAAAATCTTGAAGAAATTGTCTTAAGCTTGCAAAAGCAGATAAAAGAACTTGAAAAAAAGGTTAGCCTTTTGGACAATACTTCCCAACCATTCCAATCAGTTCAGCAAGATAAACAAAAGGAATACCTCACTGATGAAGAGGAGCTTGCACTAGAGACAGAAAGACATCTGACTAAAAGTAAGAGGCCAACAAAGAAACGAAAGGCAGAAGAAAGTCCTGAAACATCTGCCAGAATCTTTGACAATGTGGCTACACCAAAACATGCAAATTTGCAAGCTAAGATGAAAGATAAAAGGACTGAAAAGACAACCATTGGCTTGAAAAGACAGCCTTTACCACCACCAATAATGATCTCTGGTGTAGATAGATTTGGTGAGCTAAAGAGTATTATTGAGCAAAAATCTAAGAAAACGTGCAAACTTACGTCATATAGCAACAACAATTGGAAAATAAATGTTGATGACAGTGACACTTATAGATATATCACTGATGAGCTAACAAAAATGAAGTTGCAATGGCACTCATATGAAAATAAGGCTACTAGACCAATTAGAGTAGTCGTCAGAGGTCTTCACTTCTCGTGTGATGAACATGATATTGTCGAAGACTTGACTAATAAAAAATTTAAAATTATAGAAGCCAAAAACTTAATTAAAAAAGAAAAAACATCAGGTAATGAAGGGGAAAAAACTACAAGAAATAGAAAATTACCCCTTTTTATGCTCTCCTTTCATAATCAGGAAGATATTAAAAAGGTTTACGCTATCAAATCAATAATGAATATTGTTGTCAAGATTGAGCCTCTTCGAAGAAAATCCAACTCTTTAACTCAATGCAAACGATGCCAAGCTTTCGGGCATACGCAAAGCTATTGCAAAAGAGATTTTGCGTGCGTTAAATGTGAAGGAAAACATCCAACAAATAGTTGTCCACAAAAAAAAGATGAGAAAGTAAAATGCATAAACTGTCATGGAAACCACCCAGCTAATTATAGGGGCTGTCCGGCAGCAAAAGAATATAAAGAAAAGAAAAAGAGAGGTACTGCCAAACACCAACAGAACCCTCTTAAAAATACAAACAAGAAACCGGTAAATGTCGAAAACAGCAAAGTCGACAAAATACCAATTGTGACAAAAACAAACACACCAGTTGTGAATAACAAGTCATATTCCCAAATTGTGAAAAATACACGAAAAGAAGAAGAAATATCAGTAAAGGAAATGCTTTCTACTATTATCCAAAGATTGGATAATCAAGATAAAGTTATTAAGCTACTGAGCAAAGAAATTTCCAAAGGAAAAAATCAACAAAATAACAATGATTGAAAACCTAAAAGTCGCAACCTGGAATGCAAATGGTTTACACCAACATATCTCTGAATTTCAGGTATTTCTACGCAATGAAGACATTGACGTCTGCCTGATTTCTGAAACCCACTTTAAACAGGGAACAACAATTAGAATTCCTGGGTACCTCTGTTACCACTCTCCCCATCCTTCTGACAGTGCCAGGGGAGGTAGTGCTGTAATTGTAAAAAGTATTTTAAAACCCTATGAATTACCCAAAATAGGAAAACAAACCATGCAAGTAGCGATAATAAACATTACGACTAAAAGCAAGCAATTTAACATAGCTGCTATATACTGTCCACCTAGACACTCGCCTACAGAGGAAGATCTTAACGACCTTTTTCGAGCTCTAGGTACTAACTTTATCATTGGAGGTGACTTCAATGCAAAACACACCTATTGGGGGTCCAGATTAGTAACGACGAAAGGTAGGAAGCTTTACAAAGCAGGGCGAAATTTTAATTGTAACTTTATTTCGACTGGATCGCCTACTTATTGGCCATCCGACCCAGCAAAAATACCAGACCTTATTGACTTCTTTATAACGAAAGGAATCAATAGAAAAGAAGTAAGGGTTGAAAACAGTGATGATCTGTCGTCGGATCATACACCTGTAATCCTAACGGTCAATGGCATGGCAGTAGAGCAGGTTAGCAATGAAAGACTTACCAGCAAAAGAACAAACTGGTGTAATTTTAAAAAAATTCTCGAAGGTTTTATAAACCTTAGAGCTCCACTGGCCACAACAAGGCATATTGACATCGAAGTGGAACAATTCATAGCCGATATACAACAGGCTGCAGAAGATAGTACACCAACTATTCAACAACGTAAGCAAGCTTCGGTAAAATACCCCACAGAAATTAGGGAACTAATATTAGAAAAGAGAAGAGCCCGGAGAAAATGGCAAATGACAAGATATCCCGGCGATAAAACTATATTCAATAGACTTAACAATAAACTTAAAAAAAGTATCAATGAGTTTAAAAATAGAACTCTTACTAAATATCTTTGCAATTTAACTGCTGACAAAGTCACAGACTACTCCCTTTGGAAGGCTGCCAAATATTTAAAAAGACCTCAAACGCAAGATCCCCCGTTAAAAACATCTGACGGGAAATGGATCGGCGACCCAAAAGAAAAGGTCAAACTATTTTCGGAACATTTTTCAAATGTTTTTAAACCTTTTCCACCTAATGTGGCAAACGAACCCCTTGAATTCTTTGATAGGATAGATGAAGACGTAATCACTTACGTTTCACTTAAAGAGATCAGCACATGTATTCATAAGCTCTCTAATAAAAAATCGCCAGGTTATGATCTTATAACTGCCCAAATTCTGAAGGAACTACCCTTCATAGCATTGGTTAAACTTAAGCTTTTAATTAATGCTTGTTTTAAGCTAAGATATGTTCCATATCATTGGAAGATAGCAGAAATTATAGTTATACCTAAACAAGGTAAACCTCCATCTGAAGTCACCTCATACAGGCCAATCTCACTTTTACCTGTATTATCAAAACTTTTTGAGAAACTGCTTCTTAAAAGACTAGACAGAATAATAGAACAAAGAAGGCTTATTCCCACCCACCAGTTTGGGTTTAGAAATAAACACTCGACAATAGATCAAGTACATCGTATAACAAATATTATAGAAAAATCATTAGAAGAAAAGCAAGTTTGCTCTACACTATTTTTAGACGTTGCTCAGGCTTTTGATAAGGTTTGGCATAAGGGCTTAGAGTATAAACTTCATAGGGTTCTACCAAGACAGTACTATGAGATACTTAAATCTTATATTTCAAATAGATTCTTTAGAGTTCGCTATGGTTCAGCGTATTCTGAACTCAAAGAATTACAAGCAGGAGTTCCACAGGGAAGTGTTCTGGGACCGACCCTGTACTTATTGTATACTAGTGATATACCACATACAAACGATGTGATGATAGCTACATTCGCAGATGACACTGCTCTTCTATCAACTGATAGATGCGTGATTAAATCCACAGAAAAACTACAAAATTCTGTTAACGAGATATGTGATTGGGCCCAACGATGGCGAATTAGACTTAATGAGTCAAAGTCCACTCATATCAATTTTACAAATAAAAAAATAACGAACGCTCCTGTCGTTATTAATAACCAAGTAGTTCCTTATTCTAACACAGCTAAGTATCTGGGTATGAATCTAGATGCTAAACTGAAATGGAAGGAACATGTGAAAAAGAAAGTAGAAGAGTTAAATATTAGGTATAGAAAACTGTATTGGTTGCTAGGACATAACTCTGAAATGTCCACTGAAAATAAAATTTTAATATATAATCAGATACTAAAACCTGTTTGGACGTATGGTATCCAATTATGGGGTTGCACAAAGAAAACAAATGTACAAATAATACAAACATTCCAAAATAAAGTCCTTCGGGGAATAGTAAATGCCCCGTGGTATATTAGAAATAATGACTTGCATCGTGATTTGCAGATTGATCCTGTAACGGAAGTAATTAAAAAGTACGCAATTCGTCACAATGACCGTCTGCAGATGCATATTAATCCTGAAATAATAGACGTCTTAAATGTACGATATAATATTCGTAGATTAAGAAGAACTAAGCCTCACGAACTTATTATCTAAAAAATATGAGAACCCGTATTCAAGTTGTAATACCTTCTCAAACGCAACTTAACGTTGAAAGTAAAATCATTTGTCGATCTTTCTTTGATTGGTCATGATTAAGGAGGTGTTTTTAGTGCGGTTAGAGTCCCACACTACTCTGGGTTTCTAGCCCCATTGTGTCTTTCGAGATTTTCACCTTCAATAACAAAAAAAAAAAAAAAATTAATGGTGCATTTGCAAGTATTGAAACGGAACCGGCGAATATGGGTCTCACTTAAAATGAAGACAAAACAAAGTAGATGCTGTAAAAAAAATTGAAAGGACTCTCAGCATTGAAGATTCGGACAAAATGCCACGATGGACAGACCAAACTTCAAAGTAAGTTTAATAAAAATTAATAATAGGTTTTCTTCTTTATTTATAAACTACTAACTGAAAATAATGGACTGTACTTTCTGCTCCGAAATGAATGCCCGCACCCGCACTGCTCAAAGGTTGCTCTTAAAGCGAAGTGAAATAATAATACCATAATAGGTCTGTTCCTTTACTTTTGAATCTTACGAATTTTTACTAATTCTTACGAATTTTACTCAAATGCCGTTCCCTAACTCGAAAAATTCGTAAAAGAGAGCGTCATCGAGAGAGAAAGATATTACCCCTCCACTGAGAATCTTACGAATTTTTACTCAACAAATTTCTTGGTGTACGAAGTGGAAAAGCTGTCAGTCACAGCTGATTTGAAATTTCTTGTGCTATTTGACATTCGATTGCATTTGTTTTGATTTTTTGTGCATTAAAATGGTATCAACAGCCGGCAAAATAAATATTGAATGTTCACCTCGAACATTCCATCGTATTGAAAATGGGAAGTAGACATTAGAGAATATGAAATAAAAATTTATTGAATTTAGTTTCTCTCATATCTGTCATTAATCATAGTTTATTACAAAAGCGTTCCCTAACTTTTTCGTTAGTGACTCTCTCTGTGAGAGAATTTATCCCCACCACTGCCATTTTGACAGTCTTTTCCATTCTTACTACAAAAGTAAAGGAACAGACCTAATGTGAACGCACAGGGCACCGTATATGCAGGTGCAATAGCGAAACGTCTAGCTTTTGTTTACAGCTGTGGTGATAAGAGAGATTTCTGCCTCTTTTAATCCTTGATTCCAATGTTTTTTTGTAATATTTCTTGCGATTATTATAAAACATGTACTTTTCCTTCACGAATTCTATTCATTTTTCCTCTATTTCGTCAGTCAGCCGGTGTTATTTGTATGCAAAACATTTGAATTCGAAATAAACGTCAATCACAATGATGAAATAGAGACAACTTGCAGTACTGCAACGCATGCTGAATTTACATGTGCTCTCTCCCATTTAAACGTGTGTGTTCTATTTCCACTGCAGGCAAAATTCTGCACATGTGTTTTGGGCATTATACTTTCTGTAACCTTCTTCATTCTTTAGCCTTTCTACAGCGCAAATTATTAATAAAATCCTATTAAACTTTATAAAAGTTATTACTTGAATTGTTAATTGCTTTATCGTACTTTTTATTTAAAAGCGAATTTATTTATCCACAAAAACATTATTGGGAGAATGCAGCGAGTTGCAAGTACATATTAGTAGTGAAGGAGGAGCTATAACTTTAAGGTAAATATTGACTTTGTCTACCTACAGCAGAAATTAAGCCAAGAGTTACGCTTGGAAGTATCTGTTTCCTTGGCTTAAGCTAGTCATTTTTAATAGTAAGGCCTTGTCACTAAACGCTTTGCTCAATGGCGAAGCATCAAGGACGTTTGCAAAGGCGGATAAACCCCTTGGTCGTGTCGAAGGAAAATTTCATTGAGTAACTTTGAGTCCTGTCCCAAAGAGTCTTCGATTCCAGCCGGGAGAGAGCGTCTTAGGTGCCGCCGCGCAAGTGAAAGAGGACGCAAAGCACCTTGGAGTACGTAACTGGAGGCACTTAGCCCAAGATCGCGCTTATTAGTTGAGTCCTTGGTATACCCTGGACTGTAAACGAAACACATTAAGTAAGGCCCCAGTTATAGCTATCATTGAAATGCTTCATTGGAACAAATCAGTGTAATGGTGGTTTCATTTTTTTGACAAGTCAGTTATAGCAATCATTGAAAAATTGCTGTCAGTGGAAGTACCCGTCAGTGAAATTGAACAGAGGTTTGCAGGTTTCGAGGTTAGAGTCGATCATTGAACGCAAAACTGACAGCTGAGAATAGAAAGAGAATCGAACACATCAGTGAAACGATTGGGTTCCAAATTTGGGAAACGAATATCAGCTGTTCATTGAAATCGATTTCAATCAGTGAAATAATAAAAGTGGATTTAAAGAAAAGTTTTAATCAGAATAAAGTAATTTCTTTTGTAAAAAAATTATATAATTGATTAGCTTTATTTTGATACCAATTAAAGCCAATCGGCCTTACCAATAATCAAATTTAGTCTGGCAGTTAACGCAAAGACTCCAGTGCCTTGATTTTGTGCGGTTTTTCCCGCAATGGCGGTTTGCGGAAAGGGTTCACGTATAGGCAGATTCTATAAATGTGTGCGTGATGTCGAGAACTGACAGCTTCCAATATTTCCTGTTCTTATATCGCTTTGTTCCTGGAAATTTCTGGCGGGATTTCCCTAACGCAACCTATTTAGGTAGCGAGAAGGATGTCGGTTGACGACAATTGACATTATATCCCATATTTCGAATGGATTCATATAATCTCGTAAATATCGATTATGAATTTTAGTTTTTGTTTTACGCTCGTAATACAGAGACGGTAAATTGATCATTTTCACACAAATTTTATTTTATAAATAAACAAAAAACAACCCAAATGCCATTTGATGTAAATAATATCGTTCAGCGGATGAGCTATGCACCACTGTGAGACAGTAGATGCAATTCTTTTTCAAAGAGAAAACTTAAAAATGAAAATGTTAAGGCCTAAATGTTCATCTATAAATATATAAAAACAATTTAAGAATTAGTTGTAAATATATCAACTCATTTTTAGATCTAGTTTTTAAGATTTCATTTAATTTATTTCGTCAACATTTAACAGCCAATCCGCGTCGAGTAGATTTCTTTGATGTACATTGCTGGTAATGTGAACTACCTGAACGCAGTCAAAGCCAGTGGCTCACTCACACATTCAAATCCGATTCGGAACATTCCCTAGCGCAATTGCGGCAAAAACCGCACAAAATCAAGGCACAGACTTTCCAAAATCGCTTTACCAATAAACAAATTTAGTCGTCAGGTTATCCCTAACTGTAGGGTTAAATATTAATGGCCAGAAAGCCATGTTTATATCTTAAGGTAAGATTAGACGGTATGCCAAGTGGTCATAAAATGCCAATTTCTGACGGTTCTTCTGTCAAAATATGGTCATACAGTGTAATGGGCATATCCCATATGCCCTAATGACCTAAATGTCACATATGACCAGGCTGATTTTGACAGATAAAAATGCCAAAATAGCATATAGTGTAATGGGACAATAAGCACGAATGCCAGCATAAAGCCTATATGCCCATATGCACTTTATTGAAATTTCGTTGTGGCATTTCTTGCATTTTTGATGGAACAAGAATTTTTTTGTTGTCATCTGTGTTTGAGGTTCGTGCTATTGGGATAGGATTTATTTTGATTTTTGTGATATAGTTATATGTATTTTTGTTAATATTCGTTATGTATTTTCATGGGTTTGAATAAATTTTACTTGGTGTATTTATTTTGTTTGTTATTTTACCCTTTTAAGTTCTTTTGTGTGTTTCCTTTTCGGTTTGTGGAACACCCATCTACATGTCTTTGGGAAGCTCAATCGAAGCTTCTAGCGATGCCAGGATTATGGAGGAAGCAAAAGTTGACAGGGCGAGCAAGCGTCCGCAAAGCAGATTAAAGGCGAATGGTCAGACTAACTCATCCGTCGAGATCAGACCCGGACTTTACGATGTCACAAGTCGTACACATCGGATCCCTTTTTTTGCTTTGTTTTTCTTTACAGCATTACCCTACTACAACATTTGGTTATAAACAACAAATGCCTTAAATGACCATCAAGTCAAATATGACCATATTGGTAATTTTGGTCATATAGTCTGATATACAGTTTTGATGATCCTGGCATTTTTTGTCATTTGACAGCTAATCTGGTCATTTGCCTGTTGGCATTCATATGCTTAATTGGCATACAGTCTAATCTTAGCTTTACACTAAGCCAAATTATTATTCTCTCACAATTCATTCTGCAAAGAAATGTTGCCATGCATACTCCAATTTTAGTAGTAAATCAAAATATAGTATTATATCTAAGGAGCAATTAGTGTCAATCGCGAACTTTAAGTAACTACAATTTTTGATATAATTAAATAAAACTGTGTAATGGCGTTTTCGATTGAAGAAAAGAATTGCCCTTTCTATGAAAAGAGCAAATCTAGAAGTCCTCTTTCTATGTTTTTCATGTTTCATTGAAAAAGAAAGTGCACTTCCAGGTCAATTCTCAACACGAAAGAAGGGTCCGGAATATTTTTAAAGGAGTGCCCTGAATTTACCAACACACACAAGCAAAATGTCAGATTGAAATGTTTGTTGTGCTATTAAAAACAAATTTTGTGCTTCGTAATCGGAAAATATCCAATTATGAGTGCAAATGTATATTTCAAATGAAATGTATTGATTTGGCCAATGGAAACATTCATATTTAATGTACAACCAAACCAAAGGAAAAGAGAGAATGCAAAAGCTGTACCCAAATGTAGCATTTAAAACGCACATATAAACGAATATGTCCCGACAGCCGACAATTTTGATGAAACTCTTCTGCAACCGGTTAAAAACTTTTACAAAACGTTTTTTAATACGGAGGTAGCTAAACTCGGTTATCTAAACTAAGCGTTATTTGTCAAGAAGCATTTTTTCACAATCTTCGTGCGAATTACTCCGCTTAACTAAAAAGCCTGGTTAACTGAAGAAAAAATAAACTGTACTACATAAATTATTAATTCATTTAATCAAAAATATAACAACTGAAGTCAATTCGTTTGTTTGTTTTGCTCATTTTCGATGTCTCGTTTTGTTTTGAGTTTTATTTTATAAAATCTTGACACTTCTGTTAGAAATAAATGTGTTGTTTTTTTTATATTTGAGCTGGATACATAAGTGAAATAGGATTTAGTTTTCGTCTGAACTCCTGTTAAATGATTTTGTTTTTCAAAATATCCGAAATTCGCTTGAAAGATAATTTCGCTTAGGTGAAAAAATAATTGTTGCAAATTGATGTTTCAGTTAATATTTACTATTCTCTATTAGAAAAGCCGAAAATGAAAATAAATGAAATAAAACGACCAAATAAATTAAAATACCGTATTAAACAATAGGAGCATAATATCCTATATCCACACGTGGACACTTGAAACAAATTGGCAACACCAGTCCAATGAACAGAACCTAGATCTGACACAACGAACTGATTTGATCGCTTTGATAGGATCCTTTCCCTAGGTATCGTATTGCAACTAATACTAATGTTTCCACCAAAAGTGCTCCTCCGCGATTTGTCCGTGGAACAAATTCTTCCCTTGCGATTTCCACAATAAAGCACACTATCGCTTTATCAACCCTATAAATAGTTTTAATAAACTTTTTACCAGATACTACACTCCACCAATAATAAACAAACCTATTGTATCGAACTGCATGAGTATTGCAACTCTGCAGTCGATGTATTGAAAGAGTATACATATAAACTTAACGAAAGAGCGAGTAGGTTCTAGTAATTGTGTAACGAGAGTTAGTCTTTCAGCAGGAGCGAGCATGAGCAGGTCGCAGGTCTAATAAAAGTGGTTTTTTAATATTTTTCCACTAAAAAAAAACGAGTATGATCTCTGGTCAGATTCACTCGTAACGTCAGCATTGGTTGATAACAAGTTGTGGTTGCACGGGCCGGAATGGCTGATAAAACCCCGGTCGAGCAGGTCATCTGAAACGTTTGTGCCAAATGTTTCAGATGGGGGGAGGGATAAGATGAAGGTTTTTGTTACTATGAAATTCACAGACCCCTTATCTATTTATGTGAGGTGCTGGAGAAGGAGTATTCCATTGATCGAATACACGTCTACGTTAGAGAAGGCTATAAATATAATCAGCTACGTACTTCACTTTATCAATGCAACTAGAGCAAAGATAAAGCAACGGAAGGATGATGAGAAGAGATATGGTAAGAGACGGAGACGTTCTGTACGTCAGGTGAGAAGGAGAGAAAGAGCAGGAAATAGAGCAAGTAATAGAGCAAATATAGCAGGAGTACTTGATCAACCGTCTTCTGAATAGAAATGGAATTAATTGGTCACTTACTAAGAGAAGAGCAGAAAAAGTATTTTCCGAAGGAAATTACTTGTTTAGAGAAGGACAGGTGCTTACCTGATAAGAGCAGGATCGAATCCTTGAAACCAATTCTGGATGGTGAAAGGATTCTGGGAGTCGGAGGCAGGCTAGAGAGAGCAGAGATGGAATACGAGAGAAGGCATCCAGCAATCGTGCCAAATGGTTCTCGATTAGCCTGGTTGATCATGGATAGTGCTCATACAGCAACTAAACCTGGAGCGGTGCAGGTCATGATGTAGTACATTCATCAGAGATTCTGGATTCCAAAGCTCCGAAGTGAGCTGAGGAATTATCTATATAAGTGCTTGGTTTATGGCTATATAATCATCGCTTTGAGATGCAATTGATGGCTGACTTGCCGGCAGAGAGAGTAACAGCAGGAAAAGCTTTTCTACACACAGGGGTAGATAACGCAGGTCCGTTTGAGATCAAAATGATCGATAGAGCAGGCGAGCAAATAATAAGGCAGAAATATTGGGTTTCCGTCTTTGTTTGTCTCAAAACAAGAGCAGTGCATATTGATTTGGTATCGAATCTGACGTCAGTGGCGTTTATTGCTTGTTTCGAAAGATTCATAGCGAGAAGGGGCAGGTGTGAAAGATTATTTATAGCGACAATGGTACAGCATTTGTCAGTGCAGCGAAGGAATTGCAAAAGGCAAAAGAGCGTTGGCGGGTGAAGGATACCTTTGAACATTTAAGTTTGAAAGGGATGGAATGGAGGTTTATGGCTCCTGCAGCACCACATCAAGGTGAAGCAGCGGTAAAGTCAATGAAATATCATTTGACGAGAATTGTTGGAGTGACGGTTTTACCATATGAGCAGTTTTTGACATTACTACTGGGATAGAAGCCGTCTTGAATTCAAGACCGCTACATCCATTAAGCGATGATCCAAATGATCTGCAGGCGTTAACGCCGGGACATTTTCTGATTGGTGAGCCACTTGTGATACCGTTACCGTTCGTAACCAATGAGATGCCAAATACAAAGGGCATAAAATTGTGGAGGGAGCGTAAGACTATGCTTGCGCATTTTTGGTGCAGGTGGAACGTGGAAGGAAGAGTACTTATCTACTCTGTATGAGAGAAAGAAAGGGCGAAAAGAAAAATATGGCTTGAGAGAAAGACAATTGTGCATAATAAAGAGTGAGAATTACCCACCATCGACATGGGCGATAGGGCGGATATTGAGATTGATACCAAGCAGGGACGGACTAGTTCGGAGCGTGGTTCTTTAAACAGCAACCAATCAACTTACGAGGCCGGTACATAAGATCCTGCCAATCGAAGTGCTGGAATAATTTATTTAATTATTATAACTTATAATTATATTTAGCAGGGATATGTTTAAATAAAAAGCGAAAGGGTAGAAAACCGTAGGTTTTCGCCGGGACTGTATCGAACTGCATGAGTATTGCAACTCTGCAGTCGATGTATTGAAAGAGTATACATATAAACTTAACGAAAGAGCGAGAAGGTTCTAGTAATTGTGTAACGAGAGTTAGTCTTTCAGCAGGAGCGAGCATGAGCAGGTCGCAGGTCTAATAAAAGTGGTTTTTTAATATTTTTCCACTAAAGTTCTGTTGTGTTTTATTTATTCCGATGGTTATTATTTTGCTTTGATTCTTTTTTTCCCTGAGCTACGATACACCTATAGTGGCAAAAGAATTCTCGTTCGTCATATATTTTATCCTTTGAGAGGTTGCCGATTCTTCAACAGATATAAGGTCCATCGTCTCGACTTGAATTCATTTTTAATCTTTATTAAATTTTTTGAAAAACAAAACTTGCTGCATGAAAACAAAAACAAATGATTTGCCATCTGATAACTGACAATGGTTGACCACAAATTTGTAATAGATTCAACAGAAAGTCTTCGTACTAGTAAAGCTGGAGGTTAAATTGTTTATTGGTACCATTTCAAAAATGCTGTACATTTTAATATAAACTGGCAGTCAACTAATAGTCGACATTAGTGTTTGATTATTAGTAAGGCCGTATGTGTTTTCTCAGCTTTATTCTCTGCTTTTATCGTTTTTCGTAGCCCTGACAATGTAGCCCTATTCAGATTTTAGTGAGTTGTAAAGTTACATAAACTAACTTAAATATACATATGTGTAAAATGTTTGTGATATACTCACCCGGAAATCAGTCATTTTTAACAATCTTGTTAGTATGAGTAACAGCAAAGATGTCCAAGCATCCCGATGTGATTCAGTTTGCAGTTTTAAGAAATACGTCAATGCTTCGATGCATACCGAAATCAATTTCGATTCGATGTCTGCCCAGTCTTCGCTGCGACTCTCATCTCCGTATATTTTAAATAAAATACGTAATACACATGCCAACGACGAAGTTTCTTGCTTTAAAATATTTGGCTTGACCTGTTCTTTGAAGCCAGGACGACCTAGAATATTTCTTTGCTCTGGATTTAGGTTAAACTGTTTAGCAAATCTATGAGACTGCATTAGGCAATCCGTTAATTGAACTAGATTCTTGGTATTAAGATAGCCAAACATGCCCTGTTCTTCCCGTTGACACTCTATTTGGGGATTGGGATAATTTCCCGTTAAATCTGCCGCTGCTAGAGCAAGCGTTTCAGCATCTTCTTTTCGAGAAGTAGCCGGGAAAAAGACAATATTGTCAATTGTCTGGATTAACTCAAGCTGTACTACACACTTGATTAGCAAACTGTCAACGATATAACTAGTAGGCCTCACTTCACTACTAAACTGTTCATGCACATTTTCAAAATTGTTGTTTGATGAAAGTGTATGCTCGTTTTCATGATTTTGTATAGCAATGACGTTATTGTTACTATGTTGAAAAGTATTTTGATAATGGTAGAGTAACTCATTTTGTAACGTTGACTTAAAGATTTCTAACATACATCTGCATGTGTCGTCCCAGATTTCTGGCGTAAACTTAAATCCATTCGATATTACAAGATTTTCCAGACAATTTGTTCCTGACCTGGCAAGTTGTTCATTGTTTTGCTGTACACACCAGTGCAATTGCGCATATAAATCCTTTAAAAGCAGCTTTCCGAGTACATCAAAATACTGAGTGAATACATCAATTATAGCATATAAAGCGTGGTTGCAAGTTGTTGTCATCCATTCAGCTTTTTCTGCCATATGTTCAGGCAGTTTCATATTATCAAATATTCGAAATATTATGTTAAATAAGTCTTTCCACCAGTTGGACTTGTAGGTATCGCCATACGTTTTTATTATTTCGAATAGAACCGTCAGGCCCCGTGTTCTTACGTCTAATTTGCACCTATTTACTACACAAGATAAGGAGAATATCATCGGAAACCATCCTCTAACCCAAACGCGATCTTCTTCACCCACAGCAACGTCGTTTTCCATTCCAGCATGGTCCGTAAATAATTGTTGTGCATTGTGAACACATAGTGCACATGTACGCACTAACCGAATGGCTTCCATGCTAGTATCTGGAAACTTTGCATTGCATGCAAACTCCGAAAGACATTTCACAGCATCTTGGAATGAGTCCACCATAATTGCAAATTGCTTTTCATATAATTCATTAATTATCTTCGCAGTAGTTTGAAATGCAAGTTCTACAACTGCTTCATCAATGTCACCGGCAGCCAAGTGGAAAACAGAAAATATATTTTTCCACCCTGACCTTATATTATGAGCTTGCGAGTTCACCATTTGAGCTACACATCTGACTATCATATCTTTTATGGCCGACGAATTATTTTTCTTCATTATATGCTCAAATGGCCGCAGAAAATCCTTCTGAAATCGAAAGTTTGAAAATTCTCCCTTTTCCATGAATTTCATTGATAACTGTCGCAACGAGTCTAAGGCGAAAAATGAGATTTCTTCATTTGAATTACAGCCAACGGTGTTGAAATGTTCTCCAAGAACTTGCCATATACGTGACCATTGTAAACGTATACGTTCCATGTTGTAATACGATATCTCCACAATTTTTTGTAAGGAGAACATTCTGGGCTGAGGATTATGCAATTCATCAAGCGATACCTGGAAAACAAAAGAAAATATGTTTATAAGAAATGAATTAATTATAAAACATAGGTACATTAAATAGGTAGTTAAGAGTCATAAAAATTTTTATTGAAGGGGGGGGGGGAAATAGAATGTAAACAACAGCTCAATCAAAACTGGCTGCTGCCTTTGGCAATGCTGTACTATTTAGTTATACTCATCTTTTTCTCTTTGTATTTGCTTACTGGAATATAATACTATTGTATTTTGGTATTATATTATTTTGTTGGTAGAGCTCCTCGTGTGGAAAATCCTCCATTCTACGTCCAAGTGATAAAACTTTATTATCAGAACGAGTGTTCGTCAAAGTCCTTTAAAGGCGACTTTCCAACATTTTTTGGTCAAATTCGTGACAACCGATTCTGTTAACAATCAGCCAACACCAGTACATCAAAGGAACGCCAGATCGGCCGAAAACATAGCCATGTTCAATGAATTTGTAAGCCTTGCACAAGAAGTCGGCCTTTCGCAGAACCACAACCCCCACTGTCGTAGCTGGGCTGACACTAACAAGAGTGAAACAGTGTTCCATCTTTTTTGCGAATGTCCGGCTCTAGCTAAAACCAGACACGGCGCCCTGGGTAGTCCTTTCCTGGACGACCATCCGAGGCATCATCAAATTTCTCAATTCCTCAGGCTGGTTTTAAGCTCCCATAACATATGTCACCCTTTTTATATCCAGGTTATACCAGTTTATGTTTTCAAAACGGCTTGTGTTTTTCCCTCATCGGGATAGAGGGAAAGCAACCACCTAAACCAAACCAACCGCAGACTTCAACTTAACGAATTATGTGTCAGGCCTTGGGCCTTCACGCGTACCAGATCCAATGAGCCTAGACAACGCCATCTGTTCGCTTACTGGGATTCGGAGCGTTTAAATGAGGACCTCAATTTTTGCCGAAAAATTATCTTTAGTGACAAAACGCATTTTTGCATGAATGGCAATGTTAACAAGCGGTGTGGGTATTTGGTCGGGGGGCGACATTGGTCCGTACTTTTTGGAAATGTCGTTTATGAGGACATCACTATCAACGGCGTGTGCTACAGAACGATCCTAACCGATTGCTTCTAGCTCAAATTGAACGGTATGGAGATTGACATTTGGATCCAGCAGTAGGTACAGGGCTACGTGCCACAAGCAGATGCCACGATGAACATTCTGCAAGAACGATTTGAGGGCATGCTTATTTCTCGTATAAGTGACGTGAATTGGACACATCGTGCGATTTGACCCCGCTAGAGTTTTTCTTGTAGGGTTACCTGAAGTCGCAGGTCTATATCAATAAGACCGAAGCCCTCAAAACCTACATTAATATTAACCAATATCATCGCTCAAAATCTCAGAATCATTAAAAAATTGGGCCATTATACACATAACTTGTATTAATCTGGGTCTATATTCTATGGAGCGAAAACGATCAAACCTTTTTATTGCGCACGAACGCTTTTCATCTGTAACATAGAGCCTTACAGAACGCCGCCCCTGCTTCCTTATGTTATCAATCAATCGCAGCCTAGTTCAACTTTAACATCTTTTTCAGTAGTAATTTAATAAAATTCATTTTTCTAATGATGTCATAATCATTGACGAATCGCCGAAATACTTTAGACTTTAAAACAAAAAAATAATAATGAAATAAATTCACCCAAATATTGTATAAATGTATTAAATTTGAATAGCTCACCTGGCATAAGGCTTTCACAAAATCAACTATCGCATCTCCATCTAAACGAATGGAGCCAGTAAATATCCTGTCGACAGCAACCACAACACTTTGACTACTTGTTTCTCCAATATGTTCCTTAAAACTCGGATTGAGGGCGTCTTTTAATGTAGATGGACCGTTTAAGTATTGCGGTCTTACCCCAGTTCCAATAAGTTGAGCTAATTCAAGTTGACTAATACATTTGACAATATCTAGCCAACTTGATCCCAAGTAATTCCCATCAGTATGTGCAACAGTTATCAACGTTTTAATCGTATCTATGTTCTTTGCTTTCATTTCATTTATCGGAGAGTTTGCTGTAAGTAGAGTAAAACGAGCTAGAGCTTGAACATAAGCATCTCTTTCTAAGTCCATGTGAAAAATGCATGCAATACGAATAGCACACCGAATACCATCTAAACATAGGCTTGCAATTTCAACATCATCACAATCCTGAAGTCCAACGGAGAAAGCTGCTAAAAACGGCGTCCAAGCCATTTTAAACATAGGACGAACATGTTCCAAGTGTTTTGCAGATGTAAAAGATGCTTTCACATGCGAAACAGATTCCATCAGACTTTTTGCTGTTTGTGAAATCGCTTCCATTTCCATATTCCACAAAAGTTTTCTACGCCGTTCGTTAGTAATAATTTGTTTACCAGGTTTATTTATAACTGTGCTTTTCATTTTTATCTCATTACCAGCAATTTCGTCGTATATTGTAGATAAGTATTCTTCTGGTAAGTCCTTGCTGTCGCTAATACCTCGATTCATTTTAATATATTGCTCTTTAGTCATTTTATTTTTTACTTGTGGGGAATGTAGGTCAGTAGTCAGCATTATAATGGAGAATGCTAGCACATAGACTGTATCGGCGCTTTGAAAAAGGGTATTGTTTGGATTGCACTCGCAATAGCGACTTGCAAATTTTTCCATTAACCTGTCGATTTTCTGGGCTTCTCCTGGTAACCGAAAACCTTCCAAAAGGTATCTTAGCGACGATACAACTTCCATGTTATGAAAATTCATTGCATCAATGTATGCACACATAACCTCTTTTGAATGCTCATCATTTTCTCCTAAATAATGCCCTATAAATGTCTTATCTAAACGCTCTTCATCTTGCAACCATTTTGCTACATCTTTGGTCGCTTTTCCCAGTAGTTCTTTTTCTTGGAGGAAAGCAATACCCATTTTAGGTTTTCTATTGAAAAGATCTATTCCAGCTTCCATTACCTCTTTTCTCATCTTTTGTTCTTCGAGTGCCTCTGGCAGGTCAGAGATCTCACGGTTTTTATTACTTTCATACGAGTTAAGGCTGTAATTAGACCCACCGTGAAGAGATATCGTTTTTAAATACTCCATGTTATCTTCCGAAGCATATGAATGTGACTGGACTTTAATTGATGGTTCAGATAATGTAGATTGTGAATTTGGATTGACATACAAATCTTTACTCCATTCGACCATGCATTTAAGAACTGATACCAAACACTCTAAGCCTCGTATTCTCATTGATTTTTCTTGCAAAGGATTCGCTCCAAGTTCTACGGCTTGTCGCCCTTGAGCAATCTTTGAGAGATCATTAACTAACCTTTCAAATAAGTTGGCGGATAATAAATCACAATCGTAGTTTACATAAATATCAACAACAGATTGGGCGTCGGCACAAATTCTCGTAAGTGCATGAATTACCATCCACTTTTGTTCAAAAGAGCTTGAAGAGGCTTCTAATATGTTTAGAAAAATTTCTTTAAAGAACACTTCGATTTGTTTTTTAAGATGTATTTTGAAATTAGACAGGAGTGCCACAAATATCGACAGAGAAAGTTCAAACACGTCCGGAACCACACTTACACCATTTTTGGATAGTGCTACGCAAAGGTACTGTTTAATTGCCATTACAAACATCTCATTGGAACGAAATACGGGGCCTGCGTTTTGCAGTATTGATAGTAACAAGTGCAATGAAAGGACCTTAGAGCGGAGCTCATGCGATTTTGGATCTGGCTGCCCTTCCTGCAGTGGTTTCATTGATAGTTTACACAGTGCCCGAAATACCAAAAATGCGTCTTTTTGTAATATATGGGTAAACTTAGCAGTTATGATTGCATCGTTTTCGCTTTGGGTTTCTACGCCCTCCTCTATGGCTGTTACATCTTCATTTTCAAAATGTTGGACATTCTTTTCCTTTTCTTGTTCCGAGTTGTTCGTTGAAAGTTCCACAGCAGCTGAAAAAAAGAGATGCTTTGAGTATGGCAGAACACATTCTATATATTTATGAATTAATATTTTATCTTTAGAAAGGGTGTCCCGAAATTCATAAAATATTTGGATTTTTCCCCATTTGTGATGTTAAGTAAAGTTAAATAAAAAAAGTTTTTTTTAAATGCAGCGCTACATAGAAAAACAACGCGTTTTCAACCTGAGAATATTTTAAAAATAATGAACGTTCCGTACCGGGAAAAGCTGAGGGTGGTTCAAACGATTGGGGGGTGCCAATGGTGTAGTGGGTAGAGTCATTGCTTGTGACCCGGTCGGCGCAGGTTCGAGCCCCACCGGGGGACAGCAGTACACGGCCACCCAAACATATAAGAGAAACGAATAATATCAGAGTTTCTCACCCACTACACCGAAAAAGAGAGACGAAAAGAAACCCGACATTGGTGGTCTGATTCAAATATCTCTCGAAATCTATATATATATATAAAGAAAAGATTAGAGGACTCCCAAATAGTATGGATTAGTTGCATTATGCGCAAACCAGCGAGAGAATTAGGTCCTGTATCCTAGTGTCTGTGGGATCTGTGTGCCCCAGACCTTGCAGCAGTACGAGTGGGAACTTTTGTTACAGCATCTGTATACCTGCCGTATGATTCTCTACATCCTCCTCCGCCAAGAGAGTTAGAGTCTTTGTGAATGCATGCAGAAACAGGCACGAGGATTTAATAATTGGTTGTGATGCCAATGCACATAACACAGTGTGGGGCAGCACCAACGATAATTACAGAGGAGAAGCGTTATTGGAATTTGTATCATGCAAGGATCTAGCTATCTTAAACAGGGGAACAGAGCCGATGTGAGGCGAATGGAAGTAATCGATGTTACCCTGTGCAGAATTGAAGGGTTATGGATCACGCTACATTGTTGGATCACAGAGCCATCTCATTTCGTTCGCTATGGGTCTAAAAGAAACAGATCGGAAATACATCAGAATTCCGAAGAACACGGATAGGTCAAAATACCGTAAAGTGTTGGAGGAAAAACTGACTATAATGGCACTCGGAATACCGAAAAACACTTGGCATGTAGAATCACAGCTAAAGCATCTGCTGTTGAGGATGCGTACCGAGTGACTTGCACACCAACTTTAGTGGAAAAACAAGATCCTGCGCCTTGGTGGTGCCGGAAACTTGAAAAGCTAAAGAAGGCTGTGAGAAAGGCCTTCAATCACGACATGAGGAGGAGAGAACCCGAAGCATGGGATGAATATAAGGCGAAAAAGAAAGAGATGAGTCATGGAGGGACTTCTGCTCGATTATGAGGAGTACATCTGAAGTCAGTAGAAAAAAAAACTGTAGAATTTACAAAGAAAACAAATATAAACGACATCCAAATAAACCTATTCTCGAACTAACTCCAATCCCTAATTATCCTGGCCACACTCTGCATTTAGATATTTATTCAATATTAAAAAAAATAAATAGAAAATCTAGTATTAACCGCTATATGTGAACTCGCCAAGTTCGCCAAAACTAAAATTATCAAGTCAAGAGCAATAACCAACCTCTTCGAGAAATCTTATTCTCTTTATGTATTCCCGAGAGTGTTGTCATAGACAATGAAAAAGCCCTTAATTCAATACCCATATTATCCGCGATGGAAGATGAGTTGGGCATACGTATTCACAGAACACCACCCTACAAATCCGAATTAAACGGGCGGTTCCACTCCACTCTCTCAGAGATCTTGAGATGCCTCAAAGCTGAAAAGGTATCCAATCCTTTGAGAAACTGCTCGAAAGAGCCACTAATGAGTACAATTTTACAATTTATTCCACAACAGGGAAAAAACCGGCCGAACTCTCTTTGGCCGATCCCCTCAAATAACCCCCGAAGAGCTTGATATAACTAGACAGAATAATATAGATAAAATTATCCAAAAACAAGAAACGGATTTAAGGTATCATACCCAAACCAGGAAACCATGTAAGATATATGTCATTTATATAAAGCACAACAAAAGAAGTGGTTCTAAACTCACTGTCCGATATAAAAAGGAAATAGTTAAGGAAAACAAAAATACAACTGTCATAACTGAATCCGGCAAAACGATCCATAAAAGCAATATCAGAGACTGATCAAAAAATTTCACATGCATTATGCATCGCAAAAACGGAAATCCAGTACACAAACCAAGATAGAACGGAAATTTCAACCTGATACATGAGATTGATCTCGACTAATACGAACAGCTCTGACTAAAAAATTTCTCCGATGCTTGAACGTAACGCAACAAAGAACGATTCCCTTTTCCTATACCTTTTCCATGAGCACGAGCAAATAAAAAATTTGATATCTAACCTCAAACCAAAAAAAGTAAGGATATCTCTAGATTTTCCATGTATGATCGAATATTATTAAAATCTGTTAGGAGAAATGGAATAGCCATCGAAATCGATTGTAAAGAAGATGTATCATTTAAAAAAAAATTTTGGACTGACCAATAATTGTAAAATAGTAAACAATGTTTCAATTTGCAACAAAAATAACCTTGTAGATATTGTAAACTCCACATGCATCCCAAATTTAATAAATAGTAAAACAGCAACATGCAATTCAAGCAATAGTTAGTATATTCCGGCGATCGAAGCGATAACAAACGGAATGATCTTACTAAACGATTTTAATGAATCTACATATCTGAATCTTACTGGCACCTTTCTTATTAAATATGAAAAAAACTAATATACCAATAAACAACAGAATATTTACAGCATACAAAGCATCCACGCACACGGTTCTCACAGCCATACAGCAGCCAACACCCATAGAAAACAACTTTCGTCGACTACTGTCTCTCGAAATGACGAGCGAACTACACATCACCAAATCAAAAGTATCGAGCTGTTCAAAGACGAAAGTGAAACCTACGCATTTATCAACTACGGGACAATCATTATCGTTTGCATACTCATTGAAGTAATAACAACCCGTAAAATCTTGACCACACTTGAGCAGAGATGAGGAACATATCCCCCGAACATCAAGAACACACCGAAATCAGATTATCTTATCACTCATCGAACAAAGTTCTATGACCTTCCTTACTTTTAAGCGATTGAGGACCATCGAATTTAAAGGGGGAAGAGTTAACACCAAACAAATCGAAAAGCCACTAACAGCAATTGCAGAGTCAACAACAATTGGCCGACAACCCCAACATCGACCCAGGCAGATTTTCAGGAAAATTAATGCAATATCAAGAATTTCAATTGGAGCACTTGCTGGTGCATTCAATGCATTATTTCATTAACTTGTACATATCTAAGTTTTCATTTTCATTAATTTATTGCATTGAATAAAGTCACTCTCTTCGGCGCACTCCTCGAATATCGCATCGCCGCTTTCCTCCCATCCTAAAGATTGGTGCCTCTCCTCTACTACAACCCCAGCAAAAATACCATAGTTCGCTTCACAAAAAGAAGAAATTTAAACTTGAATCAATGGCCCAGCCATCCAGTAAATTCGACAAAGTAATCTTATTAACAATGAAATCACTAAAGCAATTGCTGCATATATAAATTATTGTAACCATGTAAGCTGACCCTAGTTAAGAACGTTTCTAGTTTATTGGACAGAAATATTTTTTTTTGCTCTATTTCACTTGTTCCGAATCTAGATGTCTTTTTTTGAGTTTATTTATTTATTTAACTATTTATTTATATATATATCTATTTTTGGCATTAAACTAAATGTCCATAAATAAATCTGTGTGTCCATTTCGTTGAATAAATATTAAAAGTGTCGAAGACTACACATATTCCCTCGAATAGCAGCAATGAAGAGGCAATATTATTGCTTTTCGATTGTACGGATGAAATCTGAAACGTGAGAGCAGAATCTGAGAAGCCCAATCGAAAACCACATTAGTTTGTCTGGGAGATGACGCATAGGGGACTCTCAAAGCGAGCTGGGACTGATACAACCTATACCTACTTTAATAATAAAAAAAATAGTTATTTTTATAACTTTTTGTATGACTAAATTTAATTTGTATATAGAACATTTTATGGATTGCTTCGTATAAATAAAAGTACGTGAATTAAACTCTTACCTGTAATAATTTCTTCTATTATGTCTGCAACAATAACATCAGTATCATTGCAATTTTCCAATGGGACCTTTGGCGTATCCAAGTATTCTTCGTAAGTTTGGTTTTCCATTCGCGTAAATATAACATTTAACATTTGGGTCAATGTCGCTCGTGCGGTTGTTTGATTGACAAGGTTCTTACTAGACAAATAAATGTCGTAGCATGTTCGCACAGCTTGCAATACTGTACCCTCATGTACTTCTACATGTTGAGATGTAACTACAGTAAGCAAAGCTTTTATAATTTGCAACTGAACTCCTTCATCAGTTGCAGGTCCATTGAAACAACTACAAATTGTGTTTACAATGCGATCAATTAATAGCCTCCCAGGATTTGCAGAATCTTGAATGTTTCCTGTTAGGTGTCCATATGCTATAAGTTTTTGTAAGCAATCAAGGGCTGTTATAACTATTCTTGCAGTTTTGCTCTGGCATGCTAGTTCAAAAGGCAAGAAATACGTTTCTGCGTTTATAATACTTTCAGCATTTTTAGGCAAGGGCAAAGCTGCTGAAGGCAACTCGTTTCCTTCTGCAATTTGTCCAGCACTGATTAGTTCAACTTTTATTTGTTCTAGCGCAGAGTCACACGACTTTTTTAACTGAGAATGATGGGACCTTTTAATATCCTTATCAGATAAAATTTTTTCCAAAGCACGTATAATAAACATTTCTCCAGTTTTAGAAACAGAATGTTGCATATTGGAAGTAAGATTTCACATAATAGATAGACGCTAATTCAGCAACAGTAACAAAATTCGAGTACTTATTCGCATAACTATGTAAATTGAATACGGAATTTACTATGTATTTACTAATGTAAAATCGAAAAACTTATCTGAAACGTCATCACAGAAAGTGAAAGCGTTCAGTTAAATGCACTGCTTCTGTCATATTTACCACGAAGTAGCACACAACATTCCACTATTCCAATTGGACTAGAAGTATTGGAGACGTTCAAGTAGCTAGTTTAGTAAGTCTGAGAGCTGACTTGAGGTATCTCGGTTTTGATTGGCCTAGACCGGTCATAAGGGCAGCTGTGTCAGTTGACGTTTATGGAGGGGTAGACAGTAGCCGAATCTAGTCGAGAAATTGGGGACGTTCGGATACGTAGTTTGTGTAAAACGTCAACTAGATTTGTCGGGACCAGTAGGTATTATTTTAAAAATTTATTTTAAATATTTTGAACATATTTAAGTTTACATTTCATTTTGAAGGTTGATAAATAAGGTAAACAGTCTGCCTGAGAGGAAGTTTTGAGAAAAGCGCAATCCCTGCAACTGGCGTCGGCCCAAAAAACATGGACCTATGCGAGGGACAGTTTGTTTGGGCTCTGGAAGAGTCGGACTTTGTTAAGTAAAACAATAGCAAATAATTATATTTGCATCATTTCTTTTTGTTGGAATTTTTATTAATTGCAATATTGTGCAGTGCTAATAACTAACAAGCATTTTGTATATCTGTGGTCACAAGGCATAACCGCCTAAGTCGAGTTATGACGAAATAGAGCTTTTAATGGTATTTTAAAAACATTTTTCTGCTCTATCTTCATTATTTTTTTTAGATCTGTAGCTTAGTTACTTTGGAAGTTATACCCTGAAAACCTAACCGCCTAACTGAGTGTTTGCACTTATGAGTCAAACTTAAAACTGCTCTCCTGAAAAAAGTGCAAAACAGACTTAGGCGGTTATGCCTTGTGACCACAGATATAACAACAACATAAACCATCATAGACATTGTTTTTGTGAGTAAACAGTGCTCTAAATGAAACAACACTTGCTGATTAGAAGAACCGGTTTACGCACAATGTAATTATTTGCTATGTGTACAGTCGAAAAATATACAGTATGATAATTGTAACAATTGAACAAACTTACAGCAACAATTGAAAAAAAAAATTGTTTCAATTTCAATTATATTTATCCGTGAATTTAATTTTGTTAATTTTCAGAGTTAACGGGATAACGCCCGAAAAACTGGTCCGGAGGTGGAAAGAACAGCGTTATGGATAAAATTGACTTGGCCATCCTCGATATTCTGGGATCAGACTCAGCTGTCGTAGATGGACTGAATTTGCCAGAAAGCTATGGAAATTCAGAAGATCGAAAATCAGCTGAGTGTGGTTACATAACATCGATGACAGAGGAAACACTTTCCCACCCACCTCCAAACCCAAGGAAAAGGAAGAGCTCTACCAAGTTTCCAAGTGAAACTTTGGATAGAGAGAAGTAGTGTAGGCTGCAGCTCCTGGAGGTTGAAGTTTACTACAGGAAACTTCAATGGCTGAAATTGGAGAGGGAGCTACAACTTCCAGCATCGGCCATTACTCGGGAAATTGCAGCGGCAGAAACTGCAAACAATTGTCAAATACCGAAGAGTCTGTTGCTTGAGGAGTTTTAAGTTTTTAATGTATTATTAGTTTTATTTATTATTATTTTTATACATAACTATTTTCCTAAAAGAAAGGTATAAGCCCAAAAAAAAACAATTTTATGTCAAAACACTACTATAATAGTTGGCATTAGGAAAAGTATTGCAGCAGAGAAGTAAGCCTTTCCATTCCATTCGCATGGTCCATATTGATAAGGGTATCATTTTCTTCTTCAGCATTTTCCAGATCCAATTCCTCGATTTCATTGTCAGTGTCTTCAGTGGGTTGCATGTTTTCATTACTCCAACAACAACAATAACTACCTTACCTGCAAACCTCAGTCCTCAAGCCTAGTACGCTGCTCGAGCTTAATTTTAGCTACCATACAAAATTCTCTCCAAAATTTAGCTGAGCTAAATTTAAGCGAATCCCCTTAGCCGAGTGGTACGCAGCTCGAGCTAAAAATCAAACTTTTGTTTCCGAGTGTCCTTCATGTATCTGTCAAAATTTAGCGCACCCATTTAATGGGTCGGCACATTTTGTTCAAGCTAAATTTTGACAGATTGCTTTGCTCTGTTGTTCTGCTGTGTAAAGATGAGTGATTTTTAATGAATACATCGATGAGGAGTACCGGGAGCTAGAGTCTTTTATTTAAATAACAGAGAAGTCCTCAGAAAAAGCTAGCGATGGTGGTGAAGCAACAACCATCGACATGAAGACTTGCAGATTTTGAATAAAGGGAGGTTTTTTCAAAGAACAGCTGTTTTTTGTGACATTTATCCACAGGGCTCTCTATGTCAAAATTTAGCTAGGATTTTAGCTGATGTTTGGAGAGAAAAGTTGGAGAGCAGCTAAAATTTAGTTTAGCTCGAGCTGCGTACTAGGCTTCAGTCGCAAATATTTTAGACACGGGAATCTTTCTTAAAGAATGCCAAAACTTCAACGTAATATCGGCGTAATGGTGGTATCAACCAGTTTTTCAGTCCGTAACCACTATCACCCAAAACAACAGCATCCGGAAATGGTCTCCATCCATTGTCAAATCTTTGACTTACAGTCGTATTCCGTAACACCCTTGAGTCGTGAACGTTGCCCGGCCAACTTGCATTTACACTGTAAAATGTGTAGTCCGCATATCATCATCACATTCAATGAGAGGTTTCCATGCCGGTCCACATATCCTTCCTTGTGTAATATAGGCGCATCAATTTTAATGATGGTGCCATCCACGCATCCATCATAAACAACTTTTCAGCAATACCACTGACGTCATCGGGCCATCTCACTATGTTTTGAAACAAAACGTCTATTATAACTCCGACAACTCTATGCATAGTTCTGCAAACTGTTGATTTTGCAACAACATGCATAGCTGCAACACCATGGTACTAGCAACCATTTCCGAGCCAATGTAAGCACGGTAGCAGTTGATTTTCAGCCGACAAAGCGCTGTGATTTTTCTCCAATGTTATTCAAAATGAAATCAACTTGAATTCGATTTAAACGAAAGCATTCTTTAAAATTAAAGTTTTGTAGTCCCGAAAAATTAATTCGATCTCTATAATTTCTTGTTATAACCGCGTCTTCACTATCGTCGAGCAAAGATTCACGTCTTAACATTTTGAAAGCTTCACTAGTTATAACAACATGAAATTGTAAGGCGAACGTTTACCTTGCAAGCTTTTGAAAAAAATATCTAAATTTGCTTTGCAAAAATAGAGTTTACAGTTTTTGTGGAACGAAACAGCATAATTATTTTCAAATCTTTGCAAATTACACCTTTCAATACTAACTTTGCACTTTGTACAAGAGAACGTACGTGGAAAAGAAATTGCGAAGAGAATATAAAAATAGCAAAGAATTTGCAAATTACACTATCAATTTCAACTTTGCACTTATGAAATTTTATATTTCTGAGGAACGCAAAGCTTTGCATATTGACGAAAAATTTGATAATTGCAAAGTAAAAAGTTGAAAAGTTGTTTTGTGGAATAGGACCCTGATATTACTTTGACATTTTGCCAAAAGTGCAAAATTAAAAAAAATTTCGTATCTACCTACCTACAGATAGCGAACATTAATACCTACCTAGTGAGTTAGAGAAAAAAACGTGTTCTTTTCTCTAATCGATTCCCGCACAAATAAAAGAAAAACGCGTTGAACGCGACCAGTTTTCCCGTTTGATGTTTTACAGTTGTCAATCTGTCAGTTTGTGAATATTTAATTCTGTGAGAACATTTTCATTCTTCACACTTCTATCCATACAGTACAAAGTTCCAAATACACAGTATTCTGTATTAATAAATTTAAATGTTTTAAAGCGAAGATGACATTATACATAAACACTTCTAGCTCCGAAAGGATGCTGTTGACAGCGGACGCTTCAAAGTTGGTTTTTGAAAATGGTACAAATTCTCGTATATATTTACAACATACAAAATATTGGGCTTTTTTTTTAATCAGTTACCTTTGTGTACATTGATTATTAGAAAAATAATTGAACTGTGCACCATGAATTGCGTTTTGTTCTTTTCTCAGAGGTTACGATTTTCTTAAAATTTCTTTTTTTCTAGGCTTGGTAACGTAGTTCAATTAAAGGGCCGAATAAACGTATTTGTGCTAAAGTTCTACGTGACAGAATTTGTTATTGTTTTTGCAGTTGTATACACATCATTCAAACGTGTTAAGTTATTTAATATTCCATTTCATAGTACATTAATCTGTTCAGGAGCTACTTAAATGCAAAGCTACGAAGATAATTGAACTCAAGGACATTTTCAAACTTCGTTACACACAAGACAATGTTTCCAACATAGATCCCTCTCCTATACGTATTTGGTTGCCAAAATCGGGCATATTGATCAACTAACTGTATATACAGGGCCAGGGGTTAAATTACTGCATCCGTGATCGAGTAATACGTGACTGAATTTATTATTGTTTTACATTTTAAATTCGCAAAATTCAGTGACGAATTGCTCGCTCATGGATGTGGTAGGTCGACCCCTGGTTTCTTTAACAATCGAATGAGTAAGTCAACTGTGTACGGGATCATTCAACAATTGAGTGAGTTGGTCCACTTCATGCACAAGGTCATTCAACTATTATGTGATTTGATCAATTTGGATCCTACGTAGGCGATTAGTGAGGTCTTATTTGGCGCTATTATAACCTCCCGATTGCATCTCATCAGTTTGTCTTCGTTATTTTGGAATACTCTCTCTCGCGCTTGCGATTTGGTATCATTCGCGCTGGTTTAATTTCGTTCTCGAACTCAAGCTGTTGTAGCATTTTTCGAACATCAGCGATCTTGGCCTTTGCCGGAACGGGTGATAGTGCCGGAGGAGAACTTATCGCTTCCGATTGAACTAATGCTCAGAATAGTTATCTCTTCTACATATGACTGAGGTCGGGATCCGTTACAGGTGGCTTAAGACAAATTCTTTTCGAGACATTACGTTCCTAGCTCTTAGGAGTGGAATTTTTCTGGCGACTCTTCCTGGGAGATCAAAGATCTGCACTGATTCCACCCCCAATTTGTGGTGCGGCGGTCTGAGAGCTTAAGCCTCAATTTATTATTTGATATGTACCACTATCTGAAATGAATATGTTTAAGCCAAAAGTACAATTTATTTAAGTATATTCGTTTTCTGTACGATTTACCTACAGATCTATCCAAACTGATTATATTATGAACGAGAAAGTTTCGTGCGAACTCGGGCACTAAATTGGCTAATTTCAGAGTCAAGTGCCATTCTATAAAAGTTTTAAAGTAGCACCAAGGCACTAAACGTTCAAGACATGCTAGATTTCAGTGCCTCTCGTAACAACGGGAAAGTTTCTTTGAAATTACCAGAGTACACAAATCGAACTCGACCAAAGAGCTATAGTTTTAGTAAACCGAATACTTTTTACTATGCAGGTCAACACTTTGGAATGGATTATTTTTAATATTAAATTTAAAATTTGCGGACCTCACATTTTTGTAAATTAAAACATTTTTATAGCAAGTAGTAGATTTTTCCATTTTAAGACATACAATCAAATCTAATATAGGTCAACCAGAATTGTGTCAAAAATATGTATATTGATGATGATTAGCAAGTTAATAATGTATTAAACGGGACAAAGGAATCGAGTTAGAGTAGACATTTTATAACGAGAAATAACAGCACTTGTTACATCAAAACTAACTCATGATACTGAAATAATAAGAATAATAAATATTATTTCACAATTTTTTTATTTTTCAGATCCAGAAAATAACGCTGAAAGCAAAAAGAAAACGCAAATTAATAACCTAATTGAGTCGAAAAGTATTACCTTGAATGACTGCCAGCTTTTTGCACGCTCGGAATTCGGACTCGTAAGCGATGACTTGAGAAAAATAATATGGCCGATTCTTGTTCAGATTGATGCTTCTAATGTAGAAATACCTCCAGGCATAGATGAATTAAAACAACATGCAGAGTACAATCAAGTTGTGTTGGATGTAAATCGATCGCTTAAACGCTTTCCACCGGGAATACCATTTGAACAAAGAATTGCCCTTCAAGATCAGTTAACAATTCTCATTATGCGAGTAATTAACAAATACCCAAATCTGAAGTATTACCAGGGATACCATGACGTAGCAATCACATTTTTATTAGTTGTTGGAGAAAAAGTTTCGTTTGCTGTAATGGAAAAACTTTCTACAAGTCACTTTGAAGAGTGCATGCATGAGACTATGGACCCCACGCAAAAACGTTTAATGTTTATGTATCCAATTATAAACTACGAAAATTCAGCTTTATACACATTTCTAAAAAGATCATCTGTTGGAACGTTATTTGCTCTACCTTGGGTTTTAACATGGTTTGGACACAGCTTGAAGTCATATAAGTGCGTCGTTCGATTATATGACTACTTCTTAGCATCACCAATGTATTTTTCGGTATATCTAACTGCGGCTATAGTTTTGTATCGTGCCCACGAGATTTTAAAAGAGGATTGCGACATGGCTTCAATACATTGTCTTCTTTCTCAGGTAATTGTTAATAAATAAATTAGAAGAAAATCATATAAATAAATAATCAAAAGTACGCAAAGGGATAGACAAAAAGAAAGAGCATTTAAAAAGAAACACAGCAACACAAAATTGGCATTATGTCCGTCTATGAGCATATTGTGTTACTTGCAATTTTTTTCTACTCTAATAATATTTGAGAAAAAAAACTTTTCTTTCTTTTAATATTATTTTTTATTGATGCATCGGATCCCTTAACCCTGGTAGGAGAAATCTTCAGCTATACGAATGAATAACAACAACTAAACTGTCACTGATCAGTGGTGCGATTTTTGTTTCCACAAGATATCTATGTTATTTCTTTCTACCTCATTAACTTTCCTGTTCTTCTATGAGGGTGTGCTCTGGATTTCTTCTCTCTTCTTGGTTTTGAGAACGGTTTCGATAAACGCTGATACCCGTTTCCAGCTGCGTTCCAGCTTGCGATCATCTTCCCAATGATATTTTCAGGGGAGATATAACCTATCTCCGATTCCAAATCATGTCTTTCCACGTCTACCAATGAGTCACCGTACTGGCATGTCGGATGGTCTACTTTCCACATCCTGTGTAGGTATTTATTAAAATATCCATGTGCGGTTAGAAACTGCGTTGTATAATAATTTGTTTCTCCAAGTTTCGCGTTGTTCATTCAGCGACGTGTCTGATCAGCCTGGCGGTCCATCTACCTCTTGTTTCAGAGTTCCACCTTAGTTGTCATAAATGTTTGGTGGCTTATTTGCCGGTGCTGCTCCTACTTCCGCTCTCTTCTCATATATTAGCCTTCTCTCTGCGGCTAAGAGGTCAATAGGTGCCACTCCTGCAATGACAAAAGCGGCTGGTTCTGATAACAGTGCGGTAAGAACTTGGGATGCGGAGGGCTCCTCGTCTCTGTACCGCTGCCATCTGTTTCCCGTACTCCTCCTGTTTAAGTGCATCTGCCCATATTTCGCATCCATATAAAAGTATCACGTGTGTAATTGTCATGAGAAGCCTTCTTTTGCCATGAATCTGATGTGGTCACTTTAGCAGCTCGTTCGGAAGTGGATTTAATTTGGCTCCATAAAGTAAGTTTTGAGTCGATAGTTATCCCAAGATACTTTACTGCGTTTTTGCTGGTGATTACGTCTGGGCCAATATGAAATTCGATTTGCGTCGGGATACGTTTTCTGGTCAGTAAGACAATCTCGGTCTTTTCAGATGCAAGACTAAGTCCATCTGTTTCTAACCAGAAATAAACACGTCTCTTTGGTTTAACTTTCTTCGTGCTTCCTCAGTGTCCCTTGCAGTTATCACATAGGTATCGTTAGGCATTTCGATACGGAGAATCTCGTCATAAAATATGTTCTAGAGGTCGAGTCCAAGAATTGACCCCAGCGCTGATCCTTAGATCTAAAGTACGATCGCCATTGAAGTTAACAATAAAATAAACAAAGTAAGAAATTGTATGACACAGGAAGAGAATAAAGTTAGTGTGGTGAATATAATCATCAGGGAAAGTTACGGTATAGATAGAAGTTCAAGTTTACATAAGGCAATTAACTTAGTGTATTTTTGTAGGCTGTAAATTCAAAAATTCTATGTTTTTCTACAAACAATATTTAATTTAAATATTGGCGGCAACCCCTCTCTTTCTCTTTCTCTCTGAGTTATATCTTTCTTTCTATCGCAGAACCAAATGCTCCAAAATTTCACACTCCATTCTCGCTCGTTATCGAGTTGCCGCCTTTTCACTTCAAAAATAATTCTCGCATGGGCATGGAGGGTTTGTTTCCACACTATAGGTGTATTATTCACGAAAATAAAAGAAGACGGATAACGTTTTATTTTCTATATTTTATTTTCAACCAGGATTAACTTTATTTTTTTCTTTTACATAATAGTTGCCGGATGATCTGCCTTTTGAACAACTGCTTAAAGATGCAACGATTTTGTATAATAAGCACCCATTAAATAAAATAGAAAAGGATGTCGACGATATGATACGAATTGAGTAAGAATATTATAAGGGAATGCAAAGAGAAAAAAGTTAATTAATTACAATTTTTGTTTTCAGATTGGAACAAAGAAAACTTGAAGATGAGAGAGATTCTGCTGCTAGAAAGAAGTTTCTCGGTGACCGTAAACACAATAAAGCTGTAGGCAACAATATAACGCCAGCTTTTGCACTAAAAAAATCATTCATTGTTACAACAACGCTATCCATAATTATTGGAATCTGTGCATATTACTACAAAAATCATTATTGGGCCTCTAGTGTCAGTTGATTAATATCGAAACTGGGTACAACTTACATACCCTTGAAGCCTGGATTTAAAATAGAGTTTAATATATGTTAGTCGTGGATAAATATATTTAGTAAATAAGTTAATACCAAAATACATAAATAAGTCTTTATTTAATTTATAGCTGAATATTGTTAAACAAAATATTACCAAATACATACTACATCATTATACTAATATAAATAAATGTCCTGGGTACTTAGTACAGCTTATAATTTTCTTAAAACTCTCTAATGATGATTTCACACTACCTTACCTACTTACTTAAGGTGCCGCTACAGTCCGAGGTGGACCTGGGTGTGAACCAACAAGCATCTCCAGCGAGCGCGATTTTCAGCTAGCTGACTCCAGTTTCGCACGCAAACTGACTGTTGAGAATTAAAGCCTGGTACGCTGTTCGAGTGAAATGAAATTTTTCATACAAATTTTTCACTGCGAAATGTCAAAATGAACTTTTCAAGTGAAAATTTCACCAGGCAGTACGCTGTTGAAGTGAAAAATAATTGTTCAAAAAGTGATATGTAGAGGGCGTTGCTTGCTATTTCCTTTGGTTTTTATTATCCGTCGCATTAAATTTTTGACATTTCGGCGTGAAAATTTCACTTTCAATTTCACAGCAATTTCTTGGAGAGGAGTGAAAATTTCACTTCACTTGAACAGCGTACCAGCCTTCACCGTCTATACTGTATTACGAGCGTAAAACTAGTTAGCTATTGTTGTGATCACCAAAAGCTGTCAATTGTCATCAACCGACATCCTTCTCGCTACCCAAATAGGTTGCGTTAGGGAAAACCGGCCTGGAATTTCCAGGAACAACGCTGTTCGAGTGAAGTGAAATTGTCACTCCTCTCCAAAAGGTGCTGTGAAAATGAAAGTGAAATTTTCACGCTGAAATGTCAAAAATTTAATGCGATGGACTATAAAAGCCAAGTGGAATTGCTTAAGTAACTCCCCCTACAGATGACTTTTTTAACAATTATTTTTCACTCGAACAGCGTACTGCCTAGCGATATCTTCACGTGGAAAGTTCATTTTGACAATTCGCAGTGAAAGTTTTGTATAAAAATTGGATTTCACGGGAAGTGTGTTTAAATTTACTAAATCCGAAGATGGTGTTCAACGCCCCACCGGTTTTGTTTTATTTACATTCGACCGATTCAGACCTCCCAGCTCAGTTCATGTAGGATGGTACAACTTCAAAGTGGAAGAATACTTCCCCAGTCCAATCCGTGGTCGTAACTGTCAACATCTTGGCCACACTACCAAGAGATCTAAGGGAAATCCCTCATGTGACACGTACAACCTTCCACCACACCCCAGCAGCGAGCGTACGCTTTGCGCTAACTGTAAAGAAAACCATCCATCTTCTTCCAAAAAGTGTAATATTAAAGGAAGAAAATCCTATCTCAGCATTTTTCACCCAGTATTCATCAGTCGTCAAAAATGGAACCCAGCCAACAACCCAACCACTTCAAATAACCCTGCCTTCATACAAAATACTAAAGATTCCATTAACCCACCCCCACGCTCTGCAAATCTGTTTACCACAGCTCAAGTAGAGCAAAACAAATATCATCTTCTTCGCACAGCAATAATTCATAGCAAACAATCAACAAAACAAACCCTACATCTGCATCCGCAATCAATTACTGCCTCGTCCCCGAACATACAAACTTCAGCAGGCAAATCGATCAAGCTAAAACTTCCCAATCACAAGGACATCATATTTATTTACAAAAATAAACAACGGTACGAAACCGAAATCACCACCCAACCCCTCCAAACAACCATTAGCCTCCCCAATCTCGAAACTCGAACACTACCCAATACCTAATAAAGCCTAGTTCCTGCTCGCACTAAATTTTATTCAAAAATGTCTACAAAAATAAAATATATTGTTTTGGAGATACCTACTCAAGTATTGCGATCGAAAATTCAAATTTCAATTACACGTACAAATTAAGTTTACTGCTATTTATCGTGAAAATATGTTTATTATCCCATATAAATTATGTGTTATAATTTAGCGACCATTTATCTTTGGTGTGGCTGTGGAGAAACAAAGAGGAGACTAGGGACGCTAAAATTTAGGATACCAGGCTAAAAGGTCTTAATTGGGTGGTTGTCTGAACTGTCTAATTGTTCTCCTTTTAAAATGTGAGAGAAGTAAACTCCAGGTTTGGCAAACTAGTTTTTATTGGTGTGTGGGGCCGGGGTTGTTCTGACCTGAACGGATCTCCCCTTGTCTTGCTTGGCCAAGAAACGTTCCGCTTCCCTGGCTTTACTTCGTAGCTGTTGAAGCGACCTGATATCAGCAGCTTACAGAACCTCGCCCAAATTATCCTTTGAATTTGTCCGCACGATGTTAATTAGCTTTTTGGGTCATTTACAGATTTACATATGGCTCAGAAAACCCTTGAACACATTTATTATGCTTCTTTCACCTTTCTCATCGCAACGCGGTACCGAATGTGCATCATCCATTCATCCGGAGTTATGATACCGATGAAACAATTCATTGTCATCTGAACAAAAATTATTTAAATCAAAAATAAAGCTCAAATTATATACAGCTAGCCTCGCGAAACTACTGTAGGGGGCTTTTTGTTGTGCATGCCATTTGTTGTCGAAGGCATCGGTCTACACAACAACCACGTTTGGCGCCATTTTGTTACGTGCGTCCTTTATGGGATCGAGTTTAAAAATAAAAGGCTATAATGATTTCCACGCTTGTCGCCCTTCGGGAAACGCGAGAGGTGGATCATCATCGTTTATTAAAGAACAATACGTAATTTTGTCCCTGTCTGTAAATACGTGTGAGCTATAAAAATAATCCACTAAAAACCGGTCACCAATCAATATTATTCGCGCCTGCCGAATGTCATAAAAAAACATAATTTTGTATTCACCATATGGTGACACATTCTCTATGAGATAGATCTGTTCGTAAGTAACTCCGGAATGACGCCATTATAATGATCCGACTGGAAGGATGAAATGATGAAATGCACAGAAAGTGTTAGAAACGCGTTAATGATTATATTCACTGCAAGGAAAACCAGTTTTTCAGGATATTTCAAAATTTTATGAATTTTGGTGGTGAATTCATCAATTTCGCGCCATCTTTCGGGTGAATTCACTACTCCCTTATGCAGCATAGAAATGAGTATGATGCGTGACATCAATAATTTTCTGGAAAACAGTTTGTAGCAGACGCCTTTCCACTGGAATGTTGATATCTATGTTTACAATTATCTTTGGCGTAAAGCGGCAATGACAAATATCGTTTTTTTTCTCTTAGCTGATGGTTTATTTTATTTAGTTTTTGGGAAACACTGGACGAGGGTTTTATGAGATATTTGTAGATGTTATATTAATTCTTATTTTTTAAAACTAAATTTTCTTAAAATGAGATAAGAATCAAATTGTTCACTTGCAAAATCCAATTAGCGTTTTAAAGACATATATAATCATATTGTTAGTTAGCAATGGAGCAGCAAAAGTTAAGTTCTAAACTATTCGTTTGTACGCCCGTGGATTTCAGAGATGAATTTGAAGAGGTAAACTGCATCCCTCATCAGTGTTTATTTATATTAAAAGTTTGTAATTTTTCTGTTGCTAGGTTGTGAGTAAAAATAATTCGATTCCAACAAATTCATTGAGAAATATGTTAATTTAATGTAGATATTTTGGTCTACATTGTTGTTTTACTGTCATTAGAAAGTTCAATATGTATCTACTTATTTACTCGTGTAATGTGGAATCCGTTCTACGCGAATTTTGATTTGTTTCTAAATTTCTATATTGGAAATTGTATTACTTACTTACTAAGGCGGCGCTACAGTCCGGGGTAAACCTGGGCCTAAACCAATACGCCTCTCCGGTTAGCGCAATCTTTGGCTAACTGCCTCCAGTTGCGCACTCCAAGTTGGTTGAGGTCCCCTTCCACTTGCGCGCGCCACTTTTGGCGAGGTCTTCCTCTACTCCGTTGTCCCTCCGGGTTAGAATTGAAGACTCTTCGGGCCGGAGCGTTGGTGTCCATTCGCTCTACATGCCCTAGCCATCTTAGACGACTGATGCGTATTTTTCTGACTAGTTCGGTGTCTTTGTACAGCTCGTAGAGCTCGCTGTTAAATCTTTTACTCCAAGCCCGTCAACGCAAACGGGACCAAAAATCACTCGAAGAATTTTGCGTTCAAACGGCCCAGAAGATCATCCTCTGCCTTTGTTAGGGTCCATGCTTCTGCGCCTTAGAGCAGGACTAGGATGATAAGGGTCTTATATAGAGTCTCCTTAGTGTTTCTCGACAAGGCCTTATTAATCAATTGCCTTCTTAGGCCGAAGTAACAGCGATTGGCAAGTGTTTCGTTTGATTTCTGCTGTGGTGTCGTTATCAGAATTGATAGCGGAGCTCATATCAATGCAAGGTACACACTAAACTACTAATTAATAATTTGCGTGCATGCCTGCCGCCTGCATTTGCATAGCCCAGAGGGAGAAGAGGTGTCAATTTACTTTCCGCTATGAAAATATCCCCACTCTTCCATGGTGACATACCGTATTTTTAGTGACCCTTTACGTTTGATTACCCTTCACGTCTATCCTTTTACTGTAACCACTTGAAACGCAAAACCCCGAATTTAATTATTCATAATTAACATTTGTCTTTCATTTTTTTTGTCATTTTTTTTGTAATACATACTCTGTAATGTTTAAATGAATTCATGTACAATCACCAAAAATTAAAAAAAAAAATAAAGGTCTAAGAAGTCATTACTATTAAACCATCGAAAGCAAAATTTGTACTACCCTATCTTATCGTCAGCGCTGTCGAGAAAGTTTAAGGCTTATTTCAATGGGGAATTTTTTCCTCTTTTACGCGAAGTATAGCGACAAAGCTCGCTAAAAAAAAAAAAACTTAAGTACCGAATGAAACTTCAATAGACCAATCTCTTGAACTAATTCAATGCAACTAAGGAGATTGATTTAGGTACTTAAGTCCGATCAATCTTATTAAAACTATTTTACAACTACACAGAAAGATACGTATATGAACAATGTATTTAACAGTGTATAACCGTATCATTATCAAGCTGCTTTCCAGGGTCGTCCTGTCAATACGCACTGCTGGAGTTATAATTGACCTCTTCAGTGCGCCCTTAATAAGTTTATTCATATGACACGTCATTATCTTCCAAACTTAAAATGATATGAGATCATATGACGGTTTTGGTCACTAAACAGTCTGAGAAGGAACAGTCAGATAGCACCAGGCGGGGGTTGAGTTTACGTTAATTATACGATCTACCTCACGCACTAGGGGTTATCACAAGCCGATCGGACTCGTATGAGTGTCAACACAAGAAAAAAAAGTGATTTGGTACCAAAAATTGGTCTTTCTCATTACCGAGAGGAAAAGGATATGTCACAAAATTATTGCACTGAACTTCGGGTCCAGGACATTGAGTCTCTACGAAGCACTTTTGTGTGGAGATGAAATTAGTTGACTTCTCCCTTTTGATCACTTTCCTTTGTATCAGGTACACAGAACGAATTCGCACATAACATCATCGTCGCATTCTTCAATCGAATTGTTCATCGTTCCCATTTTGAATAATTTGAACACTACTGTAAACAAACTCTGACAACAGAAAACAAATGGAATTTTGTTTTTTCCGTTGTAGAATTGGGTTGAAGGATTGGGTGAAATTGAAAACCCATAGACTGTGAACTGTCCCTGAACGGGAGGAAAGAATTGGAACAGTATGCAAAAGTGTGGAAGGATGTTTATGAAAATAAAACATTTTTATTGTTAATATTCGAGTTGTCGGCGCAGTGGCTTAGTGGTAGTGTGTTGGGCTATTAAGCGAGCGGTACCCGGTTCGAATCCCGAAAGAACCAATTTACATATTAAGGTTTTTTTCCACTGCACCACCTCTTTCGAACGTCTGACAAACATCCGAGAGTAAAACTGTCATGAATTGATTGATTGATTGCAAAACAGCAATCGTTCAATCGTAATTGTTTAGTCGTCGGACGTCGTCCAGACGATTCAACCATTTAAGTTACACGAAGCAATACAATCGTCGAAGCGACGTCGTCAGACGATCGTCGTATTACGCGATGAGAGCCCAGAGTACCAACAATTTGATTCTGAAATACAAAGTTCAAGCCATCTACATCTTTATTCTTTTCTTAGTCGCTAAAATTGGTCGCTCACTCAACCATTCGTTAGTTTTCTGGTTGGTAATATTTTGTTGATGATCTCATCTTTTCCGTTTCATGTAATTATATATAAAGAATGCATTTCTAATAAATTTGTGTTCACATGACTTTATATTTATTCATCTTATTTATTTAGCATATTATACATTTTCTATAATTTTTACAAACAGCGATTTGAACGAGCGTATCAAACTTTGCAAAATAAAATTAATGGACTAAATGACAAGGAAATGCACGACCAGTTATCACAACAGGCTTGCAAGGAGAAACAACATGAGGATATATCTATAGGATTTCTTTACATAATGTTAACAGATCCTCAACTAGCACCTAAGATGTACCGTGACTTAACATTAATAACCAGAGATGGCCTAAATGTTGTGCTCACACACTTAACAATGCTAGTGGCGGATAAGTATACTAAGTTATCTGAAATCGGCAGAAGACAGTTGATCTGGCTATTACATGAATTAGTTAAGAATCAGGTTCTTAATGTTGAAAATATCATATGGAATTGCCTTCGACAGGCCGGTGGAGGAGATATATCGCCGAAAAACATATCCTTGGTTGAGGGGCTTTTAGATATTTTTATCGAATTTCGTCAGTGGTTGGAGAATCATCCGTTTTTAGTAGGAACCGTCGTGTACAGCTATGTAAGACTAATCGAAGACCATACAAGTCCAATGCTCGTCAATCTACGTAATAAAGAGATTACATTTGTAATCGCTTTAATAAGAGATCGATTTCAGGATATTATACCGCTTGGACGAGATTTTGTAAGGTTAGTATATTTTTTTAGATAGATCAAATCCTTTTTAACCCCATTTCATTTTATGTATATTTGTAAACACAAAATAGGTTGATGCAAAATGTAGCAAGAATACCAGAGTTTGAGCAGCTGTGGCGTGACATCCTTTACAATCCCAAGTCACTTTCTCTCTCATTTAACGGAATCTGGCAATTGCTGCAAATCCGGACCAGTAGAAGGTTTTTACAATGCAGACTTACGCCTGAAGTTGAGCGAAAACTTCATTTTTTAGCATCATCTGTAAAGTTTGGTAATCAAAAGCGATATCAAGATTGGTTTCAAGATAAGTATTTTGCGACACCTGAGTCGCACAGCCTACGATCGGACCTTATTCGATTTATTATAAATGTCATACATCCGACTAATGATATGCTTTGCTCCGATATTATACCTCGTTGGGCTATTATTGGATGGCTTATATCTTCGTGTACTAACCCAATAGCATTGGCCAATGCAAAGTTATCACTTTTTTACGACTGGTTGTTTTTTGATCCTAATAAGGACAATATTATGAACATCGAACCTGGAATATTAGTTATGTACCATTCTATCAGAAATCATCCATTTGTTAGCTGTACTCTACTGGACTTTTTATGTCGAATAATGAAGAACTTTTTCCCCAAAAGTGAGGAACAAATAAGAATGGGTGTCTATAACTCTCTAAGGAAAATACTTGAGAAACAGGTAAGTTTATTTTAACAGTGAGAATATTTAAGGTGAAGGGTTATTTACTTCAATATTAGTTAGTTATATTTGATGCAACATCTCAAGAAGGCAAGTTTCTTATTACATACATACAAGGTACTGTTGGTTAGCAAAACCAAGAACCGTTGGTGACCTATATTATGTAACAATATGATCAGCCAACTGCGCATTTGCAAAACATGGTCGCTGTTGATCCACAACCACATTCACCTCGCCTACTTCTCTTCGGAGAAAACTGGTCGACGCAGTTTTTGCAATGTATGTGCTTGTGCGATGTGCGCCACCCACCACCCCAAAGCAGAACAACGATCAAGAACAATGGTTGCTGACAATTTTTGATTTGAGGAAATAAATTTAGATTTTGGGTTGTAGCTCAGCTTCTAGATGACACAGAAAGCTGATTGAAAAATAAAATAATTATTTTTATTAAAATAATTATGGGAGTGTTGGCTTTCTTAAGTATTTTGTTTTGCTTGCATTGATTAAGAATTGATAGATTTTATTGGCGAGCTAAAGGCAGTAAAGTCAGAAAAAAAACACATTTTGGTTAAAAAAAAGCTCCCAAAAACTAAGCATGGTAATAAAAAGAATAGCCTATGTCCTTCTCAGAATCTTAGCTAACATTTCAAAAAAAGTTTCATCGAAATCTGTGCAGTAGTTTTCACGCCAACCGCGAACTTACACAGCTACAGTTTTATTATACGTATAGATAAACACTCAAGGCATCGTTACTATAGAAATGATGCACATACATACATTATATTTGACAAATCATGTGTACGAAAAACATCTCTTTTCACAGGTAATTCCAAATTTGCAACCACTTTTTGAATCATCAAAATTGGATAGAGAATTGAGAAATTTAATTCGGGAGAACTTTCGTGAATTCGTTATTCAAACAACTGCTATAACACCGGGCACTCCCAATGTTACGGTTTTTGCTGCGATACCTTCAAACATGCTTGGAACTGCAAAAAAAGAAGAACCGACATCAATTTTTTATATTCAGGACGAAAACAAAATGGTTATGGATTGTGTTCATTCGAGTACACCTGACACTTTAGAACAACGGAAATATGGAACCGATGTGGATGATACCGCTCAAAACCAACTCTCTCAGCATCTACATGTGAAGTCTGAAGCAGAACTCGAGCCCTCATTTAGTGAAGACGAAGAAGACCAAATTATTAACGTGAAAAATGAAGACTTAACAGATGATGATGATGATTTGCCACTTTCTAAGGTATTTATACGAAAAATTATAATTTGGTTAGCAACATGAAAGGTGAAAAATTTTTTAATTTTTTTAGCGTTGCATTTAGTAATGCAATACCGTTTATTTTTTTTTGTAAACACATCCCTTGAATTATTTGACATTATTATTTAAAAGGAAAAGAAGGAAGTTTGCTTTAATCGCTCAATCAATAATTTCCTAATGACATAATATTGACTTGACCACGTGGAGCTAACTTTGTTTTCCGCTGTAAACCAGTAATGCGTCTGTCGTTATAAAGGGTGATTTTTTAGCTGGTTTGGTTTTGGCAACACTGGTTTTGACAGCTGACGTGTGTTTAGTACCTTGTGTCACTGTCAAACAGCTTCAGTTTGGTTTGCAATTTAACCATGGATCGTCTTACAAATGAACAACGCTTGCAAATTATTGAATTTTACTATCAAAATTCGTGCTCGGTTCGAAATGTTCATCGCGCGCTGCTTCCATTTTATGGACGAAGCTCATTTTTGGCTCAATGGGCACGTAAATAAGCAGAATTGTCGATTTTGGATTGAATATCAGCCAGAAGCATTGCAAGAGCTACCAATGCATCCAGAAAAAGTCACAGTTTGGTGCGGTTTATGGGCGGTGGCATCATTGGACCGTACTTCTTCAAAGATGATGCGAATCGCAGCGTTACTGTCAATGGTGAACGCTACCGAGCGATGATAACAAACTTTTTTTTGCCCGAAATGGAAGTTCTTGACTTGCATGATATGTGGTTTCAACAAGACGGTGCCACATGCCACACAGCACGCGAAACAATGGCGCAATTGCGAGGCGAGTTTGGTGAACAGTTAATTTCACGTTTCGGGCCGTTCAATTGGCCGCCTAGATCGTGCGATTTGACACCATTAGATTATTTTTTGTGGGGGTATGTCAAGGCTAATGTGTATAGGGACAAGCCCGCTTCGATTGACGCACTGGAAGCCAACATCCATGCATTCATTCGTGAGATACCGGCCGATATGTGTGAAAGAGTATGCCAAAATTGGACTCAGCGGATGGACTACCTGAGACGCAGCCGCGGTCAACATTTGCATGAAATTATCTTTAAACATTAAATTGCAAGGTTCAAACTATCGATTCAAATAAATATTTCATTCATTTTTTCGAATTTTTTGTGTTTTTTTTTTTTTTTTTAATTCTAAACCTCTTAAAAAATCACCCGTTACTATCTAAACTAAACCGGAGGTTTTTCAATTCGTAGACAATTTTAACCCATGTCTAAACGATAAACTTGAGTCTAACATTAATCACAGCAAAACGTATGTTAAAGTTGTTTTTAATTCTGTTAAACATCAAAAACCAGTGAACGAAAAAGAATAATTACGAATTTTGCACATCGTTTCGCTTTTCTTATGTATGTATATTATAGAAAAATTAATACGGTGTTACACTTCTTTTACAATAAATTAAATCATGTTGCTCGTAGATATTTCAATAATCAAAATAAATAAAAAAATGTAGGTCGATTACAATATTTCTTGACACATATCTGCAATTTTATAAGTTTTGCTAATTTCAAAAAACATATGCGTTTATTAAGATTCTTACTATGTTTTGAAATAGCACAACCACAATCCACAAAAAAGTTACTTTTTATATAAATTGCTGTCAGAATAGTGTTCATGTAATAGATTTGTAGTAGAATGCACGTTAAACTCGTATCTAATTAAACAGAGCTGCCAATTTGTTTATGAATAGCAGTGGTGTTTTAGCTGTGGTTTAACTTTAGACTCCAGTTCAGTTAGACACGGGTTTAGAGTGCAACTATGAATATGCCCCATTGTGTTTTTGGCTCACATCAAAAATTTGTCTTTTTTCACTTTTTAAAAATGTTCTGCAACGACTGTGATATTTTGTATTCCTAATTATTAATATTAGTATGCCTAACTAATTTCCTTTTTCTTCTTAGGTCCGGTTAAAGGAAAAACCCGTAACGGAAAAAGCAGATTTACCCAGTATCATCAGTGATTCCTTTGATCAATTTCTTAACAAAAAGAATTCATCTACTTTGGAAACGTTCATCAGTCAATTTAGAACGCTAACCGTATCTGCAATCGATGAATATCAACAGGGGTATATTGCAACAAGCTTGCATACCATATTAAAGGAAACTTTACCAGAAAACATATTTACGGACAGCAAGACAGATGAAAAAAGTTTATCAAAAAGTATAAGTTACCCGATATTTACCATATTCCGAAGCTTATATGAAACAGAAGACAAAACAAAAAAACCCTTCAACACCTTACTGGCTACAATTTATGAGAGAATTCCAGAAACAGGATATTTGCTTTTGTATTTTTTGAAAGTGTATACGAAAGTTCAAGCTCGCAGAAATGTGAACCAATGTTATCAATTTAAAACAAATGTCTATAAAGCTTTATGTGACGCCTTAGATGAAAAAGTCGAAAAGTGCTTGGTTCGTGATCTTAGTGCCCTTGAAAATGAAAACACTCAAATGTTTTTGTGGCTTTTACCGGATATATACCGAGAATTCAAAGTTAATGTGGTTAACAATAACGAGATGATAAAAATTACGCTAAGGTGTGTAGATGCCAAAAATCTTCGAGACTTAATGTACTATATTGCCCAAGGGAAGCTTTCATTATTTAAGCATGATGGCTTAATAAATTGTATACGTGATAGCTTATCGTATGAAACATTTGAACAGTTGTGTTTATGGCAACTGGTTCAAGCACACGACATACCTTTGAAGTGTTTACAGGTACGTTAAAAAAAGTGCTATTATGAAATGAAAATACTTAAAACAGGTTTTTTTCTGATAGGATATACTACCAGAGCTTGAATCCTCAAATCATCCAGAGGCATTGTGCTACATGCTTCTACTATTAAAAAATGAAGAACCTACTGTTGAATTAATTAGGCTTCTTCTAAGTAGAGAAACTAAATCAAGAGGTGATCCTTTTGTTACTTCTGCGCTAAGGTAGTCACACTGGAATATATTATACATTGATTTGTTTAATAATAACCTTTTTTTTGTTCAAGATTTTGGTGTCAAAGAGGTGAAGAAAAACTATCAGAAATCATAGCTGGGCTACTTACTTCAAAATATCCCAGCTCATCACCAAACAAACGGAAACGTCCCTTAAAAGGAAATCAATCAATGAGTAGCTCACCATCAGCGGATCAGGTTTGTTTTGGCTTAAATCAAAAAAATCAAACGACCTTTTATATTTAACCCCACACCAAGAAAAAGCTCTAATGCTTTGCTTAATGGTAGCTCTGTTTTCAATTTTATGTTTCCAAAGCAAACAAATACAAAGCGAGAGTTGATCTTGATGGCAAGAGCAGTGGCGAGGTCTTTGTGCCCTAAGTATGACCATTGAGTATTTATACAGAGAGGAACCAAGAATGTTTCAGTACAACGTCACAAGATGTCGCCTGCGTGTCCATTTGCGAAAAAACACTCAAAGTGAACAAAACGCTCAAGTAGGAAAAGGGAGATATAGGAAAGGGAGGATTTTATATTTACCTAACTTTTTTAATTAATGTCTTCTGAATATTTATATTTTATAGAAGATTTCTTAACACTTGAAGGCGAAGCGTGTTCTAGTAAATTAATTGAATTACAATACTTCATAACCACTTAAGTAAGGAAGATGATTTTAAACTTTGAAAACATATCCATTTCAAGTTTCGACACACCCGAGCAGAAGAGGAATGGATTTTTTTCATACGAGCCGCGATTATTTCTTATCATTGACATAGTATTTTCTAACGGATCTTGATTTAAGTGCGAAGTAATTAAATACTATTGTTCCGAGTCCAATGAAATGGTACCCCAAAGACCTAATATTCCATTAATTGTTTGTTGTAGCCCTACAAAACAAAATGGGATCTTAATTTTTCTTTAGATGCATAGGAAGCACTATTTTTTTAAAAATTCTTTAGGTTTTTTTTTTTTAATTTCCGGTTTGTCGTATGAAATGGCATTCTTATCAGGATTTGACGAGTATTTGCTAACACTGTGCAATCTAAAAAAAATTGTTTAGAGCATAGGCGTATATATATTAAAACAGTTCCAGTAAGAACAGAGGGTGGAACTCATTTTTTAATTTAAGGCGATAAATTATATTTTATAATTTTTATTTTTGAATACATATTAAAAAGAAAAGATTCATTAACAAAATCTGTATGTCTATACGTCTTAACGCTACAAGTCCAATTTGCGTACTGAAAATGAAAGCTGAATGACCAAAGCAAACATCAAAATAGAAATACAGAACAAAATTCCACTCCGTGAAAGAAAATATATCCACCTGCACATGCATATGCATTATGCACATCCAGTTCCATATCCAACGCATATTCACCCGCCATCCCCCATCATCACTTAGAAAAATGAATTGGCTGGCGAGATGACGAGTATTTGAGTCTGGTAATTAAATATAAACGAAAAAAATGCTATCTATTCAATCGACAGACGAATAATGTGTGTGTCTGTCCCACAGCCCTTTCCTTATTTGTTCTTTTTCTTCAGTGTTGAGTTGTATTTTTGGTTTCATTATTTTTTCACTCGTCCGTAAAAAAAAGAAGCTCAAACGATTGCAACACTTCTCGCGAGGTAGTTTTGAAACTTACTTTTCAAAACGATGATTCCTCTATGTATAAATACTCAATGGTATGACTGAACATGGGGGTATGAATTTGAGGAGAATCGTGAAAAAAAAACAAAACCTCTGTAAATCCTCGATGAGCAGTTTTTAAAGAGGCACCTTTTCTTTCATTCAGCCCATTCATCTTGCGCACAGCATGCTTCGTCGATTAATATATACATAATCGTTTTGAATAATTACATTTTATACACAAAATAGAATCACTGTATTTTTGTTTGTATATTGTAGATACTAAATCACTTGGAACATTACCGAAGGAGCTGTCGTCACGGGACCGGAACAGGACTCTATGTACATGACACAATGCAGCGTGCACTTCAGCAAGCATTTAGTCACAGTAGTGAAAGCACAAAAGTACTGTCATATATGTTCCCATTTTCAATACTATATACTTTATTTTTTTTATTCATTTTAACATTGTCATCTTTAGAAACAGTACACTGATTTATTTGCGTTAGCCGCAGAAGAAGACACTACGGCTGTGGGACGAAGAGGAGGAAGTGGACGAGGGCGTAAGCCTCCCACAAACAAAAAAGATTCAAATAGTTCAGCGAATAATGTGAAGAAGTCGTCAGACCCAATTAAGACTATGTATTCAAGTGACGAAGATTCTAGTGAGGTGAGCCAAAACAAAAACATACAAATTAGAATGTGACTAAAATCAAATGAATTGGTAGGCTGCAAGTATTTAGACGACAAACTTAAAAATTTCGTATCAAACAGTTTGGTCATGTAAAAACTCATGTTCCAAACTCAAATTCCAAGACGTAAAATGACAGCCGTATCATATGCTTCTTCCATATATATAAAACTGAATGTGTATGTTCCCTCTCCCACTAGTCATTTAGTTTTTTTTTAGAGTACAAAAGTGATAAGCATAAAAGGTAGTTTACCCTAACTCTACCACATTTACATTTCTCATAACGCTTGAGTTGGCGAATAAGAGATTTTTCTTACTTATTAAAGTTATGTTAATAGGTATTCCCTTGAAATGTTAAATCACTTCTTCTCTCTCAGTCCCGTAAACATTTCACACCCTCTCTGCTATCTCTCTCAATCCCACGCCCCTGGCCCCGGCCACACAACGTCCCAAGACCCAATACACCAACAAAGTGCGATTTATGGATGAATAAAACGAAATGAAATAGAAACTTATTAAGAGAGCAGAACAAAGACGGTGTAAAAGTGTCTGAAGTGTCCACACACGACACACCTCACTCCTTACATTACATACCTGCACTGCACCCGTTGTACTGTGCTGTGTGTGTGTGATTGCGCATGACCAAGCGGTTTGAACAAAGATTTTTCAAACAGTATACTCTACTTTACTCACAAGAAAAAAAGAGATACAAATAAATGTTCTTTTACAATCAGTTATCCAGTGAGAGGTAACTTGATACAATCGAGTTCAGTCGATACAATCGATCTCTGGCAGCACCTAATTTGTTTCAATCGATTGTCCTAAACCGATTATCCTCGATCAAAACAAATTAGGTGCTTCCAGAGATCGATTGTATCGACTGAACTCGATTGTATCAAGTTACGTGCTGTCACCCCAGACTAAATAGGAGTATATCGTCGAGTAATGCAATTCTTAAAATCTTGCGATTGATATATAATAAATACTTATGTTTTTTATATCTATACCAAAATAACCATTCTGTTTTTTTGTTTTTTTTTTAGGAGGAATGGTTGAAACCAAAAAGTGCACAGTCAAAAAAAAGGAAAAAGGCGTTTAATGATTCAGACTGACAACATCATCCTATAATTATTTTTGTATGTATTGTTTATACATTTAAAATAGGCGCTAGTGTAATTAAAATGTAAATATGTAGATGTATTACTTTATTTGTATTGAAGGCATATTTCTGATTAGCGATTAGCTAACAATATTAATTTGTATAACATTGTTATCATTGTGTAACATGTGCTGACGTACTGCACTTATAAATAAAAATACAAAATGAGAAACGTCTATTTACATAGGAGTTCTGCTCTAAAAATCTACTCCACACGCTAAGGTGTCAGCATCTCCTGAAATAAATTTTTCATCACTTGGTCTACCAACTAAGGTCGAGACTTCACGCAATGGATACAATCTCAGACTATCTTGACTATCTTACCAATTCAACAAGAGCCTTTGCACGGAACAAAGCAGACGAACCGGGAGACACAACAGCTAAAATCTTTAGAAAGTTTACTAAAACGTCACATTATAGGTGAATGCAGCGACGGCTTCTTAAGCGAGTCGAAGCACTCGTACATGAAGCGAAAGTCAGGAGAAACAGCTCTACACAATATAGTAGGAAAAATAGAAAGAGCTCGAATTTGCTGATTTTACTCTAGCAGCTTTGCTAGACGTAGATGCTGCCTTATATAACTTAGAGCGAATTAGTGCCTTGTTAAATGAGAGATATACCTTGTATACCGTGTAGGAAATGTAAATGCTCTCTCAATATGTCGGTACTATCACCCTTTGTGTCTATCGAATTTGTGGTTAATTAATGGGTATAAGTGCAACAGAAAATGCGTATGATGCAGTTAAAGTGCACAGGGAAAGCATTTAAACATCCTAAGCAAGATCGTGTAAAGTGTACTAAAAATAATAAGCCAGTGTGCGAGATGATCACTCCAAAACGGATCTTGCCCTCTCACCAGAAAGCACTAGATGCCATAATCCAATCTTCCGAAACTGGAAGGAGCGGAATTGCATCTTTCAGAATTTAGAAAGCTGAAAATATCTTGGGGTTGTTCTGGAAAGGAAACTAATCTGGAAACTAAATGTTTTCATCTTTATACTTTATATAGTAATTTAATCATAAACTCCTTAGACCACTTTAATTGAATTAATCAGTAAATATCAATCGCCTACACCTATTAAAATTGACATAATTTATGCGTTTTATGAATTAATTTGCGCAAAAAAACTATATTCTGCGTCTGTGTGCAGTTGTAATAGCACATTGGAAATGAAAATAAAAAAATTAAAACCGGACACTACTACATTTTTTCTGTGTTTTGTTGGTGCCCGGTACGGTGATCAGTAGTAAAGTATAAAAGGAAGTATGACGGGAATGGGACTCCTTTTTTCAGTTGGGACTCTTTTTAACACTGAACTGCCATCTGCGTCTGAGGCAAGACCGTTAGAAATCGGTTGATTCATTTAAATGAAAGTATTGGGATAGCTGATGGAGAAAAGTATAGCCAACACAACGTCGCCCGAGGATTGTTTTGTCGTATACGCCAAAATGCACTTTTTTAAATTGGGTATGCAGTACTAGGTTTTCGAAGGTGCTCTTTCCATTTCTGCAATCAGATCTAGCCTATCATTTACAGTTACTGAGATAATTAATGTGCATTTTGTTGTATATCCACAAAATAACCCATCCTTTAGGATTGTTTTGTCGCAAACGCCAGATTTTGGGATATACGACAAAAACTCCATATATTTTAGCGATTTTTTTTGCTTAGTTTTGTTTTGTCGTATGTGAACACATTTATAGAAATCAATTTAACTGTGCCTTTAACTTAGCATTTTATAAACCGAAAAAAGATCAATGTGACCGCTGTTTGGTTTTTAAAGCAAAAACGAGTCCTACAACCACCGAAATAAGTGATTTTAACAAACACAAAACTGAAAACACGTCCATGAAGGCAGAGAGAGATGTTGATCGTCAAAACATTGATGCAAAACATGCAATAGTATGTTTTGACCTTCAAAGTGTCTTTTCTCTGCCGAAAGGTAATGCCTCCTCATTTTTTTATAAAAGAAAACTAAATGTTTTTAATATGACGGCAACGCTTTGCTTACCGCAAAAACCAAAAGTGACATATTGTGCAATTTGGAATGAGTTAAAGAGCGGTCGAACTGGTGACGATATGGCAAGCTCAGTTTCAAAAATTTTATGCCAAATCTTATCTGATTACACTGATATTGAAACCTTTACACTCTGGAGCGATTCATGCGTCCCCCAAAATAGAAACAAAGTGATGTCAACTGCCTTATTGTTTCTTCTTCAAAGTGCTACTTCATTGAAAGTAATAGAGCAAAAGTTTTCGGAGCCTGGACATTCCTTAATTCAGGAAGTAGATTGTGTCCATAGCTCCATCGACAAATATCTAAAAAATTTGGAAATATACAGCCAACTATCACTTTTAAGACATCTAAAAAACATGAATTTTAAAAATGTGAAAATTTCGCAAACGTTTGAACGATTTGCCTTTGACTGGTTGTTGTTTTTTTCTCTCTCTCTTTCAATGCAGCGCGTAGTTTTGCGCTAGGTTGAAAAATTTCCCTGAAAGGGATATTTCACAAAAAACGCTAGATGTCTAGCGCCTATGGCGATATGTCAATTTTTTTTATATGAAGATTGACATGCCGCTGTTCATCTAGCGGGCAGTGGAACGCGGCCAATGTCAATTTAACTATCAGCTTGATGCGTTGCCAATTCGCGTTTATATTCTTCGATGTTCATTTTTTTCGGCAATCCTTGATAGAGACGCTGATAGGGACGAAAGAAACAAAGCTTTTCTACAAACTTTTTAAAATAAAGTCCTTAGAGAAATTGTACAAGCACCATGGTATATTAGAAACGACGATATCCACAGGGATCTCAGATTTCCAATGATCGAAGCTGAAACTAGAAGCTTCGCGAGAAAGCATAGAAGCCGACTAATCGGACATATCAACAATACAGTCCGACAAATTTTGGATGACAGCCAATTATTGCGCCGATTACAAAGAACGAAACCGATCGACTTGGCAAGATAGAATTAACCTGCCAGAAGTTATTATTTCGTGATAGAAAAATTGCTTGATAAGTTATATCATAGTTGAAGTATCTAACATTCTATCGAAGGGTGGTGTTTTTAGTCAGAAAAAAATCTGAAACTACTATGAGCACGCGCTTGCTATTCTCATAATGTCACGTAACACAGTACGTGAATGGCTCGATGGTTGATGCTCTCACTTCGTAAACATCGATGTTTTAAATCGATGCATCGGTATATATCGATCTAACGTTTCGATGCATTAGGTACATCAAATAAAACATCGATGTATTTTTTGAATGAACATCCCTATTCTGAAACCGTTCCATTGGCACAAAAAATACTCTTCTGATGAGTCAAGATAATTTTGCTTCTCGATACTCGATTTAAAGTCAGAATCCACTCAAAAAGAACTTAACCCAAGTGTAATTTGAGTATTTTATACAAAACACGAATACCAATACAGTTGCTGATTCAACCAGAAGCAATTTTCTTGTTCGTTATTCCATTGGATTTCTGAATAGTGAATCCCCGAGTGAAACCAATGGAAAACGATATGACATTCGGATGGTTGCAATTTATTTTATTTATAGAGATAATTTTTGGCTGTTTTTTTTAGGTTTTGTTGCTGTTTACGTAATTCGCATTGAGTTATTTGTTTATTCATAATTCTTATAAAATTTCAAATTTTGGTTAGTGTCGAGTAAATATGTGGAATCTTACAAAATTCTCGCCGTTAGTATCGCGAAATGCTGTCATACGTTCTCATTTTACATATTACCCTGAAACATTAAAAAATAAAAATATGCCTGTGCAGAAGATGAACATGTTTCAAGCTATCAACAATGCTATTGATACCGCATTGGAAGCTGACAAATCAGCTTTAGTTTTTGGCGAAGATGTTGGTTTTGGAGGAGTGTTTAGATGTACAATCAACTTGCAGAAAAAATACGGAAAAGATAGAATTTTTAATACTCCACTTTGTGAGCAGGGTATTGCTGGATTTGCGATAGGAGTTGCAAACGCTGGTGCTACTGCCATAGCTGAAATTCAGTTTGCAGACTACATTTTCCCCGCTTTTGACCAAATTGTTAATGAAGCGGCTAAGTACAGATATCGAAGTGGAAATATGTTTGATTGTGGTTCGCTAACTATCAGAGCCCCTTGTGGAGCGGTAGGTCATGGTGCGCTATACCATTCACAGAGTCCGGAAGCGTACTTTGCCCACACTCCAGGCTTAAAAATCGTTGTACCACGTGGACCTTTGAAGGCAAAGGGTCTTTTATTGGCTTGCATTAAAGAACGAGATCCTTGCATTATATTTGAACCAAAAACTCTCTACAGGGCAGCTGTCGAGGATGTTCCAACAGATGCATATTTAACTCCGTTAGGAAAAGCAGATATCGTAAGAAAAGGAACTGATATAACATTAATTGGATGGGGAACCCAAGTCCATGTTTTGCTTGAGGTTTATATTGCAGAACTAATTTTAAAACAACTCCTAATTTATTTTACTCTAACAGGCAGCAGATTTAGCTAAAACAATGTTCAAGGCCAGTTGTGAAGTAATTGATTTAGTATCAATATTACCTTGGGATAGAGAGACAGTAATAAATGTAAGTAAATATTATATTCGTAGCGCTCTATAAGGCATATTTTAGTTTTAGAATTTGTTGTTAAAGTTATTCTTAATTTAGTTCTCTTTGAAAGTAGAACCGGAACAACTTTGGAATAGAATCGAAAGTAGAATCGAATTTCATAGGCCCTCTGAATCAGTCAGACTCCAAATGCAGGCCATTGTACCAGCGAGCAGTAAATTATTTTGGCATAAGTGACAGCACGTAATAGGGCTACACAATCATGTCGTTTTCCGCTTTTTGTTGCATTTGATGGTGGGTGATTTAAAAGTCAGCTGTTCTTAAATTGTTCGTTGTGTTTTGTTGATATTCATTGATCATTGCACTGATGGCCAACTATGTAATTCGATTCTGCTTTCGATTCTATTCGAAAGTTGTTCCGATTCTACTTTCAAAAAGAACAGTTCTCTTTGAAATTAGAATAGGAACATAGTTGGCCCCCTGGTCGAATGTAAATGTTTTCTTATTTTCCCAAGACTCTTAAATAATAGGTTTATTCCTTTACCTTTGTAGTAAGAATGGGGAAGACTGTCAAAATGGCAGTGATGGGGATAAAGTCTATCAGAGAAAGGGACACTGCGAAAAAGTTAGGGAACGCTTTTTAAGTCATCTATAAAAAATGAAAGATAGATAAATAAATAAAAAAGTATTTAAAGTGCTCGATAAATGTGATAAATTTGCTTATTTATTAGGTGATTCATTTAGAGATGAAAATGATTCAGAATAATCGAACCTCTTTTTGATAAATCCAATTAGATATGTGGAAGAGTTTGTACTGACTGAACTATAAGCATTCCAATAGAAGAAATAGCGACACTGACTATGACTAGCTAAGAGAGTCTTGAGGAAAACATTTAATATATATTTATTTTGCCGCCTGTTGATACCATTTTAATAGGCAAGAAAACTACACATATGCACGGGTATACGAAATAGGACTATAAATTTTAAATCGTCTGTCAGATTTATTTATTTAACTACAAAACTAATGTCACAGTTAATCACAAATGAACAGATTATAAAAAGCTTATTAATAGAACATACTGTTTACATTTCTTTCAATATGTATTTTTTTTTTAATTGAATTTAGAGAGATTGAAATCAATCACATTATTGTACTTATTAAAATCCCTCGTTAGGTTATTGATGGGGCCATTAATCCAATAGTTACACCGAGATGTCCTTTGGTATAAAAAAAAACTGGGTTCCTTGTTGTCCTCGGTCTAGTATTGATGTTTATGGAATTGAGAACATATGTCGAGATCACGTTACCAGTTAGAACGCAATTCTCTGTGAAGGGGCTATATACTGCTTTCTCTCTCGAAACCACTTTCTTATACGAATTAAAAATTCAAAAACACACTTCGAGGTTTGACGAATGAAAAAATGACAAATGGTTTCATGGCTGAAAAAAGTGTTTTTTTTTGCGGCCAATGGTTCGTGAAAATTGACAACAGATGATTTATAGAACAGAAAACAGAACTGAAACTGAAAAAGTGTTTTTTTTTTTATATTAGAGAATAATTAACGTTGCACTCAGCTCAAAGTTGGCTTAAGTCTTTTACTAGTAATTCTGCGCACCACCTTAGTTACGGTATTGGGGAAGAGCCCTTTTTATTTTATTATATTTTTAAAAACTAAAAGCTGTACATTTTTTCTTCGCCTGATTTTGACATTTTTGACAAATAACTTTCACTTAAACCCAAGTACGGTATCAAAAAAAAAATAACAACAGTTGTTTTCTTTAAAAGACTAGTTTTGATGTAAATTATATGCGTTATTGTTTTTTTGCATTTTCAGTCTGTAAAAAAGAATGGGAGAGTCCTAATAGCACATGAAGCCCCTATCACACAGGGTTTTGGAGCTGAGATTGCTGCACACATTCAGGAGACATGTTTTCTTCACCTAGAAGCTCCTATTCAAAGGGTAGCTGGGTGGGATACACCCTTCCCTCATATTTTCGAACCCTTCTACTTGCCTGATAAACACAGGTGTTTGGCGGCTATTAAGAAGGCATTAGACTACTAAAATTTGTGGTTTTTAATAAAAACCAACAACAACGAATTGCATTTATAAAAGTACCTCATAGAGTTAATTTTTAAGCGCAAACAATATACAAATATACAATTTAATAAAGTCTTACCTTTGCAACTACAACCTGAAATCGTTTCAATAATAAAAAAGCAGCTATGTAGCAAGTAAGTATTAAACTGCAGCTTTACTGGTAGACGGCCTAAGTGCAAACGGAATAAACCTAGTAAAACAAATTTTATATGTACATATTTTAAAAATTAAATAAAAATGTCCTATGTCAGAGGATTTTTTCATCTCTTCGGTGTTTTTTTTCATCTCTTCCCTTAAGAAAAATAGTCCTTCTGATTTGACATAGGGCTAGACACTCGCATGTTATGTGTTCATCTGTTAAGTCTTCTTTAAGACATAACCGGCATTGCGGGGAGTCGGTTAGATTTATTTTGTTAAGGTGGTACAGACAAATTATTTAGTGCATTTTGGTAGGGCAACCAAAATGCACAGTACACAGAGCAACAGGCGACTACAGATAGCGGCATCATAAAAACTATAACCAACGTGCAGCCAGAAGACTGCAATAAAGTACATAAATGTACGCAAAACCCAAAACGATCACTATCGCAAGCAACCGGCGCAACGAAGGAGAAGACGAAGATAAGCATCCGATAACCCAATTGACACAACGGGACCTGCGACCGAAATCCATGCGACATGCAGAAGGCAGCACTGCAGCAGCCACACTAGAGACGACAACAATATATGGATATGGCATTTGACTTGGCACTTTGCATCAGAGACAAACCATACTAAACCACCCAACTCGCAATCCTTTTGCCGCTGGCCCCCCAGTTTCAAAATTTTCAAAATTTTAGCTGTTGGGCTTCCTATCTGTGTTATGTCAATCAGAATCTATGTGACATGGAAAAACATAAAACAAATAAAAAAAATGTGTTGGTAGAGAAAGTTGTCAATAGATCTCTTTTAAGATGGGTTGAAGAAAACAAGATAATTCCGGAAAAGCAGTTTGTCTTTAGAGCGGGGCATGACACTATTCATGCCGCGTCGAAACAGGGGTTGAATTACCGCATCCGTGATCGAGCAATACGTGACTGAATTTGTTATTGTTTTGCATGTAAATTCAACAAAATTCAGTGACGTATCGGTCGCTCACGGGTGCGGTAATTCGACCCCACGTCTTCGACATACAGTGGAACAAAAGCAAGAACCAGTGCATGGGTGCTTGCCTGGTTGACTTAGAGAAGGCCTTCGATACCGTATGGTTGGAGGGGCTCTTCTATAAGCTGACCAGTCTGGGTATCCAAAAGCCATTGTTATATATGACCTATGATATGCTTATGGGAAAGAAGTTCGTTTTCAAAGCTTGCAACGTGACTTTGAGCAGGGTCTTTGAAATTAAAAACGGCGTACAACAAGGAGCGGTGAATTCTCCGATCCTATTTAATATTAACACAAGCGATCTGGTGGGTTACCTCAGACATGCTATAGCGTACGCAGACGACTTCGAACAAATTAAGAGGTATTGCGATGATTGGAAGTTTAAAATCAATTTCCAAAAATCGGAAACAATCCTGTTCGGAACTCCATTGGCTGGGGCCTCTAGGGATACCAGGAAAAAACTTGAGAAAATTGGTCATTATTGGACAGCATGGGCGACCATTGCCAGTGAGAAACGTGGTCAGGTATCGTGGCATCTGGCTTGACCAGTATCTATATTTTGACAAACATATAGATGCTTGTCTTGCTGGGGCTAAGAGGGCTTACGCTCTGACAAGGAGACTGTTTCACAGCAGTCAACTTAACGCCAGGGTGAAGATCATTTGCTACGTGGCCCTTATAAGGCCGATCATCGCTTATGGTTGTCACATGTGGTTTAATATAGCGCCGTATTATATGGAAAAGATTCGAGTGTTTGAGAGGCAATGCCTCAGGGCCTGTCTAGGGTTGTTTAGAACTCCCGAATCTGAGTACATGCACTAGTATCCCAACAAGAATATGGCGCTTGACTGAATAGGATTGAATAGGATTGACAATTTCCTGGCGATAGCCAGCGAAAATATCATGATCTCAGCGGCTTACTACCCCAATTTAATGTAGGTACCACGAGAGTACGCTACGGTCTGGCTTTGTCCCGCCTGAGGCATATCTTCATGTTGACATGAAAGGGTTAGTGTATGGCGGTAATTTACCACAGCCACCGCGGCGCGAGGGATAAGCGGCTCATCCACGAGGCCGACGGGAACGCCGCCAATGCTCAGGAGCTCCTCTGATTTAGCACCGCAATAGCAGATCGGGATATTACAGATACGGTCAAGCAATTCACCGAATTTTGGTGGCTTGAGGAAGGGTAAATACGATCGCTACGGTGCGCTACTTTTGTAGCTTCCTCCCTAGTTTTAAGTATATTTAAGTAGTTAGGCTTAGATTAGGGGGTCTTTGGGAGGGGCCGCGCTAGTCAATATGTATGAGTGCTTCCGGGTCTTGACCGAAGCTTATGGCTTCGATCTAGTCCCGGCGGCGCAGATGAACCCAATTGGCGACTGCCAGGCAACCATCGACACGATCAGGATGGTGACCAATCCTTTAGATTGCTCACCACCCTGATTATAGGTAATGTAGGTTAAGTAGATTAGGTAGTTTTAAGTAAAACACGAATACTAAAGAATTCCAGTTTTATAAAGTTTCTGGAAAAATAAAAAAAACGAACAAAATTAAATATATAGATACTTTAAGGCCAATAGTCTTAAGCATAATGTTAAGTTTAGAGCGCTCGTTTAGAGCCAGTAAGCTAGAATTATGATCAATGTTAGTTTTTAATTGGATTTAATCGTTTTTGTCTAGGCTTAAGTTTAATGAAGAATACAAATAAAAATGAATTAAAAAGTAAAAAGTTTGTTGGGCTACTAAGCGAGGGTAACCCGGTTCGAATCCCGAAAGAACCAAATTACACCTAAAGGTTTTTTCCACTGCGCCACCTCTCGCGAACGTCTGACAAACATCCGAGAGTAAAACTGTCATGAAAGAGCTTCTCAATTAGCCGTTTGGACTCGGCGTAAAATTAGTAGATCCCTTCCATTCGTCCCAAAAATTGAAAACCCACACAAAACGAATGGTTGTGAGAAGCTAGGCCTTGGGTCCCACAGACCTGTCGCGCGAAAATATTTATTTATACAACCAAAGAGAATACAGAAAAACAAATCAACTTTATGAACTTCAACAAACATTATTCCGTTTATTATAGCCTAGAATATTAATTTATATATATATACAAGTATTAAAACTACTTGGCAAATTATTATGAGAACAAAAGCAGCATACTATCACATCATCTTAAAAACAACTTCAATCATGGTTTATGCTGGGATAAAGAAACATCGTACCTTTGCCTAGAAGAATGAAACAAGATTTTATTATTTGCTTACTTTGTTCAACAAGTCCGCTTGCTGATAAATATAAATGCAACGTTCGAGGTGTGCAAATTGTATCACTCATATTTCGTACTTTGGAACGATAAGTTTATAAGAAATAATAGCAGTTTAGTAAACGGTCCAAAGTGGAACTGACTGAGCAATGCAAGTTATACAAAATTTCAGCAAACGGGCAAAATAAACGTTGTGCAACCTACCGCTGTTGTACATGCTTCCGCCGACTACTGGCTTAGGTGGTAATTTAGGCGTAGTATCGGTAGAATAAAACGCTGGTTTTGTCGATGTCAGTTGTTTACGTAAACTTTTCGACTCATTGATGGAGGTTACCACCGAAAATTCATATTTCGATTCGGAGGTAATCGGTGTTATAGGGGACGACGAATTACTAAGTGTGGGTGATGGAACTTGGTCTTCATATTTGCTAACGGCTAAACTTGAGTTTGTTGAATTAGAACCTCTCTTCTGCATGGCCGAATTTCTTCGCATCATTATAATACTGGTGTTTGGAAGGAGGAGATTGTTCTGGCATATTACTTCGTTCGACTTGTATTTCACTGTAGCGCCAGACGTATTCATATTTCTAGGAGGCAATGGTGGCGGACTCAGTTCACCATCTCGTGGAGGAAGCTTAAAAATGGAGGGGTTTTCAATTAAAAAATATATATATATACGAAAATAACTTACTGTGGGTGCGTCCGGCGCCTGTTGCTTTTGAGCAATCTCAATATAGCTGTCTACTTTATCCCTACGACGAGGTGGAAGTGGTGGAGGAGCCGCTGATTCGAATTCAAGATGATTTGTAGGAACATTTACATGAGGAGATATTGGAACGGAGACATCTTCATTTTGCAGCGAATAAATTGTTGATGATGAATCAACAAATTGTAATAGATCTTTCGGACTGTTGGAAAAAAAGAACAATAAATAATATAATCCAAGCTGTAATGTAAACAATGTACTGAGTAGCGTGCATTCATACAAAACCCATGACCGACACTTTACCAGAGCAATTCTTAAAATTGTTTCTGGTTCCTGCTTTTTATGACAGTTTTTTGTGTATCTACAGCGTTCGGTGGATCATGTGTTACCAACTTAAGATAATGTGATAATTTTGTCGACACCTAACTTTAACTTTGTTAGATACCAGAAAATGTTAAACAATTAACATGTACAAAACCCATCCAAAACGGAACTATTACTCTTCACCAGAAAGTACAAGATACCACAACTTCCGAAGCTGGAACTGCCTCTCTCTCCCAGCGCGAAGTATCTTGGGGTTGCGATTGCACTAAATGGCCGAGAGCCCAACCTAAATAAAACGAATTAATGTAAGGAATGGCCTCCTATCAGCAAGTCTTATCCCCCAAATCTGCGCGAGAATCCACCGAAACAGATTAACTAATCGCGAAGAGAATAGAGTAAACATTACCTTTTTGATTCCTTGTCAGCGATTGCGGATTAATTGGGAAGCGTCCAATGTCTGATGTCCGGGTGGGAAATAATTGCGTTAACAATAATCCTTTCATCTTTAGTTTCTTTATATTTTTGTTTCAACTGATTTTAATTTAATTCGTGGGGAAACATGACGAGTTGTTCACATAACAGAAGGTCATATGAATGAAATTAATGATTGAAATGATTAACTCGGAAAAGAGATAAGAGTGTTCAAAGTCGACTGGCTAATCCTGGCTATACTGAAAGGAGGATTAACGCTTTACTGCAGCGCATTGGTGTCGCACACGTTGACCGGTTAGCCCGCTTATAGGTTTGAATGTGGTGGTTAATGGCCGTGGGAGGCATAGCTGAATGCCAACAAATCCCACAGTTTGGGGTATAACACCAGCGAATGTATGAGAGGGTGCAAGTGAGAAGACCAATGCTGGTCAGCCAATCTTCCCTTTGGTTGATTTCGACATACCCTATGAAGTATCATATCAAGAAAGGGGTTGAGTGGAATTAAGAAAAGGTCATCAAGCAGTGTGAAACAGCAGTTTACACAGATAGCTCAAAAACAGGGGATGTTCTGGCATCTACTCTGTATACCCACAACTAAAAGTGTCCATACGACTACCGGATAGCAGTGACTTCCAATCAGAAGTTCTCACCGTTCTTAAGGCGGCAGAGCTATTTTAGATGAGATCTGTATCTGGAAGGGATATCGCCATCTACATCGTTTGTCATAGACTGTCGCACAAAAGGAGGGGAATAAGGTACAGAAGAGGGAGTAAAATATCAAACCACCTCAATGTATATTAAAGGGTAAAATTAAAAATTTAATAAAAATGAAGGTTGATCTAAGGTGTTCAAACATCACTGGTAGGCAAACATGCGAAAAGCCTTAGATCGGCAGATTCTGCAACGACCTGCAGGCTGATCAAAATATCACACACATACTGTGTGGATGCGAAGCGATATCTCGCAACTCAAGGAATATTTTGGGTACTTTTTTTTAATATCTAGAGTAGATAGACCACACAAACTACAAAGGGCTACCCGGTTTCTGTAAGGTGTTTTTCTAGGGAAGATGCTAAGGTTTTGTAGTTTGATACAATTGCTCCTTTTTACCTCACCTTACCTTACATAAAATGTACGAAACGATTCCCCCCATCCGCGGTAAGGTCGCTATTTAGAATACAACGAACAAGTTAAGAATGAGTGGTATATAAAGAAGACTGTGTGTGCATTGTTCTCAGTTAACTAAGAGAACAACAGACCAAATTGTGGTTTATGCCGCTTTTAACTCCTGAAACAAGCACTTCTTCTCTTCTCTTCACCAGTTTTTGCTGTTAAACCCAGCCAAGCGATCCAATATTGTAAGGTGCCCTTAAATGGCACACTAATGTGGTTTTAAATTGGGCAAAACAGATTATTATTTTATCTGTTACCTACTTGATAGCTACATCAATACATCTACAATGATATACATTGATTTATATAAAACATACTGCCCAAAGTATGTTCAAATTATTGAGCGACCCAAATTGAAAAAAAACATATTGGACAAAAGCGAATGCAACAACAAAATTAATTAAGATAAAAAATGTATTATTTTTTGTCCCAAACACATAGCGATGTAACATTGTTACCTGGCATTTGATGTAGAGCTGTAGCCTCGATGACTTAAGGGCGTGTTTTGGAATGGAGATCGAATTTGTCTAGAACTGTTTTCTGCTTGTGGGATTACTGTTACAACCATCGGTATTGGCGATGATAAAGCTTCACTCGTGGTTCCAAAAGCACCTCTCGTTTCCTTACAGGCGTCCGTTTTATTCTCCTTCACCACACATTGTGATTGAAAAAAATCTCCATTTAAGTTTAATAAAGGACTTCGCGTAGAACTTCCCGTATTCGAGGCATTTGTGTTTGAAATGCAATTCATATTAACAGCTTTTTTAGGCAAATTAGGGGCACATGAACTATTTAATGAAAATACATCCTCACTGAAATTGTGACATCCTTCTGTTTCCTTTTTACATATTAACTCCATATTAGAAGTGAGTTGTGTGGCTTGACTTCCACTACATTGGCTTTGACTTGTTAAATGTTGAGTCCAAGAACTACCATTCTTTTCAGGTATGTAAATATTTGCAAAAATTGAATTTGATTGAACATTTAAAGCGGACATCGAAGTTTGTTTTAATCCGGGTGGACTTTGATCTCCATCGTACTGCACACTATTTTGCAACTTCGATCCAAAGGTCAAATTTGATAAAATTGGTAGACTATTATTGCTATTGTTACTACTGCTATTACTAGTATTGCTAGTTGTTTGACGGCGAGGTTTTATCCCAGGAGACTTCAGTGTAATCGACGCCCACTTTCGAACCTTAAAGAAATATTACAGTTTAATTTTATATACATGCTTCAAATTAAAATATCTCTTACAAATTTAGGTGGCTGCTTGCAACCTCGAGGCTCAATGCGTAGGCTTTCATGATATAAATAATTCGATATGTCAGTATCTATCATGCCTCTAAAAGGATCCAAGTTTTCCAAGAAATTCTTAAAATAGCAAATATTAAATAGATAAAATGTTGAATTATGCGTTAGCGGGCACTACTCTATCTTGGGCGAAAAAAGTTAAGAATAAGGTACCTTCTATAATTACTCAAAAGCATTACGGCAAAACAAAAATGTGCGCGTTGTTAGCTCTTTTAAAAGGATTATAAATTCAGCGACAGGAACCATGCCTTTTTCGCTAATCTCGAGAAAAATTGAATGGATTTCAATCTTGTGATCTGCATATCTAATTATTATTATTATTATTATTTATTAACAGGTAATTAAAATTACAAGGTAATATTAAAAATTTACTGAGCCTAGCTGCGAAGACTATTGGCTCTATAGTTTGTTAGTGTTTATATAGAAAGGTTAGCTGTAGTTACAAAGTTTGATATAATTTCAATATTAGCAGGACTAGGGTTACTGAGTATTTCGTATATTGAGTTGTCTTTGATTATATTTTTGATGATGGGTCTCAGTTCCGTACAGTTTTTTAAAATATGCGTTATGTTCAGTGCAGTGTTGCAGGTGGTACAGGCTGGAGGGCTGTTTTTGGTCAGGAGGTAGTTATGAGTAGCTGAAGTGTGTCCGAGTCGTAATCGCACAAAGTTTGAAATTTTATGTTTGGGGATTTTTGTGGGGTATACCGGGTTCACTCTCTCAGGATTTACTTTTTTGTAGTGATGGTGGTATAGACTCCAATCATTGTGGCTTTTTGAGTAAGCTATAACAAATCTCCTTTGGTATATATGTCTAATCTGTACACCGGGGCGTTTTTGGCAGAGTTAGATGCGATATCAGCGTTTTCATTTCCTTGGATCCCGACATGCCCAGGAATCCACATTAGCTTGATTTTATTTGGTGATTTGATATGTTGGAGTCTGATTTTTGATATGAGCTCAGTGTTGTTGTTAGGGTTATTGATCGCGTTTAGTACCGATATGCTATCAAGCTGTCGCCGGAAACGTCGACCAGACGCCGTGCCTCGCTTGCGCATGTTCCCGTACAAAGTCCAGTCCGTGCATCAGCGGTTGCCTGTCGACCGCCAAACGCGTGTAACCTACGTTCAAGCCATCCTCAATCTAGAGGACGAAGTGGACGATTTTTCGACCAAAATCATAATGAGCGATGAGGCTCATTTCCACCTTAGTGGGTACGTGAACAAGCAAAACTATCGCTTCTGGGGCACCGAAAATCCACGAGTAATGCACGAGAAGCCATTACACCCGATGCATGGTGCGCTGCTTATGCCTGAATAGTCATCCAGAGGAGTCGTTCCAGACTTTTTTTTGAGACCCTAGAAGCCCTTGTTAGATAATAATATACGACTTGTCTTGCTGGTTGCTAATCGAATAATGACGCGCTCAAATCTAGGGTGAAGTGCACCAAGTGTCAAGTAGATAATTGTCGTGGGAACATCAAAATTTACTCGTCACACGTTCGGTGTAAATTTAGATGTTCGCACGGTGATTATGCAAGCTTTGCACTTTTACAGCAACCGTGTATCGCTGATGCAATCCTGTATATCAAGCAACAAATGGAACCATGTACTATCAGGGGACAACCGAGCCGATTTAGCGACGAGAGGCTTATCGCCAAAGGGAGTAGTTATGGTGGCATGGATCTACTCAGCCGTTATGGCCACACACCATTGTGCGAAGAGCTGATAATACTCTGCGTGAGGGTCTTTACGCTCGTCTGCTATTCTTCTTTCTTACTTACTTTTAGTTATTTTCCCTCCCGTCTGATTAAGTGCTTAAGCAGTAGTAAAAGATTACCAAACTATTCCAGATTTGTCGAGTTAGGATGAAATCACACCGGATCAAACAAAACGTCTGTGCAGCGCATGTGCAGGATGGCTATGGACAACAACGTGACGCGCTGTCATGTGAGTTTTTTAACATCACACTTGGAAGGATTGTGCGAAAATCACAAGTCAACACCGGGGGCACAATCTTTCAAAAGTATATGCAACTACTAGCGTATACCGACGATATTGATATTGTTAGGCCGAAAAACAAGTAAAACGAATGTGAAATGAAAACGCGACAATTTTGTTAATTCAATTTCCATAGTTTTATTTCGACCTCGACGGTTCAAATTCTCGGACAAGACTAACTCCATTTTACATAAACTCAGTGGACTGTAGTTGATTACTTAATTAAAAATTTAGTACTTTAAGGTTAGGCTACAATTACAATTATACATGTTATGTGGATTACGTTTAAGATTAAACAGACATTATTGGCAGAACACAGTGGGATCTCACTGGTGCGTTCGCTGGTATTCCAACGGATGCTGGCGATAAATAAGGCAAAAATTAAGTATATGCTGTCAACAAGAAAGGACACATAACATCGACGAATTGGACAGAACGTCACAATCGACAGCTATAACTTTGAGCGGGTAAGGGACTTTATCTAACTCGACTCTGCCATAAACTCCGATAATAACATCTCATCAGAAATCAAACGAAGAGTAACTATTGCTAATCGCTGTTATTTTTGATTGAGAAGGAAATTGAGTAGTAGAGCCCTATCCCGAATAACTAAGCAGATTCTGTTTAAGACCTATATCATCCCAGTCCTGCTTTATGGTGCTAGGGCTTGGACTCTATCTAAAGCGGACAGGGTTTCCAGGACAAGATTAAACCACGAACTACACGAGCTGTACAACGACATTGACCTAGTCAACAAATTTGGCACCAACAACAGTTTTCAACTCCCATTAAGAGGGACATCACAGTAGAGGAAGACTTAGGTGGCAAGCACAGGTAGAAACAGTCCTGAACCGACTTGAAGTGTGCAAATGGGGGCAGTTAATTAAAGACCGGGCTTATTGGAGGGTCTTGTTAATGGAGGCCCAGATTCATCCCGAACTTTAACGCCTTCTTAGATAAGAAATTAAATAAATAAAGACTACGAGTGGGCGGAGATTTATTCTATTGGGTTGTTCATTAACCGCGTTCAAAAATAATTTAAAAAATGTGTTTGAGTTTCTCAAAATTAGCATTTGAGAAAATTGACAGCACAAAGCTGTTTGTTAAACTCAATTTAGCAAGCATTTTTATAAAGGCTACCTCCTGCCCAACTTTTATGTTCGAAATGTTTTATGTAGGAGAACTGACTAATCTATGGAGACCGAAATAGTTTAATTTTATCAATTTTATTGTTACTTACTCTTATCTTTGGATCAACCATTAAACAGTATGGTTGGTTTTGGTATTGTTGTATTTCTCCGATGATTTCTGCTACTTTTCTTCTTTTTGAGAAATTGATAAGTTCTGAGTTCGGTAAAAAATCAGGATTTCCTTCTTCAAGATGTAGTATATGTGTGAGGTATCTTCCGAAAAATGGTACACATGGAGGGTTTATTGAGCGCAATTTTTCCTGATATTTAATCAAATGTCCATCATCGGTAAGTTCACGACATTCTTCAAGAAATTTTTCATATCTTGCTGGTAAACCTTGGAACGTGAGTTTAAGTCTATAAACCGAAGCGCTTCCCATCGCAGCAATAATGGATAAAATACCATTAAAGTTGTTTAACTCCAACATAACCATCATAACTTCAATTGCTCGAGCAACCATTGCAACTCTCTCCTCGTAGTTTTCGGCATCAATTATGGATTTTTCGAACCATCTCGTTACATTTGTAGTGTATTTCATTATTTTCAAAAGATTTGGACTTTTTGTTTCTTTTTCCTTCTTCGTCCATGGTGATCCAACAAGTTCAGATGGTTTGACATTTTTATATAACTCAAATTCCAGGATAGTAAGTTGCCGAGCCAGTTCCAACGGATGCAATGTTAGTAAAATTATATCTGCATCTGGAACTTGCAAATGGTGTTCTATAGGTGGGGGGCTGTGACCATAAGCAAATGTAATTTGCTTTTGACTTTTCTCTTGTTCATTTTTCTAAAAGTAAAAAAGAATAATATAAACATATGTACTAATAAAGTGTAAAATGAATTAATTAAGTGGATAGTCAGAGGAATAAAGTTATGCCTTTGGCACTACGTAAAATATAAATAAAATTGGCGGGCTCAACATGTTCCCAAGGACATAAACTTAACCACTTTGTTTATTGAAAGACAATATTCTGTATTGTGAAATCAACTAACAACTTAAAACTATAGTGAACTGTACTTTGTTTAGATGCCCACACTGCTCAAGGGTTAGTCTTCAAGTGAAGTGATAATAATATGACGAACGCACGTCGCACAGGGCACCGTATATATAGGTGACTGTGGTGTTTGTCACATTGCACGGATGCCGGTCGCAGGTACCGTTGCCGAGTCGATCTGCACCAATGCCTGGTCGATTCCCAGACATTCCGCCCCCAATTGAGAACTAGTCTTCAATGCACAATTTTTGCACCGGATGCACTAATGTTCTATGCTCCATCTTGACGGTATATTGACAGATAATGCATCTGCATTTACTTTCTCGGTACTTATTTTAACCCGTACATCATACTCAAATGATTCTAAATAAATCGCGTAATGTTGCATCCGCATTGCTGAAAGTGTGAGGAGGCCTTTATGAGCGGAAAATATTTGTGCAATTGCCTTATTATCGGTTACTTGAGTGAATTTTCTCCCAAACAGGTACTGATAAAACTTTCGCACCTCGAATAGGCTTCTCTATCAACCTGACTGTACCGCTGTTGAGTCTTCGCAGCACGAATAAAATGTTTTTCCAACAGTTCAACAATTACTTTGTATTCCATACTGTCTGAGGCCAACGGTAATGCCTTGTCGCAAAGCGTATCATAGTCATAGGCCGCGGCTCCCACGTAATGTAAGAAGAGGGGCACTCTTAGAAGAAACTCCTTTCATTTAAATCAAACAAACATAACTACTCCCCCGTATGAACCAGATATGGACGTAAACTCATCGACGACTCGAGACCCAGAGAAAGGCAATGACGACAAAATGCCGCGGATGACGATGTCGAAACATTAGACGAAAAATTTGACGAAAATAATCATTATATCACAAGAAGTGGTAGGGAAGTCCGTATACCAAGTAGATATTTAAAGACATAATCATGCATTTGGTAATCAATCCCGCTTTTTAGAATCCCGCCTCTTATAATCCCGTTTCTTATTATCCCGCTTTTACAAACAAAAAAATCGCGGCGATTTTAAAAAAAAAAAAAAGCAACTACTTTTGATTGTAAAAGCGGGATAATAAAAAAATTAAAATAAATTAAGTAATGAGTGTTTTTTTAAAATGCAGTTTTAGTCAAGCGTCTCTAAAATAGATACTTGCGGTACAGCTGAGTACACAGTTTACTTGTTGAAACCTTCTATTTAAATAATTCAACATTGAAATTAGAAATATGTAAATAGAAACCCAAAACGTGCGCATATGCGAGCAATAAAATATTAAAATCACTATTTCGGTTTAACAAGGCAGTAAAATTTTAAAATCAATTACGATTTCTGGAGTGAACAAATTTAAACAGCACGATTGACGCGCCCTGCATACAACTCTACTTATTATACATTCATATATACCAGTATTATGATGCCTTATGCGAAGGCGTTATTTTTGTAATTTAAATAAAGTGTAGGGTAACTTACAAATATAAAATAGATTTACCTTTCTTTGAACGATTTTCATCACTGAATCGACCCACTTTTTCATAGATTTTCCATTAACGTTCTCCAAAAAATGCAGCAAGGTTTCTAGCAGCACAGGATCTTTCTCAAAATCATAAAAATGATGATCCACCCAATGACGGAGAACATTTAGCACTCTAAATTGTACCGGCTGGACATACTCCTTGCGATATCGTTTCCAATCTTCCCGCTGAGAGTTTTTATGTAATTTTTCGGAATCGGAATTAGATTCTCTTTCACTTGATTGATTCTCTTGATAAACCAAACTCGGGTCTGGTATATTGAACCGCTCAATTAGAAGTTGAAGAAGACTTTGCGGCGAACAGAAATAGCGATAAGTTGTCAAAAATGTCCGGACAAACATGGGATCGGCATATATATGGTACGTTAGACGTTCTATTAATTTGCACAATGTGGCGCCCTAAAGTAAATAAAAATAAATGTATCAGTATGTAATTTCAAAATATATCTATATATTCTTGCCTTTATAAGCGGAACACCTGCGCTTTCACGCTCTTCTAAGACAATATTGTCTACGTTATCAGGAATCGCAAACTTGTATATATTTGGACTTGGTAGACGAAGTGGGTGCTTCTTTTCCATATCTAACAATATACTATCCAAAATTCGATCCAGCATAGATTTTGTGTTCAACATTATTAAGTCAGCCATCCAATCACTTTTATGTTGAGGGGTTTTTGCTAAAATTTTTTAAAATAACACAAATTGTAACAAAGATTAAAAAAATTGCATTACCTATTAAAATGACAGCTGGTTGAACTCTCGGTGAGATCTCAAAAGCATGTTTTAGATCTTCGGTATCACTTCGGTCAATTATTTCAACTCTTCGCATAAAGAATTTCTCCTTCAGCCGAAAATCGTAATTAGTGGCCCCTGTCGAAACAGTTTGTTTTTTGGCAATAGATTTACATAAAACCATAAGTCCATCAAACAAATACACTTTTCTTTCCGTTATTCTTTTACCAGAACCCAGTTTGCCAAGTGTATCCTCTGAAAGAAAAATTAACAGGACATGTATAAGCAACAGAATAACGCGATAAAGTAAAATCAAACAGGTTGACATTTGCATGTCCTAATTTTTTTACTCATGTTACCCCTGACCTCATTGTACTCCTGTTAATTTCACTGAAAAAGTCAGCAAAACATTTTGCAAACATTTTGTTTTTAGTTAAGGTGACGTTTTTCAAAGCGCATATTAAATCTTAAGGAAACGTTCTCTTTTCTCTCAATGGCGCTTCCCACACACTTACTAATGTTGTTGTTACAGAACAGACGTCTTTAAGTTTTTCTTTCTTATGAAGCATTTTCTTTTGTTTCTTAAAGATCGGCGTATATGAAAAAAAAAATCTAGATCTCCTCCACCAAGATCGAAAACCCCGGAAAAAAAGTCCGCCGGCAGCGCGTGAAAAACAGGACTCATTGAAAGATACAAGTTTTGAGGAAGAAAATAAAGAACTCCGAATCAAGCTTAAGTAAATGTGGTACCTTTTATGGGACAATGTAGATTTACATTAAGGAAACGCAATCTTCTGAATTCATTTCGATTTTTATTGCTTAAAAAATACAGATAAAGGAATACTTCAATTACTGCCCCCATTATGGAAGACAACTATTGGGATTGTCAAAGAATGGCAAAAAATAGCTTTGGAGCTCAATAGAATCGAACCACTTTTAAGGAACCACAATTCTGGTAACTTTCTCCTGCTACGAAACGAAGAGTGGTGGCAAGCTTAAGAATCGGATGGAATTGGTGAAGAACGCTGAGGCTGTTTCAAATAATCATTTATTTCGTCCAAAACATAAATGAATGCTTCCTTACCAAGCCTGAAATAACTTAAGTTCCAATGGATTACAGTGATCGCGAATACGTTTTTTTATTCGTAATACATGCAGTGAACTCTCATATCCTCCACCTCCAAGTTACCAAAAAATAAATCAAAACTTCTTTCCATTGAATCATCTAGTTCTCGCGATTTTGGGTTACCACAGCCCCCACATTGTTCCTTGTCCCATGACGGGCTGAACCAGAATGACTTAAGGGCCACTACGCTTTCAAACGTACTGTGTTTGCACTGTTTAATTTGGTAAAGCCCACATTAAATTTTATGTATGTTTGGTTGAACTCTCGACATTAACTCACGATTCGAACGATGTTTGTTTTTGTAAGTAAAAATTATATATGTAATTGTTATATTTAAATGTGGCAAACCTCTTATAAATTCATTACAGCTTTGACCGACATCTTTATCCCAGTGTTCCACGGAATTTTGTAGGTCTCTTGTTTTTTCAATAGCAAGGTGTCGTCGAGCACGACTGTGAATAGGAGCGGCTGATTCCCTAAAATATAAACAAATACGAGTCATAAAGTCAAAAAATAGGAAAATTCAAAACCTTACTTAGGTAAGTTTGCAACTATGGTCTCTAGATCACAACGTAGTGGCCTCAATAGTCCCTGAACTTGTTCAAAACTTTCCTTATCCTCTTGCGAAGGACTCAGTTGCATTAACGATTTAATGTAATCGAAATACAAAAATGCATGCCATATGGGAATAAGGAGCAACTTTGGTAAATAATACTTAACTGCTTCCCGAAATCCATGACCGGCGGACATTAACGACATAGCCTATATAAAGCAAATAAATTCGTATAATACAATCAATTTATATTAGATCACAAGGTAACATACATCTGGTTTAGATAGCAAAGTTGAAAGAGCTTCCCTAGACTGCTTTGAAGTAACTTCTTGAGCATATTTTGTATACACATCAAACTCTTCAGCTTCGGCTAACTCCTCGAAACAGCTTCCGACACATGGCGGACTTTGTTCTTGCGACATTTCTATAACATCCTCTAGTGAGCTCAGCAAAGTTACCGTGACTTCATATACGTCAATAATGTTGGAAAATATAGGTTCTATTTCTCTCGTATCGACAGCTACCTTAACCAACTCTTCGCGAAAAACACGGATTATCATATGTAAGTCACGCTGGTACTGTTTTTCATCATGTATAAGCTCTTTGACGACTTCTTCGTACGTTAGACTTACGCGGGGAGCGGGTGGTAGTGGACTGGGAATGGTTTTGTTATTCATGTCCGATTGACAAAACATATCCATCAACACCTATTAATAAAAAATTAGTGTTACTTTATGAGAGTTTAGATATATTTTACATGCATTTGGTTCTTACCTTATCTGCGCACATAACAACTTCAATATCCTCACGAGTTATTTCGAAGTGTTTAATCTTTTGGACATAATTCCCAGCTAACTTTAAAATGTCTGCCGAAATATATTCCAGTACCGCCACCAGAAATAAGGTAACAGAGCTATCTACTTTATATTGCAGAATATCCTAAAATAAATGCAAAACTGACAATTAGAAATAATAATATATTAGAATATGGGAAACTTAAATAAATTCACTGATCCCCACAAATCTGCAAGTTTCAATTTTGGCACGAACAAAAAAACTGTATTTCGTGCGGTTTTCGCCGCATTTTCGAGAGTCAACGTTCGGAATGGGACCGGTCGTGGGTATTTTCAGTTTTAAAATGAGGTTAAAGTTATGAAGGAAATTTTAATATAATTTTTAATTTTTCTAATTAACTTTTCTTGCCGAAAATAAAGGTTATATTAAAATATAAACAAAGTTTAAATGTTGCTCGAACATTTTGTAATAATTCAACTTTTTTAATCAGTTCTTATAAACAGTTTTAATTTTTTTTAAAGCGTATAGAAGTCAATCAAGCTAATATAAACACAAAAAGTAAGTTCTAAATTTTCAAATATGGTTGTGTTTTATTGAACAAATATCTCCAAAAAGTAATGTGAAGAACTGATATCAACAGGTTATCCTAGAGCCTTTCTGGAGACGTGTTCATTACTACGCTAGTTACTGCCATTTAGTTTCAGCAAGGGGGATTTAGGAGACACACCAGTTTGATGTGAGCTGTTCTCTGTTACTTTTCAACATTGCACGAGACGAGAGATTTTAAACGTGTCATATGACGTATGAGAGCGGAAATTAGTTTCAGTAAATTTAACGAACTTTGACAAATTAAGCGAAATAAACAAATTATTATTCTTTCACAACTTTCAGATACTTTCAGAAGCTATTTGGTTTTATAGGAATTCAAAATTTGGACATTGGACATTCGACTCACGTAAACAAAATGGCCGACATAAAACAATATTTAAAATTGGATTGGATTTGTTCGAATTGGTTTGTTGATTAATTAATTTAAAGATCGTAAAGGATTGCTAATTTACTGTTCTCTCCTATTCAAGTAGAAGTTTGCTTAACATATTTTGTGACGTAAATTATGGTCTAGACTTGGACATGGATATGTTTTTTTTTTTCTAAATAAATAAATATTTTGGCGCGACAGGTCTATGGGACTCAAGGCCTAGCTTCTCGCAACCATTCGCTTTGTGTGGGTTTTCAGTTTTTGGGACGAATGGAAGGGATCTACAATTTTACGCCGAGTCCAAACGGCTAATTGAGAAGCTCATTCATGACAGTTTTACTCTCGGATGTTTGTCAGACGTTCGCGAGAGGTGGCGCAGCGAAAAAAAAAAAAAAACCTTAAGATGTAATTTGGCCCTCTCGGGATTCGAACCTGAGCCCCTCGCTTAGTAGCCCAACACACTACCACTAAGCCACTGCTAATTCTACTAATTGTTCAACCCGCTGCAGGCAGCGAAGCGAAATAGGTCTTATGGTGAGACCTTCCATCGCCCGGCCCCAAAAAAAAAAGGCAGCCGTAGGAACAGCAGCCACAGCAAAGCCAAGCTCTTCGGCGGCCAGTGCGGTATAAAGGAGACCCTTTACCGTGGTGGTTAGGAACACTGGTGGATGAACTGTCCAAAAACAGGAAATCGATAGCCAAAGAGTGGGGAAGTTTAAGGCCAAACTTTCTGACACGGTGCTGGACCACATCCTGAATAACCATATGGGACCTCTACCTGACTTTGACTCCGCCGAGGTGATTAGGGATATCGGGTGAACAAATGCGCCGACCAATTCTCCAAGGATTTCCTTAGCAAATGCGTCGCTAAGGTTAGCGATGTCTGGGACGGCTTAGAGCTCAAGATCATCAGCTAAGGATATCCCGAGGAGACTGCAGTATGCATGGCACATGAGAGAACAGCACAGCTAGCAGAAGTGGAGCAACTTACAGCCGCAATAACAAGGAAAGACAACCTACTGATGGGCTGCGATGCCAAATCACGGCACACCTTGTGCAGAAGCTGTCTAATACTAAACCACCTCTTGGAGACGTGCTAGAGTGGTGTTTATGCCGAAGGTAGGCAAACGCGGGCACACAGCCGCAAAAGACTTCAGACCGATTATTCTAACCTCCTTCGTACTTTAAACAACCTGCATCTTTTACCTCTCGACCTACACACTCACTATCAAACGACATTGTAACGTTATAGAAGCAGCAGAAGAGCTGCTCGTGACCGGCTTCTGAGGAAGAAAAAGAAAGAATATACAAAACGCACGATCGAGGAAATAGAGAGATGTTACTGCAGGAATGAGGTTCGGAAGTTTTACCAAAGGGTGAAAAGAACCTCACAAGGTTAGAGCCCGAACCAAAGCCTGCAAGAACGAACAAGGGAACATGGTAGTAGAATCGCAGTCGATGCTGATGCTGAACCTCCAATGGAGGGGGTTGACTAACTGCGTCACATCAAGGTGATGCGCAATCACACACACACACACACACACAACACAGTACAGCGGATGCAGTGCTGGATTCAGAAAATCGTGATCTACTGTTGATGCCATCAGGGCGGTTGTCGATATCGCAAAAGAGGCTATCGAACGAGAAAGATGGCTATATGGCACAAAGGAGTACTGCGCAGTAGTAACATTAGACGTTAAAAACGCGTTTAACTCGGCGAACTGGTCGCTCATTAGAAGATCACTCGCTAGAATGGATACACCGTATTACTTGCTGCGTATATTGATGAGCTATTTGAGCAACAGGAAGTTGAGATACCATACAGATGAAGGGTTAAAATACTACAACGTCACTGCAGGAGTTCCACAGGGATCAGTCTTGGGGCCGTTACTGTGGAACATCATGTACGATGGAGTCCTACGATTAGCGTTGCCTGGGGGGTAACGGTTATTGGATTCGCCGATGATATTGCCGTCGTGACAGTTGCTAAGCAGATTCGTGCAGTTGAATCAGCTACAAACGAAGCAATTGTACGAATAAAAGATTGGCTAGCAGTCGCCGGACTGGAACTAGCCGATCATAAAACAGAAGCGGTCCTCATAACCAGCCGAAAAACTGTAGTTTGCCAACTTTCAGGTTGGTAATCAAACAATCAGGTCTAAAGCAGCGGTTTAATACCTTGGAGTTATGCTGGACAACAAACTCTAGTTCAAAACACACGTAGACTACTTAACCAGGAAAGCATCGCAAATGCAGGGAGCCCTTTCGCGCATACTGCCTAATATCGGTGGACCTGGATATGATAAAAGGTTACTACTCTCCAGAGTTATCACGTCAGTTCTGTTATATGCGGCCCCAGTCTGGGCGCAGGCATTAAGGACCAAGGAAACAAAAAGAAGGCTATCATCAACATACAGACTCTGCGCGCTACGAACAATCAGCGGCATTCGAACCATCTCAGACGAGGCTGCTTTTGTTATAGCTGGAATGGTCCCCATCGACATCCTTGCAGATGAGATGTTGAGAGTGTACAATAGAAGATCCCTAAACCAAACCGACGCCAATGGTATGAAGATGATTAAAACTGAGAAAAAGACAGCGTCAGCAGCTATGTGGCAAACTCGTTGGGACAATACAACGAAAGGCAGATGGACATACAAGCTAATACCGACAATTCAAAACTGGATAAGTCGTAAGCATGGAGACTGCAACCACAATCTTACGCAGTTCCTGTCTGGTCACGGTGGCTACCGCAAATATCTCCATCGTTTTGGACATGACCGCTCCCCATCTTGCCCCGAATGCCCAAATGAAGATGAAGATACGGAGCATGCAGTGTTTTATTGCACACGCTTCACGACATGGAGAATCAATCTGCCCAGTCCATCGCTAGTCATCAACCACATGCTGCAGTCTGAAGTGAATTGGACGGCAATAAGCGAATATGTAATAGCTCTACAAAATGAGCTGCGGAGAATAGAAAAGCTAAGGAAAGCAGCAGAAGCAGCAGAGGCAGCAGAAGCAACAGAAGCTTCGGCAGCAGGTGACACAACACGAATAGCTTGAATGCTAACCAGCCCCGCGAAGTAATACCTAACGGCAGTCCCGCGGGGAGAGTGGTAGAAGTGTACATGGGTGTGGTTTAGTACATGCTAGTAGCACGGGCAACTAGTATCTTTCGAAGATTACACGTCATTTGGATGCAACCAAAAAAAAAAAAAAAAAAAACCGATGCAGTGCAGGTATGTAATGTCAGGTATGTGTCGTGTCACCGTCTTTGTCCTGCTCTCTTGATAAGTTTCTATTTCATTTCATTTTATTCATCCATAATTCGGATTTCGTTGGTGTGTTGGGTGCTGTGGTGGCCGGGGCCAGGGAGTGTGGGATTGAGAGAGATAGCCTTTTACGACAGGCATGCCTGATGCCTAGCTTGGGTATATTCTAACCCCTACCCAAAAAGGGTGGATAGTATTTGTTAAAAATAAGTTTTTTCTTAGTTTTAATCGCATTTTTACTGCCAGTGCGGTATAGTGTGTGACCATAGGCTAGAATTTGTGTAGTTACTTTTCAGGAATTTTTATAATACCTACAGCTTTATTTGCCTGTTTTTTTAGAAAAATAAAGTATTGGATCTTATTTAGAATTCTTAAAACCGGATGACGATGGAGAAATCTTTGCCCTTTGACGTCAAAAATGGTTTGAGACAAGGCGACGCGCTGTCGTTTAACTTTATCCTTGCAACTGTATGAAACTCACAGAAGCCAATATCAGAGGTATAATTTTTCATAAACCTGGGAAACTGCTTGCATATACTGACGATATTGACATTATCGGAAGATCACTGTCAGTGGCGCGTTTTCAAATATTGAAACGGGGCCGGCAAAGATGGGACTGACTGTAAATGAGGACAAAAAGAAATATTTGCTGTCAATGAGAAAGGGCTCTTAGAATCGTCGACTCGGACAAAACGTCACGATAAACAGACACAACTTCGAAGTAGTTAAAGACTTTGTCTTACTGGGCTCCACTATCACCTCCCAAAATGACATCAGCGCAGAGATCAAACGAGGAATCACTCTTCCAAGTCACTTTTTCTTCAGGCTAAGAAGACAAGAAGTAAAAACCTCTCTCAAAGAACCAAAGAGATATAATATAAAATATATAATCATCCAGGTTCTGTTTTGCGGTGCAAAAGCATGCACTAGGTCAAAATCGGATGAAAATCTAATGGGATGTTTTGAGAGAAAGATAATCCAGGCGATATTCGATCCAGTTTATATCGATGTAGAGTGGAGGAGAAGATTTAACGACGAACTGTATTTGCTATACAGCGACGTTAACCTGGTCAAAAAGCTGCGGATACACCGGCTAAAATGGCTTGGGTACGTGGAGTCCACCCTGAGGGACAACGTAGCAGAAGAAGACCCAACCTTAGGAGTGCATAAATGGAGACAGCTAACTAATAGTTTGAAAGCTAATTTTTCATAATCAGCCTTATTGTGAGTTTCGCCCGAACAATATTCCACCCGAAAAATTCACATTTCACTTTTCTCTTATTATGACTTCCGGGTGAAAAATTGTTGATGTTCGAAAAAATGCCCGTTATTGGCAGCACTGTTTTGGGCGGAATATACTGTTATTCACAGCATAAATTTTCCATTCGTTTTTTAGAGGCAAAAAATTGAAAAGTTAAGTTAATTTTCAGGCGAAAATCGCAATAGCTTTTAAATTTTAAGGCGGACAGCATTTCGCCCGGTGAAATGTTTTGTGGGCGAAACTGTGGATTTGTATGAACTTGTTATTCTGTTGTTGACAAAGGAGTTGTTGTTCTGCTATGAGGGCAAAACCAAATATACATTGTCAACAAGGCAAACAAAATTAACAAATTGCACAATTGACAGCTTTAACTTTAAGGTAAGATAGGGTAAGGGACTTTGTCTACTTCGGCTCTGTTACCTGAAATTGAACGAAGACTAACTCTTGCCAAAACGACTACGACATTAATATTTGACTTAAAAGTGATTAAAATACACACGATTAATAACCGCGTTAATGAAGTGAAATAATTAGTTATTTTTATACATGAAAGACTTACCTTCTGAAGTAAAGCATGAACTCGATCAACAGGAAGAACACATTTTCTCTTCTTTTTTAAGCTCTCTTTCGCTTCATTTAATGCCCAACAATCAATTGGCGCAGGGAACGTCTTCTTGACTTTTTCTTCTACATCCTAAGAAATAAAAAAAAGAGTACATTCTTATCAAAACAATCTGTAATAAAGATAATAATAGAAGTTTAGGTGTAAATAAAATTGTTCTAAGTCTGAGTAAAGGCCTAGTCAAACTGATCGCTTTTTATGTTGAATTCACCGCGGCGTTGTGAAAAATTACAGATTATTTCATCATTCGGTGCGTTAGAAATAATTTTTCATTACTTTGTGTCCTAAAAAATCCTCCTTTCTTTCACTAAGAGCCTGTGAAGGGAACATTCTCACAACTGAGGTTGACAACGATGTGGAGGCTTAAGTAGAGCAACTAGTGGTAGATCGGCTAAATTGGTACTCGCCATCCACCATATGGCTTGCCAGCTCTACAAACTATGCAATTTTCAAACCCGTCTCACACTTCCCTCCTTTTTTTCCCTTCACTTCCCCTGGATCAAGGCGTCAACCTTACCGTACCGAACTCAAAGGCGGAAAAGGAATGGACCGAAGGAAATCGAGATTCGAGACTTCTATTCACAGGCAAGTTCCTGGGTACTGGAGTATGTCAAAAATCGAAACCCCACTCCCTCGACTTCAAAGGATCCACCCACAAAAAAAACTTCTGCCCCACTGCTGGGGCCTCCTCGATAGCAGCTCATCGAGCGCTACAGGGATTAAGTCCGCAGCAGCGACTGGATCTGTGCCCAAAAGGCGCAGGTCCCTTGATGAGGTGTCCAACGCATCTAAGAGGCCAAGAGCTCCACCGTGAGTTCCAAACCCTTTTGTGATGCGGTAAAGGCTAACCTCATAGTCACTGTGGTAGATCTTTCGGTCGAGGAAGGTAACTCTCCCAGGACAAGTGGGGACTCATAGAGAACAGATGAACTGTCTCCATGAGTACATGACCAATAACCAGCAGCACCAGGGATCCGTAAAACTAACCGCATGTGACGATCAACGTTCGGCCGACTTCATCCCAGCAGCCATCGGTAGCCTAGGTATGAAGTATGGCCTGGAGCCAAACTCAAGGTCGTGGACCGGAACTCCATTCCCCCGACCGAGAGCTATTTTCTGGTTTTCACACGAACCCCGCGATCCCGGTAAAGTCCTTTCTCTTATGGGCTTTCAAAACCCTGTCAAAGACTGAAAGGTCGTCCAAAGCCCCCGTGGTTCCGATTAGGAGCCCAACAAAAAAGGCCGCTCACTGGTCATCTCCCTGACGGGTCCGCCTTATTGAGGACGGACTGGACGTTGCCCTGATTCAGGAATCATGGCTGGTGAAAAAATACGATACTGGGATCAGGAAACCTGGCTATATCCTCTACTATGCGAAAGGTAAAGGTAAAGTTAGAGCTAATCCATGTTAAAACTAACTTTCATCCCCCAATTAGAACAGGCGATCTTGCTGCAGCGCAGCTCACTCCCAGCAACGGCAGCCCGGTTTAGCTTTTTTCCGGATCTATAACGGGCTGTTAAGAAAGCGGGGGACAAAAATATCGACTTACTGCTAGGAAGTGGAACTTGTCAAAAACGAGATTAGGGAGCTGAGCATGCCTATGGATTGGGATAACAAGGGAGCGTATTATGGAAAGGAATCACAAAACTCGTATTGAGAACGGATTACTTCCAGAAATAAAGGAGTCGTAAAATAGTGATTTTCGCAGATGGATCCATGATGGATGGCGGAGCGGGTGCCGGTATCTAATCAGAAGAGCTGGAATAAGCCCGTCACGTCAGCCTCGGGAAACACACTTCATTGCATTGCTGCATGCGTTGAATTACTTGCTTGAAGGTCAGGTGGAGGGAAGAAATATCCTTATAGCACTGGACAATCAGGCGGTGATCAAATACATGGAACAGACAAACATCATAACATAATTAGCACTGGAATGTGTACTCAAGCTCAATAAGTCTTCATCTTAAAATGAGGTAACACTGACCTGGGTACGAGGACACGTAGGGATCGAAGGCAGACTCCCTTGCAAAACAGTGGTCAACCGAAAAGTTGCTGGGACCAGCACCATTCTCTTCAATTGGCAAAGGAATGGTAGAACAGCTGATTCACAAATGGATCACGGCAGAACACCTGAGAAGGTGAGACAAGCTTAAATGGCAAGTAATTGGCCGACCTGCTCCACTCAAAGAAGGGTTCTTAGCATGAGTTCACTGGAAGCATTCATGCATCTTTTACCACTGGACTTACAAATACATATGCACGGAAGTAATAGTTCGATTCACTAATGCAGGGCTTTTTAAAAATAAAAGTCAGTCAGGCTGCACTTAAAGCACTAGAGTCACGAATACGGTAATGAAAGGGCAGACGTTCTGGCAAGAGAAGGAGCTGAGCTCCCACTTCACACAACGATTGAGGGTATAAGACCACCTATGTCCGTGGCCAGAAGGATATTCTCTTTCAAAGTCTTTAATAAAGCTACAACAAGATAGTCAAAATTAGAAGGGCATAAGGTTTCAAAGGCACTATGACATATTTTAAATCGGAGGAAAACTGAACAATTAATCAACTTCAGCAGAACAAAGTTAAGAACAACGATAGGAATACTCTCCGGGGACAGCCTTCTTAGGAAGCATACCATAAAACTAGGCCTAGCTAATACGGATAGATACAGGTACTGTGAGGACCTACAGGTCGCGGAAGACATCACACACCTTCTTTGTGAATGTCAAGCAATTGCTCGGAGTAAAAGAAAGTACCTCGGCATGTACTTCTTTAAAAACTTGGAAGATGTTGGTTCGTTAAATAGTATTGAGGCCTTAAATTTTGTAGGGAAATCGAATGCTTGGATGAATTGCGAGTATGGCCCCAGTTATAGCTATCATTGAAATGCAAAGTTGGTTTAATTTTTTTGACAAGTCAGTTAAAGCAGTCATTAAAAATTGCTGTCAGTGAAATTGAACAGAGGTTTCGAGGTTAGAGTTGATCATTGAACGCAAAACTGACAGTTGAGAGTAGAAAGAGAATCGAGCACATCAGTGAAACGACGATTAATCAACCAATATTGTTTGATTAATCGTCTTAAAATCGAAAATCAAAATGTTCAATGATGCATTTCAATGATATAAGTGAAATGAATAATAATCGCAGTCTACTCCACGCCCAATTCCATAGCAATCAATGCGTACATGATATTACCTGTGGCCGCTGTGGGTTGGTTATGGCTGAAGTGGTGAAGCTGAGTGAGAATGCGTATGGATGGATATGTGTGTACGTATAATTTGCGCGAGCGACCTTATGCAACCTTTATCTGAAGATTTTAAACGGCAAATTGAACGACAGGTCGAAAATTGTATTAAACATCTTTTAGACAAAGTGTTAAGTGTACAATACCTACATAAGTCCCCATTAGGTCGGGGTTAGAATAGACCTGAGGTAAGCTGAGTTAGAAGATGGTAAGAGGCGCTCCATCCACCAACCAATGAGAGACGCCATTGCCAATGCTGCCGAGGACCATTTCCTGAAACAAAAGAGGGCTGGACATTCCGTGAGCATGTGAAGAGATGATTCATTAGATTCGATGCGAGGCCGAGCCCGGTTCATACCATGGTTTTAAAAAGGCGTTAGCTGACACCACAGAAGCGTTCAAGTATTTCACCGCCATCAATATCGCTGTGGGCTGGGATCCAGTAAAGAATAACAAGATTTTTCCTAGCAAGTTTCTATATATGTTTCCAGTAAAAACTTGAAGAGCTTTGAGAGCTGCTTGGCGGTCTGTCAAGATAAATATGGTTTTTCCACGTGTTTAGATTTTTTTCTAGTGAAATGCTTAATAGCAAGAACTTTAGGCTGGAATATGGATGAGTTTTGGCTAAGGTTGACTAGATACTTTGCTTGACGTGAATACATACACGTCTCAAAATCTTAAAAAAAATATTTTGATAGTAGACGAATTTAGCAGCAGTTTGCAGAACCATATTCTCCTGAATAAAACTGTGTAGCTGAGCGAAGGGATATGCCATTTTGCTTCTAACAACAAAAATCAGGATAATAGAAACACGTTCAAAATTTATCGAAACTTCAAAAATATCAAAGCCGTATGCAAAAAAATTTGGCGTATGCTCAGTATCCTACTTAAGCTTGTCAACATATATCATATGAGTCAGAATACGCCGAATATTTTTCCGAATGTTAGCATACAGTCCCAAAAGGGATATTACACGATATGTTGAGGTCGCCAACATACATAATGCTGATTCAGCATATCGTCAAATACTAGCTTAACATTTTGAACCAACTTTCATCGATTTTTAAGAAAAATGTACACATGCAGTCGATGATAATGATATCGGAAAGCGGTAAATACGTAATAATGTTTGTTCCAATACGTTTTAAATATGTAAAACATTTGCTGTAGATAGTTTTATTCATTAACTTTACGCATCCTCTACAATGCCCTTACGCGGGGAAACGTGATTTATAAACAAAAATAAAGTTGCCTTGAGGCTGCGTAACACATTTTTCTTGCCCATTTTTACTAACACTCAATCAAGAAGAATCTATATATGTATATATAAATGAATGTTTGTTTGTCTGTATGTCCTTTATAGAATCGTAAACTATGCATCGGCGCAGTGGCTTAGTGGTAGTGTGTTGGGCACAATCGACGATGTTAATTCTCATCTGTTCGTGAGAAAAGATGAATTACGGTGCATCTTTGAGTCACTGAAGAATAAAAAGTCGGCGGGAGTTGACGGTGTCCCAAACGTCGTATTAAGACACCTGCCACTAGAGGCGATAGATATCTTCACCACGCTGTTTAACAATGCGCTGAATAATGCATATTATCCGGTGCATTGGAAGACAGCGGTGGTTCATCCTATCCCCAAAAAGGATAAGGACAGGACGAACCCGGCTAATCTTCGGTCAATTAGTTTGCTCCCGAATGTTAGCAAGGTATTCGAAAAAGTTGTCAATAGATCTCTTTTAAGATGGGTTGAAGAAAACAAGATAATTCCGGAAAATCAGTTTGGCTTTAGAGCGGGGCATGACACTATTCATGCCGCGTCGAAACTGGTCTCCGACATACAGTGGAATAAAAGCAAGAAACAATGCACGGGTGCCTGCCTGGTTGACTTTGAGAAGGCCTTCGATACCGTATGGTTGGAGGGGCTCTTCTATAAGCTGACCAGATTGGGCATCCAAAAGCAATTGCTATATATGATTTATGACATGCTTATGGGAAAGAAGTTCGTTGTCAAATCTGGCAACGTGACTTCGAGCAGGGTCTTCGAAATAAAAAACGGCTTACAACAGGGAGCGGTGAATTCTCCGATCCTATTTAATATTTACACAAGCGATCTGGTGGGTTCCCTCAGACATGCTATAGCGTACGCAGACGATTTGGTGGCGTACAGGTCAGGTCCTAAAATCGAGGTCATCAACGTGCTTTTGCAGCGTGACTTCGAACAAATTAAGAGGTATTGTGATGATTGGAAGTTGAAAATCAATTTCCAAAAATCAGAAACAATCCTGTTCAGAACTCCATTGGCTGGGGCCTCTAGGGATACCAGAAAAAACTGGAGAAAATTGGCCATTATTGGACAGCATGGGCGGCCATTGGCGGTGAGAAACGTGGTCAGGTATCTTGGCATTCGGCTTGACCGGTATCTGTATTTTGACAAACATATAGATGCTTGTCTTGCTGGGGCTAAGAGGGCTTACGCTCTGACAAGGAGACTGTTTCGCAGCAGTCAACTTAACGCCAGGGTGAAGGTCATTTGCTACGTGGCCCTTATAAGGCCGATCATTGCTTATGGTTGTCCCATGTGGTTCAATATAGCGCCGTATTATATGGAAAAGATTCGGGTGTTTGAGAGGCAATGCCTCAGGGCCTGTCTAGAGTTGTTTAGAACTCCCGAATCTGAGTACATGCACTACTATCCCAACAAGACCCTATACAATGGGGCTCGACTGAATAGGATTGACAATTTCCTAATTAAGGCGATTCGGCGATATAATGTACCACGAGAGTACGCTACGGTCTGGCTTTGTCCCGCCTGAAGCATTTCTTCATGCAGACATGAAAGGGTTAGTGCAGACAAGGGATGGTGTGCCGGTAATTTACCACAGCCACCGCGGCGCGAGGGATAAGCGGCTCATCCACGACGGGAACGCCGCCAATGCTCAGGAGCTCCTCAGATTTAGCACCGCAATAGCGGATCGGGACATAATCGATACGGTCAAGCAATTCGCCGAATTTTGGTGGCTTGAGGAAGGGGTGAGGTTAGATACGCTCTCCCGGGCCGGTGCGCTACTTATGTAGCATCCTCTTTAGTTTTAAGCTAGTTTTAAGTTAGTTAGGTTAGATTAGGGGGTCTTTGGGAGGGGCCGGGCTCGTCAATATGATGAGTGCCTCCGAGATTTGACCGACGCCTATGGCCTCGCTCGAGTCCCGGCGGCGCAGATGAACCCAATTGGCGACTGCCAGGCACCCATGGACGCGATCAGGATGGTGATCAATCCTTAAGATTGCTCACCACCCTGATTATAGGTAATGTAGGTTAAGTAGACTAGGTAGTTTTAAGTAGTTTTAACTAGTTTTAAGTAGGATTAAATAAAACAAAATAATAAAGAATTCCAGTTTTTATCAGTTTCTGGAAAAATAAAAAACAAACAAAATCAAATATAGATAGATTTAAGGCCGAAAGGCAATAGTTTTAAGCATAATGTTAAGTTTAGAGTGCTCGCTTGGAGCCAGTAAACTAGAATTAAGATCAATGTTAGTTTTTAATTAGATTTAATCGTTTTTGTCTAGGCTTAAGTTTATTGAATAACACAAATAAAAATGAATTAAAAAGTAAGTAAAAGTAAGTAGTGTGTTGGGCTAATAAGCAAGGGGTGCCCGGTTCGAATCCCGAAAGAACCAAATTACATCTTAAGGTTTTTTTTCACTGTTCCACCTCTGGCGAACGTCCGACAAACATCCGAGAATAAGACTGTCATGAAAGAGCTTCTCAAATAGCCGTTTGGACTCGCCGTAAAATTGATGATCCCCTCCATTCGTCCCAAAAATTGAAAACCCACACAAAACGAATGGTTGTGAGAAGCTAGGCCTTGGGTCTCACAGATCTGTCGCGCCAAAATATTTATTTATTTATTTATTTAAACTATGCATTTGATCACGTGATGATCTTCAGCAAAGTTGTTGTGCATGAGCCCATGAAGGTTTCTGAGTTATTTTTATTTTTATTTTGGTGGGGGCGGTACCCCCATATATTTGGCTTAATACAAGCTAAAACTAACACATAGGAACAACTTAAAACTAACTTAAAATAAGACATGAAAAACTATACTAAGACTTAAAGATAGGGAGAACGGTGAAGGAGATCGAGTTTAAGGTGGGCAGTGCTGCGGTTGAAATCAAAAGCTGAAAGGTTAGAATTAACCTTTCGCAGCATACGGGAGATTGGTGCATTGGAGCCATATGAGGTACGATGGGTTGATAGGTAAAAGAGTCGAGGCCAGCGTGAATTACGGGGGTTTGTGTAAAAGAAAATAGAGTTATAGAGAGACGCACAGTCAACGGAGCCAGAGAGAAGACGAAAAACGAAAAGAATGTCTGCGGCGTTTCGGCGTTCCTCAAGGGTATTTAGGTTAATGAGATTGAGTCGGTCTATGTATGGTGGCAATATAAAAGGATCGTCCCATGGCAGACCACGAAGAGCAAATCGAAGAAAGCGACGTTGGACGTTCTCAATTCTATGCACATGAACTTGATGAAAGGGAGCCCACACTTGGCTAGCGTACTCAAGGAGGGGACGAACGAAGGTGATGTAGAGGGATCTAGTCACGAAGGGGTCGGAAAATTCTTAAGACCATCGTTTAACAAAGCCAAGTGATGAATTGGCCTTACAAATTATTTCGTCAATGTGCGAACGAAAATTTAGCTCCCTGTCGTACAATACGCCAAGGTCACGAAGAGATTGAACGAGAGAGATTGGTTGACCGTGAAGAAGGTAAAGTCGGTAAAGGGAACTGTTGCGCTTGCGCGATAGGGTAATGGATTGACATTTGGTGATGTTAAGCTCTAAGGAATTTTTCAGGCACCAGGTCGAAAAATGATCGAGGTCTTGTTGAAGGAGAAATGAGTCTTGAGGTGAAGAGATGATTTTAAAGAATTTAGTGTCATCCGCATAAAGAGAGAGAGACGAGTGTTTAATGACCTTCTCAAGATCATTTATCGTTAGAATGAATAGTAGGGGACCCAAATGGCTGCCTTGTGGAACACCAGATGTCGCTAAGAAGGAGGACGATAGTACGGACCTAAGCGAACGCTATAATACCGGTTTTCCAGATAGGAAGATATCCATTTTAATAGTATAGGTTCAAAGCCGAGGTTCAAAGCCGAGACAGTTTGAAGAGGATTAATTGATGAGATATCCTATCAAAGGCTTTACTAAAATCAGTTGCAATAACGACTTCGTTACCGCTCTCTAAGGCTGAGAGGGCAAAGGATACAAATTCCACGAGATTTGTGGTTGTTGATCTACCTTTCAGAAAGCCATGTTGGTGGGGGGATATAAGAGACTTGGTGCGAAAACTTAAGACTTCGTATAAAATACTTTCGAAAAGTTTGGGTATATGAGAGAGTTTAGCAATTGGGCGGTAATTATTAACTTCATTTTTTGAACCTTTTTTGTGTATCGGAGTTATGAACGAGGTCTTCCAAATCTGAGGAAATTCTCCTTTTACAAGAGATAGCCGAAAGAGATTAGAAAGGGGAAGCGAAAGATTGGAAGAACACTTCTTAAGAAAAATGGCTGGAAGACCGTCTGGGCCAGGCGAGAACTCATCATTGAGCTTTTGTAACTTATTTTCAATAAGTGAGGGGTCAACTGTTTGAGAGAGAAATGGGCCGATAGAGAAATTAGGTAGGTAGCTAAAGTAAGAGGGGTCAGCTGCGAAGGAGTTATCGGCAAACGATTGCTTAAAAAATGTGGCAAAAAAGTTGGCGATGGTATGTGGGTCGGTGGATGATACATTATCGTAAGAGAGAGAAGGGTAGCCGTCAGATTTTTTTTTATAGTTTACGAATTGGAAAAAGGACTTAGGGTCGTTTATTAAATTGGTATGTGCATCATTTAGATAGCGTTGGTAGAGAGAATTATAGAGCTGAGTAAAATTAAGATAAGAACCGAGATAGTTGGAAAAGTCAGAAGAGGGACCGGTGCGAAGGAAAACTTCCCATAGCTTGTTCCTTTTGTTTCGCAAGGTACGAAGTCTTCGATTATACCATGGGGGGGATGTGGACGAGGTTTTGCAACGAGAAATGGGAACATAGAGAGAAATAGAGGTAAATAATTCTCTGTAAAACACGGAAAGAGCATCGTTGAGTGAAAGATTAGAAAAATCGAAAGAGCATCTACAGAGGTAGGCATTAATTTTTTGAAAGTTAGCTTTGTGGAAGTCGTACGAAGAAACGATTGCAAAAGAACTGGACTGGGGTGGAGAGTTTTGGAAAAATGAAAGAAGAAGAGGGGGATGAAGGTTATCAATAGTAGAAAGAGAAAGGGGACAAGGCGAGACTGAGGAGTTATTGGGATCGGTTGTGAAGATTAGGTCTAATTGCCTATCCATGTAGTTTGGGACTCCGCTAACTTGGCATAGACTAGAGTCACTTAGCCTATCAATGAAGAGACATTCCTTAGCTGATTTAGCATTAGAAGCTATTAAGAAGGATTCATCTTCTGATGGGTTCCAGTGCAGCTGCGGTAGATTAAAGTCGCCGAAAATGAGGATGTCGTCAAGCGAATCGGATGAGTCGATTATCGAGTCAATCGCGTCAGTGGCAAGTTGGTAGAACTCAATAGGTTGGGCTGGTAGAAAGCCACCGAACCGATTGAGTTTAAATTTACACACAATTTTAGGTATTGGCCCAGGAGTATTCCTGTGAAGATTGGTCAAAATTGGACAAAGGGGCTTGGCCGCGCCTATACAAAAAAACAATCAAAATCTTATATCTCGAAAACCACCGAATCGTTTAATTTACCAGGATTGCCTCCGCATAATTTCCAATTGAAAGATGGAGTCACTATTATTATGTTTTGGAATATTAATCAACCCCGTTTATGTAATGGTACAAGTCTTTCTGTTTAAAGATTAATAGCTAATGTAATTGATGCTACTATTTTAACTGAAAAATTTAAAGGCTAATCTAATATTCCACGACTGCAGTTTTCTGTTCGCCTTGCGTTTTCGGTTACCTACTATTAAGAGGGCGCAAGGGCAAACGTTAGGAATTTGTGGAGTGAATTAAGAGTATCAAATTTTCTCACATGGACAGTTATATGTAGCCTGTTCGCGTGTTGGCAAACCATCGGTTTTTTTATATTTACACCGAAAATGTTTAACCAAAAATATTGTGTACCACAAAGCATTACACAATAAAAACTATTTATCACTGATTTAAATGAATTTGAATTTGATTTTTTTTACATTTCTATTTTGCACTACGAAGTGTGCAGGTGTCCGCTAGTTACTTTATAAAATCTGCTGTTTAAACCGACAAAAAAATGTATTTTCTTCAAAAATAATAGTCTATAATTTACCATAGTCGTTTTTTCTAATTCGTGTAACGGGATTGTAACGGGAAAAATATCGATTTTAATTCGCAAAAATGCCCGCTTCTAATCTTATGATTTGCAGTATATATTGGCTCATTATTACTTGCTATTTATTATTTTATTTTAATTTAACGCATATGCTTTTGAAAATCATAGATTATTTAAAGTAAGTTTTAATTTGGACACGAAATGAAAGGGTTCAATAAAATAAATAGAAAAAATAAATGCAGGCTGTTTTCATGATGCAACTTTCAAGAAATTAAAAGGTATTATATATAAGTAAGAACTTTACAGCACATTGTTTCTACTAGCTGAACTTGAGATAAACTGGGCTCTCATCGCGTAATTCATGAAACGATAATCGCCAAAACGATCGAACTGAACGACGTCGTTTTAAGTTTGCTTCGCGTAACATCATCGTAGCATCGTTCAATCGATGTAAACACACTCTGACAACAGAAAATGTATGGAAATGGGTGAAAGTGAAAAACCATAGACTAGATGGCGCTGTCCAAGACTCCCGTTCATGGAAAATATGCAAAAGTGTGGAAGGATGTTTACGGAAATCAAACATCATGAAGCATCACATGAGAATTTGTATTGTTAATATTCGAGCTGTAAAAAAGGATTCAATGAATGCAATTTTATAACTGCATTTCGTTTCTGATTGCATTTCTACATGCCATTATAAAACAAAATTCATTTGAAATTTTAAAAAAGTTGTTTTTTACCACGATGAGAGGCCTGATCAAATGGCTTATGTTTTTAGAAAAACAATAGCTTATAACAAGAGTAGCGACTATAATATAAATAAGTTAAAACAACAAATCATAAACAATCGCAGTTGTAAAACGATTTTTTAATAAGATAAGGTGTGCATTTTGTAGTGCAAAGTATGAACTACATCGAAAAAAAAGTTGGAAAAAGTACGAAAAAGTGGAAAAAGTAGGATGTACTCTTCGATCACATAGTACACTCTGTATGTTTTTTCTCAATTTCAAATACCTAGTCAAAAAGTCAAACCTCTAACATGTTTCAGCTTTCTCTTTTCGCAAAGAATAGGTACACACAAAGAATTCGACGCCTAATTTCCGCTAGATCAGGTTTTCATTGCATAATTCTTGTCAGTTTCGTAAGGAAAATCTCATTTTGTGACTTCACTCGGCTAATCTGCTCATAATTGCTTCCGGAAATTTTAAATGTAAACAAAAAAGCTCTAAGCTTTCATAGTTCAGACATTTCTCATAGATGTCATGTAAATATGCGTGTGGATTTCAAGGCTTTCACTTTTTGTACTTTTTCCCACTATTGATGTGGTTCATACTTAAGGGTAAGATATAACAAAAACTTTCTGGAACAAATCATTAATCAAATGGAGAATAAAACAAGTTGTTAATGCTGGCGATAGTCAAATCAGAGGCAATTGATTTCACTTTTCAGAAAACTGAAATTAGAAGCCTGGTTACCACCTGTATACGTATATTTTTTTGCTAACTTAAATCTTGTAACATTATTACTATAAACCTTGCTTAAAAATTTATATATTTATATATAATAATATACAACATTCTAAATTCGGATCAGTACATTCAAATGCACATTTTTGGTTGAAGATCAATACAAGTTAATGGAAATTGTTTGAAAAGAAGAAAAGCTCAGCTTAGTGTTGCATGATTATGAGACAACCAATGAGATACTCCTAAGGTGTTAAAATTTCCAATTTGAAAACATTATTCCAAAAGGCCATCATAAATGCATCCACCACTCACCAAACATAATGATCATTTTATTTTATGGTCGGACACGAACATGCATCAATCGAAATTAAACACTGCGAATCTGCAATCAGATACGCGTTGAACTAATTTGGAGGAGAAATAGTGTATTTTTGATTTAAGTATGGTAAATATGAATCACTTCTATTTGTTTCTAGTGTCTTTTTGAAATTGCAGCTAGTGAGTGTATATTACTATAGTTTATTTAAATTTTATAAATGTTTTAATAATAGATAAAAGTTATGTAGTAAAAATCGAACCTGAATAGTATGAGGAGATGGTTTTCCACAAAGCATTATCAAAATACGAAGACAAAGTTTTTCCACAAATAACAATGCATCCTCTTGAGCCGGTAAGCGCGGATGCACTTGTTCTAAAACCTATTTTTTAAATGATGTGAAAATCAAATTTAACATATTTTTTTGCATGGTTTCTAAAGACATACTTTTTTCAATGCAGGGCTAAATAATCCTCTCCATCGAGCAATGTTTTCAGTTTTAGAAATATCAAATTCCTCAGAGTCAGTATTAGGTTGATGTGAAAACATATTTTAATTTTTTATTTTAACTGAAACTAGATACAGTCTTTAGGTATATACCTATGAATTAATAAAACATTCGGAAATATTTAAAAACATTGTACTTTTAGATTGTTTGTATTATGTAGATTTCTGAATTCACTTAACATCATATTACACTAACTGTTACATTTTTTTATAATATGTAAACAGTTACATACAATAATTTGTTTTGAACAAGTCTCTATTTATTTAATTACACTTATAGTTGACATACAAGGCCGCCATTACTAACGAAAATTTGTTATTCTTTAGTATGTATGAAGAGGAACTCAGAAATGACTGAGTTTATTGATCGAAATAATCGAAATAATAAATGTCAGTGTCAAACAAAAACTCTTCTCCGATGAGTGCATTCAGAAACTGAAATAATGTATAACAGTTATAGATTTTTCAACTGAATGGGCCGTCAAATCTGCAAAGTAAAAAGAGCTAACACATCTAAAGGCTGGTACGCTGTTCGAGTGAAATGAAATTTTCACTTCTTTCCAAAAAGTGCTGTGAAATTGAAAGTGAAATTTTCACGCCAAAATGTCAAAAATTTAAGTGCTACGGACAATAAAAACCAAGTGAAATAGCAAGTAACGCCCCCTACAAATCACATTTTGAACAATGTGAAAAGTTAATTTTGACATTTCGCAGTGAAAAATTTGTATGAAAAATTGGATTTCACTCGAACAGCGTACCAGCCTGAAAAAAGTTCTCTAACGCTATACATAAAAGTTTTTTCTAGTAAAGGCTACCTGTTCGAGTAAAGTGAAATTTTCACTCCCCTCCAAAAAGTGCTGTGAAATTGAAAGTGAAATTTTCACACCGAAATTTCAAAAATTTAATGGGACGGACAATAAAAACCAAGTGAAATAGCAAGTAACGCCCCCTACAAATCACTTTTCATATTCAAATAGCTGAGTCGTGAACTGATCCAGGAAATCGAGCATCATCGTAAAAAAGCTTTCATATTTTCATCCATTTCAATCCAAAACATTCTATTTAATAAAATCTTTTATGATAAAAGTCACAAAATTCTGTCTTTTATTCTGTTATGATTTATAACAGAATTCATAAAAGATTTTCTCACCCCGAATACCAATTCTAGTGACCGTAAAAGATTTTTTGACAGTTCGAACTTTTGTATGGAAATTCATAACAGAATAACAGAATAAATGGGTAAACGATTTTTCCGAATGGGCCTGATTGTTTATATCATTTTTGATTTAATTTGATAGATATAATTCATATCCAAAGCATTTGAACTCATTGTAAATTGTTGCATGTAATTTTTCTTTTGCACTTTTATATGTGTACGATATCAAAAGTTTGCCAACTAATTTCAAATGTCACACTAAAACCCTTAAAAGTTCTGTGGGAATGCCTATCATGATTTATAAATCACGTTGGTGGGAAGTTGGTATAACATCGAATCTAAGAAAAACTGAGGTTTAATTGATTTAAATAGCGAAATTTACAATTACAGAAACATCACAGAGACATTCTTCTGATTCTTCTTCATGTGTTCCCTCAGTTTACAATATTTCCTGTCAGGATTCTTTTGTTATGGCTAATGCATGCTTTAAATCTTTTTAGGTTATAGTTCCCTAAAAGTTTTTTTTAGCTTGCCTCAGGCCTTGGTGGTTTTTAAAAAACAGCGATTATTTTTTATTTTTCTATCCTCCTGGATTCCTTTATTAGGGTGTGGTCCCTATGCCGCAGATTGGTACCTGTCTTGCCAGGGCCTCTTAGCTCCGCGGCTACGTTGACCATGATTCTTGCATTACCAGGTATCCAGCAGATAGCTACTCTGTTTTTCTTGCCCAGTTTGTTAAGCCTTCGCAGACATTCCCATACAAGCTTAGATTTTATGATATGGGCATCAAGTACCTTGATGGCGGCTTGACTATCTTCCATATCTGCTATGTCACAGTTTCTGCAGTTTTTCTCGAGAATGATCCGAACGCACCTAGTTCCAGGCCCAAACACTCCTGCTCCATTTCCTTCGTCTGTTCTCGATCCATCTGTAAACCATTTTATAGTATGGTTGCTCAGTCCATATGGCATGCTCCAATTTTTCTTACTGCTGAGCTTCGCTATGAAATTATTCTCAAAACGTTGGCAGGCCAATTAGCCATTATAAAGTTGTAGAAAATTATTAATATTTCTTTTTAATTTCGCTTATTGACTTAAACATCAGATGTGGAGTCCCACTCATGTAACTAAATAAAATAGTCGTAAGGAGATCTGAGATTAAAAAAAAATCCGACGCCATGAGCAAACAACTTCTGACGAAATCGCAGCTTATGTAGGCTTTGCAAGCTGTCGGCATTGATTTGCCAAATCCGTGTCTATTGCACAACTTTGATATGAAATTGCATGCTCCACGAAACAAATGATTTAACTTCTGATTCTTCTGTAAGAGAAACTTCTGCTTCGGAGAAAATATCGACTGCTCTCACTGATACAAATTTGCCTTCTGTTGATGGTGCTTCTGGTGGTGCTTAAGCGACAAACACAAATTATGTTGAAGAAGCCATTCGTATCAAAATTCTCGAGCTGATAAAGGCATTGGCAGGGGCGGAGTCTGTGACGATAAACACAGGATGGATGGGCGACTTTTCAAACATCGGGGCGGCTTAAGTAGAGGAACCGGATGCTATACCAGGGTAGTGGCCAAACTCCTCCGGTATAGCTGAATGTGAATTAAAAAACTAAGATCCAATCCGATCAAATCGATCAACCCTAAGGTATGTAAAACTACTGATTCACAGGGTTCAGGGGTAATTGAATGGCTAATGGCGACTACTCAGGGGCAGTTCAATCCTCTGTTGTAATTTAGCTGTGTAGGATAGGTATTGGGGATCTCTGCCTATTCTGTCGGATACATTTTCCCCTACTCGTGGGAACACATATGGAAAACAAAAATAAAACACAGGAAAATGCATCTTCGGAAAACGAGGTTGAAGACTTGAAAGGGGTCGTAGAAGTGCTGGAAGGCGCTGAAATGAATTTGGAGAAGCTCGATGGAGCAGTGGCCTCTGATGGGAAAGCAAAAGAGTTAGCTAAACAATCGTCAGTGAAGATGGACAATGCGGTGCAAAAATACGTCAAGAGGTCAGCCAAAACTGCGGAAACCGAGTTGGAAGAAGAAGAAAGACTCGACTCGACCGAGCGGAAGTGGCACAAGCAACAGGGGCAAAATCTGTCGGTTCATGTACTGACTGACATGAGACGTCAAACGGAACCTCTCCAGAAGACGATGGATCTTGGGTACTTGAATCTGAGGAGAAGGGTACGGAAGGCGGAAAGGAGGACGGACAATCGGTTCAACACGGGGTCAGGCAAGAGGCACTACACTTCAGTGGTCATGTAGATGGACAACATGGGGAACGGACAATCAGTCTTCCTGAAGGGCAGAATTCGGGCAATGCCGAGCAATTCGGACCAAGCAAGGTAAAGCGAAAGTTGAACCAAACCATGGGGAGGAGGACAAGGCAAGCAGGGGAAATAGATGTCTCCCGGTTGGGTAACGTTAAAAATGCTCTCCTGGGGGCTGTAGACCTACTTCCGACAAATGCAGGTGATATCGGCGTTAAGGAGATAACCTTAAAGGAAGGGATCATCGCAATAAAATGCGGTAACCAAGAAGCCAAGGGTTGGCTATGTGAGACTGTAGGGAAGATGACCAACCTATGGGCGGGAATCAATCTTAAGGTAGATAGGCTTCACATAGTTAAGGATGTGGAAAGGCTGATAATATTTGTTCCCGGGCAACACGAGAGTAAGGATGTCATCCTTACCAGAATATGTCGTCAGAATTCCTGTGTGAAGGGCACTTCTAAATGGAGGGTTATTCATGTTGGAAAATATAATGACAAGAAAATTGGTGGAACCAAGCTGACGATCTGGTGTCCAAGGGAGGAAGAGAGGTTGGTTAGACACGCAGGGGATAGGCTCTTCTGTGGGTTTGACGTAGCTTTCGTGAAGTTCCAGGGATCATCGGAAGGGACTTAACAGGGGAAGCCACCCGGTAGGGCGACGAAGTGATAGACACCAATGATAGGTGAGGTGAGCCCGTACCAGGCAGCATCAGCAATGATGACCAAATGTTTTGATAAGGATTCATTTGATATAGCCCTGATGCAGTAACCTTGGATCTTTAAAGGAAATATTAGAGGACTCCCAAATAGTATGGCTGAGTTGCATTCCCAAGTAACAATTTAACTTCGGTAAGACGCTACCGAGACAATTTTGCCTCCCGCAATATAGCCTATATAAGGCCTAACACAAACAAATTTGGCGCATTTTACAGAGGTAATTGCTTCGATAAAGCCTTACCGAAACCAAAATTCGCCTTAGGGACGACCGGCTGATGGCTAAATGCGAGGCACGGCTGGTCGATATTTCCGGCGACAGCTCGACATCCTCGTCAACAGCAGCGATATTCTCGGCACAATGGGCGCTCCGGGCCGGATGGAATTTGCATTGTTATTCGGAACTATATTAAGCATGCTTGATTAAAGGTAGTGTTAAAGTGTTAGAAACGTATTAATTATATATTCACTGCAAGCAAATTAACTGTCATCCGTCATAATTCAAATTTTCTTAGTGAACTTGCATTAACCAGTTTTCCGGGATATTTGAAAATTTTATGAATTTCGGTGGTGAATTCACTAACTGTACGCCATCTTCCGGTTGATTTCACGAACTCACTTAAATTGGCACATAAATGAGCATGTGTGCGTGACTTCACGAATTTTTCTGGGAAACAGCTTGTAGGCAGCCGCCTTTCCACTGGAATGTTGTACATCTATGTATTCCATTATCTTTGCCCTCGGGGCTCAGCTGACTATGACAGTGACAGCATTTCTTATTGTTATTTTGATTTTGATAGATAGTTTGTGTTGTGCATGGAATTTGGTTGCTCTGCTGATGTGTGACTATTCAGAGTATTTGTAATTTTTTCAAGAAATTGAACTCTATGTCGCCTAGAATTTTTAAATTAATAAAAACATGTTGTAGCTCTTTCAAGTACAGAACATACACTGACAACAAAGTACAACGCGCAGGCAATATTAAAGAAATGAATGAGGTTAAACAGAAACGTAAATATCCACCGGGAACAGTAACTTTACAGATCCTAGGATGTGGAGCTCAAGGTTCCCCAGCAGCGGTCTATTTGTTTACTGATCAGTCAAGGTAATTCAAACGCCATATAGTGAATGCAGAGTTGCTTGTGTATTTGTCGATATTCCCCAACAATGTGTTTTGATTTAAAAATTAGGCCACAAAGTAGGGGTCTATGGGAATTGTCGTTTATTAATCTTAATCGTACTTAAGTTTAGCGTTGAGTCTTCTTTTGAAAGTGTCGGAACTTTGTGTTTCTTTTTGTCGCTCAGGATGATCAGAAAGCAATTTATGAGATCAAAATAAATTGACTCAGCTAGAATCTGAGGAATGTATAATTTCACAACTGACTGTATGATTGCTGATTAGAAATGCCGATAATGGTACAGACAGAAAATAAATTGTGAAAAATCGTTGAAAATCTGATAAATTCAACAAATTCTGTGCACATGCCTATTTTCATCGTCGTAAGGCATCTAGTGGTCAGTTGTGTTTCATAAATAAATCATATTGCTACTCACAGTAAGCTCGACGTGCTCGTACTTTATTTATTGCTTTACGCTGAACTCCAAAATGAATACGTATGTAATAGACCGCCAGCTTGTGCACATACCCAATTTGTTCCTTAAATTTTGAAATCTTTTAATTTTTCTGTTGAAACGTGGTGCTCGCCTTTTCATTGGTCTTTGGTGGCATGCTTGCAACCGGTCTCTTAGCTCCCCGGCGGGCGTGGGAGCTTGACCAAGGCACGTAACAAAAAAAAATCATGCTAGATTTCGCGTCAGGTCTAACTACGCTTGCGAGAGCACTGGCGCAGTTGTCAATGCTGTTTTTAGTTTGTTGAATCCTTCGATCGCTTCGGGTGTAAGTGAGAAGTTTTTCAAACAATCATACAAAGGAGCTGCGACATCTGCATAGTTTTTAATAAACAGCTTCTACCTATATCAACCACTGGTTTTCACACAACCCAGCATTTGGTCAAGAATTACCCAAAGGCGAAACCAACCAAATATAGCAAAAACGGAAAAGATTAAGGAAATTGTTTTTTTAATTAAACTCCTACTAGAATGCAGAATTGACTTCAAAAACCAGCAAAAATGCTAGCTCTATGGGCACATTCAACACTGCTGTCATTGTCAAAGGAAGCGCCTAGACGCTATATTGCGCTATTAAGGTCGGAAACAATTCCAACAAGACCTTTGATGATTAAAAAAGATTAGGACAATGTGATGCGCTGAGATGTAATTATTTCCAAGTCATACTTTTAAAATGGTACGAAACCAGCTATTTCTGGGGACACTTTTTCACACGTGAGTAAAATTACTTTCAAATGCAAAACTAGGCGAGTTGTAACAAAAAGAAGGGAAGCACAAAATTGCCGAATCGTTTGGAACGTTTAAATAAACAGCTGCACACATTTAAGAGGGGTTCTCAAACAACTTGGAAAGCGGTACTGGAGTCAGTAAGAGCTAACTTGAGCGGAGTATTAGTTGAAGCCCAGGCCCGGGGTGGGCCTCTCTTGACAAAACTTACCTTAAGTCTTTTCCAATCTCGAGCCCGCAGGTAGTTCTTATTCTAATAAATAATATTCCCAAAGGGGTACCTACCTAACTTTAATGACGTTTTGTCAGTTATTTGATTCTACAAGATTACTCAAATCGTTACACTAGAACTCTGCTTAGCTTTTCCTTTTCTATTTGAAAACAATTTTTCTTGCCTATATTTTTGACTTAATTTTTTTAATAATTTTGCTTCAGATACTTATTCAATTGCGGAGAAGGGACTCAACGATTAGCACATGAACACAAAACAAAGTTGTCTAGATTGGAACATATATTTTTTACTGGAAAATGCTGGAGTAAATTGGGGGGGCTACCTGGGTTGGCTTTAACTGCTCAAGATGCTGGCGTTACTAAATTGACGTTACATGGACCACCTGAACTGGTATGTATTACATTTTTTTAAATGTAACTAAAAACGTATGAAAACTGGGGCTGATAAATTGTCTATTTTAATCTTCATAAATTATTGGATTCAATAAACATAAAATATAACCTTTGTTTATTTCTACAATGAGGTCCATTCGCTCTGCATTTCAGAGCAACCGAAAACATGTCGTGTGTAATTTTTGCACTACATATAACTTTGGGAGTGTTCGTATTAAGTTGTTATAGAACGGAGTCCGATAATTGGTACCAACCTTATCTAGACAAACTTATCAACATAATTTTTTGAATATCTACATGCTCGTGAAACAATCACTTTCATCGCATGACCACAAAAAACGTACTATCCTTATTCGAGTTTATGGACTGTTCTTTGTCTATCAAGAATTTTAACTGGTCTTTACATAAATCCCCATTCGCTAATCAGAGCGAAAATTCTGGAACTTGATTTGTTTGGCCCATCAGTTAAAAAACTTTTGAAAATATGAACGTAATTTTGAAAATTGGACATATCTCAAATTTTTTTTTTAAATTTAAATAATTATGGTTTACTTAAAAACGGCTCTAACGATTTTAACCAAAATATTATATACTTGCGCTGATGTACGTGGGGTTAACAAGGCTGCATACCCAGTTTTTCGGTAAAAATATAAACGAATTACGGTACTTTTGAAAATTGGGCTTATCTCGAATTATCGTAAACGCTGTTTTAAAAAACTGGTCATATCTCAAAACGGCATTTTCGATTTGGATAAAATATTATAAACCAAGTAGAGCTAACATCTTGAACTAAACATTGCAATATTTGGTACTATTTTGTAAGCATAATTCCCCAAAATCAGCCCTGAAGATTAAGATAAGGTATGTTTTCTTAATAAGACCCCGTACATAGTTTTTCCTAAAGAAATGCAAATAAAGCCGTTTTATAAGCATTACCGCTCTACCAGTAAAAATGCAATAAAACTCCTTTTTTAGCAAATATTACCCACTTTTTCTTTTTAATTACTCCTGAACCTTAAAATAATTGCAACCAATTGGAGCGCACACTATCAGAAATCAAGATATCGTGTGATATACTTCGAGTCATAGCTACCTATCAGCATCACCAATCTGAAAAATCTTGTTTACAATAATAAAATAATAATCCTATATTCACAATTATAGATATATTTTTGTTTGCTATTTTATCCTCTTAAAATTTCTTTTACCCCTTCCATAGAATACCTTATTTCATGCAATGAATCGCTTTGTGGTACTTAAAAAGATACAAATTAAAACTCGAAATCCTTTGAGTGATGACTTATTTGAGGATGAAGTCATGACTGTTCGTGCGTACCCTATATTCAGGTAAAATGCATTTTATACATTTTTAAAAAAAAAAATTAGTCTAAATAATGTGATTTTAGATCAGATTCGGGAAAAAACGATGACTCTTTAACAAATGGTCTTACGTCAACTATTTTATATGTGTGCCAACTTAAAGTAAGTACAAAAACCTATTAATCACCTGTAAACTATATCAATTATTACAAACAAAAACTAAGAAAAATTCATATATTTAATTGGTAATTTTTCCCCTGAATCATCATATAAATAAAATTGTTGTAGTTCTGTTCGACTTAGATTGAATTTGACTGCATGTCTTTAAATGCAAAAATCTTAGAAAGTGCTAAATATGTTCTGATTCATTTTTCACAGGCCTATAGAGGATACCTAGGCCTACTATCTCCACTTTTTTTCAACTCTATATCTCTATAAATTCTGGGAAAAATTGGACAAGAGTAATTTATTTTTTTGTTTTTTATAAATAAATGGGCAAAATTAAAAACATCTACGATTTTCACTGGGTGAGTTGATTTGAGAAAGAAGGGCATATCAACTGCCGCACAATATATTGACATCTCTTTTTACCTTATTTTACTCCAGTGACAGAAGCAGTATGCTATTTGGTTTTCTAAGAAAAAAAGAAACCTATAAAAGAAATGTCAAATATGTAGGAAAGATGTGTTTGCTCTCTTGCTCAGTTCCTATTTCATTCATGCAATCATAAATCCTGTATACCTGGCAGTGGCGTCCATATAACCCGATTCCTACTGACTTCCCTTTTTAAATTTAGATCAGTTAACACTATCTACCAAAAACCAAATATGCATGAAAGCCTACATACCAAATAAATTTAATATTCACAAAAATGGTGCACTCACGTAAGCCATTAACTAAATATTGTGTGTGTATCCATTTCCATCCATCATCATCATCTCCGTCACGATAAAGCGAAATTAACTCCAAATGTCGGGTTATTAATGCTCTCACTGGATAGTTGATAAGAACATTTAAGCTAGTATTAGACGATATGCTGAATCAGCATACGTATGCTGAAAAATGTGTCCCAATAACAACATATCGTATAATATCAAAATTTCTGTCATCATACGTATGCTAAAAGTTGTTTGTTGGCAAATTTGTTGGCTAGTCAGCATATGTATGTTGCCGACCTGAACATATCGTGTAATACCCCTTTTGGGACCGTATGCTAACATTCGGACACATTTTTGGCGTATGCTGACTCGTATGATGTATGCTGACGAGCTAAAGTAGGCTCATGAGCATACGCCACATTTTTCAGCAAACGGCTTTGATATTTTTGAAGTTTCGATACATTTTGTACGTGTTTTTTTTGTGATTTTGTTGTCCTGATTGCTTGTTAAAAACAAAACGGCTGAGTTGTTTAGTTCGCAGCCATCGGCAACAAGACTGTACGGAACGGGAAATTCTCGACCGGGCTGCGGCTCAGGTGGTGGTAAGCCGAACTGATTGGTAAAAATTTACACTCAGCGCCAGTATTTAATATCCCCATTCGACATCTGGACAGTTCGGGACTAGCTCTCGGATCGAAGGATGGATCGAGAAGTAGTGATTTGTTTCTGTTCCCTAAGACGAAATCAACTTTTCAAATGACAATAGACTCATTCAAAACTAAAAAATGTATGTGTTTATTTAGGGGCGAGATAACCTTAACACAAAACTGTTGAAGTAAATAAACTACCACACACCCTAAAGTGAAGAGAGGAGAGTATACATTGATACTGAAGCGTTCTTATGGTGAAACGCTTTTGCGCATCACCGTGTCTTGCTTCATAACGTGCGGTGTCACCAAGGCACGTAGCTGGTCGAATTGCTCAGGTGTCATGCGCACAAACGTTAGATACGAATCTGTCTCTTCTTTGCGCAATTCGCGGTACAATTTTTCACAAAATCCTTCTTCGGCGCGCAGCATGACCCAACACCCGTATCCTTATCGCTTATCCAAACTTTTCGCTGCTTCCGTAGCAATTCCTCTTTGTCGTCATCGTCGAATACACATATGGCCAATATTACAGCGAGGGCTCTTTTTTTGCACGCATTTTATTTTTCAACTAAACCAAACAAAAACGTTAAAACAAATACAGTCTAATCAATAAAACGATATTTACAATAAATACAAGGAATTGAACACGTAGTGTAGAATGCAATTCTTCTTCTTTTTTCTTTTTAAATGAATTAAAATCGCGATCTGTCAATTTTTCAGCATATAATCATACGGGTCTTCAAACTTTTCAGCAAACCGAATTCAACATATCGTGTAATAGGGCTTCATATGTCCTAAAAAATGTGATAGCAAACTGTTTGTTAGCATATGCTGTCAACAAACAATTTGCTACTTTGGGACAAATTCAACATATCGTGTAATAGGGCATCATACGCCAGACGAACATATGCCTGTTTGCTGAGAATTTTCAGCATATGATTGTCAGCATACGTATGTTCATTAAACATATCGTCTAATACTAGCTTATTGTATCTCTTTTTTTCTACCGTGAGTAGAGTATAGTATACACTGTGTACCTGTACATATGTGTTTGACACCTCTTTGTTCAACCCGCTAAAATAATAGCACAAGGCACATTTTTAGATAGAACATATGAAGAAAATAATTTGGGTAAACTAATCTTAATAATGAGAAAGAGAAAATTTGAGGATTCTTGCATAACACCGGAATTTAGAAGAGTAGTAGACCAAAAGCGCAGTGGCTTAGTGGTAGTTTGTTGGGCTACTAAGCGAGGGGTCGCCAGTTCGAATCCCGAAAGAACCAAATTACATCTTAAGGTTTTTTTCCACTGCTCCCCGTCTCGCGAACGTTTGACAAACATTCGAGAGTAAAACTGTCATGAAAGAGCTTCTTAATTAGCCATTTGGACTTGGCGTAGCATAAAACATTAACAAGGATTCTTTGTTTAACACTTAGCCATTGTAACATATTCAACATAAACACAACTGACGTATATCGATTACATTTTAAAATAATTCGCATGGCTCTATTATGAATTCGTTGTAGTTTTAGTAACACATAATCACTACATAAAAATAAAATTGACGAACAATACTCAAAGTGTGGTTTAACCATTACATTAAAGATATTTATTGCACACATTGTTGGAATTTTGTTCCGTATTCTATTTAAAAAGAACACTTTTTTTGATACTTTTTTTACAATATAGTTTATGTGTAAATGGAATTTTTATTTCGAGTCAATTATAACTCCTAAGTATTTAATTTGCTCAACTTGTTCTAATGTTTGGCCGTCTACCTTTAAGTTTAATCTGTGATTATATTTAAAAATCATACATTTCGATTTAGAGACATTTAACTTTAATTTATTTGATATCAGCCATGTGTTTAATTTATCTAAGTCATCCTGGATTTTTTGTTCGCATTCTCTTATGCTCTTTCCTGATATGAATAGAAGTGTATCATCCGCAAATAGTGCTATCTGCGATTCGCTTATTATACTCTTAATGTCGTTTATATAAATGATAAAAAGTAGAGCACCAAGTATCGATCCTTGAGGGACGCCCAATTTTGTCTCGATGCTGTCAGATGACACACCATTCACCACCGTTCGTTGGGTTCGACCAATCAAAAAGGATTTAAACCACATCAGTTCAGTACTTCCAATACCATATCCCTCCAGTTTACATAGTAGGATGTTCCTATCGATGGTCTCGAAGGCTCTTTTAAAGTCAAGGAAGACGGCTATGACATAGTTTTTTTCGGCGATTTCCTCTTTCCAACTAATTATGACACTATTTAGAGCTGATTCACAGGAATGACTTTTTCTGAACCCTGACTGATTTTCGAGGAAAAGGTTGCTTGACTCAAAATATTCTTCCAGTTGCTACTACTTTTTCCATTATTTTTTCATATATGGGAAGGGCGTTAATAGGCCGAATTTTTTCGACAGGGGTAACTATTGACTCTCTCCACGTTTCAGGGAACAGGCCTCTGCATAAAGATAGATTTATTACACGCACAATTATATCTCCAACTACATATATTGTATCCAGTAACATTTTAGCGCTTATATGATTGAAGTTTTTTTTTGGTTCATAGATTTTAAAATACTTTTTATGTGGGTTATATTAATACACTTAAATTTGAATACTGTGCTAACGCATCTGGGTTGTGGTGTATATTGAATAATTGGGATAGATTTATTTATTTCACTTATGCTACTCACGAAAAATGAATTGAATTTGTTGGATATGTTTTTGTTATCTTTTATACATTCACCGTTAAATTTTATATTCTGTAGTGGTTCCTTATGTTTGTTAAGGACATATGATTTAATTGTTTGCCACATAGATTTTTGATTACGCGCACTTAATATTTTACGTTTTATGTTTTCATTTTTTGCCTTCAAAAGTTCAACTTTATAACGATTTCTTATTTCACGATAATTATTCCAACAGATTTCACTGTTAGAGAATCTAAATGCCTGGTATTTGGCTATTTTCCCGCTTCATATTACTTAATGCTTCACTGTACCAGCAGTTTGTTCTGTTTTTTATTACTTTTGTATATACAAACAAATTTGTTATTCTTATGAGTTCATTTTCAAATATTTTACCTATTATGCTAGGATTTTCAACGTATAAACAGTCAAACAAATTACTATTTCTAAGGTTATCCAGAAATAGCGGTTTATTGTACTTTAGAATTTTGCATGTATTTACTTTGCTTTCCTTTATAATTTTCGTACTGGGACATATTTGTATGAGAACCGTTTCATGATCGCTCATTTTTAGGTCTTGATTTATTTCCGCTGTTGCATACCCTCCCGCTTCAGTTATTACATAGTCGATTAATGTTTTTGTATTTGTTGTAATTCGCGTATGGTCGCTCACTATTTGTTGACATTGATTATCAATTTCAATCACATTTTTTAAGTTATTTCTATAAAGATCTGACACATCTAACCAGTCAATATTCATATCTCCGGCAATAATAAAACGCTTATTCGAGTCTATGAGATCCTCAATCCATATTTTCATTTGTTCACAGAATTCGCGTTTTGACGATGTATGAGCCCGGTAGACAGCCGCGATATACACTGACTGATTGTTATTTGTTACCTTGCACCTAAGCCACCAAATTCTAGATTTCATGGTTTTTGTTACATCACATACTTCATAACAATTTTTTACATAAATACATACTCCACCCGTATGCCTTGAATCACTATCGCATCGAAAAGGTTTTTGAAAACCATTTATCATTATTTCGCTATTATCGATATTTTCAGTAGTGTGTGTTTCAGACAATATTAAAAAGTCAAAATTTGTATTCTCGCAATTATGTTGAAGTTCAATTAGATTGCCCGTAAGGCCTTGTATGTTGCAATAAATACCGCGAATTTTACTTAATTGCTAGTGCACTAACCTGTTTTTTCAGATTCAAGAAGCTTTTTATATACTGCACAATTCATATCTCTACTATCGTGATTAATATCTAGGTTAAGTTTGAATTTTTCATTGTACCGTTCACAGTTTACACATTTTATGATAGTTGACTTACATCCTCTAGTATCGTGTTCGCCGCCGCATTTAGCACATTTAATATTATGTTTGCAATTTTTAGCAATGTGATGATATCCATAGCAATTGTAGCATCTATTTAAGTTGAAGTATTCAAAAATGCGACATTTTTCCCATCCGATATTAATTCTTCGATTTTCTATTATTTGTTTAAAGTTGCTCATGTCTAATTCTATTATTGCGCTATGCACATCTCTATTTTTGTTTTTAAACATTTTTACACATTTTACCGTACCGTTGATATTGTTTTTTTTCTTTATTGCCACTTCCAAATCTTCGTATTCCCAGATATCACTTATGTCCGTTATCATGACTTGCGGTTTTTTGTTGGAGAGTATTTTAACGTCATATTTTTCGCCTAGTTTCTATTTTACTTCACTCTCAATTTTTTTACTGACTCTTCCCCAGTACAGTTTATAGCAATCGCTCCTTCATTTCTATTGGTAATCCTATCAATTTTCATTGAAAGAGATGATGGGTTAATTTTTTCTTTTATTTCTTTTGTTGTTTTTGAATTTTCTTGCCTGGTTTTCGGTTTAATATATACTGTTTGTTTCAGTTGTTCCGCGTAGTTCATTTTTGGTTTTGTGTCATTTTTTGTTGATTCTTTTATTTCGTTTACTTGATTTTTTAAATCAGATTTTATCTCTTTCACACTTTCAAATAATTTTTCACTCTGTGTTTTAACATCTTGACATATTTTTTCACTTTGCGACTTAAACGAATCACTAAAACCACTAATTTTTTTCATTTCTATGATGCTTCCTTCACATGTTTGTTGTGCTATTTTCATTTCTCTTAGTCTGTCGGCGTACCTTTCTTCAATTGCCCCAAGTAAATGCTTTATTTCTGTTTCGTGATTTTTAAGTGATTCCTCAAATTCGTGTTTGTATTCTTTCAAATAGTTTCCATTTTTATTCACCACTTCTTGCATATCCTTCAGCACCATATCAACATTGTGTATATACAAAATACAATCTTCACATATAAATTTAATCATCGGGTTCGATTCGAGAATACCACTGCTATATTGATCCAATCCGCTACACTTTACCGTAGGGTGGAAACTTTTCCCGCAAACGCTAGCGCAGATTATTCCCGACTCTCCTCGAATCGAATTTTTGCATTTAAAACACTCCCGCATCTTAATATGGAATGAAATGTATCCACAGTTTCATGTATATGTGTCCACCTTTCGTGCGATGGCACTTTTTTACACCAAAGTGACTTAAGTTCATTGTAATTATTATTCTTATCTCGGATCGCTCACTAATACGTCTTCTCACTAATACGTCTCTCTACGACTGGTTCCTTGACAAACGTCGAAAAAGTACGTTTAGGCGCTGCACCGCCTGACCTTTGTTGTCATTTAGAATGCAATCTGCTTTCCAGGGTAAACTTGCGACATACCTTGAGTAATCTCTAGTGATGCATTTTCCTATCACTTTCTCCGTAAGCTCTTAATACCAATAGCTTCCAGCGACGAGAAATGAGTGAGATCTGCATGTATTTGTATAGTGCTTAAACTAGACAGACTGCTGGAATTGTAATAAGAGTTTTGATTATATGAACTATCACTTACGGAGAGATGGACAGTGGACACCCTGAAGGACCCATTCAAATATTGTTTCGGTGGCCCTTTTAGATGACGCTGATTTCCTGTTACGACCGACCAGTAGAAATCGGATCCGATGAGAAGACTCAATCCCTCTTCTTCCTCCATTAGTGTTGGCGGAACATCTGCCAATCTAATGCCTTCAAAAAGTGGGCAATCGCTCTCTGGAACTTCTAACACATCCACGCATATTTCCGGTACTACGACGGCCTCAACTGATACAGCAATGTCGAACCTCAATGGATTTTTTAAATGGAGTTTAATTAACTTTTCGATCGGATTTTATTCCTTACTGCCGAATGGAATTACAGACAATTCGACAGTCCCAATTGCCTTTAAGGCTGGGTGGCTGGCGTATACGTTTTTTCGCCCCTATTGCTTGCAGGTCTTAAGAGATAATCGATCGGAGTAAACTCAATAGTCGGTACATAGATGCAGGTCGCTATTGAAGCACAATTTTATTTTTCAACTTTTTTCGCCCGATGGGGCAATCCCTAAATGAAACTTTTTATTTTTTTTTACGATTTCATATCGTTGCCAATGGACTAATGCAGGTAGTCTTTCTACTTTTACCTTGTCGTGTTCGAGATGCTCAGTATGCCTTTACGATGCCAAGGAAAAAATGCAGCTAAGATCTGTGATCTTTGGTTGAATAGCAGAAATAGCATTGTTACTTCCCGCTTGACACTTGAATGTAAAAACTAGTCGGTACACAGTTAAGAAGGATATGGAACTGACTATACAATATGTACGTACCTACATTATTGTAATGTTATTGGCTTTTCGTTATTATGGAATGCTTATAACCTCTTATAACGAATTTAATACACCTGGGGCTGGCATACGAGTATCTATACAAAAAACTTTGTTTATCTGTTATACTTAGTGGTCAAGATAAGAGAGAAAAAACGGTAAAGAATAAAATGGTAAAGAAACCTTCAGCTACAGTTCTGTTTTCACCGGTTTGACATGAATTTCCTTATGATAAAGAGTCTTTATTTTTAAGGGACATATTTCCCTGCATAGCAGAACTTCTCCAATGTGTAAGTATGTTATTTATTGATAGATAAGGACTGAGTGATTACTGGCGCATAGCGGACTAGTCACTGGGCTATTCTTGAAAGCCTTAAGCACTGAGAGGGAAGAATTAAAAAAACACCTTTAGTTAGAAGGCGAAAAAACAATTATAGTGTAGAGTTAAAGTATATTTGTATGCGTCTTAGGACGGTAATGCAACTTTACGTTTTATAAAAAAAATTCCCCTAAAACGGTAAGAGAGATCTTGCAAACCCTTACGTTAGAATTTTGTAAAAGCACAATAGAACAAACATCCACGAATGGCGGATCATCCTACGCTAGGTATGTTGGCCGCTGTGTCTTATATGCTAAAGCAATAGCAACAAACCAGCACAAACCGATTCTATATATCGAGCCGAAGTCCTAACCCATTGAACGAAAAATGAAAATAGATTTTGGATTTGAGAATTTGCGATTGTACATAATTCATAGGAAAATTGATACCAAATTGATGCCACACAGCTATAGTCTATCGCCCTAAACAGCCAGCTTGTCCTTTTTGTTTTATTTTGATTTGTTGTGCAGCGAAATTTGTATTATTTTTATTTAGTGTTCGTTGAGCGAGTTCTCACTTCTTACTTTGCAGACTCGGTAGTCACAATTGTGATGTTGATGGTGGAAGGTGTGCTCGGCTATTTGAAATTCTGTGCACTAATACATGTAAACACGTTTACATGAGCTCGGAGTTCATAGCTGGGGGACACCCAGCTGACTACCTCCATCGTTGACAGCTCGATGGAATTTAACTTTCAATATGGAGGTATGTCAAGGGCTTAAAAACGCCAGCGAACTGTCATCAACTGAAGCTAAGTTTATGTTTGTCATTGCAGCACTACTTGGCTGAAGCACTTGGAACTCTAGCTATCTCCTGATTCGCCAAAAACATTGATACCGCGAAGAATTGAAATGATTTATCTTATTTAACACAATTTACTTTATTAAACGTCTTAAACTTTAAATATGTCATCTCCCTTGGTACTTGGAGGTACTTGAGTACATTCATTCTTTTTTATTGTTTCTAACATGTGTGTTGTATGACTGGTTAATTGAATGGAAGTTCTGCATGTCGCATTAGATATAAGATTAACAGAAAATAATAATTTACTATTTTACCATTCTTATATTTTAGGCAAGACCTGGAAGCTTGGACTTAAAAAAATGTGTGGAAAAGGGTGTTCCACCGGGTCCTTTACTTGGTTTATTAAAAAATGGAATTGATGTAGTATTGGATAATGGAACTACTGTTAAATCTTTGGATGTTAGCGAGCCAACTGCTGGCGACCAAGCTCTAGTTTGTGAGTATTATTTTTCTCTGATAACTACGCTTTTAACGCGACTGATTGTATTATTAGAAGTAAATGGTCAGTTATAATTAGTCTTTTGGAATTTAAATTTTTGAATATCGATTTATTTACTGAGTTTTTCATAATTTACCATGACAATACACATTTTTTAGTAATAGTTGGATAGATGAGAATGTCATCTGTTAAGTTGACAGCAAGGTCCATGTGGGCTGGAATTCAATGTAGAATGACTACATTTTTATAAGCAAATTCGTAGATGGTATGTTTCCAGAACACCCTCGATTTTATGACAAATTAGTCTAGAGTCAGAGTTTGAAAGCTACCTGGCTCTGGCTGTCTGAGTAGATGAAGATAGTTTTGCCACGTGTTTCAGAACTTAGATTTCTTCTATGGTAGTGGTTAAGCCTAGAATATTGATGAGTTTTTTTTTGAACAATGCAAGGGGTAATCAGTTTGGAAGTATTAATTGAATTCGTTTGATAAAATATAACATTGTTTAAATGTCTGCCGCGGCTTCAAATATGGACCGATGACGCCGCCACATCAAACAGTGACTTTTTTAGGATTCATTGGACGCTCTTGGATCTCATGTGACTTGGAACGCCACTTTGATAAAACAGTTTTATTATTTTCAAGTTTTGTTTAATACCATGTTCCTACCAACGTGATTCAGCGTAATTGATTTATAAATCACGATAGGCGTTCCCACCGAACTTTTAAGTGTTTTAGTTGGCAAACTTTCAATATCGTACATATAAAAGTACAAAAGAAGAATAACCTGCAATAATTAAAAATGAGTTCAAAGGCTTTGGATATAATCTATCAGAATAAATCCAAAAATGATATAGACAAAAAAATCAAGAGTTTATAAACATTTAATGATAATTTCATGGCAATATAAAATGTTGCTAAGAGGCGATTTCGTAGATAAAAAAATTTCACAAAAAATGTATAGCTTGAATGTTTTTCTTGTCAGATTGGTGAATTCTCACAATTTTGATGTTTTTCCCTTTTTCGACGAAAGGATTTCTCTTTTCGGAAAGCGAAATTCCCACAAAAAGTTTGAAATCCCACAATCCAAGATCACTGCGAAACAAAGTTCAATACGGTATTATGAAATTTCATTTATTTCACCTCCCGCCAGTTAGAATTTTGTTTGTTGCTTCTTCACACGTATTTACAGACAGGAAATTTAAGAGAACATTTTCTTTTAAAAATTTGCGTGGGAATCGGGTAGGTGCGCGTGAGCTGACCGTCTATTTAATACTTAGTTTATGATTACAGTGTTGCTAGACAACACATTTCTAATTAATACTTTTTTATGTGTTTCGTTTTACTTATATAAGACATTTTTTATTATTTCAGTTATTGACATCCCAAGCGAAGATTTTCTGTGTTCCCTAAATGCTCAATTCGACAGCTACAAAAATGCCTCAGTTGTCATACATTTCACTCCGGAAATAGTAGCAAATTGTTCATTATATCAACAGTTTCTGTCGAGATTTGGAAAATTGACAAAACATATATTTTTAAATACGTCTAACCGGTAAGTTAAAACTTTGATTAAGGCTTACAATTATTTTTAAATCTACAACTCTGCCATAAAATAAAAAATATATTTTATAAATGTATGCAATTCCAATCAAATTATAAATTTATTTCCGATCATTTGCAATTACTTACAAAGGTCAAATTTATTTTTGTAATGTGCTCCCAAGATAATTATTGCTTTATCCCTTTATAAGTGGGATCGACTGCGCAGGGACATAACTCCAGGGGACATAAATCCATTATGGACTATGGTGGAACATTGGTCCATAATTTATTTTTCAAAAATGGGACATAATTCCAACTAGAAAAAGTTATCAGAAAACAAAGTCCAAAACGCAAAATTTTGAGTAATTCATATGTACATAAACGAGTAGAGTGATTGAGCTGACAGACATCGTACAGGCCAAACAGCTAATCGTAGGTTCATGAAATATGCTCCACTAGCTGTGTAGACGCCCACTAAGAAGGGATTTTTCGATACGACCCCCCCCCCCCAAACCCTTTTAGATAAGTTTTTCTGTCTTATAAAGGTTGGAAAAGAGGTTCCAAACTTTTTAAAACATTACCTTACTCAAACAGCTATTTCATTCAATAGAACTTGGCCAATCTATTAAATCTTAAACTGCTCTTTAGGGTGCAGTTATAGTTATAAATAATTTGGCGCGACAGGTCTGTGGGACCCAAGGCCTAACTTCTCACAACCATTCGTTTTGTTTTCAATTTTGGGACGAATGGAAGGGATCTACAATTTTACTCCCAGTCCAAAAGGCTAATTGAGAAGCTCTTTCATGACAGTTTTACTCTCGGATGTTTGTCAGACGTTCGCGAGAGGTGGCGCAGTGAAAAAAAAACCTTAAGATGTAATTTGGTTCTTTCAGGATTCGAACAGGGGAACCCTCGCTTAGTAGTCCAACACACTTACTTTAAGCCACTGCGCCACTATTCTCCTACAACCGTGTAATAATTTTAGATTATTTTTAAATTGCTTTATACAGTTGTCGAAGAAATACATGAAACATAATAACCGGATTCTGTGGGCAAATTGAGCAAATTGTTGAAAACAGCACAAGAATATTTGTTTAAGATACTAACGATATATATACTAACATTATACAAGCATATGAAATGATTGAATTTTAATTTTTATTTTTAAATAAGTGAAAAACATCAAACATGTTAAATGAAATTTTGACAAAGCTTTTTAATAATTTGAAATTCTCAGAAAGGTTAATGAGTCGTATATACGTATCAGGTAAGCAAAGTCTAATATGCCTTCGAATGTGTCATCGAGCCAAATTGGCCTTTCTCAAAGTGTCACAATGCCAAATGCTAGAATTTGGCCTTATGTCACTTTCACAAAGCGACATTAGACCAAATTTCGAGGTTTGGCCTTATGACGCTTGGCGTTATGTCACGGCAGAGAAAATATAATGGATCTCCGTAGGTGCATCCGCTTTATATATGAGTTCGTAATCGCCACAGAATTTATTATGAATGACTTAATACCAACGGTTTTTATAAAGCTGATATTTTCACTTAAACTGTAAGAACTCGTCTGCTTGCACGCCCAAAACTATTTCTTCACCCGCGACGTCTGTCGTTGATGATGCTTCTGATGTTGCTATTGCTGTTAATGCTGTTGTTGCTGTTAATGACGTAGATGCTGTTGTTGCTGCTGATGATGTAGATGCTGTTGTTGCTGCTGATGATGTAGATGCTGTTGTTGCTGCGTGTACACATGAATATAGACCAGATGCTGCTGTTTTTGATTTATCGATCAATGATAATAGCAAATTACAGAATGTTGTTCAAGTCACAAATCAATCGGCTAAACAAAAAAATGTTATTATTGGGACAAACTCAAATCAACATGGACTCAAAATCGTAAGGAATTACAAATAGTATCATGTCGGTTCTTTCCTGGTATCCACCTCAGCTGAGGAAATCCGGGAATTCATTTCAACTTCCCTTGTGATTGATTCATCTTTAATATTGTGCTACAAACTAAATAAGCCTGATAAATCTGAGTCGAAGTTTGCAAATTTTAAAATTGGAGTTCCTGTGGAGTTTGCTAATAAAATTTATGTTGACTCCTTCTGGCCAAATGGTGTCAAGTTGAGGCCATTTCTATTTAAACCAAGAAACGATGCAGTGAAACCAAAAAACTTATCGGAAATGGCGGCAGTACATTAATTAATCGTCTGTCGTCGTACAAAAAAACATTAAAGATATATTTCCACAATGCAAGTGGGATCCGAACGAAAATTGCTAATCTGTTCTTTAAATCCTGTCATTTACACTATGATGTCATTATTATTGTTGAAAGCTGGTTATACCCTGATATATCTTCTAAAGAAATATTTGATGAACGCTTTTATGAAGTTTTTCGATTTGATCGATGTAAAGTTGCTGCCGACCGTGGAGGTGGGATCATAGTCGCAGTTCGCACTAATCTTGATGGTAAAGAAGTTAAGCTACCTATCCTAGAAGTTGAACAAGTTGCTTTTTCTATTATTATGAATAGTCTAAATAAAACGCGTATGTTTTTTGTAGTTAGTTACGTAACCCCCAATTCTAAAATTGAGTGTTACGAGAAGCATATACATAATATCAATTTTGTTAATGATAAATGCTCTGCATTAGATAATGTCTGTGTTTTAGGAGACTTTAATCTCACTAATATAAGTTGGACTTGGTCCGAGTATGATAAATCTCTAATTGCTAATAATATTAAGCACTTTCATGAATATTGTTTTGTCGATTTTATGCACTCGTTAAACTTAAGTCAAATTAATTCAATACAAAATTCTTTGTCAAAGATATTAGACTTAATTTTTGTTTGCCGCGATGAATTTAAAGCAAATGTTACACAAGTTCCGTTCGCTTTACTAACCGAATCTATTAACCATAAAGAATTATGTATGGAAATTCAAATGTATGAATATATTGGTGCACATTCTAAGGACAACGTTTATAGTTATCGAGGTATTTGTAAGCTCTCAGCAATTCCTAAGCTTTTTGAGAGCATAGTTAAAAATAACCTTGAGTTTTTAACAAAAGAGTGTCTATCGGAAGCACAGCATGGTTTTGTATCTGGTGGGTCCACTATCACCAACTTGGCTTCTTTCTCATCTTTTGTTCTAAATGAGTTAGAAAACAAACGTCAGGTGGACGCAATATATACTGACTTTAGCAAAGCCTTCGACTCCGTCAATCATTCCATTCTCCTTGAGAAGCTTGAAGCCTTTGGAATTCACTCTGAAATGCTTCGCTGGATTTCATCCTTCCTAATTGGTCGCGTTCAACGAGTAAAAATCGGAACATCGCTTTCGAAACGTATTAACTGTACATCTGGTGTTCCGCAAGGGAGCCATTTAGGTCCACTGCTTTTTATTATTTTTATAAATGATATTGTGTCAACGGTCAAATATAGCCAATGCCTACTATATGCGGATGATTTAAAACTATTTTCATCTATTAAAAGTATAGAGAGTTGTTCTTTGATTCAATCCGACCTGGATAGAATAATTGATTGGTGCAACTTCAATCGCTTAAAATTAAATATAAAGAAATGCAATGCAATCTCCTTTAATAGATGTGCATCTACTTTTGAATATAATTATACAATTAATTCAACTAACCTAAACAGGGTAAATAAAATTAAAGATTTAGGAGTCACACTCGATACGTCTTTCTCGTTTAAATATCATATTGAATATACTGTCGCGAAGGCTAATTCTATTGTTGGCTTTATAAATCGTAATGGAAGGGACTTCAGAGACCCATTTACTTTACTTTCGCTATTCACTGCCCTAGTACGGTCCCTCCTTGAACATGCTGATGTGATTTGGAATCCTGCATTCTCAACCTATTTCGATCGCCTTGAAAAAATTCAAAGGCGATTCACTAAATTCATTTTTTATAAATTGCACTGGGAAGCCTCTCCAAATTATAAGGCAAGGTGTTTATTTCTGGGCATTAAATCTTTAAAATCCCGCCGTCATATTCATGATATAATGTTTGTCAGAGACTTGCTATGCTTTCATACAAGATGTCCTGTTCTGCTCTCACTGATGCCAATATATGCACCGACGAGATCTTTGAGAACACGGCATCTCCTCTTAGAAAGAAATCATCGAACAAATTATGGCCTTAATGAGCCGATAACAAGAGCCATTGTAGCTTTCAACAGCGTTTGTACAGATATAGATTTATCTTTGTCCAAAGACAGTTTCAAAAACAAATTATTGTATATATTTATTTTCTAACTAATTTTATTTTTAATTGTATATTCTTTACTTTTACTTTTACCTTTATTTTCCAACATCTGTTATTTGTAATGAACAATTGTAGATGAAATAAATAAATAAAAAAATAAAAATAAAAAATAAAAATAAAAAGTTTGTTCTGCGAGAAATGAGAGAAATAAGTTTGCGTGAAGATTATATTTTTAGCCTCTATAGATTAGCTAGTTATAATTGGAAGTCAGTATCTATGATTCTGCTGTAATAATGTTTGATATGCCGCACATATATTAATAAAATCCGAATTCTTATATATACACTGCGGGTCATTTGAATAGGGACAGCATATCTTAGAATCATTTTACCTTATATGTTTCGTTCCTAACTTCCTACTATAAAAATTGTTATACGGTATGAAAGGTTATTTCATTACCCTCTCACTAGATGTGTTATATTAATACATTCGGAATGTTTACCAATTTCTTTCCACAGTTAACTGTGATGATCTAAAAACCATGCAAAAAAAGTAGGTCAATAGAATAGGGACACAAGCAATATTCTGCTTTTACTTCCCGAAAAGTGACAAAAAAAGTATGCCTTTGTTTTTTTAGTAATGAGTACTTCCTCCTTTATTTAAAACTAATTCAAAAATTCTGGTATTCATAGAATCATATAACGATTTTAAATAATCTAGGGAAATTTCACCCCAAGCAAGTTTGATGGCTTCAGTAAGCTGATTTCTGTCTTCGAACTGCCTGCCACCTTCGTACACTTTTCGCGTGAGCCATCCCCAAACATTTTCCATGATGTTTAGGTCTGGGGAATATGGGGGCCATGTCATCAAATCGACATTTTGAGCTTGGATCCAAGTTTTTATTATGCGGGCTGTATGGATGGGAGCATTATCCTGCTGGTATGTCCACCTAAGGGGGCCGAAAATGTGCTGACATTGCGGAAAAGCTGTTTCCAGAACTTGTTGGTACGATTTTGCTGTCATTCTTGTACTTTGGAAGTTCAATGGTATCGCACCATAGTAGGAGACAGCTCCCCAAACCATAACGCCACCTTCCCTGCTGTGATGCCTCGTCAAAAACCGTTCTTCCTTTCGCAGATCATGGAAATAGTAGTTGAATCCGTCCGGACCATCGAGGTTAAACTTCTTTTCATCCGAGAAAACTACTTTTTGTCACCTCTTTCCCCATGCCATGTGCTGACGTGCAAACTTCAAACGTTGTTCTTTCCTAACCGGATTTAATGGTGGTTTTTTCTTCATTTTTTTAAGTTGCAAATGTGGGGCCCTCTTAATCACTCGTTTAACTGTTGATAAACTTGCACTTACTCCAACTTTTTCCCTGATTTTCGCCACTGATCGAGCCGAATTAGAGGCTTCTCGTAAGATTGCTCGTTTATCTTGAGCAGTTAGCACTTCCCCCGTACGTCTTTTCATATTTTTGCCATAGTTGCCATAGTTTAAATAATTATGCACAACCGATTTGCTTTTCTCAATTTTTCGGGCTATTTCACGCAAACTGTGACCGTCCTCTTTGAAAGCGTCGATTTTTGCCATATCCGCGACATTTAATGGCTTTCCTCTACCCATTATTATTATTATTATTACTATTAATGCAAAACCACAATCTCAAAGCACGCTTGCAAATTCACAAAATTTTAGTTATGCTTTTTGGATAGCACTTTTCGAATTGACGACCGAATTGCAACTGTCCCTATTCTATTGACCCAATTTTAAACGTGCAGTTTATTAGTGAACAAAGAAAAAAATAAAGAAATATAACTGTTCTTAAATAAAACTCTCTTATTTTGCTCAAAATGTGTGAGCAATAAAGTAATCTATCATAACGGAAACTAATTTTTGCTTTTTGAACTAAAGAACTGGAGATTTAGAGTAAAACAAATGATGAAGCGGCTGTCCCTATTCAAATGACCCGCAGTGTATATATATATTTTATATGCAACATTGCTAAATTTCTAATTTCTGGTTTTGGTTGTCTTTTACAGCTTTTCTGGACATTATGCTGCACATAGAATCCAAATTCAATTGAACCAATTGAACCAACAAATTTTTCCTATTTTGGGGTAAGTTTTTTCTATACGCCGTTTTTTGACTTGGAATTTGAACCTACCTATCTCAATCTAACGTATAAAAATCTCGTGTCACAGTTTAAGTGTTTAAACTCCTCCGAAAAGGCTTAACCGATTTTGATGAAATTTTGTATGTATATTCAGTAGGTCTGAGAATTCCGTTTATAACTAATTTTTATACCTCTAAAGGCACCAAGTGCCAAAGAATAGAAACAGAATCCCATACATTTGCATCAGAAACTGAATTAGGAACAGAACATTTTTTTTTTCAGCAACAGAATTTAGCGACAGAAAAATGTCTGTTTGACGACATAACGTAAACAAGTTTTTATTGATTGTTTCTGTTGCTGCTGGCTGTTTGTTTCGCATCGTAATATTGTTTTTAGTAGACGAAGAGGAGAGAATAATAGATTTCGTAAGATATCAAAAAATTGTATACAAAGTCATTCTGTTCCATGTTTTTCGTTTAAGTCAAAGCTAAAATGTAATCAAACGACACACAATTTGACGGAGTAGGCGGCAGCCATGTTTTTATGGATCTGTTTCTGTTTCAGTTCTGTGTAGCTGAGCGAGCAACGTAAATAGAACCAGAATGTACTACGGAATGATAAAACTTTCTGCTCTGTTTTAGTTTCTGTTCTTTGTCACTTGGTGCCTTAAGTGTTAAGGGTGACTTACCCCAAAACATTTTTTATTTTATACACAATTTTTTTTTGGTAATTTTTGTATGGTTTGGCATTAAGAATATATTCAGTCCTTAATTTTCACCCTTCTACCACTGACCCCTACTTTTTATTAGCATTTTATATTTTTTATTTCTACTGTATTATTCTAAGGGAAAAATAATAAAAGAATCCGCAGGGCTGTCATTATTCATTCCTATTTTATAAATAGATTTCTACCCTACCCATCTAGGTTTTTTAAATTTCCACCAGTCAACACTATCTACCAAATACCAAAGCGAAGATAACCCCAAATAATATGTGATATGTCATGTTATTAAAGCTCTACTGTAACTAGATAGTTGATTTTGCGAAAACATGTATTTGTATCTCTTTTTTTTCTTCCCTAAGTAGAGTAGAGTAGAGTAGGTAAATATACTATGTTTGACACCTCTTTTTTTAACCCGCTTGGTCATGCGCAATCACAATACAGCGGGTACAGGTAAGAGTAATGAGGTGTGTGTGCCGCCGAGGCGTAGGTGATAATGGGTCTAGTTATCATCGTATACATTCCCCACCTCTGTTAACATACACGTTTACACTGATGTAGTACCCTTTTTGCCTTCCGGAATCCGGACCTACTCCTCAACATGATAGTTCCAAGTAAGTCCAGTTTCTAGGTAAACTCCCAGATACTTAACCTTCTTGGCCATTGTTAGTTCTGATCCAAAAACTGTCAAGGGCTAAAATTCCAGATTTTTCCTCTTTTTAATGAAGACTATTAGATCTGTTTTCGCCGCATTAATGGAGAGCCCTTGTTCTAGACACCACCGCTCCACCACTTTGAGTGCGTTTCTCATGATATCTGCAGTGACGTCTATGAATTTGCCTCTGGCCATTATTGCTATTGTGTTAATGCCAGTCGCAAGTCGAATGCCAGTCGCAAGTCTATCGAGAAGAGAGTATACAGTGATATTCCACAGTATAGGTGAGAGAACACCTCCCTGTGTTGAACCTCTGCTAACCCTTCCCCTGAGTTTTGAGGTTCCCGTCTGAATATTTATCGCGATTGTATTCAACATATTGTCCATCAATCTTACCACCAGTGAGTTAACCCTACGTTTTTCCAAGGCTTGTTTCAGACTTTCAAAGCATTATGGAGGTGGTCATTGCAATACCCCCGGTATTTAGCTCTTCCTGCGCAATACGTACTACTTGATGTAGCGCTGTTTCTGTAGACATGCCGATCCGAACTTGGAAACTGGAAACCTCGATACAATCTTTTGAAGTCTACTGACTTCAGATGTACTCCTCATACTCGAACAGAAGTCCCTCCAACACTTCAGGGTATTTTGTCCCATCCGTGTTCTTAGGAATTCTGATGTATTTTCGATCTTTTTTTCTTTTACATCCATAGCGAACATCAAATGAGGTGGCTCTGTGATCCGACAATGTAGCCTGATCCATTACCCTCCAATTTTACATTCTTTCAATTATCTGGCTACTGCACAGGGTAACATCGATCACTTCCATTCGCCTCACATCCACGAAAGTCGGCTAGATTCTTGCATGATACAAATTCGAATAACGCTTCTCCTCTGTAACCGAATTCTTTCGCTGGTTTGTGCATAATGCAACTAATCCGTACTATTTGGGAGTCCTATAATCTTTCCTTTAAAGATCCAAGGTTCCTGCATCAGGGCTATATCAAATGATTCCTCATCAAAACATTTGGTCATAATTGCTGATGCTGCCTTGCTGTGGTGAAGGTTCATTTGAACCACCCTGAGGTTTTCCCGGAACGGGCCCACCTCCCGCCCGACTTGTGTTGATCCCATATCCATGGTATCTATCACTTCGTCGCCCTACCGGGTGGCTTCCCCTGTTGAGTCTCTTCCGATGATCCTTGAACCAACCCGCAGAAGAGTCTATCTCCTGCTTTACTAACGCAGATCGTCAGCTTGGTTCCACCAATTTTTTTGTCATCATATTTTCTAACATGAATATCCCTCCATTTAGAAGTGCCCTTCACTCAAGGAATTCTGACGACATATTCTGGCAAGGATGACACCCTTACTCTCGGGTTGCCCGGAAACAAAGATTATTAACCTTTCCACATCCTTAAGTATGTGAATCCTGTCTATCTTAAGGTTGATTCCCTCCCATAGGTTGGTCATCTTACCTACAGTCTCACATAGCCAACCCTTGGCTTCTTGGTTACCGCATTTTATTGCGATGATCCCTTCCTCCAAGGTTATCTCCTTAACTCCGATATCACCTGCATTTGTCGGAAGTAGGTCTAGAGCCCCCAGGAGAGCATTTTTAACGTTACCCAACCGGGAGACATCTATTTCCCCTGTTTGCCTTGTCCTCCTCCCCATGGTTTGGTTCAACTTTCGCTTTACCTTGCTTGGTCAGAATTGCTCGGCATTGCCAGAATTCTGCCCTTCAGGAAGACTGATTGTCCGTTCCCCATGTTGTCCATCTCCTTAACCCTGAAGTGTGGAGCCCCTTGACTGACCCCGTTTTGAACCGATTGTCCGTTCTCCTTTCCGCCTTTCGTCCCCTTCTCCTCAGATTCAAGAACCCTAGATCCATTATCTTCTGGAGAGGTTTCGTTTGACGTCATATTCGGAATCATGTCAGTCAGCACATGGACCGACTTGTTCATGCCCTCCGCAGAAACATATTTTGACAAGGCTAATCTCTGTTTCCTTCTGACCCTATTTATCCTTTGGCTCTGTTGTTTGGGCAACTTCCGCTCGGTCGAGTCGAGTCTTTCTTCTTATTCCAAATCGGTTTCCGCAGTTTTGGCTGACCTTTTGATGCATTCCTGCACCGCATTGTCCACCTCCACTGACGATTGTTCAGCTAACTCTTTTGGTTTCCCATCAGAGTCCATTGATCCATCGAGCTTCTCCGAGTTCATTTCAGCGACTTCCAGGACTTCTACGACCCATTCAAAGCCTTCCACCTCCTTTGCCGAAGATGCATTTCCCTGGCAACTACAGAGGAAATATTCCGATGTATCGTCGTTCTCTCTACAAGCAGGATGGATGGTGGTGTCGCTCAAGCCCAATACATTAAGTGTTTGGCAAAAACTTGGTTGCCCGAAACGACACCCACAAGCAGTCTACAGTCGATTCTTCTGAGAGACAGAAGGAAAGACGCGGACCTTTTAAAGATGTCCGGACGAAGTCAGCAATGTATGACCTAACTACAGATGCCGGCAGACCCAAAACAGGTTCAGCTCCTGAGAGAGATTCTTCTGAACCCACCCTGGCTCATCAGCGATCTCGTTTCCCTGGATACCAGTGTGACCTGGGACCCAAACAATAATTATCACTGTGTTTAGCCTTCCGACTCAGTTCAGAGAAAGCTTGAGTTCGAACACTAACTTGGACGAGGTAAGAGGTTTGAGCAGCGCTTTTAGCGCAGCGTGGCTATCACTGCAAACGCATATGCTTCTAACCCTTCACATGTTTGTCACAATATAGTGCAAAGCTATAAGGATAGCGTAAATCTCCGCTTGGAAGACAGACGCATGCGGTTTCCTAAGGGGTAGTGTAGTCTATAGTTCTCGCTTTCCACGAAGACTCTAGAACCAGACCCCTGTCCGGTTCTGGAGCCATCTGTGAATACATGATGGCATTCTTTCCCTGGCTCAGAGTCTGGCGGAGCCATTCCGTTGCCTGAGGAAAGTTGACGTGGTAGTTTTGTTGCAGTAGAGCTCAGATTGGAGCTCTTCTCCAAGGCCGGTCACCACGCCACTATGCTGTATAGGATAATCGGTCTAATTACCGCGGTATAAAGCCAGTGCATTATGTTTGGTTGAAGGCCCCATCTCGAGTCTACAGCCCGGAAAGCTCCATTCAGATCAATTGCTCATTAAGGACTGAATTCCACAGTAGTGGAGATAGCACCTCAATGGGCGGTACCTCAATGCACAAATTTTTCGACAGAGCTGCTGCCGGTGGACTTGCCCTTTTGATAGGCGTGCTGATAGCTAGATATAAGCGTTTGGTCAACTGTACCTTTGATGTGAAGATCGATGATCCTCTCAAGCGTTTTCAAAAGAAAGGTTGACAAACTGGGTGGTCTGAAGTCCTTTGGAAGTGTGTGTGAGATCTTAAAACATCTTGACCACCGTCCAGAGTAAGTGGATGCTGCCCAGCGCTATGCAACCTGCCATAATCAGCCTGAGACTGTCCTTGACGTTATCAAAGGCGTTCTGCAGTTGCCGTCAGGTCCTGGTGACTAATGCGGTTCAAAGCTTTGAACAGCCCACTTCAGCTTCTCCTCGCCGATGGTGATTGTTGTAGGAAGGGACCCATAAGGGCCATCCAGGGTGACAGGCGTGCAGCCAGGGAAGTGGGCATCCATGAGCAGATTCAGCGATTTTTCTTCAGATTCTGCCCATTGGTCGTTGGAGTGCGTTAGTACACTGGGTGCAGATTGGAATTTAGATAGGACTTCGCGCAGTCTTTAGCTCTCATTAGTGTTACTAATGTTCTCACAGAAGTTACGCCAGGAGCTCGTTGTGTCTTTCTGACTTCCTTTTGGAAGAGTCTTAGGCTATCTTTGTATGCCTTCCAGTAACTTTTTTTTATATTATATTCCTGCCCAAGATAAGAAAACATTAGCAACGTTTATTTGTTAAATTCATATTTTGAAAATGCATTTCGTTTTTATTTTCAGGGAAGTTGAACAGTTCAATGCTATCAACGAGAGCAATAAGCGAACAAAACTTATTTATCAAGCGGATAAGGACGTGGTCTTCGATAGTGAACAATTAAACTCTACAATTATTTCCAACATTGATTCATTAACGTGTTTTCGACTGCGTCCATACAAAGGCATAGATAGGTCTATGGAAATGAAATTTACTCCGGATGAGTACGTTAAGGAAACGCTTGCCTTTGAAGGGTTTCCCGAGGCTCTCCAGCTTTTAAAATCAAATTTAAAGAGTAAAGAACATAAGCGAACTAAGGAAACAACGCCTTTTCCGAGAATTACCTTTTTGGGTACAGGCTCATGTATTCCAAATAAAACACGAAATGTAAGCGGTATTTTGTTAGAGCCTTATGAGGACGCCTTTATGTTACTGGACTGTGGTGAAGGAACTCTTGGTCAAATAATACGATTTTATGGTCCACATCGTTGGCAAAACGTTGTACAAAACTTAAAAGCAATATATTTGTCTCATTTACACGCTGATCATCATATAGGTATGTAATTTTTCCAACATTGTGTTTAAGTTTGCATTTGATGTGTTTTTGTTTTAGGTTTAATTGGTATTCTTAAAGAGCGAAGCAGATTACTTGGAAACAAACCAGATCCTCTGTACATATTTGCACCCAAGCAAATACAATCATGGCTTAACTATTACCATGAAATGATTGATTCTATTGAAAGCACCTATACACTTATACCAAACGCTGATATGGTAATTATTTTTTTCTATAAAAACACATATGTATATTTACATTAAATTTACATAAAAATTACTATAGTGAGTACAAATCTTTTGCAAGAGTGCGATAACATAGACGCTGAAAAATGATATAGAATTATGTCTTAGAAGCAAGAAGTTTCAATCGGGAACTTTAAGTAACTACAATTTTTGATATCTTGTGTATATATAAAAAATTGTTGCAAGTGTGTTGTGACTTTTTAACTCACGAACGGTCAAACCGAACTCGATTTAATTTTTAGGGTTTGTTCGTATGGTCGTGTAGTTTGCACGAAATCGGTCAACGCGTTCGTGAGTTATGACTTTATAAACGCCACTTTTTCGAGTTCCTCTATCATCGTAATGTAAAATCTCGCGTTCGATTTTTTGTACGAATACAATACCTTTCTCTTGCTTTACGTCAGTTTGGTTTGGTTTTTGTAAACGATATATGGAATCCCATACTCTTTGCAGTGAATGTCTATTGGTAGCAAGTTTAAAAGTATGTCCATTGTCCAAAGCTGCCGTTGGAGTGTCGTTTGAATAAGACTAAGCTAATGAAAGTATATGGCGCAGTCCACCAAACGACAACGCCATATGTGAATATAGGTCTGGATAACAGATATCTAATGTGTAATTGGAGGCTAAAATCCACATTTGCTTCCAATGGCTTTCTTGCAGCAGTATAGGGCTGTGCTTGCTTTCTGAACTCATTGCAGGAAATTGGGTTTCCAGCTTAGTTTGCTATCTACAACGAATCCCAAGTAACTCGTCGTGTTAGTGAGCACCAAAAGGGTACCATTTAGATTTAGCGGATCAAAGTTGGGAATTTTGTACTTCCTTGGATAGAAGACCAGTTCATTTTTTTGGGGATTGGCCCCAAGAGCAAGAAACATTTTTTGATCATTTAAAAAGCTTAGAGATTCCCTTACGACGCCTCTGTTTAATAAAACATCGCGTACAAATTTACGCAGCCTTTACGTGACGTTTCTGAAAGTGTTATTTATAAACATTTTTCCGCAGCAACTTTACTGAACGGGGTTTGTGTCTAAATAGGTAAGAATGTGGATAAACTATTACAAAAAACTCGGAAATCTATTACCCTGTACTAATAAAACTGCACCAGTGCCTTGATTTTGCGCGGTTTTTGCCGCAATTGCGCTAGGGAACATTCCAAATCGGATGAACGTGTGAGTGAGCCACTGGCTTTGACTGCGTTCAGGTAGTTCACATTACCAGCAATGTGCATCAAAGGAATCTACTCGACCCGGATTGGCTGTTAAATGTTGACGAAATAAATTAAATGAAATCTTAAAAACTAGATCTAAAAATCAGTCGATATATTTACAACCAATGCTTAAATTTTGTTTATATATTTATAGATGAACATTAAAGGCTGGTACGCTGTTCGAGTGAAGTGAAATTTTCACTCCTCTCCATAAAGTGCTGTGAAATCGAAAGTGAAATTTTCACGCCGAAATGTCAAAAATTTAATGCGACGGTTAATAAAAGCCAAGTGAAATAGCTTGTAACGCCCTCTACATATCACTTTTTGAACAATTATTTTTCACTTCAACAGCGTACTGCCTGTTTTCATGTGGAAAGTTCATTTTGACATTTCGCAGTGAAAAATTTGTATGAAAATTTGGATTTCACTCGAACAGCGTACCAGCCTTAAGGCTTTAACGTTTTCATTTTAAAGTTTTCTTTTTCAAAAAGAATTGCATCTACTGTTTCATAGTGCTGCATAGCTCATCCGCTGAACGATCTTATTTACATCAAATGGCATTTGGGTTGTTTTTTGTTTATTTATAAAGTAAAATTTGTGTTAAAATGATCAATTTACCGTCTATACTGTATTACGAGCGTAAAACAAAAACTAAAATTGATAATCGATATTTACGAGATTATATAAATCCATTCGAAATATCCGATAGAATGTCAACCGACATCCTTCTCGCTACCCAAATAGGTTGCGTTAGGGAAAACCGGCCTGGAATTTCCAGGAACAAAGCGATATTAGAACAGGAAATATTGGAAGATGTCAGTTCTCGACATCACGCACACATTTATAAAATCCGTCTATACGTGAACCCTTTCCGCAAACCGCCATTGCGGGAAAAACCGCACAAAATCAAGGCACAGCAGTTGTTGACAGTTATTTTGCAAATAAAAATAAATTTCAAATGGAGAATGCTATGGAAAGCAAAAATAAATGTTTTGATTTTTATTGAAAATGATGGTATATAAATAAACTACGTGATATATTATTATAAATCGGCTGCGATATCTCTTCAATATCATTTTCTTCAAATAGCCCGATTGTGAAAAACAACTAAAGCGATACTGTGAACATCTCATTTTTATTCCAATTTTTGTTTTTGTTTTAAGATTTACCTAAAAAAAAATTACTCAAAAATGGCATTTTAAAAAAAAATTTCAAGCAACCTCCAAACGCAAAGTTTGTCGTTTTAAGTTACGCAGATTCAAGGCAACGTTCTTTTTGTTTATAAATGACGTTTTTCTGCCTAAGGGTATTTAAGAGGGTGCGTAAATTTAAGCAGACACACTACTGTAAGTGTCTCACGAAGACCTTAAAAAAACGTTTAGTTCAACTTCTGTTTAAACTTTTCACCTCTTCTCTGCAGAATCGTCACTTGAAACAGGTTATCTTGACACCACATCCATAATTTTCAATTTCGATTTCGAAATGTCTCATCCTTCCATATGAACTACAACATTACATCCTTTATTATACTTATTTATGTTATTATTATTATTAAACCATGTATTTCACAAATATTTTAAAATGATTTTATAAATTATTTTTAGGTTCATACTCCTTTTCAATCAGATGTCTTGAAAAATATCGGAATTACTACCTTATCAACATGCTTGGTGAAGCATTGCGCGCACTCGTTTGGAATATCCATAACAATAGATAAATCAGATGAGTTTTCGGAACCATTTAAAATAACTTACAGCGGAGATACCATGCCATGCGATGATCTAATTGAGTTGGGTTCTAATTCCACGCTATTAATACATGAAGCTACAATGGAAGATGAACTTATGGACGAAGCAAAAACGAAAATGCACTGCACTGTTAGTCAGGCATTAAATGTGGCGCATAAAATGAATGCAAAATATACAATTTTGACACATTTTAGCCAGAGATATGCTAAACTACCTAGAATGCCAGATGAGCTATTTACCAATGTGGCTATAGCTTTTGACTTTATGCAGGTATATTTTTGCAAAATTTTCTTTTGTTTTAATAGGTATTTCTCTGTGCGGTAGATAACGGATGAAAAATATCGATACCTACTTGCATTGAATTATAATTTACGACTTTAAGCCTAGTATGCAGTTCGACTGCATCACATCTCGCTATCGGCCGACAAATATTCGAGAGCAAAATTATCCTGGAAAGGCTTCCCAATTCAGCCTTTCGGACTTAGCATAAAATTGTAGGTCCATCCGTTAATCGCAAAAACAAAATCGCATAAAAAAATGTTGGCCCAAATATCTATTTATTTATTTAGATAGAATGATATCCATAACAAAATGTTTTAAAATTCTTCACCTACAAATCATACGGTAGGGACTTTCATAGCACTTGCCAGCTAAATGGAAGGTGTCCTTAATCTTTCCCAGTTCCTAAATGGAACATTAGGTTTCTAGCACAGTACATCTAACGTTCGCCTCTCTTATGGACATTTCACTGCTTCAAGCTTGTGTGTGCAAGGTGGGATATTCACAGAGGGATCAGCTTCTTCTGATACAGTTGTCGAACTTTATCTTGCTAATTCGTATGCTTTATCATTCCCTGGAATGACTTCATATCCTGGGACCCAAGAGAGAGATACCTTGTGCTGTGTACAAAGAAATTTGAGTTCTCGCGACAGCTCTTGTAACTCTAAAACCGAATGACATTTGACCAAAATTTACCCTAAAAACGAAAAGAAACTAAGAAAAAAACTAAAGTCATAGCATGAAGCAAGTTTTCGCTTTTGAATGATTTCTTTCGTTTTTTAACATAAGGTTTTCGTTTCGTTGAATGGTTGGTTAAAATTACATTTTTACGTTTTTCCGCGGTTGTAGGTACTTTTTGCTGCTTCAAAATATTGAACTAGCTTTTAAGAGAAATTCAACTGTTGGCGAAGCATTTAAGCAAATCCAAATCGAAAACTTGGACAATTTTTCAATGTTTTTAAGGTGAAAGAGACATAAGGTTTGGATCTAGACGACTACGGTTAAAGTGAAAAAAGGTTTTCGTATAGTAAATACTAATTCAAAAATGGTTGATGTTATCCCATACACTGTGGTCGAAAATGTCCAAAAGTCGTCACAAAAAATAAAAATTCATTGAACAGATCTTAAAAATCAGCAAACAAATAATTTTCTGATAGCTCATTTGGATTTATTTATGGAGCTTGTCAACGATTATAAAATTTGGGTTATTTTATCTCCCAAAAGAGAGCTTAAAATTTTGTTTATATGTTAAGTAGAATGTATTTTTGAGTAAATTCTTATTTTTTTCGGATAAAATTTTAATTGAGACAAAGATACTGAAACAGCTTGTGGATTTTATACAGATTTGAATCGGAAAAAAGATTTTTCATATTTTTACAATGGTATCCCCTTTTCATTTTATGTCAATATCTATTGATAGTATTTAATTTTCTCGTATATGTACGAAGTAAGAGAAAGGTATTGTATTCGTACAAAAAATCGAACTCGAGATTTTTATCAAATCTGACATTACGATGATAGAGGAACTCAAAAAAGTGGGGTCTCGCAATTCGGTCCGTCTGTCCGTCTGTCGGCTCTAACGTTTTCAACTAAAATGTACATTTGCGCTAAGGTACGTAGGGTTAACATGGCTGCATACCCAGTTTTTCGCTAAAAAGTCAAAACGGAACTTTCGAATTTGGCCTTATCTCGAAAACGAAAACTACCACTGAACAAAAACTCATTTTTAAGGTGAAGTTCTTCCCATCACGATAGCAAACTCAGGTCATGGTTGGTCAAAATTACATTTACTTCCCATGACCTCAGGTCATCCCATGACTCCAGGTCATCCAATGACCTCAGGTCATCCAATGACCTCAGGTCATCCCATGACCCCAGGTCATCCAATGACCTCAGGTCGTCTCATGACCCCAGGTCATCCCATGACTCCAGGTCATCCCATGACCCCAGGTCATCCAATGACCTCAGGTCATCCCATGACCCTAGGTCATCCAATGACCTCAGGTCATCCCATGACCCTAGGTCATCCCATGACCCCAGGTCATCCAATGACCCCAGGTCATTAATTTACCATTCGAATCATCGTAAGCACTGTTTTAAAAAAACTGTCCATATCTCTAAAACGCCATTTTTCATTTATATAAAACTTTAAAAACCAAGTAATGGTAACATCTTGAATAATACCCTGTAGCTTATACTTAGTTTTTAGCTAAATAGTTGAGCATCAAGCAGTTCACGTGAAATCCATTTTTTCATACAAAATTTTCACTGCGAATTGTCAAGATGAAGTTTCCACGTGAAGATTTCACTAGGCTGTTCGAGTGAAAAATAGTTGTTCAAAAAGTGATATGTAGGGGGCGTTACTTCAGGTCCTCAGGTCATCCCATGACCCCAGGTCATTAATTTACCATTCGAATTACATTTACTTCCCATGACCTCAGGTCATCCCATGACTCCAGGTCATCCAATGACCTCAGGTCATCCAATGACCTCAGGTCATCCCATGACCCCAGGTCATCCAATGACCTCAGGTCGTCTCATGACCCCAGGTCATCCCATGACTCCAGGTCATCCCATGACCCCAGGTCATCCAATGACCTCAGGTCATCCCATGACCCTAGGTCATCCCATGACCCTAGGTCATCCAATGACCTCAGGTCATCCCATGACCCCAGGTCATTAATTTACCATTCGAATCATCGTAAGCACTGTTTTAAAAAAACTGTCCATATCTCTAAAACGCCATTTTTCATTTATATAAAACTTTAAAAACCAAGTAATGGTAACATCTTGAATAATACCCTATAGCTTATACTTAGTTTTTCGCTAAAGTGTCGGCGCAGTGGCTTAGTGGTAGTGTGTTGGGCTACTCAGCGAGGGGTCTCAGGTTCGAATCCCGAAAGGGACAAATTACATCTTAAGGTTTTTTTCCACTGCGCCACCTCACGCGAACGTCGGACAAACATCCGAGAGTAAAACTGTCATGAATGAGCTTCTCAATTAGCCGTTTGGACTCGGCGTAAAATTGTAGATCCCTTCCATTCGTCCCAAAAATTTAAAAACCCACACAAAACGAATGGTTGTGAGAAGCTAGGCCTTGGGTCCCATAGACCTGTCGCGGACCTGTCGCGCCAAAATATTTATATTTATTTATTAGGTATTTACTTGCATTTACTTGTATCGATTCATCGCTCGCACACCATCATATGGCAAAACTACAACGAGTGCATGTTTGAGGAATACTACGATGTGCCATCCGGGAAGCAAGATTACGATTTATGAATGGCTGATACTTGACACGGGTGCATGGCAATAGACATTGTGATTTTCGCCCGGAAAATATGAACAAGTGCATCACCTATATGAGGAATGGTATACGGTATACCACAAGGTTTTAGAGTTAGTCCAATTATTTGTGTTACCCCACCGGTATTATACTGCAAGTGCCTCGTCAAAAGACGCTCCGAAAAACGTCTCCAAAAACGAGCAAAAAAGTCGTCATCAATTCGTAAAAAAACACTTGAAAAGGCGGGGAAAACCACGCCAAAAAACACGTGAAAAAACGCATCGAAAACCTTTTGATATACGCTTCAAGAGCAGAAGGCACAATGTGCTGTTGATAACAGGGAATTCCACAATTTTCCAATATTTGTTTAAGTCCATCTTCCTACAATTTCAGTAGAGCCGCATTGAGAGGAAGATTATATACAAGATAGGCCAAAGTCAACAAGAATTTCCCAAATCCGATTTTATGTCAGGGTGTCACGATCTTTCTAATTAAGAAGGAAAATATATAGTGCGCTCTTGGAGAAGATGCAGGCTCTTTGCGTACCTCAAATTCTCACTAGATAAGTTTGTAGCTAGGGTTCCGTGCACACGGTCCTAAATCAGGACAATATTGCTCGCGTTTTTGGTTAGCCTCAGAAGAAACCTCCACCACAGTGTTGTTACCCTCATCCGTTTCCGATTTTAGTGATACGTCAGTTACGGATGGGCTGTAGAGTCCGCTGGAAAGATCCAGGTCCGCCCGTATCCAGATCCACCGGTGAGCGTTCACATGTTTGCATTCCTCCCCTGCTGCCTTCACCAATTTGGTCGGTGTATAACAGAGGTGGGGGAACGGCAAGGACAAGGTGTTTTTTTGGTTACGTCCAAGGATACGTCCAAGTAATGCCAGTAATGCGTACTATCTGGCATGCACGATTCGCTGAATACTTTTCTCCAGTGCCACGCGCCTTACGTACTAAACCACACCCCTGTACGCTTGTACCACTCTTCCCGTGGGACTGCCGTTAGGTATTACTTCGTGGGGCTGGTTAGTAACTCATGCTAAATCATATCAGCTGGTGAGAACCGTACGAAAAAGTTAGGGAACGCTTTTTTAGTAAGCCTTTAGTTAGTTTAGCCTTTGACATAATTTTAATACGCACGGGTATGCAAAGTAGGACAAACAATTTCAAATCATCTGTTAATTTTCAGATGACTGACGGCTTTTCCAATTCTTAAACAAAGTAATTTGTTAAGTAAAAATTCGTAAGATTCTCTTCTCAGTGGATATGTAATATCTCGCTCCCTCGATGACGCTCTCTTTTACAAATTTTTCGAGTTTAAGAATGACATTGAGTAAAAATTCGTAAAATTTAGTAAACATTCGAACATTCGAAAAGTAAAGGAATAGAACTAAAGTCTTGGGTTGACTGACTGAATATTATGGACTAAACTCACTTAAATCCGGGTGTAACCTTTAACCCGGATTAAAGGGAATGATAATATGGCTGTTGGAGTTCCTGTTATAACTTATTTTTTACTTTCTCGTAGTTAAAAAGGTATTGTTTCGTACAAAAAATCGAACTCGAGATTTTAATCAAATCTAACATAATAGGGGAACGATGTGGGTGTACATTCGGTTTAAAACATGTTTGATTTTTTCGAAAATTGCTCTGACGATGATGTTTGGGGTTAAGTAGGTGAGGTTAACGTTGCTGCATAGCCAGTCTTTCGCAAAAAAATCGGTACATTTTAAAATTGGATATATCTCAAAAACGGTCCATTCGATTTTAACAAAAAATTATTTTTAAATTCTTAAATTATCGCTCAACGGACTATTTTTGAAAAATGTCGTTTTTAAAGAATTTAGTTAATTACAGTTTACTTGAAAACGGCTATAACGATTTTAACGATTTTAACAAAAATGTATACTTGCGCTAAGGTACCTGGGGTTAACAAGGCTGTTTACCCTGTTTTTCGATAAAAATTTGAATAACGGTACTTTTGAAAATTGGCCTTATCTCATTCCTAATATGATCAGCTAAATCATGTCTTTTCGTGCAGAGTGTGGAACGCGGCCACTGAGCTGTCAGATGGCGTGGGTTAAAAGCGAAGCGGGAAAAAAAGTTTTTTTTGAGTTGAGTTGAAAAATAGGAAAATAAAACGAATGAACGAAAAGTCGGAGGCTTTTGGGTTTTTATTTTAAATTGTTGAAACGTAGCTCGACAATAGCAAACTCAGTTTTTCTCACAATGGATTTTTGAAGAAAAGGCGTGTTTTAAGAATTTGGTTTTCTTTGGTTGGCCTACATGAAAACGGCTAAAGCGATTTTGACAAAAATGCATACTTGGAGAAAAACGTTTTTAACATTATTGCGAACTTTCATGCATTTCGCGCTTATAAAGTTTCAACCGATACTTTTGAAAATGCTTTTCACTGAGAGCTTAAGCCTTCTGTATGGTTTGTTTAGCTTCTGAGTTTTTTACATAATAAAATAAAAAACACCAACCAAACTGATGATATGATCGAATAAGTTTCGTGCGATCCAGTTGTGCAGTTAATTTTTAAATTTCTAAACGTTATTGTCGGCGCAGTGGCTTATTGGTAGTGTGTTGGGCTACTAAGCGAGGGGTTCCAGGTTCGAATCCCGAAAGGGCCAAATTACATCTTAAGGTTTTTTCCACTGCGCCACCTCTCGCGAACGTCTGACAAACATTCGAGAGTAAAACTGTCATGAATGAGCTTCTCAACTAGCCGTTTGGACTTGGCGTAAAATTGTAGATCCCTTCCATTCGTCCCAAAAATTAAAAACCCACACAAAACGAATGGTTGTGAGAAGCTAGGCCTTGGGTGACCCAAGTTGGGTCCCATAGACCTGTCGCGCCAAATATTTTTTTTTAAACGTTGTAATAATATATGTTCGATGATAAAATGAAAGCTCAACTGAATACCGGGCTGATGTCCTGAACTGACAACGGAACTAATAACTGTAAATCTAAATGGGGTTTCACAGGTACGTCTTGTGCGTGTGCACTTTCTAAGTAACAAAAAGGATATATGTTTCGTAGCTTAAGATAGTAATTTGATTTCCTGTATTTTAGAAAAAAATTCATATAGACAGAATATTAATGATAATAAAAATGTTTGGTTGGCTGTTGCAGTGGTATTTTATAACACACGCACTTTTATCTTTTTCAGGTAACCGTCGATGACTTAAAGAATTTTTCCTGCATGTATCCTGCTATGAAAATGATGTTTTCAGATCATTGTGAACAAATGGAAAAAAAAACACAGATGCGATTGCTAAAGTCAGAAAGAAAACGGAAATCAAACTGTTAACAGTTTTAAAATGGAATTATATGGTTAAATACACATTTTGTTGATTTTGTTTGCTTTTCTGTTGCGTTTTGTTAAGGATAACGTAAAGACTCGGAATTAAAAAAAAGGAGTACCTGTTGTTGCCCTATTTCTTTTTGTTAAATTATAGTGTTTTGTCTTCTCCGGTAACCAATTTTTATTAATTCACTGGGGTCGAATTACCGCATCCGTGAGCAAGCCATACGTCAGGGTGGCAATGGTGTAGTGGGTAGAGTCATTGCTTGTGACCCGGTCGGCTCAGGTTCGAGTCCCACCGGGGGAAAGCAGTACTCGGCCACCCAAACATAAGAGAAACGAATAATATCAGAGTTTCTCCCCCACTACACCAAATAAAGAAAAGAGAGACGAAAAGAGACCCAACATTGGTGGTCTGATTCGAATATCTCTCTCTTCTTCTTTATATATATATAAGCCATACGTCACTGAATTTCGCGGCCTTTACATGCAAAACAATAAAAAATTCAGTCACGTAGTACTTGATCACGGATGCGCTAATTCAACCCCTGGTTTAGGTTTATCGGCACGATCTTTATAATATTTTCATAACTTATCTAGTACAGGTTGTTGAGAGCCCGGATTGAGCCACAGGGGCAACTTGGCCACAGATGAGAAGGGCGCGGCACGCTTGTTGACGCTCGGCTCAGGTCGTCGGACGGGGTTAGGTCTTGCCTCCTCACCATGCACAACCTGGGGTGGAATCGGCTAAGGTGATAGTTGATAGTTGACAATCAAAATCATAGCTTTACGTCCACGTAAGGTGATTATCAAATTGACAATCGCTTTTTTGCGATCAATTTCATGCGACAGCTAATTAGGTGTCGCTTTCATACATTTGTATCATTTTCATAGGTATGCGGTATGCCCTCAACGTCTACTCCAAATAAATTAAATAAGTGATAAAAGAATATATTAAGTATATCAAAATAAGAAACTTTAAGTGAAATTTGAAATTTCGTGAAGTGCTTCATTGGAACTTCTATTTCTTCTACTACTTAAACGGAGAGGAAAATGTAGGAAATAATTACCAAAATGTCCAACTATTAAGAAGAAAACTGAGAAATGAAACAATTACCTGGAACTTCCGAACCGGATGTAAGAATGAATATTTATAAATAAAATAGGTATTCATTGTTGGAGTAGCATTGATTATTATGTCTTCGATTTTGTTACATAAAAGTTGAAAGGATCCGTATTTGCTCCTTTTTTCTTGAGACCTTAAAAACCAAACAAATTTATTGTAATTTGTTAACATTTGCAATGCATTCACTTATCTACATTTTTCACAATAAAAACGCTTTGAATATATTTGTACATATCAGCTGCTCGGAATGACAGCGTTGGCAAGGAAGTGACGTTCAAAACACTAAGTGCTGCCAATAATCAATCAGTTTTTTGTGATCGCCTTACGCAGAGCAAAGAAGAGTTGATAATCAAAAACGACAATCAACTATCACCTTAGCCGATTCCACCCCTGCTCAGCACACTTTCGTTTCGTGCAAAAAAAAGAGAAGAAGAACAGAAAGATAGGAAGCTACTTTAAATCCCACCTCGGACAGACAAGTATAGAAAAGCAAATGTAGGAAGAGGGAATGAAAGAAAGGAAAAGGAAATTTCCAAGAACTTCTGCCCCTGCTGCCAAGGAAGGGCGGGAAGGTTACCGCCTAACTATATCTAACCGAAGATCCCAAAACAAAAAAATATTATTCTAAACATGAAAGCTAACTTATTTCTACATTTAACCTAATCGCAACATGCCTCCCCACAGTCCCCTGAAGACAAGGGTTCGCCAAGGTACCGAGACATGCCTGTTGTTGTTGGCAGAGGTTGGCCATCCCACCCGTTGTGTTTGTGACACTGCTGATAAAAAGCACTCAGGCCGACATTGCGAGTGATAGCCCCTAAAACGCCTCCTGGTCACGGCCTATTCAATCGCAGAAACGAAAGTCGCTCGAGTCAAGTTCTAGTCCCACCGTTCGTTACCGTCCGTCCTGGCATAGTCAACCACCGAAGGACGACGGTCTGCCCGTCGTCCACACACCGGTTACCGGTAGACAGAAGCAGACATCACGTTGAAGCCAGCAAACATTCTAATAGTATTCTTATTACTGCTCATATTTTTATTCAAAAGACATAAAAAAACTAATCTAAACTTCTGCTCTTAATACTATACCAGAGACAAATAATATACAGATGTCTCACGTCAAACAACGATTGTCCAACAAATGGAAGGTGAAAACAGAACACACCACACCTCAATTGAGAAGGATAGATTGGTTTTGCTTTTTATTTTAAGTGCTATGCCACCTCACCTCGTTCGCATCCTGATCGTATCGTACGCCGAAAGGGTTGTTGCTGCTGGTAGGTTGACAGGAATATGAATGAATATTATTTCACTTTGGGGTGGGGATGAAATTCACTTTTTGCTAGTCCACGGCCGACGGCCGTTGTTGCTTTGCTTGTTGTTATATTTTTCGCTTTTACAGTGATCAGTCTTCCGAGGAGATTGTATAATAAGGAAAACAATAAAAATGTATTCTACTTGTGCCCTGATTGTACATCGCAGGGGGTATGTGCGTGTGTATGGGTTTAGCTATGCGAAAAATGTGCACAGAACGGGCTTTAATTTGGGATGTGTTTTCTTGACCTAGCGAATAATATGAAGGATTATTTCAATTCGGAACTTTTTATGTTTTTGCTTGGCTATAGACTCATAGAGAACAGAGTGATGAACTGTCTCTATGAGTATATAGCTAATAACCAGCAGCCCATCATCTTTAAGGACGCTGGTTGGCACCAAGGATCCGTGAAACTGATCGCCTGCGGTGATCAACGTTCTGCCGACTTCATCCATGCAGCCATCGGCAGCCTAGGTGAGGTTTGGCCTGGATAGAAACTCTATCCCCCACCTACCGAGAGCTAGGGTCTGGGTTCCACTCGAACCACGCGATCCCGCCAAAGTTCTCGCCCTCATGGGCTTCCAAAACCCAGGCCCTCCTGTCAAAGACTGGAAGGTCGTTGAAAACCCCCATGGTTCCGTTGAGGAGCCCAAAAAAACAGGCCGTTCACTGGTCATCTCCCTGACGACTGAGTCTGTCCCTATTGTTAGGGACAGAAACTTCCACATCAACTTCGGCCTAAAAGAAGTGGAGGTAAAGTTGTTCAAGAAAGATGACTTCAACACTGCTGTAGCCAACGTGCCTAGCTCTTCCGCATCATCCTCGGCAGACACCGACTCGCCATTAGAGGATTTGGATGCTACCGTTGTGGATAAATCTGTTTCAGATAGCAATGCCGCTAAATCTGATTCAGATTAACCTCCACCACTCAAAATTGGCATCCGCCAACCTAAGGGTCCGCCTCATCGAGGACGGACTGGACGTTGCCCTGATTCAGGAACCGTGGCTTGTGAAAGACCACGTTACCGGGATCAGGGCGCCTGGCTATACCCTCTACTACGCGGAAGGTAAAGGTAAAATTAGAGCTTGTATTCTCGCTAAATCTACGTTAAATTTAAATTTTTTCCCCCAGCTTAGCACAGGCAATCTGGCTGCAGCGCAGCTTACTCCCAGCAACGGCAACCCAGTTTGGCTCCTGTCCGGATACCTCCCGTACGAGAAAGCTGATCCGACTGACGGCGGATCTACAACGGGGTGTCAAAGAAGCGGAGAACAAAAGGGCCGGCTTAGTGCTAGGGTGTGACACAAATGCACACCACGACCTATGGGGCAGTACCGACACTAACCCACGAGATGAGTCTTTATTTGGGTTTTTAGTAGAAACTAACCTGGTAGTATGCAATAGGGGCAATAGCCCAACGTTCATTGTTAAAAACCGGCAGGAGGTAATAGATGTTACTTTCGCCTCTCATAATCTCTTCCCAAACATTTCAAAGTGGACTGTACCGGAAAATCCATCTTTCTCGGACCACCGATACATGTACTTCACTCTGAATTGTGGCCATACCCCCAAAAAAAGTTTTTATCGCAATCGACGGAAAACTAACTGGGCCGAACACAACAATAATCCTATCTGCGAATCTGGATAACCACAGCCTCTCGCCACTTAGCGATCAGACTGAACTGGACTCGCTAAATGACTAGCTTACTTCAGCCCTGGACAGGGCTTTTACGGGCTCCTGCCCTCCCACCATAGTGAGAGAAGGCAAACATCTAGGATACTGCGACGTTGCTAGGCTTACTTGGCCAACCCTGGACACTAAAAGAACCAAGGCGCTTCTGCGACTCAACAGATCTAGTATCTCGCTAGGGCATTGTATTCTGGGCAGACACGCGTGTAGACTCGGACTGCCATATAATGACTTTTGCAGAAGTTGCATGGACGAGGAGGAAGATGAGTCTGTCACCCACCTCCTCTGCAGCTGCCCCGCCCTATCCAGTTTAAGGAGGGCTTACTTGGGTAACTACTTCCTCAATGATCTAAGTGATCTAAGCTTCATCAGCGCAGCTAATATTCTTAGCTTTATCAAGGGCAGCAAATGGTTTGCATGAGTAACCGGTTAAGGAACCCACCCACACCAGTGGTATGCACAATGGGCCGACTTACGGCCTAAGTGCTTCTCTCACCGAGAGCCACTTTAACATAACATCACAATCTATCCTTCTCAATTGAGGTGTGCTGTGTTCTGTTTTCACCTTCCATTTGTTGGACAATCGTTGTTTGACGATCGCAAAAAGTATACACACTTTTCTCTATGGACGTGAGACATTTGTATATTATTTGTCTGTGACTATACCATAAAACTAATATTTACTAGGAGTCAAATAAAAAAAATGTATATGTATTAAACTCACGTATTATTTACTGAAGATTCCCCGTAGTCCTGGCGCCAGCACGATGAAGGATTTTATTTATTTATTATTTCATGATTGGAGCTTAAACACAGTAAGATACAATCTTATAAAATAGTGCTAAGCTTAAATTAGGTTGGATAGCTAAAAGAATAAAGTGTACTCGTTGAAACGATTTCAAAAGAAAAGAAGCAAAAAACTAAAAAGCTAAAAACGGCAGAGATTAGTTACAGAGAAAAAAGTTTTAGATACCTACATAATATGTTAAGTTTAATAATATTAAAGTTAAGAAAAATAGAGCTAGTCATTAACTGAGAGAGCAGCTTTTAATTCCCTTCGAAATGTTGTAGGGTTACCACTTCTTCTAATATTTCTAGGCAAAGAATTCCATAGTTCGATACCCGTGAGAGTCTTCGCAGTCCAAAGACATAGCGAACAATGCTATTGAATGCATTGTTGTTGTTAGCCTACGTTCATAGATAAAACTACAGTTACAATATACCTCACACCCAGCGTCAGGATAGGCACCACTAAAGTTTTGGCAAGTAGTGCTCGAGTTTCCAATGGCGTGAAAGACCTGATTAAAACGTTATAAGCATAAAATTACTGTTCATTTTTGAGTACATGGACAAGCGAAGTAAGAGTTTCGGATATTGTTTAAAAATTAATTTGTATTAAACTCAGTTTCCTTTGTTATTTAGTTACTTCAATTAATACTTAACTTTCCTTTGGGTAGCTTACCTTAATTTTTGAAATCTCGGGTTTTATTTTACCATTGATTTTCTACGGTCTCGATCGGCTGCTTCTAAGAGTCCTCCGCTCGCGATTCATTAAACGGGAGAGTTACCGCTCGCGATTCTAATGTTGGAATCCGAATCATTAACCAATTTATTGACAGCTCTAGTTTCTTCCCCATCGCCATCGACTGTGAGCCATCACACCAAACCCGGTAACCCAGCCTTTGGGACTTTGCCAACAGTAGTCGTGGAAGTGTTGGATGCTGCAGGACTTCCTCAACGTTGCCGCGCTCTTCTGGACACGGGTTCGCAGGATTCCTTATAACAGAGCGAGTGGTTCAGATGCTATTGCTTTCTCGTCGTCATTCTCATTTTCCCTTCTCTGGTTTCTCTGCTGTTGATGCTGGTGTTACGCAAGAATTCGTAAATCTGCAATGGAAACCTCGCTTTGATACTTCCATAATGAATGTGGAAGCATTTGTATTGAAAACCATTGCCTCTATTACACCCACACTCTTCTTTGCTTTTGATGGCCTTCTTTCTTTGACCCATCTGCCGTTAGCAGATCCTGGATTCAACACCCCGGGCTCCGATTGATATTTTGCTTGGTTGGGACAGGTAATGGAGTAGTTTGCGAGATGGTCATCGTTCAGATAGTGTGTGAAATATTATTGCACACAACACTGTTTTTGGCTGGATATTTGCGGGAAACATACCCAAACATTGCGTTATTTCATTGCACGTAGGAATGGATAAAGATATGCTTTTGAAATCCTTTTGGGAGATAGAAGAGGTCGGGTCTCATATTCCCTCGGTCGGCAGTAAAGATGATGCGGATCAGCTTTTTGAAGACACCTTTTCTAGAGCTCCCGATAACAAGTTTAACAAGGTTGTTGATTTGCACCTTCGTGCAGAGTACTGCAAATTCATGAATGTATACGAAGAGCTGGGCCATATGAAATGTATTCCAGATAGAGAAGTTGAGCCTACATCGGAAAGGTCATTTTACTTGCCTCACCATGCCGTCGTAACAACTAAAATGAGGGTAGTTTTCAATGGTTCGCACAAGGATTTGACAGGGCTTAGTTTAAATGAAGTCCTCCACATCGGACCTCCCCTGCAGAAAAATCTACTGAATGTTAACGTGTAGTTTCGGTTGTATCGATATGTCTTTTGCGCGAACATTGTAAAAATATTCCGGCAGATTTGGGTCAGCCCTCAAGATTGCGATTTCCAGCGCACTGTTTAAAGAGAATCTCCAAACGACCCCATAGTCGGCATGGCACCTATGGTACTGTACCCGCACCATTCTTGGAAATAAGAGTTCTAAGGCAGTTGGCTAAGGACTACCTACAAGCAGCAGATTCCAATGGCTTCCTACGCGATTCTGCACAACTCTTATGTGGATGAATTTGCGGCTGGGTCGGATTTGTTATCGGTGTTTTGGATTAGAGCTAAGCAAATGGGTGTCCAACTGTTGGGGGATTCTCAGTACAATGGACGAGAGTCAGACTGTTTAATTGGACCCAGAAACCGATTGAAAAAAAGTGCTTGGAATTGTCTGGAACCCACGGTAAGGGTTCCAGACAATTCCACATTCACTTTCAGGATAACATTGGAAGATTCTCCAGAATGACTGGGACAATCTGTTACATCCAGAAATAGCGAAAAAAAGGCTTTCATATCGTCAGGAACTATAGCATTTTGGACAGCTAAGGTGCCCTCCAAGGTATACGTTAGATGCAAAGGCCTTTGATTTGATGGGGTTCTCCGATGCATCGGAAAAGGCCTATTCTTCTGTAGTCTATGCTCGCAGTGTTTCGGAAAATGGTGTCGTGAGGTTCATCTTGTAGCTGCTAAATCTCGAGTCGCTCCGGTCAAGCTGGTTTCGATTTCCGGCCTTGAATTATGTGGGGCTCTTCTTCTTAGTCGCATTATGAAACTTGTTTGCTCGACGTTGGAAGTCACACCAAGAAAATCAGTTTGGCTTTAGAGCGGGGCATAACACTATTAATGCCGAGTCGAAACTGGTCTCCGACTTACAGTGGAACAAAAGCAAGAACCAATGCACGGGTGCCTGCCTCGTTGACTTTCAGAAGGCTTTCGATAGCTAGTCGCAGACGAATTGGCTTACTGGTCAGATCCAAAAATCGAGGTCATTAACGTGTTCAGTACTCCAATGGCTAAGGCCTCTAGGGATACCAGAAATAACTGGAGAAACTGTGAATCGCGTGATCAAAGCCATGCTTAGCAAAATAAGTGAAACACTAAACCATTCTGACTGGTCAAATATATTGTCTGAAGTTGAATATGCCATCAACAATGCTACACATAGCTCTACGAGGTGTTCAAACAGTAAATTACTCTTTGGAGTAGAACACCACGCAAAAATATTAGACGAGCTAACTGAGCATCTGAATGACAGTTTTAATTGCGAAACGGAAACGGAACGCGACTTTTAGAACATTCGAACACAGGCGTCGTGGAAGTCACAGGAGTGCAATGAACAATTTTTCCAGAAGCCTAGTACGCCGGTTAAGACATATTCAGACGGTGGTTTTGAACACATCCACTATCCTTCATAACAATGAGTACGCCATCTAGAGGTAAATACATGAGTGTGACATTGGCAAGAGGAAACGAGGGGACGTCCATATTAAGTGACTGTACTTTTTGGCGTGGACGAGAAAAGAGAAGACCTGTTTGTTATAATGTAGTAAGAAAATTAAATACTGAAAAGAAAAGTAATCGACATACAACTAAAAAATCAATCGTGCTTCATACCTTAACTTTTAGATCGTCTAGTTAAGGACCGAATGTTATTAATTTTGAGTAGCTTTAGATTCTCAACGAAGTTTTAAGAAGGGCGCTCGACATGCTCTAACCTCGTTCAATTTACGGCTTTTTTTAGCCGTGAAGTTATTTTTTTTTTAGTTTTCAACATGAATAGACTGACGCCTGAACAACGCTTCCATTTTGAAAATCATAGTTCTGTTCGAAATACGTATCGTATTTTCATAAGCCAATTTTGTTAAGCGATGAACTCACTTTTGGTTGAATGGATACGTCAATAAATATGGGTTTGGTCCTTACTTCTTTAAAAACGATGCTGGTTAACGTTACAGTCAATGGTGACCGCTATAGAGCCATGATTACTGACCTTTTCGTTCGTCAATTGAACAAGCATGATGTGCAGGAGCTATGGTTTCAATAACACGGCGCAACATTTTACACAGCTCGTGCCAGAATTAATTTATTGAAGGAAACGTTTGGTTCCCACACAGTTTCACGTTGCAGACCCGTGAATTGGCCTCTAAGATCGTGCTATTTAACGGCGCATGACTATTTTCTGTGGGGATATGTAAAGTCGCTAGTCTACGCCAATTAGCCCGAAACGATTGACCACTTGGAGGACAACATTCGCCGCGTTATTGCCGATATACGGCCACAAATGTTGGAAAAAGTCATCGAAAATTGGACCTGCTATAGATTAGACTACTTCCGAGCCAACCGTGGAGGTCACATGCTAGAAATAATATTTAAATTATAATTCCAGAAGATTATTTTTCGAATAAAGTATATTTCATGTCAATTTAAAAAGTCAATTTAAAAAAAAAATCATTATCACGCTTTATAAGCATGGTTTGTCCGTGTTTTCAATATTGTAGTGCTGTTTGGAACCCGTTCTTCGCAAAGAATATCAGTAATATTGAAAAAGGTAAAAAAAGTTTTTACGTAGTGCATTGCACCGGTTCTTTTTGAATGATAATGTCCACCATTCGTACCATTTTAAATTTTTGTTGTTAGATTTAGAACATGGAACAGATGGACATTGTATAGAATTTGGTGATTTCTTACGAAATCTATTATTCTCTCCTATTCGTCTGCTATCTACTTAAAAATGTTGAAAACATTTTTGTTTTTATTTGTTTCATCACAATAGTACGATGCGAAACAAACAGCCAGCAGCAACAGAAACAATCAATAAAGACTTGTTTACGTTCTGTCGTAAAACAGCCAATTTTCTGTCGCCAAATTCTGTTGCTGAAAAAAAAATGTTCTGTTCCCAATTCGATTTCTGTTGCAAATTTATGGGATTCTGATTCCGTTCTTTGTCACTTGGTCAACCGATCAACCAAATAGACTCAACACAATATTTATTTTCCTTCTTGATTTTCTTTTTTATGCTGTTAGCTATCGCCATTGAATAACTACAAATAGAAGTTGACACCGCTCATTTTGAAGCGACATACGGACCTTCAATGCGGTGAAAATTTTTACTAAGTTAGTGTGTGCATTTACCATTATTTCTAGGTTCGTGCAATAAGGAAAATTAATTTCCCAAAATATTGCCATGCTTATTTGTTTTTTTTCTTATTCCTCTCATTGACAACATGCAAATGAAAGAGAAAGAACAATTATTTTTGTTATCTTTATTCTCAACTGATTGCATACTCATGATTGTGGCTGTGGAGTGGAAGTTATGCAAAGGAAAACTAAATCGGGTACTTTTCGCATATAGCAAGTGGGCATAACAGAACTGATAGGGTTTTTTATGAGGATAATAATATGGATATCGAATATGAAATGAAAATCGGATAAATACTTTTCGCATATAGTAGGTAGGCGTTTTTTATTTTACGCCAATGCTCCATATAGATCACTGATTTACATTATCTACAAGAACAGTATATATATATGTATATCAAGAAACCAAATGGGCATCATATCAAACTTACAGGATTTCGTTAGATGGATATCGTCATAAAAGAGGGACAGAAAAGGTCCGGTGTATTGTTTTAAAGGTCTTGCCAAACAATAAATGGAACACTGCAATTGTGGGACTATATAAAAGGGGAACAACAGGAGTACCTTATAACATCCCACTTAATTACTGATTGTCTGGAGAATACTAGGTACAGAGGTTCATATGAAAGAAATTCTTCTGCATTTCGCCTACACAACAATTTAAAACAGATGAGTTTTTATAATATGATTGCTCTTTACCTCATACCTACAACTTTATATGAAACATCAGATTCATCAGTTATTTTCAATATGGCGGATGTTGAAAGTACGTTCACTGAGACATTATTTGTATAACTTACAAATTGAATAAAATTATAGAGTTCTTGGATCCGGATGGTAGTTATATGTTCACAGATGTAGTATATCAAGATGAAACACTAGCATCGAAGATAGTTCCGGTATTGCAAAGTAAAAACGTTTTTTTCGTAGTCTTTGTCTTAGTTTCTGTATCCATCAACAATAGTTTCTACCTTTGATTACGTACCTAAATATATATTACCTACATAGGTGGTGTTGATATTGTCTGTCATGGCGAAACCGAATTCAATGAAGATTCCAATGCTTTCGAGTTTGATGATATTGATGTGGAGGATTTATCAGAATCAGAGACAGTTCTAATTATGCAAGCCATGGCTACACATTATTTTTCGGGATATTATTATATTAAAGTTTTCTGCACCTGATCAAAATGAGTCCTCCCAAGGGTCTTTATGAAGCTCGTCAGTATGAGGATACAATTAATGGTGGTTTAGTCATTCCTACTACACATTTTGTAGAGTTATTGAAAAAATAATCAAGTGTTTTGAGCAACATTTTAAAACGCAATGCTTTGAACAAAATGTACTTAATATTCTTTTAAATTTGTGTACCTATATGAATAGGAACTAATTTGAGCTTCCATGTTCCTTTGAACAGCAGGTTCTTTTACGTGAGAAAATAAAAATAATTAACTCCAAGGCTCAACTCAGGCCCAGGTCCACCCCGGACTGTAGCGCCACCTTAAGTATGTAAGTAACTCCAAGGCAAAACGCGCGAAAAGAAAGAAATGGAACAGCTCAATTTTCATTGGCCATTTTTAACTTCAAAATAAGAATTTGAAATCAGGTAGGTATGCACCACATATATTATATTAATATATATTTTAATTTTACATGATCTTGCGTGATAATTAACGGCAGAGCAAAAAGAAGTCGCAAAATGATGCATGCACCTATATTTGAATTGAATTGAACCTATGCACCAACATTACACTATAATTATTCAAATCTGCAATCATATACCAGGCCAGTAGCAAATAATAAAAAAACACCTCTATCGAAAATTCCAAAAGTAACAAGGAAATAAGGACAATCGAAGCGTATCGACAGAAAGATAAGTATGAAACTTCAAACTGGTTTACAACAAAAAATTACCCATGCAGCATTCCTCAGAGGGATATTATACATTTTCGTGTTTTCGTTTTTATGCCCGGATCCATTTCACAAACCCGCAGAAGCGATCGCAGCGACGTATGGACCGCGTAGCGGACGTCGTCGTCGATGCCGATTCTATTTGTAGTTATTCAATGCTATCGCCATATGCCGAAATAACGTGCATTTTAGGCGATCATCAGAATAGACTCAGGAGCTGTAATTTTATTTTCAGATAAGCTGTGCAAATGAAAAGTGTCAAATTGTCTTCTAAATCAAATTCTGAATAATTTAACACAAATGGGGCGTGGAGCAGCACTAATTTCGGACGAAAGAGGCAAAATATTGGCGCATAGAGACTGCAATCAACCAGACAAATTGCTGGAAAAATTTCTAGAAGTCAGTCTATTGTTTGTAATTTTTTAAGAAATCCATCGCCTTACGGAAAAAATATGAAAAAACCCTCCTGGAAAGCACTTAAGCCTTGCGAGGAGCGAAGGATCCTTCGAGAAGCTTCAAACTCAAAGTGTTCTGCAGCCAAAATTCGACAGAATTTGGGTGTAAATGCAAGTGAAGCTACCCTACGACGAGTAATCCGCAATTCAAAATATCTGAAAATATTAATACCATACAACCTTTTTGAGCCATTATCGTGGACGTTTTAACAGGATAATGCCCCAATCCACACTGCTCGAGTCGTAAAGATGTGGATAAATGACCAAAATGTGCACTTAATGGAGTGGCCTCCATACTCTCCCGACCTCAATATTATACAGATTTTGTGGGGATGGCTCTCGCGTAAAGTCTATCAATCTGGTAGACAATTTGAGGATATAGAATTATTAAAATCTGCCATTAAGAACGCCTGGAACGAAGTGTCCTTGAACTATCTAAATTATTTGGTTGATCGATAAAAAGTGAACGTTTTAGGACCACTCACAAAAAAAAAGAATTTAAAATTCACCATTGAACTTTTTTTTTCGTTTACTTAAGAATTTAATAGTGCATTTTAAAAAATACGTTTTCTAAATTATATTCTTAAAATGTTATAATAAACTCCATTTTCTAAAAAAATAACTGTGAGTCTATTTGGTTGATTGGCAGTGTATATATAGTATAGAAATAGATTTAAGCAACTTATATTGTTTAATAGTCTTACTATTATATGTTTAATCTTTTTTTTCTTGATGAGCTGATATCATTATTTCGTAGATCTAAATAAATAAATATGGTATTATATTCTTTGTTACCCGACTGGACAAAGGAGAAGATAATGTTTTTCGGGTGTATATAATATCTGTTTCGTAGTGGCCTCCTGTAGCGTAAGCGACTTGACCGATTTTGAAGAGTGAGAAGTCATAGGCTAAAAAGCTAAGAATCTTACAAAATGTAAACATGGCATATTTTAAAAAATGCTGCAAATATCCATAACTAGTTATTGAAAATTGATTTCATGTGAACTTACATTTTTTAACGAACCATTAATAATTATTTAGTTGTATACATTTCTCATTTCAGTAATTAAAACACTTAATTGATTAATCTGTTTTTAAAATAATTTTATTATTCACGAATTTATTGAAGTATTTAGTATCAGTATGTATTTACCAATTCAAAATCAAAACAAAACTTAGAAGTTTGACAGATTCACATAACATCTTTGTTTTCGAAATTCTATAGGTAACTGTGTTTCATATAAATTAAGAATCCAGCCTACAAAAGATAAAAGATATTATTTGGTCAAGATCTCTATGATTGATAGAAGAGAATTCTTACGGAGTAATTAGAATAAACCCTATAAAAGACTAGCTAATTTCGGTTCTTAAAACGCAAATATATTTTTTTTTGATAAATGCATTAGTATTTATTTATTTATAATTTTAAAATGAAAAATCGTTCTTATAATAATTACGGAGACGGGTATAAAATGTATTGTATAGATTTTAGTGTTTATAGATTTAAAATTTTTACTGATTATGTATATATAAAAGATGTTGTTTCAACATAATTTGTCATGCATTAATTTATGGCTTATTTAATGCATTTTTATGTGTTAAAAGTATAATTTTGCTATATAGCAAAAAAAATAAGCAAATTCAAATGCACGAATTGTCTTATGTAAAAAAAAGTTATTGTAGTGACAAATACACGAACACAAAATAATGTTTGTATATTGTATATTAAGAAGCCATATCAGGTGTGCAAAATGTTTCATTTCATCTAAAATTGTATAATGAATGTAAATATTATTTAAAAAATGTTACCTAATTTGTATGAATAATTGTTACGTTTTTGTATTACATTAATAATTATTAAAGTCTTTTAAGTTTGTAGAGACACAACAATAAAATTTTAAAATACAAAAGCTTATAAATAAAAACTGAATTACAAGATATGAAATGTATATCTTTCTAAACATTATGTTAAATTTAATTTCACAGTTTCAAATAAGTGTTATCGCAAAGATTATATCCTTGTTATATTGATGGTGTTAGTTGGTGAGTCTCGTCGAAGTAAATACCTTTTATCATTTTCCAAAGGTGAAATACTACCGTTCTGTTCCTCCATATACTCCATCAGCGCGGCTAATATTCTTAGCTTTATCAAGGGCAGCAAATGGTTTGCATGAGTAACCGGTTAAGGAACCCACCCACACCAGTGGTATGCACAATGGGCCGACTTACGGCCTAAGTGCTTCTCTCACCGAGAGCCACTTTAACATAACATCACAATCTATCCTTCTCAATTGAGGTGTGCTGTGTTCTGTTTTCACCTTCCATTTGTTGGACAATCGTTGTTTGACGATCGCAAAAAGTATACACACTTTTCTCTATGGACGTGAGACATTTGTATATTATTTGTCTGTGACTATACCATAAAACTAATATTTACTAGGAGTCAAATAAAAAAAATGTATATGTATTAAACTCACGTATTATTTACTGAAGATTCCCCGTAGTCCTGGCGCCAGCACGATGAAGGATTTTATTTATTTATTATTTCATGATTGGAGCTTAAACACAGTAAGATACAATCTTATAAAATAGTGCTAAGCTTAAATTAGGTTGGATAGCTAAAAGAATAAAGTGTACTCGTTGAAACGATTTCAAAAGAAAAGAAGCAAAAAACTAAAAAGCTAAAAACGGCAGAGATTAGTTACAGAGAAAAAAGTTTTAGATACCTACATAATATGTTAAGTTTAATAATATTAAAGTTAAGAAAAATAGAGCTAGTCATTAACTGAGAGAGCAGCTTTTAATTCCCTTCGAAATGTTGTAGAATTCCATAGTTCGATACCCGTGAGAGTCTTCGCAGTCCAAAGACATAGCGAACAATGCTATTGAAGGCATTGTTGTTGTTAGCCTACGTTCATAGATAAAACTACAGTTACAATATACCTCACACCCAGCGTCAGGATAGGCACCACTAAAGTTTTGGCAAGTAGTGCTCGAGTTTCCAATGGCGTGAAAGACCTGATTAAAACGTTATAAGCATAAAATTACTATTCATTTTTGAGTACATGGACAAGCGAAGTAAGAGTTTCGGATATTGTTTAAAAATTAATTTGTATTAAACTCAGTTTCCTTTGTTATTTAGTTACTTCAATTAATACTTAACTTTCCTTTGGGTAGTTTACCTTAATTTTTGAAATCTCGGGTTTTATTTTACCATTGATTTTCTACGGTCTCGATCGGCTGCTTCTAAGAGTCCTCCGCTCGCGATTCATTAAACGGGAGAGTTACCGCTCGCGATTCTAATGTTGGAATCCGAATCATTAACCAATTTATTGACAGCTCTAGTTTCTTCCCCATCGCCATCGACTGTGAGCCATCACACCAAACCCGGTAACCCAGCCTTTGGGACTTTGCCAACAGTAGTCGTGGAAGTGTTGGATGCTGCAGGACTTCCTCAACGTTGCCGCGCTCTTCTGGACACGGGTTCGCAGGATTCCTTATAACAGAGCGAGTGGTTCAGATGCTATTGCTTTCTCGTCGTCATTCTCATTTTCCCTTCTCTGGTTTCTCTGCTGTTGATGCTGGTGTTACGCAAGAATTCGTAAATCTGCAATGGAAACCTCGCTTTGATACTTCCATAATGAATGTGGAAGCATTTGTATTGAAAACCATTGCCTCTATTACACCCACACTCTTCTTTGCTTTTGATGGCCTTCTTTCTTTGACCCATCTGCCGTTAGCAGATCCTGGATTCAACACCCCGGGCTCCGATTGATATTTTGCTTGGTTGGGACAGGTAATGGAGTAGTTTGCGAGATGGTCATCGTTCAGATAGTGTGTGAAATATTATTGCACACAACACTGTTTTTGGCTGGATATTTGCGGGAAACATACCCAAACGTAGGAATGGATAAAGATATGCTTTTGAAATCCTTTTGGGAGATAGAAGAGGTCGGGTCTCATATTCCCTCGGTCGGCAGTAAAGATGATGCGGATCAGCTTTTTGAAGACACCTTTTCTAGAGCTCCCGATAACAAGTTTAACAAGGTTGTTGATTTGCACCTTCGTGCAGAGTACTGCAAATTCATGAATGTATACGAAGAGCTGGGCCATATGAAATGCATTCCAGAAGTTGAGCCTACATCGGAAAGGTCATTTTACTTGCCTCACCATGCCGTCGTAACAACCAAAATGAGGGTAGTTTTCAATGGTTCGCACAAGGATTTGACAGGGCTTAGTTTAAATGAAGTCCTCCACATCGGACCTCCCCTGCAGAAAAATCTACTGAATGTTAACGTGTAGTTTCGGTTGTATCGATATGTCTTTTGCGCGAACATTGTAAAAATATTCCGGCAGATTTGGGTCAGCCCTCAAGATTGCGATTTCCAGCGCATTGTTTAAAGAGAATCTCCAAACCACCCCATAGTCGGCATGGCACCTATGGTACTGTACCCGCACCATTCTTGGAAATAAGAGTTCTAAGGCAGTTGGCTAAGGACTACCTACAAGCAGCAGATTCCAATGGCTTCCTACGCGATTCTGCACAACTCTTATGTGGATGAATTTGCGGCTGGGTCGTATTTGTTATCGGTGTTTTGGATTAGAGCTAAGCAAATGGGTGTCCAACTGTTGGGGGATTCTCAGTACAATGGACGAGAGTCAGACTGTTTAATTGGACCCAGAAACCGATTGAAAAAAAGTGCTTGGAATTGTCTGGAACCCTGGAAGGTATACGTTAGATGCAAAGGCCTTTGATTTGATGGGGTTCTCCGATGCATCGGAAAAGGCCTATTCTTCTGTAGTCTATGCTCGCAGTGTTTCGGAAAATGGTGTCGTGAGGTTCATCTTGTAGCTGCTAAATCTCGAGTCGCTCCGGTCAAGCTGGTTTCGATTTCTGGCCTTGAATTATGTGGGGCTCTTCTTCTTAGTCGCATTATGAAACTTGTTTGCTCGACGTTGGAAGTCACACCAAGAAAATCAGTTTGGCTTTAGAGCGGGGCATAACACTATTAATGCCGAGTCGAAACTGGTCTCCGACTTACAGTGGAACAAAAGCAAGAACCAATGCACGGGTGCCTGCCTCGTTGACTTTCAGAAGGCTTTCGATAGCTAGTCGCAGACGAATTGGCTTACTGGTCAGATCCAAAAATCGAGGTCATTAACGTGTTCAGTACTCCAATGGCTAAGGCCTCTAGGGATACCAGAAATAACTGGAGAAACTGTGAATCGCGTGATCAAAGCCATGCTTAGCAAAATAAGTGAAACACTAAACCATTCTGACTGGTCAAATATATTGTCTGAAGTTGAATATGCCATCAACAATGCTACACATAGCTCTACGAGGTGTTCAAACAGTAAATTACTCTTTGGAGTAGAACACCACGCAAAAATATTAGACGAGCTAACTGAGCATCTGAATGACAGTTTTAATTGCGAAACGGAAACGGAACGCGACTTTTAGAACATTCGAACACAGGCGTCGTGGAAGTCACAGGAGTGCAATGAACAATTTTTCCAGAAGCCTAGTACGCCGGTTAAGACATATTCAGACGGTGGTTTTGAACACATCCACTATCCTTCATAACAATGAGTACGCCATCTAGAGGTAAATACATGAGTGTGACATTGGCAAGAGGAAACGAGGGGACGTCCATATTAAGTGACTGTACTTTTTGGCGTGGACGAGAAAAGAGAAGACCTGTTTGTTATAATGTAGTAAGAAAATTAAATACTGAAAAGAAAAGTAATCGACATACAACTAAAAAATCAATCGTGGTTCATACCTTAACTTTTAGATCGTCTAGTTAAGGACCGAATGTTATTAATTTTGAGTAGCTTTAGATTCTCAACGAAGAAGGGCGCTTGACATGCTCTAACCTCGTTCAATTTACGGCTTTTTTTAGCCGTGAAGTTATTTATTTTTAGTTTTCAACATGAATAGACTGACGCCTGAACAACGCTTCCATTTTGAAAATCATAGTTCTGTTCGAAATACGTATCGTATTTTCATAAGCCAATTTTGTTAAGCGATGAACTCACTTTTGGTTGAATGGATACGTCAATAAATATGGGTTTGGTCCTTACTGGTTGCTGGTTAACGTTACAGTCAATGGTGACCGCTATAGAGCCATGATTACTGACCTTTTCGTTCGTCAATTGAACAACCATGATGTGCAGGAGCTATGGTTTCAATAACACGGCGCAACATTTTACACAGCTCGTGCCAGAATTAATTTATTGAAGGAAACGTTTGGTTCCCACACAGTTTCACGTTGCAGACCCGTGAATTGGCCTCTAAGATCGTGCTATTTAACGGCGCATGACTATTTTCTGTGGGGATATGTAAAGTCGCTAGTCTACGCCAATTAGCCCGAAACGATTGACCACTTGGAGGACAACATTCGCCGCGTTATTGCCGATATACGGCCACAAATGTTGGAAAAAGTCATCGAAAATTGGACCTGCTATAGATTAGACTACTTCCGAGCCAACCGTGGAGGTCACATGCTAGAAATAATATTTAAATTATAATTCCAGAAGATTATTTTTCGAATAAAGTATATTTCATGTCAATTTAAAAAGTCAATTTAAAAAAAAAATCATCACGCTTTATAAGCATGGTTTGTCCGTGTTTTCAATATTGTAGTGCTGTTTGGAACCCGTTCTTCGCAAAGAATATCAGTAATATTGAAAAAGGTAAAAAAAGTCTTTACGTAGTGCATTGCACCGGTTCTTTTTGAATGATAATGTCCACCATTCGTACCATTTTAAATTTTTGTTGTTAGATTTAGAACATGGAACAGATGGACATTGTATAGAATTTGGTGATTTCTTACGAAATCTATTATTCTCTCCTATTCGTCTGCTATCTACTTAAAAATGTTGAAAACATTTTTGTTTTTATTTGTTTCATCACAATAGTACGATGCGAAACAAACAGCCAGCAGCAACAGAAACAATCAATAAAGACTTGTTTACGTTCTGTCGTAAAACAGCCAATTTTCTGTCGCCATATTCTGTTGCTGAAAAAAAAATGTTCTGTTCCCAATTCGATTTCTGTTGCAAAATTATGGGATTCTGATTCCGTTCTTTGTCACTTGGTCAACCGATCAACCAAATAGACTCAAAACAATATTTCTTTTCCTTCTTGATTTTCTTTTTTATGCTGTAAGCTAACGCCATTGAATAACTACAAATAGAAGTGGACACCGCTCATTTTGAAGCGACATACGGACCTTCAATGCGGCGAAAATTTTTACTAAGTTAGTGTGTGCATTTACCATTATTTCTAGGTTCGTGCAATAAGGAAAATTAATTTCCCAAAATATTGCCATGCTTATTTGTTTTTTTCTTATTCCTCTCTGTTGGAGTCGAAGTTAATGACAACAAAATATATAGCCGACACAATTTTTAATAGCGAAAGTACAATTTTTATTACTTCAATTATGTACACTGTACAACGTTCCGATACAAAATATAAGGAAAATTAATACTTTAAGCGCGCTTTAAAATTATTTGTGTTGCTACCCAACTTAATATGCTTCATCGACTGATTTTGTTAAGGCAATTTTCTAGTGTTGAAGGCTTGGTATATAAGAATTTCATGAGGATTAGTTTATATAGTTGCAGTTATAAAGCGGCTTTGCAAAATATTAAAGTTTACAGGGTGATTCAATTCAAAGTTACAAAGTTATTATCTATTATTGCTAAGAAAAGGCAAACGGAAGATTATTTACAAATGAGAATTAAATATTAAATACATATTTATTTAATATGAAATAAAGACGATTTGAATATTGTAAACGGCGGTAACATTCTCCCCCTCGTAAGCAAGCTATGGAAAAGTGAGCTTACTTTCATCTTTATCGACGTCTAGGACAGCAATCTTACTTGTTGGTCGTTCTAGCATTCCCGTTTGAGTTCTCACCATGGCTCTTCGTACTTGACCGTCTTTCGCAGTTACTACGCTTTCAATAATTCCCTTGGGCCAGCAGTTTCGTGGTAGGTTTTCGTCCACGATAATAACAACGTTACCAGGAGCTATAGGATTCTGTTTAAAAAACCACTTACCCCGTCGTATAAGCATAGGTGTGTAGTCTCTTATCCATCTCTGCCAAAACCTATCAGCAAACACCTGGGTTTGGTGCCAACGTTGTCTCAGGTCTATCTTGTCTTCGCAAATAGGCTTGTACCCAGTCGTTGAGCCTAGTAAAAGGTGGTTCGGTGTGATGGCTTCGTCGTCAGAGGATTCCAGTGATACAAATGTAAGCGGACGGGAGTTGATTAAGAATTCCACCTCCCATAGCGCGCATCTCAGTGCCTCGTCGTTGAAGTTCATTGGAGCCATACTATACAGTATGTTCTTGATGGATCGGACAAGCCTTTCCCAGGCACCTCCCATGTGTGGTGCTGCCGGCGGATTGAAGTTCCATTTTAGTCCATCGTATTTTGAAGCAAGAGTTGAGTAGTTGATGTTTTTATACTCGTCGCATAGGATTTTCTCCGTGGCTTTGAAATTTGTGCCGTTGTCGGTATAGATCTCTCGAGGCATTCCGCGGCGTGATATGAAGTTTCGTACACACATAATACACGAGCTGGTATCTAGGCTGTGTGCCACTTCTATATGTACGGCACGAACTGTGAGGCAAGTAAATATAACTCCCCATCTCTTCTCGCGTCTTCGTCCAATTATTGTAGAAATCGGCCCAAAATAATCGATACCAACAAATGTGAAGGGGCGCTCGAATACTGCTAACCTTGCTGCTGGTAAGGGAGCCATTTGTGGAACTGCGGGCGTTGTATGGTAATTTTTGCATCTTTGACACATCATCCGTACGGATTTGTAAACTACACGTAGCCGTGGAATGTAGAACATACCTCGAAGCTTGTTAATGGTCGTCTCATGTGACACGTGATGGTGGTTCTCATGCCAATAACGAACGATCAGAAACGTCACGTGATGATTTTTAGGTAAAACGATAGCATCTGGTTGGTTATTGAGATTTTCAGCTCTACTTCGTATTCTTAGAATGCCGGAACCATCTAGATAAACGTTCAAAGATATTAGTTTTGAATTTTTGCTAATAATTTTACCCCGTTCTAAGTTCATGATTTCCTGGCTGAATTTGCTCATCTGTGCGCACTTGTAAAGTTGTATTTTAGCATCTTGAAGCATTTCGTACGACAATTGGCTCGGAGTAGGTTTATTTCGGACAACAGCTTTGACTTTTTCGATGTATAACTGGAACAAGGCCAACGCACGGTACAGTCGTCTCCAATCAGAAAAGTATTTCACGTTTATGCTTATTGCAACTGAAGCTCGTATCCTTGAGGATGTAGCGTGAAGCAAAAGACGTCTAACTTCGGTTGTATCGGCAGGTCCAAGGTCATCGCATATTGGCCAATCTTTTGCTTCATAAGCCAAAAACTTCGGTCCGGCAAACCACGATTCGTTATCTAACTGCGACGATACTTTTGTGGCAAGGTCAGCTGTGTTCATTTTTGAAGGCACCCAATTCCACTCCGTGATATTTGAATTCTCCAATATCTCTCCCACACGAAACATGACAAACTGCTGAAGCTTCTTGGGGTCCATTCGTAGCCACTTCAGAACGGTTTTTGAGTCCGACCACCAAAACCTGGAGCTAATAGATAGGCGACGAATTTCTTGCACCTTCATCGACAGCCTTATGCCAAGCACAGCTGCTTGGAGCTCAAGTCTCGGGATTGAGACTGGCTTGAGAGATGCCACTTTTGATTTTGAGGCTACAAGGGTAACAGAGACTTTGTTCCCACATTGCACTCGCAGGTAGCAAACTGCAGCGTAAGCGTGTTCTCCAGCATCCAGAAACGTATGGATTTGAACATTCTCGGAATTGACTAGTAGTGGACTGTAGCAGCGGGGAATTTCTATAGTTTTTATTGCCGGTATCAAAGATTTCCATTGAAGCCATTTGGAGTACAGGTCTTCGGGAAGTTCAACATCCCAGTCAATGCCTGAACGCCAGACTTCTTGGAGAAGAATTTTCAACCCAATAGTAAAGCAAGTGACGAAACCAAGAGGGTCGAATATCGACATGAGAACTTGTAAAGTCTCTCGTTTCGTCGGTCTTACATGCTCATCTAATACATCACGCTTTAGTCGAGCGAATCTAAAAATGTATTTAAAGACATCGTTATTAGGATCCCAATACATACCAAGGACTTTCTCAGTAGACCCTAAAGTCTTATGAGCTTGTAAAGGAGAGCCGTTGTTAATTAGCTGATCAACTACCCAAGAAGAGTTGGACGCCCAGTTGCGGATATTGAACCCAGCAGACAAGTGAATTGTCTTAACATCATTTGCCCAGCGCAGAGCTTCCTCTTCAGTGTCCACGCTGTCGATGAAGTCATCAACGTAGTGGTAGCTTTTGATGGCTTCCACGGCCCGAGGGTAAAGTTGTTGAAACTGGTCGCCGTTTTTATTGCGTATGTAATGCGCAATGCAGGGAGCGCAATTCATCCCAAATGTTAAGGCACTCATGACGTAACAGCTAGGTTGATGTGGTGGGTCGTCCTTTTCCCACCATAAGAATCGTTGCACATGCATGTCCTGCTTCCTCACCTTAATCTGGTGGAACATCTCAGCGATATCCCCACATATAGCCACCTGGCCAATCCTGAAGGCTAATAAGACCTCCACAAGCGATGTTAAAAGGTCGGGTCCACTGAGAAGAAAATCATTTAGCGAATGTCCGTTGGATTTTGCCGCGGCATCCCAAACAAGACGAATTCTATTCGGCTTATTCGGATTAAGGGTGACAAAAATTGGTAGATACCAAACTGGATCGTTGCTTGTTGCTACTTCTATCGCGTTCAGCTTGCTTGCGTAGCCCTTAATCAAAAGATTGTCAATTTCCGCTTGCATTTTATCCTTCAGTGTGGCTTCGCGTTTGAATTTCTTCTGGAGGCACATAAGTCGATTGAATGCGGTTTTGTAGCTGTCAGGCATCTTCTGATTATCGTGGCGCCATGGTAATCCAATCTCATACCTGTTTTGCAGCGACTTACAAGTAGATTCCAATATCTGTAGGGCTCTTTTGTCTTCGTGTGAGCATATAGTGGTGGACGATGATTCCAATACAAAAAAGGCTTTCACTGCTTCATGAAGATCATCAGCACGTCGGTCACAATCACATGAATGAATGTTGAGGCGACAGACTTGTTGATGATTGGGTTCACATCCTTGTAGAGTCCATCCCAATCGAGTTTTTGTTGCAATAGGCTGGTTCCAGGAACCTTCACGAACTTTGAGAGGTACTGCCAATTTCCAGTTATCTACTCCGATGAGAACTGTGGGACGAGCATCCTGGTATGACTGAATTGGTAAGTCAGCCAAGTAAGGGTAACATTGTACGAGTGCATCCATGTCCAACGATTGCATCGGAAGTGAAAGCTTTTCCACTGTATGGACACAATGCATGGTATGTTTGGCCTTGTTCGTCTTATTCGAGATCTTGATCGAAGTTCGCATTGAATTTTCTTCGACGCGTGTCGTGTCGCCAGTCCAGCGTAAACATAAAGGCTCACTAACACCAGAAAGGCCTAGAGTTTCGAAGATGTTTCTTTCCATTAGAGTCACTGATGAACCCTCATCTAGAAAGGCAAATGTGTCTATAAAAATATTCTTTGAATGAAGGCGAATCGGAATAATACGAAAGTAAGGTCTCTCCCCCTCGTCAACATCACTGTGAGTATTTACATTTAGAGCTACACTCGGATTCGCAGAAATTTCATTTTCACTTACTTGGTCGCTTTCATGACTTACAGGCACAGTTGGCTTATGGAGCAATGGATGGTGTTTCGCTTTACAGTTGTCAACTCCACATTCGCTGCTGAGGTAGCATCTCTGTCGGTGTGAGTTTAAACATTGACGACATAACTTGTTCACTTTTAGCACTTCCCATTTTTTGTTGTAGGGCATCTTCTTGAACGCTTCACATTTGGAAATTTTGTGATCGAAATCGTTGCAGACAATACATGCTCTCTCATTTGCTGAGGGTGGTTTGGCCTTAGAGTGAGTGTTCATCACGCCGCTCTTTTTCGATGAGAATGGAGACACGACTTGGCTGGCGGCCTCAGCAATATTATGTAGCCAGCTGCTAAATGATTTCATCACAGGAACTCGTTCATCTTTTTGCAGCATAGCCCAACTCAGCTTGTATTGACCTGGCAACTTATCGACAAACTCCTTGACCAGCATCGGATTGTTGAGATGTGCCGACATCTTACAAGCTTCCATTGTAGAATAAATATTGCCCACTGATAATGCGAAATCAATAATGTTTTCCAGTTTGTCTTTTGGTGGTGGAAGTTTTCTTGCTCTGTCGATCATGCACTCAATAATGTATTCCGGTCGACCAAAACACATTTCAAGAGTTTGTATTATCTCTGGAACTAAGCTGGGTAGAAGGAGCTTATTACGAACAGTTTCAAGTGCCTTACCTTTCAAACTTGCTTGCAGTCGCATTAAATTTTCAGCATGGCTGTATCCAGCTAATGCAGTGCTGTTGTTGAAATTGCTAAAAAATAGAGGCCACTCCTCGGGGTCGCCACTAAACACAGGCAATTGTTTCGGAAGCACTTGTCTTGCCGCTATTTGAGCTGGTGATGGACTAACACTAAGGGGATGAGCTGTAGCAATTTGAGGTGTGCTGATGGGAGAATTTTGTTGTGCAGCTGCAGGTAATCCATCCGAACTGGATAATATTTGGTATTTTCTTTCCAAATACCGCTGGTGCAACATTTTTTCCTCTTCTAACATTTCCATTTGCAATTCCCTTTGCTGCTGTGAAATATCAATGGCTTTTGGCAGTATGGCTGTTGCAGCTGTCACTCGCTGAGAAGTGCGTTGTGAAGTTGGTGCTTGTCCCGTTGTCATTCGCCAATATTCATGTTGCGATGCCGTTGCTGTTGGCAAATGTTGTTGATAATGATTTTGCGATGCTGTTGGAAATGTTGCGGGAAGGTTGCGATTTGTTGACCATGTAATCATGGTAGGTGTATGTGTATACATACTCGTATATGGGAATAGGATTGGAGTATTCACCATCACCGGTGCATTAGTAAATAATGCTGTGGTTGATGCCGTTGCGTTTTGTTCTGGAGTCAAAGAAGTTGCCGTTTTGACCGCAGGAAAAGAGTGGGGTGGCAATGCAGAATTATTATATTCCATTCTTGATGACGTCACATGTGCTCCTGTAGTCGTATAAGGCAGATCTCTTTCCCGAGCATTACGTATGACTTGGTGTGAGGTTGATGGAGACGAAGATGCTTGTGGATGAATGACAAATTCCGACATGAGGCCGATGTTCTGTTCGGACGGAGCAGCATACGCGCTGGTAGTGGTTGGATTTGATCGCTGATCTGTGCAATATTCGCAACTCCAACTGACCTCCGCCACACCACTGTTAACTCCGACACACTCGAAATGATACCATTTGTCGCAAGAGTCACACTGTACCATGCGATCTCCTGTTTCCCCCTCACTGCATATAATGCATATTGAAAAGTCAACGTTTTGATTTCTCCTTTTTGAAGGCATTTTGCTATAACGCGATTCAGTTAGGTTGAATTAATCGATAAAAATAATTTTAAAGATTTGTTGGAGTCGAAGTTAATGACAACAAAATATATAGCCGACACAATTTTTAATAGCGAAAGTACAATTTTTATTACTTCAATTATGTACACTGTACAACGTTCCGATACAAAATATAAGGAAAATTAATACTTTAAGCGCGCTTTAAAATTATTTGTGTTGCTACCCAACTTAATATGCTTCATCGACTGATTTTGTTAAGGCAATTTTCTAGTGTTGAAGGCTTGGTATATAAGAATTTCATGAGGATTAGTTTATATAGTTGCAGTTATAAAGCGGCTTTGCAAAATATTAAAGTTTACAGGGTGATTCAATTCAAAGTTACAAAGTTATTATCTATTATTGCTAAGAAAAGGCAAACGGAAGATTATTTACAAATGAGAATTAAATATTAAATACATATTTATTTAATATGAAATAAAGACGATTTGAATATTGTAAACGGCGGTAACACTCTCATTGACAACATGCAAATGAAAGAGAAAGAACAATTATTTTTGTTATCTTTATTCTCAACTGATTGCATACTCATGATTGTGGCTGTGGAGTGGAAGTTATGCAAAGGAAAACTAAATCGGGTACTTTTCGCATATAGCAAGTGGGCATAACAGAACTGATAGGGTTTTTTATGAGGATAACAATATGGATATCGAATATGAAATGAAAATCGGATAGATACTTTTCGCATATAGTAGGTAGGCGTTTTTTATTTTACGCCAATGCTCCATATAGATCACTGATTTACATTATCTACAAGAACAGTATATACCAAATGGGCATCATATCAAACTTACAGGATTTCGTTAGATGGATATCGTCATAAAAGAGGGACAGAAAAGGTCCGGTGTATTGTTTCAAAGGTCTTGCCAAACAATAAATGGAACACTGCAATTGTGGGACTATATAAAAGGGGAACAACAGGAGTACCTTAGAACATCCCACTTAATTACTGATTGTCTGGAGAATACTAGGTACAGAGGTTCATATGAAAGAAATCCTTCTGCATTTCGCCTACACAACAATTTAAAACAGATGAGTTTTTATAATATGATTGCTCTTTACCTCATACCTACAACTTTATATGAAACATCAGATTCATCAGTTATTTTCAATATGGCGGATGTTGAAAGTACGTTCACTGAGACATTATTTGTATAACTTACAAATTGAATAAAATTATAGAGTTCTTGGATCCGGATGGTAGTTATATGTTCACAGATGTAGTATATCAAGATGAAACACTAGCATCGAAGATAGTTCCGGTATTGCAAAGTAAAAACGTTTTTTTCGTAGTCTTTGTCTTAGTTTCTGTATCCATCAACAATAGTTTCTACCTTTGATTACGTACCTAAATATATATTACCTACATAGGTGGTGTTGATATTGTCTGTCATGGCGAAACCGAATTCAATGAAGATTCCAATGCTTTCGAGTTTGATGATATTGATGTGGAGGATTTATCAGAATCAGAGACAGTTCTAATTATGCAAGCCATGGCTACACATTATTTTTCGGGATATTATTATATTAAAGTTTTCTGCACCTGATCAAAATGAGTCCTCCCAAGGGTCTTTATGAAGCTCGTCAGTATGAGGATACAATTAATGGTGGTTTAGTCATTCCTACTACACATTTTGTAGAGTTATTGAAAAAATAATCAAGTGTTTTGAGCAACATTTTAAAACGCAATGCTTTGAACAAAATGTACTTAATATTCTTTTAAATTTGTGTACCTATATGAATAGGAACTAATTTGAGCTTCCATGTTCCTTTGAACAGCAGGTTCTTTTACGTGAGAAAATAAAAATAATTAACTCCAAGGCTCAACTCAGGCCCAGGTCCACCCCGGACTGTAGCGCCACCTTAAGTATGTAAGTAACTCCAAGGCAAAACGCGCGAAAAGAAAGAAATGGAACAGCTCAATTTTCATTGGCCATTTTTAACTTCAAAATAAGAATTTGAAATCAGGTAGGTATGCACCACATATATTATATTAATATATATTTTAATTTTACATGATCTTGCGTGATAATTAACGGCAGAGCAAAAAGAAGTCGCAAAATGATGCATGCACCTATATTTGAATTGAATTGAACCTATGCACCAACATTACACTATAATTATTCAAATCTGCAATCATATACCAGGCCAGTAGCAAATAATAAAAAAACACCTCTATCGAAAATTCCAAAAGTAACAAGGAAATAAGGACAATCGAAGCGTATCGACAGAAAGATAAGTATGAAACTTCAAACTGGTTTACAACAAAAAATTACCCATGCAGCATTCCTCAGAGGGATATTATACATTTTCGTGTTTTCGTTTTTATGCCCGGATCCATTTCACAAACCCGCAGAAGCGATCGCAGCGACGTATGGACCGCGTAGCGGACGTCGTCGTCGATGCCGATTCTATTTGTAGTTATTCAATGCTATCGCCATATGCCGAAATAACGTGCATTTTAGGCGATCATCAGAATAGACTCAGGAGCTGTAATTTTATTTTCAGATAAGCTGTGCAAATGAAAAGTGTCAAATTGTCTTCTAAATCAAATTCTGAATAATTTAACACAAATGGGGCGTGGAGCAGCACTAATTTCGGACGAAAGAGGCAAAATATTGGCGCATAGAGACTGCAATCTTTCAACCAGACAAATTGCTGGAAACATTTCTAGAAGTCAGTCTATTGTTTGTAATTTTTTAGGAAATCCATCGCCTTACGGAAAAAATATGAAAAAACCCTCCTGGAAAGCACTTAAGCCTTGCGAGGAGCGAAGGATCCTTCGAGAAGCTTCAAACTCAAAGTGTTCTGCAGCCAAAATTCGACAGAATTTGGGTGTAAATGCAAGTGAAGCTACCCTACGACGAGTAATCCGCAATTCAAAATATCTGAAAATATTAATACCATACAACCTTTTTGAGCCATTATCGTGGACGTTTTAACAGGATAATGCCCCAATCCACACTGCTCGAGTCGTAAAGATGTGGATAAATGACCAAAATGTGCACTTAATGGAGTGGCCTCCATACTCTCCCGACCTCAATATTATACAGATTTTGTGGGGATGGCTCTCGCGTAAAGTCTATCAATCTGGTAGACAATTTGAGGATATAGAATTATTAAAATCTGCCATTAAGAACGCCTGGAACGAAGTGTCCTTGAACTATCTAAATTATTTGGTTGATCGATAAAAAGTGAACGTTTTAGGACCACTCACAAAAAAAAAGAATTTAAAATTCACCATTGAACTTTTTTTTTCGTTTACTTAAGAATTTAATAGTGCATTTTAAAAAATACGTTTTCTAAATTATATTCTTAAAATGTTATAATAAACTCCATTTTCTAAAAAAATAACTGTGAGTCTATTTGGTTGATTGGCAGTGTATATATAGTATAGAAATAGATTTAAGCAACTTATATTGTTTAATAGTCTTACTATTATATGTTTAATCTTTTTTTTCTTGATGAGCTGATATCATTATTTCGTAGATCTAAATAAATAAATATGGTATTATATTCTTTGTTACCCGACTGGACAAAGGAGAAGGGTAATGTTTTTCGGGTGTATATAATATCTGTTTCGTAGTGGCCTCCTGTAGCGTAAGCGACTTGACCGATTTTGAAGAGTGAGAAGTCATAGGCTAAAAAGCTAAGAATCTTACAAAATGTAAACATGGCATATTTTAAAAAATGCTGCAAATATCCATAACTAGTTATTGAAAATTGATTTCATGTGAACTTACATTTTTTAACGAACCATTAATAATTATTTAGTTGTATACATTTCTCATTTCAGTAATTAAAACACTTAATTGATTAATCTGTTTTTAAAATAATTTTATTATTCACGAATTTATTGAAGTATTTAGTATCAGTATGTATTTACCAATTCAAAATCAAAACAAAACTTAGAAGTTTGACAGATTCACATAACATCTTTGTTTTCGAAATTCTATAGGTAACTGTGTTTCATATAAATTAAGAATCCAGCCTACAAAAGATAAAAGATATTATTTGGTCAAGATCTCTATGATTGATAGAAGAGAATTCTTACGGAGTAATTAGAATAAACCCTATAAAAGACTAGCTAATTTCGGTTCTTAAAACGCAAATATATTTTTTTTTGATAAATGCATTAGTATTTATTTATTTATAATTTTAAAATGAAAAATCGTTCTTATAATAATTACGGAGACGGGTATAAAATGTATTGTATAGATTTTAGTGTTTATAGATTTAAAATTTTTACTGATTATGTATATATAAAAGATGTTGTTTCAACATAATTTGTCATGCATTAATTTATGGCTTATTTAATGCATTTTTATGTGTTAAAAGTATAATTTTGCTATATAGCAAAAAAAATAAGCAAATTCAAATGCACGAATTGTCTTATGTAAAAAAAAGTTATTGTAGTGACAAATACACGAACACAAAATAATGTTTGTATATTGTATATTAAGAAGCCATATCAGGTGTGCAAAATGTTTCATTTCATCTAAAATTGTATAATGAATGTAAATATTATTTAAAAAATGTTACCTAATTTGTATGAATAATTGTTACGTTTTTGTATTACATTAATAATTATTAAAGTCTTTTAAGTTTGTAGAGACACAACAATAAAATTTTAAAATACAAAAGCTTATAAATAAAAACTGAATTACAAGATATGAAATGTATATCTTTCTAAACATTATGTTAAATTTAATTTCACAGTTTCAAATAAGTGTTATCGCAAAGATTATATCCTTGTTATATTGATGGTGTTAGTTGGTGAGTCTCGTCGAAGTAAATACCTTTTATCATTTTCCAAAGGTGAAATACTACCGTTCTGTTCCTCCATATACTTTGACTCCTCTTCCGATATTTTTTCCAAGAAACCACCTGATAAATTAGCTGGAATAAGAATGGATTTAGATATTTAGAGAAAATAGAAACACATAGCCAAGAATATTTATTTTAATTTATTCTGTTACAAGTCAAAAACATTGGCACAATCGACATATGGTTCGTGCAATTTTTTTCAAGTACCGATCTGATCCATACTCTACCTCTTGAAAATCCATAATCTACCCCCTGGCTGATTGACTTTGCTTTAGGGCACACAGTTTCGCGACCGACACACCATCAACCAAATTGATTATGTTCCGATTGACCGATGTTAGCAACTCCTCAGTATTCTTAAGACCGTTAAACAGTAGAAATCGCAAAGTGGTTTGGTGGAGGGAAAAACTTTGATTGGTATCAAATGGGCAGTGCCTAGTTGTCGAAAACGCAACCATCTAATACACATGAATTCTACCGATTTTACTCTCCCGCGGTAGCTACCGGGTACTTGTCTTCTCCATCGGGACTAGTCAGGGTGGTGAAAGAAATATACATAGTAATGGATGATATGCGTGAAATAATGACAATATACTAGAGATACTGAACAGAAATAAAGCCGATTTCATAAAGCCACCCAGTGGGGTGAACGTTTAATTAATTATATAAGAAGAGCACTTTAGGCATTTATAGAGAATTTTACAACAAATTTACAATGGTTGGTTTAGGTGGTTGATTTTATCCTGAATAGGGAAAAACACAAGTAGCGCTTAAGCGCCGTTTTGAGACCACAACTAGTAGAGCCTGGAAATAGAAAGGGTGACGTATGTTATGGTAGCTCAAAACCAGCCTGAGGAGTTGAGAAATTTTATGATGTTGTTGAACTGGATGCATTGGATGGCCGATAGGTCGTCAAAGAAAGGACTACCCAGGCAATGTATCTGGTTTAAGCTAGAACCGGACGTTCGCAAATAAGATAGAACACTGTTTCACTCTTGTTAGTGTCAGCGCAGCTACGACAGTGGGTGTGCTGGGGGATGCCTTGCTTGGCTGCGTGAGTTCCTAGAGGCCAGTGGCCCGTACTAATCGCCGTAAGTCTAGCGACATCTGTACGCGTTCTGGAAAGGAGGTTGTTTGTTCTGGCTTGAATGTTGGCCAAATCATTCTAGAAATGACGCAGTTTCTGAGGTTCACCCATCTAGTCACGACCCCCGCAGTGTAGTGAAGGAGGATTTCTCTCTTTACGTGTCCCAATGGAGAAAAACTTCCCTCGCATGACATACGGTCAGAGCAGAGCCACGTCTGGAAAGTTCATCGGCTTTCTCAATCCCCTCTATGTTCATATGGCCGGGAACCCAGACGAGAGTGATTTCAAACCGGTGACCTGCCCTGGCCAGTTTCTCCCTGCAGTCCACAACAAGTTTAGATAAAGACCTGGCCGATACCAAGGCCTTAATCGCGGCCTGACTATCAACGAAGATGCCTATTTTTTTTATCGGATGTCGCACGGTTCATAACTAGACTACACGCCTTCCCAATAGCCAGAACTTCTGCCTGAAAGACGCTGGCGAAAAGACTCGGAAACATCCATCTAGTACGGATGAGAAAACGCCCGCCCCCACTCCACCGTTCATTTTGGAACCATCTGTTAAAATGGGTATATCGAATTCATTTGCGAGCGCGTTCCTTTCCCATTCTGATCTAGAGGGAAATCTCACTGAGAAGTTTCTATGGAAGTAAAGTTTGGGTATACTGTAGCCTGTAGATATACGTCCTATCCCAGCGGGAAGTGAAATTATGATGTTGGTATGGCCGTAGGGCATTTCTGACCAGCATTTTGATTACTTTAATCTGGCAGCACCACAAGCTACAATGTTATTAATATGCAGATCACGTTTAGTGCCTTGGTCGGACTAGACCGAAGGACTCCCGTGATTTCAATTCCAGCTGTTTCGTGATTTTATAGGCTTTACTTAAGGCGGGCCACGAAATGAGTGATCCATATGTGAGGATAGGACTGACCACAGCTGTGTACGTCCCCACTTCTTGCCGAAAGTTTTACTACAGGCGAAGAAGGCTAGCCTTCCGCACTCGGTGATCGATGTTAGACCTGCAGTTGAGTTTAGGGTCAAGTATGACTCCCAGGTATATGGCGCTGGAGGATAGAGATAGATATTGGTTATTTAAGCGGGGAAGTGTGAAGGTTGGTATTTTGGTTTTGGTGGTGAATAGCATCAGTTCAGTTTTACTTGGGTTAACGCTAAGACCAAAGCTGGTGGCCAAAACGCTTATCTTACCTAAGGCTCTTTCCATGATTTCGCTAATCATGTCCGGAAACATCCCTGATACTAGAACAACCACGTCAACCACTACTTTGATACCTTCACTGTCAAGTGTCGATAGGATTTTGTTGAGCACCATAATCCATTAGAGAGGCGAGATCACCCCACCTTGAGGTGTACCTCGGCTTACTGTTTTGGTAAAAAGAGTATTGCCAAGTTTTGCTCGATTGATCCTTGATTGAAGCATGGAGATAATCGGTGAGGTGAGGTAAATTAACAATAGAAGAGAAAGAAAACTTAAATAAATATAAAAAAAGACCATTTGTACATAAAACAGCAGCAAGATTCTAATTTCCTCGTGATCAAAATCAATAAGCCATATTTTTACGCATTTTAAGAATGGGACATGGATCTTAAACATCGGATATAATGTATATTGGAAGTTGATTAACTATTTTACACGTGTCGTGTGACGGAGTAAAAGTTTCTGAATAGAGTAGTATGGAAAGAAGGAATAACGACAGCATTAATTCAATTGCTTCGCATATTGCGAGTGTTCGAAATAGGGCTCTGTAAATAGCCACAATAGAAATAGTACAGGTGTTTTAGTGGTAAAATGTTCAATGATCCATCGCAGCAACTTCTTCCGTACTGTACCTACTTTTGATTTAAATATTCCATAATATACTGTTGTAAGCTTCGTACTGTAGATCGTAGTTTATGGTTTGAAGTTGAAAAGGATAGGAGTTATTTTTGTTTGTCTAAATTCGACGTCTTTGGAGTTAGTTTTTACGCAGTTGTCTTGTTGTCATATTTCGCTCCGGATTGAAAGTATGGTAAATATGGATGCATTAAGCTTTAGGAGAGGATGTCTTGAACGGCATAAGGGACCGATACATAAGAGGTGATGAAGAATAATAGAATGAGAGGGATTTAGCCCCCATAGGAGGTTTAAATTCTTGTTCGGTAGGGGTCGTCGTAAAATGAGCGTGTCGACGGCCATGGTCACTGAACTTCGGTTTAGTTAGAGGTGGGCCAGCTCCTGGGGAGTTTCTACATCTTCATTTCTCTCCCTTCCGGCCGCCTTGGAACAAACTGTGAATTATACAAAACTCGGACCTCGCAATTAACATTGCTAGGGAAGTAGATGGTTACGTAACGTGTTCAAGATCTTTTTTTCGCGATTATTTTGAAGATATTCAGGCATGTAAAAATATAATGTAACCCCTGTATAGGACCTGTGGCAAGATCCCCGCCCACCGACGAGTTAGCGCGTGGAGGAGCTTTCATGCCTGAGCCACAGGATGCCTGGACACTGCTTTTACTACTCTGCCCGAACCGTCTTAAGGCTCCTGTGATCTGGGTCATAAGGGTGGATAAGGTTAGTGGAAGGGTTTGGCTGCAGACACTTGTGCCCGAACCTGTCATACCACCTGGGACTAGGCCTTTACCAGTATGGGTGATAGTACCGGATAGGTCGAGTCCTATCTCACCGAAGGTTGGTGTGATCAAATAATCATTTTTGCCTGCATGCAAATATAGATAGTAAGGGCATAGGAATAAGCAGGTCGTACGTTATAAACAAATTAAGACAATTAACTTTATACTCGTAGTTACCAGATTCCAGGTAATCACTAAACAACAAATGCCTTAGATGTAATTAAAGAGGTGAGACATATTTTTCTGTACTTGGTCTTCCAACACTAGTTATATCGGACAACGATCCGCTCGTTACATCAAAAGAACTTCTTGGATTTTATGAAGCAAACTGTATCCAATATAATACGTCACTCTATTACCATCCAGCTTCGAATGGCCTGGCAGAACGAAATGTGCAAACTGTTAAGACCGCTCCTAAAAATAATTTGTTAGAATAAGATTCCCAAAATATTGCATTGCAATTTAAAATTGAAGATTTTTGTTTTAAATTCGAAATTCTCCAAGTAAAGTTACTAATCTTTCTCCTAGTGATATAATTTTTAATTACAGACCGCGCGCAATAATTGATTTTATTCGACCTTCTTTAATAAAAGTGTTGAAAATGTTAACTTCAATTCAAGAGAAAAAATGAGTATGCGGAAGGAAAAACCTGCAACAAACAATGAAAATTATTACGGAAAAGTGTTTAACAAACCTTCGAAAGTAAGAACAAAGACTTAAGAAACCCCTAACACTGTGAACGTTTTGCTGCACTGTAAAGTTCCTTATGTTATACCCTGCAAACCTCATTCGTCGGCCATAATCCCCTCTCCCGTAATCGTATATCCTAAATATCTAACGCTTGATTTAAAAAGTTCGCACTTATCTAATCTTTTGACGAGCCTCTTAAGAATTTGAAAATGTTCTTCATAAGTTTTAATAGCTGCCATTATGTCTGCTAAGTATATAATTAGTTTATCTTCCCTAACCATGTCAGCAAATATCCTTTTTATACACCTCTCACCACCTCAGGCAGCAGGAAGCTGCCCCAGACCAAATCTGAGAACGCCCCTGGAGTCGCTAAAAGAGGCAATTCCTTAACCCGGAACTTTAAAGCAGGGAGTGGAAAATTCTGGAAACTAGTGAGTATACCGAAAATCGCATAGAAGTGGCGTTACTCCTAAATCGCTGCCGCTACTCTGTAAACAGGAGTTTAAGGTTCGAGTGCGGATAAAACACGCTGCAAACTTAGGTTGGTAGCAGATAGTCCGAAAAGCAGAGGAGTAGAAAAGGCTGCCTGGTTATCGCCAATCTGGTTCTCCAGATGGAGACCAAGAAAATCGATATCGCTCTACTGCAGGAACCCTGTATCTTCCGGAGAAAATACGAGGCGTGAGCTCGGAAGACTTGATGGTCTATAACAGCACATCAGGCAGTGGTATGTCTCGTACATGTTTTGTCGCCAGAAAGCATATTAAACTTTTTCTCTTACCTAGCCTCAGCGATATCAACCAAACTGTGGTGAAATGGGACAGCGTGGGAAAAAACACGCTAGCACTGGCGGCAATATAAATACATGCCATACGAATCCACAAATCCATCATCCAATAGAAACAACTCCTTGGTTAAAGAAGGGCAGCGCAATAAATAGAATATATACCTAGACTGCGATGCAAACTCCCATCACACGCTCTGGGGAAGTACCGACATCAACGACCGAGGTAAGTCCCTCTTAGAATTGTTTATAAAAAAACAATTTATTGCCAATATTGGCAATGAGCCAACTTTAATAACAAAGAAAAATTGCCTACAATTAGGGACCATAGCAGAAATCGATGCAGCAACGGAATTGCTAAACAAAATTATAATTAAAGCATACGACAAACCTTGTCATTTACGAACAGTAAAACAAATGTGGGAAATGCTACAAGCTCCCCAGTAGACTAGGATATATACATATTCAAGGCCGGCCAGCGAAAGTTAGAAGGCCATAATTACTGCTAAACGCACAACATGGCGCAACGTTATGTGATGATATTGAAAGCAAAGATATCCGCTGTTTCCGGAAACCTCAAAGACGCTAATGGTAATTGGACACAATACTGCAAAGAGACACTCAGTCTGCTCACTCCATGTTGTAACCCGATTCAGACTAATCAGTCTAGGTTTAATACCACAATAGCGTTAATTCCAGTAGAACTCGTAACAGAAGATCTCCTGGAGTCGACTGTATTTTTCCCATCATGCTCCAGAAAGCTAAGACAATTATAACACCGGTCTTAAAAAGAATCTTCATCGCAGTCACTAATGCGGATACATCCCTAAAACCTGGCGAGAGCTTAAGGTCGTCTTCATTTCGAAGGCGGGGGAAGTCTGACATCATTTATCTTAAAAACTTTTGAAAAATTAATGAACGTCTTTATACGTGAACGTGATCGGCTAGATGACAGTGCGATTTCCGCCTCCAAACATGCTTATATTTATTAAAGGCAAAGGGGTGGAGACCGCACTGCATGAGGTCGGTAGCAGATGAGTCAATAAAAGTCAAAGAATATACACTAGCTGCGTTCCTGCACATTGAAGGTGCCTTCAATAATGTTAAAACGTGCGCAGTAGAGAGACCACTACAGAATTCAAATGTCGAGCAATCTCTCACTCATGTGATTGTAAATCTACTTAGTGAAAGAAATATCAATGCGATACTAGATGAAACTGAACTCAGAGTAACTGCTTTAATAGACACTCCACAAGGAGGTGTAATTTCTCCTTTACTCTGGGTGCTTGTCATTAATGAGTTACTAATGAAATTGCAAAACACGGGGGTCACGGTAACTGCATGCGCTGACGAAATACCTGGGAATGATTCTCGATAGAAAACTTAACTGGAAGCCGAACGTCAATGAAAGAGTAAAGAAAGTAGCTAACGCTTTCTACGCATGTAGCCGCATCTTTGGCAGGATATGGGGACCAAACCCCAAGATAATCCTGTGGATGTACACGGCAATAGTGCGACCTATACTGACTCTTATGGACTTATACATGGAGGAATCTGGTACCAAAAGTGCCTTAAGGATCAGCCAAACGAACATTTGGAATCCATGCAATTTTGGCGACGCACAGATTCTAGGGAAATACGTCGGGAACGTTGTCACTTCTGACTATATGTCTCCCCATCTGAACTTTGATAGACCATTCACTTGCTCTTTTCCGAGTGGGGATCAATGGAACACAGACGAACCCACAAAGCGGAAATCGATATCCATCAACACAGATGGATCAAAGATGGACTGTGCTGGTATATTCTATGAGGTACACATTGCTCCATTACGCTTCCGGACAACAGCAGTGTCTTCCAAGCAGAGGTTCTGGCAATCGCGGAAGCGGCCCGTAAGGTGTCATTGTTAGCAATACCACGAAATGATTTTACTATTTTCATTGATATCCAGGCGGCTTTAAAAGCAATATCTGCTATTGTAATTAAATCCAAGTAAGTTCACCACTGTCGCGAAGGGCTCAAGGATCTTCGCGACGCAGCACTCTACGAATCTCTGCTGGGTCCGTGCACACAGTGACAAAACCGGCAATGAGATGGCTGACGAGTTGGCGAGAAAGGGGTCTGCAATGGATCATGACAGAGCATGATCCACTCTGTAATATCAGGGAACTAGTGGAAAACAAGATTCGTATGAAAACTAATAACAGGTGGTATTACAGAAGCTTTGGCCAGAGTATGACAGAGGCCGAACCATCAAACTGCTACAGTTTGACAGGTCATCGCTTTCTAAGCTGGTAGGAACCTTAACGGGTCATAACTTCCCAAGAAACCACCCGATGAAAGATGACGATATATGTATAGGCTGTGGAGACGAAGAGGTACATGAGCTACCCTCGTCAGAGAATTTCTTAAGATCGTTAGGATATATAAATACGGCTGGTATATACCTACTTTGGGTTCGTTCTAAAATCTTACTTGTAACTGCAGGTATATCTTGTTCAGATGTTTCTCCAATTATTGCATTTCCTGATATATCGTTTACATTACGCGTAGAGTTTTGGTGTAGCGCCACAGCTTTTCTTGTGTGACGAGTGGTTAGGACCCCTGTTTCAATATCTCGCTCCAAACGATGCCCTGATCGAGATCTTGTAAGCTGCCTCTGCACGTAATCTTCAAGATCCTCCTCCTCCTTACGGCTAATAACACAATTAAGAATAAGTAAAAATACTCCCAGTCCTAGAGAAAATAGTCCGGTACATGTGACTTCATTCCACCAAGCATTTGTCGGTCCTGCAAAAATACAAACAAAGGTTGCAATCACATTTAAAATGATAATGGGTTCTAGAATTCTTTTTCTCAGCGGAAATCCATTTCCTCAAAACAGGCCACCAAAAATGTTTATGTAAGGAAATCTTAAAGCAGAATATCGAAAATATTTTACCAAATATATTCCATGAAGCTGCATCGTCGGGTATTATACCGGCTCCTAATAAAAAAATCCCAAAGACTACGAATACAACTCCAATGTGTAACATTCCGATACTGGTAACAACCTGTAATAATATAATATCAAGAGTGTTTTAATTTTCTGTACATATACATGGGTATTATATTGTTTTGTTATTTACTGAAGATTTATTTTTATTGACCATTATTGCTCAGAAATTGTGGCGCCATCTAGTTAAGCGAACTATTTTTATTAATTCGTAAAGCATATTTAATGAAGTCATTGCTTTGATTTTTGCGGATTTTGTTGCTTTGGCATGAACATTTTTATTTCAGAAAGTAAATTATAAAGTATTCGCCAAAACTGTCCTCCTTGCCATATATTTGTAAACAATTTTATACGAGCAAGAAATCTATTTAAGTGAGGCTTGAGAATAAAATAAAGTGCACGACGGTTACGTTCATATCAACAGTTTAGTGGGTTGATTTTTATTTTATTAGGCCCTAGCTGTACCCGCCCAGCTTCGCCCGTGCAAAATCTGGTTTCAGAATAGTTGATGGAAACGAAATTCTTGGATTATTCGTTACAATGTGTTTGGTACTTTTTTTTAGGAATAAGTGTACATGTGCCTAAAATGTTTACCAAAAATTAATGCATCAAATTCGTAAATCATCTTCTGTAGATAGTTTTTTTAATCAAACAAACCAAATTAAGCGCCTTTTAACAATATATTATACTAACCAATAGCATTCATTGTTGTTAAAAGTTAGTATTCCCGAACTCTATCGCAGCCACATTTCTTATAACGCTTGAGTTGGCGAATAAGGGATATTTCTTACCACTGTATAAAATATTTCGCCTTCTCTCAATCCCGTCAACATTTCACACCCTATCTGCTATCTCTTTCAATCCCACGCCCCCGGCCTTGGCCCACACAACACCCAAGAAGCAAACATGTTTCCCATCATATTTGACTGTAACTTCACAAAACCAGCTCTTCATAGCTACCTTAATCCTTGACTACCCCATTTCTTTTCCCAACCACTATTTGTTGATTTATACTCACACTTATGCTTTTAACTTGTAATTGACAACTGTTATATTGTATTTTGTAGTCTTAAGTTTAGTAGATTGTTTAGATAGAATAAGTAGCATTTTGCTTCCCGATTCCTTATTTTCAAATGTCATTCCATACTCTATGACTATTAGAAGAAGAACTAAGTCGGTTGGAATAAAATTGTGTGCGTATTTCACTAACAACACTATTTCATACACTTATAACGGGTGATTTTTTTGCTGGTTTGGTTTTGGCAACACTGGTTTTGACAGCTGACGTGTGTTTAGTACCTTGTGTCACTGTCAAACAGCTTCAGTTTGGTTTGCAATTTAACCATAGATCGTCTTACAAATGAACAACGCTTGCAAATTATTGAATTTTACTATCAAAATTCGTGCTCGGTTCGAAATGTTCATCGCGCGCTGCTTCCATTTTATGGACGAAGCTCATTTTTGGCTCAATGGGCACGTAAATAAGCAGAATTGAATATCAGCCAGAAGCATTGCAAGAGCTACCAATGCATCCAGAAAAAGTCACAGTTTGGTGCGGTTTATGGGCGGTGGCATCATTGGACCGTACTTCTTCAAAGATGATGCGAATCGCAGCGTTACTGTCAATGGTGAACGCTACCGAGCGATGATAACAAACTTTTTTTTGCCCGAAATGGAAGTTCTTGACTTGCATGATATGTGGTTTCAACAAGACGGTGCCACATGCCACACAGCACGCGAAACAATGGCGCAATTGCGAGGCGAGTTTGGTGAACAGTTAATTTCACGTTTCGGGCCGTTCAATTGGCCGCCTAGATCGTGCGATTTGACACCATTAGATTATTTTTTGTGGGGGTATGTCAAGGCTAATGTGTATAGGGACAAGCCCGCTTCGATTGACGCACTGGAAGCCAACATCCATGCATTCATTCGTGAGATACCGGCCGATATGTGTGAAAGAGTATGCCAAAATTGGACTCAGCGGATGGACTACCTGAGACGCAGCCGCGGTCAACATTTGCATGAAATTATCTTTAAACAATAAATTGCAAGGTTCAAACTATCGATTCAAATAAATATTTCATTCATTTTTTCGAATTTTTTGTGTTTTTTTTTTTTAAGTTCTAAACCTCTTAAAAAATCACCCGTTATAAGCCGAAAATGTTTCCATCGTCAATACGCCTCATCACGGTGAGCCATTAACTCTCGAATTTCATTCGTTAACCAGGCTGTTATTTGGTCTTTTATAATATCAGATTTTATTGGAACGTGTAGATTGAAAAGATGAATAACGTTATTTTCTAAGAACTTAATTTGGTCATCTGAGGAGGGCATGGAATTGAACTAATCTGTTATTCAAGAGAGGGCATATCAACGTTTTTGAAATATCTGTATGTATGTACTAGCGGTATGCACCCGGCGTTGTCCGTGCCTTTCGTAATTAGTCCCGCCTACAGTTCACAAAGTGATTTTTTTTAAAGGGAGGTGCAACACTCAATTTTTTTAATGCCACATTGGGTAGAATTCCATCTAACAAATTGCACTGCTCAATCGGTCATAAATATCCTAATAAAGTATTTTAAAAAAATTTTGTTAGATGGAAAATGCCATTCCCCGTTTTTATATCCCGCTCATTTTTGTTTGCAAAGTTCTTTGTTTATGCAACGCAACAATACTAGCTCCCATAAGTATCGAGAAATAGGGTTTCGAACGGAAAGTGGATCAAAGGAATACTCCCGCTCCCGGGTCAATACCGAAGAATTTGCGAATTTAAGTGCAAGCGTTTTGGTGGTTTTGGAGTGAAGACTACGTAGAAACAAATATTGTTATTTTAGTATAAAGATGCCTGAATATTTCAGTTACGCCATTTTCAAATAAAAGAATCAGCTCCCGTAGAAATACCTTAGTCCTTCCACAAAAAAGAAGTGCGCTTGTGAGCACACACCAGAAGTGAAACTTCTCTCGCTAAATGTGGATATTACATCACATTATTACAAAAATTTCAAGTTAAACAACAAATCTTTATAATGCAATCTTAGTACAGCGCAGTAGAAGCGCCCGTAAAAGCATTCATTTAAAAATTAAATTGAAGCGTCACCTACCGGGTTCAAAACTATCCTATATTTTAAGTTTGAACCAGAAATATTTTCGTATAGGTACTTATAACACATTCACCATAATCTTCACAGCTCCGACGTAACTATAATGGAAAATGTATTTTGTAGTCTTCCCTAAATTTTTCATCCCAGCGACCGGCGACTGCGAATCGTTACACACGAACACGTGCTAATCCTATGGCAACAACAACCACTGCGGCATGAGTGAGTAGAGGTAGGGCCGAGAAATTTATCAGACAGCGCCAAAGCAAAACATGACTGCGGCTGGGGCAGCTGTTGTTGGGGTACGCATAAATATACATACAGCTCGATGCACACTTACCGAAAGTAAGAGTTGTATATGAGCTTTTTTTGTTGTTTTATACTTTTCTCGCACCAAGCCGTTTTGGGTAGTATGGCTCAGTTTTATATTAAATTGCCAATAACTCTGGCCCCAAGCAAAGTTCCCAAAATCGGAGAAATAGATTTTATTTATTTCTAGTATAGAGTATACCAACCGAGTTTAAAGTCGATCGGATTAAAAATAAGAATTTTCCCATACAAACTTTGACCCCCTTTTCACCCACTTAGAGTTCGAATTTTCCCAAATCGCTTCTTAAAAGGAAGTTTTCTTCAAAATTTCAGCTTCCTAACTCTTACCGTTTGGGCTGTGCGTTGATCACCTATAAGAACAAACTCTTTTATATATAGAGATAGGTGGATGCTGATGTGTCATTGCCAATATCAAAGTCATATGTGAAAAATATTTAGAAGTATCGCGAATAAATTCCGATGGAAATGTTTCCTTGTCAGCAATGTTAATGAGATTGCTTAATAGAAAACATTCCGGGGGAAATAGGGATGGACATCTGATAGGCATCAACTTGGCGATGTCCAGTGTCGCAACTACCTCCCACTCACCAATTGTGCTTATTTTACCTCCCCGTGGTCACCACCGGGTACTGGTCCATGTCCACCCGGACTTGAATGCTGAACTTATAAGCGCGAGTGTCGGAATGCTCTGTCGGAATTGACTGTCTGCTCGAGTCTCAGAAGTCTAACATGAGCCACTCAGAAAGAGGACGTACGGCGGATGAATTTACATGGCGGAATCAACGGTGGGCTACTTTGACGTATTTGTAGCTGAGTTAATTAAGGATTTTCAACACTCGTCAGGGGGTGTGATGGGATAAGCCGGGCAAGATGAAAAACTGTGACGTCTACTACGGTGATTGCTACAGGGAACAAAAGCAGCGTCTATTCGGATGCGGATAGCATCGTCAAAGAGAGAAGAACATCGGCTTCTCCGGAGAAAGAAGAGAGAGCATGAGAAGCCCGCGATCGAGGATATAGAGAGTTGCTACTACAGGAATAATGTTCGGAAGTTTTACCAAAAGGTAAAAAGAACATGTCATGCCAACACGACACGAAGAGATACAAAGCCGGATGAAGATCTTCTTGGCCGTTTCGAACGCAAAATTCTTCGAGTGATTTTTGGTCCCGTTTGCGTTGACGGGCTTTGAAAGAGAAGATTTAACAGTCGACCTCTACGAGCTGTACAACGAGATGGCTAGGACATGTAGAGCTCCGGTCCGAAGAGTCTTCGATTCCAACCAGGAGGGACAACGCAGTAGAGGAAGACTTCGCCATAGGTGGCGCGCGCAAGTGGAAGGGGACCTCAACGAACTTGGAGTGCGCAACTGAAGGCAGTTAGCCAAAAATCGCGCTTACTGGAGAGGCCCAGGTCCACCCGGACTGTAGCGCCACCTAAAGTAAGTAAAGAAAAACAAAAACAAAAACAAAGAAATACCTAACGTGCAAAAAAAGTGGCCTCGAGCTGAACGACCACAAACTCAAAATTAGAAGTTTGAAGGAAGTCCGTCAAGCCGTTTGCGCTGTGGACCTCAGGAAAGGGCGGATAGACGGATAGAATTACGAGACCCACTTTTTCGAGTTCCTCTATTTTCGTAATGTCAGATTTGATTAAAATCTTGAGTTAGATTTTTTGTACGAATACAATACCTTTCTCTTACTACGTATACGAGAATGTTAAAAAATGTAGTAGTAGAAACACTGGAGAAACGAAATGCTATAATCTGTCAATTGATTTGAGATGTTTTCTTAATACTAAAAAAACATGATCTCACCTGGCTTTCAAGCATTTCGGGTGCAGCCTTCCTAGATGATTTGTAAGGGTGATTCCTTTTCCTAATGGATCCATTAGGTGAATGTATCGTGTCTCCGCTATCAGAACTTTGCGTACTGTAGCGCCTCCCTTTAGCCTTTTTCTGTTCATCCCTTCGCTTTCTCTGTCTTTTGATAGCCAAAGCGGAATGTATTCCTACTGAATGCATCTTTATCTGTAAGAAAAATAAACACATAGTTAGTCATAAATAATATAAACAATGCACACTTCGTATTGCAAAATCTCTTCTCTATATATATAAAAATATCGTGTCACAGTTTTAGTGTTTAAACTCCTCCGAAACGGCTTGACCGATTTTGATGAAATTTCATATGTATATTCATTGGGTAAGAGAATCGGTTTATAACTAGTTTTTATACCCCTAAGTGTTAGAGGTGATTCACCCCAAACAAAAATTTACATTGTTTGGACAATTTTTTTTTTGGTAATTTTTGTATAATGCGACATCAAAAAATAAATTCGGTCCTTAATTTTCACCCTTCTACCACTAACACCTACTTTTTAATAGCATTTTATATTTTCTATTTCTACTGTATACTTTTGAGTAGAAATTAAAAAAGTATTTGCAGGGCTGTCATTCTTTCCTACTTTATAAATAAATTCCTACCGACTAATAGATTTTTTTTAAATTTCCACCGGTAAACACTATCTACCAAAAACCAAATATGCATGATCTACCAATTGAATTTAAAATTCACAAAATGGTACACACACACGTAAGCCATCAACTAAATATTGTGTGTGTGTTTCCTTTTTCATCCATGCATTATCACGGCAAAGCAAAGGTAACACCAAATATGGCGGGTTAGATTTAGATTAGATTGCGAAAGAGCCCTCAAGGGGGCTCTGGCACTGCGGCCTCTTAAAGAAGCCTATTGTTCCTTCCCTGGTAAGGTCCTAGAGCCATCTTTTCACTCCGGAGGCAGTCAGGAAGAAAATAATCTTCTCTCTGTGTATATCAGCGAAAGTTGCTGAAGTGACGATTTCCTCGCCAAGTATTTTTTCCCTAACGTTGAGTAGAGCGGGACATTCCATGAGTATTTGAAGAGAGGATTCATCACTCTCAAGACATAGTCTACATGTTGGATCCGGAGAGCCTCCGATGCGATATAGGTGTTTTATTCGTGAGGCCGTGGCCACTGATTATTCCTGTTAGTATTCTTAGGTTATTTTTGTCTAAATTGACCAGGAAGTAGCATTTTCTGGGAGAGAAAAATTGTCTGGTGCAGTTCTGCCCAGGAGGTTTAAGCCAGGCTTCTTGGATTCAATACGTGATAGCTTTTTGATGTATCCCCTGAAATGTTTTTTGCTGACTCAAAGGGTTCAGGTCCGATAAGCGGAATTGTAGCGCCGATTTTAGCCAGTGAGTCAGCTTTTTCGTTACCAGCAAAGCCCTTATGGGCTGGAATCCAGTGAAAAAGAGTAAAGTAGAGTATACTATGTTTGACACCTGTTTTTTCAACCCGCTTGGTCATGCGGTAATGAGGTAATATGTGGGCCGCTTCATATACTTTTAGAACGCTTTGCCTTGCTCTCTTGCCAAATTTCTATTTCATTTAATTTTATTCATCCATAAATCGCATTTTAAATTTCGATGGAGTTAATTTGTTTGATTAATAAAACTTTATACAGGAGATGTCTTACCACTTTTCGATATCATTAACATCGACTGCTCTAGAAATAATAAATTCATGTGGCAAAACAACGTTTGCCGGGTCAGCTAGTAGAAATATAAACAAATCTAATTCAAATTCATTTAAATCAGTTATATATAGTTTTTATTGTAATGCTTTGTCGTACACAATATATTTGGGATTCGTCATATAAAAACATCTCCGCCTTTAAATTTTCCAGTTTAAGTAGTAGCTTCAATTACATAAGCCGTTGATCTTTTAACAGAAAGTCTTGTACCATTACAAACGGGGTTGATTAATATTTCGAAGCATAATAATAGTGATGCCAGCTTTCAATTGGAGACTATGCGGAGGCAATCCTGGTAAATCCAACGAATTCAAAAATTCTGTTGGATAATTCGCAACATCTTCTTCATTATTAACTGTAACCCCAGACTTGTACGGAACTAAGTCGCCAGGAATCTTGGAATGTATAGCACTGTTTAATTCAGTGACATCTTTGTTCTTAGCAGTTTCATCAAAAGGCATCGCACCATTTACAATTTTCAGCATTTGCTTGAAAAGCATTCAATTCGATGCGATCGTATTATAGTTCACGTTGCAATTCTAGATCAAAAAATTGCATGCATTGCACGATTAGGTGATGGCGTTCCTTACTGTGCTAATGTTTTATTAGCAATCAACAAAAAGAAATCTTCAATACAAATCAATACTTCATTGTAAATTTCCTGCGTGAAGTCCATTACAGGATTACGATTAACTTGACGTACTCGAATCAGAAATCCATTCGGTGGCTTTGGAAATATAAGATTTTGATTGTTTTTTTGTGCCACGCCTCTTTGTCTAATTTTGATCAGTTTTCACAGAAATACCCCTGCGTGTAGATTTGAACTCAATCGAAATATAAGATTTTGAATGTATTTTTTGTATGGGCGGTACCACGCCCCTTACTCCAATTTTGACCAATCGTCACAGGAATACTCCTGGGACAATACCTAAGATTGTGTGAAAGTTTGGAATCAATCGATTGGATTTTTAATGTTATTTTTTTTGTATGGGCGGTGCCACGCCCATATAACTCATGAACCAATACACCTACAAAGACCGTATATAATTAAAAACCATGGTATTAAATAATGGTGTATTTAATACGTTTATGTTCTTTGTGCCTTATGTGTCGGACAACGATAAATATGCCGACCGTTTGAGAACGGTGAGCTTGTTACACTTCCGTTCCTTTTTGCGGTTCAGGCTGTTTCATGGCTCGAATATGCACCAAAAAAAAATCACACAAAAAAAAAATTATGCATTATGCGGTCACTGCTTCCTTTCGAATTTGTATATGGAAAGCCGCTGTACGCCAAATGATGTGTATAAATACCTTTCACAAACACAGAATACACAGAATTAATTTTTATCTAAAACACTAACAGCCTTATTTATAAACCCAAATAAACTTAACTTTACGCATCTTCTACAGTGCGGGGGAACATGATTTATAAACAAAAATAACTTAACTTTAAACGCAAAAATATGCGTGTAGAGGTTGCGTAAAGTTTTCATATTTTTTTAGTTTTTTAAATGTCATTTTCTTTATGTTTTTTCGGGATTTTGCCTTTGGCTAGGCCTTCGATATTCGATATTGGAACCAATAAACATCTGATGTCGATTTCAGAGCAAAAAGTAAGAGATTTCGGTGTTTTTTTGTAATAGTTTATCCAAATTCTTACCTATTCAGACACAAACCTCGTTTTGTAAAGTTATTGCTGAAAAATGTTTATAAAAATAACAATTTCCGAAAAGGCACGTACAGGCTGCGTACATTTTTACGCGATATATAAAATATAATTAAACAACATCGTAGAGGCGTCGTAAAGTGATCTAATAAATATGGAGCTAATTATTTTTCTACAACTCACCACTGCCATTTACTTTTTTATATAATTTTTTTTTTAATTTTTGAATAAAAAGGAAAACCACTGGGTGCTTTGGCACTGTGGCCATTAACAAAAATTACCTGTATGAAACTGCTCTATTTTGAATTGACCTATTTGAAACCTGTATTAAACTACCCTGTATGAAACTGCTCTGTTTTGAATAGCCTTTATTAAACTATACCTGTTATTGAACAGATTTGTATTGTGAACTGCTCTATTTATATCAAATGCATACTATACTCATGCTTTATCTGAAAGAGCAGATTGATTTATAGAATACTAGCTGTTGCCCGCGGCTTCTTTCACAATAATGCCGATTTTGTCAATCACTTCAAGTACAAACACTTAAGGAACCCTTTGTACTTTTCTGCAGTACTTATTAAAAAAATTATTTGACAGGAAGAAAATAATAAACACAGAAAAAATATTGATGTTATTAATATTGTAAATAAATAAATAAATATTTTGGCGCGACAGGTCTATGGGACCCAAGGCCTAGTTTCTCGCAACCATTCGTTTTGTGTTGGTTTTCAATTTTTGGGACGAATGGAAGGGATCTACAATTTTACGCCGAGTCCAAACGGCTAATTGAGAAGCTCATTCATGACAGTTTTACTCTCGGATGTTTGTCAGACGTTCGCGAGAGGTGGCGCAGTGGAAAAAAGCCTTAAGATGTAATTTGGCCCTCTCGGGACTCGAACCTGAGCTTCCGCTTAGTAGCCCAACACACTACCACTAAGCCACTGCGCCGACAACCTTTTTTAATCTATACATCAGTACATGTTAAAACACTTTTGTATACAATATTGTATGTCCTAATATTTTCAGCCAGTAATGTGTAAGTTTTGGGCACTCGATACTCTGGACTCGAGCAACCGACGTAAAGCTGTCCATGTGAGAAGAACGGAGTGCCCAAATGAATTGCTGCCACATAAATCCGAGGCCCAAATTTATTTTTATTCATTAAAAACTCAAACTTTTAGGCAAATTGCAGTCCTTTAAATTGAAAGGACAAATTATTTGGTATATCTAATTGGGATCTGTGGAATCAAAATGCACACTCCTTAAGCTGATCCGTTAATAATACAATGGTGGAAAAAAGTATTTTGACAACGCATTGCAAAATCTTGCTGGTTGAAGGGTTGTGATGCGTTTTATGAGAACACAAGCGTTCTCACTTAGCCTCTCACAATCAACTCCTACTCTCACCTCCACGTTGGTGACTGGTGGGTGCCTAGTACCTCGACTGGAGATTGGGTAACCAACCCCTTTGGAAGGTCGTTGGTGGCAGCAGACGAGAGAGGGGGGGAGGGAGTGTTTTCTCACTAAGGCACTTCCTCTTGTTCCAGACGGCAGCGGAGGAATTCTCTAGATGGAATCAACGGTGGCGTCTACAGTTCCAGTCAGGCCGAGCTATTTAGGGTAACCCCTATATGGGCTGCTTCGACATATTCGAATACCAGGTCTATAGGGATTTGCAATACTGAGCCAGGGTGTTGGGGAAGAGTTGGTGGCGGATGAACCCTTAATGGGCCAACGGCAGCGCTCACATCCCAAAGTGGGTTACTGGCACCGGAATAACCGGCCTGCTGTCCTAGGGTCAAAACAAGGGCCTGGCCCTCCAGGTTGGGGGTTGTGCCGTCGGGGTAACTTCCCGACCACGGAAAAAAGTATTAGTTATGAGAGAGACACGCGGAGCCTCGGATATTGAATTCCCTCAAACGGCAACTAGACCCGGAACGTCAACGGACAACGATATGAGAGTATGCACCTGGAACGTGCGGACGCTGTATACCCCAGGTGCTACTCAAAAACTTGAGTCTGTCCTCACGCGGTACAAGGCAGACATTACCGCGATCCAGGAGATACGATGGATAGGATCAGGTATGATGAAAAGGAAAAATTGCGACATTTATTACAGCTGCCATAAAAGATTGCATGTATTAGGATGCGGATTCGTCGTGGGAAATCGGCTTAGGACAAAAGTTATTGACTTTAAGCCGATTAGTGATCGCCTGGCTGTGATCCGCATCAAAGCTACTTTCCAAAACATAAGCCTAATATGTGCACACGCCCCTACCGACGAGGCTGAAGACCCTATCAAGGAGGAGTTTTATGACCTCCTGGACGGAGCCTACGGAGCCTGCCCGGAGTATGACGTCAAAGTTGTGCTCGGGGACTTCAATGCCAAAATCGGACAGGAAAACATCTTTGGCGGATTAGTTGGTAAACACAGAATCCACGAAACGACAACAGACAACGGCTACCGACTAATTGACTTTGCAGCAGCTCGTAATACGGTGATAAGTAGCACTAGGTTTCCAAGGCTAAGGATCCACACAGCAACCTGGCGCTCTCCAGACGGTCGAACCGCCAACCAAATCGACCATGTGCTAATCGATGCTAGGCACGCATCCAACATCCTCGACGTGCACACTTTCCGAGGAGCAAACGTCGACTCTGACCATTTTCTTGTTGCGGCTTAAATTCAGAGCTCGACTGTCCAACGAGAAGAAGCTGCGAACCGCCCAGAAGAAGAAATTCGACGTTGGACGCCTTAGCACACCAGAGTCTACACAGAGCGCCTGAGTGAGAAACTCTCCATTGTGCATTCACCCACCACAGACGCCAACAACCAGTGGTCCCAGTATCGCCACATCATCAAGGAGGTAGCCGAAACTACTATAGGGTACCAGCCACCCCAGAGAAAAAGGGGTGCGCAAAACAAGGGCAGCGAGGGAAGAGTATCGAACCAGGAGGAGGGAGGAGAAGAAAATCCTGCGTCGAAAGAAGAGGGCCTACGCAGTCTCCCAGCTCAAGGAGATCGAAGAGTCTCGCGATCGAAACAACATCCGGAGGTTTTACAAGAAAGCCAAGCAACTGGCTGCTGGCTTTAAGACCGGAACGCAGGCTCTTCGAAACAGCGAAGGAAATCTAGTCACCGAAGCGCACGGAATAGTATGTGTTTAAGCAGCACTTCCAGCAGCTGCTAAATGGGCATCATGTAGAGAGAGTGATAGGGCAAAAAGAGAACCCACGTCCAGTCAATGAAGAACCAATTCCACCACCCAGTATAGAAGAAGTTGGCTTAGCTATAAAAAAGCTTAAGAACAACAAGGCCGCAGGCTCTGATGGTTTACCAGCGGAGCTCTTCAAATACGGTGGTGATGTTTTGGTAGGGCGCATGTACCAAATCATCAACCAAGTATGGGTGGAAGAAAGCATGCCCGATGACTGGACTATCAGCTCCATATGCCCCATCTACAAAAAAGGCGATCCTATGTCTTGCAAGAATTATCGAGGCATATCCCTGCTTAATGTCGCATACAAGATCCTATCCAACGTACTATGTGAACGTCTTAAACCGTTCTGCAACACACTAATCGGCACGTACCAGTGTGGCTTCCGGCCCGGCAGATCGACCATAGACCAAATTTTCACACTGAGGCAAATCCTGGAGAAGACCAATGAATTTCAAGTCGAGACTCACCACCTTTTTATCGACTTCAAAGCCGCATATGATAGCATTCATCGTCAGGAGCTCTATATGGCGATGGCCGAATTCGGGATCCCGGCAAAACTGATCCAGCTGTGTCGCGTTACGCTGGAAAACACGCGCTGCTACGTGCAATTTGGAAGTAGCTCCTCCGAATTATTTCAAACTTGCACCGGATTTCGGCAAGGAGATGCGCTATCATGTGACTTCTTCAATCTCGTGCTGGAGCAGATAGTGCGCAGGGCAGGTGTCAACACGGAAGGCACTATCTTCAACAGATCCGTACAGCTACTGGGGTATGCGGACGATATCGACATCATCGGTCGCTCCCAGCGTGCCGTGATAGAGGCTTTTACGGCGATTGAAGAACAGGCGAAATTTGTTGGCCTTGAAAGGACAAGACTAAGTACATGCTATCAACAAACAAACAAGCATCTGTCCACCGCTTAGGACAAAACGTCACTATTGATAGCAACAATTTCGAGGTAGTTAAGGAGTTCATCTACCTCGGAGTAAACATGAACTCCACGAATGACACCCTAGTGGAGATCCGGCGAAGAATTACCCTAGGAAACCGCTGCTACTTCGGTTTGGCAAAGCAATTGGGTTCAAAACTCCTAACTCGAAGGACGAAATGTACGCTTTACAAAACACTCAACCTGCCAGTTCTTCTTTATGGCGCCGAGTGCTGGACGATAATCAGGAAGGGAGACCTGATACTGGGCTCCTTCGAAAGAAAAATTCTTCGACGGATTTTTGGTCCTGTGTGCGAGGAGGGCGAATGGAGGAGAAGATACAACCGCGAACTCTATGAGCTGTACCAAGATGTGGATGTAGTCCAAAAAGCCAAAATACGTCGACTACATTGGCTCGGCCACATCGAGCGAATGGATAATAATGCTCCAGCTAAGAGGATCTTCGAATCCCAGCCCCCAGGTTCGAGACGACCAGGGAGGCCGAACCTCCGTTTCAAAGACCAAGCCATCGCGGATGCCAGAGCGCTTGGTCTGGAAAATTGGAAGCAGCGTGCCCGGGATCGCAGAGGATGGAAGGCTGCAGTGTTTCAGGCAGAGACTCTCCACAGGTCGGGAGCCCGTTAAGTAAGTAAGTAATTGCAAAATCTAAAACCGCTTATTTCTGCAAACTGAAAGAAGTAACGGTACCCATTCAATTTTTAGGAGATAGACGATATTAAAAGATTTAAGAAAGCAAAAGATTAGACTGATAACGTAACACCTTTATTTTCTATGAATATTTGCGTGGCAGATTATGATTCTTTGGCTGGACAAAAGTATTTTGACATTGCTTTTCACTTTACTTTTCCATAATTCGTTTGCGTTACAAAACACGTGCTCTAATTTTTAAAGTTATTTGTCTTGTCTTTATTAATAATAATTACTGCTTGATCGATTTTTTTATTTAATTATGGTCAAAACACGTGAAATAAGTGAACTTATTAGAAATGAAATGGTCACTAAGTATAATGCAGTTATTTCTGCAGAATACCTTTGCAAATTAGACAACGTAGGTACTTAGACAAACAATTTACTACCAAATAAACAAAAAAAGAAAGAATAATTCACTAAAAATCAGGCCAGATCGGGAAGATCACGCAAAACAAAGCCTATAGAGGACCGCATAATCCTGAGAAAAAATAAAGAAAATGTGCTGATTACACCAAAAGCAGTGTCGATTTAGCTCAAAGAGCACCATAAAATATCAATTAGTAGAAAAACTGTCGAAAAACGGCTAAAGGAGGCCGATTTTTTACGCATATAGCTCTTCCAATTCCTTTAATTTCAACAAAAAATAAGCCGAAAAGGTTAACATTCGCCAAATCCTCCATAAACAGTCGCAATCGTTTTGGGAACAAGTATTATGGACAGATGAAAGCTATTTTGATTATCATGGATTGAAGAAAAAGATTTATTGCAGGTTGCCAAAGAATGCTCGCATTCTGGCCTGTGTGCCAACGGGTACCACATGGTGGAGGATCGGAAATGTTCTGGGGTTCCGTGTGCTTTAATGGCTTGGGCGATTTGACATCAATTGATGGTACAATGAGCAAGGACAACTGTTTACTTATCCTGAATGACTACGCATTCACATCCGTTGACCAGCTCATTGGACAATCATTTATACTGTAGCAGGACAACGCTCCATACCACAAGGCCCATATGATAACATACTTTTTGAGGAATGTCGAATCCGATACATTAGATTGGCCACCTCAAAGCCCCGATCTCAATATAATAGAGAATCTGTGAGCTTATATAAGAAGAAAACGAAGCTCAAACTTATCCAGGACGTGTGAGGAGATGATTGCTGAAGTTCAAGGACTGTGGCAGGATTTTTCAGTGGAAGCATTAAAAAAAATTGGTAAAATCAATTCCTGTACGCTTACAAAAGATCATTGATGTCAAAGGAGGGTTTACTTTTTATTATTTTTTGTTATTATCATCAATATTAACTTTTGCTTCCTCTATAATCCTGGCATCGCTAGCCGCTTCGATTGAGCTCACCAAAGACATGTAGATGGGTGTTCCACAAAAAGAAAAGGAAACATACAAAAGAACTTAAAAGGGTAAAATAATAAACAAAATATACGCCAATAAAAAAATATACAATCAAACACCGATGACAACAAAATAATTAAAAAATGCCTTCGTGCTTATTGTCCCATTACGCTATATGCTATTTTGGCATTTTTATCTGTCGAAATCAGCCTGGTCATATGTGGCATATGAGATATGCACATTATATCCCCAATCCTTGATATCTCACATTTTGCCGAAATTGACCCAAAAAGTAAGGGAACAGACCTATTGTATGACCATATTTTGACTGGAGAACTGTCATAAATTGGCATTTTATGACCACTTGGCATACCGTCTAATCTAACCATTAGCTGAAGTGATTTATAAATCACGATACGCGTTCCCACCAAACTTTAAGTGTTTTAGTGTGACAATTACGTCAACTTTGAAATTAGGTGTCAAACTTTCGTAGGAAAAGTGCAAAAGAAAAGTTACCGCTACAATTTAAAATGAGTTCAAATGCTTTGGATATAATTTATATTTACCAGGATAAATGTTCTCCGAAAAAAGAATCAAAAGTATATAGTGACAACAGGTATGTTTGGTTTTCTTTTTTTAAATTTGCAAAACAGATAAGTAATTAAAAATTAAACACTTATAAATCACGTTATTAGTAATCATGAAAACGTATGACAAATCACATAATTTATGAGATGATTTAGCTGAATCAATTGGATTTTGTTATATAATTTTGGTGGGAACATGGTATAATACCGCAAAGACACGAGACACCTGATTCCAAATCTTTGTAAAGTTGGACACGCATGCGAAAACAAAAGATTGGAAGATTTGCTCTCTTACATGCACATTTCTTGATGTAGCTTATTTATATGTGTAATCCACATATTATGTGTAATAAATAAGCTACATCAAGAAATGTGCATGTAAGAGAGCAAATCTTCCAATCTTTTGTTTTCGCATATATTAACATATTATGTTAAAAAAGAAGTTATTTTCACCCTTTTTTCATGTGATTATTCATATGATATTGATATTCTGTGTAGCTGAGCGAGCGACGTCAATAGAAACAGATTTTACTACAGAACGATAAATAAATCTTTCTGTTCTGTTTCAGTTTCTGTTCTTTGTTACTTGGTGCCTTTAGTCAAATAAAGTTCTTTTTTAGAAAAATCAAGCTTTAATTCCTTTAATTTATATGCCGGAGCAAAAGGAACCCTTTGGAGTCTAGTGGCATTTATGCATATGCATATGTGGCAAGAGCTAATTGTTTTCTGTTATTATTGCATTTAACGAGGTATATGCGGTGGACGATGGACGAAAGACTACAGGATTATTCGTTTTGTTAATTTGAATTGCCTTCTTACTTTTGATTAAATTTTTAGATCTTAAGAGACGAATCGGGTGACTGTAACAATATATCGAGCATTCAACAGAACATTTAAAGACTTGGGTGGACTAACTGTCTTATTTGCTGGCCATTTTCGCCAAACCTTGCCAGTTAGTACACAGATAGAATGATCAGACGAAATAAATGCAAGCCTCAGGTCTTCTGGTCTTTGGGTTCAAGTAAAGCGACTTTCATTGACCTCGAACATGCGCGTTCAATTTGGTGGTGATACGGCTGCTGGAAGGTTTGCTGAAACATTATTAAAAGTTGTCAATGGACATTTTTCAAGTGATAAAGATGGAAATTTCACCATCGTACCTACCCGAACTAGGAATTGTGGTTAGCAGTATTGAAGACTTAATAATCAAAATCTATCGGGAACCAAATGGAGGGAACGTTCCATTCTCGCTCCAAGAAACGATAGAGTTGCACTCATAAACAGTTTAGTTTTATCAATTTAAATTTATCAATTTATAATTCGATCGACACGATGAGGGATCCCACCGAAGCCGTGAATTACCATGTTGAGTTCTTAAACTCACTCGAACCACCAGGCGTAAGATTGGATCCCCTATTACACTTATGCGCAAAGCTTTGCAATGGGATGGGGCTATGTGTGCAATCCTGTCATCCAAATTTAATTAAGCGGAAATAAAAACTGGATGTGCAGCAGAAGAAATTGTATGCATCCCCCGAATTCCAATGATATCTACCTGCAGACTACCGATTTAAATTTAAACGCTTACAGTTACAGTTTCCTATTAAACTTTGGTTCGCTATGACAATATACAAATTTCAGGGACAGAGCCTTAATATTGCAGGTGTGGATCTTGAGAATGTGTGTTTTCCTCATGGACAGTTATACGTAGCGTGCTTTCGAGTAAGTTCAGAACAAAATTTATTTATACACGCACGAAGCGCTACAATAAAAAAAAATGTATTCCAAATTTCATCAACTACATCCTATAAATATGTCAATCAAGCGAAGCAAGGCGAAACACCCAGGCAGAGTCAGCCTGAAATACTAAACTCACCCTGTATTCAGGAACAATAATTCGCACTGTGTCTGTGAAAACAAACGCTAGTACCTACCAAATGTTGTTAAGGGAAGGAAACATACAGCCAATGTTGTGTACTCCTATTCTGAAACACTTTTTCACACACTGTCCTAACTAGTGTCATATACAAATGGTTATCGTAGTTAAATATCATACGTATATAGAGGATATTATGTTTTTTTAATTTAGAATATTAACAATGCGAATTAGTTTTAAAAATATGCATGTAGAAACTCATAATGTAATAACTGCAATAGATATACCTTGTGATTATCCTTGAGACCAACTCTTTTAAATTGCTGTCTTCACATAACATGTACTGATGGCTTAAGCAGAACTGTTGACATATTGGTGTCACCGAGTTTATATAAACATAAACACCATTAGATATTAATATTTCCCGACAAAATTACATTGTCTAAATGCTACACAATAACACTGTTTTACGTTACACTAAAGCATTTTAATTATTAATGATTACTCTGTGGAATGAAAAAGTCGTGAAGAAAAAGCTTCCAAATCTGTGCATTTATGAAACTTGATTTCGAGATGTTTTATTATTCTTAAACTATGAGTTTAAGTAACATAATAATAATGTTCTTTTCTTAGTCACACAGTGACAGAGTACTTTTTTAACAAGAACAATTCACCAATGTCCGAACTTTTTATATTTTTTAGCGGATATAATGACAAGGACCAAACTCTTGTGTATCATGTCGTTTTCCATTGGTTTCACTCGGGGATTCACTCATTCTGAACTCAAATGGAACAAGAAAAGTGCTTCTGGTTGAATGTAGAAATGTATTGGTGAAATGCCAAAAAATAATCTACGGCTGCTGTCAGCTGGCTTGTATAAAATACGTATATTTCACTTGTGTGAGTGCTTCTTGAGTGGATTCTGACTTCAAATCGAGAAGCGAATTTCTCTCCTCAGAATCACCAGAAGAGTATTTTTTGTGCCAATGGAACGGTTTCAGAAGTGATTTTTTCAATTCCGGACTCTCCCGGACGCTTCTTTTTGCCCAATGGAAAACGACATCAGTGTTCGTTCAAAATGCGCAACTCATGAAATGTCGAATGAAGTATCCATTTATTTATATACATAGGTACCTATTATATTTACAATATCATACAGGGTGGCTAATATTTTTTTCATATACCTATATTTTCCTTTCATACTGCAATGTGCAGGTTATGCTAACTGATTTGAATCTAGTGTTCAATATAAAGTTAATATTATCAACCGTTTTTAAAGAAACAGTTTTTTTTTATGTCGTTTTCAGTTGGGCACTTTATATTTTGATCAGAGTTTTCAGATTTCTGCTGCTCAATCGATTTCAATAAAATCCTAATTTGAATGTGGGTTTGTGTGTATTAACATATCTGCCAAAACGCCTTTTTAGTTAAAAGAAAAACCCTTTTTGCTTACACATACACGTTCTTCCAACATTTGAGAATTGTCAGCTATATTGGTATATCCTAAACATTGGTGTTAGTGAAAGTTCATGTAGGTAAATATGAGAAAAAATTTAGATAGAAAAGTGACCCAGTAAAAAAATAAAATTTTGTTTGCAATTTGATAAAAAAAAAAACCTTTTTATTGCCAAAGAAATCGATCTATCTGTTTGCCCAATCGAAAACGGCATAAGTTAAAGCAAAACTATTATTTCATAGAGTACATACATAAATTGTTTTATTATTATCAACATCATTCTTAAATAATAACAACACTATACAGTTTGCTTCATACATCATACACAAAATATGAAAAATAACCTTCCGCGAATCATATCATATTCCATATTACACATCCCAGTTCATATGATCTTTCGCGAAACACAAGCGCTGCTTGTTCCTTGAATCATAAAGTGGTGGTTTTATCTTAAGATTGAGGTGCTTTAAGTAGGTATTTAGCATGGGGATTTTTGCGGGTAACAGTGGATAAGCTGGTCCCAAAATTAGCTTTCTACCTAATTTTAGCTGCCGATAGAGCTGAAATTGACGTATTCTAAGGATACCTGGCGTTTCGCGAAGTGTTAAGGCAGAAGAATTGTTTCCTTTATAATTGTTTTCGTAAGATGACGGGTCTTTCAAATAATTGCTGACACAGTGATTACTTGTCTTTATTTTTCGGGCTACAGCACAGCATGGAAGACTTTCAGAGCAATTAAAATCCATTCCTGCCCTTTCCTCCACTGTTAAACATTTTTTCTTGCCCATTTTTATCAACACTCAATCAAGAAATTTACTTTATAAAATGTATCATTTAAACCGACAAAAAAATAATTGCTTCACAAACAACTTTTATTTGCTCAATTTTTCTTATCTAATGACTCAATTTATTTCCGCATATTTTTTACTCAATTTACAATTTGTCGTCAAAGTTCCGTTAACTGAATCTCTCCTGTACCTACAAATAATTATATTTTGTTGTATAAACAAAATAGTCTCTCATTTACCATAGTCGGTTTTTTCTAATCGATCGTGTAACGGGAGATAATATCGATTGTCCTGTTCAAATAAGGAAGAGAAAAAAGTCAAAAAGGACTTACAAAAGAGCCCGCAGAAAGAAAAGCCTAAAGCCGAAACTATAATCAAAAATATCCCTAGACAAAACACAGCGGGTACAAAAATGCTATACATATGTTAAGGCAGCATCAATACATGTTAGAAGAATACAATAAAACACAATACAGAAGCAAAATTTCTATCATGTGTCATCCAAGGAATTTCCATAAGTGTAGAAATGAGCAGTGGGCAAATATCTGTTGCAGCAGTATACTGCTCTCATAGCTATAAACTAAAGAAAAATGACTTTAAAAGACTTTACCGCATATTTCACAATAGATTAATCGCGGGAGGGGATTTAAGGGCAAACAATTTTGTTTGGGAATCTAAATAGATTAACTAATACTAGAGGCAGAGAACTAAATGAAGCAATTAAAGAAGATGGCGCCAAATATCACGGTCACGGGAGAAACTACCTATTGGCCAACAGAAATGAATAAAACCCCAGATCTTGTCGACTTCTTTCCATCCAAAAATATATCTTCAAATAAAATTACCATAGAGGAAGGACCTGTGCCTTGATTTTGTGCGGTTTTTGCCGCAATTGCGCTAGGGAACGTTCCGAACCGGATTTGAATGTGTGAGTGAGCCACTGGCTTTGACTGCGTTCAGGTAGTTCACATTACCAGCAATGTACATCAAAGAAATCTACTCGACGCGGATTGGCTGTTAAATGTTGACGAAATAAATTAAATGAAATCTTAAAAACTAGATCTTAAAATGAGTTGATATATTTACAACCAATGCTTAATTTGTTTTTATATATTTATAGAAGAACATTTAGGCTTAAACATTTTCATTTTTAAGTTTTCTTTTTGAAAAAGATTTGCATCTACTGCTTCATTGCAGCGGTGAGCCGCGGTCTTAACATCTTCTTCAAAAGTTTCCCTAATGTGTCCAGCCTACACAGAGGTCTGTATGCTGATACAGTATCAAGGTTGTTGTTGTTGGCGTTGTTTCTTCCGATTTCTGGGGAAAACTTCATCTTCCAGGCAACTGTTGAACATATTCAATAATAGTTCGGGGCACGAGTTGGCGATTGCCTTTAATACTTCTGATGGTATCCCGTCCAGTCCAATTTGGTGTCGGGGGGCCTAACGGGGTGAGTTGGGAAAAGCGTGTCCACAATACCCTTCATCTTTTCTTCGTCGAGGACAGGATTGCCCCTCTGATCTCTAAGCTTTCGCATTACAATCCTCTTTTGGTTCTTGTTGCAACCGTTGGTTGTAAAGAATGATAATTAAACACGCGTTAATCCGGTTACAAAAGTTTATTAAGAATTCATACAATTTACGTACTAATTAACAATAAAGAAAGGAGAAGAAAAGTGCAGCGTGCACCGATTGAAAAATGAAGACAGACAGATGCGATGACAGCTGAGCTCGTCGTTCAGTGGCGGTGACAACCGGTGCTACCAATTATTTGTTATTGCGGATGCAACACCTCCCCTTTTAGCTGCAGGCGAGGGTGGACTATACCTCTCAGGTGCCCGACGTTTCCTACCCGATCTTCGGGTCTGTATCTGCGGTGTTAGCAGTCTGTCGTGAGTTAAAACCTCGTAGTTATCTTGACTTAGATTGGTGGTAGCTGATGTTGTAGATATTGATGTCTTTCACGGAGTTGATGGCATTTCAAAGTCTTCCATAAGTATCTCGATGGGCAGGCGATCATCGTGCGACTGAATGCTCTGCTCAGTTGAACCTCTACGTCTGAGTTGATTTGTGTGCGCCCGAACAAGTTTGTCTCTTGTGTTGACCATGACGTTATAGCTAACAGCTCCCATTCTTTCAATTATCTCGACTGACACCCAACTGCTTTTGTTAAACTTGTAGATCTTTACGAAGACCTTTTCTCCTGGACTGAAATCCCTTTGCTTCGCTCCGTGATGACGGTTAAACTGTTGATTTTGTTTATAATTGGTACGGCCCTTAGCCGGTGGGCAGGATTGGTGAAGTAAGTCCATCGACGTTCTTATCTTGCGTCCATATATTAGTTCGGCTGGAGATGCTCCGTTTGGTGTACTTCGGTTGGGTGTTGTTCTATACATGAACAAAAATTGTTGCAGAATATCTTGTGTGGTTCCCTCCCTTTTCAACTTTTGAAGAGACCGTTTGAGTGTGTCAACGAATCTTTCTGCTTGTCCGTTGGATTGAGGGTGAAACGGCGCAGTTTTAATGTGATCAATGCCAGCAGAAAATTTTTGAACTGATGACTACAAAATTGCGTTCCGTTGTCCGATACAAGTGTTTTTGGATAACCGTGCCTTGAGAAGATTGCCCTCAAAATGTTGATAGTTGAAGTTGCAGTTGTTGAGGTAGTGGCAATGATTTCAGGCCACTTGGAGTAAGCATCTATGATTAGCAGGTAATAGGTGTTCTGTATAGGTCCGGCATAATCTATGTGAACTCGCTCCCAGGGTTGAGATCCTAAAGGTCACGACTGAAGTGTTGTTTTGACTGGTTACTTGGCTACCAATTGGCAATCTGTGCACCGCTTCACGTACTGTTCAATGTCTTTGTCGATTTGCGGCCAGTAAATATACCCTCTAGCGATTGCCTTCATTTTCTCGACGTCAGGATGTCCACGATGTACTTGGTGAAGGATCTTGGTTCGGAAGCGTTCGGGAATGACTAGTCTATCTCCGAACATAATGCAATCATTAACTAGTGACAAATCTTCGCGTCTGTTGAAGTACTGGAGCACAGTTGGAGATATTTCATTTTTGTTTGGCCAGGTCGTTCTGATGAATCCGCTCACTTATAGTAGAACTGGTGATCTCATTGTCTCACTGCGCACCATGTGGAATGTAAGTGGCAGTTGTTGAATGGTGTGTGTCAAATCGGCGGAAGCGTCGTCTTCTACTGTGGTGCTCGCGATGACGTACTCTTCCGTGGTGGTTTTTGAATGTTGACCAATTAAGCGTGACAAGACATCTGCGTTACCAAAATCTGTGGTTGATACGTATTCAATTGAAAAATCATACCTGAGTAGCATTAATGCCCAACGTTGCAGTCGATTGGCGGTATAGACTGGAATCCCCTTCTTACAACCAAAGATAGATAGGAGTGGTTTATGGTCCGTTTGAAGAATGAAGTGGCGTCCTAGTAGCAATTGATGAAACTTTTTGATGGAGAAAATAAGTGCTAATCCCTCTTTCTCCACCTGGCTGTAATTTTTCTCGCTTGGGTTGAGTGTTCTCGAAGCATGTTGGATAGGTTTGACACTTCCATCTTCGAACCGATGAGAAATGCAGGCGCCAATACCTGTATTGGATGCGTCCGCTGCTACTATTATCGGGAACTCAGGGTTGTAATGAGTGAGACCCAGGTCCGACGACAGTATACGCTTGAATTGGTTAAAGGCATCTTGGCATTTCGTAGTCCATTTCCAATGAGTGTCCTTGCAAAGTAATGCGTGAAGTGGCCCGCTCAGCTTACTGATGTTAGGTATGAACCGACCGTAGTAATTAATAGCCCCCAGGAAGGACCTAAGTTGGATATATTTTGTGGTTCTGGCATTGACACAATGGCTTTGGTCTTGTCAGGATCAGGCTTTAATCCATTTGAGCTGATCACATGACCTAAGTAATGAAGTGAAGATGTGAAGAAAGCACATTTGTCTAATTTAATGCGAAAACCGTACTCTTGCAATTGCGAAAGAACGTCATAAAGTCTGTGTGTGTGTTGCGTTGCTGATTCCCCGGACACAAGAATATCGTCCAAGTACGCAGAGACACCATCGAGACCAGACAGCATTGTGTCCATAAGTTGCTGGACACTGGATACTGGATACATCCTATTTTTATCCTACGGGACTTAAGCAGTTCGTTGGCTGGTCTCAAGTTTATTTGGACTATCTCCTTCTTTAAGGAGCTTTTGTTCTTCCCGGTGATCGCTACCTGGAATTCGGTTGTGGGTCGGAAATTAGCTTTTTGGACTTTCCCAGGTCATCTAAGTCCCTAATCTCGAGCGTTATCCTCTGTTCCAGATTGCGGACCGTTGCCCTATTTCCTAGGATTTCTGTTAGCGATTTCCCGAACGCATCTTTATCTTTCGTCTTAGGACCACGTTCGAGAAGCACGATCGCCGGTGGTTGTTTCCTTTATTTTGAAGTCGTTGTATCTCGACGACTTTGAGCCTGCTTCCGCACTCTCTTGCTGGTACTGGGGATCCGACTCCCTGCACCGTAACTTCGTTCCTTTTTGTCATTTCCATGTTAGATTTTTTCAGAGTAGGTATCCACCTCCTGCCAGTTTTTTGGTCCGCGAGTGGTATTGGGGAAGTAAATCACAACAGGCTCACCTATGGCCGCAGTGATATGGTAACTTGCTTCCAACTCCCTAACCTAATCTAAGCACTAGCTTTTTTTTAGTTCACGGTGGAGAGTGAGACAGATTGATTGACAATATTCTGTGTTCAAGCTTGACGTTTATCATTAACCGTTTTAGTTTCAGTGGGAAGAATTTTAAATTTGCTATGGAAAGCGGGAGAGATCTGTTAATTTTACCTCTTCAGAAACGCGAGTGTTAATGAATATGGTGTTCAAGTTTCAAAGGACTATAGAAAATAAAAAAATTGATTCCGTCACAAACAAGAAAAAAGATGCTGAATGGAATAAAATTACCAAATTATTCAATGCTGGTGGTGGTGTGACTGCAAGAACTTTAAAAACTTTAAAGCTAAAAAATGAAAGCATTAAAAAAATTACAAAAAAAGCCCCACAAATCCGTCAAGAACTGTATAAAAATATTGTACAAAATGGTTAGGTCTCTTTCTCACTTCACTCTTTGTTTCCTTGTTAGGTTAAAGTAATTGGTTGCCAATTCCTCTTCTTCAACAATACACAATTTCAGCTTTGGCGTTTTATATTTTTAGGTGTTTGGGAGGCTTCGCTTTTGGTCACCAAAATCTGTTGCGGGCTCCCAGACTATGTGTTTAAACTGATGTATGCACAATGAAGGGACGAAAAGAGTAACAATGATTCTGTTTTTTAAAACAGTAGACTTTATTTAAAATTATTTGCTTATACATATACCTATATTAAGGGGTATCGCGAAAATTCCGATGAAAATGTTTCCCTTGTCAGCGTTGTAAATCAGATTGCTGAATAGAAAACATTCCGGGATAAAAATTATTCCCGATAGGGGTGGTTATGTTACGGGTATACCTATATATAAAAATATGACTGGCGTCACTGCTTATACCTACTTTACCATTACTGAATGGGTGGGTGTGTTGCGTATGGGGCGTAACAAATTCATTCAATTCCCAATATTATCGTATTTCGAATAAAATTTATTCCAATATATATTACATTCACACTTCGACAGATATTCATTTTCAACATTTTTTTTCTCTCAAAAACTTAAATAAATGTAGGTAAATAGCTTATTCGTCCTGCATATCTTCTGGTAGTTCGTGCGGATTTAACATTCCTGGAACATTACGCTGCATTTGTCTTTTGCTAGCTTGTTCTTCGCGTAGAGCTGCCTCGCGTTCCTCCAAATATAAATCGGAGTCGTCTTCTCCAGTAACTTCCTACGAAAATATAAAAAAATAAAAAGTATTTAATATGCGTTATTTACAAATTCTAGTTAGACGAAAACAATAAGACAATGTGCATACAAATATTTTATTTTATTTTCATTCAATCAAACGCGTACCTCTACCGTTCTCGCTAGATTACTTAATACAAAAAATAAACTTGAAAATTACCACCAAAGCCTAACAACAAAATTAATTTATTCCTAAATGAATTCCTACTAAGATGTAAATCAAACATACTACAATATTTAATGGATTGTCTTAGGCATCGAGAAATCGGTTCGTTGTATCCATAACTCTATGATTAGGTACATAAAATAAAAACGATTTCTAAGAACTCTCGCAGGAGCATAAAACCCAATTAAAGATCTATCAAATCACGAATAAATATGACAGAAAAATATTGCCTCCGTTTTAAAAGAGGTAAGATACCGAATAATTTGAACCTCGTGTCGTAATATGACATTTCAAAATTCCACCGCAGTCTACGAAAGGCAACTCTACTAAGACGCTTTTGCATTCTCTCAATTCTGATAGAATGTACTTCATAAAATGGATTCCGTACTTTACAGCAATACTCAAGATGATATCTAACAAATGCAAAAAAAAAAATTTAACAGTTTGTGGATCTCGAAAGGGAATTGGAGAGAGGTTACGATAAAAATAAAGGCTTTGGCATTTAGAGACGTTAGGATTAAGACACCATATGGAAAGTCGTTCAAGATCCTTTTGTAAAAGAAAACAGTCGTGGACTGAACAGGAATGTCATTAATAAATAGAAGGAAGAGCAGAGGGCCCAGATGACCACCTTGAGGTACCCCAGAGGTAACATAAATTGGTGAGGAGAGCGTTTCATCATTGATGCGAACATATTGGATACGATTCGTTAAGTAGGAATGAATCCACTTTAGGACATTGCAGTAAAATTCAAAGCTTGGAAATTAATCTATTGTGGTTAATACGATCAAACGCTTTGGCAAAGTCTGTATAAATTACTTCACATTGTAAACTATTCTCAAGGTAAATTAGAGATTCGTACGAAGTACGAAGGCTTATTGAACATCCTAGAGGAAAATAAAAGCTAATACAGGGGTCGATTTACCGCATCCGTGAGCGAGCAATACGTCACTGAATTTTGTGGATTTCACATGCAAAATAATAACAAATTCAGTCACGTATTACTAGATCACGGATGCGGTAATTCAACCCCAGCTCTCCTTAACAGTAATGATGTTGAAATTAATGTGGATAACGAAGAATCCTACAGAAACTTGACAAAATTGCTAAACCAGAAAAAAGTTCAATGGTATTGAGGAATACAAACTACAAGCTACAAACTTTGTCAGGCTTGTTTGTTTATTTTCCCTCTGAAAAGTTTGTAGCAAAGAAACTAAACTAATGATGCACACCTGAACGCGTTACGAATATCATTGAAGATCATATGATTCCTTATGCTGACGACAATTTGCCTCTAACGTGGCGTTTTATGCCCGATAACGATTTTAAACATACTTCTCGATTGTTAGAATCGTGCTTAGAAAGTTATTTTGAAATGGCCAGCTCACAAGGATCTCAACCCAATTGAGCACTTGTAGAACGACATTGAACGCCAAATTTATGAATTATGGGACGAGATTAAAAGTGCTTGGTATTCAACAACAATTGAATTCTGCAGAAAATTGGTTCAAGGCGATGTCAAGCTCTTATACCAAATTTGCAACTAAATATTAGTTAATTCCCAAAAATTACAGGTAAAATTAGTATTTTCGTCTTATCTGCTGATTATATGTCCAAGCAAAAATGTGGAAATTCATTACAATTTTTGATATATGGATTTTTATAGGCCAAAAAAATGTTCTAATAAAAATTTATTTTCTTATTATAATTAAATATATTTTAATGAAGAACTAGGTGTGCTAATTTGGTGTCCACCACTGTGTATATACCAATCAAAGGCGTTAGTCTTAGCTAGATTAGATACCTACGAAAACAAAGCAAAAGGAACATATTTCGTGCAGACTACAAAATAGGACTTCATTGATTTCGGATGAACAATGCTCATTCATACGGAAAAGGTTCATATAAATTAGCACCACATAAGTTTTTTGTTCAACACATTGTTTATAATTTGTTTATAAAAGGTATTTCTATCATCTAGCAACTTACCCGAATTTGTATTAAGAAATCTCTTAGGTGTTCTTTAAAAGCAGGAACATTTTCATCTAAATTAAACAAGCCGGTAACAAACACTTTGATTTGATTATCAGTTAAATGATTAAATGCGGATTTAAGAAGTGAGGCCACGTATTCCTGAACGAATATTGTATTGTCTGGGATTGGCCCAAGGTTTACGGTTATCTTATTATTTTCTACCAAGGAAAACATGTATGCCAAAATAGTTGCATGAATCGCTAACCCAGCAGTATGAGATGTATCAGTAACTACAGAAAATATTTGCATTAATATATCTGTAAAATAGGTTTGATAAAAACTTTGTGCTGCTTGGGGATGTTGCTCTAAGTTCTGTAGCATCTACAAAAATGAAGACAGAAAAAAATATTAGTTATACATGTATATATTCATAACAGATAATATACAAACCTTATACAAAATATTTAGTCCCATATCAGCAACATTTCGCATAGTGTGTTTAAATGCCCACACGATAGAGTCAAACACTAGTTTAAATTGGGCTGGTGGTATATTAAGAAACGCCTTAAAGCAGTGAGCATTTGTTGCCTGAAGAAGTTCATAGAAACTTGTTCTATGCTGGGGATGATCTTCAAAATTTTTGTTTATCATATCGAGAGTACATTCGAAAACGGCATCAAATATTTTTGGTACTTCATTTGTGATGTGCCCTTTAAGTTTACATACTATTACTGCCATTGTACTTAGAACTTTTGGTTCTCGAGCGGCTGGAATCTTACAACGCTGGAAGTATTATAAACGTATGTAATAATTAAAACTTAAAATTAAAACATTCCGAACTTATACCTGATAATCGAGGAGAACGGCATTTAAAAGAGGAGGTATAAAGTTTTCCATTACCATTTGGTTGTCGTTTGAGCGTGGAACCCATTCCGAAATCAAGTTTAATGTCTCCTTTTTTACAACGTGCATGGCCTTTATGAGAGGTTGATTATTTACGTTTATTCCATTAAGAGCAATCGCCTGAATTATATTTTCTGAAGTTATTTTATAGACATTAAGCATATCCAAATAAATTCTTCCAAGCTGTATAACATAGGCATGTCCAAGTGCCTTGCATGCTGCGACATTTGTCTTCAAAATGCTCCCAAGTTGCTTAACTGCAGACATATTTTTTAAGAAGTCAACATTTTTCGAAGCTCGTGATATTATTTCATCCCAAACTTGATTTGGAAGCAACATGTATTTTTCAATTAACGCATCTTGTTGGACTTGATCAGAGCTGGTTGCAATCATATGTCCAACTGCCTCATAAAAGGTGTGCACCTGAAAAATATATATAACGACTCTATATAAAAATAAACAAATTCTAAATAAAAATCATAATTTGAACAGAAGAGAATAATAGGTACAAATAAATAATTAAAGCAACAGGTTCGTATAAAGCTCTAGGTATAACAACCATTTTTTGAGTGGGTCCCGAAACTCTTGGATATTTCTGTGACATTAGGGAACAATTACTGAGGTGTAATTTGTGTTTTCCGGGGGATCGATCTCAAAACTCCTCGCTTGATATTGATAGTCAGACAATCTTTTTTACTTAGTGGCGGTGCCGGCGTACAAAGTACATTAATCCGAGTCCAAGAATGGATGGCTTAGACCAAGTCATCTGTTGAAATGCGTACACGCCATTAGAATTTATAGTGATACGCATTCCATGCAATTTTCTTTTTTCTTTTCTTACGCACTCATATTAATTTTAATAACCTAGAAAAACTACTTTTCATTTTAGGTTATGGGCGCAGGTGGTCCAGGTGGGCCCAGGTGGTCTCAAATAGTTGATAAGAAAATTTAATCAATGAGTAACGAAAGCAGTGAGGACGAATCTAAAAAAAAAAAGTCAGACGAAATTGATAAGAAATACGAAAGCGGTAGCGGCGTCTTTGAAGAAAAATTCATCATGTCAAACACATCAGTTCCAGCAACATTCGAGGAGCTAGATGGCAGATCTAATTTCATCGATTGGAAGTATGCCATGAAAATGCACCTTATAAATTGTGAACTATGGGAATTTGTCGATGGCAGAAAAAGGGGTCAAACAAGACTGGACCAAACAGCAAACATTGAAGCAGTCCTGAGGCGGTTCAATATGAGTGATGCTAAACCCTTTTCTACACCCTTGGAATGCGGAAAGAAGTTGTGGCGAAACATGGCACCAATTAACGATGCGGAGAGAGGCCATGAATCATATTCCCTATCAAATGGGGATCGGTCTTTTGTATGCAGCTCAAACAACACGTCCTGACATTTCATTCACAGTGGGTTTTCTCAGCAAATTCAACTCTTACCCTGAAAAATAGCATTGGTCTTCAGCAAAACGAGTTATGCGATATCTTCGAGGAACGGCAGAAGCTAAAATAACCTTTAAAATTACTGGAAATGACAAATACACAGATGCAGACTATGTTGATTAACCCGATGACAGACTTTCTGTGAGGGGTTATATTTTCAAGTTGGGGACGGCATTATAAGTTGGTCTAACAAAAAACAACAAGCTCATGGTACACAAGAGGCTTTGTGGCTTAGGATGAAAGCAATAGAATTGAAAATTTCATCAGAAATTCTTTTCATCATGTACGGACGAAGATTATGCCCCTATCTTCGAGATAGGTGCAGAATCTTGATCAGAAAGCACAAAAGGTCATTAAAGGGCTATGAAAATCAAGGGGTTTTACACACCTAAAGAAACCTCTCCTTCTTGAACATCTGGATACTGAGCTTCAAGTTTGTAAAAAAACAAAATACAATTGGTTAGGGTAAATATGTACCACAATTAATAGCGTCGGTGAGAAACCTAGGCGGGTATCTTGGCATTTGGCAAGGATACTGTTTCGCAACAGTCAACTTGCTTCCAGAGAAAGTGTAATTTGCTACGTGGCCCATACTTTATGGAAAAGTTTCGAGCGATTGAGAGGCAGTGACTAAGAACCTGTCTATGGTGTACACAAATCTAAGTACAACAAATATTATCGCAACCAAACAATATGCGACGCAACTGAATAGGATTGACAATTTCCCAATTAAGATGATTCGAAGACACGTAGCGAAACCGTAAAAAAATTATTTTGCTTTTTTAACCACTTAATGGTTGAACTCAATGTTGGTCTTAAAATGTTTCTTAGGAATTGTAAAGTGAAAATATCAAAAAAAAAAAAAAAAAAGGAAGTAAATTATCTTCAATTTTTCTAGAAAAAGAATTCACTAACGAAATATGTTTTTTTTATTTGAAAATTTAAAGTTTTTTTTTGATAAACTAACTTTGTAATTCATAAGCAATTTTAAGACCAAGATTGAGTTCAACCATTAAGTTTAAGTGGTTAAAAAAAGCAAAAGAAATATTTTACGGTTTCATTTTACGTATCGCTATAACTGCAGCCTTAAGGAAGTGGTAAGGATTGTTACGCTCTCCCGTACCGGTGCGTTTATTACATAACATTTCTCCTAGGGTTAAGCTAGAATTTAAGTTACTTGAGCCTAGCTTAAAATGACTTTGAGAAGGGCCTCGCGTGCCAGCTTGAGAGAGTGTTTTAACATACTCAGAGTACCGCGAATAAATTCTGGTGGAAATGTTTACACTTTCCCTGGAAGCAAGTTGACTGTTGCGAAACAGTATCCTTGCCAAATGCTTAGATACCTGCCTAGCAATGTAAATCAGATTGCTAAATAGGAAAACTTACGGGGGAAATATTATTACCGATAGGGGTAACTAGTTACATGAAAACAAAAACATAAGTTAGAACTAGAAATAATGGGCAACCTTGGGGGAGATGCGACCACCTCAAGTCAAATTGATGATTTAAAGTTAAACGCTTTATAGCCAAGATAAAGATACCCAAGAGGAGCGATTTTAAAAAATCCAGTATATTTATTTGACTTTTATTAATATATATTTTTTTAGAAATTGCGACATCAATTTATTTAAATTCCATCTCTCTACTTTGTTTTTTTAGTTTGCATTTTATTCGCGGTTTGACTTGTTTGATTTTATACAGGTTTGAAGAAACAGAGTATGCAGTTCACTACTACTAATTACTAAATGTATTAATTACATTAAGTAATTAGAGGTAGTGATAATTTAGTTTTAATTAACCATGATTGAAGCAATCAACCCTACTGCTACACCGAAAATGTATGGGAAATACTTAGATGATGCTACTTGATTTCTTTAAATTTTTTAATTCGTGAAAAATAATTAAAATAAAATAAAATCTAAGTTCTGTTTGTGTATATGTATTAGCCTTAACCAAAGCCAACTTTCAATCTGTCATAATCTGCGTTGAGAGATGGCGTGTTCTGTGAAATGTGAACAACTTACAGATTTTGCTTTGATATAAAATATTGTTAAGTTTATTAAACGTAATCCAACTAACCCGCGCGCGTTTCAACACAACATTGTAAATTGGGCATAAGTCTGTAATTAAGAGAATTTGTTTTATACTTAAAGCCCGTTTTTTTAAATTTTGTATACTTATTAAAATTTATTTTTTTTTATTTAAATTACTATTTCATTTGTTTATATAATTTGTATCAGCATACAACTTGATATTACACTACAAATGTGAACATTGGGTCATAAAACATACAGTATGTACATATAAAAATCTAAAAGTGTAAAACAACGTTTTCATTTTCATTTCATTTCATTATTACGTTAAAACTTCAAAATGCTTGATTTGTGAGATTATTGTGTCGTGTTAAAATGCTTATAATAGATAAATTTCAAATCTTTACCTGTTGTGGTTGCAAGTCACAAATGATTGTACTCATTGTACTTAAAATTTCATCGATAAAGGTGCAAGCTTCGTTTGGTTGAATCGTTACAAAATGCCTTCTGCATTTGATTGCTATTTTAATAAAAGTATCACAGGCCATATCCTGAACTCCATCGTGTGTTTCGTGCATAAACTCAAATAATTTGTTAACCACTGTTTTTAAAAATTTCCAGTGAGCGCGCAAGAATCTCGGATACTGTCCAACAACGTACATAATATTGGAAGCAATTATTGCCTTGTTATCCTTTCCTTTCTTTTGTTCACAGAGGCCGAGTAAATCTTTTATAACAGTAACCAAAAAACGTTTTTCGTCTTCTTCACTGAAAGCACCTAGAAAAATACACAATGAAATATTAGTTGAATAAAATCTTACTTAAACTTAAAAGAAGTAGGTGTGCTTTCATTCGTAGCATAAACAAAAAATATTAATACATACTTAATAACTAATATTGGATAAGTTTTTTTCCGTACATATGTGTACACTCGACATATGTGTACATATGTACGCTACTATGTCAATTATAAGACCTCTGCGATTTTGTTTAGTTTTGTTTAGTGGCTATTCTGAAAATTTCCTCTTTTCCTTCATATCTAAATATGTTATATATGTTTACAGAAAACACTGAAATCAATTACTTTTTGCCACTGCTATAAACATTCGGCCTTACTAATAATCAAACACTAATGTCGACTGTTAGTTGACTGCCAGTTTAAATGAAAATGTACAGCATTTTTGAAATGGTACCAATAAACAATTTAACCTCCAGCTTTACTAGCACGAAGACTTTCTGTTGAATCTATTACAAATTTGCTGTCAATCGTTGTCAGTTATCAGATGGCAAATCATTTGTTTTTGTTTTCATGCAGTAGGTTTTGTTTTTCAAAAAATTTAATTAAGATTGAGAATGAATTCAAGTCGAGACGAAGATATTTTTATGGACCTTATATCTGTTGAAGAATCGGCAACCTCTCAAAGGATAAAATATATGACGAACGAGAGTTCTTTTGTTTGTTGGTGGTGTGTACTATCTGGTAAAAAGTTTATTAAAACTATTAATAGATTTGATAAACCGATAGTGCGCTTTATTGTGGAAATCGTAAGGGAAGAACTTGCTCCATGGACGAATCGCGTAGGAGGAGAACTTTCCGTGGAAACAATAGTTTTAGTTGCAATATGATACCTAGGGAAAGGATCTTATCAAAACGATCAAATCAGTTCGTTGCGTCAGATCTAGGTTCTGTTTATGGGACTGGTGTTGCCAATTTGTTTTAAGTGTCTACGTGTGGATATAGGATAGAATGCTCCTATTGTTTAATACGGTATTTTAATTTATTTGATCGTTTCATTTCATTTATTTTCATTTTCGGCTTTTCTAATAGAGAATAGTAAATATTAACTGAAACATCAATTTGCAACAATTATTTTTTCACTTAAGCGGTATTTTCTTTTAAGCGAATTTCAGATATTTTGAAAAACAACATCATTTAACAGGAGCTCAGACGAAAACTAAACCCGATTTCACTTAACTCACTAAACTCAAAACAAAACGAGACATCGAAAATGTGTAAATAGAGCAAAACAAACAAAAATGGAAACAAACGAATTGACTTCAGTTGTTATATTTTTGATTAAATGAATTAATAATTTATGTAGTACAGTTTATTTTTTCTTCAGTTAACCAGGCTTTTCAGTTAAGCGTAGTAATTCGCGCGAAGATTGTGAAAAAATGCTTCGTGACAAATAACGCTTAGTTTAAATAACCGATTTTAACTACCTCCGTATTAAAAAAACGTTTTGTAAAAGTTTTTAACCGGTTGCAGAAGAGTTTCATCAAAATTGTCGGGGCATATTCGTTTATATGTGCGTTTAAAATGTTACATTTGGGTACAGCTTTTGCATTCTCTCTTTTCCTTTGGTCTCCTTTTGCTACTTTTTTTGCGTTGTACATTAAATATGAATGTGTTTCCATTGGCCAAATCAATATTATTTCATTTGAAATTTACATTTGCACTCATAATTGGATATTTTCCGATCACGAAGCACAAAATTTGTTTTTAATAGCACAACAAACATTTCAATCTGACATTTTGCTTGTGTGTGTTGGTGAATTCAAGGAACTTCTTTGAAAATATTCCGGACACTTATTTCGTGTTGAGAATTGACCTGGAAGTGCACTTTCTTTTTCAATGAATTATGAAAAACATAGAAAGCACACTTCTAGATTTGCTCTTTTCATAGAAAGGGCATTCTTTTCTTCAATCGAAAACGCCATTACACAGTTTTATTATTTAAAAAATACTTCTCCAATAAGATTCCCTTTAACACAGCATTGTTACTAAGAAATTAAAATATGGAGAAACATAAAAATAATGAGTAAATTTCAAATTTGGCTTATTTCAAATTGTTCATTGCACGCAATTCGTATTCACACCAGTTAATAACTTTTATGGTATATCTACCATACCTATTTGCACTACACAGCGAAATACCATTTGTGCTTTCCCCATTTCAACAAAGAAAATAAAGGTCAGGCGCATTTAAATTTGATTTTGTTTGCCATTAAAACGGTGGTTCGGTCTTTCTGCTCGTTTGAACCTGAGGACTGAGATTCGAAAATCCTCTTAGCTCGATGAGGCTGAGCCAATGTGGTCGACATATTTTGGTTTTTTGGACTACATCCACACTTTGGAACAGCTCATAGGAATCGCTACTAACATAAAGCATCTATTGCTTTTTATTTTTTTGCAACAATGACAAAATTCAAATCATATTAACTAAAAAAGAACGGGCAACAATCAAGATTTGCCTTAGACTGCGAACATACCGAATTCCTACCTAAACTGAGCTCTATTTCGGAGTATTTCTTGTTACACCAACAAGCAAACGAACTGGAATCAAACGGCACATTCCACAAATAGATTCTGATGAAAGTTACAAAAAAATACCGAACAAAACTTACGCAAAAATAACCTCAGGTAATAAAAGAAACTTAACCGAAAGTGAAGGCTTGATTGGGAATAGGCAAAAGTCGCGTCATTTGCTTTTATTTTCTTAAAGGCGCTAATGTCGAAATGGGTGGGTGCTTTGGTGTTGTATGAATAGGGCAGGCACTGATTGGCATCAACTAGACGATGCCTTGCCGTTGCAACTGCTTCCTCATCTCAATATTCACAAAGGAACATGGCGGTCACCAGATTATCAAACCGTCAACTAAATTGATCATGTTGCGATCGACGCAATGCACTCTTCCAGTATTATAGATGTCCGAACCTTCCGAGCGGCCAACATAGACTCAGACAACTACCTGATTGTAGCCAAGGTACGAATGCGAACATCACAGACGCCATAGCAACGAGGAAATACTGTGAGGAGATTTAACGTTGAACGGCTACAAATCCACCCCTTGTTGGATGAAGAGTGCCTGCAAGCGCATGCAGCTAAACAAAGTGCCTACGAAGCGGCGCTGCAGAGAAGGGCGAGAACAGCTCGTCAGTTCTACGAACAAAAGTGGATGGAAGAACACCGGCTTCTCCGAAGGGAAAAGGAAGAGCATGAGAAGCGCGCGATCAAGGAAACAGAAAGGTGTTACTCTAGAAACAATTTTCGAAAGGTAAAAATATCCCGTCATGGCAGCAAGACCCGATCTGAAACCTGACGAACAAGGAAACCTTATAGTGGAATCACAGTTGTCAAGCACGGTCTACCATTCAAGTTGGGCGATGAAATCCAAGACTTCCGTCCACCTGACCAAAATGAAGAGATGATAGCAATATGGAAGCGGAAGTCTAACAAGGCTGCTGGACCAGACTGCTTACCTGCCGAGCTCTTCATAGCAGTGGGCGATGATTTGGTAGAGTAAGTACACTGTGTAAACGCCTGAAACCATTTTTCAACAAACTGATTGGGCCCTATAAGTGGAGTTTAAGGCCGTTAGTTCATAACCGACCAAATATTCACAGTATGGCAGATCTTAAAGAAGTCCTAAGAAGTCCAAGTCGATACCCACTACCTGTTTATCGATTTTAAGGCCGCATTAAAAATTAAAATTAAAATTAAATTAAAATTAAACATTAATTTATTTTCATGATTTGTGTTAAAAATCTGGTAAAAATAAAAAACTTCAAATAAAAAACTATTAAAATAATAAAGCTCACCATGGGCAAAGCCGGGAAGAAACTAGTTTAATTAATAATAAATTTTAAAATTACCTGATATTGATCCAATTGCCCAGCATAAAGTATTCAGGTTTTTCCACGAGAACTCCGTACCATTTACTTGGTTTAAAAGTTTGAGTGTCATTATACGCTCTGTATCTGCATAATCCAAATGCGTTAGAAAAACCAAGGTCTCACGCATATTTTTATACAAATTGATAGCATTTGTATCCTTCATGAATTCTCGAACAACTTCGCCGTTTTCGTTTTCGACAACAAGAACCTCTTCGGGTTTTGCCATGCGCGATATCATAATAAATCGAACTTTCGATAGAATATTGGCGTAGAAACGACGACGTGCGAACGTATTGCGTTTTGCTAATGAAACAGGATCTTGTTGTATAGGGGCCAAATGGGGGCCATCTGAATTGTAAAGGTCTTCCACGAGACTATACCAGTATTCAAGGCAAATTTTAAATATTTCAACATCTTCTACTTCTGATATCATCACTAGATAGAGCAACGCTTTATTTAAATATCCGTTATACCTCGTTTCTTCCAGAAGTTTTCCATGTTCTTTCAAGAATGTGCACAAAAACATAGCTAAATTTTGCACGAATTCTTGTTCCATGTCAGACCCGTTAGCGTATATGTGATTCATATTCGTGTTCTGACCAATCATTTGATCTAATTGTTCCATTGTATCTTTGAAAAGTTTAACAAAATTCTGATTATAATTGGGGACATTTAGGCCGGCGATTTCCGCTAAACACTTTAATGTTACGTTCCGAAACATAGGAACACTAAGAAATTTAAAAATAAGTGTTTCAACAAGCGTTGTTTCAAAAATATATCCCAACGGAATCCAATTGAGAAATCTTAAGAGTGTGTCTAGAGTAACAGCTATGAGAGGGGCGTTCATAGAACTCTCAAGTACAAACGAGCATAGTTGGAAAATTTCAGAAAACTCAAAACACATAGCATCTTTTAGATGCTTTGCTTTTGTTTGCGTTATTTGTCCCCCACAGAAGTCAAAAACTTCTTCACTTAGATTTTTTAAAATAACCATGTTGTTTTTGCATAGGCTTTCATTTGTTTTTGAGGCCCCAACTATATCACTGATAAAAGTATGCCAATTTTTTGGCCATTCTCTCTTCAGTATTTGCACTAAAATCATGTTTAATTTATTCAAATACACTTTGTTCTCTTCCATAGTTGCCTGATCAGATGATGTTTTTATTATAAGTCCAACCACATACTTTTTAATGCCTTCACATTGGTTTCTTGGTAAAATTTTCCAACGTGTTTTAATGACTTCTTCCAAAATTTGTAAAGCATAAAATTTCGTTTGTTGATTTTGGGAATATTCAAGGATGCTATCCACCCTCGTCCAAGCATCAGGATGTTCCTTTAACGTTGTAAGAATATCTTGGGCTAGACGTAATTGCTCCCCTTGCGAAGTGTAAAGGCATTCAACAATTTTGTCCAAAAGACCGATATCCAGTTTCTCTGAAAAATCTAATAGTTTGCTAGCTTCTTCTGTCGTTAACATTACAGCCATTTTTTTGTAATAGAAATATCGTTCCTTTCTCTTGGAATAAATGTTGATACTTGTGTATATTTTATACAGCTGCTATAAGTAGTAGAGGTATATTTGCAAATTTATTTAAATATTTTGCAAATAGTTGTCGTTTGTTTATAATAGTTTATCAGCACTCGTCAATAAGCCAAGTTCTATATAACTGAAATTAAAATATAAATATTTAATTATTGGATTAAAAATAATAAAAAAACAATCTTATATATATATAAAAATGGTGTGGAAAATGTATAGTTATTCGTCAATTGAGAACGGCTGGGGATTTGGAAAAACCCTCCGGAAAAGTCGGGAAATTATGCAGATAAAATAGTAACAATGCAATATTGCAAAATTGCAATGTTTATTTAAAAAAATAAATTAGCTAAAAACTGAGTATATATTGTTCAAAATGTTGCCATTACATACTTGGTTTTTAAAGTTTTATCCGTTGAGATATGTCCAATTTTCAAAATAACCGTTATTCGATTTTTTTTTTAGCGAAAAACTGGGTATGCAACCATGTTAACATTACCTGCTTAAGCCCATATATCAATTTTGGTTGAAATCCTTAGAGCCGTTTTGGAAAAAATCCAACTTGCCTAAAACCGTTATATGGGAAGTACCGTTAGTACTGTAAGCCCACAAACTCCAAATCCGAAGATTGAAAGAAATCCGTCAAGCCGTTTGCGCTGTGGAGCTCAGGAAAGGACGGACAGCATTGCGAGATCCACTTTTTTCTTCTATCGTCGTAATGTCAGATTTGATTAAAATCTCAAGTTCGATTTTTTGTACGAATACAATACCTTTCTCTTATTACTTATACGATAAAGTTAAAAATCGCAAATTAATTTTTTTATGAAATTTTTAGTGCTATTGTTGTTGAATGGCTTTTCAAATGGAAAAATAGAAAATTTTTAGTGGAAAACTAGGAAAGGTGAAAGATTTCGGATAATTGTGAAATTGTGTTGACGTTTATGTTTACAATTAAATAATGCCTAGAAAAGCTTACAGGGGTCCACTAGTATCTATCTAATATATAAAAAGTCGGGAAATTGAAAAAATCGAAAATTGAATTGTTGTATGGATTTTGTGTGCAATTGGAACGCAGAGCAGAGCTGGCGGAGGTACGATAGTTTCACATAAATATATATGCACACATTATAAGACAATTTAACCATGAAAACCAAATATCCCTAGCTCCATGAATAGGCACCCGATCACTTCCAGCGCGGCAGCGGAAAACGCAAAATCACTCACTTGGTAGGCCTCACAAACGCAAAAGAAAAGATCCGGAAGAAGCAGACCTACTTCGAAGCAGTGGCAGTAAAAGAAAGAGTGGCCACAGTGGCAACCTTTTAATTTTATGATTTACATCTCAAAATATTTTATAGCTCTTATCGCTGATTAAAAAAAGGCTTTCCCAAACCGAAGCGGGAAAGCTCCCCAAGAACGCGGAATGATCGTGTCTATTTTTTTGCGTAACAATTCGTCTGTAGTGTTGGCGCAGCGCGAATTCCGTCGCCGATTCCACGGCCGTCCGACACCGACTGCGCAAACATATCGCCGTTTGGCCACCAACCTTGACCACACAAGACGTTGCCAATAGTGGCCGGCCTCGGGGCGCCCGTTGTGCCGAGAATATCGCCGCTGTTGACGAGGATGTCGAGCTGTCGCAGGAAACATCGACTAGACGCCGTGCCTCGCAATTAGCCATCAGCCGGTCGTCCCTAAGGCAAATTTTGGTCAAAGATTTGCGCATGTTCCCGTACAAAGTCCAGTCCGTGCATCAGCTGCTGCCTGTAGACCACCAAACGGGTGTAAGATACGCCCAAGCCATCCTCAATCTCGAGGACGAAGTGGACGATTTTTCGCTCATTTCCAACTTAGCGGGTACGTGAACAAGCAAAACTATCGCTTCTGAGGCACCGAAAATCCACGAGTAATGCACGAGTTGCCATTACACCCGCTCAAAGTTACTGCATGGTGCACTGTTAACGCTGGAGGAATCATAGGGCCGCCATTTTTTTTTTCGAGGACGCTAGTCAAACGACAATAGTGGACGGTGCGCCATGTAAAATAACAGGCAGCAAATCGTCGCAGCCGAAGCGTGTGACAGCGCATTAAATATGCGTCATTTTCCACAATATTAATTATAAATGTAACCACTTGATTATAGCCATAACCAACAGATTAGAACAGCTTAAACAGGAAATATGGTCCAATACGTTTTTCACGCAACGAAGTTCTTGCCAGACGCGACCAAAGTCCAGGATCAAACCCATTTTTTAACATTTGAAGTAACCGAATGTAGTTTTCATAGCGTATGCCCTCTTGAATACAGAAATCTAAGTCCAAGACATTTTACGCGCAGTGAAGTCCTTGCCAGACGCTATAAAATTGTCGAAACTTTGCCCTTATTAAGTAACTCAAGTAAGACTAAATGCATGTCATACAGTAACAAAATTTAGCCTGAACGCTAAACAACGTTCAGCATGTTTCGCTCCAATCACCCTCCCCCATGGAAGAAACTCCATCCACCTACCTGGACCAGGAGGAAGACTTTATAGCTCCATGCAAATGCCAAATGCCAAACAGCCCTAACAACTCCATCGTCAACTTCATCGCCAACTTCTCGGTGACCTGCCAATTGACAGGTCCAGACGTACACCATCTACATCAATTCCTCACAAATCAACTTCCAACTCACCAGCCGTACCCCGAGTGGACAATGAAACATCGCCTAGCGTCACCAGTAACAACACGAAGTGCCAAAATGCTGTCCCAGTTATTTATGTCTCTAATGTAAGTAGCAGATTCTGTTCCCTATATTCGTCCACCGTGAGCTCCTTGAAAAATTCCGTTTGAAAAAGGACATACATTCACGTTGAATGAGGATAGGACAGTTAATTTAATTTTCCAGATTTTTCTCCGAAGGAAATCAAAAACGAATTAGATTTTCTCGTGCCCAATACCATCGAAAAGGTCTCTCAATGTGAAGCTCTCACTTCAAGGATGGCTTCCTCTACAACTTGTTTTTGGACAGACTAATCCTTGGCACCTCCGATAAGAATATTTTAAATTAAAATTCACACCAAAATTACATGGGAAAAACCTAAAGGTAATAGAGGCCCCCTACAGTGTAGAAGATGCCAGACTTTTGGGCATCTTGCCAAAAACTGCGCACGCAATTATAAATGCGTTGGCCTACATGGCCCGGGAGAAAGCACTCTCGAAATAAGAGGAATCCAAACCTACTTGTACTAATTGCGGAGTCGATCATCCCGCTAATTACAAAGGTAACCCATTGTTTGAGCTATGACAGTCGTAAAAAACAAATCGCCAGAAGAGCGGCTACCAAATCAGTTAATATTTCTAAGGTGCTGACTACACCTAAGGGCTAATGGGCTAACACGCCCATTTCCTCCGGTCCATCTCCTATCACCGTGAAAAAATTTCTCAGTAAATTTTTGAATCTTTCAGAAAGCCTTTCTGGAGCTAATCTTTTCGATCGTTTATGAAAGGTGAAATTATTCCTGGACAACATTAATAATGTCGGCTCTTTTCAGGAAAAAAATTGCGTATTTGGATCTAGTAAACCAAGTTTTAGTTACATCGAAATGATCTTAAACATTTTTTGACACAATATTGCGCCCAATATCCCTACTAACTCATAACTGCGATTGTTAAAAATCTACTGTCTCAGGAACTATTTGGATGGCGCAAATCTAGGCGGTGATGTAAATGCAAGGAATTCTATCTGGGAAGATTCCTTGATTAATATGAATAGCAGAGGGCTTGAAAATTGGTTTATATGCAATTCTCTCTTTTTGGTAAGACTCACAACTTCTACGCCTACGTTCCCCAGCCATGGGTCCTTTTTGGACCACTTCTTGGTTTCTAGCGACCTTATTAATCAACTCGCTTCAAACTTCTCTATATCAACTGGGTCATCCTTCTCTGATCACTTTCCGATTCTCCTAAATCTAAACATGGACAACTTTAAAATTATATTTTGTACTAACAGATCTTCCGGATCATTTAAAAACACCGACTGGGATCTCTTCCAAGACGAACTGGGCATCGGTTTGTCCAATATCTGTCCCTCTTCACACAGATGCCTGTCCAATCCTTAACTGGACCAGTTCACCAGACAATTTTCTAACTCTGTTTGTACCACTATGGACGCCCATTCCTCGCCAGTATGCACTACTTCTAAGAAGTAGCATAAAATACCTGGCAGAAAATGCTGAAACAAATTTTCCATCGTTCCTATAATGGAGCATCAAGAGAGTACCTCACTCCATCAAAAAATCATTGGTACTGTATCTTTAACTTCGAGATGGCGGATAACCCAATTTACACAGACTTGTTTACTTCGCGGAGTAATCTATTATCCGTAAATTTTCATTGAAAGCAATTACTTCTTAACAATTCTTATAAATAATTGTCTAAATAACTGCTACTGCCCTTCCGATTGGAAAGTAGCACTTCAAAAGTAAACTGGCATTTTGGAACGCAACAACCTTAGACCAATTTCTGTCCTATCCCATCTCAAACAAAAGATTGATAACCACATGGACACTAATATCGACTTTATTCCTGATTTCCAAATTGGTTTCCGGAACTCTCACTCCACGGTGCACACGTAACTTAAAGTGCATAATGACATCACATTAAATCTTAGGGAAAAGAAATCTATAGTGGCTTGCTCTCTGGATGGTGAAAATTTAGCAACATCAGTAAGTTCGCAATCGGTTAGACTTGCCGATATAGCTAGAATATTCACGAGGGCCCGAAGTAGATCTATCTAATTTAATGGAGAGATGTCGAGTGGAAATTCATTTGCATGAAGTAAGGATATTGCCCAGTGTAATGGTCGACCAAATTCCTTTTCCATATAGCGAAATATGCTCTTCCAGGACCCCCTTCCGATAGTATCGTCCTTCTTTCTCTTCGGAAGTAAGTGTTTTGTCTTTTCGCACAGCAAAATAAAGACTGCGATTTACGACATTATCGCATTGTTTTGATAGGCTTTCTTTTGATTTGGACAAAGCTTGATGTATTTTATTTTTATCAATAACTAGAGTCTTATTATTGTTTTTATTTATTTCAACGTCCTGGAGGGCTCTGATAAAAGAGCTGTGGCTGAACTACTTCGATTGGTGTCTGCATTGACTTGCTCTAATGTTTCGTCTAGCTCTTCTGTAGTAGAATCAGCTCTTTGATTAACTGATGCACTACGCTTTCTATCTAGTCCTTTTTTGAATTTTTTGTCATTTTGTCACCGATCACCATTTTTCAGTCATTTCTCTGGTCCCCTAAAATAATTTTTTACTTACTATAATTTTTTTATGCTTTACACAACGACAGTCATTAAAAGAATTACACTTACACACGATGCAAAGTCAAACAATTTTTTAAGAAACTAAAATGAAAAAATACCTTTAAGACTTCAGCCTAATGCACATGTTTTTCTTCAGGTCCTAGACTACTTCTTTGCCAAATTACATTATGATCAATTCAGAGGCTTTGTCGTAAAAATGTAATAGACACAGTTACTTTCTCATTTTTATATATTAGTGTGAAGTGATGTGATTTTCTTAAATTGGAGCACAAATTGATTTATTTTGAAATAGTTGTATACTCAATTACCTAATCAAAAAAATCCACTAAATGCAATTTGTTTCGTTGCAGTTGAAAAAATTTACAAAAACGGAAACGTAAAGAAACTCCACTAGCTGTCACTTGAATTGGTAAATCAGGCACTCTGAAATGGAATCAAGCTTCAGAAAATTTGTCCTCTGAAATAATAAAAAAAAACAAATATTATTTTTTTGTTATTCGATCTTTTGCTCTTTTCAGCCAAGTCGAAAACCACATAAGTTAACAATTCGATTTTACTACTAACATAGTAACTGGGAAAATAAAAAATTCTTATTTAGTGAGTTTGACAGAGCTGGCTTGACCTAATGTGTCTCAGTTTTGACCGCCTAGATCGGTCATTTGAACTAATTTTATAGTTAAACAGAAAAGAACAATTTTTTCTCAGTTTTGTTTTTAGAGTATCTGTTTACGTTTTTGTTGAGTTTTTCGTGTGCAAAGAAACGCATTGCATCAGTTGTATCTATTTTTGTTTATCATTTATTTACAAATGTTTAGAAATCAGTCCGAGAACGCAAATTTTGAATGAGTAAATGTGTAATTTACCCAGTGAATGGAAAACACGTAGATAAAAAATGTTTTAATCGCACGAATTTCAACAAAATAGGAGAACAACTCAAGCTCTTATGTTCGATTGGACACACGAAATCTGAAATCTGAGAAGTAAGAAAAGCGACCAATCTAGTTTTTATGTTCAAGGGAAGTGTAGTCTAGGTAAATCTAGTCGACTTAATACTAGTTTTAAACGTGCCCACTAAAAATCCGAATGAGAATAGCGCGGCACCATAGATATAATACTTATATGTGTAACAAATAACCGGTGTGTACCTATTCTGTTAATATCATAAGAACCGTCTAAACCAAAAAATCCGATAGACACAAATGCGATACACAAACGATTTGTGTATCATTTGTGTATACGAATAGCATACACAAATCCAATTTGTGTACATACACAAACCGTCTGATTGGGTACACAAATTGTGGCTATTTGTGTACGTTTGTACGAGGTATAATGCATCCAGCAATACTTAGTTTGAATAAAGTTGGGTTATTGAACCAAATTGAAACAATCCTTGAGTTCTGTAGAGAAATTGAGTGTATGGTTTAGGTTATAACCGTAAAGGTTCTCTAGGGATGGCGATATGCCCGTCACCATCCTGATGTGCTTGCTGTCGATAGCGCCGATGCAGTTGGGAAATTGCCATTGCTGCGCTATAGCTTCCCAACCGTACCCTGTTTTTCGCGTCAATTGACATAGTGTCAAATCGGCATTTGGATTGAGGATGTAATGTTAAAACACCCCTTCAATAAGTCGTCTAGAAGAACTTTGTACCTATAATTGCATCTTGCAATTCCGAAATAATGGTAGAGATAGTGTTTTCTAGAATTCGGAAAAGATACCTACTGAAGCGAGCAAAAAATGATCGAACAAAATTGAAATGCAATTGCGGCTCTTCGGCACGCAATTCTATAAATAGTTTTAAGCAAAAGCCGTCTGTCCGCGGTGGCCAGACCAATTTTTTCTCCAACAAGAACGCCGCTTGCGTGGCAATTGACGAAATTTTGTTGGCTTTTGTCTTTGCGACCAATTTAATTTGATTGAATAAACGTTAACACACAAATGAATGAAAACAAATTTGATATATTCACAAATTCCATTTGAGTATAAAAACAAACCGTCGGATCCACAAATCTGCATACACAAAATAGTTTGTGTATGCCGTATTTGTGTATGGTAATACACAAATAAAATTTTTGTATTTTTCTTTTTTGAAAATTCACAAATCGCCTGAACCACAAATGTTTGTAGAATACACAAATGGCATTTGAGTACGAATTTGCGATAGGTACACAAATGAAATTAGCATTACTACAAATCGTCTGATAGTAGCTTAATGATTATTGTATTCATTAAAATAAATTCTACAGGATGTTATCCGAAAATGAAAGTTTTACCATAACTTAACGCAATATAGCATTAACATTTTGTTACGGAGCCGTGTCAAATAGCAACTATCTATTTAAAAAATTCATTAAATATAAATCAACCTTAAAAATTTTTGTTTATAAAAAATTATGACTGCCATATATTTACGACTATTAGACCCCATTGGATTTCGGGGCTCAATGTCAGCTGATGTATAGTATATATTACATATTTTTATTAACAAGTTGTAGGCAGTTATTATAAATAATATTCGCCGTGTTCAAGAAAATCTCCAGGGAACACATGGTAGACATGAACATTATTCATATAGGCACGTTTGCACGTAAGTATAAAATAAAAATCACAAAATTTGCGGAATAATGCTAATTGTTAGATAATTTCATTTTTAGAAGGTCGTTAAAAGAAAAATTGCATTATTCAAAAAGAAATTTAACAATATTTTTAGAGAACCGCCAACACTCTTTAAAATTTGCAAGCCAAACAAATGCAGATGGTTGAATTTGCACAATGCCATATCTCGGAACAAAACTGACATTTAACTTTTAGTCGCCATAATTTCGAAAATGCTTTTTGGTGTTATCTATTGTATCGTACTTTTTTTGGAAAATAGTTTTGCAAAATTTCAGTTTTACCCGCGTTAACAGCATCTCTCAAATGATTGTACAAGTATTCATGTTTTACTAAAAAAAATTGCAGCACCACACATATCCGCAGCAGCAAACGATTACTTACATTAAGAGTATAGAATTTATATAACTTTCACAATCAATTTTATTAGACACACGGAATAAATAAATTATTTTTAATATAATGAGAACTGTTTGATGAATTATGCGCCCAACATTTAAAAAAAAAAACTGATATTTTCTCAACAAAAGTACTCAGGTCAGCCCAGTAAAGATGTCAGATATTAACGCAATCACTAACACTAACACGCACCAACACGATCCGAAGTGTGTGCTGATTCAAATTTACACATCCAGTGCAATAGATATTGATTCTTTTGAGTCAGTTCAGTTTGATAAATAATTACAGGGTGCAGCTTCACTCGTGGAAATGAGTCATCTGAACGAATTGTAACGCAATTATATTAATTTTATTATACCCACGCCGTAACTCCCGTCTAAACCGCCAGTGAGACGGACCTTATCATTACATACTTATTTATTTGTTATTTGTAGTGATTTTCTTTTCGCTGGATTCATTATAATAATATATATCGTCTTATTTTGAGAGTGTTGGAGCGTGTGACTCATTATTTGGCTTAAGTTAATTATTATTAATCTATTTATTTATAATTATACTTGATTGTCTGATTTTATAAATTTTAATAATTGTTTTTTAAAATTGGTTACATTTATACGCGTTTTGAGTGCATTCGAAAGGTTGTTGAACATAATAATCCCCTTAAGGCTGGTACCCTGTTCGAGTGAAATCGAATTTTTCATACAATTTTTTCACTGAGAAATGTCAAAATGAACTTTCCACATGAAAATTTCACCAGGCAGTACGGTGTTCAAGTGAAAAATAGTTGTTCAAAAAGTGATTTGTTTCATTTAGCTTTTATTGTCCGTCGCATTACATTTTTGACATTTCAGCATAAACATTTTAAATTCAATTTCACAGCACTTTTTGGAGAGCAGTGAAAATTTCACTTCACTCGAACAGCGTACCAGCCTTTAAACATTACGGTGTTTTGAGCGCGCTCTGTAGATTTAAGCTGCGGTCCAAAGTTGTGTCCTCCTCTGAGGTTGTATGGTTGACTTTCACTAATATATTTTAAATTGTTAAGGCTGGTACGCTGTTCGAGTGAAATTCAATTTCTCATAAAAACTTTTCGCTGCGAAATGTCAAAATGAATTTTTCACATGAAAATTTCACCAGGCAGTACGCTGTTCAAGTGAAAAATAGTTCTTCAAAAAGTGATTTGTATGGGGCGTTACTTAAGTTATTTAACTTAGCTTTAATTGTCCGTCTCATTAAATTTTTGACATTTCAACGTGAAAATTTCACTTTCAATTTCAATTTCACAGCACTTTTTGGAGAGGAGTGAACATTTTACTTCGCTCGAACAGCGTACAAGCCTTTACGTAAGATATTTATTAATAATTTTAAAGTTCCCATTTAAACAATCATTATTCTACTCTTTATTGGTTGTTTTTTTTACATATTTTTTGTATTCACTATGTATCTTAAATATAATTAGAATAATTAATCCAATGAATATGAAAGATAACATGTTATCATTGTTGATACTTATTCCAGTGGTGCTGTTACTTCCCGTGTTGTTGTTTATTCTTCTTCTTTTGAGCTGCTTCCGCCCATGATTTCAACGCCTTCAGATTTTGTATTAGTCGTGCTTTTAGTTCTTTTTCTTTGGTTATTTTATGCGCGAAACTTTACGTGTCTTACTTTTGTCTGGCAGCATCGCCCTGTGGTGAGTATGGGGAACGACGAGGTTAATTCCGTACTGATGCCAGTTAAAGCGATGGCAACGCTAAAAGCTGAGGCAAATATGCCCCAATGAAAAGGCAAATGTGCCGAAAAAAGTGAGACCTTTAGGCTTCAATTGACTTTATTTAATTGAATTCTTTCGATCGATTACATGCTATTTATACCAAAATAATTCACTACAACAATTATGCATTTAACTTATCACTAATAGTTTCTACTCACAACTAGGTCACAATGTTATTATTATAGCTGGCTCAGCTATATTCATTCATAAATATTATATTACTTCCTGGGGAGGCAATTCGACATTGTGTTGTTGAAGGATCGAATGACCAACGCAGTGTAGTAGCGTTAATTGTCATTCCCTGTCAATGGATCGAATGACCATCATAGGGTGGTAGCGTTTGTTGTTTTGCAGTGAGTTCTGTATTGCGTCACGCTACACTTTACAGAAAATGAGCAACAGAGGGCATGACTTCTATTAGAAACTCATTTTCCTGACAGTTATCCGAGCACGGACAATAGGGGCACGACCAATAGTCTAAGACCTCGAAGTGAGCGATTAAAATGGGCAATACGCTCCTTTCAGCCTTTTAAGTCACAAGGGGTGTATGGAATTACGCCAGTTCTACTACAAAAAGGACAAGGTAAATTGCTTCCACATTTGGCAAAGCAGCCTGGCACTGGGCTACATACCAAACCAGTGAAGACGCGCAAAGGTAAACTTATTCCGAAAGTGAAAAAAAGGACCCAAGTCTACCTATATACCAATCAGCCTTACTTCGTTTCTTACCAAAACGATGGAAAAGTCTGTGGACAACTATGTACCTACGCCTACAGAGCGGGCAGATCTACGGAAACTGCTCTGTATCAACTAACTGAGATTAGTGAAAGCGCTCTTGAGAGATAGGTTTGTGTGTGTGCCTTCTTGGATATCGAGTAAGCATTCGATAACACATCGCATGATGCAATTATACGAGCTCTAGATAGAAAAGGCGTAAATAACACAGTATCGAGGTGGATGTATAAACTCCTGAGCACAAGATCAGCAGAGAATCACAGTTACTTACTTACTTAGACGGCGCTACAGTCCAGGGTGGACCTGGGCCTCAACCAATACGTCTCTCCAGTTAGCGCGATCTTTGGCTAACTGCCTCCAGTTGCGCACTCCAAGTTGGTTGAGGTCCCCTTCCACTTGTGCGCGCCACCTAAGGCGAGGTCTTCCTCTACTGCGTTGTCCCTCCGGGTTGGAATCGAAGACTCTTCGGGCCGGAGCGTTGGTGTCCATTCGCTCTACATGTCCCATCCATCTTCGACGACTGTTGCGTATTTTTTTTTGACCAGGGCGATGTCGCTGTACAGCTTGTAGAGTTCGCTGTTAAATCTCCTCCTCCAAGACCCGTCACCGCAAACAGGACCGAAAATCACTCGAAGAATTTTTTGTTCGAAACGACCAAGGAGATCTTCATCCGCCTTTGACAGCGTCCATGCTTCTGCACCATATAGCAGGACTGGGATGATGAGGGTCTAATCTAGAGTCTTCTTAGTGTTTCTCGACAAGGCTGTATCGAACTGCATGAGTATTGCAACTCTGCAGTCGATGTATTGACAGAGTATACATATAAACTTAACGAAAGAGCGAGAAGGATCTAGTAATTGTATAACGAGAGTTAGTCTTTCAGCAGGAGTGATTTTTAATATTTTTTCCACTATAATTCTATTGTGTTTTATTTATTCCGATGGTTATTGTTTTTTGTGTCTTCTTCTTTTCCTTGAGCTACGACACAAAGGCTTTATTAATCAATTACCTTCTTAGGCCGAAGTAACAGCGGTTGGCAAGTGTGATTCTTCGTTTGATTTCTGAGGTTTTCAGAATTTATAGCGGAGCCGAGGTAGACAAAGTCCCTAACTACCTCAAAATTATAGCTGTCTATTGTGACGTTCTGTCCGATACGTCGATGTTGTGTTTCCCTTCTTGTTGACAGCATATATTTTGTTTTGCCCTCGTTTACCACTAAACCCCTTTTTGCCGCTTCCGTACTGATACTTGCAAACGCGCCAGTGACAGCTCGCTGTGTTCTGCCAATAATGTTCGCGTATGCAAGCAGTTGCATAGACTTATGGAAAATTGTGCCTCTGGTGTTGGATTCTGAGTTGCGCACAATTTTCTCAAGAATGTTGTTAAAGAAGTCACATGACAGCGCATCACCCTGTCTAAATCCTTTTTGATGTGAAACATCTTATGGCGCGACTTGGGAGTAAAATCGATTCATGAAAGCGGAAATGACCAAGCGGAAGTGCGAGACGGAAATTGGCCTGTCGCCATCGCTATGCCGCCGCCTAAAACTCCTTAACCACTCAACCGATTCGAATGAAATTTTGTGGGTGGGTATGGTTGGTTGTAACTTGATGAATAGGATCATTTTGGACCCGATAGGTGGCGCTGTTGTCGATCTTCTTAACCACTCAACCGATTTCAATGAAATTTTGTGGGTGGGTATGGTTGGTTGTAACTTGATGAATAGGATCATTTTGAACCCGATAGGTGGCGCTGTTGTCGATCTTCTTAACCACTCAACAGATTTCAATGAAATTTTGTGGGTGGGTATGGTTGGTTGTAACTTGATGAATAGGATCATTTTGGACCCGATAGGTGGCGCTGTTGTCGATCTTCTTAACCACTCAACCGATTTCTATGAAATTTTGTGGGAGGGTATGGTTGGTTGTAACTTGATGAATATTATCATTTCGGACTCGAAAGGTGGCGCTTTTGTCGATCTTCTTAACCACTCAACCGATTTCAATGAAATTTTGTGGGTGGGTATGGTTGGTTGTAACTTGATGGATAGGATAATTTTGGACCCGATAGGTGGCGCTGTTGTCGATCGTCTTAACCACTCAACCAATTTCAGTGAAATTTTGTTGGTTTGTATGGTTGTTGGAAAGATAAATTTTTCGAATTTTTTCAACTGAATTCTCAAAGTGAATACTTATATGCGCACGCTGGAAGAACTGAAGAAGCTAGGTTTTACACCTGAATGAGTTGAGGGTATGAAAACAAAATGTAAACAAAAACTCTCGAAATAGAAATTGAAAAAATTGGATTGGATTGTGTTATGAAAACTTGTTAAATTAATGAACATAATTATCTACTGCGCTGTATTAATGATATAATATTATAAAGATTTGGTTTTTAAATTAAATTTCTTAATGAAATTCACCTAAATACAACACAATTCAATTTAACATCCACATTTAGCAAGAGAAGTTTCAAATCTGGCGTGTGGTCACAAGCACGCTCTCTGTTTTTTGACATCAAAGGTCTCTGTGAGTCTGTTTCCGACCTTAATGGGGCAGCGAGAATTCTCCATTGTAACTCTGCACAATCTGACGAGTTTGGCAGGGATGCCAAAACTAGACAAGGCTCTGTATAGCTCGTCTCTGTAAATGCTGTCATATGCGGTCTTAAATCGATGAACAGATGGTGGGTATCGATTTGAACTTCTTGGGTTTTCTTCAGGATCTTACGTAGTGTGAATATTTGGTCGGCTGTGGACTTGCCGGGCCTAAAACCGCACTGATAGGGTCCAATCAGTTCGTTGACAAATGGCTTCAGGCGTTCACACAGTACAGCAGAGAGGATCTTATAGGCGATATTAAGGAGACTGATACCTCTATAGTTGGCGCAGTTAAGAGGGTCTCCTTTCTTATAGATCGGGCAAACAATGCTGAGGTTCCATTCATCAGGCATACTTTCTTCCGACCAAATCTTGGAGACGAGTTGGTGTATGCACTCTACCAAGTCATCTCCTGTGCTTTGAAGAATCACACATCAGAAGGTATTATCAAGGTTAGCACAGCACGAGGCTGTCCGTAAGGTGGAGTTCCATCTTCCCTAAAGAGGAGTCTTGTAATTGACGAGCTACTTGATAACTTGTCAAACTAGGGCATCAACTGGCAAGGGGAACATTTGAGGAAACCATATGTGATATACAAATTTTATCGAAGGGGACTCGAAATAACTCGGGATTAGTGCGCGACGGCTGGGCTTGGCCTAAATCCAGTAAAAACAATAATAGTATACCATTCACGAGGAATTGCTGAGGACGATAAGGTTGTCGGGTACATTACTGACACCAGTCAACGAAGTTAAATATCTAGGTTTAAACCTAGACAGTAAACTCGTCTGGAAGAAACTTACAGAAGAGATAACCAGGTGGGCTCGCAATGGAAATCCATCTGAGGATGCAATTATAACATATGGAGTGATTGCATGGGCAAAAACAACCTGTCTATCCACCATAAGGAAGGCACTCAATAATGTGCAAAAACTGGCATGCCTATGTAGTACAAGGGCCATGAGAACTAACCGAACGTCAGCTATGGAAGTGCTACTGGGCTGACTCATTTACACCTTGTAGGTAGTTGAGGAATGTGCAAGTAAACGATTCTAAGACATTATTGGCCTTTCCTAGAGACGATACCATCAAAATATTTGATTTTCAAAATAACTTCGTTACCAGGCTCAGCAACAAGAAAAGAGCTATGAATCCACAATTCACAGGCTGAGCAAGCATGTAACAGAGTGTTACAGAAATGGGTCAAAAACTGATGAGGGAACTGGAGCGGGAGTATTCGGGCCTACAACCAAATATTCTAAACTAATGGAACAAAATTACCAGCATCTTTCAGGCTGAAATCTATGCCATAGACAGCTGTTTCCAAATCAACCTTGACAGAAACAAAACCATCTGTCGGAGAGCCAAGCTGCTATTATGGCAATCGACTCCTACATCATTAAATCCAAACTTGTGTAGGAATGCCTACAAGAACATAATGAACTGGGTAGGAGAAACAAAATAACCCTCTGTTGGGTACCTGGGTAATGTAATGGCTGATTCCCTAGCAAGAAAGAGAGCTTTACCAATTTTCCTGATCCATTCTGCGGAAAGAAAAAATTAGGAAAATAGAGAAAGTAAACAGGGCAAGAACCTGGTATGGCACTCAAGGCATGAGGCAGCCAAAGAAACTTCCGGCAAAGATTCCAAACCTGCATCGGCATGAGTAAAAATAACCTCTGCAACCTAACGAGTTTCCTAACGGGGTATTGTAGACTCAAGGAACACCTCAGGAAGCTGGGTATATATGAAGAAGGTCCATTGAAATTCCAGAACACGTGTTGGGATCATCTGGGGCACTGACCCACAAACGACGGAAATACTCGCAAGTTCCAATTATCTGATAAGGAAACTGGAGTACAGAAAGTGCTATAGGACAGATTTCTTCCGCAAAAGACAAACAAGAGTAAAAGAACCTCTAAAATGATTCCGAAAGGAATTATAATGTGAGGGGAACTCTATTGAGGGAATATACCTCTCTGAGGCATAACCTTACTTTACTTACTTAACGGGCTCCCGACCCGTGGAGAGTCTCTGCCTGAGACACTGCAGCCTTCCATCCTCTGCGATTCCGGGCACGCTGCTTCCAATTTTCCAGACCAAGCGCTCTGGCATCTGCGATGGCTTGGTCTTTGAAACGGAGGTTCGGTCTTCCTTGTCGTCTCGAACCTGGGGGCTGGGATTCGAAGATCCTCTTAGCTGGAGCATTATTATCCATTCGCTCGATGTGGCCGAGCCAATGTAGTCGACGTATTTTGGCTTTTTGGACTACATCCACATCTTGGTACAGCTCATAGAGTTCGCGGTTGTATCTTCTCCTCCATTCGCCCTCCTCGCACACAGGACCAAAAATCCGTCGAAGAATTTTTCTTTCGAAGGAGCCCAGTATCAGCTCTCCCTTCCTGCTTATCGTCCAGCACTCGGCACCATAAAGAAGAACTGGCAGGATGAGTGTTTTGTGAAGCATACATTTCGTCCTTCGAGTTAGGAGTTTTGAACCCAATTGCTTTGCCAAACCGAAGTAGCAGCGGTTTCCTAGGGTAATTCTTCGCCGGATCTCCACTAGGGTGTCATTCGTGGAGTTCATGTTTACCCCGAGGTAGATGAACTCCTTAACTACCTCGAAATTGTTGCTATCAATAGTGACGTTTTGTCCTAAGCGGTGGACAGATGCTTGTTTGTTTGTTGATAGCATGTACTTAGTCTTGTCCTTTCAAGGCCAACAAATTTCGCCTGTTCTTCAATCGCCGTAAAAGCCTCTATCACGGCACGCTGGGAGCGACCGATGATGTCGATATCGTCCGCATACCCCAGTAGCTGTACGGATCTGTTGAAGATAGTGCCTTCCGTGTTGACACCGGTGCAAGTTTGAAATAATTCGGAGGAGCTACTTCCAAATTGCACGTAGCAGCGCGTGTTTTCCAGCGTAACGCGACACAGCTGGATCAGTTTTGCCGGGATCCCGAATTCGGCCATCGCCATATAGAGCTCCTGACGATGAATGCTATCATATGCGGCTTTGAAGTCGATAAATAGGTGGTGAGTCTCGACTTGAAATTCATTGGTCTTCTCCAGGATTTGCCTCAGTGTGAAAATTTGGTCTATGGTCGATCTGCCGGGCCGGAAGCCACACTGGTACGTGCCGATTAGTGTGTTGCAGAACCGTTTTACGACGTTCACACAGTACGTTGGATAGGATCTTGTATGCGACATTAAGCAGGGATATGCCTCGATAATTCTTGCAAGATATAGGATCGCCTTTTTTGTAGATGGGGCATATGGAGCTGATAGTCCAGTCATCGGGCATGCTTTCTTCCACCCATACATGGTTGATGATTTGGTACATGCGCCCTACCAAAACATCACCACCGTATTTGAAGAGCTCCGCTGGTAAACCATCAGAGCCTGCGGCCTTGTTGTTCTTAAGCTTTTTTATAGCTAAGCCAACTTCTTCTATACTGGGTGGTGGAATTGGTTCTTCATTGACTGGACGTGGGTTCTCTTCTTGCCCTATCACTCTCTCTACATGATGCCCATTTAGCAGCTGCTGGAAGTGCTGCTTAAACACATCTACTATTCCCTGCGCTTCGGTGACTAGATTCCCTTCGCTGTTTCGAAGAGCCTGCGTTCCGGTCTTGAAGCCAGCAGCCAGTTGCTTGGCTTTCTTGTAAAACCTCCGGATGTTGTTTCGATCGCGAGACTCTTCGATCTCCTTGAGCTGGGAGACTGCGTAGGCCCTCTTCTTTCGACGCAGGATTTTCTTCTCCTCCCTCCTCCTGGTTCGATACTCTTCCCTCGCTGCCCTTGTTTTGCGCTGCAGCGTCTTCATATGTGCATCTTCTGTCACCTTTTTCCGACGAACGCACTCATCATCATACCACGGGCTTTTTCTCTGGGGTGGCTGGTACCCTATAGTAGTTTCGGCTACCTCCTTGATGATGTCGCGATACTGGGACCACTGGTTGTTGGCGTCTGTGGTGGGTGAATGCACAATGGAGAGTTTCTCACTCAGGCGCTCTCTGTAGACTCTGGCTACTCCAGGTGTGCTAAGGCGTCCAACGTCGAATTTCTTCTTCTGGGCGGTTCGCAGCTTCTTCTCGTTGGACAGTCGAGCTCTGAATTTAGCAAGAAAATGGTCAGAGTCGACGTTTGCTCCTCGGAATGTGTGCACGTCGAGGATGTTGGATGCGTGCCTAGCATCAATTAGCACATGGTCGATTTGGTTGGCGGTTCGACCGTCTGGAGAGCGCCAGGTTGCTGTGTGGATCCTTAGCCTTGGAAACCTAGTGCTACTTATCACCGTATTACGAGCTGCTGCAAAGTCAATTAGTCGGTAGCCGTTGTCTGTTGTCGTTTCGTGGATTCTGTGTTCACCAACTAATCCGCCAAATATGTTTTCCTGTCCGATTTTGGCATTGAAGTTCCCGAGCACAACTTTGACGTCATACTCCGGACAGGCTCCGTAGGCTCCGTCCAGGAGGTCATAAAACTCCTCCTTGATAGGGTCATCATACCTGATCCTATCCATCGTATCTCCTGGATCGCGGTAATGTCTGCCTTGTACCGCGTGAGGACAGACTCAAGTTTTTGAGTAGCACCTGGGGTATACAGCGTCCGCACGTTCCAGGTGCATACTCTCATATCGTTGTCCGTTGACGTTCCGGGTCTAGTTGCCGTTTGAGGGAATTCAATATCCGAGGCTCATTGTGTCTCTCTCATAACTAATACTTTTTTCCGTGGTCGGGAAGTTACCCCGACGGCACAACCCCCAACCTGGAGGGCCAGGCCCTTGTTTTGACCCTAGGACAGCAGGCCGGTTATTCCGGTGCCAGTAACCCACTTTGGGATGTGAGCGCTGCCGTTGGCCCATTAAGGGTTCATCCGCCACCAACTCTTCTCCAACACCCTGGCTCAGTATTGGAAATCCCTATAGACCTGGTATTCGAATATGTCGAAGCAGCCCATATAGGGGTTACACTAAATAGTTCGGCCTGACTGGAACTGTAGACGCTGAGGCATAACCAGGGGGTACAAAAAAAAAGGTCACAGTACTATTGTACAACATTTAACATAATAATAATAACAAAGCGAAACCTGAACCTTCAGCTATTATCCATGAGTGGCACTTGCATCACCGAAACCGAGAGAAATACCATTCTCCGTATGTGTGTTCATAACAACCTTCGTTGGAACGACTGTTTACACAAAGTCGCCAAGAACGCTGCGAAATGTCTAGGTTTCCTCAAACGCTGCAAGAATGTGCATCGGAATCTCCTATTTTCTCTATCCCAATTTCCTTAATGTCCGCGCTATGTAAATCACACTACACTATAATTGGAGTAGTCATAACCTCTTTAACGTGTGTTAATTATAAAAAAAAGCAGAACCACCATCCACTTCACTTAATATGCAGGTCAGGCTACTTGGCATCTGGCTGCACCCGGAAGTGTAGGCTGTTTCTTTTTTAGTATGCGTGTGTCCCCTTTGATTACATCCACATCAAAGGTCAAATTCAGCTTGTAGGTTGTAGGCCATTGACATACTATACATGGACTGCTAGTCGCTATTGATATGTCAGTTTTATACAAACGTGCGAGGAAAAATGAAGCAAAGAAGGAAGAAGACTTACCCAATCTTTTGCCTCTTGGCATTTCATCGAAGATTTTAATGGCCTGTGCCTGCGCCCTATCATTCCGTTGGACGGTGGATGGTAGGCAGTCGTCCTCATACGAGTGCTTCCGATGAGTTTCGTGAGTACTTCGAATAGCGCACATTGGAACTGTGCTCCCCTGTCAGTCGATATTGTTTTAGGCGAACCAGTTCGTCTTACCCAATTATATTTGAGTGGTATTGCTCCCGGCCATTTTGTAAAACGATCTATCATGGTTAATATAATATCGAAATTCGTTCGTTCAAATCTACTACTTGAAATGTCGAAGTGTATTGGTGTATTCTTGACGTGATGACTAATCTAGCTACGTTGGCATTGTATGCATGATCTGGCCCCCGAAAGTATGTCTTTTGACATGCATACATACATACATACATATTTTGGAGCGACAGGTCTATGGGACCCAAGGCCTAGCTTCTCACAACCATTCGTTTTGTGTGGGTTTTCAATTTTTGGGACGAATGGAAGGGATCTACAATTTTACGCCGAGTCCAAACGGCTAATTGAGAAGCTCATTCATGACAGTTTTACTCTCGGATAGTTGTCAGACGTTCGCGAGAGGTGGCGCAGTGGAAAAAAAGTTAAGATGTAATTTGGCTCTTTTGGGACCATTTCCCAATGCCGTAATATTAGGCAACAGCGCTTACCTATTTAAAACCTTTAGCCTCAATCGCAAACACAGTATCTATTTTCCCAGATTCGCGATGGTAGGCACCTTACGTGGGCGCCTGGTGCGGAGGCTTAATGTGCCAAACCTAGTTAGATTAGTAGATTAGGCATTGTTGCAACCGACTTGGTAAACCAACCCCTCTCCCCTGAGCAAATGGTTCCTGTACAAGAGGCGGTCATTGACACCTCAATTGAACTAACCAAAATTGAACTAGCTCAAAATGTCGAATTAAAGGCAAACACCTGAAGGGTTGTCAAAAGGGTTAGGGAAGGCGCATTCGTTCACCTAGTCATGTCGATTAACGACTTTTCCATGGCCAAGCTCCTTAAGCTGAAGGGAAAAATCTCTTACTGCTTTGGTCAGATCAAGTTGATTCTTAAGAGCACCGATAAGAATCCTATGTCTGACAGCGGCACCCCCAAAGCAGGAGTGGAAACCAGCTGGGCACCTTTCGCTGAATTCGTGCCCTCCCAACAAAAACCTCCAGTAACCAACAGTGCCTCCTTATCGACCAAACCCAGCGACGTTAGTATCGGTAAGGCGTTGAATGTTGTTGAGGACCGCACTCAGGCAGCGGGCAGTAGTAATGCTGTTGGGCATGCTACTCCTAGTGTTTCTGGGTGCGGTACGAGGACGATAGTCAGCTCTTCGTCTGCTCGCTCAAACCCTCAATCAAAAGTCAATGTGGCGCACAAAGTTGGCGGTTTCGCCGGCTATTCAAAGAGTAACAAAAGGTTCGCCGAGGGAAGAGCGGCCGCACGGAGAGGTAGATTTCTACTTACTACTTACTTGTCGCGATGTAAGGGAAAACGCGCAGCGCAGCATGTATTTTTTGAGTGCCCACGCTTTATTATAGAACGCAGAGAACTAGAAGAAATAATCGGAGAAATGCCTACTCCTGAAAACATCGTACATCACATGATGACATTGAACACAATATGGGACGCTATGAAACAGATGGCAACGATAAACATAAAGGAACTTCGGCGGCTGGAAAGAATCAGAGAGAACATTCAAGCCCAATCGGTACTCCACAGGAATGAAACAACAGTAAATTCAATGAGGTTGCATGCAGATATAATTGAGCCCAGCACCTGGGCTTTGAGCCCCTTGTGATGAAATGCTTGACGCCAGTCCCGCGAGGAAGAAGGGCAGGAAGAGGGGGGTTTTAGTCAGTAAGAATCTGACATAATTGCTTCGTAAACAGCAGTATCTTATGCAAGATTTCTCCTCCGAGTTAAAAGAAAAAGAAAAAAAACACTTAGGCCAGAGTTGGCCCATTGTACCACACACAGGACCTAATGATCTCAACCTACCCGTTGAAACAACAGGAGATCAAAGAAAAGCGGCGGAGACGTTTGATATTAATAATATCGAATTCACCAAGATTGTTAAAAAAGTATTCTTCGAAATGTAATCTTCTTCGAGTAGAAAGTGCAGGGCAGGTGCATAGGAGGTGAAGAATGGACTCTTCCTCCTCCTCGTCCATGCAACTTCTGCAGAAGTCATTAGCGGGAAGACTCAGCCTGAGGGCATGTCTCCTTATTATGCAGTGCCCCGTGATCACACCAACTATTGTGCCTATGTCGGATGAGATCCAGCATGGGCCAAATTTGTTTCGTGATGGAGCAAGTGGTACTGTCTGCACACCTGCGGTTAGTAGCGTTTATCGCGTTTTGTTTAATTAGGAGTTTGCAAGTAGCGAGAGGAATGCAGAAATTCTCCTTTTCCGGTAGAAGCGAGACAGTTGTACCATGTCTGGCGCGTTTGTCCCGTACAGTTACCTGGATTGCCCCTATGGCGCAGCACCCATATAAGGTGAACTTTGAATTGTTCCGCCATCTCGTTGAGAGACAGGCGGCAATTAAGGGCAGACATGGAGTTGAAGGTGACCGATTCCAAGGATTTAATCGCGGCTTGACTGTCGGTAAAAATAGAAATGTCTCTTGCAGATATTATATTATACCGCAACCACGACAGGGCCCCTTGATCGCCATAAATTTCGCTTGGAACACGCTACAGTGATAAGGAAGTCGGAAGGAGATTTTTCAATCTAGATCTTGGGAGAATACACCGCACCCACTCCTGTTTTCGTTTTGACCCATCTGTGTAAAAGCAGATGGATTCCCTTCGAGAACCTGCAACTCTCTCTTAGCTCTGAAGGGTATACCGGTCTCAAAATGTTTGTAAAACTGAAGTTCAGGGAGGGTGTAATCAGTATCTTTTGGTATACATCCTATTTTATTCAGAATGGACGAGTGGCTAGTTTGTCTGCTGGTCCACAGATGAATTGCCTTTAAGCGGGTGGCCGCGTTTGCTGCCACCTGTTTACAATAGATATCTAACGGTAGCATATGGAATAAAATGTCCAGAGACGCCGTTGGAGTGGTTCTGAGAGCTCCGCTAATACAGACACATGCCAATCGTTGTACGCGACTGAGGCAGTTAAGGTGGATGGCCTTTTCAAGCGCCGACCACCATACGACGCCGTATGCCTTATGACCGATATGTAGATCCAATATTTAATGCGAGGCTGAAGCCCCCATTTACTTCCTATAGCTTTTTTACAGCAGTACAGAGCCATAGTGTCTTTTTTTTAACTCGCTTGGTTTCCAACTCAACTTACTGTCCAAAATGAGGCCTAAGTACTTGGCCTTATCAGTTATCACCAAGCAGGTGCCATTTAGTTTTAGAGGAGCAAAGTAGGAAATTTTGTATTTCCTTGTAAATAGGACAAGTTCACTCGGTATCTTAGAAGTGGCTGCTACAATCTTTCTGAGCCTTGATGCTTTTGAGATTTCCTCTCTTTTCCCGAGGCAGAGTCTAGGAGTTCCGTTGAGCTTTCCTTATGTTCGTTTTATAAGACCTGAGGGCCTCTTTGTTCGAGATCCAGTCCAGTTGCTTGATTAAAGAGTTGGCTGGACTTTTTACTTAGAGATAAGATCTCCTGATTCCACCAAGGTGGTTTAGGCTTACTCTTTGGATTGCTTAGAAAGAAGACATGGCACTGTTGAGGGTTTTGGTGAAATCTACAACCATTGCGTCCAGTTCCTGAGTAGTACTAGGAGGAGCAGGGCGGCTGCTGATTAAAGCAGACTCCACACTGTTCCAATATTTGGACCAGTTGTCCTAACGTTCCTAAAGACGGGTTCATCTTGTGGAAGGAAGTTTAAACCAAATTGAATATATCTATGATCTGAGAAGGAGTGTTCGTCAGATACCTTCCAGTCTTTGATAGCATAATGAATGCTCTCAGAGACCAGCGTGATGTCTAGGACCTCCTGTCTATTACAAGTGATAAAGGTGGGCTCAGACCCAATATTACATAGGACGAGTTTAGTGCTAATTAAGTAATCAAAAAGTAGCTCACCTCTTTTGTTGATGTCGGAGCTGCCCCATACTGTGTGATGCGCATTGGCATCACATCCCAGGATATGTGCAGCTTTGTGTCTCTCTGCTTCAGCAATCGCCCTCCCCAGTAAGGCCGCAGGGATGGGAAAATCGTAGGCCAGATACGCCGAGGTGAACCAGTATTTCCTCAGTCCAACAGCAAGGCTAGCCGTAACGGTGTCTCGATCACTGTAATTAGGGAGAAGAAAGATATTTATAGTGGTCTTCGCGAGGATACGGGCTCTTGGTGTACCTTCATTCCTCACGTAGATAAGATTGTAGTTGGGAGTCCTGAGTCCATGAACCTTATCCTTAATGACCCAAGGTTCTTGCATCAAGACAATGTCATCCGCGTTTTTAGTTAACCGCAGAAGAAGGGAGGCCGAAGCCGTCTTGGAGTGATGAAGGTTAATCTGAAGTAATCGTAGCACCATCGCCACAATTAGCTCCAGAAACCTCCGAGTCTAACGCATCAGATACGAGTGGGCTATCGAGTCCGCTGGATAGATCCAGGTCCGACAGCGCTAGACTGTCCATATCCAGATCTATCTTTGAGACAGATGGTTGAGCCCCAATGGAATGAGAGGTCCTAGTAGGATTTATGACTTGGCATACAGTCTAATCTTAGCTTTAAGATTTACCATATGAATGCCAACAGGCAAATGACCAGATTAGCTGTCAAATGACCAAAATGCCAGGATTTTTTAAACTGTATATCAGACTATAAAGCCTGGTACGCTGTTCGAGTGAAATGAAATTTTTCATACAAATTTTTCACTGCGAAATGTCAAAATGAACTTTTCAAGTGAAAATTTCACCAGGCAGTACGCTGTTGAAGTGAAAAATAATTGTTCAAAAAGTGATATGTAGAGGGCGTTACTTGCTAATTCACTTGGTTTTTATTGTCCGTCGCATTAAATTTTTGACATTTCGGCGTGAAAATTTCACTTTCAATTTCACAGCAATTTCTTGGAGAGGAGTGAAAATTTCACTTCACTTGAACAGCGTACCAGCCTTTACTAGAAAAGAACAAGACCACAAAATGAACTTAAACAAATTAAGCCTGGTACGCTGTTCGAGTGAAATTAAATTTTTCGTACAAATTTTTCACTGCGAAATGTCAAAATGAACTTTTCAAGTGAAAATTTCACCAGGCAGTACGCTGTTGAAGTGAAAAATAATTGTTCAAAAAGTGATATGTAGAGGGCGTTACTTGCTATTTCACTTGGCTTTTATTGTCCGTCGCATTAAATTTTTGACATTTCGGCGTGAAAATTTCACTTTCAATTTCACAGCAATTTCTTGGAGAGGAGTGAAAATTTCACTTCACTTGAACAGCGTACCAGCCTTTACAAAGAAAAGACAATTAAATAATTTACAAAAATGGAAGATCATTGATTCAATAATCCACAAAAAAAAGGTAACGAAAATGAAAATTAATCCGAATTGCACGAACTCTCAAACACAGATGACAACAAAAAAATGCTTGTTCCATCAAAAATGCCAGCAATGCCACAACGAAAATTCAAAAAAGAGCATATGGGCATACAGGCCTTTATGCTGGCATTTGTGCTTATTGTCCCATTACACTATATTATGCTATTTGGGCATTTTTATCTGTCAAAATCAGCCTGGTCATATGTGGCATTTAGGTCATTCGAGCATATGGGATATGCCCATTACATTGTATGACCATATTTTGACACGAGATCCGTCAGAAATTGGCATTTTATGACCACTTGGCATACCGTCTAATCTTACCTTAAGGCTGGTACGCTGTTCGAGTGAAATGAAATTTTCACTCTTATAGGCTGGTACGCTGTTCAAGTGAAGTGAAATTTTCACTCCTCTCCAAGAAATTGCTGTGAAATTGAAAGTGAAATTTTCACGCCGAAATGTCAAAAATTTAATGCGACGGACAATAACAACCAAGTGAAATAGCAAGTGACGCCCTCTACATATCGCTTTTTGAACAATTATTTTTCACTTGAACAGCGTACTGCCTGGTGAAATTTTCACTTGAAAAGTTCATTTTGACATTTCGCAGTGAAAAATTTGTATGAAAAATTTCATTTCACTCGAACAGCGTACCAGGCTTAAATATTGAATAACAAGTTCTTAAAAATATTTGTTTGCCCGCCACAAAATATACAAGTTCTTAAAAATAGTTGTGTGCCCGCCACAAAAAAATTTTATTTTGTTTTTTTTTTTCAAATGACCATGTGAGTTTCTCTCACTCTCAATATTTCCACCAATGAAAGTGCTTGCTCTCATGCTGTGCCAACTGTAAACGCGATAAAAAAACCTACTTTATCCGTTGTTTTAGGATTTCGTTTTTCGTGTTGCTATAACTGCACCCTTATTTTTATTGTTTATGCATTATTCTGAATGAAAATAAGCCGAAGTTTGGGGTCTCAGTATGCATTGCCTCTGGTGTTTATTTATTAATATAATATATTTTGCTCAATAATTTCAAATTTGAAATTTAAATAGTGCAACTGTTGGAAGAAAAATTTAGAACAACGGTTTCAGTAAAGATTTTTAAGTATTATAAGTTTGTGGTTTTGTCTAAGCAAATTTTAAGATGAAAAACTGCGAGTCTTCCCTAGAATATATCTCGGATGACGAAGTTTGGAAGGATTCCTTTGACCGTCTTCTTAGCCAGCGATCGTAAGTGAAGTGCATTATATTCTTACAACTTGCAACCTTTTCAGGCATATAGTCTAGATTCTAGGATGAAAACCCTAATCCGTATCCGTATTAATATCAAGTTTTGCTCGATCAAAGTGTGGTTCACGATGCATTGCCAGACAAATATTTCTCATATTTAATTGAGCAGAACGATGTTTCGGTGCTGATTTACATTTTTCTGTAGATTGGTAAAAAATGAGTGAATTAAATAGTTTCGATGCTTGTAAAAATGGATCTAGAAATGTTTATGATACTTTTTAATCGCTTTTTGTCTTATCTTTATTTCGTTGTTTAATTTTTACATCTCTGCTAGTCAGGAAGTTCGATTAGATGCTTTCATGCTATTAGCTGAAGTATTTTTTTTTTATATACTTTTCACTCACATTTCGAATCTGAAAGTTTAAAACAAAAGGAATTTGTGGTGAAGAGAGTTTGAGGAGTTTGCTTCTTATAATATCTGAACGGACAAAAGGACGTTTATGTGCTATTGTTTTTAGGTTCTCTGTAGATTTGTGCAAAATGTATGAACTAAATAATTTCGAATATGTTTAGTCACCAACGCTAGAAGACCATATAATTGCTTAGAGTTCAAATGCGATATAATTCTGGCTCCTCAGCTCTCAATTCAACGGGTAAAACCCTTCTGCTATCAGAGGCCACCCAATCCTTCGTCCATACACTCTGAAGTTTGCGTTGTTATTCATCCTCCTCGCTGCTATCCAATACGTACGCGGCCAAAACCTTTCTTACAAAAACTTCAGTTGCCCGAATGAAGAAAAAAAACAACAATTTTTAATTTGTCTGACAATGCCTGTCAACGGATCTGCAAATTTTTTGTAAACAAACATTTTCCAACTGTGTGAACTGGCAATTTTCAACCTGACAACGTTGTCAGACAAATTATTGCCGGGCCAACCATCTCACAATGAAATTGGCAGAGTTTGGAACAGAATCTGGCAACCGTGTGAACTGACAATTTACCATTATAAGGTAATTCGCTATTGTCAGGGCATTTGCAGCTCATTGTCAGAACATTTGTAGACCACACAAAATTGTCAGATCTGGTAATCGTCTGAACATAGCTTTAGAGAAAATGTTTCCTTGGAAATTATTATGGTTTGGGGTATCTGTTACATTTCCCTCTGATTTTAATTTTTTCCCGTTTTTCTGACATTCTTGTATGTACATTATACTTCCGTCAACAATTGTGATTAATTTATGATTATGAAAATTGTTGTACCGGAAATTACCTGCATAGGTTTTTGTTTAAAGGTATTCAACTAGTTATATAGTCCGTCTATTTTCAATATCTAGCCGTTTTTAAATGGCAGTAACAATTTGTTCGTAATAAAATTGAAATGAATTTTCACCATTTTTAAGTTCTTTTATTTGTTTTTATAATTTGAAATTCCTGTTAATTTTCATCAAACAGTTTTATTAAACAAACAATACTTTATCTTTTTTACTGTCAATCCATATTGATACTTTTGTATTGTGCAACTCAGTTGATAGAGGTTGTGATTATTGTGACTGGAGTTGACTGTTGTGAATAAAATACGCTTTCTTAACATTAAATACCAATTTAATGTTCTTTCGAACAGCTATTCGGAATATTTTTCCGATATTTTGTAACGCATATCGGCAAATTGCGTTGAAGTTCGATGAAGTGCATTTTTTTTTGTTAAATTCTTGACAGTTGGAATCCGATATCATCGGAAAGAAATTAATTGCGGAATTTATTTACGATTTGTAGTGAAGCGTTTACTTTTTTGAAAGCGGATACCTCGAATGTAATTAAAGTCGCCAAAGGAATATGCGTTGCGGAGAATTTTCCGGACGGATACCTCGCTAGGGCCGAATATTTCTTCTACTTTCTTGTTCCTTCCATTTCAGTTTAGCATCTAGATTCATAGCCAGATACTTAGCTGTGTTAGAACAAGCAACAACTTGGTTATTTATAACCACAGGAACGTTCGTTATTTTTTTATTTGAAAAACAATATTGATATATGCTTGATATCGGAAACCCACTTAAAAACGTGCCATGGACCCAAAATAAAAGGTTACAGAGATTATCACGCGCATCATCCTTCGGAAAATGCCAGAGGCGGATCCTCTCTCTACATCAAAGATTGTATTAAGCACTCAACAGACATAAAAATAGAACTCGATTCTATGCAATGAAGTTCAGTCTCCGTTGAAGTAAACCATTTAGACTATCTTATCAGATCTTGCTACTTCCCCCCGGGATATAGACTGACAGACGACGACCTTGACCACCTCTTTGACTCATCTGAGTCTAATTTTATTATCGGTGGGGACTTTAATGCGAAACACACTTTTTGGGGTTCAAGATGCAACTCAGCAAGCCAACATATTGGCCAATTGACAAAAATAGAATCCCTGACCTCGTCGACTTCTTTATTGCAAAAGGGCTAAACAAAACTCTGACGGAAGTCGAATAATGCTACGATCTATGCTCAGACCACTCAGCAGTCACCCTGAAAATGGGTGGGAGTGTAGCAACGAATGTTGGACCGCCCAGGTTAAGTAGTAACAAAACCAACTGGGACGTTTTCCGAAAAGACTGTAAAGAAAATGTTGCTTTAAATGTGCCACTAAAGACACCGCTCGAAATAGAAGATGAAGTTGACAATCTCGTGGAAGCCATTCAGAGCGCAGCGTGGAAAAATACTCCCTTCCGGAATACAGCTATAGGGAACAATAAAGTCAAATACATGCCTGAAATAGAAGACCTCATACCAGAAAAGAGGAGAGCGCGTAAGAGATGGCAACAATCCCGCGCACCCCCTGATAAAACTTATATGAACCATCTTTGCAACAAACTTAAAAATGAGCTACAGGATCTAAGAAATCTCGAAACTTTAACTTACCTTGAGGGCTTGATTGCTAAAAAGAGCTCAAACTACTCACTTTGGAAAGCCTTAAAGTCCATAAGGAAACCAAAAATGCACTCGCCACCAATAAGAAAAGCTAACGGAGAATGGGCGAAAGGAGACAAAGAAAAAGCGGATTTGTTTACCGAGCATCTAGAAGAAACATTCAGGCCGTTCGATGGACAACCTTTACACGAAGAACCGAATGCTAATACGGGATCCGACAACTATAAAGTAAAAGCCGTATCTCTGTCCGAGCTTCGAATGACAATAAGAAAGTTGAAAAATAACAAAGCTCCAGGATAAGATCTAATCACTGGAGAAGTTCTAATGGAACCGAAAAAAGCACTAGTTAAGCTGCTGCACATTATAAATGCTTCTCTTAGACTTTCATATGTTCCAAGACAATGGAAAGTAGCCGAAGTCATTATGGTTCCGAAACCAGGGAAGAATACAAATGATAAGAAATCATATAGACCTATTTCGCTACTGCCGATAATATCTAAGGTTTATGAGAAACTTCTGCTCAAACGATTATAACCGGTAATTGAAGAAAGATGCTTGATACCAGATCATCAATTCGGCTTCCGGGTTCAGCATTCCACAATCGATCAGGTGTATCGAATAACAAATGAAATTGAAAAAGCTCTAGAATGCAAAAAGATTTGCTCTAGCGCTTTTCTCGACGTATCGCAAGCCTTCGACAAGGTATGGCACGAAGGCCTCATGTATAAGCTAAGGACAATCCTACCGGAAAAATTATACAAAATATTGAAATCCTACCTTGAGAACAGACTCTTTCGTGTTAGACATGAGACTGAATTCTCGGAATTCAAAGAAATCCACGCCGGTGTTCCTCAAGGAAGCGTTCTCGGCCCAATCTTATTCCTGCTCTACACAAGAGATATACCACAGGATGAAGGGACCATCGTAGCAACGTTCGCAGACGATACGGCTATCCTCGCAATCGATGAGTCAGTCGAATCATCAACTGGAAAACTACAACGGGCTCTTAATAAAGTATGCGAGTGGACAAAGACCTGGGCTCTCATCGCGTAATTCATGAAACGATCATCGTCAAAACGATCAAACTGAACGACGTCGTTGTAAGTTTGCTTCGCGTAACATCTTCGTAGCATCGTTCAATCGAATCGTTCATCGTTCCCATTTTGAACAGTTTGAAGACTACTGTAAACACACTCTGACAGCAGAAAATGTATGGAAATTTTTTTCCGTTGTAGAATTGGGTTGAAGAATTGGGTGGAAGTGAAAAACCATAGACAAGATGGCGCTGTCCATGACACCCATTCGTGGAAAATATACATACCTAAGTGTGGAAGGATGTTTACGGAAATCAAACATCATGAAACATCACATGAGAATTTGTATTCTTAATATTGAAGTTGTAAAAAAGGATTCAATGAATGCAATTTTATAACTACATTTCGTTTCTGATTGCATTACTGCATGCCATTATAAAACAAAATTCATTTGAAATTCTAAAAAAGTTGTACCCCATTTTTTTTTTGTTGCAAAAAATGCGTTTTTTACCATTCCGACAAAATTGAGTCCCCTCCAAAGAGAACATAAGTGTATGTTTCCCTTAAATATTTGTTAATATTTCTCTCGGCCCGAATCAAACTGAGAAAATGCACCAAAAACGATCAAACGATTGCAAAATAGCAATCGTTCAATCGCAATCGTTCAGTCGTCGAATTTGACAGTTGCACGAGTTATACGAAGCATAGTTCAATCGTCCAAAACGACGTCGTCCAGACGATCCAACTATTTTAGTGTTACACGAAGAAATACAATCGTCGAAACGACGTCGTCAGACGATCGTCGTCAGACGATCGTCGTCTTACGCGATTAGAGCCCTGGCGAATTGCCCTTAACGAGACCAAGTCGACGCATGTCAATTTCACGTACAAAAGGATAAACAACTTACCTGTTTTCATTAATTCGGTACAAATACCATATGCAAACCAGGCGAAATATCTAGGAATGACCCTAGACGCCACACATAAGTGGAAGCCACACGCTAAGAAAAAGCGCGACGAGCTCGCAATCAGAGTTAGAGAAATGTATTGGCTACTCGGAAGATATTCAAAGCTTAGCGTATACAACAAACTGCTCCTGTATAAACAAGTGCTAAAACCTTCTTGGACATACGGTATACAACTTTGGGGTTGTACCAAACCAAGCAATATGGCTATAATACAAACATTTCAAAACAGAACGCTAAGAGCAATCGTGAATGCTCCATGGTATATAAGGAATAGTGATATTCACAGAGATCTAGGAATTGCTACCGTGAGTAACGAAGTAACAAACTTTGCTCGCAAACTTCGTACTCGTATTCATGGTCACTGCAATAATGAAATAATCCGTACTCTGGACGTGACAAACCTTGAGCGCCGACTACAAAGAACAAGACCGTTCGACGTAGCGCCATAAGGAAAAACCGCATGTAATGACGGTATTAGTAGGTGCGTTCGCTGGAAAGCTACCTACCAAACGTGAATAACACTACAGAAGCGTAAACTACTTGTTAAGGTAACTTAGTCGTAGTCATCACTTAAATGAAAAAATTAGAGGAACAAATTTCATACTACATACTATGAGCGCGCGAGTTAAATGAAAAGCCAAGTGATCTGCTTAAGTGTCTATCGCTGACTGGTCTTTATTATCTTCTTTCGATTTTTCGATACAATAAATATATTTGCTGATTAATTAAAAGATACAATGAGTTTATTTGCTGATTAATTAAAAGATACAATAAGTTTGTTTGCTGATTAATTAAAGTAATAGAAGTGCATTTCCTGCAAGTGGAAATGCTGATATTGCAAACGGAAATATGAATGGGGCAACGACTTAAGGTCATTGCTTTCCATGTATAAATAATCTATGTATGCTTACTGATGGAGGTCACCATACAAATATGTAACTTCTCCCTCCTTAGATTTAAGATTCTCCTGAATCGTTGGAATCTTAATTTTGTGAATTTTCGGTTCTGGCTTATTAACATTATTAATTTTTATTTTTAATTCACGATTAGTTTTAGCTATGCAACCAATTACAATTATTACTACTATGAGTATTACAAACATTGTTATGTTGCTAGCATAATTAATTGTTCTATGGTATTTCAATTCTTCAATATGTTTTAGATTTTCAATTTGCTGTATTGCTTCAATTTCTTTAAAGTCTAATTTTTCCGTTATGTTTATTTTTTCATCATCTTCATAATGAAATTTTTGAATAAATTCTAATTGGTAGTTCATAATAGTTACATTTAATATATTAATAGAACAATTGTTGATATTTATTATAAAGTTTCCAGTAAGGTTTAATTGTCTATCATCGCATTGATTAATTACAGATTCTTTTTGTAAGTTCGTACATATAATAGTGTTATCGTCAATCTTAATTATTTTTTTAACTGCATTATAGCGATAAGTACATGAATTTTGTGTAATACATGAACGGCTTAAATTTAGTTCTTTTAAATAGATGTTATTAATATTGTATTCATATTGTAAGTTATTTATTTCTATAAGTTGTAAAGTTTCAATGTCTATTTCGTTTTTCTTTTCATTTGGAATGGGTATAATCATTTTAAGTTGGGTCGTAATGTAGTCTTTCGGTAGTTTAACAGCTATTATTAGCCTGTCCTGGTCAAATTTCAAAAGTCCTATTCTAGCATATTCAAGTTTATAAAAATCTATATGTGACATTTTTATTTCCATACCCGTCAATATACTTGGATGGAGTATGCCTTGTTTAGCAGATGCTATATTATCTATAATGCTATCTATTTTGCTCTCTAATATTTGCAGTTTTAGAAGTTGGTCGGTAATCAATTGTTTCCTAACAATGTCTTTTTGGTTAGATGCAATACTTTGGTAGGTGTATGCTAATGTTTCCCTATCTGTTTCTACTGTTTTCTTAAATTTATTTAATGAGTCCATAAACTGTGCATTAATTTTAACTTGTTGATTAAGATTTGTTATAGCTGCATGATTATTAGTGTCTACTACTTTCATATGTTCAAGGATGTCTTGTCTGTCATTATCGTCCATTGTACCAAACAACCATTTGTGTGTAGTTCCTATAAAGTTTAAAAGTCCTCTTTTCTCTCTTCTAAATGGAATAATTGATTGAAGTTTTGCTTTGATGTTAAATATTTCATTCTGTATTTCTGTATTATTTGTTAACTGTAGAGCTTGTAAATTTACTTCTATCAATGCAATTGTTGATTGTATTTGTTTAGTGTCAATTATATGTAAAATGGTTTGGCTATTATTTATAATTTCTACTGGCCCTAAATTTAGCGTGGTGTAGCCTTTACCGGTTTGAATTGGTGTTATTATCAGAGTTGCTTCTGCTATCGTCAACATTGCCATTATGATCGTCAGCCAATAGATTATCTGCAAATTGATTTGGTCTTTTAGTATTTGTGGCATGTACATTTCTTAAATTATGTTTTCTGTAATATGTTTCATTCTTATGTCTTAAGTGCTTGTAATTTCTTATATAACCTTCATTGCGTTTTTCTACATAATTTTCCCGTGACTTATTCCTTTTACTTATTATATTTTTCTTTTTCTCTTCAATTTTATTCTTTAAGTTGGCTGGATTTGCCATTTCGGCCTGATTTGGAGTCATGCCTAGTGTAGAATGATACCTATTGTTGTATACTTGAATAGCCTTATATATTTTCCTATTGGTTGAAATCTCTGTGTCTTTAATGGTTAGTAAAATTTCAAGTAAGGTCGAGTGAAATCTCTCTATATCCGAATTACCTGTATGAGAGTTGGCTTTTGTCATATGCATTTCTATTCCCTCTTTCCTTAAGTGTTCTTTTATGTTTTCCGAATTGAATTCATTGTCACAAACTATTTTTCTTGGCTTTCCGAATTTTGTCAGTTGTTGATCTATGCATTCTAACTTACTTGTCCAATTTTTGCTACTCAAACTATATCCGTAAGCTTTTTTAGTAAATTTGTCTATAAATGTCAGATATATTAATTTATTAAAATGATAGATATCCATGTGCAATATTTCATTTCCTTTGTTCGGAGTTTCGGTCAGCTTGAATTTAGGTCTGATTGGTTTCCTGTCATACTTCCCTTCTTGACAAGTCTGGCAATTTCCTATTACTCTTGATATTTCAGTAATTAGTTTTGGAAAATATATTTTAGATTTTAATTGATAGTATGTTTCTACTACTCCTGAGTGGTTACTTTCTTCGGTGTGATAAAAAGATATTTGTCTATGAACATCTTCAGCTTTTTCTACATATTTTGCTCTCTGTGTAAGCTTATAAAATTTTACTTCTTTATTATGTCCATACATTTCGATTAGTACTTTTTGTACTTTATTATATTCCCTATCTTCGACTTCGGAATAGATACCTGTGGTCCCTGCTGTAATTGTTCTACTAAACAGATCCCTCCAGTGTTCGCTATCTTTCGTCATATCAACCTGAATAATTCTTTTACCATGCAGCGTTTTTATTTCACTTTGAACTGAGTAGGTCAGTATTAACTGAGTTTGGTATGTATTTATAATTCCTTCTTTGATTGATATATGATCTAACAATTGTTCATCTACTGAGTGTGCAGTTCCTGATGTTTCGTTTATTTCGTTTGGAATTCTACTTAGGAAATCTGCAATTTTATTCTCCTTGCCTTTTATATATTCAATGTCAAACTCGAATTCTTGTAATTTAAGAAGTCCTCTTTGAACTCGTTGACTGAATTCTTTTCCATTATATTTTTTTGTTAAATATTTAATGGGCATGTGGTCAGTGATTATTTTGAATTTCTGCCCCCACAGATATGGTCTAAAATATGAGGTAGCCCAAACTACGGCTAAGAACTCTTTATCGGTTACTGAGTAATCTTTCTCATGGTCATTTAGTGTTCGAGAAGCATAGCATACTGGCTGTCCTTCTTGAGTTAGTACAGCTCCCAAAGCAAAATTACTTGCATCCGTAAAAAGTGAAAATTGTTTATTAAAGTTTGGGAATTTAAGTACAGGATGCTTAACCAGAGTTTCTTTTAATCTTTCAAAGGCTTGAATATATTCAGGGTCATTGCTATTGATCTTCATATTCTTTTTTAAGTATTTAACCATCGGGTATGCTATTCTAGCGTAATCCCTAATAAATTTCCTATAATACCCAGTGCTGCCTAAGAATCCTTTCAATTGAGTTGTCGTCAAGGGTAAAGAATAGTTCTGAATAACTTCAATTTTATTCGGATTTGGTTTCATTCCTTCCGAAGTGAGTATATGACCTAGATATTCCGTGTTGTTCTTAAGGAAAGAACATTTACTTAATTGTATTTTAAGATTATGGTCTGCTAATCTTTGAAATATTTTATTTAATGATGATATGTGCTCTTCTAGGGAAGTTGAAAAGATTAATATATCATCAAGATATACTGTACAAATTTGTCCTATGTATTCTCTGAGAATATCATTCATTAGACGTTGAAACGTCGCTGGGGCATTTTTAAGCCCGAAAGGCATTCTGGTATATTCATATAGACCATTTGGTGTAACAAATGCAGTCTTATGTATATCATCAGGATGTACTTTTATTTGATGGTATCCCTTGGCTAAATCAAGGGTAGAAAAATATTGTGACCTTTCTAACTTATCAAGAATACTCTCTATATTTGGTAGTGGGTATTTATCATCCACCGTTATATCATTAAGTGCTCGATAATCAACACATACTCTAAACTTAGTTTTCCCTTCACTATCAGGTTTCTTGGCCACAACTACGATTGGTGAGGCATATCGACTATTTGATTTTCGAACTATGCCCTGCCTTTCCATATCGTTAATTTGTTTCCTGACTTCTTCCTCATGTTTTTGAGGGAGGCGGTACAGTCTGGCGTTTATTTGTTGATCTGTGGTTAATGTTATTTTATGCACTATACTATCGGAATTTGTAAGTTGATCTCCATCTTGGTATAGAAGGCTTTTATATTTTTGCAACAGCTCTTGGATTTCCTGTTTTTCAAAAGTTTTTAAATGGTCTAATTTCACTTCATCGTTTCCCCCTAATTCGTAACATTCTATATATGGTTCAACTTCAAAAATAATTGGGATTATGGTTTTATTTTGTAACAACACTTCTCCTTTTTTTATATTTATGCTTTCTACCATATTACCTATGACATCCATACCTAACAAAAGACTGTATGATTTGTCTCCCAATGACTTGCCATATGCTTGGATAAATACATTGGATCCATATCCAAATTCAGTAGGGACTGGGACTTGATAGATCTTTAGTTTTTCAGCTGTCTGATTATTTACTGTCGAAAGTTTTATCGTTACTTCGTTAAGAATATTAAAAGCACTGCAATCTATTTTACTTGTGTTAACTATAGTCATAGTGGATCCTGTATCTATTAGACATATATGTTTTTCAATTCCTAACGAGAATGCTATTTGTGTCTTTCTACCATTGAGGCTGGATTCAGAAAAACCGGGGCTTCTATTGAATGAGATTCTTCTGGAATGTTAATATGTTCCTCAAAATTATTCTGGTTTTGTCCTGAGTTTAGATGAGCTATGTTATCGATATCCATTGGTTCAATATTTTGCCTATTTTGTGATTGCCTGGAGTTACTATTACTATAGTTGTTAGTACCTCGTCGCTGCTGGTGGGTCTGTCTAGAGTTGTTGTAATTATTTTGTTGCCCTTCTTGATTGAATTGTGTAGAGTTATTGGCGTTATTAGTTCGTCGCTGTTGGTGGGTCTGTCTAGAGTTGTTGTAATTATTTTGTTGCCCTTCTTGATTGAACTGTATAGAGTTATTGGCGTTAGTAGTTCGTCGCTGTCCAGGGTTATTGAAATTATTATTTTGAATTTCTTGGTTTGTTTGTCCAGAGTTACTAGAGTTAAAATTTCGTCGTTGTTGGTTATTGTATGTCCGATTATTGCTTCGGTCTGTGTGAATGTTCCCTTCATCAAATCCTACATATGAATACAATATCGTTTTTACTTTATGTAGATCATATTCATCCCGAATTTCTCTAGCTAAGTTCCCTGTTGCTAATTCCCTAATCTTATTCACTACTAAATTATACAACAGAGACTTAAGACTATCTTTCTTATTTTCATACATTATTATCGTATGAATATCTGTTAATAAGAATTCGATTTTATTATTTAGATCTAAAACTGAACTTACCCTTAAATTATTAATTTTCCTTGTTACTTCTCCTTGGTCGATTATTGGTCTAAATGTCAATCCTAGCAGCTTCTTCGCTTCATCCCACGTTGTTGTTGCATTAGACAGTAGTAGCTCCTTTGCTCGTCCAATCACCTTGCATTGTGCTATCGCGGTCCATGTAGCAGGTCTTCTCTCCTCAGGTGTTAGGCTAATATGGTTGTCCACCACATTTATGAACTGTGTCAGCTCTTCTCTATTTCCAGAGAATTCTTTTATATAGGAAATCTCTCTCATTAGAACTAGGGCTCGGCTATCAGCTTGTTGAGTATTGGCCTCTAGTCTAGCGAGAATTTGCGCCATCGTAGCCAATATTGCATTTGGGTCAGCTGCCATTTCGGATAAATTCCTCCTGGAATCGTGGATTGCTTGCCGCGAAATGTTGGTATTTTTTTGAATGGCACTTCTAACAGACACTTTTTTTTTTTTATTTTATTTTAATGCTGCGACTGATTTTTAGTCTGCAGCGATCACTTGCACTTTTTTTTTTTTTTTGTATCTGTTTGCTACGGCTGATTTTTAGCTCGTAACAATCACTGAACAATTTTGTTTTCGTTCCCGACGTGTAGTGTTTATTTAGTTCGGGTGGAGAAGGGGACGTAAATGGCAAACAACAAAAAGGTTCGAAAAAACGACTGCGCCAGTTAAATGAAAAGCCAAGTGATCTGCTTAAGTGTCTATCGCTGACTGGTCTTTATTATCTTCTTTCGATTTTTCGATACAATAAATATATTTGCTGATTAATTAAAAGATACAATGAGTTTATTTGCTGATTAATTAAAAGATACAATAAGTTTATTTGCTGATTAATTAAAGTAATAGAAGTGCATTTCCTGCAAGTGGAAATGCTGATATTGCAAACGGAAATATGAATGGGGCAACGACTTAAGGTCATTGCTTTCCATGTATAAATAATCTATGTATGCTTACTGATGGAGGTCACCATACAAATATGTTACTCGCGCGGCCGGATCTCATAGTGCCTCTCTGAGGGGTGAGGTTTAGCCCGTAGGCAGACGAGATATATCTGAATCGGGCATAACCAATGGTACGGGCCATTGGTATCTTTTGAAGATTACTCACCTCCAGACGCAACAAAAAAAAAAAAATTTGTAAAATTAATATGTAGACTTTTACTCATTAAAGGGTGTTTGCTGATACGAAACATAAATACTTATGTTTCACATAAACCCTTAAGTGAAATTTATAGCTTATATACTCATTCTTGAATTGAACATAACTTGGGTGTGAGAAAATTTAATAAAAATGGATTTCGAACTGTCTGACTTAGGCTGCAGTTACAGCGACACAAACCAAACCGTACAAATTTTCTTTTGCATTTTTTAACCCTTAAACTTAATGGTTGAACTCAATCTCGTTCTTAAAATGTTGCTTAGGAATTGTAAAGTTGGTTTATCGAAAAAAGTAAGTAAATTATCTTCAATTTTTCTAGAAAAAGAATTCATTAATAAATGTTTTTTTTTTCAAAATATTAATTTGTCCCAAACGTCTGGCAATAGTCTGTGAATGATAAAATTGTATGTTCAGACGATTTGCAGATACGTATTTCAAAGGGCTTATAAAATTGTATATTAATTAACACATAATGTACAATTGTTGACACCACATTAAAGTATAATAGTTGACATTTATACACAGCTATTGACAAAATGTAATGATACAGTTATTGACATATCTTTAAAAGTTTTACACGGCAGGAAAAATGTACATTTTTAATGTAAATCGCTGCATTATTAAAATTAAAAAGCATTTCATTTTACAATTTGTCAATTTTTCAACTAAATATTTATTTAGAGAAAGGAACAAAAGGGTTTTTCAATAAGAGCGCTACAAAAGTTTTTTTTAATTAAAACAAAAACGGTTTTGGATATCAATGAAATTCTTTATTCCTGTACGTTCGATGCCATTATGTATGAAACTCGATTTCTTTTGCATGGCCACGACAGGCACGCTTGCAGAAGTCCAGACGCTGAACCCAATTTTCGACGGTTTTCAAGCATAAATCGGCCGATACTGCTGCAATTTCACGTTCGATATTCGTACGAAGTTCATCAATCGTCGCTGGCTTGTTGGCATAGACCATAGACTTGACGTAGCCCCACAGGAAATAGTCTAACTCTGCTTTTCTGGCTTAGATATTTTTTGTATGATGAGGTAGTCTTGGATAATACTGCGGTATGCTATAGAGTATAGACCACTTTAAACGTTTTCAGGATGTCTATCCATCTGGCTGTGTTAAAGGCGTTTCTCACGTCTAGGGTAACCAGAGCGGCTGTCGCTGTTTTGACCACTTCCTCAACTCAACGTCGAGTATTCTTTTCTAAATCTGTGTTGTCGTTCGGATAGGTCTCCTGCACTCTGGATTGCAGTGGTGAACCGAGGTATTTACAGTAAATGATCTGCCGTGTCTATCATGCAAAGCGGTTTATAGGCTGTAAAAGAATTTGGGTCTCCTTTTCTTTCGCTCGTCGTTTACCTCAATGTGTTTCGTCCGTTTGTAGAGCACTGGGTTTCTAATAAGTCTTTCTGCACTTTTATTGTCCACATTAAGAGTTGGAACATCCAGGCCATTTAAAACCAGTACGGAGAATAAACGATGTACCCAAGTCAATTCCTTAACACCTTCACAGGCCGCTACGTACGCTAACGAGCACCCCCATACCACAAAGATCATTGTGAACTAGATCACCTACTACATTTGCTCACCTACTACATTTGCACGCATCACAGAATAAATCTATTTCGTCGCGAAAGGGTATTTTCTGGCAAGCTAGAATACTTTTCACGTGAACTATATTTTGATGACATAACCTCTGGTGCCAAGAGCGCAAAGGCATTGCAATGGCAGCATCTGCGTTACCTACAATTGTTGGTAAAATTACCTTGAATACCAGCCTGAAAAATTTGATTGACTCCCAAACTTCGTTGTTCTTACGAGTTTCACATCGATTATTATTCGACACCAGGTAAAAACCTTTGTTGAAAGTAGAATTAGATGAAAACAGGTTCAGCTTTATATCTGGAACAAACAATACATTAGATAAGTGTTTCTCACTCCAATATTTACAGTTCAATGATTCAATTTTAACCAGCCCTTTTCCTACATCTTTAATGACATGCCCATTCCAAATTCTTATAAGCATTGTTTCATCGAATGCTTGAAAATCTCGTTACTATTCCTTTCTAAACGACATTTGGTTACTAGCACCAGAATCTAGGAACCAACTGTCTTGCTCAGCAGTAGTAAACAAACCATTCTTACTAATGAACGCGTTTTCAATTCCACTCCTAATGGTTTTCACTTCCCTCTTAGGAAATTCACTTTTCCAGTTACCATCCTTTTTACAAAAAAACACTTGCCATGCTTTTTATTACCTAAACTATTAGTTCTCTTAGATTTCTCCATTTTTGCGAGAAAGGCTCCCGATAAGCCACTTTGCATACCTAATTGCATACCCAAGACGTACAAATATGACTGAAGCTCTCAGGAATAGTCATGACTCATGAGCATTTTCGTAATAAGCATATTCTCTTAAATTTCTTTCCCAACGCTGAGGTTGTTACAATTAATCATTTATTTCGTCCAAAACATAAACGAATGCTTCCTTACTAAGCCTGAAATGAATGAAAAATCTGAAAAAGAAAGAAAAATAGTCGAAGCAGTGCTTATAATATTTTTTATTATGCTCTTTATATTTGGGAGTTCCAATGGATTGGAGTGATAAGTCGTTTTCTTATTCGTAATACATTCAGTGAACTCTCATCCTCCTCCAAGTCACCAAAAAATATCACAAAACTTTTTCGTTTTAATTGGTTCAATTTCAATTTCCACAAATAAATTCACCAAGTTGTCATTTAACAGCTCATTTCAATTTTTAAATATGCACCTAAAAGATGGCAATTTATATACACAAAAAATAAACCTCATTTTGAGTTCTGCTCAACTATACTTTACATGGGTAACTCAACTGAAATCAACAGGCTACAAAATCAAACTGCTGGATACTCTTGTGCCTACAATGGCTCAATATCAAACAGAGGATAACCTTCAACGCAGCAATATTTTTTATTTAAAATTAAACATAAAATGGTTCCTTAATACCTTTCATTAAACTTAAATATGACACATGAAGTTCAACGTTACAACCTTAGACCAAATAACAATTTCAGATTGCCACTTTATAGAGACATTAGAACTCAAAACATGGTTATGTACAAAGGCATTAAATTTTTCAATGAATTCAATTTTTCAATGATTAAAAATGAATCAAATTACCATTCTTTTAAAAGACTCCTAATAAGTAAAGAGTAATTAACATTAAAGCATAGCTATTATTATTAAGTAACTTAAAATCATATGGATTATTGGAGTATTCACTCGTTTTTGTAATAAACTAGCGGACCCGGCGAACTTCGTCTCGCCCCAATTTAGCGCCTTCAGATACACTCCAGAGTGATATTAAAACAGCTAAAATTTCAATTTAACGATATGATAAAAGATAAACAATGTTTTTTCATGCGTTTTCCGATTGGTCGTTCTGCAACGCGACTCTCATGTTCGTGGTCAACTTAAACTTCTTGAAATTGACCACAAAAAAGACGATTTCAGGCATGCATTGAGTTAATTGGCAGCAGTAGATTTCGGGATGACCAGAAGCGTTTGACGAACATATTCGGAGAGCAATATCATAGCCCCACCAAATCGTCTCGAATCACCTCGTAAATCCTTAATTGATCGGTGAACTGCCTCCAAAGCTCGTTTATGTGGCATCGTGCATTCATCCCAATTGATAATTTTATTATCGCTGAATTGTTGGTCATTATGCATGTTGGCTTGTCAACCGTGAGTAGATTCATCGGCAGCTTCAAACGGAATGTGAAGTTCGACCGCCTTCCAACAGTGTGGCAGCAATGTCAGAGCATGCAACAGCCAAAGCAATTTCATATCTTGACCGCATTGTTGGCAGTATCAACGAAATGACGAATGTCTGGCCTGTCCCAACGGTATAATCGAAAAAGTAAATGCCTCCCTCTTCGTTGCGCATCTCGTCGTTAAAATCAAGATCGAAATTCGAAGTTGTCTGTGCAAAATGTCGTCAGCCACCTCGCGGTCGGATTCGAGGAATGAAATGTCGCTATGATGGTCGAACACAATGTACAAATTTGATTCACTGGCGTAGAAAAAGTTGCATCGGCGAGCGTTGAATTCCAATGTGTATCGTTTTCAAGCAAATTTAAACATTTGTAAACCTTCCGAAAAGTGGCGAACAGCACACCATCTACAGTACGCAGGGAATCGAAGGGTGTGGGGCCTATAATGTTCACCAAAAGCTATAAATCATCAAATCACACGATAAAATGCAAACATTTTTTTTCGTGTTTTTCCGGAATTTTTCAAATTTTCAACTAAGCATAGGTATTCTATTTTTCTATTCGAAAAGCCATTCAGGAACAATTCCATTAAAAAACTCAAATTCGATTTTTCCAATTTCCCGACTTTTCCGGAGGGTTTTTCCAAAATTTTCTTTCGTAACAATATTCTCCTGCTAAATACCAACAACATAAAAAAAATGGAAGCAAATCGGCCCAGCCGTTCTCAATTGATGATTCACTATACATTTTTCACACCATTTTTATATATATAGATCAGAAACGGTATCATTGGTCTCAGAGAATCAACCTTGTCAACTGAGAATATGCGATTCGGTTTTGTGACCAGGGCAGCGACATGAAATAGTTTGGTAAGGCTTTCAGAAATTTAACCAACCAACCAAAGCGGTAACGTCATTAGACAGATTTTAAACTAGATGTAGCCAAATCTGAGTCTGTACCTTGCCTAAGAAAGGCTCCGCAGAAGGCTCGCACTAGCCATTAAATTTAAGGTCCCTTGCAACTTGCATTCGTTTGTGATGTGCTTTTTTCTCAGGCAGAGGTTTTGCTCCCCGGATCCAGGGTTTACCCAAAGAAACACATAAAACTCTATACTATTTATTCGCAGTACTTTTACTTAGGCTAGTTACAATGTTTTCATATAATCTATACAAACTACAATATATCTTAACAGTAGTTCAATAATATGTAAGCAACGTCTAAGCTACGTGGCCCTACGACAGCGTGGATCCTAGGACGGGGGAGGAACAAGGGAGAGCAAGCCAGCGAAAAAAGCCGCCGACACTGTTTAATTAAGCCCGATTTCCTAGAGGGAATTTAAGAACAAAGAACAAAGTCACTTTCCAAACGGTAGCTTTATCTGGTACACCAGATTGGTACGAATCACACTTAGACAATGCTACTTTTCCCACCACTAAAAGAGTGTGACTTCTACGTGACCAATGCAAATTCTTAATGTTGCCCACGGAATTGGTGCAATAACCGCCAGTGGAATGTCTTTGGCTGGCTGTGCGGGGCGAAGATAGGATTGGCCATATAATATGGACAGTGGCGGCCATAAAAGTGTGACGAACGGGGATACATAAGCTATACCTGGTAACTTAGGGTCCTTAACGGACTTGTTGCCGGGTGGTCTGCGAGTAGAGTAATGGCGTCATCTATCCAACAATTCACATAGGTACATATGTATATGCTTTAACTTACATATATACGACTTTGCTTAAATACATTTTACTATTAATTTGTTTAGTTATGTCTGACGAAAAAATGTATTGAAATTAAAATTTAACAAATTCGAAGTGTTCTTAACCAACTACGTGTACTTCACCGATTATTTTGTTTTATTTTTGTTTTACAGATTGCTACGAGAATTAAAAGTTATAAAAAGGAATGTTCGTTTATCGTTCAATAACGACAGCAGTGTTGATTGTTCGAAGCATAACATACCAAAGCAATTCAATTCGGAAGGAGGTAGAAATAAATATATGGGAAAAAGGAAAACATCCAGATCAGTATCAACTCCAATTTATAACAAAAATAATAATGGGCCTTTTGATTGTCCTCTGTCGCCAATATCGTCGTGGCGGCTGACACACTTTCAAGAACGCAATGCCTGGGAGTCTTCAAGTAAAGAAACATCAAATGCATCATCACAAAAAGGTAATGTAATTATTATTAAGGCTATACTAACATATATTAAACTTTCTTTTACCTGCGACCTCGTTTGCATGGGACTCTATTTGAATACAATCTGCGATACTAAATAGTGTCCAGATAGAACCCAATGCCGAAATTTGCTATACAAAATTGCATATTGTGACCTACAAGATATATGAAAGTTGTAGTCGTTGCGCGATATTAATAATTATTTTTAGGCTGGGAAAGAACTACATTCTCCTAAAATGTCTCTGATGGATTTCCCGAAAGCCTCTTTCGGAAAGGAAGGACTCCCCCTTGTTTTATTTGTCGCACCGATTTGATGAAAGTTTCCGTTTCGTCGGGGTTGGCTTTTTTCCGAATTTCCCGCAGAATATCACTGTATTTTTCCGTGGTTTGATAAGGATTGCCTCGTGGCTGGATTTCCGATGTCTACTTTCCTTTTGTTTTCTTTTATTTCTAGGATTTTCTATTTCGTTCTTTAGTAAGTAGGTTTGGGTGTAACTGGTGTTTTCCCTGTCTTCTTCTTGAGAACTTTTGCAAAGCTGTCCTGCTCTATGTTTTTTACTTCAGTGTCCACCCCTTCCGTTTCCAGCATTTTCTCTTGTTTTGATTTGTTTACTGGAATTGGATAATTACTAGTTTTCCTGTCTGTTTGTTTTACAAGAGGGCTAGAAGGAGGTCTCCTGTTTCCGACTGGCTTTTCGAGATTATTTATTTTTTGAGTTGGAGTTGTCTTTTCTCTTGGTTTTTCGTTTTTTTTTTCCGACGAATCCTCTAATGCAGCAATTCCGTTTCTGATGTCCATGCTGACATTGTTTTTGCTTCGCACAGGCCTTATTCATCATTTTCTAAAATGTCACAGCATTTCTGTGTTTTTGGGTTTTTGTTTTTCGTGAGCCGAGGTGGAAAGCTGAGTTTCTGTAGAACTCAAATCTACAAGATCTTGGGTAGATATTTGGGCTTCAACTAGTCTGTTCCATTTCTCTTCAGTCGAATTTCCTGGAGCCTCTCCGGCCGAGGCGCTACTGCTTACCGTTGGCAAAATTTCCTTCTAGCTAAATTTAAATTGAGAAGCCAATTTTTTACAAGTTTGAGAAACATTTCAGGTATTAGAGATTGACCCAAATGACTGAGGAAGTTTATTAAATATTCGAATAGATGAAATATCATAAAAATTACGATAAGCAGAAGTATGGAACTGAGGAATCGAAACTAAGTACGAAAAGTTTATACGTATATTATAATTAAAAATCAGTCGAAAATTGCGGTTGCCAGACTTCATGAAGAAAGTTTTGAAGACCTTAAAGCAGTACAAGTGACGCAGAGGAAGAATTTTAAGGTCACCGAACAAAGAATAAAAAGGATGTCTAACAGGCTTGCGGCATAATTTTCGTACGATATGTTTCTGAACAATCAATAGTGGTTTTATTTTATTCTTTTAAACGCCGCCCCAACAAGTAACACCGTATTGTAGTTTTGATTGGGCAATAACATAATAAATCATTTTTAATACCGCAGTTAAACAGATATTACCCAGATAGAAAAAAATGCCTAATGCTTGTGACACATATATGGTTTCGATAACATGGTACCGAGATGAACCACGTGTCTGTCAGGGTTTTTTGCGTGGTATAGCCATCCCCCTAGTGGAAACAGCGCCACTCTCGTGAAGTGGAGCATAGTTTTAGTTAAACTTACTGTAATTTTGAAGTTAGTTTTCAAGTATTTATTTTTGAATTAAAAATGGGAGGCAGTACAAAAAGAATATATACATTTTCTTTTTCCTTCTTAAGTACTAAAGTTAATTATTTAACGTAATAAAGCTCATCAGATCCATCACAAAACGTTAAACAGTTTCAATTTGAAAGGATTCGAATTAAATGTCTGCCTGAGAATGGCAACTGTCAACTGTATTGATACCATGGTATCGAAACCACATGTGTGTCATGGGCATAAGAGCACAGCGAAAATATTTCCTCAAAGTTTCTATATGATTCGAAAAGCTAGAATCTAAGGTAAGACCCAGTATTTGAATTCAATAACATTTTAGATTTGGAAATATTTATCACTGCAGTTCAGGGGCCTAACTCTGTATTTCGATTCGAAAGTGAAAACTGTTCGAAAGTTGGCTTGTATAAAATACATAAAGTAACCTTATGTTAGTCCTTCTTGAGTGGATTCTTACTTCAAATTCAGAAGCAATTTTCTCTTCTCAGAATCACCAGAAGAGTATTTTGGGCCAAAGGAACAGTTTCAGAACTGATTTTTTCGATTCGAGAGTCTCCCGGACGATTCTTTTTGCCCAATGTAAAACTACGAAAACGGAAATTTATTTGTTTATAATTAAATTTCACTATGGATATGGATTCGGTTGCATTTTTGCTTGATAAAGAAATTTGTCCTAAAGAAAGATAATAAGAGACAATGCTAACATAATAGGTTTGTCAAGTAAAAGGTAATGTGATAAAACACGAAATTTAATGACGAAATAATCTTCGAGCATTGGTGGACAAGCTGCGTTCAAATCGGTTGCTAAACGCTTCCACAGATTATTTGCAGTTCTCCGTGCGTCCGCAGTTTTTAAATAGCCCTTTGATAAATCCAGATGAGAACACATAAAATCAATAAGAATTTCAATTTTTTTTTATTTTGTATAAAAAATATAATTTATGTATTTTTTTTACATAAATACTTACATTTTAGCTTTGAGCAAAACGTTTCCGTATGGCAAATAGATATCGAATAAAATTTCAGAGATTCGAATGTATTTAGCAACGAAAATAGATTTGTAGGATATGAAATTTCCGATTTTCGGGCAAAGGTGTCTAGATAATTGAAATTCGTATATCAAATATCCGATATTTGAATAACAGAGTACATATTTTCCGAATTCGAACGATTTCATTTTAGAATCGAATTGCAGAGTTAGGCCCCAGGTTATCATAAAAAGTATGATAAGAAGAACTAGGTCGACAGTTGCAACAAGTAAGTTGGAATCTTTGGTACTGAGATGCATGAAAGTAAATGTTTACATCAAAGTCAGGAATAGCCCAAAAACCAGATCCCTAAAAGATTAAGGTCCCAATTTATGTCGGAAACCAGGTCAAGGCGACTGACAAAGCCAAATGCGAAGCCTACATCATCTGCAAAAACGATTTAAAATTTAGAGTAAAAAAAGCAAATTTTTGTACACAAGGAACAGAAGCGGACCCAAAACAGAACCTTGTGGTACCCCTTAGTTGAGAAACATATGATTGCTCTTTATATAATCAACTTTCACTATTTGTAAAACTTTCACTATTTAAGAAAAGACCCGAACCAGTCTAACACGAAGCTACGTATTCCCGCACTTTCAAGTTTTTGGCGAAGAATGTCGTGATTTACCATATCAAGCGCTTTGGTGACATCGATAAATAACCCAACAGTACACTTTATATAATATTGCCACAAAACTGAAGAAGCGCATCTTCGGTTTTGAAAGCCAAATTTCGTTGCATTAAAAAGATAACTCGCTAACCTATTTTTTTTACAAGCTTTTCAAAAAATTTACTTATAGCTCAAAGAAGTGAGATAGGCCTATAATTACACAATTTTACAGCAGAAACCGTTTTAAATAACTGTACTACAACCGCACACTTGATCTCATCTGGAAAGACCTCATCAAATATTAAAGATATATGACAGTTAACACATTTTGTAAATTTTATAAGGTCGTCCGCGTAAAAGGAATGCCCTATTGTTTTGTACCTATGTACTATTTCACTTAGCTCATTAAACGCTTTTATAAATAGGATTACTGAGAGTGGTGAACCTTGCGGTATTCCATTATGAAGGTGTTTGACAGAAGAATAAATATGGCATTTAGTTTTATGCGGAATTGTCTGTTAGACAGAAAGGCTTTAATGTATTTACCTGTACATTTTGGTCAAATTTTCCAGTGGATGAGTTTATTTAAAATGACATGCATACGAATTCTAATATGCTAAAATGCTTTTTCAAAGGTAATTGATAATATATTGAGAAGTGATTTTTATTTGAGAGGGCGGAGGCGACAAACTGGTCTACATGTAACAGTGCATCCATAGTGCAACGACCATGTTTAAATGCAACCTGGCTAGTATTTATAAAGTTTTTTTTTCTTTTCTAAAAACCAAAGAATCCTTTTTAAGATTATTTTTTCAAGGATTTTACCGCTACAAGGAAGGAGAGATATTGGACGGTATACACTTATTTTGTAGGCTTTGTTGTTTGGTTTTGGTATTGGTATTCATCTTGAATTTATCGAAAGATTAACCAAGCAAAGTTTTGAGTTTTTACAGATGCGCACCCCACGACAATCCAGAGAGAACTCGACCTCTCACTTGCTCACCCCTGACAGACGCCGGGTACTAGGGATCCGACTCCCTGTACCGTAAGATTTCTCCTTATCTGTTGGCTATCCATATTTTTGTTTTGATTCTGTGTTCCTTTACACAGTTGTTTTTTTTTGTACACGGGTGGTATTTTATTTCCCACCTACCCTGCATTAATAACAAGTATTAATACCGAGCGCTCCTCCATACGCCACCTAAGGAGGCGCCGCCCTCTAGGGAAAAACAACAAAACCCCCGAGGGAAAAAAATTTAATCCATAGGAATGTGTTTATTATAATTTAATTTACTCAAGATAAAATGAGTTCAACTACGGCGCGTGTGTGCTTTTACCTATATAGAATTAGGAATTTAAAGTTGAGAGACTCGGGTGGCGAACATGCGTAGATATTGGATACGTAACCTAAATATATATACTATACTATTATTTCTAGAGTATGAAAATACATCTTATTTATTGTAAGTGTGTGCGTATGTGGTACATGAGTGAAAGAGGCATGGAGCTCTGTGAATAGGGTTGGGCATCTGATTGGCATCAACTTGGCGGTGTCCAGTGTCACAACTATCTCAGACTCACCAATTGTGCTTATTTTACCTCCCCGTGGTCACCACCGGGTACTGTTCTATGTCCAACTGGACTTGACTGACTTGCTTAACTTATAAGCGATAGTGTTGAACACGAAGAAGATAGCAACACTATAATGCTCTGTCAGAATTGACTGTCTGCTCGAGTCTCAGAAGTATAACATGAGCCCCTCAGAAAGAGGACGTACGGCGGATGAATTCACGTGGCTGAATCAACGGTGGCGTCAACAGTCAACATGGCAGATACCTCAATGGGCTACTCTGATGTACTTGGGAGTGAGATCATTGAGGATTTTCAACACTAGTCTGGGTGTTGAAATAGAGATGGTGGCGGAAGAGCCCTTAATGGGTCAACGCAGCGGGTTACTGACTCCGGAATATTCCGGCTCCTTTTGTCCAAGGGGTCGCAAAAAGGGCGGTCCTCCAGGTTGGGGGTTGTACGCCGGGGTAACTTCCCGACTACGTAAAACTTTTATAGTTGCGAAGCACCAACAAGCCTCGGATACAGATGATTTTACTGTTGACGAACCTGGCAAACGATTCAAGGACAACGAATTTCAGATCTGTTCGTGGAATGTTAAGTCCCTTAACAGACCGCGTGCAGCCGAACAATTAGCGGAAGCCCTGAACCACTATAAAGCAGATTTACTGCCATCCAAGAAGTGCGATGGGATGGCCCGGGCAAAAAGAGGATGAAAAACTGCGATATTTATTACGGTGACTGCTATCGGAAACAAAAACAGCGCTTATTCGGATGTGGATTCGTCGTTGGCGCAAGACTTAGGCAAGAAGTCTTAAGTTTCAACTATGTGAACGCATCAAGGCTAAATTCGGCAACATTAGCCTAATAAGCGCGCACGCATATTAGGTTGCGCCTGAAGGTGAGTAATCTTCAAAAGATACCAATGGCCCGTACCATTGGTTATGCCCGATTCAGATATATCTCGTCTGCCTACGGGCTAAACCTCACCCCTCAGAGAGGCACTATGAGATCCGGCCGCGCGAGCTCATAGTAGTATGTAATTTGTTCCTCTCATTTTTTCATTTTTGTGATGACTACGACTAAGTAACCTTAACAAGTAGTTTACGCTTCTATAGTGTTTTTCGCGTTTGGTAGGTAGCTTTCCAGCGAACGCACCTACTAAATTTAGTGATGGAAATTAATGCTATTTTCTTTTAATTTAATTAGCATGCGATTTTTTCATACTTAGCATGTGAAATGCTAATGCTAAATTAATATGAAATATCATCAAAAAAAAGTCTAAGTGAAGATAGATTTTGATTTTCCTACTTAAATTTAACTTAGCTTTCAAAAACTGTGTATTCACATAAATTATTTGAAGTCATAGTATCAAAATGTTTATTAATGTAATGTAATCTCTAAATCATGGAAGAGTAATCAAACAAAATTCACAAAACAACCAGAAAAATCCCTTCTTACACCTACAAACAATTAGCAGACTAATTATAGCATTACGTGAATCGCAAAGTTTTACGCAGATAATGCTATTTCACTTCACACTGTCGTCAATCGGCCTTACCAATAATCAAATTTAGTCTGGCAGTTAACGCAAAGACTCCAGACTTTCCAAAATCGCTTTACCAATAAACGAATTTAGTCGCCAGGTTATCCCTAACTGTAGGGTTAAATATTAATGGTCAGAAAGCCATGTTTATGTCGTACACTAACCCTAATTACTACTCTGTCACAACTCGTTCTGCAAAGGAATGTTGCCATGCATACTAAAATTTTAGTAGTAAATCAAAATATGGTATTATATCTTAGGAGCAAGAAGTGTCAATCGCGAACTTCAAGTAACTACAATTTTTGATATAATTAAATAAAACTGTGTAATGGCGTTTTCGATTAAAGAAAAGAATTTCCCTTTCTATGAAAAGAGCAAATCTAGAAGTGCTCTTTCTATGTTTTTCATGTTTCATTGAAAAAGAAAGTGCACTTCCAGGTCAATTCTCAACACGAAAGAAGTGTCCGGAATATTTTTAAAGAAGTGCCCTGAATTCACCAACACACACAAGCAAAATGTCAGATTGAAATGTTTGTTGTGCTATTAAAACCAAATTTTGTGCTTCGTGATCGGAAAATATCAAATTATGAGTGCAAATGTAAATTTCAAATGAAATATTATATTGATTTGGCCGATGGAAACATTCATATTTAATGTACAACGCAAAAAAAGTAGCAAAAGAAAACAAAAGGAAAAGAGAGAATGCAAAAGCTGTACCCAAATGTAGCATTTAAAATGCACATATAAACGAATATGTCCCGACAATTTTGATGAAACTCTTCTGCAACCGGTTAAAAACTTTTACAAAACGTTTTTTAATACGGAGGTAGCTAAACTCGGTTATCTAAACTAAGCGTTATTTCTCAAGAAGCATTTTTTCACAATCTTCGTGCGAATTACTCCGCTTAACTAAAAAGCCTGGTTAACTGAAGAAAAAATAAACTGTACAACATAGGTAAATTATTATTAATTCATTTAATCAAAAATATAACAACTGAAGTCAATTCGTTTGTTTGTTTTGCTCATTTTCGATGTCTCGTTTTGTTTTGAGTTTTATTTTATAAAATCTTGACACTCCTATTAGAAATAAATGTGTTGTTTTTTTATATTTGAGCTGGATACATAAGTGAAATAGGATTTAGTTTTCGTCTGAACTCCTGTTAAATGATTTTGTTTTTCAAAATATCCGAAATTCGCTTAAAAGATAATTTTGCTTAGGTGAAAAAATAATTGTTGCAAATTGATGTTTCAGTTAATATTTACTATTCTCTATTAGAAAAGCCGAAAATGAAAATAAATGAAATAAAACGACCAAGTAAATTAAAATACCGTATTAAACAATGGTAGCATAATATCCTATATCCACACGTGGACACTTGAAACAAATTGGCAACACCAGTCCAATGAACAGAACCTAGATCTGACACAACGAACTGATTTGATCGCTTTGATAGGATCCTTTCCCTAGGTATCGTATTGCAACTAATACTAATGTTTCCACCAAAAGTGCTCCTCCGCGATTTGTCCGTGGAACAAATTCTTCCCTTGCGATTTCCACAATGAAGCACACTATCGGTTTATCAAACCTAAAAATAGTTTTAATAAACTTTTTACCAGAGACCACACTCCACCAGTAATAAACAAACCTATAGTGGCAAAAGAACTCTCGTTCGTCATATATTTTATCCTTTCAGAGGTTGCCGATTCTTCAACAGATATAAGGTCCATAAAAATATCTTCGTCTCTACTTGAATTCATTCTCAATCTTCATTAAATTTTTTGAAAAACAAAACTTACTGCATGAAAACAAAAACAAATGATTTGCCATCTGATAACTGACAACGATTGACAGCAAATTTGTAATAGATTCAACAGAAAGTCTTCGGGCTAGTAAAACTGGAGGTTAAATTGTTTATTGGTACCATTTCAAAAATGCTCTACATTTTAATTTAAACTGGCAGTCAACTAATAGTCGACATTAGTGTTTGATTATTAGTAAGGCCGAATGTGTATTTGCTATGCTAGTGCTATGCTAAATTGCTAATGTGAACAAAAGCTTGCTTTTTCGTTATTCATTGGAATGCAAATGAGCCCAGGCCGGAACAGTCAAACAACTTCAAATGAAAATAAACATAAGGTGTGAGTGTATACACAATACGCAACGCAACATTCAATACATTTCCGTTTTTTACAAGCCTGCTTAGTTCTCTTCTCCTTTTTTTTACTCTGTGCTTTGCGTGCATATCACAAAACAATTCGAAGTGAACGTTGTCGTTTTATTTTGCATCTTCCTCTTCTCTTTCTTACTCTCTGTGCATCCAACACAATGCAGAAAAAAAAGCTTAGCATTTCATCAAATTTAGCAACTGCTTTTCATACTGCTAATGCTAATACAATTTTCATCGTGAATTAATTTTGCTAATGCTAATTATTCCATCACTACTACTAATACCGTCATTACATGCGGTTTTTCCTTATGGCGCTACGTCGAACGGTCTTGTTCTTTGCAGTCGGCGCTCAAGGTTTGTCACGTCCAGAGTACGGATTATTTCATTATTGCAGTGACCATGAATACGAGTACGAAGTTTGCGAGCAAAATTTGTTACTTCGTTACTCACGGTAGCAATTCCTAGATCTCTGTGAATATCACTATTTGTATCGAATCACTCATACATGGGTATAATGTTGCACTCTTGTATGAGTCTCATTCTTTAAATATAATAAATGAGCAAGCTGGCGACTCTCTTCATAGAATAAGAGAAGAGGTTGTCAAGCAGCTCAGTTATATTCCGACCGTACAGAAGTACAGGCAGACGTACAGTCATTATTAGAAAATAAAGAAATAATTAATAGTCGGGTTTTTCTAATATATTTTCCCGACTCTAAACAAGTCAAGTGTTTCATTTCCGCAAAATACACTATTCCTTATATACCATGGAGCATTCACGATTGCTCTTAGCGTTTTGTTTTGGAATGTTTGTATTATAGCCATATTGCTTGGTTTGGTACAACCCCAAAGTTGTATACCGTATGTCCAAGAAGGTTTTAGCACTTGTTTATACAGGAGCAGTTTGTTGTATACGCTAACTTTGAATATCTTCCGAGTAGCCAATACATTTCTCTAACTCTGATTGCGAGCTCGTCGCGCTTTTTCTTAGCGTGTGGCTTCCACTTATGTGTGGCGTCTAGGGTCATTCCTAGATATTTCGCCTGGTTTGCATATGGTATTTGTACCGAGTTAATGAAAACAGGTAAGTTGTTTATCCTTTTGTACGTGAAATTGACATGCGTCGACTTGGTCTCGTTAAGGGCAATTCGCCAGGTCTTTGTCCACTCGCATACTTTATTAATAGCCCGTTGTAGTTTTCCAGTTGATGATTCGACTGACTCATCGATTGCGAGGATAGCCGTATCGTCTGCGAACGTTGCTACGATGGTCCCTTCATCCTGTGGTATATCTCTTGTGTAGAGCAGGAATAAGATTGGGCCGAGAACGCTTCCTTGAGGAACACCGGCGTGGATTTCTTTGAATTCCGAGAATTCAGTCTCATGTCTAACACGAAAGAGTCTGTTCTCAAGGTAGGATTTCAATATTTTGTATAATTTTTCCGGTAGGATTGTCCTTAGCTTATACATGAGGCCTTCGTGCCATACCTTGTCGAAGGCTTGCGATACGTCGAGAAAAGCGCTAGAGCAAATCTTTTTGCATTCTAGAGCTTTTTCAATTTCATTTGTTATTCGATACACCTGATCGATTGTGGAATGCTGAACCCGGAAGCCGAATTGATGATCTGGTATAAAGCGTCTTTCTTCAATTACTGGTTGTAATCGTTTGAGCAGAAGTTTCTCATAAACCTTATAAATTATCGGCAGTAGCAAAATAGGTCTATATGATTTCTTATCATTTGTATTCTTCCCTGGTTTCGGAACCATAATGACTTCGGCTACTTTCCATTGTCTTGGAACATATGAAAGTCTCAGAGAAGCATTTATAATGTGCAGCAGCTTAACTAGTGCTCTTATCGGTAGTTAATTTAGAACTTCTCCAGTGATTAGATCTTATCCTGGAGCTTTGTTATTTTTCAACTTTCTTATTGTCATTCGAAGCTCGGACAGAGATACGGCTTTTACTTTATAGTTGTCGGATCCCGTATTAGCATTCGGTTCTTCGTGTAAAGGTTGTCCATCGAACGGCCTGAATGTTTCTTCTAGATGCTCGGTAAACAAATCCGCTTTTTCTTTGTCTCCTTTCGCCCATTCTCCGTTAGCTTTTCTTATTGGTGGCGAGTGCATTTTTGGTTTCCTTATGGACCTTAAGGCTTTCCAAAGTGAGTAGTTTGAGCTCTTTTTAGCAATCAAGCCCTCAAGGTAAGTTGAAGTTTCGAGATTTCTTAGATCCTGTAGCTCATTTTTAAGTTTGTTGCAAAGATGGTTCATATAAGTTTTATCAGGGGGTGCGCGGGATTGTTGCCATCTCTTACGCGCTCTCCTCTTTTCTGGTATGAGGTCTTCTATTTCAGGCATGTATTTGACTTTATTGTTCCCTATAGCTGTATTCCGGAAGGGAGTATTTTTCCACGCTGCGCTCTGAATGGCTTCCACGAGATTGTCAACTTCATCTTCTATTTCGAGCGGTGTCTTTAGTGGCACATTTAAAGCAACATTTTCTTTACAGTCTTTTCGGAAAACGTCCCAGTTGGTTTTGTTACTACTTAACCTGGGCGGTCCAACATTCGTTGCTACACTTCCACCCATTTTCAGGGTGACTGCTGAGTGGTCTGAGCATAGATCGTAGCATTATTCGACTTCCGTCAGAGTTTTGTTTAGCCCTTTTGCAATAAAGAAGTCGACGAGGTCAGGGATTTTATTTTTGTCAATTGGCCAATATGTTGGCTTTCCCGTCGAATAAAAGTCCACACCACGCTTCATACTGCCTTTGTATAGTAGTCTGCCTTTCGTTGAGTTGCATCTTGAACCCCAAAAAGTGTGTTTCGCATTAAAGTCCCCACCGATACTAAAATTAGACCCAGATGAGTCAAAGAGGTGGTCAAGGTCGTCGTCTATCAGTCTATATCCCGGGGGAAGTAGCAAGATCTGATAAGATAGTCTAAATGGTTTACTACAACGGAGACTGAACTTATCGAGTTCTATTTTTATGTCTGTTGAGTGCTTAATACAATCTTTAATGTAAAGAGAGGATCCGCCTCTGGCATTTTCCGAAGGATGATGCGCGTGATAATCTCTGTAACCTTTTATTTTTAGTCCATGTCCCTTTTTTAAGTGGGTTTCCGATATCGGCCCACTACCTTGTTGTAGCCAAGGTACGACTCCGGATATCCCGAACGCCGCCAAGACAAGTAAATGCCTCTGATGTGCTGGGTTTCACCCGACCGAGTGCCGGCAAGCACATGCAGCGAAGCAAGATGCATACAAAGCGGCGCTGCAAAGGGACAAACACCGGCTTCTAAGGAGGAAAAAGAAAGAGCATGAGAAGCGCGCGATCGAAGAAATAGAGGGATGTTACAACAGGAATGAGGTTCGGAAGTTTTACCAGAGGGTAAAAAGAACTTCACAAGGCTACCGAGCCCGAACCGAAGCCTGCGACGAACATGGGAACATCGTAGTAGAATAGCAGTCGATGCTGAGGATATGGAAGAACTACTTCTGCAGACTGTTTAACGGCGATGACGACCTAAATCCCGCTGTCAGGCAGAATGAACCATTCAACCTGGACGATGAAGATCAACAATACCGTACACCCGACCCGGACGAAGTGAAGATAGCTTAAGTCCAACAAAGCCGCTGGAGCAGAGCTGTTCAAAGCGGGAGGCGATGACTTGGTTAGGAGTATGCACCAACTCATCTGTAAAATATGGTCGGAGGAAAGTATGCCCGATGAATGGAACCTCAGCATTGTTTGCCCGATTCTCAAGAAAGGAGACCCTCTGAACTGCGCCAATTACAGAGGTATCAGTCTTCTAAACATTGCTTACAAGATTTTATCTGCCGTTTTGTGTGAACGCCTGAAGCCTTTCGTAAACAATCTGATTGGTCCATATCAGTGTGGCTAAAAGGAAAGGAAAGTCCACCATAGACCAAAAATTCACACTGCGGCAGATCTTGGAGAAAACCCAGGAACTTCAAATCGATACCCACCACCTTTACATCGATTTTAAGGCCGCCTATGACAGCATTTATAATGACGAACTATACAGAGCAATGTCTAGTTTTGGCATCCCTGCCAAACTCGTCCGTTTGTGCAGGATGACGATGGAGAATGCACGCTGCTCCATCAAGGTCGGTAAAGAACTCACCGAGACCTTCGATGTCAAAAAAGGATTTACCTATAGACAAGGTGATGGGCTGTCATGTGACTTCTTCAACATCGTTCTTGAAAGAATAGTGCAAAACTCAAACGCCAACACCAGAGGCACAATCTTTCAAAAGTCCGTCCAATTACTCGCATACGCCGATGACATTGACATAATTAGCAGAACGCAGCGTGATGTAAATGGCGCGTTTGTGAGTATTGAGACTGAGGCCCGATTAATGAGGGCAAGATGAAGTATATACTGTCTACTAAAAAGGACACCCAACACCGACAGCTCGGACAGAACATCACAATAGACAGATATAACTTTGAGGTGGTTAAGGTCTTCGTCTACCTAGGTTTCGCTATGAACTCAGACAACGACACCAGCGCTGAGGTTAAACGTAGAATAACTCTTGCCAATCGCTGTTTCTTTGGGCTAAGAAGGCAATTATAAGACCCTAATCATCCCAGTCCTGCTATATGGCGCAGAGGCATGGACTCTATCAAAAGCGGATGAGGTAACTGTCGATTGATTTGAGAGAAAATTTTTCGTGTTATTTTTGGTCCCGTTTGCATTGACGGTGAATGGAGAAGGAGATTCAACGACGAACTGTACGGGCTGTACAGCGACATCGACCTAGTCAGAAGAGTGAAGGTCCAACGACTGAGGTGGCTTGGTCATGTAGAGCGAATGGACACGAATGCTTCGGCCGGGAAGATCTTCGAATCCACACCCGAGGGAAGGCGCAGTAGAGGAAGACCGCGACTCAGGTGGCGCATGCAAGTGGAAGGGGACCTTAACCAACTTAGCGTGCGAAACTGGAGACAGCTGGCTACTTACTTACTTAAGTTAGTAAGTAAGCTGTACCCGCTCGGCTTCGCCCGTGCAAAATATGGTTTTAGAACAGTTGATGGAAACATTTTTTTAAGAATTTGCTTTCTTGTAGGGGCACGCACAGCCACATTTCTCATAACGCTTAAGTTAGCGAATAAGAGATATTTCTTACCACTGTATACAATAATTCGTCTTCCTTTTTATTAACGTTATATTAACAGGTACTTGTTTCAAATGTTAAATCACTCTCTCTCTCAATCCCGTATACATTTCACACCATATCTCCCTCAATCCTACGGCCCCCAAAGGCCCCACACACCATCGAAATATAAAATGCGATTTATGGATGAATGAAATGAAATGAATTAGACAAAGCGTTGCAAAAATGTATGAAGCGGCACTCACACCTCATATTACAGACCTGAACCCGCAGTACTGTGATGGCGCATGACCAAGCGGGTTGAACAAACAGGTGTCGAGAGCAGTACTCACTCAGGGAAGGAAAAAAGAGAGAGACACATAAATATTCTTTCAAAATCAACTATCCAGGTAGAGCTTTAATATCCTGACATTTGGGGTTACTTTCGCTTTGTCCTGGCGATGATAAATGAAAATGGATAAACATTTCAGTATTTTGCAGTATTTTGTGAATATTAAATTCATTTTGTAGGCTTTCGTGTATATTTGGTTTTTGGTATTTAGTGTTGACTGGGGGAAATTTAAAAAGGGAAGTCGGTAGGAATCGGACTATATGGACACCACGCCACTGCCAGGTATACAGGATTTATGAATGCAAGAATGAAATAGGAAATGAGCAAGAGAGCAAACACATCTTTCCAACATATTTGACATATTTTACATTTCTTTTATAGGTTTCTTTTTTTTCTTAGCAAACCAAACTGTCTCTGCCTCTATTTGTCAGAGGAGTAAAATAAGATTAGGTGAGATACAGCTTAATTCAAGAGAGACAGGAGAACGCTCCTAACCCCACTCCGTGCTTTTTACGGGGTGAGAAGTGACACAGGTAGATCTCTGATAGTTGATCAAGTGTAAATTGATCGACTCTCGACGGGGTTTAAAAAATATAACCCCTTAGGGGTATAAAAATTAGTTATAAAACTATTCTCATACCTACTGAATATACATATAGAATTTCATCAAAATCGGTCAAGCCATTTCAGAGGAGTATAAACACTTAAACTGTGACACGAAATTTTTATATACCTATTACATTTTTTTTTTCAATTTTATAACAATTTATTGATATTTTTAAATATGTATTTCAGAGACAATTTCAAAGGTTTGCTTGACAACTAATGAATGTGCTTTCAACAATATGCCAAGTCTTCAAATTAATGGCGGCGCCGAACCTCTTCATAGGAGTTGTTTGAGCATAACCAATGAAAACAATTTGGTAATATCCGGGTTTGCTGCTGATGTTAACAAATCTAGTGTAATACTGCCTCCAGGGAAGTGGCGTAGATCACTTACTGTTTGGAAACGGCTAAATCAACTTAAATGTAAATTATTAACCTTATTAAATTCTGTGCGTTGTGGCGCTAAAATTGTAAAATTTCAGATGAAGATCACTCCAAAAACCATTTGGGTCGTCATTCCCAGGACATTCAAATACAAAATAAATTTTCGATTTCGAAACAACAATGTAATAATCCTATAAACAATTCCAAGCAGAGTGAGAAAGAGTTGTTAAAAATCTGCAAGCAAACAAATGTCTTGCAGTTTTCAACTATTTACTCAGACATCGCCCTACGCAAATGCAGAAAAATTGGAGAAGGCGCTTATGGAGAAGTGTATTTAAATTCCACTAACTCTGAAGAAACTGTACTGAAAATAATACCTATAGAAGGGGACATAAGTATTAATGGAGAATTTCAAAAAAGTTTTGCACAAATTTTGCCTGAAGTTGTAATTACATCAGAGCTGAGCAATTTGAGGCAATCTGGACCATTCAAAACATCAGGATTTGTTTTTCTTAAAAATGTAAGATTTTGTACAAACCATCATCTTATCGTGAATATGTTAAATAAACTAATGTGTTGTTTAAGGTGCGCTGTTTGAAGGGAAAATATCCAGATCACTTAATAGAGCTTTGGCAACTTTACGAACAAAATTACGGTTCTGAAAATGATCATCCGGCAGTATTTAAAAATGATCAGTTGTACGTGGCCCTAGAAATATCGTATGGCGGCAAAGAGTTAGAAGGCTTTATTTTCCGAAATGCTGAACAATCTTACTCGGTATTTTTACAGGTGAGGCATTTATGAACAATATATATATCTTGGTATGTATTGGTGGAAGTATTAAAATAAATGGACTGCTTATGCGTCTAATCATCCTTCACCTTATAATTTTGTTTTGCCGAACTCCGGAGTTATTTTAAATACGGTCTTAATAAAATGAAAGTAATTGAATTAAACCTTGCAATTGAAATTGTAGTGTCTAGCAATATTTTGTTAAATATTAGAAATGTGTTGTCTAGCAACACTGTAATAAAATGTCAAAAAGTAATTAAAAAATAATTATTATATTAATACGTAAACATCAAAAGTTTCCGTGCACTTTTTAAGTATTTATCATGAAATTAGGAGAATGAAACTTATATCAATCGAAAGGTACTATGCCATAGATGTGCAGAAACAAAAAAATCGTAGGTATATGTCGCCATTAAGACTGGTAAAATAAAGTTAAGAATATCCCATACAAAAAGCTTAGCAGTTAATCGAAAGCATTTTGTTGTCATTCAATTTGTCGCCATCATGTTTCCATAGTAACGAATTTAATCATCTTAGATTAGACCCTGTAAAGAGTCACATTAACCCATAAAGGTATGCAATTTAATTACCCCTAAAAGTAAGCAATCATAAAATTGTATTTCAGGGGCGTTGCAGAGTTATCTTCGATGTGTAACTATGGAAACGAACATTCATGTTGTGCCCTTTTCCATTATTTTTTCATAGCGGAAAGGTTTAGCATATAAATAAATTAAAATAAATAATAAATAGATTGTGTAAAAAACAAGTTGGCTTTCGTTACTTTATTACAGACAAAATTGGTCGAATTTCGCCCATGGGCGGTACTATAGTATTTAATAATAGACATAAGTAACAAATTCGAATAAAAAATTGTATTGTATTGCCCCAAAAATTGCACAATTTTCGTAAATCTATAGCGAATGAGAAGCACAGAAAAACAGTGCTTCTGTTTCTTGAGCTTTGCGAAAAGTGAAATTGGAACATGTTCGAGTTTTGACCGCGGCGAAAATTTTAAATTGAGAAATCACATGCAAAATGTAGGTACTATGTGATGGAAGAGTACAACCGATTTTCTTCACTTTTCTGTACTTTTTCCAACTTTTGTTTTGATGTACCTAGTTCATACTTTAAATAAAAAACATATACACCCCTATCGAGGTATCCGTTCGGAACGGAAAATTCTCCGCAACGCATACATTCGAGGTATCCCATTTCAGAAAAAAAACACTTCACTCCAAATCGTAAACAAATTCCGCAACCAATTTCTGTCGGAGAGTATCGGAACCTAGCTGTCAAAAATTTAACAAAAAAATGCACTTCATCGCACTTCAAAGTAATTCGCCGATATGCGTTACAAACTGTTGGACAAATATTCCGAATAGATGTTCCGAAGAATACCTCAAAGCAAAAATCCTCCGAATCGTATAAAATCGGGATATTTTCCTCGATAGGATAGTTCAAGCTTTGAAGTATGAACTACATCGAAACAAAAGTTGCTTAAGGGGCCAGTTATAGCGACACGATAAATGCAACCGAAAAAAAATTCTTTTGCTTTTTTTTACCACTTAAGGCTGGGTGTCCCCCAGCTATGAACTCCGAGCTCATGTAAACGTGTTTACATGGATTAGTGCACAGAATTTCAAATAGCCGAGCACACCCTCCCCCATCAGGATCACAATTGTGACTACAGAGTCTGCAAAGTGAGAACTCGCTCAACGAACACTAAATAAAAATAATACAAATTTTGCTGCAAAAGGCACAACGAATCAAAACAAATCAAAATAAAAAACAACAAAAAGGACAAGCTGGCTGTTTAGTGTTTAGGGCGACTATAGATGTGTGGCAAACTCTATATGTATAGAGTAAAACCGATAATATGTATGTGTGATATCAATTTTCCTAGGTATAACGTACAATCCCAAATTCTCAAATCCAATCACAAATAAAAATAATATTATATCCAAAATCTATTATTCATTTTTCGTTCATTGGGTTAGGATTTTGGCTCATTATATAGAATCGGTTTGTGCTTGTTTGTTGCTATAGCTTTGTTTTTGGGTTGGGATGGGTTTCTTGTATATAGTTAAAACATAATACCTATGCGAAACGGCTAACGAACCTAACCTAGGACGATACGTTGTCTGTTCTATTGTCCATTTACAAAATTCTATCCTAAGGGTTAGCAAGATCTCTCTTACCGTTTATAGAGGATTTTTTCATAAATATATTAATATAAGATATATTGAATGAAGTAGAACACGCGTTTTTAAAAAAACTCGTCTTTATTACCGTACCCTTTAGTGGTTGTGATTCAACTGATTTTACAATTTGAATTTCTTAATCTACTTCACTGGCTCAACTTGCATTGCAACAATCTTTCTCACGGAGCATATTGCATGTGCAGGAAGTGCAGGCAATATGATCCGTCGGAATGTGTTGATGACAATTTCATTTATTCATGTGAACTGTGTTTAACTACGGCGCGTGTATGCATTTGCTTATCTAAACTTAGGAATTTAAGGTTGAGAGGCTCGGATAGCGAACATGCGCCGATATAGGATACGTAACCTCTCCCCCCTTTAAATTAAAATTCTCCTGAATTTTAGGCATTTCTTCACTAATTTCTTCTGTTTTGTTTTTACTATTTTCTTTTATGTTTTTTATTTGAATAGTGAGTTTTTTATGTTTTCGTAAGATATTGAAAAATATAATGATTAATGTTACGGAAAATATTATAGTTGTTGAGCCAATGACATATTGTACATTTTTATGAAATCTAAGCAACTTTATCGGTTTGATATTAGCAACATTTTTAAGAATAACTTCTTCAAATTTTAGTTCTTTAGTAAAATTAAAGTTCTGATCTTCTTCATAATAAAATCTTTCTGTAAAATACATATTATTACTAGTTATTGTTTCATTAAATATATGGATGGTACAATTGTTAATAGTTATTAAGTAATTTCCTTCTAATTTAATGTTTCTATCGTCACATTTATTAACAATGTTTTCGTTCTTAATATTTTTACATATTACTGTGTTTTCATCCAGTTTCTTTATTTCTATCATTTTATTTTCTTTAAGGGTACAGTTTTTATTTATAATACAATTTTGAACAGGTATTAGGTCTTTTTCATACTGAATGTCTTTTGAGTAATGATACATTGTGTTGTTTATTTCAATGAAGAGACATTCTTCAATTATAGCTTCTAAGTTAAATTTATTTGGAATAGGTGTTAGAAATTTAAGATCAACTTGTTTGTAACTGTTCGGAATTTTAATTGCTAGAATTAAGGTGTAACTGTTGTATTTGAGAGCTCCTACTTTAATATTTTTGAGTTTCAAAAAGTCAATTTTTGTGTCAATGATTTCTGCTGCTGTTAGTAAACTAGGGTGTATGAGTCCGTGTTTTGTCAAAGCTATATTGTCTAAGATTTGGTTTATTTTTTCTTCCAACATGTTAAGTCTAAGAATTTGATCTAATTTGATTTGCTTCAACATATATCGTTTTTCATTCTCTGTTAATTCCATAAAGGATTTTGTTAGTTCTATTCTGTCTGATTCTATAATGTTTTTGAGATGGCTAATACTTTGGTTGAAGTTCTGATTAATTTCTATTTGTCTATTTACTGTGTTAACTGCGTTTTCGTTATTATTTTCTAACAAGCTTAAATGTTCTGTTATGTCCTTTCTGTCTTCGTCGTCCATTGTACCGAATAAAAACTTATTTGCCATTCCAATAACATTAACTAAACCTCTTTTTTGTCTAAAATGTTTCTGTGGTTCCAAAGTTGTTAGTTTAGCTTTTATCGTTTCTATCTGTTTCCTAATGATTGGGTCGTTACTTATTTTTAAATTTTGCATATTTTCTTCAATTGCATTAATTGTACGTCTTATTTCTTGGGTGTCGATAACATGGAGTATTGTCTTGGTATCCTGAATGATTTCTGTTTGTCCCATATTAATGATAGAGTATCCATTTTCTGTCGTAATTTTGTCAATGGTCAGAGTCGCTGTTATTGGTGTTATTCGTGTTGTCAGTAAGTAAGCTAAGGTTATCGTCTGCAAGTAAACGGGGGCGTTTTATATTTATTGGATGTTCTCTATCTAATCTCTTAATCCTATATCTCGGTTCATTTTTATAATAATTTCTCTTATAATTCTTCACCGGGGCTATCTGCCTGTTTTCGTGGTAATTTTCCCTATTCTTGTTAAGTTTCTGGGTTCTCTTTTCCTTTTCTAACTGAACTTGTCTATTTAGAGTGGCTATGTCTGCAAACATTGCTTCTTCTGGTGACATTTTAAGGGTTGAATGATACCTATTGTTATAATTATTTAGTGCTCTGTGAACTTTCTGAATCAGTGATAGATCTGAGTTTCTCATTGTTACTAACTTTTCCTGCAATGTCGAATGAAATCTTTCAACATCACTATTACCTGTGTGGGTGTTAGGTTTTGTGAGGTGAAGGTCAACTTGTTGTTCATTAAAAAATTCTTTAAGGTTCTCTGATTTGAATTCATTATCAGCTATTATTTTAGTAGGTTTACCAAATTTTGAAAAGTGTTCTTCTAGTGTTTCTATTTTCTTCATCCAATTTCGGTTTGGTAGATAGTAAGCATACGCTTTCTTCGTGAGTTTGTCTATAAGTGTTAAAAATGGATGCTTCATGAAATAATAAATATCCATATGCAGGATCTCATTTGGTCTGGTGGGGGTTTCGCTTATTTCGAATTTCTTCTTAATAGGATTCCGTTCGTATTTTGTTTCTAGACAGGACTTACAATTATTTATTATTTTTGTAATTTCTTTGCTTATCCTTGGGTAGTAAATTTTATTTTTAAGGCTGTGGTAAGTCTCTACAATACCACTGTGCATACTCTCTTTTGTATGATATAAAGAGATTTGTTTGTGAAGTTCCTCTATTGTTCTTATTTCCCTAGCTCTAATAGTTGCTTTTATGAATCTTATTTCTCTATTACCGCTGAATAGTTCTATCAAAAGTTGTTGTATTTTGTTGAATTCTGAGTATGGAAGTTCTGTGTAAATGCCGATTAAACCTGGTTTTATGAAACGTCTGAGTAAATCTGTCCAGTATTCTTTAGTTCTGGTCATATCTACGTATATTAACCTTCTTTTGTTTAGAATCTCAATCTCTTGATCGACATCATTCGCTAAAATTAACTGAGTTTTGTATTTGTTTACAATTGTTTCCTTAATTGGTATATGATCGAGGAGCTGCTCTTCTTGCGAATGTAGCGTTGCGATATCTGAAACGTTATTGATTGACTCGGCTTCTGTTTCCTTTTTCTCTAACTCCTGTTCGGGTATTCTACTTAAAAAATCTGCAATTTTATTTTCTTTACCTTTTAAATACTCGATGTCGAATTGATATTCCTGAAGTTTCAGTAGCCATCGTTGAGTTCTTTGGCTAAATTCTTTACCTGTGTATTTTTTATTGAGGTATTTAATGGGTAAATGATCTGTTACTATTTTGAATCGTTTCCCCCAGAGGTAGGGCCTGAAGTAGGAAACAGCCCATATGATTGCTAAAAATTCTTTATCCGTTACTGAATAGTTCTTTTCGTGCTCGTTAAGAGACCTTGAAGCATAGCAAACAGGTTGGCCTTCTTGTGTCAACACTGCTCCTATTGCGTAATTACTTGCGTCAGTAAATAGGGAGAAATCTTTGTTGAAATCCGGAAATCTCAGAATTGGGTGTTTTGTTATATTGCGTTTCAGAGTTTCGAATGCCTCTATATATTCAGGATCAACTGGATTGATTTTCTTTCCCTTCTTTAAATACTTTATCATTGGGTTTGCAATTTTGGCGTAATCCTTCACAAACTTCCTATAATAGCCCGTTGCTCCTAGAAAGCTTTTGAGTTGTTTTTCTGTTTTTGGTAGATTATAGTTTTGAATACAAATTATTTTATTTGGGTTTGGTTTCATGCCCTCTGAAGTAAGAACATGTCCTAGGAATTCTGTGTTCTTTTTCATGAAAGAACACTTATCAAATTGTATTTTTAGATTATGTTGTGCTAATCTCTTAAATATCAAGTTCAAAGAATTTATATGCTCTTGGAGACTTGTTGAAAAAATCAATATGTCGTCCAAGTATACAACGCATATTTTATTTATGTAGTCTCGAAGAATGTCGTTCATTAACCTCTGGAAGGTTGCTGGCGCATTCTTGAGACCAAACGGCATTCTTACAAACTCGTATAGTCCCATAGGTGAGACAAATGCCGTTTTATGAATGTCGTTAGGGTTCATTTTTATTTGATGATAACCCTTGGCGAGGTCTAACGACGAAAAATATTGTGCTCGCCCTAGCTTGTCCAGAATGTTTTCGATGTTTGGCAAGGGATATTTATCGTCTATTGTGATTTCGTTAAGTTTTCTGTAATCAATACAAAGTCTGAATTTTTGACGACCTGAATTGTCTAGTTTTTTCGCTACAACTACTATTGGAGATGAGTACCGACTGTTAGACTTTCTAATAATACCCTGAGATTCCATTTCCCTAATTTGGTGCCTTACTTCTTCCTCGTGCTTAGGTGGTAATCTGTATAATTTTGAATTTATTTGCTGGTCTGTCTTTGTTCTGATTTCGTGTGTAATGGAGTCTGTATTTGTTAACAGATCTCCTTCTTTGAAAATAAGATTTTTGTATTTTTCTAGTAATTTTCGTATTTCGCTTAACTCTTCCGTATTTAAATGGCTCCAATCTACCTCTTGATCTTCAGGGGTTAGTTCGAAACAATCAAAAGTTGCTTCGTCTCCTGGTGAGTACAAAGGTAATTTTGTGTCATTTTTTAGGATAATAAGTTGATTGTTAAAATCAAATGTCTTAGCAATGGATCGTAATAGATCCATGCCAATTAAAACATCATAGGGTTTGTTCCCTAGATTTCTTTTATACCATTTTATTTTACCAGCGGGGTGATAATTAAATTCTACTGGAGTTTCCGTTATTACTCTTTCTACTATTTCAGTTGTTGTATTGTTTATTGTTTGCAGTTGCATTTTTGTTTTTTCTAGAATCTTAAAGTTTGTACAGTCTACCTTGTTTGAGTTTATAATACTCATCGTGGAGCCTGTATCTATGAGCGCTTTTAATTTCTGGTTATTTATTGTTATATCTATAAAAATTTCATTTCCGAGGCCTAATTTAAAAAAAAATCTGGTTCTATAATATGAACTTCTTCGTTACTAGTGTCTTCAACGTTCTGATTCGAAATTTGTCCGATGGACATTGGTGTCGGGTATTGAACTGAATTTCTTATTTGTCCTGACGGGTTAAAATTCTGATAACCTATATTTTGGTTATTTCCGTTGTTATTGCTGTGATAGTTTTGGTTGTTGTTTTGTCTATGTTGTCCCGATTGCCCTATTCTATGATTGTTTTGTCTGTACTGTCCCGATTGCTCTTTTCTATGGTTGTTTTGTCTGTACTGTGGAGTGGTTTGTGGGTTTTGTCGTCTGTAGTTATAGTTTGTCTGTGTATTTTGATAATTGTTTACGTTATTGTATTGTTTGCCTGAGCTAAAGTCCCTCTCTATATTTCCCTCATCATATCCGATGTAAGTGTACAATACTTCTTTAATTTTATGGAGGTCGTAAATATCTTTTATATCTCTGGATAAGTTTCCTGTCGCTAATTGTTTTATTCTATTGACTATTAATATATAAAAAGTATTTTTAGCTTCTACTTGATTTTGTTCGTATGTTGAAAAAGAATTTACATTTTGCACTAATTGTTCTATTTTTTCGTTAAGGTCTGCTATGGAACTTACTTTGAGGTATGTTATTTTTTTCGCTATGTCCTTGTAATTGATTGGAGGTCTAAAGTGTTGTTTGAGAAGTTCTCTGGCTTGGTCCCACGTTGTTGGCCTGTTGTGGAGTAGGAGTTCCTTTGCTCTTCCTGTTATTTTTGTGTTGTATATTGCTTGCCATAGCTCTGGTCTCTCTGCTTCGTTTACCGCGCTGATGTGGTTTCCCACCACATTAATAAATTGTGTGAGTGTTGCACTATCACCTTCGAATTCACGAATGTACGATATTTCCTTTAATATCCGCACTGTACGGCTTTGTTCCTGTGCTGGGTTTTGATTGCGTGTTGCTAGGGCTTCGATAGCCTGAACCAAACGATCCAAATTTTGTTGATCCATGTTTGGAATCACTGGCCAAAATTTTAGAGTTTTGTCTTGTCTCTTAATTTTGATTGATTTGAGTTGAACTTAACACTTTTTTTCGGGTTTTTAGTTACGGCTTGACGTACGAAAACTTCACTTTTCGCTCTATTAATTATTGCGTGTATTCTTTTTGTTCATCCACCGAAAAATTTACTTTCCGTTTTACTTTGTTAATATTCGAAAACTTAACTTTCCGATTGTTAATTATTGTTGCGTTTATACTTTTTCTACCGAAAAATTTACTTTCCGTTTTACTTAGTTAATATTCGAAAACTTCACTTTCCGATTGTTAATTATTGTTGCGTTTATACTTTTTCTACCGAAAAATTCACTTTCCGTTTACAAAAAAAGTACTTGTTCTTTAGTCCGACTGCGCCAGATATATTGAATGAAGTAGAACACGCGTTTTTAAAAAAACTCGTCTTTATTACCGTACCCTTTAGTGGTTGTGATTCAACTGATTTTACAATTTGAATTTCTTAATCTACTTCACTGGCTCAACTTGCATTGCAACAATCTTTCTCACGGAGCATATTGCATGTACAGGAAGTGCAGGCAATATGATCCGTCGGAATGTGTTGATGACAATTTCATTTATTCATGTGAACTGTGTTTAACTACGGCGCGTGTATGCATTTGCTTATCTAAACTTAGGAATTTAAGGTTGAGAGGCTCGGATAGCGAACATGCGCCGATATAGGATACGTAACCTATATATATGTTTTACCTTGTAACTTTATATACGTTGATATAAACCGTTGCGGTTTTGGCCTTTGTGTTACTGATAGTATTCAGTACAACTATAAGGTGATACCTAATTACCCTACAAAATTTGAATGATAAGTTGGGTGACTTACATTTAGGAAATAAAGACGATATGTTATGGGATAGAAGTCTGAATTAGATCATGCTAAGCACGTCTAGTACTTTTCTTACTTGCCTGGATTTTAAGAGTTCCAAGACGCATACCTACTCTACACTTAAATTGTTATAACCGTTCATTGATAAGCGAGAGAAAGCCAGTTTGCTAGCCTTCTAATGAAAGGATTTTTTTAAATCCTTTCCTCTTAATACCCAAGGCTTTCCAGGCACAACATAATGAATAGTCATCTGTGCGCCAGAGGACATCGCCTTTAGATATTCAAATCGAAAATAAGGAGTCCGTGATCACCCCGTCGCACAGTGTGAGAATTCGCTGATCTAGCGGAATGCATCACGCGGAAATTACTTGACGGATTTTAATGAAAATTAACATAGAGATTCCTTATGTTCTGGGTCGGGATCGGGGCCTAGGATACTTTTTATCCCGGAATATAACGTGGTTCTTACAAAACAGTCAAAAAATTGTATATCTGTAAGGAAAATTCTAATTATACAGACCTAGCTGAGTAATGGCTTATCGGATTGAAAAATTAAAAAATAGGTGAATTTAGTAAGATATAAAACATCCTCCTGCGTTGTTCTGAAGCTGAGCAAAACATCGGGTAGGAACATATGTATTTTTCAAAAAAAAACTGTTCGATGTAGTTCGGTGAAAATAATCTTTGTCTTAAAAGTGGCAGGCAGTAGAACCAAGGCAAGCGCGCGGGTGAGCTAGTCATATATATACTTATATACTTAATCTAGTTTAAGGTATTCTTTACCATTCTATTATATTGACCACTAGGTTAGGTTAGGTTAAAGTGGGTGTCGGCTAGCCGACACACTTAGACCATTATAAGTCCCTTGTTATATCACATGAATCTAAAATTTAATTCTTCCTTCTTGTAGAGCCAATTTGAGTTTTCTTCTTTGTGAGAGAGCCGGACAGGTACATAGGAGATGGAGAATAGTTTCTTCCTCCTCCTCGTCAAGACAGCTTCTGCAAAAATCGTTTGAAAATACGCCAAGCCTTGTTGCATGCCTGCCTATGAGACAGTGTCCTGTGATGACACATATTGTAGCACTGATGTGTTTCCTATTAAGGGAGATCAAGTATCTAGAACGTTTTAGATCCAGCTTTGGCCAGATCTCTTTTGTTACTAGACATGTCGAGCCGGTTGTCCACCTAAGATTTGTTCTATTGATGGCATCCAGCTTTATAATAAGTTTACAAGTAGCGATTGGAATACCTAAGGAATACTTAACTGGAAGCATAGGTAGTGTAGTTCGTGTTTGGCTAAGTATGACAGATAAACAATGTAGAAAAGTTTTTTGTATAGGTGTATTTAACATACGTATGCTAGCTCCAGGTGCATTAAATTCGTTATAAGAGTTTATAAGCATTCCATAATAAAGAAAAGACAATACCATTACAAAAATGCACGTATTATGTAGTCAGTTCGATATATTTCTTACCTATGTACCGACTAGGTTTTACATTCAATTTTCAAGCGGGAAGTTACAATGCGAACCAGAGTGCTTACAGCAATTACCTACATATTTTCTTTAATATCATAAGGACATGCTAAGCATCTCCACCATGACAAGGTAAAAAAAGAAAAGGGGTTAACAAATGTAAATGCGATAGGATATTAAAAGATATTTATTTTGTGGGTATCTTTATTTATACTTTGTATACTTTATTTCATGGTAACTGAAACCCCAAACATTGAACGCCTTTGTATCCAAATGAAAATATTGAATTATTGCTTATTCGAAGTAAATATAAAACAAGATATTTGAAACTAGGTTTCTACAACTGAATACAAAGCAAACAAATTCAAATACATCTACAACAACAAAAGTCATCACCCATTTCCCACCCATTCTCATATCAATGTTTCTCACATTATCAACGTATATCTCGTTGTTGCTTCCTTGACTTTATCAAACAACAATAATAATATCTAGTATGTATCTACCGAAAAACCAAACAAAACGAAATAAACAAATTATTGCCATTCCCTGTTCAAACAGCTTCAGCGAGCGAACATCTGCAAACTACAGATTCTCCCTAGAGAGTAAGTTTACTCAAAAAGAGAGTAACGCCCTGTCGGATACTTTGTGAACTACATTGCATAGTAAACTTTTAAAAATTCCAATTTAATTATTTAATGAACCAAATAACTAATTTTTTTTCATTGGGCAGATAAAAATAAATTCAAGGAGCATTCTCTTTTTTACAGATAAAAAAATAGCTCCTTGTTCCTCCACAAAGATTGATTACTTTTAGTCAGATTAAACTGCAGTTTTGAGCCGTTTAACAAAAAAAATCGAAGATGTGGCTCAATGACTACCTGCATAAGCCCTTTGACAACGATATGAAATCATAAAAAAAATAAAGAAGTTTCATCTAGGGATTGCACCGGGGCAAAATAAAAAGCACCGAAAAAAGGGTGTTTTTGGGACTGTACGCAATATCAAAGTCGAACTACAGAAAAAGCCTCCACAGAAAAACAGAAAAACAGAAAAACTAATAAATTTCGAAAATTTAAGATAATTTGCTTATTTTTTTTTTGATAAACTAACTTTAAAATTCATTAGCAACATTTTAAGACCAAGATTGAGTTCAACAATTAAGTTTAAGTGGTTAAAAACAGCTAAAGAATTTTTTTTCGGTTGCATTTTTCGTGTCGCTATAATTGCACCCTAAAGTTGCTTAAACCTGCAAAATGTACATTTTTGTTATTATTGAGCTTTTCTGTTAGCATAAAAATAAGTAATCTTTTTAGTTGTGTTATGAACACTTCTAGTTTCTTATTTTTTCACATTTGCTTTACATTTTACAACTCTAAAAGCAACTTAAAAATAACGTCTATCCTCATTGCGTAAAGAACTAAGTTTGAATAATAATAAAAATAATAAGAACATATTAGAAAATTATGAATGTGTGTCTTTAAATTTTATTTTTATTTTTTGGCTATATTTTACTATTTTTACGCTTTATTTATCTATTTAGGTAACCTTAAGCCTGGCGGTAGCAGAACTGCGCCTGCAATTTGAGCATAGAGATTTACATTGTGGAAATATTTTAATACAACCTACGAATGAAAAAAATGCAGAATATATTGTTAATAAAAAAAAAATACAAATTGCAACAAGTGGAGTAAAAGTAACTATAATTGATTACACACTATCAAGAATGTTGTCGAACAGTTGTTATTATTATAATGATCTTTCTGAGGATGACGAATTATTTTGTGCAAAAGGAGACTACCAATATGACATATATCGTTTAATGAAAGAAAAGTTAAGGTGAGTGATTTAAATTTGTATGTCTATCATCTGTTAGTTTAGAGAACTCTTTTTTTTAGTTATTTTAGCTGAGCTCTAGGTGGGTCCTATTATTTTAAGGTTCATCTTTTTCTTTAATATGGTTAAAAAAAGTAAAAGTGGGTAATATTTGCTAAAAAGGAGTTCTTATCAGGTGTAATTGCATTTTTACTGGTAGTACGGTCATTCTTAAAACACGGCTTTATTTCTATTTTTTTTAAATACTAAGTACGGGGTATTATTAGGAATACTTATGTTATCCTTAAAAGGGGATTTTGGTCAAAACTGTTAGAGCGGTTTAATTCAAAAATATGCTTGCTCAACTATTTATCTAAAATCAGAATATAGGGCATTGCTTAAGATGTTAGCATTACTTAGTTTTTAAAGTTTTACTAACATTTTTTAAAAACATCATTCGCGATGTTTCGATGTAAATTTTATGACGCAATTATGTTGAGAACGTCAATTTTACTCCAAGTATGCATTTTGGTTAAAATCGTTTTAGCCGTTTTCATGTTGGTAAACCAAAGAAACCCCAAATCTTAAAATATGTCTTTTGTCAAATAAAACAATTTAAAGAAAAACTGAGTTTTCTACCATGTAAGGAATGACCATATTACCTTAAATATTATTTTTTTACATCCGTATTGACTTTTTCAAAAGTACGAATAAATGGGTATGCAGTCATGTTAACTCCACGTACCTTAGCGCAAGCATACAATTTTGTTGAAATCGTAAGAGCCGTTTTCAATTATGTAACTATAATTAACTACATAATTTATTAAGAACCACAATTTTTTAAATTAGTCCGTTGAACAATAATTTAGGGAAAAACTGAGCTTCCTATCATGTTAGGAATGACCATATTACATTGAAACTAATTTTTTGTTAAAATCGTATGGACTGTTTTTGAGATATTCGATTGTTTAGCGAAAAACTGTGTATGAAGCCGTGTTTACCACACCTATTTAAGCCCAAATACCAATTTTGGTTAGAATCTTTAGAGCGGTTTTCGAAAAAATCAAACTTGTTTAAAACCGTTATATGGGAAGTACCGTTAATAATAGGGTTAAACGTGCAAAATAAAAGTGGCCCGAACTGTAAGCCCATATCTATACTCCAAATCCAAAGTTTGAAAGAAATCCTTCTGCAAAAGTCATTATGCAGTATACCCAGTCGTTCCGCATGTACGCCTATCACACAGTGTCCAGTAATGACCCCCGTGAGTATGCGAATGTCTGTGCGACTCAGTCCGATCAAATATGGAGGAGTAAAAGGCTATTGTGGCTTTTTTGATTCTTTCGTCCGTATTCATTTTCCAATTCAGTTTCTTGTCTTTTTTTTGGATAAGTTCCAGGTTTGCACTGTCAGAGATTCTGAGGGGTGTTCCACCAACAGAAGGTGTGACAAACTGCGGTATTTTCCTTTTATTTGTGAAAATTACCAGTTCAGTTTTCTGGGGGTTAACTGTTAGGCCGCAGTTCCTGGTCCAGGTGTCAAAGGTTTTTAGAGCGCCGTTAATTTGTTCAGTTAGTGTTGGAAGGAATTTACCCGTTGCCAACATCACAACGTCGTCGGCATAAGATAAGATAAGAAGACAAGAAATTCGGCCTTTTGTTCTAGTGAATTCCAGCAGGTCCTTCTTTACGACAAGGTTTTCAACCAGTTCACTGTGAACTCGTTGTCACACAGTAAGGGTTTAAAGCCTTTGAAGGTCGAGAGCTGTTCAAAGAAGGGGAATCGACCCTCTTTGTTAACGATAGCTTCGTTAACGCCTTCCAGTATGCGCAGCTCTATGAGTCTCTATTGGTCTTTATTCAACCTACGATCTGGCTTACTAAAGTCTACTACCGCCACCTGCATATTGAGGTTTGAATAAAGAGCCAATTTGGCTTTCTTGGTTTCCCTACTCGAGAGTGGCGATATTGTGTCATCTTGCCTACCTCTCTTCGAACTTCCTGCCGTCGGCTCAGATGTTCGTCCGGAGACTGCTTCCGCGCCGTTTGGCGGTCGCTTGGTCTGTCCGAGACTGAGGTGGATGGCTAAAGGCTTCTAATGTTCGTCGCGTAGCTTTTGTCCTCGTTAGGTTTTGTCTTCCATAGTGGACCCAGCAGACTTGAGCGTGTTGCGGGCTCTATCCAGAGCCGCTCTTTCCTTGTCCGTTAAGGACTTCGGATCACGCTTTCCAAGCCGCCGAATTAGACGTATTGCGTTTCGTCTTCGATTGCGTAATGGTGTCCTTGTTGAGTCCCTGGTCTTTTCCTGTGTAGGGGCTGGATGGGTTGTATCCCGATCCACCTTTTCAGTGTTGACTACCGTCGCGAAGCTACAAGACGCGAAACTGCCTATATCCCCAGGGCTGCCATCGCCTGACATTGCAAGTAGCGATGAATTCTCCTCCAGAGAGTAGCAGAGGCTTGTCTCTTTCGGATTGTTTAAAGGCTCCTTGCACCCGTATTCCTGAGGTTCATTCTTATTCAACTGTGGGACAGCCCCAATCATTTTTGAGAAGATTGAATCCCCGGCCGGCTTCTGCATTGCCGCTGATAGGGTTGAGGGCTCCGTTCTAGCTGATGCGATCACCATTACTCCTGACTGGCAAAAGCTTGTCGCGGATTTAGGTGGTCCCATGAGCGTGCTCACGCTCAGGTCACCCCCGGGTGCAGACGATATCGATGTGCAAGCCATTAGATCACTCACCGACAGAGACTGCTCCTGAAGATAGGCCCGTGCGTTGTGGAGTCTCATCCTTTCGGTTTCAGACAGTTCCTTCTACTTTTTGACAGTTTTTTGCTCGTTTAGAGCTGGTAGAACTGCAGGAAAAGGATGAGCCAGCGATTGAGCAGGTGTCGCATAATCATAGGCACAGTTGACAACCCGGGATTATGGGTTTTATCGAGTTATTCCCTCCCCTCTTGATCCGTTATATTCCGTCTAAAACAGTGGTACCTCGTGCAGGGTGTGTTTTTCACCACGTATAACGGTCCTGGTCAGTCCTCTTGGGACAACCCCTGGTTTCCTTACGGAAAACCTCACCACCTTCTATGAGGATTCTATTCGCATATCTGTACATTTACAAGGGATCTTAAAGCCTAAACTAAAACTACCTAGTCATGATAGGTATATACCTACGTATATAATCTCTTTTTTCTTTCAGAAACAATTGGAAAACCTATAATCCTTACACGAATGTTTTGTGGCTGCACTATATTCTACATAAACTGATTAATGATGCAAAATACAGGAATTGTAAATCCAAGCAACATACGCTTTTTACTAAGCGGATGAAAAAAATACAAAATACCATTTTAAGCTATGACAGTGCTTTTGATTTTGCTAATAAAACATTTGGCTAACAATTGTGTTCTTTTTTTGTTATACCGTTTCAGGAAAGGCGAACAGCTCTGAAATGTTTGCAAATGTTTGTCTAGCACTTAAATTGACAAAAAATTTAGTCTCCCGGAAATAGCTTGAAAAAGCAGCTGTGTAAAGAGCTCCTCAAAAAGGGAGAGAGAAGATGCGCAACAAAACGCTTAACACATACAAGTAAGTAGCACCAACTCCTCTGGACGAGGTAAATGTTAATTCACTCTCGTGTCAGATGCATTACAGAGAGTGCTTAATATCTGGGGACTATACTTGACAAGAAGCTTAACTGGAAACTAAACGTTAATGAAAGAGTTATGGAAGCAAGTAATGTTTTTACGAATGCAACTGAGTCTTCGGGAAAAAGTTTGGGCCCCACCTTATTTACGTGGCGAGTACTGTCACCTCTGACTACATGTCTCTCCATATGGACTTTTATATAGCATTCACGCACCTCATACCTCCGAGCTACTCAAGTCGCCCATAGCAACTTTTTTCGTAAACCCCTATCAAATCTCTAAGGACAATTACACTAGAGTGCACGGATTTGGATGTGAATTCGGATTTCTAATAGAGCGGAAATGGTGCCTTTTGTTAAAAGAAAAATAAATGCAGTTTTTCGATTAATTTAATTAAGATCTTCTGCCTCCGCACTGACTTCAAAAATCAAAATTTGATACAAGATTTTACTAAACAGATGGGTATGGCTGAAAATAATATAAAAGTAAATAAATAGATAAAAGTGCCCAAAATATACTATTGATGATTAGAAATTCAATCAACAAAAAATTATAAGCCCCTATTATGGAAGACAACCTAGGTTGTCTTTCTCCAATTGGGGTTATCGATTACAACTAGTTGTCTGTCAAAGGACAACCATCATCCTATGAGTAGACAACTAATAAAATGGTTGTCTTTTCAGTTGTGTGTACGTATTATAGAACACAACTGAGTTGTGTTGGAGTTGTCCTGAATGTCAAAATCAGACAATTGCTTTTTATCAGTTGTGTTGGATGCTTTTGGATTTGTTGAAATAAAAAAGATCAGCTTTTTTAATGAAAAATTTACAAAAAAAGGAAGTAGGAAATAGAATAAAAAATGGATAATAGAATGTGTGTTTTAAAAAGTTTAAAAATCACAAAACCAGCGCAATTTGTTCGGCTGAATTTTATAGGAACAATCTGATCTGGGGAGTCAGCACGTAACTTGATACAATCGAGACTGTTCATCGTGAGCTCAACTCGAAACAAAACATTTTTGCCAGCACGTAACTTGAAACGAGTTTCATTGTGACTTGTACTTAAAAAAATGATTGTGAATTATGAAGCGAAATGCAAATCGGTATTCCAACTATTTTTTATTAGGTATGAAAAGTGGATAGAAAGAAGATGATATTTTTTGATTCGGAGAGTGAGGATGAGGAAGTGTCTAATTCCAAAATAAAAAGAAGAGCTTTGAGAGATAACAGCAACCCATTAGAGTTAAGTGTAAATAAGTGAATATTCAGAAATAAAACAATAACACTGACAACATTGCAAAATTAAATATATATTTATAGCTTTGTGCAGCAGTTTAGAGTAAACAATGAATGCTTCCGTATGATCCTTAATTTATCAAAACTTTTAAGCAAAATAAGAAGCACATCAGTTCCACCCATTTTACAACTTTGTTTAAAATTGAGTCTCCCAGCCAGTGGCAGTTACCAAATCAATGTCGGAACAAATGTGTTGCTGGGTATGGCTCGATTATTTTTTGCATATATGGACCTCCGCCGGTGCCCTTTAAATGAAGTTTATTACTCCTCAGTTTGTTCTTGACTTTATATTTTAAATCGCTCCAAGTTTAAAACAAAACGTAATTGTAAATAAATAAATAAGTAGATAGATATTTAAAATCAAAACCTTTTTCCAATTTTTCATATATTTTTGTGGAGGACACTCTGTGTTCAATGAATTGGATAGTCTTTCCCAGATAAAACTGCTATTTTTCCTTCCTTGTGCAGTTTTTAAGATTCCTCTGGCAAAATCATGCTGATCACTCATAAAATTAGTTAACATTTTTATTTGTTTTCTATTTATTGCCATCTTTTGTTTGGAATCCATATTTGAACAAAGAAAAACAACTGCTGACGACAAGTATTCGCTATCGAGTAAAATGTTTTGTTTCAAACGTCATTTTCTGGTTTGTGTGCTACCAACTTCGACGATACAATCGAGGATAATCGATTGTGATAAATTAGGTGCTGCTAGAGCTCGATTGTATCGACTGAACTCGATTGTATCAAGTTACGTGCTGCCACCCCTGGACAGGGGTAAAGGACAGTTTGGTTCAACAAAAAAAAATATATTGATAAAGAATGGCAAAAATTAGCTTTAGAGCTCAACAGTATCGGATCGGGCCACCTTTAAGGAGTGGAAAAGAATAACAAAGGGTTCGTTAATAATGCGAAATAAGAATTTTTCTACATACCTACAAACATTTTTTGCAGGGTTGGGTACATTACAACGCCAACTCAAGGAAAAAACTGGCCAGCTCTTCGAAGACGAGAATGTAAGCAACGAAGAGAATTTGCAACCGGTAGATTCTAACAGGAAGATACGGGTGCAAACTATTGAAGAAGAGAGAATTGCCTACCTCAAAACGTAAACTGGGAACCAAACGAATATGACAAAAACTTCTTCTAAACATCCAAGTCACCAAAAATAAATCAAAACTACTTTCCATTGCTGTTTTTAACTTTTTCGTTTTAATTGCAAATACTTTACTTGGTTCGATTTCAATTTCCACAAATAAATTCACAAAATTGACATTTAACAGCCGATTTCGATTTTCAATATGCCCCTAAAAGATGGCAATTTATTTCCTAAAGACAACTGAAAGGTTGTCTCGAAGTTGAGTTGTCATCCATAATAGGGGCTTTATAATTTGGAAGAGGTTGGTTCCTCAAATAGTTTTGAGACCATACTCAAATTCTGTAGGGAAATTGAATGCTTGGGTGATTTGGTTTAGGTCTTTTAGCCGTAATGGTTCCCAGGGGATGGCGGTGGGCCTGATATGGTGTTAAAGCAAGAAGAATGTTTTCAGGATGCGTAAAATAACCATACCGCTGAACGACAGGATCGATTGCGTTCTTAAGTTCTTTTGGAATATATCTAGATATCTAGCCATAACTACATTATGTTAAAAAGATGACGGTTTATTTTTTACGGAGAATCAAGATGCGCGTAGACCTTAACAACAAACGTGGCCAAAGTGATCAAGTTTCCCGAAGGTGTCTCTGTTCTTTATATAAACGCATTATGCGGTTGGCCCGTGACATAATCTTGTGCAAGTACTGTTGATCTGTAGTTAAATCTTTAGCCATGTCAGACAATTCATATCTACCCAAAATTCATATCAAGCCGTTTTCGGGTTCTTATCACTGTTGGCCTTCGTCCCGCGACATGTTTCAGAGTTCGGTACACAACAAAACCCACTTATCGCCCACTCAGAAATTCAATTTTCTTAGGTCCTGCCTTCGTGGCTAGGCACTTAATTTGCTCACACACATTCCAGTGTCTGACGCTACGTATGAGCAAGCATGGGTTAGGATCGAGAAAAGATATGATAGGCCACGGTATATCATCAGCAGCCTCGTAGAAACACTTATGCAGCTTTCATCAATGCAAATTTCGAATGTAAAAACCCTTAGGAAAATTTCAGATGGAGCTGACGAGGTAATTAGGGGCTTAATTCATTAGACTCATATGAGAGGGACCCGTGGATAATTCACGTGCTGATGGGTTAATTAGATCTAGATACCAGAAAGGGCTTGGGCAGCAGCAAGTGTTGATGAAGTATTGGATCAAATCGGGAATTATCAGCTTGTGCGCATATTGATTGATACCGGATCTCAGGTCTCCTTTCTCACCGAATCTTGTGTCCAAAGACTTGGACAAAAGCCCGCATACCAATTAGCGGGATCGGCATTATCTCCGCTGGACAATCTAACAGTCTTGTTTCTACAACAATCGCTTCCCGTTACGACTCAGCAAGCCTCTCGGTTGATACTTACATCTTACCTCGCGTAACGTCAGCATTACCAACAGTTTCTTTTGATGTGAAACAATGGCACCACATCTCCAAGCTAAATTTGGCCGATACGTCGTTTAATAACTCCAACCCAGTAGACATTTTGCTCGGTGCGGACAAGGCTTGCGACATTTTTGAAGGTAAAATTATTCGCAGCGCCGAAGGCCGGCCTATTGCGCAAAAAACTTTATTTGGTTGGGTGTTGGCGGGAAAATTAATTGCGGGCACAACAGAATGCAACAATAACAATCGTTTTATATAATCGCTTCACACAATTCGCGACATCGACGAGTCGTTGCAGGCTTTTTGGACAATCGAGAAGGTAGATCCCCGATCATTAGTTTCCGCAGAAGACAGAACTTTTGACCACCATTTTGTAGCCACCCATCGACGTCACGACCAGGGATAATACATCGTTCGACTTCCTTTCAAACACCCACCAATGTTCACTGACACTCTCGGTTGCGCCATTTCGCGTTTTAAGGCCATGGAAAGAAAATTTCTTAGAAATCCTTAACTTCTAACATCCTACTCTCGCTTTATGGGCGGAAGTTAATAACCCTTATGTTTTTTATTTGCCTCACCATGCTGTATTTAACCCTAATAGTTCCACTACGAAGCTTCGCGTGGTATTCGACGGTTCGGTTAAGGATACCAAAGGGAACTCACTAAATTATTCACTCATGATAGGGCCGCCGATTAAACGTCAGATCTGGGTCGCCAGCGACGATACTGACTAACGAATTGTCTTGGAACATTTCCTCCTGCGCACAGTGACGTATGGCACATCGTATACTCCTTACTATCGGTTCGGGTTCTCGAGCAATTACCGTATGATTATCGCTAAAGCTAACCAGCAGCGGCTGAGATAGTTGTCGATGACTTTTACGTCGATGACGTCGTCTCAGGAGGTGACTCACTCGGTGACGTTGTATTGAAACGGCAATTGGGATTCTTGGCTCGATAATTTCTCATTCCGTATTCATCTTTCTCCCGATGAATCCAATACAAAACGTCAATTGCTCAAAGAGGTTGCATGTGTTTTCGACGGATTTCTCGCGCCTTCGGTTGTGCAACTCAAGATCATTCTGCAAGAGTTATGGTATCATAAACTTACTTAGGACGATCCCCTTCCAGACACTATTGCCGCCAACTGGCATAAAAAACGTCAGGAAATGCCAATTCTAGCCCAAGTTCGCATTTCTCGGTGCATCGGTCTTATCGGTTGCCAATGTTCAACGGCACGGGTTCTCCGACGCTTCGGCATCCGCGTATGCCGCGGTTATATAGTCTCGCTTTATTTTGCCGGACGGAACTTTAAAAACAAATACTGCAGCCACCAAAACTCGCGTTGCCATAATAAAACAACCATTTCTCTCGCTTCTGCTTACACGGCTAATCGTCGCGGTGCAAAAAGCAAAAAAATCGTTACAACTAACCTGTTCGAACATTTTTGCGTGGTGCGACTCACAGGTAGTTATCTCCTGGCTGTCGTCTTCCCGTCGTCGATGGGATACCTTTGTCGGCAATCGGACTGCCGAGATTCTTACCACCGTACCCAGTGGAAGGTGGTTCCATGTCAGATCCGAACAGAATCTAGCGGATTGTGCCTCGCGCGGCTTAGCACCATCTGCCTTAGTAAGTCATTCCCTCTGGTGGACAGGACCTTATTAGTTAGCCTGAAGGTATCTGGCCCATCATTAAAACCATTGAAGAACATCCAGACTGCAAAGCGGAGGAGAACAAGCAGTTTGCACAGGCAGGTCTTGCCGTCAACAATAACCACTTTCTTGATCTTCTGTCCACACGCGTATCTTCCTGTCACCGGTTAGTTCGCATCACAGCCTTCGTTTTTCGTTTAATTTTCAAATGTCGTAGACGATCCCATGCTACCACAAACGTTCTTCTTTTTGTCGAACTTTACGACGCCAAGCACGCTTTAATTCAATGACTACAAAATATTTGCTTCGGAGGGTCCTTATCCTACTTTAAAAAACACGATCGTTTTCCCAAGTCATGTAAACTAAATAATTTAACTCCATTTCTAGATGGCCATCAAATTTTACGGTAAGGAGGAAGGATCTAAAACTCAGTACCTACTATTGTTCTATGTCAAACACCCGATTATCCTTTCAAAGGAACAGAATGTGACCATGATCATCGCCATCGACTTTCATCAACGCTTAAGGCTGGTACGCTGTTCGAGTGAAGTGAAATTTTCACTCCTCTCCAAAATGTGCTGTGAAATTGAAAGTTTCACGCCGAAATGTCAAAAAATTTAATGCGACGGACAATAAAAGCCAAGTGAAATAGCTTGTAACGCCCCCTACAAATCGCTTTTTTAACAATTATTTTTCACTTCAATAGCGTACCAGCCTTTACTACATCCTGGAGTTTCAACGCTGTTTGTCCACCAAAATCTTTTACGTAAGATTTTGTAAGAGCCATCGAAGAACGACGGCTACGCAAATTATGGGAAATCTCTCGGCGTCGAGAATCAACCAAAGCCGACCATTTACCCATTGTGGTTGTCACTACCCTGGTCCAATCTTAATTAAAGTAAAAATCGAAGGGGTACATTGCGTTATTTGTGTGTCTAAGTACTAAAGCTAGTATTAGATATGGTTAATGAACATACGTATGCTGACAATCATATGCTAAAAATTCTCAGCAAACACGCATATGTTCGTCTGGCGAATGATGCCATATTACACGATATGTTGAATTTGTCCCAAAGTAGCAAATTGTTTGTTGACAGCATATGCTAACAAACAGTTAGATATCACATTTTTTTAGGACATATGAAGCCCTATTACACGATATGTTGAATTCGGTATGCTGAAAAATTTGAAGACCCGTATGATTATATGCTGAAAAATTGGCAGATCCCGATTTTTGCGTATTTGTATTGTATTTATCGACTTTCTGCGATTCTGGGGAAATATACGTGTAGCGTAAAATTGATTTTAATTCATTTAAAAAGAAAAAAGAAGAAGAATTGCATTCTACACTACGTATTCAATTCATTGTGTGCGTATTTGTATTGTATTTATCGACTTTCTGCGATTCTGGGGAAATATACGTGTAGCGTAAAATTGATTTTAATTCATTTAAAAAGAAAAAAGAAGAAGAATTGCATTCTACACTACGTATTCAATTCATTGTATTTATTTTAAATATCGTTTTATTGATTAAACTGTATTTGTTTTATCGTTTTTGTCGTATTCGTCGTTTTGTGTACTAATGTTAATCAATGCGATGACGATAGCTGTGGCGTTGCTCGTTGGGAAGCAGTCTTGCGTTTGCGTCCAGAAGTTGATGGCTACAGCATTTCCGGTACACCCAAGTCATTCAAAATCGACATATTAGTAACGGCGGATTTGTAATAAATCTAGATTAGGGATATGTAGAGGGCGTTTGGAGCGGATTGAAGAAGGAATTCTGGATGTGGACGGGATTTAAGAAAGGAAGCGGAGATGGAAAGGGAGGGAGTGTTACGTGCGAGGAGCATGGCATGCTTGCGTAGCACGGCTCTGCTCGCCGGATGGGGTGGTTCTTGTCCTACACACATAACGAGATCTACCACATAACATTAAACATGCCAAAATAAAAACTTACTTTTTTTTGAAAGCAGACGGACGTCCACCGTACTGAGGGGGGCTGCTGTTGTTGTTGCAGCTAGGGCCAGTTCCCACCCTTCCTGGAAGTTTTTGGCCGATTTTCAAACTTCCCCAAATTTGTCTAGTTGCCGCTGACTAGACCATGTTCACCGAAAGAACCGTAGCAGACCTTACCGCACCCCTGAAAATTTGTTTAACAAGCCATTGTGCTCATTCGAGCAAAATCAAAAAGGAAGAAAAAAAAATAAGGCGATTTCAACCATAAGTGGCGTGATGCACATTGAATTTATTCACAAAAAAAAAAAAATATTGGGTTTCATATTAATTTTATACTTATAAACTACGCTAAAAATATTAACTTTAGTATTAAAAGTAATTATAGCAAAAAAAATTATAAATATAAAAGAACAGCAAAGAAAAATTTAACGCTAAATCTCCCCGACACAAAAAAAAATAATCTGGCAACTCTAAATTAGTGTACCCTTTCTTTATTTTTATTACTCTACCGCGATCCTACCTAAAAAGAGCTCTGTTTAGGGGGCTACTATATTTCAAAAAAAAAGGAAAAGGAGGGGGAAACTTATGACAAACACCAAAACCAAAAAAAATAAAAAAAAAGACCCAATAAATAAATATAAATTAACAAAATAACAAAAACTATAAAGAAAATATCACGCCAAAGTATAAATAAATAAATAAATGGATATAAGCAAAAAACATTTAAATTTACACAGCCAAGGCGATGTTTTACTTTTTGACCCGACTGTATCATCAGCAGATATACTGGTGTAGTATCATTGGTATATAAAGCTATCTATATACATACAGTTAGATATAACTATGCATATAGCAATAAAAAAAATCCTTTTCTTTCTCGACACGATAATAATTATGATATAATGATAATTTCTTAAATAGGTTCAATTACTTGCATCAATATGTATCAGGTATATACAAAAAAATAATTCCGCTCATAATTTTTATTCCTTTTTTCTTTTTCTTTATTTCTTCTGTGGTATGTAATTTTTTTGCACCCACTGTATAGACAGGCCGCGCAAGGGAAATATACTTCGTAGGACACTGAGAAGTCAATTGCTTTAAGTCACCTCTGATTCACCTCTAGCAATGACAAAGTATTTTTTTCAACTTCGTTTGAGTGACGTCACTCCGTCTCGATTTAAAACGGTTGGCGGCCACAATGTACTATGACCGCCAATTCGCCAATTTTGGTAGCTTTTTATTTATTATTAAGAATTTAGGGCAGCACACAAGGCCTAAAACCAAAACTTCTTTTTCACCTTTTTTAAACAAAATAAAACTCACTCACCGGTTACTGTTCTGTACTAAATTCCTAGTACAAATTAAATTCTTTGGTTGTCGTAGGAGGTGGGATTCGGCTGGACAACACTGCCTTTATTTTTTTGAAACAAAAAGGTCTTTTCACAAAGGGATAATTAAATTTCACACTCCTTTTTTACAAATTTACAAAAAAAATTTTTCATTAAAAAAAGGAATCCCGCACTGCTCGCACAGGTCGCGATCTTATTTCGGCGACTGTCTGTAAGTTATTGGCTTAACAAACTCAGCAGTTCTTCGTTAGCGGGTCATAATTGCACCCTATCCCTTGGCTAACATTCTTAATCATCCGATCCTATGTTAATTGTTTCTCTCCTATTGAAATTGTTGTTATTTAATTACTGTCCTCCTTTCAGGTTTCTTATTCCTCGAAGAGAACCCACTGAGAATCACGATTCAAATCTCTCAACGTTCATGACGTAGAACGGTAAGGTAGCGTAACGCTCATAGTGTTTTGGTTGTTTTAGAGCTGGTTTGGAGCTCCTCTACAGCTCTGGGTAACTTCGAATTCGAACTTCGAATTCAGTAAGTGTCAAAAAAAAGGAATGGACACACAAAAAAACACAACAATTTGAGACGCCGATAGGTGAGTTTATTTCTTAAATGTATATATATATTTTTCTTCCTGTATTTATGCTAAATTATCTTTTTCTTTCTTTGCAGGCGAAGAGGACCTTAATGTCCCTATTCCCATGGACATTTTTTTTTTTTTTTTTTTTACTTCGTCGGTAAGCAATTGTTATTTTGGTTGATCTGACAAAATTTCCCAAATATTATTTACATTCCAGGTGACCGCAACAAAGCTCCGAATCTGTGGGTCACCTGTGTGCCATCAGAGGCGGAGAAAACGGTTGGATGGACTCGCCTAATATCCTCAACGTGGTGAAGAACCCCACGATATGAGCCGGGCAATAATAATAGACGTCCGCTTTTTGGTAGGGATCACAAACAACTTGTATATTCGTGCACACGCGAACGGACATAGGGTAGCTCGTTGCAGCTGACTGTATCGGCCGACATAGGCCATACGCATTTCGTTTCCCTGCCATTTATCAAGATAACCGCAGATGATTGACATATTTTATTTTGTTACAGATGGCTTCCTTTCGACCTTGCCATCGTGGGAAAACCAACTTGCCGATTCAGCGGTCAACAAATCCCACAATACGCAGTCTAGCATCGTTGTGACAGATATTACCATCGTTCTACAGCTACAGGTATGTGCGCCTTGATATTTTCCGTATATGCTGAAGAGTATTATAGGTAGATGCATAGGATGTTAGTTTTTTTTTTTTTTTTTTTTTTGGATAATGAACGGGCCATATTGATACATAATAAATAAATAGCTAAAGTTTAGAGAATAAATAACAGATATACATGCATGATAATGATACATAGATAATAATACATGATACATGGTTCAGTACGACTTAAACCACAATAGGTTGTCAGATGTGAATATCACAAGTGGATTATTAGATAAATAGATAAATAAATAAATAGATAAACAGATAAATGAATAGTGAATTGACTAGACTTAAATAAATAGTTATGTACAAAATGAAAAAAAAGTACAAAAAAAATTAAGATGGATAAGCAATTAGAAAACACATACTCATGCGTAATCAACTAAATAAATACATAACAGATGAATAACAATAAAAAAAATAGGTAATTAGGTTAATACGTGAATAAATAAATAAATAAATAACAGGTAAATAAATACAAAAATAGGTAAATAATAAATATATATACATAACTGAATAAATAACACATACTTATACCTAAATAAATAAATAAATATAATAACTAAATAAATAACATAAATTAACTGACTTAATAATACATATACCTGACTTGTACATAATAAACATAGGTAATAAAGGTAATAAACAGAGTACCTACAACTAAAACGATCTTCATTTTATTAAAGCAATGCATGTTCTATCACAGTTTTATATCTTTAGCATGATATATGCCTACAGTCTTGCCTCTCAGGTTCTCGAGCTCATACATACTATTTCCTACTGGTTTTACTATTCGGCACTTGATGTATTTAGGACAAAGTTTAGAACTGAGGTATTTCGAGCTATCGCTCAGAACAAAGTTCCTCCGGAATACCTCTTGTCCAGGTAGAAATCGCACTTTCCGGGTCCGTATGTTGTATGTATTTGCGCTTTTTTCATTGGCATTATGTATGTTGGTTCTAATTTTCTCGCGCACGCATTGAAGTCGTTCTTGCCTGGGGAGGGTCAATAGCTCGCCATCCTCTACCGCGTTTAACTTACGGGCTATCTCGTAGCAACTAGCGTGTGTTACCATATTGGTACCAAAAAGGGAAAAGTACGGTGAAACACCAGTTGACGAGTGGATGGAACTTCTCAACGCTCCAGCGATGTCACTGAGGTGAATATCCCAGTCGCGTTGGTCATCCTTAAGGTAGGAACGGATAGATGCCAGAAGTGTTCTATTCACCCTTTCTGATGCGTTCGACTGTGGTGAATAGTATGCCGTCCTCATGTGGCGAATGCCATACTTTTTTAGTAGGCTTTGGAATTCTTTAGCCAAGAATTGTTTTCCGTTATCGGAATGAATCACCTGTGGGACACCAAACATATTGAATATATCTTCATAGAGGAATTTGACAACACTTCTCGAATTGGCATTTCGCATTGGTTTGAGGAACACGAATTTTGACAGATGATCTAACACGACAAAAACATGTGCATTCCCAGACTTAGATCTCGGATATGGACCTAAAAAGTCTATATACAGTTTTTGAAACGGACGGTCGGAACAGTAGTTACTACATACAGGTGGACGAGATATCTGATTTGAAGACTTACACTGTTTACATATTGCACATCGGGATATATATTGCCTGATTTGGACAGTCATGTTCGGCCAATAGAAGTACTGACGAATTCTTTGAAGCGTTTTTGCGATTCCACCATGGGCTGCCTGAGGGGGATTGTGCGCTTGGGCAATTATCTCGCCTGTTAGGCCCGATGGAATCCAAAGACGCCACGTGTGTTCTACCATGGCCTCATTTCCTGCTGGTGGTAATGCACGTTTGTAGACAAAATTGTCCACTATTTTGAGGTCAGGTAGATTTTCTGCATTGTCTTGAATTGTACTTATAAGACTTTTGTACTCCTCGGATTGGAATTCTTCTGAGTCTAAATCAACCAATGGTGCAATATCCTCTATATCCAGGCTGTCTACGTAAACCCGAGAAAGAGTATCTGGCACTACATTTAGCGACCCTTTGCGGTGCTCTATGTCGAAGGTGAACACTTGGAGTTTGAGGCTTTACCTGGCTAATCGTCCGTTGAGGTCCTTGAGTCCCATCAACCATCGAAGGCTAGAGTGATCTGTTATCACTGTGAAGTCCATACCTTCGACATAGGGCCTAAATTTCTGCACTGCCATGACCGCAGCTAAACACTCTTTCTCGGTCACACTATAATTTTTTTGACATGCATTTAATTTTTGAGAAAAGTATGAAATCGGGCTTTCTTCGTTTGAGTCGTTTTTTTGAAAGAGGACAGCTCCTATGCCAGACTCTGATGCATCGCACTGGATATAGAAGCGCCTTGAAAAATCTGGATGTGTTAACACAGGGGCTGTTGTTAGGGCTTTCTTTAGGTTTTCAAATGCGGCAAGTGCCTCATCGGACATTTTAAATTTCTCCCTCTTCTTTAGCGTGTCCGTGATGGGGGCAGTGAGACCGGAGAAATCTCGAATAAACCTCCTGTACCACCCTGCAAGACCAAGCAGCCTGCGCACTTGCTTCGGAGATTTTGGCGTTGGAAACTCAGCGATTGCAGCTATTTTCGACGGGTCTGTTTTTAGCATCCCACCACCAACGATGAACCCCAAATATTTTAGTTCCTTGAAACAAAATCTGGATTTGTTCACGTTGATGGTTAGATTCGCTTTACGAAGACACTGAGCCACTTCGTCAAGCAGGGCGATATGTGTTTTGAAGTCCGGAGCTACGACGAGCAAGTCATCTAAATACACGAAGACGCGGTCCTTAAGACGTGCGGGGATAACCTTGTCCATTAATCGGCACATTCTCTGCGCCGCATTGCATAGCCCGAAGGGCATGACAGTGAATTGGTACAAAGGTCTCCCCGGCACAGTAAAAGCGGTTTTCTCCCTACTCCGTTTCTCCAGCGGTATTTGCCAGAAGGCATCTTTGAGGTCTATACTGCTGATGAAGTATGTATCTTGTAACCGGCTGAGCAGTCCGTCGATGTGGGGGAGAGGGTATGCATCCTTTTTGGTCAATGCGTTGACTTTTCGCGAATCCAGGCAAAGACGATTTTTGCCTGGTTTTCGGATCAATACCACTGGCGAACACCAGGGACTTTCGCTCTCCTCCACAACGCCGAGACTAATCATCCGGTCAACCTCCTCATACAACAGGGCTTGTATCGCTGGAGAAACAGGGTAGTGACGTTGCTTCACCGGTGCCGCATCCGCAGTATCGATGACATGCTCCTCCAGCTCCGTCTTCCCGAGTCCATGCTGCGTATAGCAGAGAAATTTCCGTCTCACTGTCTCCAACTCGGACTGTTGCTCTAACGAAAGTTGGTGTGTATTGGGATCATCCGTTGTATCCAAAATAGATAAACAACTTATTAAATTTGGGGCCAGTTGGAAGGCCTTCCAGAAGTCTATTCCCAAATACAGCTCCTGATCTAATGTAGGCACTAGGTAAAACGTAATGTCTTCTCTTCTATTTTGGTAGACAACTGGAGCTTTAATTCTACCTACTATAGATTGGTTCTTACCATCTGCAGTTTTTACTCCCGAATCAAATGACTGAATCGGTAATCCTACTGATTCCACAAACTTAAAACAATTCTTGCCCAAAATACTTATGCTGGCTCCACTGTCAAGCAAACCTAGCACATCATTGTCAGCGATCTTTATTTTTGCATAAGGTCTCGGGTCATTGCCTATATTTATTACCGATGCTAATATGCGTTTTCTAGTCTCTTTTCTTATCTTGAATCTGCACCTTGTTTTCAGGATTCGTTTGGAAACAGTTTTGCCATTATCAAATATCCTACTGCGCGCTGCATAATAATTTTTTATTCTAACGTGCAACGGTTTAATTTCAAACTTTTTATCATTTTTACTTAAATTATTTAATTCTAGTTCCTTATTCCTAACTAATATTTTAATTTTACAATTCTCAGAAGTCGGGGTCTGATCTGTTGGTTGTTCGTCAACTCTCGGCCCTACATCTGCATTTGTTGTTCGGGATATTGGGTTGAACGCGACTCTCCCGATGACCTCGCGTTCATTTGGCGGTTTCCCGGGGTGCATCGACTACAATTAGGGGTTATCACACCCTCCTGACCACATTTATAACAAAAAATATTTCGAACACTAGATGGACAATCAACAAATGAGTGGCCTTCAACTCGGCAATTCCAACATGACAATTGTCTTGGCTCTGGGTATCTTCGAGGCACTCTAGGGCGTGCTCCTCCGTACTGCATCGCAGCTATCTGCTCTTCTGGTACGTAAGTAACCTCTTCCTCAGTATCATGTTCCAACTCATTTGCTATGTATCTACCAGGTGGTCTATGATGCTTCGCGTTATCTCTTATGGGAAATGCTTTTTCCGCGTCAGCACACGCAAGTCTCAGCTGGTCCAACGACGATATAGCCATAGGGTATATCAGTTTTCCAATTCTGTCATTGAGGCTCCGTTTTAATATCCTCACCAACTCAACTTCCGGAATCTGTACTCTAAGCTGAGACCTAAGTTTACCGATTGACGCAAAGAAATCGTCGCTAGACTCCCAAGAACCCTGCCTACGATCCATAATGTCGCGTATTATTTCAAAGTCCGATTTCGAACTTCGGAATTGACGCATCAGGGCATCGCGTAGCATTGGCCAGTCTGGTTGGCAGTTCATGCGCTGAAACTGCCAATACCACTCATACGCGGTTCCCGAGAGTAGAAGATGGAAGTCTCTCAAGATCTCAGCCCATGTACAGTCGTACTGGTTCTTGAGGGTCTCTAGGCGGAAAATAAAATCTTCTACTGTAAGAGTTTCCGGCTTACCTTCGAAGTTAATGCCCCATTTATCAATTTTAATTGGTCCACGAGGATTAGGGTGTGAACCACTTTCTTGAAATTGAGTTGGAGAATTATGGTGCCAATTCGCGTTTTGCCATCTTGGTCTATTTTGCCTGTTATGGTTACGGATGTTGTTGTTGTTCTGCTGCTGATATCCCACATTCTGCGATTGACCGTTGTTGATATGGCTGTTACCGTTTGTAGTCACTACTGGGACGAATGGTCTGGACGAAGGATCCAGCTGAGACTGCAAGTTCGGAATGGGCGGTTGTTGGAGAGCGTTGTTCTGCTCCGGAATTGGTCTCTGAACTGGAGGCTCAGCAGGTGCAGTAGGACGAATCACGGCATTTATGTCTCTCATAAACTCGAACATGCTGCTTTTCATTTCCTCTCTGAGGACTTGAGAGATGTCATTCGTTATCGTGCTTTGATAAGATGTGAATGCATTAACGACTGCTAGGTTGATGTATGCTTTGATGTCCGTGACTGATTGGGGTAAGGGCTCTGGTTCTTTATCGTTATTTTTGTTATTCGCTAGTAAATTTGTATTGATGTTTTGCTCGTTTAGCTCTATTTGCTCAATCATAGTCCTAACACTATCATTTTGTGCTTCTTGCGATGCTGCACCTAACTCTGACAGACTGCTATAAGACGGTGCCCTAATTGACTCATTTGAGCTTTGCGGGCTACTAGTTTGGGCTGAAGGTATTGGCGGGGGAGGGTAAGGGTAAAGTGAATCTGAAGTGCTTTGAAGGGGTTGCTTCCCGGGTGGTGTACGTCCTATCGGCATTGTGTTGGTGATAGATGTTTGAGCAAGTTGAGAGGTAACCGATCGAGTGATTCTTTTATTGAGTTCTTCGGGGGTATTTTGAATCTGTCTTTTCTTTTCAGGAGGATTCATATTATAAAGGATCGGATGATGAAGAAACACCAAATGAATACAAACGAACAACTGCGTATATACGCTATAATAGTCGTTCTTTTTTTTTTTTTTTTTTGAGTATGGTATGTACACTTGTACAGATGACAAATAAATAAATAAATATATTGCAACCTGTGCTAAGAATGGTAATATTATTGGATATGTTATGTAATTTATGTTGTTAATATGAAATATGTATAATTGTATATGTATAGTTATATTTGAAGCGATTAGGTAGATAGAAAAAAAAAAATAAATAAATAGGAAATGAAATCTATGTACGAGTGAGTGTTTTTTTTTTTTGTATTTTATAGGGTAAATATGTGCTTTAAACAAGATTTTGAAACGAATTAAATATGTTTTCGTCTAATTTAACGAAACTTTGTGGTTTTTCTTTTGTGTTTAGTGTACTATCAATCATTACGGGGTGTTTCGGGTCTACTTTCTTCGGCGGAATCGTGTTGGCAGGCATCATGGTCTAATGCTTGGGCAACTATTTGAATGATAGACTGCGGACGGACTATTTGATGAATCCCTCAGTACGGCAGAATGAGTAAACATAGAAAGACTACAGGGACACGCTACGTTGCGTTCAGGTTGTTTCCGCAATTCCAGTTCAACCAATGGACCTTAACTGGGAGACTTGAAACATTCCCAACAACAACACATAAAAGAAGATAATAACTACAGATGTATTAGTGCAACTAGACATGACAAAACAGTATCAGACTAGGCCACTAGATACATAATCGAATAAGACATTAACAACTAGAAAGGAAAAGTAAAATGGTAAGATAGGAAAGCAAAAAAAAACAATCAAAAGGTGGATAGAGAAAGAAAACAGGACTAACAAAGTGTTAATTGTTGTCGCTGTCAACATTGAACGTTCTCGTCGCAATTCGAGATGGCATGCTAATGAGCTATCCACTCGAAGACTTACGAGGTTTCAATGTTGACAGCAAGGACAATTAGGGACGAAAACGACATAAAGGACAGACGACTAGGACAAACAAAAACGTTGGGCGCCATATGTAATAAATCTAGATTAGGGATATGTAGAGGGCGTTTGGAGCGGATTGAAGAAGGAATTCTGGATGTGGACGGGATTTAAGAAAGGAAGCGGAGATGGAAAGGGAGGGAGTGTTACGTGCGAGGAGCATGGCATGCTTGCGTAGCACGGCTCTGCTCGCCGGATGGGGTGGTTCTTGTCCTACACACATAACGAGATCTACCACATAACATTAAACATGCCAAAATAAAAACTTACTTTTTTTTGAAAGCAGACGGACGTCCACCGTACTGAGGGGGGCTGCTGTTGTTGTTGCAGCTAGGGCCAGTTCCCACCCTTCCTGGAAGTTTTTGGCCGATTTTCAAACTTCCCCAAATTTGTCTAGTTGCCGCTGACTAGACCATGTTCACCGAAAGAACCGTAGCAGACCTTACCGCACCCCTGAAAATTTGTTTAACAAGCCATTGTGCTCATTCGAGCAAAATCAAAAAGGAAGAAAAAAAAATAAGGCGATTTCAACCATAAGTGGCGTGATGCACATTGAATTTATTCACAAAAAAAAATAAATATTGGGTTTCATATTAATTTTATACTTATAAACTACGCTAAAAATATTAACTTTAGTATTAAAAGTAATTATAGCAAAAAAAATTATAAATATAAAAGAACAGCAAAGAAAAATTTAACGCTAAATCTCCCCGACACAAAAAAAAATAATCTGGCAACTCTAAATTAGTGTACCCTTTCTTTATTTTTATTACTCTACCGCGATCCTACCTAAAAAGAGCTCTGTTTAGGGGGCTACTATATTTCAAAAAAAAAGGAAAAGGAGGGGGAAACTTATGACAAACACCAAAACCAAAAAAAATAAAAAAAAAGACCCAATAAATAAATATAAATTAACAAAATAACAAAAACTATAAAGAAAATATCACGCCAAAGTATAAATAAATAAATAAATGGATATAAGCAAAAAACATTTAAATTTACACAGCCAAGGCGATGTTTTACTTTTTGACCCGACTGTATCATCAGCAGATATACTGGTGTAGTATCATTGGTATATAAAGCTATCTATATACATACAGTTAGATATAACTATGCATATAGCAATAAAAAAAATCCTTTTCTTTCTCGACACGATAATAATTATGATATAATGATAATTTCTTAAATAGGTTCAATTACTTGCATCAATATGTATCAGGTATATACAAAAAAATAATTCCGCTCATAATTTTTATTCCTTTTTTCTTTTTCTTTATTTCTTCTGTGGTATGTAATTTTTTTGCACCCACTGTATAGACAGGCCGCGCAAGGGAAATATACTTCGTAGGACACTGAGAAGTCAATTGCTTTAAGTCACCTCTGATTCACCTCTAGCAATGACAAAGTATTTTTTTCAACTTCGTTTGAGTGACGTCACTCCGTCTCGATTTAAAACGGTTGGCGGCCACAATGTACTATGACCGCCAATTCGCCAATTTTGGTAGCTTTTTATTTATTATTAAGAATTTAGGGCAGCACACAAGGCCTAAAACCAAAACTTCTTTTTCACCTTTTTTAAACAAAATAAAACTCACTCACCGGTTACTGTTCTGTACTAAATTCCTAGTACAAATTAAATTCTTTGGTTGTCGTAGGAGGTGGGATTCGGCTGGACAACACTGCCTTTATTTTTTTGAAACAAAAAGGTCTTTTCACAAAGGGATAATTAAATTTCACACTCCTTTTTTACAAATTTACAAAAAAAATTTTTCATTAAAAAAAGGAATCCCGCACTGCTCGCACAGGTCGCGATCTTATTTCGGCGACTGTCTGTAAGTTATTGGCTTAACAAACTCAGCAGTTCTTCGTTAGCGGGTCATAATTGCACCCTATCCCTTGGCTAACATTCTTAATCATCCGATCCTATGTTAATTGTTTCTCTCCTATTGAAATTGTTGTTATTTAATTACTGTCCTCCTTTCAGGTTTCTTATTCCTCGAAGAGAACCCACTGAGAATCACGATTCAAATCTCTCAACGTTCATGACGTAGAACGGTAAGGTAGCGTAACGCTCATAGTGTTTTGGTTGTTTTAGAGCTGGTTTGGAGCTCCTCTACAGCTCTGGGTAACTTCGAATTCGAACTTCGAATTCAGTAAGTGTCAAAAAAAAGGAATGGACACACAAAAAAACACAACAATTTGAGACGCCGATAGGTGAGTTTATTTCTTAAATGTATATATATATTTTTCTTCCTGTATTTATGCTAAATTATCATTTTCTTTCTTTGCAGGCGAAGAGGACCTTAATGTCCCTATTCCCATGGACATTTTTTTTTTTTTTTTTTTACTTCGTCGGTAAGCAATTGTTATTTTGGTTGATCTGACAAAATTTCCCAAATATTATTTACATTCCAGGTGACCGCAACAGATTGCTAAAAAATCGCCGTGGGATGGGATCCAGTGAAAAATTACAAGATTTTTCCTGGACAGTTCCTAAATGGCCATGTAGATATTTATTCTAGTACAATGGTTAATAAAAAAAACTTTGGTTGACTGGATATTTTGCTTGAAGTGAATACATACACGTCTCAAAATCTTATACAATTATTTCGATAGTAGACGAATTTAGCAGTAGTTTACCTTTACAGTACCATATTCTGCCATTTTGCTTCTAACAGCAAAAATCAGGATAATAGAAACACAAAAAACACGTTCAAAATTATGGAAACTTCAAAAATATCAAAGCCGTTTGCTGAAAAATGTGGCGTATGCTCATGAGCCTACTTTAGCTCGTGAGCTTACATCATACGAGTCAGCATACGCCAAAAATTTGTCCGTATGTTAGCATACGGTCCCAAAAGGGGTATTACACGATATGTTCAGGTCGCCAACATACATATGCTGACTAGCCAACAAATTTGCCAACAAACAACTTTAAGCATACATATGATGACAGAAATTTCGATATTACACGATATGTTGTGATTGGGACATATTTTTCTGCATACGTATGCTTATTCAGCATATCGTCTTATACTAGCTTAAGGCCATTCATTTTAAACTTGTAAGCGGCTTAACAATAAACGCATTCCTCGCTGCACTTCATCGGTTTGTCGCGCGTCGTCGTAAGCCGTCTAATGGCACCAACTTCCGCTAATCTGCCAAAGTGTTATCCGACATGCATAAGCTGACCCTTCAATCGTTGCTGAGTCCCTTGCTGGCGATTCCATTACTTGGCACTTCAATCCGCCTTCGGCGCCAAACTTCGGTATGAAGTCCGTCAAGCAACACCTTTGGCGTGTTATAGGCCCCGAAACACTAACGTTTGAATAATTATATACCCTTTTGACTCAAATAGAATCCTAACTCAATTCTCGTTCTCTTTGTAAAATGTCCGACCAAGATATCGATGCACTTACACTTATTCCCGTACCGGCAAAAGCTTAGGGTGATTCAACCTTTACCACCAGCAGCATCAGCAATGATGACCAAATGTTTCGGTGATGATTCATTTGATGTAGCCCTGATAAAGGATCCTTGGATCTTTAAAGGAAAGATTAGAGGACTCCCAAATAGTTTAGCTTAGTTGCATTATGCGCAAACCAGCGAAAGAATTAGGTCCTGTAACCTGGTGAGGCATGGAGTTCAAGCCGGATCTGTGTAACATCAGCCCTTACAGCAGTACGAGTAGGATCAGCTGCGGGAACTTTTGTTATAGCATCTGCATACCTGCCGTATGATTCTCCAGAACGTCCTCCAAGAAGAGAGTTAGATTCTTTGGTGAATGCATCCAGAAACTTGAACGAGGATTTAATAATTGGTTGTGATGCCATTGCACATAATACAGTGTGGGACAGCACCAACGATAATTACAGAGGAGAAGCGTTATTCGAATTTGAATTCGAAACAGGGGAACAGAGCTGACTTTCGTGGATGTGAGGCGAATGGAAGTGGTCAATGTTACCCTGTGCAGAAGCCAGATAATTGAAAGAATGTCAAATTGGGGGGTAATGGATCAGGCTACATTGTCGGATTACAGAGCCATCTCATTTGATGTTCGCTATGAACCCAAAAGAAAAAAAGATCGGAAATACATCAGTATTCCGAAGAACACGAATAGGCCAATTCATAGACGCCACTGCAGATATAATAGGCGTTTTTCTTTTTTGGTTCAGAGCTGAGCTCTGAACTGAGCGCGAGCATTATGAGCGCGCTCTGAATCGAGCGTGCTCAGATCGTTCAGATGTGTTTAAAAAACACACTTGAGCACAATCTGTCTAATGTCAGTCAAAAAATGAAAAAATAAAAATTAAAATGGATAAGCTAATTTGTTTACCTTCTGTGCCAGAACAACCAGGTTCGTCCGCCATTATGCTGTTTTTTTCTGTCAAATGTGACTGAAATTTGTATGTATATGTGTAATCAGCTTTTTACTCAAGATGCTCAGTCAATTTATTCTGAGCTCATAGAGCGCGCTCTGATCGTGCCCTGAACGAAAAAAGAAACACAAATTTGAGCTCTGAAGTCTCTGAGCTAAAAAAGAAACACGAACTTTTTGTATAACAGTTCAGGCTCTGAACTAAAAAAGAAAAACGCCTAATGAGGAATGCACTCAAAGTCGTGGAGCGATGGTGTCTGAAACAGGGGCTCTACATTAATACGGCGAAAACAGATCTAATAGTCTTTACTAGAAAGAGGAAAAATATGGTAATTCAGCCATTTAAACTTTTTGGATCGGAACTAACAATGTGCAGTAGTGCACCCACAAAGCTATAATTGGGGAACCCGACGTAATTCGTCTGGAGCAACGGAAGTGCAAATATCTGAAACATGTCTCTTCCAAATTCGCCGCCACAAAGAATTCTTGGTGAACAACCAGCAATCGTTCCAATGTCCCTAGCAAACGCTAACAACGAGGACGACATTGTGGCACTCACCAACTTTAAACTTCCTCCCTTTTGGAAAACAGATCCAGATCACTGGTTCATTCAAATTGACGCGCAATTCAGGACACGAAATATTAGGTCAGACAGCAGTTGAACGCCAGCTGCACAAGCTACTTACTGAATTGGAACTAGGCGACAAGAAACTCTCTCAACTTCTTAGGACGATGAAAATTCCTGCCTGCATCTATACGATAAGGATACTCATCTGAATTTTCTTCTCGACTCCGGTTCCATTGTCTCTGTCATACAACGAACATCAATCTAGCTAGATGTCTAGCGCCTATGGTGATATGTCAATTTTTTTTATATGAAGTTTGACATGCCGCTGTTCATCTAGCGGGCAGTGGAACGCGGCCATTGTGACCACTGGACCACCCGTTGTCGAACGCGTGCGCCGAATAGATGGCGAGAAACTTAAAATTGCCAAAGAAGACATCGACTTCCTACTGCATCACAATGTCACCCGACCATCGAGCAGCCAATATTCCAGTCCGATCTATATGGTACCCAAAAAGCTTGGTGGCTGGCGAACAACTGGCGATTACAGACGCTTAAATGCCCAAACTGTACCAGACCGATATCCAGTACCATTCATCGAAGACCTATTCCAGCGGCTATATGAAAAAAAAAATATTCTCAACCATTGGGCACATTCAAAAACTTAGTTATCTTAAGTCGACTAGATTGGTCTGGAAGAGGTGTAACCTGAACGCAAAAACTAGAATGGTCGGGAACGTCACTTTTCCTACGTCAGCCACATATGCAAACTGTCAACTTAGTACTCAGTCACGAATTTCTTGACTAGATTCGTCGGCTACCCCTCCATAAACGTCAACTGACACAGCTGTCCATGTGACCGATCTAGGCCAATCAAAACTGTGATACATCAAGTCAGTCAGCTGTCAGACTTACTAAACTAGATACTTGAACGTCCCCATTGACTTGGTACGTGCACTGCCATCACAACACCATTTGGGCTCTTCGAGTTCTTGGGCATGCCGCTAGGTCTACCCTACGCTACACAAACATTTCAGCGCCACATGGCCACCATCTTCAGAAGTCTAGACTTCGTTGGAATATTCGTTGATGACCTCATCATTCCGTCTGACACTTTTGATGAACACATTTAGCATTTATTTACGACAAGTTTTTGTCTATACAATGTGAATTCACGGACTCACTTATGATAGCATAGAAGTGAGCATGTACGCGTGACTTCATGAATGTTTCTGGAAAACAGTTTGTAGGCAGCAGCCACTGGAAAGTTATATATCTATGTATTCCATTATTTTTGCTTGTAACCATTGCAAGGTTTGCATCTCTGTTAATTGCCTATCTCTGAACTCTGATTAATAGTTCTTAGGTAGGTACTACTTCATACGCATTTTAATTTCTGAGTAAGAATGGGTGGGGGAATTCCGGAATGCGTTAAATATACAGTTGATGAACTTAATGAGTATAAAAACACAAAAGGATCATGCGTTCACAAATTTAACACCGTCTTACATTTAAATGTTTTGCCGTTTGCCTTGAACGATTTTAATAAATCGTTATATACTCTTCTTTCGTCAAAGAAAATCGGCACTTACAATGAGAAATTAAAGGGAATAATATTGGATATACACAACATAAAATTACTTGAAAACTCTGCGGCTATTCGATTCGATGACCCAAAGATACATTTAAATATTGATGCTGATTGCTACGTATTTACGCCCACGATTGGAGCAATTGTCCGAGGAACTGTGCGGCATGTGTCTTACTCTCAAATATGTGTTATTATATATCGAGTTTTTAGCGTATCCATACGTCTTTTAAATAAACCAAAAGTGCTAATCGAAGTAGATTCTGAAATTGATTTTAGAGTAAAGAAATACTGCTTCGAAAATGTTTTTCCGTATATTGAAGGAGAGCTCGTGGAGAAGAACAATGTGCCCAAATATGTAAGTAAAACTTATAAGAATTGACATTGTTTTACACTCGCGTAAAATACAAAATAATGATTAAGTGAATGTCATGACACGTGACAGTATCTAGAACTTGCTTGGGCTGTTTAAGGAGAAGGGTGATTTTGTAAATATTTTTAAATTTACTTCTGCATCTGAATGTATGCAACATTTAAATACATTTTATTTATATTAAATTTTTTAAATAGCTGGTTTGTATTTACGTCTGGCCACATCCATAAACAGATTAAGATCGTTCGTGCCCAATGGAACATAAAAATGATATCACTTTTTTCTGCATTTGTGTTTGTTTCGAGGTCTTATAAAATTGTAATTTCCTTAAAAAAAGTCGATAATTTAATATCGTTGCGCGCAAAACGTCGCTGAATTTTTTTGATTTTACAATAACAAATTCAGTCACGTAGTACTCGATCACGGCAATTAAACCCCCTGGTTTCGGGACACGGCTACATATTTAACACCCCGACTGAGATAATTTCTCTCAAACTAAATGTCCTATCTCATACAATTTTCTAATCCGCGCTGGGCAAATCATGTCATGAAATTTTATTTCATATCGCAGCGACAAATAACTATTCAGCTGTTTGTTTTGTTTACCATTTTAAAACAAATACTTACACCACAGATCATAATTGGCATGAGAAGACACTAAAATGAGACAAAAAATTATATTTCCAGACGAAAAAAAAAACAAGTACCTATTTGTCAAATTCATGTCAGACCTCAGACATCCATGGCAAGAAATAATTGCAAAGATAGATCGCAGACATTCAATCATAAGATAAAATTGAGTGACTCCAAAATACATTTCATCTTATGATAAGCATTATGAGAGGAATTATTTAATGTGGAGTCGGGGTGTAATGTAAGAAATGCTATTCGCTATTCGTGATTTTTGTGCTGACTGACGTTTTTCTGGCTTCGGGAATCGGGACACGGTTCGTTTAAAAAATAAGTTCGGCCTTACAACATAAAAAATATCAAATTAAACAACAAGAATGAAGCTTTTTTGCGTGCTTTTCGCTTTTCGAAATCCCTCGTTTGAAAAGAGGGAGTTTATGTGCAAAAAGCTCGTTTCAAAAATCGATTCACTGCGCGCGCATGTGAACAGCTTTTTTGCATTCAAACGCTTCTAGCATCGCATCACTTTCTCGCGCTAGACCTTGAAGCAGGTCAAGAGATCCCTTTTCCCAAATGAACTGAAACCTTAGACCCCATAGCCAAATACTTTTAAAATTCTATCTCTATCTATTGATAAAAAATACTTACCAATTTAAAAACTTTGCGGTTGGTTAAGTGAGTAAATTTGACATAATTTTCTCATCAAAATTTAATAAAATAAATAGACATGGGAAACCGATTGCGATCCCAAATGGTCGATATCGACCACTTTCGTGTTTTAGTTTTAATATATTTCCAATTCTAATACGTGTACTTTTACTTTGCAGACACAATTGAAACCTAATAAGTCGGAAACTATTGATGCTGATGGGAGTGGAGGTCTTCTTCGATTATTAGAGCAAATAAAAACGGAGGAAGTTAATTAGATGTTTAAGGGGCCAACTTATCAATCAAAGAAATAAAACGATAAAATATATTAAATGTACAATAAATTGATCCACTATAGTCGTTTTTCTTTTTTAGTTGAGAGCAGAATCTGAACTGTTATACAAAAAGTTCGTGTTTCTGTTTTAGCTCAGATACTTCAAAGCTCAAATTTGTGTTTCTTTTTTCGTTCAGAGCACGATCAGAGTATAAATTGACTGAGCAGCCTGAGTAAATATACATACAAATTTCAGTGACATTTGACAGCAAAAAGAAAACAGGATAATAATTGTAATGGTTGAAATGGCGGACGAGCCTTATTCTGGCACAGAACGTAAACAAATATAATAAATATACAATTTACTTACTTTAAGGTGGCGCTACAGTCCGGGGTGGACCTGAGGCCCTACTCTGTATTTCGTTCCGAAAGTCAATCTTATTCGAAAGTGCTTTTTCGTTCAGCTTTTGTTTTTGTATTCTGTACAAAATATTCGTTTTCGGAAATTTTCAGTTTCGGAACGAAATACAGGGGTGTCAGCACGTAACTTGATACAATCGAGTTCAGTCGATACAATCGAGTTCTGGCAGCACCTAATTTGTCTCAATCGATTATCCTAGATCGATTATTCTCGATCGAGACAAATTAGGTGCTGCCAGAGCTCGATTGTATCGACTGAACTCGATTGTATCAAGTTACATGCTGCTACCCCAGAGTAGGGCCCCTGGGACTCAACCAATACGCCTCTCCCGTTAGCGGGATCTTTGGCTAACTGCCTCCAGTTGCGCACTCCAAGTTGGTTGAGGTCCCCTTCCACTTGCGCGCGCCATATAAGGCGAGGTCTTCCTCTACTGCGTTGTCCCTCTGGGTTGAAATCGAAGACTCTGCGTATTTTTCTGAGCAGGTCAGTGTTATAGAGTTCGCTGTTAAATCTTCTCCTCCAAAGCACGCCTTAGTCCAAAGAAACAGAGATTGGCAAGTGTAACTCTTCGTTTGATATCAGGGGTCGAATTACCACACCCGTGAGCGAGCGATACATCACTGAATTTTGTTGATTTTACATGCAAAACAATAACAAATTCAGTCACGTATTGCTCGATCACGGATGCGGTAATTCAACCCAAGAGTTGATAACGAAGCCGAGGTAGACAAACTTCTTAACTACCTCAAAATTATACCTGTCTATTGTGACGTTCTGTCCAATACGTCGATGTTGCGCGTCCCTTCTTGTTGACAGCATATATTTTGTTTTACCACTACCAGTGAACTAAACCATTTTTGCCGCTTCCGTACTAATACCTGCAAACGCGCCAGTGACAGCTCGCTGTGTTCTGCCAATTATGTCAATGTCATCTGCGTATGCAAGTAATTGTACAGACTTGTGAAAAATTGTGCCTCTGGTGTTGGCTTGCGAGTTTCGCACAATTTTCTCAAGAATGATGTTGAAAAAGTCACATGACAGCGCGTCACCTTGTCTAAATCCTTTTTTGACATCAAAGGTCTCGGTGAGATTGTTTCCGACCTTAATGGAGCAGCGAGAATTCTCCATTGTCATTCTGCACAATCTGACGAGTTTGGCAGGGATGCCAAAACTAGACATGGCTCTGTATAGCTCGTCTCTATAAATGCTGTCATATGCGGCCTTAAAATCGATGAACAGATGGTGGGTATCGATTTGGACTTCTTGGGTTTTCTCCTTTCTTGTGAATCGGGCAAACGATGCTGAAGTTCCATTCATCAGGCATAATTTCTTCTGACCAAATCTTGGAAACGAGTTGGTGTATGCTATCCCAAGCCGTCTCCCGCTGTCTTAAAAAGCTCGGCAGTTAAGCCGCCCGGTCCAGCAGCATTGATGGACTTAAGTTTAGATATTGATATGCTCACTTTACTTTGTAGCCGTCCAACGTTAAATCTCCTCACAGTATTTTCTCGCTGTTTTGGCGTTTGGGATATCCGCATCCGTACCTTGGCTACAACCAGGTAGTGGTCCGAGTCAATGTAGGCTGCTCGGAAAGTTCGGACATCTAGAATTCTGGATGAGTGCCTTGCGTCGGTCGCAACATGACCAATTTGGTTGGCGGTTTGTTGATCTGGTGACTGCCATGTTCTTTTGTGTATATCGAGGTGAGGAAACCGTGAGCTAGCTATGGTAACATTACGTCCCGCAACAAAATCAATCAGCCTTAGTCCGTTTTCAGACGTGGTGTCATGTAGGCTGTACTTTCCGATTGTGCTACCAAAGAGGTCCTCCTTTCCTATTTTGGCGTTAAAATCACCTAAGACGATTTTAACGTCATATAAAGGACATTGCTCATATGTCGAGGAGCTCGTAGAAACAATCTTTGGCAGTATCGTCTTTATCTTCTGTGGGGGCGTGAGCGTATATTAGGTTGATGTTGGTGAATTAAGCCTTGATGCGAATAGTTGTAAGGCGTTCACTTACGTGTCGAAAGCTCAAGACTTCTTGCTTAAGTCCGCCGCTTACAACAAATCCGTATCCAAATAGACGCTGCTTTTGTTCCCTGTAGCAATCACCGTTGTAGATGTCACAGTTTTTCATCTTCCTTTTGCCCGGCCCATCTCACCGCACATCCTGTGCCTTGATTTTGTGCGGTTTTTGTCGCAATTGCGCTAGGGAACGTTCCGAATCGGATTTAAATGTGTAAGTGAGCCACTGGCTTTGACTGGGTTCAGGTAGTTCACATTACCAGCAATGTGCATCAAAGGAATCTAATCGAACGTTTTCATTTAAAAGTTTTCTTTTTGAAAAAGAATTGCATCTACTGTTTCATAGTGGTGCATAGCTCATCCGCTAAACGATCTGAATTACATCAAATGACATTTGGGTTGTTTTTTGTTTATTTATAAAATAAAATTTGTGTGAAAATGATCAATTTACCGTCTATACCAACGAGCGCAAAACAAAAACTAAAATTTATAATCGATATTTACGAGATTATATGAATCCATTCGAAATATCGGATAGAGTGTCAATTGTCATCAACCGACATCCTCCTAAATAGGTTGCGTTAGGGAAAATCGGCCTGGAATCTCCAGGAACAAAGCGATATTAAAACAGGAAATATTGGAAGCTGTCAGTTCTCGACATCCCGCACACATTTATAGAATCCGCCTATGCGTGAACCCTTTCCGCAACCGCAATTGCGCCAAAAACCGCACAAAATCAAGGCACTGATCTATATCCTTTTGTGTTCCATGAGTTTCTTGCAATGAGCGGTCGGCGGTGGCTGGCTTTGACGAGCTCTGCATGGCAGTGGGCATTAATGGCTGCTGGGACAGCAATGGCTGGGGCGGCAGTGGCTGGGTGGCGGACGACTAAGTTTAGGCATATCAATAAAATATGGCTCAAATTTTTAAAAGGGATTTTTCTGTTTGATCGTTCACTTCTTCTACTCATGAACTGGCGGTTTTCGAATGCACGAAAATTCGAGTTTTAAGAAACGGCTAGCAGATGATACGAATTTGATTCATTTTTATGATATCAAATAATAAAGTTGTGGTTCTCCTGTTGTGCCGGAGAAATAATTAAACTCCAACTAATTGATAAATTTGCGTTATATTACATTACATTATATACGTCAAAACATTCCTGTATAGTTGTCTCTGTCTTTCTTTTAAATTATACTTTCTCTATCGTTTGAGTTGCCAACAGTATCGTCCCTGCCTTTAGCCGTAGGGTAAATAACGACACTGTTTTTTGTTGTGTACGAGTTAATTTAATTTGTATATTTTTGTGTGTATCTGATTCTGTCTCATGTGCTACTATGACCTCCAACAGTTCTTATGTCCAACAATTTAGCTGCTAATTGTGGGGATTTCATTGGCTATGGCAAGAACACAAATTTGTTCAATATGATTAGAATTCTGGGTGCTCACAACAAGGAACACACAAAGCTTGACCAACAAATTTCTGTATCAGAAACTTGGTTCGATCCAAATATATCTTAATGCTTATAGACCAAGAGCTCGCAGTTATTTTTTTTTTTGTCTGAGAGGTAACCGAAAGATATTGCATTAGGTACTGTGTAGCCTTAGTAGAGAGTCGAAGCGTGTGACAGCGCGTTGATTATGCGTCATTTCCCACAATAGTAATAAGCAACAGAGTAGAGCAGCTTATTGGTCCAAAATATTGGTCCACGACGTTTTGCACGCAGCGAAATCCTTGCCAGATACAACCAAAATACCGGATCAAACCCATTTTTTTAATATTTCACGTAACCACCCAATTTTTTTCCTAGGTCTGTTGAAGACTCTGCTGAACACAGATATGTAAGTCCGAGACTTTTTGCACGCAGCCAAGTCCTTGCCAGACGCTGTAAAATTGTCGAAACCCACTAGGTATCAGCATAAAATCCATACAACCTCATCGGATGAAAACGGGACAGAATCTTTGTTTCATGATTAAATAAAGCTGAAACATGAACATTTAAAACTTTTATTCGTCTATTTATACATTTTTGTTTAACTATTCAAATGCAAAAGATAACTAAATGCATCGCCTTAAATTTTCTGCTGTTAGTGGGTTTCTGATGGCAATGGGCCTGAAATTTTCTGTTAATAGTGGGTTTCGACAATTTTACAGCGTCTGTGAAAATTTGACATTTCACTTTTCGCTTATTATGAGTTTCGGGCGAAAAATTGTTAATGTTCGAAAAAATGTCCCTTATGCACTGTTGATTTAAGTTAATTTTCGGGCGAAACTCGCAACAGCTTTTAAATTTGCGGGCGGACAGCATTTCGCCAGGCGAAAATCACAATAAGGCTGAATATACATGGACTGCTATCAGACAATAAAAATGTACAGCATTTTTGAAATGGTACCAATAAACAATTTAACCTCCATCTTTACTAGTACGAAGACTTTCTGTTAAATCTATTACAAATTTGCTGTCAACCGTTGTCAGTTATCAGATGGAAAATCATTTGTTTTTGTTTTCATGCAGTAAGTTTTGTTTTTCAAAAAATTTAATAAAGATTGAAAATGAATTCAAGTCGAGACGAAGATATTTTTATGGACCTTAATAAACCGATAGTGTGATCCATTGTGGAAATCGCAAGGGAAGAATTTGTTCCACGGACAAATCACGGAGGAGCACTTTTGGTGGAAACATTAGTATTAGTTGCAATACGATACCTAGGGAAAGGATCCTATCAAAGCGATCAAATCAATTCGTTGTGTCAGATATAGGTTCTGTTCATTGGACTGGTGTTGCCAATTTGTTTCAAGTGTCTACGTGTGGATATAGGATATTATGCTCCTATAGTTTAATACGGTATTTTAATTTATTTGGTCGCTTCATTTTATTTATTTTCATTTTCGGCTTTTCTAATAGAGAATAGTAAATATTAACTGAAACATCAATTTGCAACAATTACTTATTCACCTAAGCGAAATTTTCTTCTAAGCGAATTTCGGATATTTTGAAAAACAAAATCATTTAACAGGAGTTCAGACGAAAACTAAATCCGATTTCACTTATGTATCCAGCTCAATTATAAAAAAACAACTCATTTTTTTCTAATAGGTATGTCAAGATTTTATAAAATAAAACTCAAAACAAAACGAGACATCGAAAACGTGTAAATAGAGCAAAATAAACAAACATGTAAACAAACGAATTTAGGACTTCAGTTATTATATTTTTGATTAGGTAAATGAATTAATAATTTCTGTTGTACAGTTTATTTTTTCTTCAGTTAACCAGGCTTTTCAGTTAAGCGGAGTAATTCGCACGAAGATTGTGAAAAAATGCTTTGTGACAAATAACGCTTTGTTTAGATAACCGAGTTTAACTACCTCCGTATTAACAAACGTTTTGTAAAAGTTTTTAACCGGTTGCAGAAGAGTTTCATCAAAACTGTCGGGACATATTCCTTAATATGTGTTTTTGAAATGTTACATTTGGGTACAATTTTTGCATTCTCTCTTTTCCTTTTTTTGCGTTGTACATTAAATAATATGAATGTTTCCATTGGCCAAATCAATACATTTCATTTGCATTTACATTTGCACTCATAATTTGATATTTTTCGATCACGTAGCACAAAATGTCATTTCAATCTGACATTTTGCTTATGTGCGTTGTTCAATTCAGGGCACTTCTATAAAAATATTCCGGACACTTCTTTCGTGTTGAGAATTGACCTGGAAGTGCACTTTCTTTTTCAATGAAACATGATTTTTGTTGGATTATTTGTTAATCGATTAATAAAAATTAATCCCCCGTCAGGAATCGAACCGGTGTCCTACTGCGTCTGCGTCGACACACTGCTCCTTTGAGCCAAATGGCTTATTGGATTTTTTCAATCCTAAACAATTTTTATCACTTGCTAACACTTTCTCACTATCCTAGTCGTCTGTTCACCGTGGATGCTGAAGAGCACCTGCACAAGCGATTGCAGCGACGTATGGACCGCGTAGCGGACGTCGTCGTCGATGCCGATTCTATTTGTAGTTATTCAATGGTGCAGGTAACTGCCAAAGGTTTTAGCTCAAGACGCAATAGCCAAAGCTAGTAGTAGAAGAAGTTAGTAAGTTGGCAGCAGGACCGGCCAACATCACAAGTATGATACTGATAAGGACTACAACATATGTATTGCCCAATCAACATTTTATGAAGTGCTGGAGATTACTTCATTGAACTAATCAGTTCACGAATTTGGTCTCGGTTAGTTGTTTTCTTGCTGCAATAGGAAAGTAATTTGTGTTTTGTGCTTTTACACCTATTAAAAAAATCTATTTGCTCATTTTGTCGCAACCGCACAACAAATGCCAGAGTACGCAATGAATTAGCTGCGTGACAAAGTTTGTATGGGGAGATTCACCTTGATCGCTTTCTACGATGGAGTTAAACGCATTTACTTTACCGACTTCGTATGTATACTTCGATGCCAACTATTGAATTTGAGTGAAACATTCCCCTGGGCGGATTCCACGATGCGGGTGATTATACGACTTAGTGCGTCAGCTGTACAATTATCTTTTCCGGGTGTGTATTCGTTGTAGAAGTTGTATTCTTCCAGTAGTAGTCTAAATTTAGTCAATCTACTTGAAGGTCCTTTCAGGAGTAATCGGTTAAGTGAAATAGCTATTGTAGCAAAATTTGGTATAAATTTGCGATAATAATTCGTGAATGCTACGAATCTTCGTACTTCGTCAGCATTTGTAGGTGTAGGATAATTGTTCATAACAGCTTTATTTTGCTGGATCTGGATGAATTCCCTTATCAGAAATAATGTGCCCTAGGTATAGTACTTCTTTTCGTACGAATTCACATTTTTCTGGGTGAATTTTTAAATTTACTTCCCTTAGTCGTTTAAACACATCGATCAGATTCTTGTTGTGATCTCTTAGGTTTTTGCCAAACACAATAAGGTCATCAAGGTACACAAAACAGCGGGAGTAAGTGAGTACGGCCATTGCAATGGACATCATTCTCGAAAATTTACTGGGAGAAATTTTTAGTCCCATTGGAAGTCGTTTTAACTGAAAGTGGCCGTCCTCCGTTGAGAAAGCTGTTATAGGTCTACTTTTAGGTTCAAGCTCCATTTGGTAGTATCCCTGACTCAGATCGATACATGAGAAATATATATTTCCTCCTACCATGTCATAGATATCGCTAATGTCGGTCAATGGAAATTTGTCGTCCTCTATTCTCTCGTTCACGTTTCGGTAATCTATTACCATTCGAAACTTCTGCAAACCGGTAACAGGATCCTTCTTTTTTGGTACTATGAGAATCGGGGAGTTCCATGCAGAAACCGATGGTTCTATTATGTCGTTCTCCAACATATTTTATTTATTTCTTCCTTTATGTCTCCCTTCTGTGAGTGAGGAAGACGGTAGGGTTTGGTATATTTTGGCGTAGATCCTTCTTTCAATACAATATCTGCTTATCCTACGTGTGTGTAAGTGAGCTTATTACCTTCTTAATGGAAGATGTCGTGGAACTTTGTACAAATGGCTGTACTTTCAGCCTTCTCTTCCATATTTAGAGTATCAAGATTAATCTCTTTAAGTATCTTTTTTATTCTCGGAGGTGATACTGCAATTTTTTCTTCGCATGTTAAGACGTAATGTTCGGAAGCGGGTAGTCAAAAGGGTTCTGCCCATCTTACTTTTACGCTGGTTTCGGGGGTAATTACTATTCTGACGGGAATTTTCCCGTTTATGGCCGTTGATATTGATCCAGCCATCCACCCTTACACAACTATTGGGGGTGTAATACTCGGGAATCGGTATGTGTTGTGTCTAGCCAGTAGGTGGCTTCGCATCTTGGCGCTACAGTTACGGTGTTTAGACCATGGCTTGAAAATATCGGTATAAAAACTTGTCTATTATTTATCTTGAGTTTCAATAATAAGCTTTCTGAATCAATTATTGCACCAAACTCCGTTAAGAAGTTTGCACCAATAATACCAACGACGGGAATCGGAATCGGAAATGAATCTGGTACTACGTGAAATTTGTACGGTATACTATTTTTCCAAAATGTAGAGTGCTTGTACATGTACCCTCTGATCGCAGATCTCCTGATATACCTATAATGGTGGTAATGTTCCCTTCGTCTATGGGAATGTGTCTCTCAACTACCGAACTTTTTACTAAACAAATTGATGCTCCGGTGTCTAACAAGCATCGTAATGTTTTACTAGTACTGAATTGAAATTGTACGAAAAGGCCGTTTTCTATCCCCGTTGTGTATATGGTTTGTGGTGTCTGGAGATTTATTGACTCCCCTCCGAAGGGCCGGCTGCCCTCGGTGGGCTGATCGTTTCTCAAGGCTAGTACCCTTTGGTTATTTCTGTTTTACATTGAACCTCTATTCCGATTTGCGTCTGGCCTATTAATGTTATTGTAATGATTATTAGTACCTGCCCTATTAGTGCTCCTATTGACTGGTGGGTTGTTGTAGTTGTTCTGAGTATTACCTTGTTGGTTACGGTTGGTATTTTGTGGCCAATTAAGCTGTGGTTGAGTTTGAGAAAAATTTTGAGGTAAATTATTACTATTATTATTATTTATTAGCTAGAGTAGTTCTGATGGTGTGGGTTTTGGTAGTAATTCTGGTTGTTAGCCCTTTGGAAATTACGTGGCTGATAATTTTGTTTGTATACTGGATTGGGTTGGCGATTAATTGCATAGTGAATGCTTCCTGGGGCCCATGTTGTAGTTGAGTCTAGTTCTAATAAGTGTTCAATGGCATCTCGCATATTAGTATGCCGAGCTTCAAATGAGCTAAACAACTACGTTCGTTTGCTAACGAAATTATAGTGCGCGATGGTTCACCTTGTATTTGGCTTTAAACTCGGTCATTTCGAGGTTCTCTAATTCTGCTACATAGTCGCACATGGGCCGATTACGCTGGCATAGTTTGTCGAGTTGTGATTGAATTCCTTCAATGGTATCCCTAGCTCCGCATTTCGCCGTCAGGTTTGCTTTTAATTCAGCAAAAGTCGTCGGCCTAGCGATTCCTAATTCAGTCAATTCCCTACCTTGGATTTTGCATTTAAGCACGAATTTCAAAAGTATCGGTTTCGCCGCGTCAGTTAGTGTCTCATAGTAGAATTCGACGTTGTTAAGGAAGTCTCTTACATTTTCTGCTCGGTTTTCGTTGGCCTCGCAGGTAAGGACTGGCAATTTTTGTGCCGTGTTAAATTCAAATTCACCCTTGATTTTGTTGTTTATAATGGGGTTGCTTAGTGGAACTTCACAAGACTCGAATTTGCTTTCTATTACCGATGATTGTGATAAACTACTTTCAGCCTCAGATACGTCTGAATCAGTGTCCTCAGTGTTATTTTTGACTATTTCTTCTGACTGTTCCCTATAGGTGTTGGCTTCAGTAGTTAGAGGAGTTAGGTAGCTATGCTCTAGTTCCGATAAGGAGTTCTGATCGATAACTGAAAAGTGGGAGATGAAGTCGTCCCAGAGTGGCTTTATTTGTTTTAGCTTCTTGGCAGCTCCCTCGCGCTTGCGCTTTCTTTAGGCTTTGGTAGCAAGTTTTAAATTTAGCTAGGGCGTCTTCGAGTTGGAAGAAAGTCATCAGGAAAGGAAAAAGTTTCTATTAGAAATCTATGCTGTTATGAAGAAAAAAAAAATTAGATCCTATTCTGTTTAAGAAAAGAAGTGATACGCAACTGTAGGGTATATATATTTATATATGTATATTTTGGTAAAAACAATTTTAAACTGACATTCTGCGTTGTCTTACATTTTTTTAATAATCCGTTGTCGGATAGCCTTGTTTAATTGGGATTTTGTGGCTTTAGTAACATATCTTAAGATTACTGGAATAATTACAATTATTATAATTAAAGTGAAGTCGATTCCGAAGTGGGTCGCTTCCTCCATGTGGTTTTGTTGAGGGCCGTTGTTGTTGATGATCACTTCATCTTGTTTAGACTGTGTTTTACCTATCTGGTACAGCCGTAATGTATTAGACGGCAGAGAAATACTAGTCTGTTCCGGTCTGAATATAGTTCCTTAAAGCGGTAGCAGCAGTGGCATCGAATAGCCTATGGAACTCGGTCTCCTCAGTTTTACGTTGTCCGTGTTTTTTTCATCTGGTCGGCTCGGATCTCGTATTTGAGCTCCTTGATTTTGGCCAGAAGTTTTTTTTTTGGAACGTCAGCGGGCTGGTTGGGTATGTAGGCCAGGCGGCATAGGTTGGTCAATTCTTGCCTTTGTCGGACCAGCTTCCCTCCTCTTGTTGGGGGTTTGGGCTTCGGGACAGTGGTGCGATTAACAGCGGTTGCTTGCCGGTTCTGGCGTCGCCGGTACTCTTCAATGGAGAGGGGCTAGGGTCCTACTCTTGGGACAGTAGGGTCTTTGGAGACTATGGGGAGACTGCGTATGTAGTCCGCAGGAGGCTTCTTGGATTAGTTCGGCGGCTCTGGCCAGATTCGCCGGCTCCTGGGACATTGAGGTCAGCAAATTGTCGTTTTGCCTACTGGCAGGATCGCCATGTGATGTTGGCCGTTCCTGGTGCCAACTTACTAACTTCTTTCTTGAAAGGTACCACTAGCTTTAGCTATTGCGCCTTGAGCTAAAACCTTTGGCAGTTGCCTGCACTCATTGTGGGGATCCCAATCTACAATACAATACAATAGTTACGGCTCGCAAGCCAAATAAAACAATCGTATGCTTTTTGTGGTTGGTAAGGAAGTCCTCTTTTTCTTTAAAATCATGTGTCTTATATAGTGACAAAAATATGTTATCGAATATCGACTTCGATATCGATACCCCGATATTTTGCCCTATCAGCACAATGTGCGTGACGAGGGTAAACGACCAAACACTTCAAGTGTTTCGGGTTGACTTGCGTCCAATGCTTAGTTGACATATTTAGTGTTCGCAAATGAACCCTGTTCCTTGATTTTGTGCTGTTTTTCCCGCAATGGCGGTTGCGAAAAGGGTTCACGTATAGGCGGATTCTATAAATGTGTGCGTGATGTCGAGAACTGACAGCTTCCAATATTTCCCGTTCTAATATCGCTTTGTTCCTGGAAATTCCAGGCCAGTTTTCCCTAACGCAACCTATTTGGGTAGCGAGAAGGATGTCGGTTGACGATGATAATTGACATTCTATCTGATATTTCGAATGGATTCATATAATCTCGTAAATATCGATTATAAATTTTTGTTTTTGTTTTACGCTAGTAATACAGTATAGACGGTAAATTGATCATTTTTACACAAATTTTATTTTATAAATAAACAAAAAACAACCCAAATGTCATTTGATGTAAATAAGATCGTTCAGCGGATGAGCTATGCACCACTATGAAACAGTAGATGCAATTCTTTTTGAAATGAAAATTTTATAGACTTAATGTTCATCTATAAATTTATGAAAACAATTTAAGCATTAGTTGTAAATATATATACTCATTTTTAGATCTAGTTTTTAATTTATTTCGTTAACATTTAACAGCCAATCCGCATCGAGTAGATTCCTTTGATGCACATTGCTGGTAATGTGAACTACCTGAACGCAGTCAAAGCCAGTGGCTCACTCACACATTCAAATCCGGTTCGGAACGTTTCCTAGCGCAATTGCGGCAAAAACCGCACAAAATCAAGGCACTGAGAGATAAATAAACGTTATTAACAATTTCGATCGTCTTTTGCAGTTCCTCTTAAATATGCACATATTTTTATGTCGCAGGATGCTGTTTTCACATTGTTAAATATAAGCCTATGCTATCCATTTATTTTAAATTCGATTTTTGTAACCTCGAATTTACTTTGCTCTGTCACTGCTGTCATTTAATGCAAAACAGCTGATTTACCGACCAATTTTGTATTGAAAATGCCTATCGATAAGGGAGTCTCCCCGGCGGATTTCACGATGTACATGGTAAATAAATCGAAGTGAATCGAGTGTGAAATGAATCTCAAATACGACATATTCCGCGATAGGGGTGAAAATTACAAACATTTTACGCAGAAATACATACCTACTTTCTTCCACCCATCTGTGACCTTTTCGGAGGACCACCAACGTTAAATGCTTCCGTTATGTTCTCACAATTCGTTTGTCTTGTTTCTAGATAGTGGGCAATTCAACAGTATTTTCGCCAGCCGTTGGTGCTCTTTCATATATTCAACAAGACAGATCAACTTTTCAGTTGTGGTTTGCTTTTCTGCATCAAATGCAAAGAAAATATAAAAAATCACTTTTTCGCTGTCGTTTATTTACTTACATTTTTTTCCAAAATTCAAATGCACCGCTGACAACTTATTTGCCATCAAAACATTTATCACATTTGACGTTGATAAAATGGCGTTCGCAATTGCATAGTTGTGCGAATTGCGATAGCTTTCGCCGGCGAACTAAATATGTAGTACTAAATTACGAAATCGATAAAAAATGCGCTTCACCCGCTTCACGGCGAAGTGCATAGTGAGCTCTCCAAGCCTAATTTAAGATTCTAGCATGAAGTGCTTTATTCGGAACTATTTTCGTAATTTATATGGATTTGTGTAAGTACATCATTTCTCCACTACCACCCCGATTAGGTAACACAGTCATCATAAATAAAGAACGCGAGTTTGTATTCAAAGTGTTTATACGATTGAAGATTTATACAAACTATATATATTTTATAAATACTCAAATGCCAGCTAATTATTATAATATATTTTAAACAAGAAGTAATCTGAACAATATCCATTTTAAACATTCACCAAACTGAAATGTTTATTAAATAAACCATGTTTCGAATTTAAAAAAAAATAATCTTTAAAAATACGTACATTAAAAGAAAAATAAAGTAAGTCTCTGGTTGCAAAAATTTAAAGAAATATAAATGTCCATGTAAAAGTTACGAATTTATTCCGGTTATTTACTGAGCTAATCACTTATTTTATATACTATTTTAATGTTATTAAGTAAGTTCAACACAACTCTGAAGGAGTTTACACTTATTTATTCTTTACATATTAGTAACAATGTCCTTCAATAGATATTTGATTACTTAGGCACTGTGTTCATTATAAATTAAAAACAAACATTAGAAATATGTATCAGAAAGGAGGAAACTACTATTAATAATTTACATCCTTGCTGCCTTAAAACGTTACATGAGTTTATTGGGTATAATTATTGCTGAAATTTCGTCAGAAAGAACATAGGTCTTACACAATATTGTATTTAATCTTAAGACAATTATCTCTAAAATATTTTAATGAAAGTATCGTTAGCTCATATTTCATAGTATTGTAAAATCAGTCAATTTCTTAAATGTTGTTATTTGTATTTTTCTACATAACAAATCAGAGTTTATTCAAAAAATCATTTGATTCTTCTTCCCATTAAATTATATTAGGTATAACCAAAATATAAAACAAAGCCGTACCAGTGTTAAAAAACAAGAATTCATGTAAAGAAAAATAGAACAAAACAATTGCCGAATGCAAAACAGAAAAGTTATGATAATACATTAATTATGTTCAAATAATAATTAAATCAAATCGTATTTTACTTGGACATTTGCCTTACATAAATTATGTATCCAGATATTATATAATAACCTTATATGCATTGCAGACATTTTTTAAAGTAAGGGCTTTAAAAGCTAAATCATAGATTACCAATATGAAAATGGTGTATGATATTTGAATTTCTCATATTTAAACAAATTGTTTTATAATTAACAGTCAGAGTTTATTACTATTTTGTTTACTTTATTAAATACTACTTTATTTTTCTCTATGAAATATTTAATTAATTATATTTATAATTACGTCAGGTGATTCTTGCGTTAATTTTTGAACTTATCCCATTTTAAGTAGTAGTCGAAGTTAATATTACCTATTTCTTAATTTAGTAAAGTGTCTCTTTTTTTAAAATATGTATTTTCTTTAATTTAACTTTTATAATATATTTGTATATAATATATATTTGTAACCGAATACAAGTTCTGCCGACCTTTTTGTTCATACTCTGTAATGTAGAGTATGTCAAATGAACCATCTAATTTTATTATGCAAAAGAAAGTAATACAGTTCATTGGGTACGTGCAAATCATTCCCACTACACTTGTTTAAATTAACAATAAATATTTTTAAACAATTTTGTATGAGCAGACGGCAAATTAGTAGTTGCATTTTAATTTTTTTATATATTTAGCAAACAGATTTTATTATATAATTAGCTAAATTTCATAATTGTGTCAAACGTGTTTGATGTATATTAATAAATTGATAATTTGAATACATCTGTGTGTGTAGATATTTTTTTTACAGTTCTCTTAATTGGAAAAAAACTACGTTGCTTAAACGGCCTGAGAAGCAGGATATGGAGGCTGCGATGAGCTGTCATTCCCATAAGCAGATCTTGGACCAGTACCATAAGTTGAAGTACCTTGTTCTTTAGCATAGTTGCTATATTCATAATCGTACCCCGATGACCCATAACCACCATAATCATATTCTGAACCGGATTTAGAAGCTGAATTACCTGGACCGGCTCTTGGAATTCCACCAACGGGACCTGTTGAAGACGGACCGCCAGCGGCCCACGTCTGAGCACGCGAATACATGTCTGTAGCTGAACCACCACCAGCAGCCGGTGCAGCTGGGCCTGCAGAATTTGGCGGCATATTCCATGAGTTCCAGCTACCACCGCCCGATGGTCCAGAAGGACCACCAGTCGAAGTTGAACTGTACATATCGTACCCACCATAACCTTGAGTTTGTTGTGGTCCTGCATAGTTGCTCCATTGAGGTGGTGGTCCTTGGGGGCCAGGTGGAGCACCCCAACCTTGGTATGATCCGGGTCCACTACTTCCATATCCATATCCTTGCTGCTGAGGAGACGTACCCCATCCCTGATAACCGGGCATCATGTTTGGAGCACCAATGGGCATATTTAAAGGTGGCCCACCCATTTGGCCATTTTGTCCTTGAAGCATGTTTATGGGAGCATGATGCGGACCCCAATGGTTACATTCATTGCCCATTTTACCATATCCACCACCAACGCCGCTATTGGTACTATTGTTACCGGAACCATCTCGAGGCTCAGCTTTTTTAATTTCAACCTTTAAAATAAAACAGAAAAAATATTTCGTTAGCGTTTCTTTAGGTTTTTAATGGGTTGTTGAAAAGTTTAGCAAAACCTAGGTCAATATCTCGAAGTCAAATTGAAAAAAAAGCACCAGAAATTTGAATTTTGGGATGGTGTTTGACGCTAAACAAATTTCAGGAGTATAGTTGCGTTATAAGTGCGTGAGTAAAAATAATACACATAAATAGGTACATATACTTATGTAATTAGTTAAATTTTTTTACATATATAAAGAGAATTATGTATTTAAATTGTTTTGCTTAATTGTAACAACGAAAATCTTATATTCTTACTTATCTAATAATATAATAAAACTGTAGAATAAAAAATGCTGCACCACGCGTAAACTACTGGACGGATTTTGATGACTCTTGGCATAGTGATTGCTTATGTTCTGGGTAGGGGCTTAGGTTAGGATATTTTATCCCGGAATATAAGGTGGTTCTTACAAAATAGTCAAAAAATTGTATCACCCCTATCAGGAATATTTTCTTTTCATCAATCTGATTTACATTGCTGACAAGGAAATCATTTCCATCGGAATTTATTCGCGATATCCCTATATATATTACACGAAAAATCAAATTATACAGACCTAGCTCAGTAAGTAATGGCTCATCAAATTGATAAATAAAAAATACGTCAATTTAGTAAATTTTTCCCTGATTAATTTAAGATATAATACATCCTCCTGCGTTGTCCTGAAGCTGAGCAATGTTCAAAACATCGGCCACAAATTTGCTTCAGTTGAAACTATTGCCAGTAGTCATGCAGCTGTAAGTATCGTTGCATTAGTGCGTGTGTGAATATATGTGCGCGCTCTAACTTGATCATTTATGTTTTGTACTTCAATGGGCAGTCGTCTCTTTTCAGCGCATTGGGTAAAGTTTGGATATGGGCTGGTGGGATTCGTGTGTCAATTTTTTTTCATTCGTATTGCTGAAAGGTTGAAAATTGCCAGTTCACACGGTTGGCAGATGTTTGTTTACAAAAAATTTGCAGATCTGTTGGCAGGCATTGTCAGACAAATTAAATGCTTTTTTTTTATTCGGGCAACTGAAGTTTTTGTTGAGACAGGTAAATAATAGAAAAAAAAAGGAAATGGAACAAAAAGATACACTTGCAACTGCTTTAGCCGTACGTATTGGAAAGCAGCGAAGAGGATAAATTACCACACAAACGTCGACGTATTTGGTGGCCCGCCGAGAGCAGGAGGGGCAAACAATTCTATGTTCTTCTATACTCTGTCCAACAAAAATTGTCAGTACAGGAAGGATAGGATGTTTGTCTCTCAGTCTGGTTGCAATGACTTACATAAATCTGTCCCTCTTTAAAGCTCTCACAGGGTTGCCGTAGTTTGTATGAAAATTCACCATAACTCAGAGAGAAAAACTGTTAGGGTTACCACCTTACAATTTAAAATAAAAATATTGCTGAACGAAATAAATTCAGTTTATCTTTTTCCTTTTCCCGTGAGGGTTTTTCTAGGGTATTTCCAGTAGGCCTAATCACTTTAGTTTGTTTTGGTAAAACCCAACGATCGACAATACGTAGTATAGGTCTACTTGATTGGTCATTTTGATATTTCAGTGTGAAAAACTATTTGATGACAAATATGCAAAAATATAACAAAAATGCTAAAATACGCCAAAAATGTGTGCTCTACCCATGTGCTCATATATACCCAACTATGCAGAAATTTGCCCTCATGACTAGGGCTGAAAATATGTAGGAACTTAGAGTTGTATATTAAAATATTTAATACGATATCGCAAAAAAAAAAACAATATTACTACAACGCACTTATGATCACTTGTTGCGTGAATGAAATGAATGCATTAAAACACTTCACGAATAAACCTTTTTCTAAAAGACAACATTGAAAAAAATATTTTAACTGAATATTATTTGATCCTTCAGAAATACAAACAAATTAAAACCGAATGGTAACACCCCACATAAAAATTCGTTCTCAAAAGCACGAAAACCGAAAGTTCTTTGACAAAATCCATAGAAAAACCCTTGATAATATCCTTTCATTGTACATATGGTAACACTCTTCTGATGTGCTTCAGTCACACACACTGCAAGCGAACACAAGCGATCATTCATTCATTCTGCCTGCAGTTGTGTGGCAGAGTGGTTGCAGGGAGCTCCTTGCCAAATTTTAGGAAAATGACAACAACAATTCCTTGGTATGACAGTGGTTTGGTTTTTATTTCAGTGGCAATTCTTGTGTTTGAGTCTCGTGAGAGCATCTACAGGCACCATTGGTAGAAAAAAAGCTCCTCCATAAGGCCTGTACTGACAATTTTTGTTGGACAGAGTATAGCTTTGGTGACTAGACATTTATTCTACAGCAATTCCACATATTCGAAATAATTTAGTTCATACATTTTGCACAAATTTAGAGAAAACCTAAAGACAATTGCACCGGAACTTCGATTTGTTCGTTCAAATATGAAAATGAAGCAAACTCCTCAAAAACTTTTCACCACAAAATCCTTTTCTTTTAAACTTTCTTCTTCGTCCACGTATTCGAAATAATTTATTTTATTAATTTTTCATTAATCTACAGAAAAATGTAAAGAAATGAGCACGGAAACATCGTTTATTTCAATCGAATATGAAAGATATTTGACTGGCAATGAAAAATTTGCAGATGTGAAAAGCACAGCACATCTGACAATAGCAAATGAGTCTGCAAATGTCCCAAGCGTCTAGCAATGGCCTAACAATGATAAAATTGTGTGTTCAGTCTGACAATTATCTGGCAATGACTTTTCTGCAAATATTTGTAGACAAATTTGTAAGTTCACACGGTTATAAGGCATTTGGGACAAATTTTTCAATGACATATCTGACAATATTGTCAGATCTGGCAATCGTCTGAACATAGATTAAGAATTAAAATTGTCGAATGTATGAAAGAAATAGCTTTTTTTGTTGTTTATCCACTAAAAAGTAGGAAATTTGGATAGTACCTACATTTGTATCAAAATCCCAATAAAAAAATGTTGTTCAGATTGAAACTTCTGCTGTCGTTTTCATATCAACATACTTAGCATTTAATTTGATACCTACGTATTTTGTTTCAATTTATATGGACAAAAAAATGCCACCAACGAGGCGCCGAAATATCGGTCAGCGTATGTCAGCAAGATTCTATTAGTTTCAGCTAATGCACAAAATAATTAAGAACTTCGACATAACAGACGGCCAAAGAAAATAAATTCGAAATGAAGGTTTGGCGTTCAGATACAATCCAACAGTCAGCTCCGCCGTGGACGTCTGGGTCGACTTGAGAAGATTGTTTGTCAACATTGCAATGCTTTGAGGTTTTGATAGGAACCACCAGGATTATATTGTATGAGCACAAAGGTCAAATTAACACAACAATTAAACTCAATGCCATCGTTACTTTCTGGAGAAGAATATACATCAAAGCATTTCATGCATAGTATACAAAAGTACATGCAACGGTTCCCTCCAAAATGCTATCGGATAGCTAGGTTTTAATCTGGCTTTTAATGTTCGACTTTTCACAACGTTTTAACGAGGTTCATAAATCATTAACTTAAAAAAAATAAAAATTCTATTAAATTAGTTCGAAATATCTTGAAACTGCATGTACAAACTGCTAGTATATAATATTTCTGCACATTTGTCGGTTACTCGATTAGGGTGCAGTTATAGCGACACGAAAAATGCAACCGTAAAATTATTCGTTTGATTTTTTTAACCACTTAAACATAATGGTTGAACTCAAGAAGACGCAGAAGATTTGATAAACTTGCAAAAACATTTTGTAATTTAAGTTTTAATTGGTAAAATTCGTCCCCAAAAATAATAACTTCACCTTAACGAAAGATTGTGAGAAGCTACGCCTAAGGTCCTATAGAGAGCTGTTGCTTCAACTACATACATATTTATTTTTAGGTAGGTATTGGCTTTTCCTTAATTTTAAGAACGATAATCATCCGGGCGATAGAAGACAACGATCTCCTCGTCAATTTGCTTTCCTTTCATTTGATACTAAGTTTGAGAACCTTGAGTCTCAAAGTTTGAGAACTTTCGGTTTTTCTGTAGCTTACAAACTGTAGTTGAAATAAGTAATAGACGTCACTGTAATTGTTATTTTTTGTGAATGTATCCTAAACGGCAACCGAATGTTTCCAAAACCATCAAAAATGTTTTTTCTGATAGATGAAAGCGTTGAATAAAACTTCTTAGATTTAAAGTAAATATTAGAATAGCAACAAAATGTTGTTGCAATTTACGTTGGAAAAGATAATGGATCGGATTCGTCTCTTATAAAAAAAAATTAATATCTCCTTCTTCGTATTATTTGTAAATTTTGTAATATCAATATCAAAATGAATGTTTTTGCGAAATATTTAAATTCCAGTCGATTGCTAGTTCGTTATTAGATACTTATTAAAAAATAAGTTTAAAATGTGGATAATTGGTAATTTGTATTCGACAACATTAAAAATATCTAGTCATTTATTCTCTTTGAAATTAATTTAAAAATCTTTAGTTGTTTTGCAAAACATACAAATTAATGCAAAACGACACCTCATTAGGTATCGTTCAAACTGTATCGTCTGAGTGATAGCGTTTCAACGATTATTTAGTTACGTGAAGTAAATGTTAAAGCGTCAAAGCGATATCGCCCGGCCGATAGACGATTATTGAACTTACGGAAAGCAAAGCTATCGTCTGACAATAATCGACACACGGAGTGAGTGCCCTGTAAAGTGTACCATATTCCCATCAACGTGATTTAGCTGAAGTGATTTATAAATAACGATAGACGTTCCCACTGAACTTTTAAGTGTTTTAGTGTGACATATGAAATTAGTTGGCAAACTTTCAATATCGCACATTACTTACAATAATTCAAAATAAGTTCAAATGCTTTTTAATAATTTATATCTACCAGAATAAATCCAAAAATGATATAAACATTAATCTGCATTTTCAATATTAATTTTTTAACAGTTTGTTTTTGTGGTGCTGAAGTTGATAACAGGTCTGCTTGATTTTATTTGTGTCTGTTCGATTCTATATTGTGTATGTTCGAATTTATTTTGTGTGGATTTGCGATGACAGATACGTTCTTAAAGATTAAACACGTATAAACCACGTAATTAGTAATCGTGAAAATGTATGATAAATCACATAATTAATGAGATAATTTAGCTAAAGCAAGTGGATTTAGCTAAATTTTATAGAAACAAGAAATCACAAAACGTATTATTTTATAAAGTGTTAAAATGGAAACTAGTTATAACCAATACAAAAAAATAAATTTTAAGTTTTGTAAGAAATAATTATTAACATCTTTAACATAAACATTTATATTTATGTAATATAGTATTCATTACTAAATTTAGCTGAGCTAAATTTATGAGAGAATTTTGTGTGGGAGGCGTGGGAGCTAAAATTTAGCTAGAGCAGCGTACCAAGCTATTTTCACAATGAACTCGAGCTACAGATTTTGCGCAAATTGATGATTCTTGTTTTGGCGTGAGATCGATGTTAATTTTTGATCCGATTAAAAAGTTTATATTTTTAAAAGAATAGGCTTAATTGATGTGTTTCCATTTCGCGTTTCATACTTTTATATATATATATATGTATAATGTGAGCGTTACTGTTTCGCTTGAATTTATTACGAACATTCTTATGACATATAGCTATCGGGTAAAGTGGAGTACGCACAAGCGGGTGTAGTGGAGAAGTACTCCACATTTGCCGGCTGTTTTTGTTGAAATTTTATATTAGGTATGTATTCATATATAGATTCATCTACTCCACATTAGCCGCTCTATAGGCCCACATTGCCCGCCACTTTTGTAAGAGATCAGTTTTTCACTGTCCTGAAACTTTTGCAAATATTTAATTCATTTGAGAAAAATTAAGTACAAGGTAAGTAAATGGTGTTTCCCACGTTTTAAACAACGATTAAAACTTTTAACATTTTAAAAATAAACTTTAGTTTTGAAAATATTGCTTGAAATAATAAGGGTACTCCACATTAGCCGAACTTACTCTACGTATAGCTGGCTACTGTACCTACAAACAATCCATTTATAATAAGTCAATGGAGTATAATATGTGCATTCAAATATGTGTAATCTAAATTAATATAATTAGTAAAAATATGCACATTTTATCCACATAATCGTGTTATTTTAGTTACATTTAACGAAATAACAAATGAAACTTTTCAATTTGTGTATATAATGTATTTTATAAAATAAAAGAAAACCTTAAAATGTTTTTATTTTTGGTTCTATTTGGAGTGTTCTTCTATCCGTGATTTTTAAATTGACCGACGTTTGTTTTAGGAGACTCCTACCTTACGTTTTGTTTTTAAGTTATATACATTTTTAACCGTCTATGGTTCGATAAGACAACTAGTGATTCTGGCGCCTTAACTCTTTAACTGGCACGTAGAATGTTAAATTTAAATAGCAAAATGTTTACCGAAAACATACATAGGCCAAACTTTCCGGTTAAATAAAATGATACCTATAAAATCGTTATCTAAAGATGTGTATGTATAATATGATATATTACCTGCTTGCCATTAAGATTGATGTAGCGCTCATTGGTAACATGTTCCACAGAAGACTCCTCCTCAAAGGATAGAAAACCAAAGCCACGAGACTTCTTCTTTTCTTGATCGTACATGATAACCACTTCAGTTACTTTGCCATATCTTCCAAAAAATGTTCTTAAATCAGTTTCTGTAACATTGGAGGGAAGACCTCCAAGAAACACTTTGTATCCGCCTCCCTTCTTGGGTTTTTGCAATGTCCTAGGATTACAAGGTTTCGGATCAATAGTTCTACCATCTAATGAGTGAGGTCCACTTTGAAGCACGTGGTTAACATTAGCTGGATCGGCAAATGTTACAAAACCGAATCCGCGTGATCTTCCGCTTTCATTATTTTTCATTACTACGCAATCAATGATTTCGCCAAAACGACAAAAATATCGCGATAGATTCTCTTGCGTCGTTTCCCATGACAAACCGCCAACAAATAATTTTCCCCTTTCATCCTCTTCCATAATTTTTTGCGGGCTTTTTTTAATTGACGTAATTGTGAAAATTAATTGTTATTTTCTTAAATATTTTACTCCGTGAATTTGTTTATATTAATAATTTTGAACGCCTCGTATTATTAATACTTATTATAAGTAGGAAACTCCGAAGTAACCAATAATAATTAACTTCGACACGTAACTTTCTAATTATAAACCGTATTACTTTCCTTCTTTGTCGTTAGAGCAAATGAGGAAACGCCGGTTGCTTATTTGGGCTAAATTAGATAAACCAGTTCCACTCTTTTGTCTTACAATAGTAGAACTAAGTATCTTGAAGTAGTTGATAGCTGTCTACGTTTGCAATAAAAAAAAACCTGAAAGAAAAAGGAAAGAGACAAATATTGAAAAAAGCGGAAATAAAATGCAGGTTCTTATGATACGAATTTAGGTACATATTGTACATTATATGCAAAGTACCTATATATTAATAAAATTAAAGTGCGATTACAAAAGTGTTACCCGATCAAATAGATGTATATATGTACAAACTGTATATATGATACATTGGTGATACACGCAGGAGCCCTGTGAAATATCAAACAACATAATGCATATATATATATATATATAATTTATATATATATATTATACATACATGGTACCACATTAAAAAAAACTATTCAATATGCGACAGAAAATAAATAGATACTATATCACCCACGCACAATTCGAGTTGTTTTAAATTTAATTTAAACTTAAAACGAGAGCAAAGAACAAAATAAATATGTCATTTTGCAAATCACAATGAATAAGCGGGCACGATTTTTAACAAAGCTAGGTACCATATTTAAGAAGCGTTACATAAAAGCATTAAGATATTTTATCTCACCGTTTAAACAAACAAGTATTGTGGAAATAAACACTTAAAAAACCACTCATTCAGTTTTGGCTTAAAACACTAACTTACAAAATGAATTCTATGATTTTATGTATACGATATAACCTAACTTAACCATGATAAAACGATTTCGATAATGGACAACGCAGCTAACTGAGCGAGATGATGAATGAGGACGAAACAAAAATAATTCATACCTCTGTCTCTTTTTTTGTAAAGCTCGAACTAGATTTTCTATATATTTTGAAATGCCACGTTTCACACACATTTCAGCCCATTCCGAATCGCTTAGCTATTGGCTTGTGGCTACAGTCATCTTAAGGCGCAAACAGAATACCGTACCTATAATCAGTGAAAGAACTTGCGGCACAGATTCGGATTGAAAGTATGCACGTTTTATAGAACATCTACTAGAGCAATATAAATTAGACGAGTTCGTAATATACCTACTTCAGTCATTTTTGTGTGAAATTTTCCAAGTGAAATAGCTTAGTAACGCCCCCTACAAATCACTTTTTGAACAACTTCACTTAAAGAGCGTTTTTTTTTTTTTTAAGAAAAGGGGATTCCAAATCCTGGAGCACTCAGACCAGATTACCCGTCCATTGTACTCTAAGCAGAAACCCCTTTTTTTGGTGTAGTGGGGGAGAAACTCTGATATTATTCGTTTCTCTTATATGTTTGGGTGGCGAGTACTGCTGTCCCCCGGTGGGGCTCGAACCTGCGCCGACAACTTAAAGAGCGTACTGCCTGGTGAAATTTTCATATGGAAAGTTCATTTTGACATTTCGCAGTGAAAAATTTGTATGAAAAATTGGATTGGATTTCACTCGCGTACCGTCCTTAACCTGCACCCTGTAATAGGCTTCTACAAGGACTTTAAGGACGTTGGGATTTGAAAGTGACAGGAAACCGGATGAGGATAGGATTATTGGATAGGATGTGACAGATAAAGGGAAGAGTGTTGGGTGTGAGAACTGGGCACGCTTGCTTAGCTCGACTTTGCTCGCCGGAATGGTGAGGGTTCTTGTCCTCACACACCAACTATACCTATGTACAAAACATTAATCGTGCCTCTCTAATTTAAAAAAACAACAAACATTATTTCCAGACGCAGACGGACATTTCCACACAGAGAGGGCGCTGTCGATGTTATTCAGCGCGTCCATGACGTTTCCCACCCTACCTGGAAGTTCGGCGGCCAGTTGTTTTACATTTGCTATTACTTTTTGATTTACAGATCTGAATAGACGAACTGGGTGACTGTAACAACCCATATATATCAGAAATGTCAAGTAGGACGTAATTGTTGTAACTGCGTGCTGAAAATCCTACTTTGCTTCGCTTTGCTGAGAAAGAAGCTCCAAATAACAGGCCACACATTACAGGAAAACGTTATTATACTTCAATTTAAACACTTTTAATTTTTTATTTTGTTCAAAATACCACAGTTTGTTCCATGACTGTACACTAACTGCACACGGACGCTGCTCGAGCCAAACTAAATTTTAGCTGCTCTCCGAACATCAGCTCAAATCCTAACTAAATTTTGCCATAGAGAGCTATGTGGATAAGTAAAAAAACAGCTTCCTTAATTCAAAATCTGCAAGGCTCCATATCGATGGATGTTGCTCTACCAGCATCGCAAACTTTTTCTGAGGACTTCTATGCAAATGAAAGACTCTAGCTTCAGGTACTCTTAGTCCAGGTATTCATTAAAATAACTCATCTTTTTAAACACACAAGAGCAAAGCTATCTGTCAAAATTTAGCTTAAAAAAATGCCTCTATCCATTAGTTCGGAAACAAAAAATTTGATTTTTAGCTCCAGCGTATACCATTCGGCTAAACTCAGCTAAGTTTTGGAGAGAGAATGCATAAGCATTAAGCAGAACTTTATACTGGTGGGTTTTACTTCACCTTCACTTTTTAGAAGACATTTGGAAAATTGCAAATGAATTTTTGTATTTGATAAATCTTGGAATTTTATGCTTTTTTTGCTCAAAAATCGTGGAATAAATTTTAAGCCCTAAAATCGTAAAAATACGACAAATCGTGGAATCTGGCATCGCTGTATGGGAGACAGACTGCTGGTATTGATACTATGATGTTCCAATACCAATAGCAACGTCGCAGTATCCTAGATGTTTCCATCTATGACTTGCTTTACCTATTGCGTCCGCGTGAATGAGTTGTTTAGCGTTGGACAGCGGAGCATGCACGTTGTGCAGACTGATACTATCAACGCCGAAAGAGCCTTTTCTCGCCAATTCGTCAGCTGCACAGTTCCCCGGGATATCACTGTGTCCCGGAACCCAGCAAAGGGTGAGGTTGTTCTGGTTAGCTATCTCGTTGAGAGATACGCGGCAATCTTTCACCGCCTTAGATTTTAATACGCTGGATACTAGGGATCTAATGGCAGCCTGGCTGCCGTGATACGTGATACTGTATTAATCGACAGCTACGCTCTGGCTTGACGGATGGCTGTGATTTCGGCTTGAAAGACACTACAGTGCAGTGGGAGGGAGGAGGAGAGGCCCAGGCTTAATTCTTCTGAAAAGATCCCGGCTCCGACTCCCTCTGTTGTTTTGGAACCGTCCGTGAATATTGACAGTGCTCCTTCGTGTAGGACATTCAAAGTGTCCCATTGGAATCTGTCCGGTATTTCAATTGTGAAGCCTTTTTCGAAGTCTATCTTCGTAGGCAAGTAATCAGTAGTGATAGGTAAGGGGTTAATCGACCGGATGATGTCTAGAGGAAGAAGGTTGAGCATTGTTTGTAGAGCTGCGGTGGGAAAAGTCCTCAATGCGCCAGTGATGCTAATACAAGCCAAGCGTTGAGTCTTCTCGAGGAGCTCTTCTCCAAGGCCAGCCACCATGCCACTATGCCGTATGGATAATTCGTCTAATGACCGCGGTGTAAAGCCAGTGCATTATGCTTGGTTGGAGGCCCCATCTCGAGCCTACAGCCCTTTTACAGGAGTACAGAGCCACCAGGGAGTGTCTAGCTCGCTCGGCAATGTTATCTCTCCATAAAAGTTTACTGTCTAAAATCAGACCCAAGTATTTGGCACATTTTGAGATTATGAGTGGAGTGCCATTGAGATTAGGAGGGGTTACTACAGGTGTCTTAACCCTTCTGGTGAATAAAACTAGCTCCGTTTTCATCGGATTAACGCTAAGACCGCAGCTTTTGGTCCAGGAGACTAGTTTGTGTAAAGCGAGTTGCAGTATATCGGAAAGTGTCTGAGGATACTTTCCTGAAGTAAGTAAGGCGACGTCGTCCGCATAGGCCACAACTTTGCAACCGGAAAGCTCCATTGAGATCAATAGCTCATTGAGAACTAAGTTCCACAGTAATGGAGATATCACTCCCCCTTGGGGGGTACCTCGGTGCACGCGTTTTTGAAACCGCTTCAGACTAGAATTACGAACGTCCTGAATCCTGCCTGTATACTCTGTTGACATTTTAAAGTGTCAACTTATCAGTTAAATTTTCTTATTAATAAAGAAATTTAACCCATGTACAAGGTGGGCCAAAAGATATCACCCTATTGGGTGATACTCTTATTTTTGCAAATGGCCGCAATTGGACATATTAGGACTGGAGGACATGTGGTTTCGAAAGGACGGAGCTACGGCACACACTGCGCGAGCCACAATCGATATTCTGAATCCCGGGTCGCCTCATTTCTCGTTTTGGCGATTTGCACTGGCCCGCGAGTTAGCCCGATTAAACTGTTCCAAACTTTTTTTCAGGCTATTCTATCGGCGACCTTGGTCTTTTCCTACTCCTATCCTCCAATTACCATTAATTCTACAAAACTCTTTTCCCATACCCCTTTCCCCCTGGGCCGGACTAAGGAGTCATACGACCCGTGCCGAGAGTCAGCCTGGCTGAGGGCCCAGTTAAAAAATAGCTCAGTCTCATACGGAGTATCCGGATACCTGGCGACCTCCGGATTAGCCAGCCTTATTTGTGTAATGCGGATCTCTGCACAAATGGACATATTTTCTCCGCTACTCGTGGGTCCTTGTGAACAACACTAACAAAAACAAAAACAAATTCAGAGACCGGTGCTCTTAAACTACCGGCTGGAAGTACTGCCTCAGAGCTCGCTTCCAGTACTGGCACTCCCGTAATGGCGGTGACAAGGAACTCGGCTACCGAACCTGGTTCTAGAGACGCCGGCAGGTCCGGGGTGCTCCCTGCGCAACAGAAGGATATGCGCTCCCTCACCTTCCACTCACCACGGACCAGTTTAGGTCTGCACGCCGTACTGCCGCGAGCTCGCGGCCTGCAAGCCTATCCACAAGACAGTACAGAGAGCGACGTGCTGCCTCCAGACTTCTGGAGAGATTTAAGAACGTCCCTTAAGACCAGCTTTCTGATAAGATCAGAAATTCGATCTCATGGGCGACGAGAGTCGTTAATGAGATCCCCCTTAACTCCTCGATAAAGGACTCCACGTCCAAACTTCAAAGGTTGTTTGAGGAAGTCTCCGTGGACCTGTAGTAGTTCCTCCCTCCCCCTAGGCACAACAAACCATTCAGCGATGTGCTCAAGGCACACCTCGTGCTTGCTGTCATATACAGAAGCGACGTTGATGGCAGCATCACTCCTGTAAAATGGAGGAAGGTGGAAGTTGAGCTGGCCCCTAACTTCCTGCGGCTCCTGGATGATCACCCAGGACCTCCACCCTCCTGTCGCGACGGCGGATGGCATCAGGTCCACGTGAAGCTGGTCGCATGTGCCGATCAAATGTCTGTAGACCTTCTTAAGATAGCTATCTCGTCGTTGGGCGAAGTGTGGAAAGGGACGCAGCTCGAGGTCTTAAGCAGGGAAGAAATTCCTAGCAGACCGAGAACTCGCTCCTGGATCCCTGCCGAAGCCTCCGAACCCTCGATCCTCTTAAAGATCATAAGGGCGAGTAACCCTCATCTTCCGACTGCCAACTGGAAGATTGAAAAGCTGGAGGAACCCAAAGGGGATAAAAGATCTGCGGTCATCGTGATCAATATGAAATCCCTGGCTCCTCTTGCTGTAATGGAAGGGCAGATTAACTATGGCTTCGGAGCTATAACACTCAGGGTCTATAAAAAGAATGAGGAGGATCCTGCCAAGGAGGGAGTGCGGCCCTCCGCCTCTGTTGAAACTGCAACGGTTAGTAATATACCGACCACCTCCGCAGTGAATATGGAGACGGACGGCTGCAACCCCACCGGTAAGGGAATGCAGACTCCCGCTTCTACTGGTACTGACGCGGTCTGTGAAGCACCGAACGCCTTATTGGTTAAGGAGAATGCGGGGGTGTGCAATCCTATTAAATAAAAAATAAATAAATATTTTGGCGCGACAGGTCTATGGGACCCAAGGCCTAGCTTCTCACAACCATTCGTTTTGTGTGGGTTTTCAATTTTTTGGGACGAATGGAAGGGATCTACAATTTTACGCCGAGTCCAAACGGCTAATTGAGAAGCTCATTCATGACAGTTTTACTCTCGGATGTTTGTCAGACGTTCGCGAGAGGTGGCGCAGTGGAAAAAAACCTTAAGATGTAATTTGGCCCTCTCGGGATTCGAACCTGGAACCCCTCGCTTAGTAGCCCAACACACTACCACTAAGCCACTGCGCCGACAATCCTATTAGGACCTCTTATTTCATTGGAGCCCAACCATCCGTCTCAAAGATAGATCTGGACATGGACAGTCTAGCGCTGTCGCTCCTGGATCTATCCAGCGGACTCGATAGTGGCGATGGTGCTACGATTACTTCAGATTAACCTTCATCACTCCAAGACGGCTTCGGCATCCCTTCTTCTGCGGCTAACTAAAAACGCGGATGATATTTTCTTGATCCAAGAACCTTGGGTCATTAAGGATAAGGTTCATGGACTCAGGACTCCCAACTACAATCTTATCTACTTGAGGAATGAAGGTACGCCAAGAGCTTGTATCCTCGCGAAGACCACTCTAAATATCTTTCTTCTCCCTAATTACAGTGATCGAGACACCGTTACGGCTGGCCTTGCTGTTGGACTGAGAAAATACTGGTTCACCTCGGAATATCTGGCCTACGATCTTCCCATCCCTGCGGCCTTACTGGGTAGGGCGATTGCTGAAACAGAGAGACACAAAGCTGCACATATCCTGGGATGTGATGCCAATGCGCATCACACAGTATGGGGCAGCTCCGACATAGATCCGATCGGTCAGATCGGTATGCCACAGTTCCTCACATCTCATTACAGAGAGCAAAATTCTTTGGGCAGTAAACGGCTTTAAGCCATTCAAGTCCCCTGGGCCTGATGGTATAATACCAGCCGAACTTCAACGGAATATGGACCTTATCCTCCCATGGCTAACCGCAATTTTCAAAGTTTGCCTGGATCTGGTCCACATTCCTAAGACTTGGACGGAAGTGAATGTGGTTTTTATACCCAAGGCGGGCAAAAGCTCGCATGTCAACCCCAAAGATCTCAGACCCATAAGTTTGTCATCTTTTCTCCTAAAAACCATAGAAAAATTGATTGACATCCACATACGATGCAGTCTATCTATCAGCATCTCAACATGCATATACTAAAGAAGAATCGGTTGAAACGGCCCTTCACTCACTAGTAACTACTATCGAAAAATCAAGATTCTAGAGAATATACCTTGGTTACGTTCCTGGATATTGAGGGAGCATTTAACAACGTCGAACCAAAGGCAATTATAGACGCGCTGACGGGCCTTGTAGTCAGGGACTCGATTGGCGCACTGGTGAACCAGTTACTTACTAATAGTTTCATCAACTCAAAGCTGGGCGAGGTGTGATCTGATGCATAACGCACTCTCTAAGCTCTTCAATTGGACTTCAAAATGCGGTCTGGGAATTAATTCCCACAAAACGGAACTATTCCTTTTCACAAGGAAATACAAAATTCCCTACTTTGCTCCTCCAAAACTAAATGGCATCTCCTTGGTGATAACTGATAAGGCCAAGTACTTAGGCCTCATTCTGGACAGCAAGTTGAGCTGGAAACAAAACGTTTCGGAGAGAGTTAAAAAAGCTACTACGACTCTGTACTGCTGTAAAAAAGCTACATTTCGGTCTTACGTACTTACTAACTTACGTACGGCGTGATCGTTTGGTGGTCGGCACTTGAAAAGGCCATTCAACTTAACTGCCTCAGTCGCGTACAACGATCGGCATGTGTCTGTATTAGCGGAACTCTCACAACCACTTCAAGGATGTATACCAAAAGACACTGATTACACCCTCCCTCAACTTCAGTTAAACAAACACTTTGAAACCTGTATACCCTCCAGAGCTGACTAGGAGAGCGTTGCAGGTTCTCGAAGAAAATCCATCTGCTTTTACACAGATGGGTCAAAAACGGAAACAGGAGTGGGGGGTGGTGTATTCTCCCAAGATGTGGATTGTAAGATCTCCTTCTGACTTCCTTATCACAGTAGCGTGTTCCAGGCGGAAATTATGGCGATCAAGGAGGTCCTGTCGTGGTTGCGGTATAATGAAATATCGGCAAGGGACATCACTATTTTTACCGACAGTCAAGCCGCGATTAAATCCTTGGAATAGGTCACCTTTAACTCTAAGACTGCCCTCAATTGCCGCCTATCTCTCAACGAGATGGCGGAACAATTCAAAATTCACCTTATTTGGTTGCCAGGCCATAGGGACATTCCAGGCAACTGTACGGCAGACGAACTCGCCAGACATGGCACAACTGCCTCGATTCTACCAGAAAAGGAGAATCTCTGCATGCCTCTCGCTACTTGCAAACTCCTAATCAAACAAAACGCGATAAACGCTACTTACCGCAGGTGGGCAAACTGCACCACTTGCTCTATCACGAAACAAATTTGGCCAAGGTTGGATCTCAAGCGCTCCAGCACTCTTATAAGATTAAAGAGATCCGACATAAGCACACTAGTAGGTGTGATCACGGAGCACTGCATAATAGGGAGACATGCCCTCAGGCTGGGTCTTCCCGCTAATGACTTCTGCAGAAGTTGCGTGGATGAGGAGGAGGAAGAGTCCATTCTTCACCTATGCACCTGTCCTGCTCTTTCAACAGAAGATTACATCTCGGAGAGTACTTCTTTGATAATCTTGGTGAGCTCGATATTATTAATATCAATCGCCTCCGCCGCTTGTAACGATGCATTCGTTCCAACAATACTTTTCCCTTTATTTTTTGTTGTTCGCCTATGTGCACTTTCCCCATACCAATCCATTTTCATAAAGAACATTGCAAGTTCACTCCACAGTCGACCTACTTCTTCGCCCCCCACGCTGATACACACGAGGCACTCCCGCAATGGTCCATGACGTGTTCTCTATGGCCTGGCCATACACTTTTCTTTGGTGGTAAAATTCACACCTGCTTGCTGGTCTCATAGGTATGACACCAGCAAGCAGGTGTGAATTTGAATCTGAAATAATGGAGCAAAATCACACTGTGGAAAAGTACCAATCTGGTGTACCGTTGATTTGTAGAGTACCGGGACTGCCGCAAGGCGGACCAGTTGATTGCCGGGACTGTCGCAAGATGGACCTGTAGAGTACCGGGACTGTCGCAAGGCGGACCTGTAGATTGCCGGGACTGCCGCAAGGCGGACCTGTAGATTGCCGGGACTGCTGCAAGGCTGACCTTTAGACTACCGGTACTGCCGCAAGGCGGACCTGTAGATTGCCGGGACTGCCGCAAGGCGGACCTGTAGAGTACCGGGACTGCCGCAAGGCGGACCTGTAGATTGCCAGGACTGTCGCAAGACGGACCTGTAGAGTACCGAGACTGCCGCAAGGCGGACCTGTAGATTGCCGGGACTATCGTCAGCCGGACCTTCAAAACGCCGGGCCTAAGTGCCACATATGACCAGGCTGATTTTGAAAGATAAAAATGACAAAATAGTATATAGTGTAATGGTACAATAAGCATGAATGCCAGCACAAAGCCTATATGCCTATATGCACTTTTTTGAAATTTCGTCGTGGCATTTCTGGCATATTTGAATTATTTATTTTGTTGTTATCGCTGTTTGGTTGCCTATTTTTTTATTGGGGTATATTTTGTTTATTATTTTTTAAGTTCTTTTGTGTGGTTCCTTTTCTTTTTGTGAAACACCCATCTACATGTCTTTGGGGAGCTCAATTGAGGCGGCTATCGATGCCAGGATTATGGAGGAAGCAAAAACTGACAGGGCGAGGAAGAGACCGACAAAGCAGATTAAAAGGGAATGGTCAGACAATCTCATCCGCAAATTAATTTCGGCTGTCGAGATCCGACTCGGACTTTACGATGTCACAAGTCGTACACATCGGATCCCTTTTATGCTTTGTTTTTCTTTGCAGCATTATACCATGTTCCCACCAATGTGATTTAGCTGAAGTAATTACTAAATCAGGATAGGAGTTCCCACCGAACTTTTAAGTGTTTAAGGGTGACATTTGAAATTAGTTGGCAAACTTTCAATATCGTACATATAAAAGTACAAAAGAAAAATTACCCGCAACAATTTAAAATGAGTTCAAATGCTTTGGATATAATTTATATCTACCAGAATAAATCCAAAAATGATGTAAACAATCACTATCGGCATATTTATTTTTTATTATTTGACAGTTTGTTTTTGTGTAAACAGCTGAAGTCGGTAATAGGCCTGTTTGATTTTATTTGTGTCTGTTCGATTCTATTTTGTGTATGTTCGATTTTATTTTGCGTGGATTTGCACGTAATTAAAAATTAAACAGTGCCTTGATTTTGTGCGGTTTTTCCCGCAATGGCGGTTTGCGGACAGCTTCCAATATTTCCTGTTCTTATATCGCTTTGTTCCTGGAAATTCCAGGCGGGATTTCCCTAACGTAACCTATTTAGGTAGCGAGAAGGATGTCGGTTGACAACATTTGACACGCTATCCGATATTTCGAATGAATATAATCTCGTAAATATCGATTATAAATTTTACTATTTGTTTTACGCTCGTAATACAGTATAGACGGTAAATTGATAATTTTTACACAAACAAAAAAAAAACCAAATGTCATTTGATGTAATTCAGATCGTTCAGCGGATGAGCTATGCACTACTATGAAAAAGTAGATGCAATTCTTTTTCAAAAAGAAAACTTTAAAATGAAAATGTTAAAGCCTTAATGTTCATCTATAAATATATAAAACAAAATTAAGCAATGGTTGTAAATATATCAACTCATTTTTAGATCTAGTTTTTAAGATTTCATTTAATTTATTTCGTCAACATTTAACAGCCAATCCGCGTCGAGTAGATTCCTTTGATGCACATTGCTGGTAAAGTGAACAACCTGAACGCAGTCAAAGCCAGTGGGGACGTTCGGATACGTAGTTTGTATAAAACGTCAACTAGATTTGTCGGGACTAGGTATCCGTACGCCTTAACTAAGTAAGTTTAGTTGTTGTTGTAAACGCGTGGTTTATTTTTAAATTTTGACACTTTAAAATGTCAACTGAGTACGCAGGCAGGATTTCTTGACTAGATTTGTCGGCTACCCCTCCATAAACGTCAACTGCAAAAACGAATGACGAGACCATCTGGGCCAATGAAAACTCAAACACATCTAGTCAGTCAGTTGTCAGACTTACTAAACTAGGTATCCGAACGTCCTCAGTGGCTCACTCACACATTCAAATCCGATTCGGATCGTTCCCTAGCGCAATTGCGGCAAAAACCGCACAAAATCAAGGCACAGGTATAAATCACGTAATTGGTGATCACGAAAATGTATGGTAAATCACATCAGTAATGAGGTGATTTAGCTAAATTAAGTCGACATTTGCCTGTTGGCATTCATATGCATAATTGGCATACAGTCTAATCTTAGCTTAAGTTCTAGGTATCTGAACATCCGCATTGGCCAAGTTCCACTGCCCGCTAGATGACTAACAACATTTACATTTCGCATTGGCCTCTAGCAATTTTTGTTTAATATCCCTGTCGGGGAAATTTCTCAATCTAGGGCAAAATTACCCTCTGAGAGAGAGAGAGAAAAAACGACCAGTCAAAATGAAAATCCTTCAAACGGTTGCAAAATTTGCGGAAGGCGGCCAATGACAGTGTTCCTCTGCCCGGTAGATGAACAGCGGCATGTCAAACTTCATATAAAAAAAAATTGACATATCACCATAGGCGCATGCCTATCAGCATGCTGATTTAAGAAATTGGCCGCGTTACTCTGCCCGCTGGACATCTAGCACAAAATAAACCCAAGCACCTATGACGAATTGTCATTTTTTTATATGAATTGTGACGTTTCGCTAGTCATCTAGCGGGTAGTGGAACGCGGCCATGGTTTGCCTATGATTAATTTTTCAAACTTACCCAGTTTTTGCGGATTTGTTTATTTACCTACTTGAAAAACGGAAAAGTAAAAATTTTATTTTATTTTAAGAACAAATAACGTTATTCTCAATTCTAATTTAAAATTTAGATGTTGGCTACAGCAACAAAAAAACGAATTATTCTTTTGTGTTGCACTGTGGTACTTCTTTGGTTACTATTTCGCTATACAATCGGCATAGGTAATGGAGTAGTAATGCTATCAGTAAGTTTTACTTATGTTCTTATCTTCATTTGTTCAACAGTTTTCAATTACTTACAGATTGAAGACATAACCCGAACACCAGGCACTCCAATATTAGTTACAGTTTTCTACGAAGCGCTTTGCCCGGATTCTAAACATTTTATTACGAAACAACTACAACCAGCTTATCAAGCAGCTCCTTCATTGATAGAAGTGGTATTTGTTCCATACGGAAAAGCATCGGTAAGCTGTTCAACAAGATCGTTTTGCAATCTGGTTTAGTTGCTTCTCATACCGGTTCTTGCAGGTTGTCGGTTGAAGAATGACAGGCAGAGCTTGCAGAGTTGCGATTCCCTTATGTCGTTTTCCATCGGGCTTTTCAGATTTTCCCTGCCCAATGGCACATTCAAATTACGAAGTGGCTATTCGCACGTGAATTTTGTACTGACACGGCTGTGTATTTGATGTACCTAACGTAATGGTATTTTAGTTCAAAGTAGTGTTTTAGAAAAAAAGTTGGGCCTTAAAACGTACAGGATCATACATTCATACCCAAAAATTAAATACTGGAATTTAGAATCCTTTTTGCGAGGGAAGCGAGCAACATACCCATATTTGACGTGATTTAACTTTTACATAGTCGAACGACGTGCATATAGCAACAGCCTAAAATTTATTTATTTTTTGGCTGTTGCTATTCGCACGTTGTTCGGGACACGGCTACGTAATGAAACGATAAAAACAAATCGCGTAAAAAAGGTGTATATGGCTCCCTTCGCTCGCAAAAAGGATTTTAACTGAGCTGATGCTATTCGCACGTAGTTAGGGACACGGCTACGTAATGAAAGGGGTATATGGCTCGCTTCGCTCGCAAAACGGATTCTCAACTCCAGTATTTCATTTTCGGGTCCTGTACGTTTTAAGGACCAACTTTTTTCTAAAAGCACTCAACCTTATTGTGAGTTTCGGCCGGAAAACATTTCACCTGGCGGAATGCTGTCCGCCCAAAAATTTTAAAGCTATTGCGAGAAGATTAATTTAAATTTTCAATTTTTTGCCTCTAAAAAAGGAATAGAAAATGTATGTTGTAAATAGCAGTATATTCCGCCCGAAACAGGATGCCAATAAGGGGAATTTTTTTCGAACATTCATTTTTCGCCCGGAACTCATAATAAGCGAAAAGTGAAATGTCAATTTTTCGGGTGGAATATTGTTCGGGCGAAACTCACAATAAGGCTGACTATTTTGAATGAAAATACCATTAAGTTACATCAAATTTTGAGCCGCGTCCCGATCCCGAAGCCCGACAAACGTCAGTCAGTGCAAAATTTACGTGCGAATAGCCACTTCGTTTTAACTGCAGTATTTCTTTTTCGAGCATGATTCTGTATGTTGTAAGGCTCAACTTATTTCTTTTGAATGAAAATACCATTACGATACATCAACAACGTAGTCACGTGCGAAGAGCCACGTCGTTACTTTTTTTTTGCTTTGTTACTGATATGTGATAAAAAAGTCAGACGTTTTTGTAATTTGTGACTATAAAATTTAATTCGTTTAAGATGTGGTCTGTAATTTCCACACGCTCAACAAAAAACTTGAATAGTGGTCTCATATAGTATGTTACCTAAGGGCGATTTCCAAGTTGTTTGTTAACTAAATGAACAGTAATTAGGCGAGTTCTACGTTGTCCGAGTTGTTGACATAAACGGCCTTACTAACAACCAAATTTAGACTCGACTTTAGGGCAATAGTTATCTTTGATTTACGATAATCGAGACTGTAATTTTCGATGCGAAGAAAGTCGAGTCTAACCCATTATTTACGTTTAGTTATTGGAGCAATATCTTCGCGGACTATATATATAATAAATCGATTAGTGCCTTTGGTTAATCTGTTATAGAAGATTGAGTACAATCAAAATAACATGGTTTTATTATTTCCAAAGAACAAAATATTAAACCTGTAGTACTCAGTCATATTTTTCAAATGGGTCTATTTTCTTTAACCTTATATAAATATCAGCAAATAAATATCCTCATCGCTGCTCAAAATTATTGAAAAAGTAAATAATTAGAAGACAGCTACTCAAATACAAGGAACTTTCAGCAATTTATTTGAAAGCTCAGAAAAAAATTATAACGCATTTGAGTTATACTTTTATAATCTTGCGATAAAGTCAGGTGTAGTTAAAGTTCCGATTAATTTAATTGTTGGTACCTACAAATTAAAAGTCGAAACTATAGGTAGTTTCGAAATTAGTTAAACTCGAGTTTACTGTTTGGTTGTTAGGTAGGTAGGTAGGTAGGTGCCCTTATGGCGGTTGCCACGGCTTCACGTAGACCATCAGTTGGGTCCATTGTGTCCAATTACATGTACCATCCATTGAAAACCTGTTAAAGAAATTAATTACGCCGCTTATTAAATTGAGCCCCATAGATTTATTAAGAATCACTTGGGGTTTTAAACCTCTGTTAAGTGCAGGTTCTTTAGTTTGTCCTGAGAGTAGCTGATGATTAGAGTCTGCTTATCTACAAGAACCATCCAGATTTGAGTGTGAATCTCAGTAGTTCTTTAAGATCCACATTCTCCAGATCCTCTAGCCTATCAAAGAAGTAGCTATTAAGAAACCTTTTCCTATTATTTTTAAGGGCCTTCGCACAACAGGTGACGTACAGATTCTATTTCTTCAACGTCCCTGCAGCTTCTACAAAAGTCATTATGCAGTATACCCAGTCGTTCCGCATGTACGCCTATCACACAGTGTCCAGTAATGACCCCCGTGAGTATGCGAATGTCTCTGCGACTCAGTCCGATCAAATATTTCGACCTCTTTTTGCTTACCTCTGGCCATAGTTCTTTCGTAAGCCTGCAGGTATTGATATTGGTCCAACGAAGATTTGTTTTGCTCCAAGACTCAATGTCAATCTTCCTTACAAGCGTACTCAGCGGAGTTTTTACTGATTTTAAGGCCAACGACTCTTGTAGTTTCGACCCACTTCTAGCAAGCTCATCCGCATGCTCATTACCTTTGATATCCATACGTCCTGGTAGATACCCAGCATAGGGTCACCATGTTGACTTGTGATATTTCGTCCAGATATTTCTTGCATTGTCTTACTGTCCTTCGGCCTTACCAATAATCAAATTTAGTCTGGCAGTTAACGCAAAGACTCCAGACTTTCCATAATCGCTTTACCAATAAACAAATTTAGTCGTCAGGTTATCCCTAAATGTAGGGTTAAATATTAATGGTCAGAAAGCCATGTTTAAGTCGTACACAAACCCAAATTATTACTCTGTCAAAACTCGTTCTGCAAAGGAATGTTGCCATGCATACTCAAATTTTAGTAGTAAATCAAAATATGGTATTATATCTTAGGAGCAAGAAGTGTCAATCGGGAACTTCAAGTATCTACAATTTTTGATATAATTAAATAAAACTGTGTAATGGCGTTTTCGATTTAAGGAAAGAATTGCCCTTTCTATGAAAAGAGCAAATCTAGAAGTGCTCTTTCTATGTTTTTCATGTTTCATTGAAAAAGAAAGTGCACTTTCAGGTCAATTCTCAACACGAAAGAAGTGTCCGGAATATTTTTAAAGAAGTGCCTTGAATTCACCAACACACACAAGTAAAATGTCAGATTGAAATGTTTGTTGTACTATTAAAAACCAATTTTGTGCTTTGTGATCGGAAAATATTCAATTATGAGTGCAAATGTAAATTTCAAATGAAATATATTGATTTGGCGAATGGAAACATTCATATTTAATGTACATACAACGCAAAAAAGTAGCAAAAGAAAACCAAAGGAAAAGAGAGAATGCAAAAGCTGTACCCAAATGTAACATTTTAAACGCACATATAAACGAATATGTCCCGACAATTTTGATGAAAATCTTCTGCAACCGGTTAAAATCTTTTACAATTGTTTTTTAATACGGAGGTAGTTAAACTCGGTTATCTAAACTAAGCGTTATTTGTCACGAAGCATTTTTTCACAATCGTCGTGCGAATTACTCCGCTTAACTGAAAAGCCTGGTTAACTGAAGAAAAAACAAACTGTACAACATAAATTATTAATTCATTTAATCAAAAATATAACCACTGAAGTCTATTCGTTTGTTTGTTTTGCTCATTTTCGATGTTTTGTTTTGAGTTTTATTTTATAAAATCTTGACATACCTATTAGAAATAAATGTGTTGTTTTTTTTATATTTGAGCTGGATACATAAGTGAAATAGGATTTAGTTTTCGTCTGAACGAACGATCAAATAAATTAAAATACCGTATTAAACAATAGGAGCATAATATCCTATATCCACACGTGGACATTTGAAACAAATTGGCAACACCAGTCCAATGAACAGAACCCTAGATCTGACACAACGAACTGATTTGATCGCTTTGATAGGATCCTTTCCCTAGGTATCGTATTGCAACTAATACTAATGTTTCCACCAAAAGTGCTCCTCCGCGATTTGTCCGCGGAACAAATTCTTCCCTTGCGATTTCCACAATGAAGCACACTATCGGTTTATCAAACCTATAAATAGTTTTAATAAACCTTTTACCAGATACCACACTCCACCAGTAATAAACAAACCTATAGTGGCAAAAGAACTCTCGTTCGTCATATATTTTATCCTTTGAGAGGTTGCCGATTCTTCAACAGATATAAGGTCCATAAAAATATCTTCGTCTCGACTTGAATTCATTCTCAATCTTTATTAAATTTTTTGAAAAACAAAACTTACTGCATGAAAACAAAAACAAATGATTTGCCATCTGATAACTGACAACGATTGACAGCAAGTTTGTAATAGATTCAACAGAAAGTCTTCGTGCTAGTAAAACTGGAGGTTAAATTGTTTATTGGTAGCATTTCAAAAATGACGTACATTTTAATTTAAACTGGCAGTCAACTAATAGTCGACATTAGTGTTTGATTATCAAGCCTGGTACGCTGTTCGAGTGAAATGAAATTTTTCATACAAATTTTTCACTGCGAAATGTCAAAATGAACTTTTCAAGTGAAAATTTCACCAGGCAGTACGCTGTTGAAGTGAAAAATAATTGTTCAAAAAGTGATATGTAGAGGGCGTTGCTTGCTATTTCACTTGGTTTTTATTGTCCGTCGCATTAAATTTTTGACATTTCGGCGTGAAAATTTTACTTTCAATTTCACAGCAATTTCTTGGAGAGGAGTGAAAATTTCACTTCACTTGAACAGCGTACCAGCCTTTAGTAAGGCCGCTTGACTTCACCACGACCATGGCTTTTATGGCCGCTTGGCTGTCAGTGTAGAAAGTGATTTGTTTGTTGAAAATGTTACCTCTATTGTTTGGTTGTTGGTAAGGCCCAATGAAATGAATAATTTGAAGGATAAAGTAATAAAAAATGTGCTATACTCTGTCCAGCAAAAATTGTCAGTACAGGAAAGATAGGATGTTTGTCTATCAGTCTATACTCTGTCCAACAAAAATTGTCAGTACAGGCCTTATGGAGGAGCTTTTTTTCTACCAATGGTGCCTGTAGATGCTCTCACGGCACTCAAACACAAGAATTGCCACTGAAATAAAAACCAAACCACTGTCATACCAAGGAATTGTTGTTGTCATTTTCCTAAAATTTGGCAAGGAGCTCACTGCAACCACTCTGCCACACAACTGCAGGCAGAATGAATGAATGATCGCTTTCGGTTTTCGTGCTTTTGAGAACGAATTTTTATGTGGGGTGTTACCATTCGGTTTTAATTTGTTTGTATTTCTGAAGGATCAAATAATATTCAGTTAAAATGTTTTTTCAATGTTGTCTTTTAGAAAAAGGTTTATTCGTGAAGTGTTTTAATGCATTCATTTCATTCACGCAACAAGTGATCATAAGTGCATTGTAGTGATATTGTTTTTTTTGCGATATCGTATTAAATATTTTAATATACAACTCTAAGTTCCTACATATTTTCAGCCCTAGTCGTGAGGGCAAATTTCTGCATAGTTAGGTATAAATGAGCACATGGGTAGAGCACACATTTTTGGCATATTTTAGCATTTTTGTTATATTTTTGCATATTTGTCATCAAATAGTTTTTCACACTGAAATATCAAAATGACCAAGCAGGTAAACCTATACTACGTATTGTCGATCGTTGGGTTTTACCAAAACAAACAAAGTGATTAGGCCTACTGGGAATACCCTAGAAAAACCCTCACGCGAAAACGAAAAAGATAAACTGAATTAATTCGTTCAGCAATATTTTTATTTTAAATTGTAAGGTGGTAACCCTAAAAGTTTTTCTCTCTGAGTTATGGTGAATTTTCATACAAACTACGGCAACCCTGTGAGAGCTTTAAAGAGGGAGAGATTTATGTAAGTCATTGCAACCAGACTGAGAGACAAACATCCTATCTTTCCTGTACTGACAATTTTTGTTGGACAGAGTATAGTTGCAATGACTTACATAAATCTGTGCCTCTTTAAAGTTCTCAGAGGGTTGCCGTAGTTTGTATAAAAAAGCACCATAAGTCAGAGAGAAAAATTGATGTTAGGGTTACCATCTTCCAATTTAAAATAAAAATATTGCTGAACGAAATAAATTCCGTTTATCTTTTTTCCTTTTCCCGTGAGGGTTTTTCTAGGGTATTTCCAGTGGGCCTAATCGCTTTAGTTTGTTTTGGTAAAACCCAACGATCGACAATAAGTAGTATAGGTTTACCTGCTTGGTCATTTTGATATTTCAGTGTGAAAATAAAAATAGAGCAATATGCAAAAATATAACAAAAATGCTAAAATATGCCAAAAATATGCTTTACAAAGTGAAATATGCATTAACACCCAAATATGCAGAAATGTGGCATCACGCTTATCTCTGAAAATATGTAGGTATACTTAGTTTTGTATATTAAAATATTTAATACCATTTCCCAAACAAAAACATGATTTCGCATAAATCCGGTTGACCTAGTAATCACTATCAATTTATCGCAATATCACTTATGACCACTTGTTGCGTGGATGAAATGAATGCATTAAAACACTTCACGAATAAACCTTATTTCTAAAAGACAACATTAAAAAAAATATTTCACCTGAATATTATTGGATCCTTCAGAAATACGGACAAATTAAACCCGAATGGCAATACCCCACATAATAATTCGTTCTCAAAAGCACCAAAACCGAAAGTTCTTTGATAAAATCCATAGAAGAACCCTTGATCATATCCTTTCATTGTACACATGGTAACACCTATCTGATGTGCTTCAGTCTTCAGTGCAGTCGCACTCACAAACACTGCTATGATAATAGCAAGGGAACACAAGCGATCATGCTCATTCTGCCCGTAGTTGTGTGATAGACTGGTTGTGGTGGGCTGTATGCGAAATTTTAGAGAAATGACAACAACAATGCCTTGGTATGACAGTGGTTTCGTTTTTATTTTAGATGCAATTCTTGTATTTGAGTGCCGTGAGAGTATCTACAGGCACCATTGGTAGAAAAAAAGCTCCTCCATAAGGCCTGTACTGACAATTTTTGTTGGACAGAGTAGAGTATAGATACTTTTCGTTTACATCCAAGTCTACCTATACCTATATACAGCACCATTGAATAACTACACATAGAATCGACGACGACGTCCGCTACGCGGTCCATACGCCGCTGCGATCGCTTGTGCGGGTTTGTGAAATATATCCGGGCATAAAAACGAAAACACGAAAATGTATAATATCCCAAAAAAATATCCCTTTGAGGAATGCTGTATGGGTAATTCTGTTGTAAACCAGTTTGAAGCAGGTACGATATTTCATGCTTATCTTTCTGTCGATACGCTTCGATTGTCCTTATTTCCTTGTTACTTTTGGAGTTTTTGTTAGAGTTTTATTGCGGTGTTTTTTTTTTATTTGCTACTGGCCTGGCATATGATTGTAGATTTGAATAATTATAGCTAGATATGATTTTGTTTTTCGGAGTATGTAATGCATAGGTAGGGTAGATAATGTACATACCTATGTAGGTGCATGCATCATTTTGAGACTTCTTTTTACTCTGCCGTTTATTATCACACAAGTTCATGTAAAATTAAAATATATAGGAAAATAATATGTGGTGCATACCTGATTTCAGATTCTTATTTTGAAGTTAAACATGGCCAAATAAATGCAAATTGAGCTGAGAACCATTTCCATTTCCTTCTTTTCGTGCATTTTGCCTTGGGGTTAACTATTTTTATTTTCGCACGTAAAAGAACCCGCATGGTGTGTTTGAATAATTTTTGATTGCGCTGTTCAAAGGAACATGGAAGATAATATTGGTTCCTACACAAATTTAAAAGAGTTTTAAGCATATTTTTTTCAAAGCATTGAGTTTCAAAACGTTCCTCAAAACACTTTATTATTTTTTTCAATAAAGCCTGGTACGCTGTTCGAGTGAAATCCAAATTTTCATACAAATTTTTCACTGCGAAATGTCAAAATGAACTTTTCAAGTGAAAATTTCACCAGGCAGTACGCTGTTGAAGTGAAAAATAATTGTTCAAAAAGTGACATGCAGAGGGCGTTACTTGCTATTTCACTTGGTTTTTATTGTCCGTCGCATTAAATTTTTGACATTTCGGCGTGAAAATTTCACTTTCAATTTCACATCAATTTCTTGGAGAGGAGTGAAAATTTCACTTCACTTGAACAGCGTACCAGCCTTAACTCTACAAAATGTGTAGTAGAAATGACTTAACCACAATTAATTGTATCCTCATATCCTCATATTAACGAGGGACTCATTTTGATCAGGTGCAGAAAACTTTAATATGGCATGAGCAATATATCCTGAAAAATAATGTGTAGTCATGTCTTGCATAATTGGAACTGTCTCTGATTCTGATAAATCCTCCGCATCAAAATCATGAAACTCAAAAGCATTTGAATCTTCTGTAAGCGGAATTACTATGCCTCACAGAACTTGGTAGCATTGTACTATAGGACTGCTATTTGGCAGCTCGGGCATATGAGTAGTGTGTTCGAGATTATTAATATCAATAACGGCACGCGGCCACGAAAAGACGTTTCCGAGTTCGCTTGGTAAATTATAAAGAATATGTATTCTTTCGTAGTGTCGGTTAATACTTCATTGAATTCGGCTTCGCCATGACAGACAATATCAACACCACCTATGTAATATACAATGGTGGACAAAAGTATTTTGACAACGCATTGCAAAATTTAAAACCGCTTATTTCTGCAAACTGAAAGAAGTAACGGTACCCATTCCATTTTTAGGAGATAGACAATATTAAAAACTTTAAGATAGCAAAATATTAGACTGATAACGTAACACCATAATTTTCTATGAATATTTGCGTGGCAGATTATGATTCTTTGGCTGACGATATCCATCTAACAAAATCCTGTAAGTTTGATATGATGCCCATTTGGTTTCTTGATATATACCTATATACTGTTGTTGTAGATCATGTAAATCAGTGATCTATATGGATCATTGGCGTAAAATAAAAAACGCCTACTATATGCGAAAAGAATCTATCCGATCTTCATTTCATATTCCCTTTTTCCATATTGTTATCCTCATAAAAAAAATCCATCAGTTTTGTTATGCCTACTTGCAATATGCGAAAAGTACCCGATTTAGTTTTCATTTGCATAACTTCCACTCCACAGCCACAAACGCAAACAGTTGAGAATAAAGATAACAAAAATAATTGTTCTTTCTCTTTCATTTGCATGTTGTCAATGAGAGGAATAAGAAAAAAAGAAGGGGATAGTTTGTCATGAAATAAACTTGGGATTATTTTGGGAAATTAATTTTCCTTATGAAACGAACCTAGAACTGATGGTACCTATATCCATACACTAAGTTAGTTCAAATTTCCGCCGCATTGAAGGTCCGTATGTCGCTTTAAAGTGAGCGGTGTCCACTTCTATTTGTAGTTATTCAATGACTGTATGTTTCAAGGCCCAACTTTTTTTTTAAAAACACAGCTTTGAATGAAAATACCATTACGTTACGTCAAATATAGAGCCCTGTCCCGAAGCCCGACAAACGTCAGCCAGTACAAAACTTACGTGCGAATATCCGCTTCGCATAAAAAAGTGGTCCCAAATTGCAAAGTAATTACATGAACAATAATTGTTTATTTAGTTATTATATAAATAACTTGATACTCACCTATTGTTCATTTGCATAGTACATTGGACTGACAATTTTTGTTGGACAGAGTATAGTTGCAATGACTTACATAAATCTGTGCCTCTTTAAAGTTCTCAGAGGGTTGCCGTAGTTTGTATAAAAAAGCACCATAAGTCAGAGAGAAAAATTGATGTTAGGGTTACCATCTTCCAATTTAAAATAAAAATATTGCTGAACGAAATAAATTCCGTTTATCTTTTTTCCTTTTCCCGTGAGGGTTTTTCTAGGGTATTTCCAGTGGGCCTAATCGCTTTAGTTTGTTTTGGTAAAACCCAACGATCGACAATAAGTAGTATAGGTTTACCTGCTTGGTCATTTTGATATTTCAGTGTGAAAATAAAAATAGAGCAATATGCAAAAATATAACAAAAATGCTAAAATATGCCAAAAATATGCTTTACAAAGTGAAATATGCATTAACACCCAAATATGCAGAAATGTGGCATCACGCTTATCTCTGAAAATATGTAGGTATACTTAGTTTTGTATATTAAAATATTTAATACCATTTCCCAAACAAAAACATGATTTCGCATAAATCCGGTTGACCTAGTAATCACTATCAATTTATCGCAATATCACTTATGACCACTTGTTGCGTGGATGAAATGAATGCATTAAAACACTTCACGAATAAACCTTATTTCTAAAAGACAACATTAAAAAAAATATTTCACCTGAATATTATTGGATCCTTCAGAAATACGGACAAATTAAACCCGAATGGCAATACCCCACATAATAATTCGTTCTCAAAAGCACCAAAACCGAAAGTTCTTTGATAAAATCCATAGAAGAACCCTTGATCATATCCTTTCATTGTACACATGGTAACACCTATCTGATGTGCTTCAGTCTTCAGTGCAGTCGCACTCACAAACACTGCTATGATAATAGCAAGGGAACACAAGCGATCATGCTCATTCTGCCCGTAGTTGTGTGATAGACTGGTTGTGGTGGGCTGTATGCGAAATTTTAGAGAAATGACAACAACAATGCCTTGGTATGACAGTGGTTTCGTTTTTATTTTAGATGCAATTCTTGTATTTGAGTGCCGTGAGAGTATCTACAGGCACCATTGGTAGAAAAAAAGCTCCTCCATAAGGCCTGTACTGACAATTTTTGTTGGACAGAGTAGAGTATAGATACTTTTCGTTTACATCCAAGTCTACCTATACCTATATACAGCACCATTGAATAACTACACATAGAATCGACGACGACGTCCGCTACGCGGTCCATACGCCGCTGCGATCGCTTGTGCGGGTTTGTGAAATATATCCGGGCATAAAAACGAAAACACGAAAATGTATAATATCCCAAAAAAATATCCCTTTGAGGAATGCTGTATGGGTAATTCTGTTGTAAACCAGTTTGAAGCAGGTACGATATTTCATGCTTATCTTTCTGTCGATACGCTTCGATTGTCCTTATTTCCTTGTTACTTTTGGAGTTTTTGTTAGAGTTTTATTGCGGTGTTTTTTTTTTATTTGCTACTGGCCTGGCATATGATTGTAGATTTGAATAATTATAGCTAGATATGATTTTGTTTTTCGGAGTATGTAATGCATAGGTAGGGTAGATAATGTACATACCTATGTAGGTGCATGCATCATTTTGAGACTTCTTTTTACTCTGCCGTTTATTATCACACAAGTTCATGTAAAATTAAAATATATAGGAAAATAATATGTGGTGCATACCTGATTTCAGATTCTTATTTTGAAGTTAAACATGGCCAAATAAATGCAAATTGAGCTGAGAACCATTTCCATTTCCTTCTTTTCGTGCATTTTGCCTTGGGGTTAACTATTTTTATTTTCGCACGTAAAAGAACCCGCATGGTGTGTTTGAATAATTTTTGATTGCGCTGTTCAAAGGAACATGGAAGATAATATTGGTTCCTACACAAATTTAAAAGAGTTTTAAGCATATTTTTTTCAAAGCATTGAGTTTCAAAACGTTCCTCAAAACACTTTATTATTTTTTTCAATAAAGCCTGGTACGCTGTTCGAGTGAAATCCAAATTTTCATACAAATTTTTCACTGCGAAATGTCAAAATGAACTTTTCAAGTGAAAATTTCACCAGGCAGTACGCTGTTGAAGTGAAAAATAATTGTTCAAAAAGTGACATGCAGAGGGCGTTACTTGCTATTTCACTTGGTTTTTATTGTCCGTCGCATTAAATTTTTGACATTTCGGCGTGAAAATTTCACTTTCAATTTCACATCAATTTCTTGGAGAGGAGTGAAAATTTCACTTCACTTGAACAGCGTACCAGCCTTAACTCTACAAAATGTGTAGTAGAAATGACTTAACCACAATTAATTGTATCCTCATATCCTCATATTAACGAGGGACTCATTTTGATCAGGTGCAGAAAACTTTAATATGGCATGAGCAATATATCCTGAAAAATAATGTGTAGTCATGTCTTGCATAATTGGAACTGTCTCTGATTCTGATAAATCCTCCGCATCAAAATCATGAAACTCAAAAGCATTTGAATCTTCTGTAAGCGGAATTACTATGCCTCACAGAACTTGGTAGCATTGTACTATAGGACTGCTATTTGGCAGCTCGGGCATATGAGTAGTGTGTTCGAGATTATTAATATCAATAACGGCACGCGGCCACGAAAAGACGTTTCCGAGTTCGCTTGGTAAATTATAAAGAATATGTATTCTTTCGTAGTGTCGGTTAATACTTCATTGAATTCGGCTTCGCCATGACAGACAATATCAACACCACCTATGTAATATACAATGGTGGACAAAAGTATTTTGACAACGCATTGCAAAATTTAAAACCGCTTATTTCTGCAAACTGAAAGAAGTAACGGTACCCATTCCATTTTTAGGAGATAGACAATATTAAAAACTTTAAGATAGCAAAATATTAGACTGATAACGTAACACCATAATTTTCTATGAATATTTGCGTGGCAGATTATGATTCTTTGGCTGGACAAAAGTATTTTGACAATTCAATGTTTTTAAGAAAATGAGCGAAAAAGTTAATATTGATGATAATAACAAACATATTAATAAAAAGTAAACCCTCCTTTGACATCAATGACCTTTTGTAAGCGTACAGGAATTGATTTTACCAAATTTTTTAATGTTTCCACTGAAAAATCCTGCCACAGTCCTTGAACTTCAGCAATCATCTCCTCACACGTCCTGATATTTTATGGTGCTCTTTGAGCTAAATTTTGGTGTAATCAGCACATATTCTTTATATTTCCTCAGGATTATGCGGTTCTCTATAGGGTTTGTTTTGCGTGATCTTCCCGATCTGGCCTGATTTTTAGTGAATTATTCTTTCTTTTTTTGTTTATTTGGTAGTAAATTGTTTGTCTAAGTACGTTGTATAATTTGCAAAGGTATTCTGCAGAAATAACTGCATTATACTTAGTGACCATTTTATTTCTAATAAGTTCACTTATTTCACGTTTTTTGACCTTAATTTAATAAAAAATTCGATCAAGCAGTAATTATTATTAATAAATACAAGACAAATAACTTTAAAAATTAGAGCACGTGTTTTTTAACGCAAACGAATTATGGAAAAGTAAAGTGAAAAGCAATGTCAAAATACTTTTGTCCAGCCAAAGAATCATAATCTGCCACACAAATATTCATAGAAAATAAAGGTGTTACGTTATCAGTCTAATCTTTTGCTATCTTAAAGTTTTTAATATTGTCTATCTCCTAAAAATTGAATGGGTACCGTTACTTCTTTCAGTTTGCAGAAATAAGCGGTTTTAAATTTTGCAATGCGTTGTCAAAATACTTTTGTCCACCATTGTATATATTAAGTACGTAGGTAATCAATACAATACATGATGGATACAGAAACCAACACACATATTAAGCCAAAAACTACGACACAAACATTCTTACTTTGCAATACCGGAACTACCTAGCTTCAATGCTAGTGCTTCATCTTGATATACTACATCTGTAAACATATAACTACCATCCGGATCCAAGAACTCTATAATTATATTCAATTTGTAAGTTGTAACTACAAACTATGTCTCAGTAAACGTACTTTCAACATCCGCCATATTTAAAAGAACTGATGAATCTGATGTTTCATATAAAGTTGTATTAGGAGCAACTATATTATAGAAACTCATCTGTTTTAAATTTTTGTGTAGGCGAAATGCAGAAGGATTTCTTTCATATGATCCTCTCTTATTTCTAACGACTGATATAGTATTCTCTAGACAATCAGTATTTAAATGGGATGTTATTATTGTTTGGCAAAGACCGTTAAAACAATACCTACACCGGATCTTTTCTGTACTTCTTCCATGACGATATCCATCTAACAAAATCCTGTAAGTTTGATATGATGCCCATTTGGTTTCTTGATATATACCTATATACTGTTGTTGTAGATCATGTAAATCAGTGATCTATATGGATCATTGGCGTAAAATAAAAAACGCCTACTATATGCGAAAAGAATCTATCCGATCTTCATTTCATATTCCCTTTTTCCATATTGTTATCCTCATAAAAAAAATCCATCAGTTTTGTTATGCCTACTTGCAATATGCGAAAAGTACCCGATTTAGTTTTCATTTGCATAACTTCCACTCCACAGCCACAAACGCAAACAGTTGAGAATAAAGATAACAAAAATAATTGTTCTTTCTCTTTCATTTGCATGTTGTCAATGAGAGGAATAAGAAAAAAAGAAGGGGATAGTTTGTCATGAAATAAACTTGGGATTATTTTGGGAAATTAATTTTCCTTATGAAACGAACCTAGAACTGATGGTACCTATATCCATACACTAAGTTAGTTCAAATTTCCGCCGCATTGAAGGTCCGTATGTCGCTTTAAAGTGAGCGGTGTCCGCTTCTATTTGTAGTTATTCAATGACTGTATGTTTCAAGGCCCAACTTTTTTTTTAAAAACACAGCTTTGAATGAAAATACCATTACGTTACGTCAAATATAGAGCCCTGTCCCGAAGCCCGACAAACGTCAGCCAGTACAAAACTTACGTGCGAATATCCGCTTCGCATAAAAAAGTGGTCCCAAATTGCAAAGTAATTACATGAACAATAATTGTTTATTTAGTTATTATATAAATAACTTGATACTCACCTATTGTTCATTTGCATAGTACATTGGACTAAAAAAAACAGGAAACAACAGTTTGATGAGGGAAAGTCAGGTATTTTTGAAAGCGGTCGGGGACACTAAATCATTTTTAAAGTTTTAAGTGTTTCTCTTAGGCAGTTCCCTTCTTTGTCGGTGTGGTACCCTTGCTCTAACTTGCTCGGTACAGATTATTATACCGAACGCATCGCTCAATTGCCGTCATACAGTACCGTCATAATTTAGGAATCTAAATTTTTGTTAGCAGGGCTTAATAAGGATCTGCCAAACATAAACTGCTATTTTTTAGTGCTTATTAAGCTGTCTTGAATAGTCACAGGTTCCAGGAGCCCCGGGGGAAGGAAATACTCGGCCACCCAGGCGAAAAAATTGTTTGTACTCTTCCATAGCACTGCACTTTGTATATTTTCAGACTTAAAGACAGAACTTCATCGACTTACTTACTTAAGGTGGCGCTACAGTCCGGGGTGGACCTGGGCCTCAACCAACAAGCGTCTCCAGCCAGCGCGATCTTTAGCTAGCTGTCTCCAGTTTCGCACGCTAAGTTGGTTAAGGTCCCCTTCCACTTGCGTGCGCCACCTGAGTCGCGGTCTTCCTCTACTGCGCCTTCCCTCGGGTATGGATTCGAAGATCATCCGGGCCGGAGCATTCGTGTCCATTCGCTCTACATGACCCAGCCACCTCAGTCGTTGGACCTTCACTCTTCTGACTAGGTCGATGTCGCTGTACAGCCCGTACAGTTCGTCGTTAAATCTCCATCTCCATTCACCGTAAATGCAGACGGGACCAAAAATAACACGAAGAATTTTTCTCTCGAAACAACCGAGAGTTACCTCATCCGCTTTTGATAGAGTCCATGCTTCTGCGCCATATAGCAGAACTGGGATGTTAAGGGTCTTATAAAGGGTCACTTTAGTTGTTCGAGAGAGGGCTTTGCTACTCAATTCTTAGCCCAAAGAAACAGCGATTGGCAAGAGTAATTCTACGTTTAACCTCAGCGCTGGTGTCGTTGTCTGAGTTCATAGCGGAGCCTAGGTAGACAAAGTCCTTAACCACCTCAAAGTTATATCTGTCTATTGCGACGTTCTGTCCGAGCCGTCGGTGTTGGGTGTCCTTTTTAGTTGACAGCATATACTTCGTCTTGCCCTCATTAACCGCCAAACACATCTTCGCCGCCTCAGTCTCAATACTCACAAACGCGCCATTAACATCACGCTGCGTTCTGCCAATTATGTCAATGTCATCGGCGTATGCGAGTAATTGGACGGACTTTTGAAAGATAGTGCCTCTGGTGTTGGCGTTTGAGTTTTGCACTATTCTTTCAAGAACGATGTTGAAGAAGTCACATGACAGCGCATCGCCTTGTCTAAATCCTTTTTTGACATCGAAGGTCTCGGTAATTTCTTTACCGACCTTGATGGAGCAGCGTGCATTCTCCATCGTCATCCTGCACAAACGGACGAGTTTGGTAGGGATGCCAAAACTAGACATTGCTCTGTATAGTTCGTCCCTATAAATGCTGGGTGGTGGGTATCGATTTGAAGTTCCTGGGTTTTCTCCTAGATCTGCCGCAATGTGAATATTTGGTCTATGGTGGACTTTCCTGGCCTGAAGCCACACTGATATGGACCAATCAGGTTGTTTACGAAAGGCTTCAGGCGTTCACACAAAACGGCAGATAAGATCTTGTAGGCAATGTTTAGAAGACTGATACCTCTGTAATTGGCGCAGTTCAGAGGGTCTCCTTTCTTGAGGATCGGGCAAACAATGCTGAGGTTCCATCGCCTGCCGCTTTGCACAGCTCGGCGGCTAGGCCATCTGCTCCAGCGGCTTTGTTGGACTTCAGTTTAGATATAGCTATCTTAACCTCGTCCAGGTCGGGTGGACGGTATTGTTGATCCTCATCGTCCAGGTTGAACGGTTCATTCGGCCTGACAGCGGAATTTAAGTCGTCATCGTCGTTAAACAGTCTGCAGAAGTAGTTCTTCCATATCCTCAGCATCGACTGCGATTCTACTACGATGTTCCCTTGTTCGTCCTTGCAGGCTTCGGTTCGGGTTCTGTAGCCTTGTGAAGTTCTTTTTACCCTCTGGTAGAACTTCCGAACCTCATTCCTGTTGTAACATCTCTCTATTTCCTCGATCGCGCGCTTCTCATGTTCTTTCTTTTTTCTCCTTAGAAGCCGGTGTTCGTCTCTTCTCTTCTGCGCGTAGAGCTCACGAGCAGCTCTTGTCCTCCTTTGCAGCGCCGCTTTGTATGCCTCTTACTTCGCTGCATGTGCTTGCCGGCACTCGTCGTCGAACCAGGGGTTTCGTTGTGGTGGTCGGGTGAAACCCAGCACATCAGAGGCGGCGTCTCTGATGGCTTTTTGGCAATGTTGCCACTGGTCTTCAATATTCGATGCTGGCTGCATAGGACCTCTTGAGAGATTGAGAGAGACTCGATCGGAAAAGGATCTGGTGATCTCTTGCGATTGTAGCCGTCCGACGTCAAACTTCCTCACAGTATTTACTTGTCTTGGCGGCGTTCGGGATATCCGGAGTCGTACCTTGGCTACAACAAGGTAGTGGTCCGAGTCAATGTTGGCCGCTCGGAACGTTCGGACATCCATAATACTGGAGGAGTGCCTTGCGTCGATCGCAACGTGGTCAATCTGGTTGACGGTTGATTGATCAGGAGATCTCCATGTGCCTTTGTGAATATCGAGATGCGGGAACCGTGTGCTAGCTATGACAACATTTCGCCCCGCCGCGAAATCGATCAGCCTAAATTTTAATGTCATAGCTAGGGCATTGCTCGTAAGTGTGGTCCAAGAGCTCGTAGAACCCTTCTTTGGTGTCGTCGTCTTTCTCCTCCGTGGGGGCGTGCGCGCATATTAAGCTAATGTCGTCGAATTTAGCCTTGATGTGGATTGTCGTGATGCGCTCGTTTACATAGTTGAAACTTAAGACTTCTTGCCTAAGTCTGGCGCCAACGACGAATCCACATCCGAATAAGCGCTGTTTTTGTTGCCGATAGCAGTCGCCGTAATAAATATCGCAGTTTTTCATCCTCTTTTTGCCCGGGCCATCCCATCGCACTTCTTGGATGGCGGTTAGATCTGCTTTATAGTGGTTTAGGGCTTCCGCTAATTGTTCGGCTGCACGCGGTCTGTTAAGGGACCTAACATTCCACGTACAGATCCGAAATTCGTTGTCCTTTAATCCTTTGCCAGGTTCGTCAACAGTAAGATCATCCGTATCCGAGGCTTGTTGATGCTTCGCAACTATGTCATTTTTACGTAGTCGGGCAGTTACCCCGGCGTACAACCCCCAACCTGGAGGACCAGGCCCCTTTTGCGACCCCTTGGACAAAAGGAGCCGGAATATTCCGGAGTCAGTAACCCGCTGCGGGGATGTGAGAGCTACCGTTGACCCATTAAGGGCTCTTCCGCCACCATCTCTATTTTAACACCCTGACTAGTGTTGAAAATCCTCAATGACCTCAGCTCCAAATACGTCAGAGTAGCCCATTGAGGTATCTGCCATGTTGACTGTTGACGCCACCGTTGATTCAGCTATGTGAATTCATCCGCCGTACGTCCTCTTTCTGAGGGGCTCATGTTAGACTTCTGAGACTCGAGCAGACAGTCAATCCGAAAGAGCATTATAGTGTTGCTATTTTCTTCGTGTTCAACACTCGCGCTTATAAGTTAAGCAAGTCAAGTCCGGGTGGACCAGTACCCGGTGGTGACCACGGGGAGGTAAAATAAGCACAATTGGTGAGTGTGAGACAGTTGCGACACTGGACATCGCCAAGTTGATGCCAATCAGATGCCCATCCCTATCAACACAACACCCAACCACCGAACTTCATCGACACAAAAGTTAAAAAAAGTACAAAAGAGTAAAAACATTGTAACTCATCGAAAACACGCGTATTTTAATGGCATAATAGGTCTGTTCCCTTACAATAATGCATTTGAACAATTTAGTCAAACTTCGTTCCCTTACCCAAAAGTAATATAGAAAATAACAAACTTTGACTGAATTTGGCTAATGTGTTCGAATGCATTATTGTACGGGAAGAGACCTATTATATAGATAAAACTAGCTGTACTCCCACGGCGCTGCCCGTGCCTTTCGTATTAAGTCCCGCCACAATTCGCAGAGTCGTTTTTTAAGGGAGGTGCAACGGCGCCCTTTTTGATTACTGCCCCATTGTGTTGAACACCATTTACAAAAATTCAAGGCTTCATAAATGTCCAGATACCTATAGTAATTTAATTATTTTGTTACCTATATGGCAAGTGCCATATCCCGATTTCTATCCCGATTATTTTTTGCAAATGGCTTTGTTAACGAAAAAACCAAATTACATCTTAAGGTTTTTTAAACTGCGCCACCTCTCGCGAACGTCTGACAAACATCCGAGAGTAAAACTGTCATGAAAGAGCCGTTTGGACTCGGCGTAAAGCTCTAGATCCCTTCCATTCGTCCCAAAAATTGAAAACCCACACAAAACGAATGGTTGTGAGAAGCTAGGCCTTGGGTCCCACAGACCTGTCGCGCCAAAATATTTATTTATTTATTTTTAATCCAAGGTTTTCTATTTGTATTGTTTTTGATTGCACTTTGTTTCCATTAGGGCCCAAAACTATCTTTCAAGTTGGAATCAACCATGCGCATTCACAAAGTTTCATTGAAATCGGTTGAGCGGCTCTGAAGATCGACCACAGCGCCACCTGTTGATTCTCTCGCACCTAGCAGTAAAGTGTTTCTATCACAAAAGATCAACAAACTGTGATTTTGAAAATATTTTTTTTCCATATTTGAAATGTCACTACTCGATTTCTATCCAGTTTATTTATTTTTTTTTCAAAGTGCATTTCCCCATGAAAAATGAAATGTGTGCCTACAACGCCACCGGTTGAGAATTTTCCAACTTTTCTTTTCTTCTAAACCATCGCTGATGTAAGACAAACAAAACAAAACAAAGATCATTCAAATCGGTTGAGCCGTTCTCGAGTTTTAAGCATCCGAACAAACCAAGATGCATTTTTATATAATATAAGATATATAAGATATGAACTAATGAAGCGCAGAGCTTCTTTTGTGTATATTTAAAATTTCAAGAAGCAATTTAAAAAAAATTAGCCGCATAACAAAAAAAATTTTCAGAACTTTGAGAGCTGGAACATGTTTGAGATGTAATAACAAGAGATTTTTTCGACTGCTTCGTACTTTTTTAACTTTTGTTTCGATGTAGCTTAGACATTACTCAAATAATAATCACAATAATTATGCCTGGTTAATCACAAATACTTCTAAAAATCTCTTAAGTACTTAGTACATATCCAAAAGTTCGGCTAATTGAAAATGAGTTACTTTTTAGTATAAAGTATTTTCAGTAAACTCTCTACAAAGCTATTATCTAGCAATCATTTTACATATATTAAAATACAGAGAAGTCTCTTGGCGGCAGTTCATATATTCGTGAATGTGCTAACACGCATTTCGAGCTCACATCAACATTATCTTTTTTACACAAAAAGCAAAGCACATACCGACACCGAACCGAAGTCGCCTCTTCGAAATACGAACTGACCTCCACGTCCAAATACATATGAAGCAAAAGAAAACGTACAAAAACATGTCTTGACAAAGTAACTGTTTTTGTTTAAACCATGTTCAAGAGAAATTTGCTTATATGATCGAGCAGTATAATAATTAATTAATAATTAGAGTATCAGTTCATATAACTAAATTCCAGTAGAAAGACTTTGCGGATCATTATATTATGTTTAAGAATAATTAATTTTTATAAAAGTGAGATTTCACTGTACATATTTAATTAATAGGGACACGACCACGACATTCTGCTTTGCATGTAAAGAAAGATATATGCAATTTTCTTTCTAACAAAAAATTAATAATTTAAAGTATGCCGCGTTCCTCTGCCCGCTGTTCATCTAGCACAAAATATCCCAGATGAAGGAACGCTCGCGCAGCGGCAGCGGCAAATTTTGCAAACGTTTGAACGATTTGCCTTTGACTGGTTGTTTTTTTCTCTCTCTCTCTTTCAATGCAGCGCGTAGTTTTGCGCTAGATTGAGAAATTTCCCTGAAAGGGATAATTCACAAAAAGTGCTAGTGTCTAGCGCCTATGGCAATATGTCAATTTTTTTTTATATGAAGTTTGACATGCCGCTGTTCATCTAGCGGGCAGTGGAACGCGGCCATTCATTTTGATGGCAGTAAAGCCAGACTACAATATAATTTTGTTGGTTTTAGAAGGAAACTCCAGAGGGCGTTTAAGAAGTAATGATGAATTATTATTACAACTCGGCCAATCTTACACTTGATTGGCTCACAATAATTGTCTTCCTGTGGCTCACAATAATTAGACCCCAGCATTCGAATATTCCTTTGATGTTACCCACTTTCGAATTCGCATGGCTTCAACGACTCCGTTTACAAATCACGATAGGCGTTCCCACCGAACTTTTAAGTGTTTAAGTGTGACATTTGAAATTAGTTGGCAAACTTACAATATCGTACATATAAAAGTACAAAAGCAAAATTACCCGCAACAATGAGTTCAAATGCTTTCGATATAATTTATATCTACCTGAATAAATCCAAAAATGATGTAAACAATCACTATCTTCATTTTTAATTTTAATTTTTTGACAATTTGTTTTTGTGTAAACAGCTGAAGTCGATAATAAACCTGTTTGATTTTATTTGTTTATGTTCGATTCTATTTTGATTATGTTCGATTTTATTTTGCGTGGATTTGCACGTTTAAAGATTAAACAGGTATAAATCACGTAATTAGTGATCACGAAAATGTATGGTAAACCACATCATTAATGAGGTGATTTAGCTAAATCAAGTGGATCACGTTGGTAGGAACATGGTATAAGACTATCCAGACCACGCCCCTTTGCATTATTAAACTTTTGTTCTAAATACTCAGTCAATTCATCGACAAGGACACCTCGTTGATCGACACCGAATAATAACTGACTAGGCATTTGTTTTGTAGTACCGTGAATAGTATTGTTGATGGCATATTCTACCTGAGATAACTTTAATGACCAATCTGCATCTGTACGGGTTTGGACAGCTTACTTAACGTTACCCTCAATGTGCGGTTAACGCGTTCTACCTGCTCGTTGGCCTACGGTGAGGCCACTGCGACTTTGATGTGTTCTACGTTATGCACTCGAAGAAAATTATCGAACTCGCGTGATGAGAAACTAGTGCCTCGGTCAGAGATCAGTAATTAAAATATTTTTCCAAAGCACAACACACTTCCTTTGTACTGGTCGAGTTAACTGAATATAGCCTAACAAATTTCGTGAATGCATCAATATGTGTTTACGCTTGGAGGCGATTGACGGAATTTGACCGAAGTGGTCAATGTGAATACATTTAATTCAGTTTTGTATAAAACGACTGACTTTAAGCCTCATTTCTGCAAACCAGTAATTCATTCGAATTTTTTGGCAGCACTTATCAATTCCCTGGTGGGCGATTTTTCGCGAACCGTTCGGATTACGTTTTATTCCATTGCACTCGGAACACGAAGAAGAAGATGGCCCGAATCGTCTTTAAAAACTAAGCTATCATGTAGTTCCATCCACGGCCTCTGCTTCCAGCTTGTTTCGGATCTGTATTATCCTTTCATCGGGGCTTTGTGTCACCTGAATTTGGAAATCCAAATCGTCATCGTTGGCCCATAGAACTACCACTCCGATGATGAATCGAATAATTATAGTTTTCTAACTCTAAGGCCCAACAAGTTATTCGCATATTTGTGTGCTTTTTATTCAATGTAATAAAATGCTGTCCGTAATAATTTTGAATGGAATGGAATCGCCTAGATATACCCGAAACCGACGAAGTAAATATATAATAGCGAGCGTTTCAAGCTCAAAGTGGTGATACCTCGACTCAGCAGTGGACGTGGATTTCGAAAAATATGAAACTGGATGAAATTTCCCATCATCCTGGCGCTGCAATAACAATGAGCCAAAGCCAAGACTGCTAGCAATGCGGCGCCGCTTTGAGTCGATCTGGCAATTCACAGAAAGTGCTCATACATTATTCGAGAAAAATGGCACGAACCTTCTGACGTATGAAAAAAGGCCGATGCAAGAATGTGCTTCCTGCTGGTTAGTCGGAACTGGGTAGTTCTTAATAGCGGAAATATGTGAAGCAGTCGGTCGGATACCAGATAAATTCACTAAATACGCGAGGTATTCAATCTCATCATAACCGAATTTGCATTTAGCTTATTTTATTTCAAGTCCTTTTTCATAAATTCTACCCAAAACCTCTTTGACCTCTTTCATCTATTTTACACTGGTAAAATCCGTCGCAGTGGCTTAGTGGTAGTGTGTTGGGCTACTAATTCGGGTTCGAATCCCGAAAGGGCCAAATTACATCTTAAGGTTTTTTTCCACTGCGCCACCTCTCGCGAACGTCTGACAAACATCCGAGAGTAAAACTGTCATGAATGAGCTTCTCAATTAGCTGTTTGGATTCGGCGTAAAATTGTAGATCCCTTCCATTCGTCCCAAAAATTGAAAACCCACACAAAAAAAAAAACGAATGGTTGTGAGAAGCTAGGCCTTGGGTCCCAAAGACCTGTCGCGCCAAAATATTTATTTATTTATTTATTTATTAAAATCCGTCCTTAGATTAAGTAAAGTAAACCAGCGTTTACCAGCGGTGTATTGTAAACAGTCTTCAATTAAGGGCAATAGAAAGTTGTCGCGAATGGTTTTTTTATTTAATGCTTTGCACATCCGTGTTTCACCGTTTTTCTTTTTTACTAAAACAATGGGTGAAGCGTAAGGTGATTGACTGGGCGAATAATTTGCCTGGCCAATATATCATCGGTAATTTTCTTGACCTCAGTTCGATTATGGAACGACATAGAACGCGCTATGCAATGGAATCGAGAACCCTCCCATAACCAGATTTCCATTTAATAGTCCGTGGGACTTCTCGTGACGCTTATTGGATCTAAATAAATATCAGCAACGACTGCTTCGAGAGTACTGGCTTGATGCCTGTTTAACCGAAGGCATATATCGATTTCATACCGCGACCTATCTAAATTAATGGCACACAGTTTATATTATAATCGCCAGAACAATCGATCGGCAATGCACGCATACTCGAAGACACACAGTTGATCGCTTTCTTGTCAGTCCCCGCAGCCACTTTTGTAAATGATTTTTACACGTATCGCGTGAAGGGAATATTCGTTTACTAAGTTTTTAAATCTCAAATTAGATGCGCTTGAATACTAATTTACATGTTTATTCAACTCATTTGGTATCTTAACATTTCTTGTATTTTTTTATAAATGTACGTAAAATTTATTCATAAAATCCCGTCCGAGAATCAGCGGTGTCGTCATTGTTGCGTTGGGAACTACCAAAAGGGAAATCGGTTTAATTAGTTTGCGAAATTTTCTTAAGCATGAAATTGTACCATAAGTCAATCACCAAGGCCGCGGAATCTTGTTGGCACTGAAACATCTGACAGTTCAATAGTCGTCGGAGCAATTGAACGCTAAATTATGCTGATCAGAATAGCGAAATCAATCAAAGACAAAACGTTAATGAAGTCAGTGCATCTGTTTTGTTGCTCATTAATGTCCAAGCGTCGGACGAGCTCGCCAATGGAATTGGCGCCATACAAAAATGTTATGTTATGTTACTGCTGTCTGGAATCCCGTCGATAATGATGTCGACCAATTCGGTCTCTTCAATGTTAGACTGTGCGGCGATTGACTGCATGGATACTACATAACTAAGGCATGACTCGTTTGTCCTTAGCAGGCGAGCACGTAGTTGACGGTAGACTTCTTGCCGCGTTACCGTACATTTGAACATATTTATAAACCCAGCCTTTAGTTCGTCGTAGTCGACTATCCCCAAATTGCATATGTACCTCTTGGCTGTTCCTTGGAGGCAGCGGCGGATACCTTAGCACCTGCCTTTATTCGAGTAGCATCACATATTGGCGTAGTCTTCGAACTGCTCGAACCACTTTAAAACGTCGTAACGGCCATCACCCGTGAATTTTGGCACAGCGGCATTGCATCTCTCGCCGCATTGGCAATAACCTTAATTGCTCTTCCAAATGTTGAACTTTGTCATCTATATGTTGTTCTTAGGAAGTACCATCTGAGGGTGCGGAAGACTACAATATAATTATTCGGTTTTAGAAGGGAACTCCAGAGGGCGTTTTAGAAGTAATGATGAATTATTTTTACAATTCATTCAATTTTTCCGTACGAAAAAAACTTTCTGTACGTAATTAATAAATGTTTTTTTTCGAAAATTTAAAGATAGTTTGCTTATTTTTTTGGTAAACTAACTTTATAATTCGTGAGCAACATTTTAAGACCAAGATTAAGTTCAATCATTTAGCTTAAGGCTAAAAACACACCGGATAAAGCAAAACGTGTTCTTTTGTTTTGTGAAACAAGAGAACATGGTTGCTCATGAGACAACACATACCAAATCAAACGAAACAAAACGCACGTTTTTATTTGAACCGTTTCGGTTGTGGTTGTCAAAAATACATGCTATTGTATATGTACGAACAACACACACCGAATGCAACAAAACTGTTTCGAACCAGCGTCGTTGTCGATAATTTTTATTTGAACACACACCAAACGAAACAAAACACAAAAACCAAAGCAAAACAGGAAAACATGTTTCGTTGCCGATAGCTGAAAAAAATTTAAATTCCGTTTTGTTTTAATTCAACGCAACAAGAAAACAAAACGTTTTGTGTTGTTACATTTTGCTTCGCTTGGTGCGTGTTCAAATAGAAAATGTTTTCTTCACTTTCGAATCAAAAACGTTTTGCTTTATCCGGTGTGTTTTCAGCCTAAATGGTTACAAAAGGCAAAATAAATTTTTCACGGTTTCGTGTTTCGTATGGCAATAACTGCAGCCTTATAAAGGAAATAATGTCACTAGCAGAAGATCGTTTTATTTTTAATTTTTTTTAGTTTTTGTTTAATTTAGTTTTTAGGGCTAAACACACAGTTCCCTGAAAAAAGCACTTCGCCAACGGCCGTCCATTTAAAAATTGGGTGGTATTAATAATCAAGCCATCTCTTTGAGTTTAAATCGGGAGACACGCATCAAAAAGCTTGTCAAAAAGAAAAAAATCTTTGGTGCACACAACAACAGCAACTGTGGACATGGCAAATAAAGTAGCAATAGGAAAATCTTCATGAATCATATACACGATCTCTGCTTAATAAAGCAAAATAACTCAAAAATAATCACTAATGCAAGTTCGTTTGGATGAGAAATTTAAATGTACTCATCAGAATGAAAGAAGGTGTTAAGGTGATAAAGTAATAAAATTAGTTTGCTTGAACTGATTTCTTCTGATTTTTTCATTTTTGTAGTAGTATCTTAATAACAATTCAAATAATAATGTTTGTATATCTTCTTCAATAATCATAGATAGTAATAATGTTTATAACTCTTCTTTATCTGAGCATTATAATTGTTATTGTATAGAACCAGAGACAATACTGAGTATGTACATTCAAAAACTAAGTTGTCTTTAGTCGACTAGATTCGCCGGGAGCAGATGTAACCTGAACGCAAAAACTAGACATATGTGAACAATCAACTAAGTACGTCACGAATTTCTTGACTAGATTCGTCGGCTTCCCCTCCATAACCGTCAACTGACACAGCTGCCCATGTGACCGATCCAGGCCAATCAAAACTGAGATACATCAAGTCAGTCAGCTGTCAGACGTACTAAACTAGATACTTGAACTATATCTCAACTCCTGGTATATCTCCAAATAATTGAACCATCTTCCTCATAAATAGTTCAGGTGCGCTACTTTAACCAAACGGCACTCTATGGTCTATGCCACCTAAATCAACCAAAAGGCGTGATGAACGTGGTCAGATCTGAGCTCACATCATCCAATTCCAACTGCCAGCATCCATCACTGTAAACACTGATTTATTCGCAAGACTAGTAATAGATGCTGCCGTTGGAATCGAAAAATGCTCGTGGCGAATGCAATCGTTTAACGGTTTCGGATCCAAGCACAAACGTAATGACCCATCTGATTTCTCGACAATCTGTAGATTATTCACCCAGTTTGTTGAGTGCTCCACCGGACTAATAACACCATAATTGACCATTACATTCAACTGGGCTTTAAGCCGATCAAGTAATCTAAACGGAATTTTCTTTTTGTTCGCGAGTACTGGTTTGGAACCGGCTTTTAATTGGATGTGTAAACTGACCAATAAATTTTTCTTTTGAACTCTGAAAGTTTGCCACTTGCAATAGCTTGTATTCGCTTAATAAGATTAAACTTTTCACAATCAGCAAAATGGGCTGAAATTGACTGTTAAATACTTTGAAGTCAATTGGAAAAGTTCCTTCTTTTAAATTCCCAACACGGCAATGATATATTTCCGTAAGAATTTATTGTTATTGTATGCAAACAGATAATTTTTTAATTTTTTCATTAAACCCAATTAGTTAATTTCTTGAATATACTTCCACGGTATACAACGTATCTAGTTCGAAATTGATCTTAACATTGTTGAAAATTAATTGTTTACCAGATAGGCCTATACGTATACAATCTATACATATAATAAAACTGTAGCAGTTGGCGTGAAAACTACTGCACAGATTTCAATGAAACTTTTTTTGAAATGTTAGTTAAGATTCTGAGAAGGATATAGGCTATTCCTTTTATTACAATGCTTTTTTTTTGGGAGAGTTTTTAACCAAAATGTTTTTTTTTTTCTGACCTTACTGCCTTTAGCTCGCCATTACTCAATCAATTCTTAATCAATGCAAACAAAACAAAAAAATGAAGAAAGCCAACACTTCCATAATTATTTTAAGCCATCAATCAGCTTTCTGTGTCATCTAGAAGCTGAGCTACAACACAAAATCTAACATTAAATAACTTAATTTATTTGCTCAAATCGAAAATTATCAGCAACCGTTGCTCTTGATCGTTGTTCTGCTTTGGGGTGGTGGGAGGGGCTCATCGCACAAACACATACATTGCAACAAAAACTGCGTCGTCAAGTTTACTCCGATTAAGTGAAACGAAAGAGAAGTAGGCGAGGTCGATCTTCTTAACCACTCAACCGATTTCAATGAAATTTTGTGGGTGTGTATGGTTGGTTGTAACTTAATGGAAATTATAGTTTTGGACCCTATAGGTGGCGCTTTTTTCGATCTTCTTAACCATTCAAACGATTTCAATGAAATTTTGTGGGTGGGTATGGTTGCTTGTTACTTGATGGATATGATAGTTTTGGGCCCGATAGGTGGCGCTGTTGTCGATCTTTTTAACCACTCAACCGATTTCAATGAAATTTTGTGGGAGGGTATGGTTGGTTGTAACTTGATGAATAGGATCATTTTGGGCCCGATAGGTGGCGTTGTTGTCGATCTTCTTAACCACTCAACCGATTTCAATGAAATTTTGTGGGTGGGTATGGTTGGTTGTTACTTGATGGATAGGATAGTTTTGGACCCGATAGGTGGCGCTGTAGTCGATCTTCTTAACCACACAACCGATTTCAATAAAATTTTGTGGGTGGGTATGGTTGGTTGTTACTTGATGGATGGGATAGTTTTGGACCCGATAGGTGGCGCTGTAGTCGATATTCTTAACCACTCAACCGATTTCAATGAAATTTTGTGGGTGTTTATGGTTGGTTGTAACTTGATGAATAGGATCATTTTGGACCCGATAGGTGGCGCTGTTGTCGATCTTCTTAACCACTCAACCGATTTCAACGAAATTTTGTCGGTGGGTATGGTTGGTTGTTACTTGATGGATAGGATAGTTTTGGACCCGATAGGTGGCGCTGTTGTCGATCTTCTTTACAACTCAACCGATTTCAATGAAATTTTGTGGGTGGGTATGGTTGGTTTTTACTTGATGGGTAGGATAGTTTTGGCCCGATAGGTGGCGCTGTTGTCGATCTTCTTAACCACTCAACCGATTTCAATGAAATTTTGTGGGTGGGTATGGTTGGTTGTAACTTGATGAATAGGATAGTTTTGGACCCGATAGGTGGCGCTGCTGTCGATCTTTTTAACCACTCGCCGATTTCAATGAAATTTTGTGGGAGGGTATGGTTGGTTGTAACTTGATGAATATTATCATTTTGGACCCTATAGGTGGCGCTTTTTTCGATCTTCTTAACCATTCAAACGATTTCAATGAAATTTTGTGGGTGGGTATGGTTGCTTGTTACTTGATGGATATGATAGTTTTGGACCCGATAGGTGGCGCTGTTGTCGATCTTTTTAACCACTCAACCGATTTCAATGAAATTTTGTGGGAGGGTATGGTTGGTTGTAACTTGATGAATAGGATCATTTTGGGCCCGATAGGTGGCGTTGTTGTCGATCTTCTTAACCACTCAACCGATTTCAATGAAATTTTGTGGGTGGGTATGGTTGGTTGTTACTTGATGGATAGGATAGTTTTGGACCCGATAGGTGGCGCTGTTGTCGATCTTCTTAACCACTCAAACAATTTCAATGAGATTTTTTTGGTTTGTATGGTTGTTGGAAAGATATATTTTTTTTAAAAATGTTTTCAACTGAATTCTCAAAGTGAATACTTATATGGGAACGCTGGAGTAACTGAAGAAGCTAGGTTTTACACACACACTAAACTACTGAATCATTTGACGATATGAAAACAAAATGTAAACAAAAACTCTCGACATAGAAATAGAAAACTTTGGATTGGATTGTGTTTTGAAAACTTTTTAAATTAATGAGCATAATTATCTTCTGCGCTGAATTAAGATTAAAATATTATAAAGATTTGGTTTTTAAATTAAATTTGTTAATGAAATTCAACTACATACAACACAGTTCAATTTAACATCCACATTTAGCGAGAAAAGTTTCACATCTGGCGTGTGGTCACAAGCACGCTCTCTTTTTTTCCATGCACATGCGATTCGACTCTCATCAACCCCAACCAATAGAGAGGTTTTTTCTCAAATTCCTCAGCTCCAAAGCGGCAGTTTTTTTTTCAAATGTAAATCATTCGTCGAAGCATTTAAAGACATCGCACTGATCCAAATAACTCGTGGGCTTGAGTATTCGCCATCGTCAAAATTACAATTTCATGAGAAGGCGTATGCCTTAGCCTTATTTGTGCGCATACTAGCTGCAGATGGAACTCTAAGTTGCAAGCTGGTATGTGCGAAATCAAAGGTGTCACCTATGAAACCAGTTTTATTGCCCCATTCCAGAATAATAAAAGTATATTTTTAGATTTTCCGAGTTAGCTCTTCTCCAATCTTTTTATGGATAGACTCTGTCATTGTGCTTGCGTGGTTGAAAAAACTTTTAAGTGCTTGGAAAATCTTTGTCGCCAATCTAACATGTCGGTTACCAGATCATTAAATTCTCAACCAAATGTATCATGTTGCGATCGACGACGTCCGGATTTATAGCAGCATTAAGACTAATGATCAGCAAAAGGGGTACCGTACATCATCTGTACAGTGATAACGGAACAAATTTTGTAGGGGCAAAGAACATTATTGATGCACTACAAACACGTTTTACCAATAACGGAATCTATCGGCATTTCATCCCGTCAGGCGCTCCTCATTTGGGTGGGCTCTGGGAAGCTGGAGTGAAATCAGTAAAGTACCACTTAAACCAAAATTTTGCAACCGCACAAGTGGAAACAAATGACAAAAAATCTGAAGATTGACTTACCAACTAGCACTGCTGAAGAACGAGCTTCTGTCCCCGTTGAAATTGCTTTTGGGGAAAATAATTGAAGTACACAATGGAGCTGCTGAACTTACTAGAGTCGTAACGATTACGACTGAAAGGGGAACTTTCAAGCGACCAATAGATAAGGTGTGTTTGATTCTAACAGATGACAATCATAAAAGGTCTCACGAAAAAAACATCAAGATCATGAGAAAATGGACCACCAAACCTTCCGTGAGGTCAATATACTGCAAAGATATTTCGAATTGCCACTGCACGATGTCAAGAAGACGCCAACACTCAATGAAACACTATTCATACTCCGCCCGTTTATATTCTACAGTACTGAACGGAGTAACAATTGCAACTGTAAAAAAAACGATCGTTTAAACGATGCTCTACGAGAGAGCTAAGGTTAAGACACACCATATGGAAGGAACTATGGACTCACAACTCATGGATGTTTATAACAACAGAAGTAACCACTGTGTTTGATACCTGTGGATCAACCCGAGATGAAGTCGTTTTAAATGACACAAGCATTATTCACGTAACTCCAAACTGCGTCATTAAGTCAAACTTCATTCGACTGGAGGCAAAGGAAACGAGAATAGATATGCACTTCACTATGAACACAGATTCCTGTTTACTTCACCAATGAAACGGCCATCCCACTAAATAAGGATATTATGGAGGTACTAAGGATTAATGACAAAGAAGCAACCGAGACGCTCAACAAGTTACATGTCCACAACTGGAATATCATATAACGACACCAAAATACGGCAAAAACAGACATAGGAACAATCACCCTATCACGATAACGGACCATAGGAAAACAAATTCAGAATTCAAAATCAATTGGGAAACAACGACGGAGGAGGCAAAATGTTGATTACATCAACAACAATAATGTGAATGCCCTCATCTCCGCCATCATTCTCTTGCATAACCAATATGCAAGCACAAGCACTTTACTTAGTGACCCATATTGGTGAACAACCTAACGTCTCACCGCAAATATAAAAACAAAATAAAAAATATAAATATTTTGGCGCGACAGGTCTATGGGACCCAAGGCCTAGCTTCTCGCAACCATTCGCTTTGTGTGGGTTTTCAATTTTTGGGAAGAATGGAAGGGATCTACAATTTTACGCCGAGTCCAAACGGCTAATTGAGAAGCTCATTCATGACAGTTTTACTCTCGGATGTTTGTCAGACGTTCGCAAGAGGTGGCGCAGTGGAAAAAAACCTTAAGATGTAATTTGGCCCTCTCGGGATTCGAACCTGAGCCCCTCGCTTAGTAGCCCAACACACTACCACTAAGCCACTGCGCCGACTCACCGCAAATATACGAGGTAGCAATGTAGGTAGTGTTGATGACTCTAGATTGCATATTAAGCTAAATTAACTGTATAAATAGTCAGTGAGAAGAATACAAATGAATAGATTGCATATTAAGCATATTAAGCTAAATTAACTGTATAAATAGTCAGTGAGAAGAATACAAATGAATAGATCGTTAATTGAACAAAGTGTCTACTTTCTCCCAGCTATCCGCCTACCAGTGGCTGATAAGAAATAATAAATTCTTACGAAAAGAATTTACACATGCATCACTTGCGAAGTGAAAATAGTATAATCTCAAGTTACTTTGTTAGAAACTAAAATTGGAAAAGTTAAATCATCCTCAAAAGACTTAAAGCCATCAATTTCAACTATTTTTTAAGATTAATTGAAATATTAAATAAATATTTTTAAAAACAGAAGTTGTAGCAATGTTAAGCACTTGCGATTCTATTAACTAAGATAGCATACTATTGTAAATGTTAAGTTATTTCCTTGCAATTTAAATGAAGCCAAAAGGTCCATAATTGTTAAAAAATTCTGATTATTTTTTTTCAGACTTCCCTTAGTTTGGATGGTACGTTACAGTTCGACTGTCAACATGGTCCATTAGAATGTCAAGCAAATATTTATCACGCGTGCACTGTAGAAATTATCACGAACCCGCAAATGCGCTTAAATATTGTGTCGTGTATGATTAAAGACAACCGTCTACCAAAGGAAGCTTTGCAGAGAGTATATAGTAATTTTCTTATCGCTAATGTTTGTACCTATTTTAAACTTCTAGTGTGCTCGAGATTACAATCTAGAGTCAACAGAGCTTATACAAAAATGTCATGACACAGCTCATGGAAGTGAACTGTTAAAATTCAATGGAGAAACTACTCGTGCTCTCAGGCCATCCGTTTCCTTCATTCCAACAGTTACCTTGTATGGATCGCAGGGTAAACAAGCAGCTATTTTAAAAAACCTTATGACCGAAGTATGCAAAGCCGCTTTCGGCGACAGTTTAGCAAACGGTATTTGTACTAATGATTAATAACTCGCAAATAAATGATTTACTGTTGTACTCGTATGTTATCTCAAACATTTTGTTTACAAAACGTTCTTTCTCTTTATTGTAGATTTTGCTTGATATAACTTATCAAAGAATTTAAATTCTAGCACAAATAAATGAACTAGACAAAAAAAACTTATAAAATAAGTGAAACTTGAAGTATTTTCTTCGGTTGCATCTATGCACTTTGGCATGAAGCAGGCTGATGGCGGACGTAGGCGGCCCAACGGCCAGCAAGCGAAGGCTGCTGATGTCGATAACGCATGCCATCCTTCTTTACGGATGTGAGATTTGGGCAGACGCACTTCGACAGGAAAAATATAGAAAACAGATGGCAGCTGTGCAGAGACGCGGAGCTCTACGTGTGTCGAGCTTCTACCGAACGGTGTCGGAGCCAGCCGTTCTTGTTTCGCAGGGGTGAGGTCAATAGACCTCTGCGCGGAAGAAAAGAAGTACGTTTACGACAAAAAGACGGAAGCTTCTCAAAGTCAACCGGGCAGGCACCCGTGCATTGTTTCTTGCTTCTATTCCACTGTATGTCGGAGACCAGTTTCGACGCGGCATGAATAGTATCATTCCCCGCTCTAGAGGCAAACTGATTTTCTTCAACCCATCTTAAAAGAGATCTATTGACAACTTTCTCGAATACCTTGTAACATTCGGGAAAAAGCTAATTGACCGATGATTAGCAAGGTTTGTTCTATCCTCACCCTTTTTGGGGACAGGGTGTACCACCGCTGTCTTTCAATGCACCGGATAATATGCATTATTCAGCCCATTGTTAAACAGCGTAGGGAAGATATTGATTGCTTCTAGAGGTAGGTGTCTTAATACGATGTTTGGGACACCGTCAACTCCCGCCGACTTTTTGTTTTTCAATGATTCAAAGATGTACCGTAGTTCACCTTTTCTCACAAACATTTGCTCGGTTGTCGTCATTGAACACGCTGAAACCGTTGTTCTCGGATCGCCAATTTTGAATTTCGGTCCGCAGATAAAAGTGATTGAGAAGGGCTCTCTCCTCGAGATCGCGGTTACCGCGAACAGGATTGTTCACCGTATACACAGTGTTGGGGAAAAGTCAAAAGATTTAAGTCCAATTCTGGATTTTACAGATTTTATTTGTCAGCCTACTCGCAGTAGACTCACGGCTCAAGAAAGAAAAAAATTTAACAATAATGGAAAAGAATTATGTATCATTGAAGAATTCGGTGTAGGGTAGCCAACCGATTGATAATGAACTCCTACTGTGTCCAGAATTGTTACAGATCTTAGACATCCTGCCCGGTCTGCAATGTTGTCAAATACTCCTCGCTCCATCGGCCGCACACACCCTATACTTTGCATGTAGGCTGGCTGCGCACAATACCTACAGAAAACATTATAGCCAAACGTTAGCCGTTGTCAGTGACGACCACATGACAACGTTCAGATAGAAAGTAGAAACACAAGCAGAACTGGCAATCGAGAAATCATTATTTTTTTGTTGGTCAGAAAAGTTATATGCCTTGATTTTGTGCGGTTTTTCCCGCAATGGCGGTTTGCGGAAAGGGTTCACGTATAGGCAGATTCTATAAATGTGTGCGTGATGTCGAGAACTGACTAAATAAAATAAATAAATAAATAAATATTTTGGCGCGACAGGTCTATGGGACCCAAGGCCTAGCTTCTCTCAACCATTCGCTTTGTGTGGGTTTTCAATTTTTTTGGGACGAATGGAAGGGATCTACAATTTTACGCCGAGTCCAAACGGCTAATTGAGAAGCTCATTCATGACAGTTTTACTCTCGGATGTTTGTCAGACGTTCGCGAGAGGTGGCGCAGAGGAAAAAAACCTTAAGATGTAATTTGGCCCTCTCGGGATTCGAACCTGAGCCCCTCGCTTAGTAGCCCAACACACTACCACTAAGCCACTGAGCCGAACTGACAGCTTCCAATATTTCCTGTTCTAATATCGCTTTGTTTCTGGAAATTCCAGGCGGGATTTCCCTAACGCAACCTATTTAGGTAGCGAGAAGGATGTCGGTTGACGACAATTGACACGGTATCCGATATTTCGAATGGATATAATCTCGTAAATATCGATTATAAATTTTAGTTTTTGTTTTACGCTCGTAATACAGTATAGACTGTAAATTGATCATTTTCACACAAATTTTATTTTATAAATAAACAAAAAACAACCCAAATGTCATGTCAGATCGTTCAGCGGATGAGCTATGCACCACTATGAAACAGTAGATGCAATTCTTTTTCAAAAAGAAAACTTTAAAATGAAAACGTTAAAGCCTTAATGTTCATCTATAAATATATAAACAAAATTTAAGCATTATTTGTAAATATATCGACTCATTTTTAGATCTAGTTTTTAAGATTTCATTTAATTTATTTCGTCAACATTTAACAGCCAATCCGCGTCGAGTAGTCTCCTTTGATGCACATTGCTGGTAATGTGAACTACCTGAACGCAGTCGAAGCCAGTGGCTCACTCACACATTTAAACCCGATTCGGAACGTTCCCTAGCGCAGTTGCGGCAAAAACCGCACAAAATCAAGGCACTGTTTTCAATTCCTTCTAGCTCAGACCCTGGAAGGAGCAGAGAGAGATAAATGATACACAAAATAACCGGTGAAGTATTGGGTTAATACAGTTTTAAGCTTTTTCCGATTAACCTATTTCTATGAATGTAACAGCAAGATGATTAAAGTAAGGTAAAAATAAAAAAAATTGCAATCCCTTTTTCACAGTCACGCTACTCTTATAATGTATGGAGAAGAAGAAGAACATGCTTAAAGACTTGGAAAGCATATGGGACACCATTTGGCAAGACGCACCCAACCCAATAACAGAGAAATGGAAATCTAAAGACGACATAGCGAGGGCCACAATTTGTCTCTCTGTGGAAGATGATCAGCTGCACCACATCAGGAACTGTTCAACAGCTAAGGAAGTCTGGATAGTCTTAGAAAAATACCATGAGCGACAGTCACTAAGCAATAGGGTTAGCATCATGCGGCAAATCTGTAGTTTACATCTTGCAGATGGAGGTGATGTAGTGAAGCATATTGGTGAAATGCGGAATTTGTTCATGAAACTGGAGAGTATCGGCGAAAAGTCGTGAAAGCTGGAACGTGGCAATGCTTTTAAGTAGTTTGCCTCATAGTTTTTATATTACTGCTTTGGAATCGCGATCAGAAAGTGAATTAACAATTGGTTACGTTGATTCAAAATGAATCGAGGAGTTCAGGCGGCGTTGATAGAACCGAAGGAATCGCACAAGGCTTTGATGACAGCGAACATATTACCAAAGAGGGTTAACAAAAAGCCTACCTCGCAGGTCGAATGCTATTTTTGTCACTTGAAAGGACACATCAAACGGGATTGCCTGCATTATATCGAATGGAAGGCGAAGCATCCAAAACAGCAAGTCAGCGTAGTAGCAGTAGAGACAGATGAAGAGTTCTGTTTGACGATAACTAATCAGAAATACGGAAAATGGATTGTAGATTCCGACGCCTCGTGCCACATTTGCAATGACAGGGATTTATTCTTTGAATGCAAATGGGCACGCATCGAGTCGGAAGGTGAAGGAGCTATTTGACTGATGCTTTAGCACCGGTTCAACAAGGAGGCAGCGGTAAATTTTCACGAAGTTTTGTATGTTCCGTCAGTAAAAGTAAACCTACTATCCGTGAAGAAATTGAGATCCAAGGGCTGTGACATAATGTTTGAAGGCACTTGTTATATTAATAGGAATGGTGCGTCAGTTGGTGTAGCACAAATGCGTGCTGATTTGTATTCTCTTAACAAGTATGAAAACATAAACGTTGTTAAGGAATGTGACAATAAATGCATTCATTACTGGCACAGAGCTCTGGGACATCGTTCTTCGCTTGCGATTTCACAAATGAAATCTAAGGGTCTCGCAACAGGCATGGAAATAAAGAATTGCAAAAAGGCGATGGACTGTGATATATGTCCAATCGGAAAATCTACACGGGCACAATTTCCAAAAAAAAGTTGCTTAAGTTCAAAGGCGGTGCTTGATATTATTCACACAGGCGTATGTGGACCTATGGAAGTGCCAACCCCTTCCGGCAACAGATATGTGTTAACATTTATTGGCGATTACAGTAGATTTTGTAACATTTATTTACTGAAACATAAATCGGATGTATTCGACAAATTAAAACAGTACACCGCAATGGTTAGAATCATGTTTAACAAGAATCCAAAATTAATTCGGTCTGACAGAGGTATAGGAAAAGTAGTAATTACTTACCTCACACGTGAAGGAGTGCAAATTCAGTAAACTGCAGCTTCACCTGAACAGAATTGCAGAACGTAAAAATCGTTTTTTTAGTCGAGAAGTCCAAGTGTATGCTAAGTGAAGCAAAACTACAGAAGGCGTTATGGGGTGAAGCTATTTCTACGGCTAATTATTTGCAAAATAGATGCTTCACCCGACTGAGTGCCGGCAAGCACATGCAGCGAAGCAAGAGGCATACAAAGCGGCGCTGCAAAGGAGGACAAGAGCTGCTCGTGAGCTCTACGCGCAGAAGAGAAGAGACAAACACCGGCTTCTAAGGAGAAAAAAGAAAGAGCATGAGAAGCGCGCGTTCGAAGAAATAGAGGGATGTTACAACAGGAAGTTTTACCAGAGGGTAAAAAGAACTTCACAAGGCTACAGAGCCCGAACCGTAGTCTGCAAGGACGAATCGTAGTAGAATCAGTCTTCTAAACATTGCTTACAAGATCTTATCTGCCGTTTTGTGTGAACTCCTCAACCCTTTCGTAAACAACCTGATTGGTACATATCAGTGTGGCTTCAGGCCAGGAAAGTCCACCATAGACCAAATATTCACACTGCGGCAGATCTTGGAGAAAACCCAGGAACTTCAAATCGATACCCAGCACCTTTTCATCGATTTTAAGGCCGCCTATGGCAGCATTTATAGGGACGAACTATACACAGCAATGTCTAGTTTTGGCATCCCTGCCAAACTCGTCCGTCTGTGGAGGACGACGATGGAGAATGCACGCTGCTCCATCAAGGTCGGTAAAGAACTCACCGAGACCTTCGATGTCAAAAAAGATTTAGACAAGGCGATGGGCTGTCATGTGACTTCTTCAACATCGTTCTTGAAAGAATAGTGCAAAACTCAAACGACGACATTGACATTGATATTGGCGCGTTTGTGAGTATTGAGACTAAGGCAGCGAAGATGGGTTTGGCTTTAATGAGGGCAAGACCAAGTATATGCTGTCAACTAAAAAGGACACCCAACACCGACGGCTCGGACAGAACATCACAATAGACAGATATAACTTTGAGGTGGTTAAGGGCTTTGTCTACCTAGACTCCGCTATGAACTCAGACAACGACACCAGCGCTGAAGTTAAACGTAGAATTACTCTTGCCAATCGCTGTTTCTTTGGGCTAAGAGTAGCAAAGCCCTCTCTCGAACAACTAAAGTGACCCTTCATAAGACCCTAATCATCCCAGTCCTGCTATATGGCGCAGAGGCATGGACTCTATCAAAAGCGGATGAGGCAACACTCGGTTGTTTCGAGAGAAAAATTCTTCGAGTGATTTTCGGTCCCGTCTGCATTGACGGTGAATGGAGAAGGAGATTTAACCGAACTGTGCCGGCTGTACAGCGACATCGACCTAGTCAGAAGAGTGAAGGTCCAGCGACTGAGGTGGCTGGGTCATGTAGAGCGAATGGATTGTAATGCCTAACACATTGGTTAAACTCAAATTCCTATTAATACACTTTTTTATAAGATAACTAAGCTTTTGTAACTTCTACATAACTAACACACGGTGGTTGGTGTGTTAGCGATTTGTTAGCCTTGAAAAACATGGTTGCCGCGCAAAATATCAATGGTGACAAATAATATTGAATGAATTTTCAAAATTGTGGAGCAAAATGGCCCACCGTTTTTCAGTATTTTTTGATAATTTGAATGTGCTAGAGGATGATTCGGTTATCATTATTGCACCATTACGAAAAAAGCGTAAAAAAAAACAAAAAAAAAATCCTATGAGAATACAGATACAAATAAAACATTCAAAAATAAATATGGATTTTCAAAACGAAATATGAAAACATTTATTTATTTAGTAAGAGAAGGATGGCAGCAGAAAAGGAGACGCATTCCCATACGATAATAGGAAACACGTCAATTAGTAAATATATGGGTTAAATATCTTTATTAATAAGAAAATGTAACTAATGAGTTAAATTTTTAACTATCAGTTACGAAACAGATGAGTTAGAGAACGGTTTGAGTTTTATTATTAATACGGCTGCTATTGTTTTTGTTCATAACTGTTTTTTTTATTAAAACAGTTGAAAAAGAATGTACTTCGGAAGAGAAAAGAAACGAAATGATACTTGAAGAAGCTCTGGAGCAACACATAAACTTTGGTTGGGTAATTCAATTATTTAAAGCTTAAATCAAGCATACAAATATTGGTTTTAAATAGTCCTAGGTGAAGAAGCAGTCGGGCTTGATGAATCCAAGGGATTATTAAGAGTTGAAATGGATCAAACGTCCGATCTAACGCAAAAGATTACCTACCAGAACCAGATGTTTTAGATGAAGGTAATATTGAACAATATGTTTTTAATATGCAATTTTATTGTTTTTTACTCTTTTTTAATCTTTTTGTTATTTGTTTTTTTCCTTAGTGAACTCCCTCTTAACGGACACCACTTTTATGTGGACAATCCTCATAAGCGGACAAAATATAGTGTGATGGTTGGCTGTTATCATTTTGCTTAGGTTTCTTTTCCTCTTGAGTGGACGATTCTCTTAAGCGGACAGTTAACAGTTTTTTCACGTTCATTAAATTCATAAAAATTCTCTGGACGATATGAGTTATTCACAATTTTTTTTGTTTTTTTACACGTTCGTTGTTTTTGCTTCTTTGTAAAATATCATTACATACCAATTTATGAAATTTCGAAACTGACACATAAATCGAGAGTGTTCTTGATGCCATTCATTGGGCTGCTGCTGACATACAACACATTGGCATTCAACAACAACATTGCAACTGCGCAGAATAACGATTTATTCAAATTGTTTTCAACTTTCTACAACAGATGGTATACGTAGCATTTAAACAAAATCGCACGAATTGCTAGATTATATTTAAGTGTTTCTGAATATCTCCACCGTGAACCGAAAGAACTAGTGCTTATGATTGCTTCAACAAAAAATTGGCTGCTAGCAGTCCATGTATAGTATGTCAATGGGTTGCAATCTCCACCACAGCAAAATTTAAGAGTTTTTTTTGTATTAAATTGAATTAAATAACAATAAAGATGTGTTTTCTAAAATTATTTTTTTTTCTATTTTCCTCTTGAGCAAACACTCTCTTATGTGGACAAAAACCTTCGGTCACGTGGCTGTCCACTTAAGGTAGATTTCACTGTATTCCTAAAATAAAGCTTTTGTGTTTACTTTTGAGCCATAATCATGTTGTTTCAGTTTATTTGTGGTTCAAAAAAGTATTATACATACTACAACTACTTGCAAATCATTGCAAGCAAAACGCACTAAGTCAGCTAATTTTTTGCTTGGTTTTCAAAAACGAAAACAAATATTGGAAATAAATGTCAATTTTGTATTTAATGGAATTCATTGACAAATAAAAGTTATTATAGAATTTTCACAAGAAAACGAATCTTAAATAATTGATAGCTTAAAACTAAGTTTTTTGACTTAGTGCTTTTGACTTGTAAACCAACTATCTTTTTTTCTCTTTCGAAGAGCGAAATACTCCGAAACATTTCATGTCCTTGAATTTTCACTCTTCATTCTAAGAAGTTTCACTTTTATGAACAAAATTTCCTCCGAAACATTTCCCATTTTTTAAAACAGGTATCGCCATCGCCAATGAATTTCGAAAAGCGAAATAAATTCCCCCGGAATAAATAGGTATCTCGAACAAAAATTCCCCCCGGAATATTTCCTTCGTAAATTTGGAGGTGGAAATTCAAAACGTTAGCAGTTTCTATGGGAGTTTAAAGTCTTTTGGTTTTTTCTTATTCAATTTGGTATATAAGTGCGGCATAGGATTGGTATACTTCAAACAACAGAGAACAATGCTTTTTAATCAGTATTTTGTTTAATCTTTTTTTCAAAATGTACTAAAATAAATATGGTAAATTTATTCGATGAAAATCGCGACATTGCTAACGGTTCCATAGCGAATATGAGCGAAGAGGATGCAAATATGTTTTAGAATCTTCTAGAGAAAGCGCTGAAAAAAAACTTCTATGAATGAAGACTGTGCTAATCCATGATCCGTTTCAACTACTGTCTGGTTACCACCCTTTGCAAAGAACCTCAGTCATGCGCACAGCTTGACGATGGCAGGAGCGGCGAATGTTCTTCTGTTCAGTTGCACTTCACTTTTTCTTGTTGAATTTGTTCCTCAGCCCCCAATATACACTGCGGTATGCATTTTGTTAGCTTGTAACAACCCCCTAACAACAACATCATCATCATCATCATCACCATTATCATTATCATCATAATATTTATCATATGTTAACTTTAATTTTGTTCTCTTTTATAAATTTCAATATGGCAACACCCTAAATCAAAAAGCACAATCATAACTTATTGTAAACAACAACAACAACAATTGTAAACAACTTAAATGCATTCACAATTTACTGTAAACAACAACAATTATTGTAAACAATTATTGCATTACGAAAGCTCTTCTCCTAACAAGTATAAAAGGGACACGCACGTTAAGAACAATTGCCAATTTTGTCAGCTCACTTACTGACGAAGGTTCTCTACCGTCTCATTTGAAAGCAAACACAATTCGCTGCGCTTCTCGCCTACGCCTATTTTGACGACATTTTGCTCGCATTGCCTTACGCGTTACTGTAGTCCCACGGACAGCATAACGTTACAGAGATTGGGAGCAGAGCGTTCTTTATTATTGTTAAGCTATTTCAAGCCTTTGTATTTGAATTTTTTTTCTTTTCAATAAACATTTTTTGTAATAATTTTTTAAAAATATTTTACTGCGCGTTTTTTTTTTTTTAAACGGATTAAAGTTGGTGGTTTGCCTACTCAACAGTTACTGTAGTCAACCGACAGCATAACAGTGGTAGAGAAATCCCCAACTCGCGTTCTACCTCGCCCTCCGCTGCTGACCTGCTGTAGGAAAATCGGAACGACCATTTTCCCCGCTCCTACTGGGCTTACTTGACCACGTTACACTGGCGCACCAACAAGAGGCCGAATTTCCTACGGAAAGTACTCCCACAACGAAAGTCAAAGATTTACGTAGAAGCGATCGTATTGCGGCACAAACAATCCCTATTCGCTCTACTGAAGGCAAAATGGCACAGTTTACGCAAGAGCAATTGAAAGAATTCATTGCGGCTGTTCAAAGCTCATCTGTAGCCAAAGGCAGTTTTAGCAATTGCACTGCGAGATTCAACGGTGAATGAGATCCGACGATAGTCGAACGCTTCATCACCACTATAAGTGTCTATAAAGACATCGAGCGCATAAGTGACGCCGATGCGATAAGAGGTTTCCCTCTCCTGCTGGAAGATAGCGCTGTTAATTGGTGGCAAGGTGTGATGACAGGGGCTAAGACGTGGCAAGATGTCCTCACTTTACTGCGTAATGCATATGCACCAACTATGCCTGCTTACCGCAATGGAAGTCTTCGGCCAGAAGCAAAAACCGCAGGAACCAACTGACGACTTTGTGTGAGTTCATAAATGTAAAAATGCTGCATACCTGCAAGTACTGCATTATCATTGCAGTAGTTAGGCAGCACCTGCGTTCATAAAAGAAAATTGACAGTCAGCATGCTGTCAATTGTGCATGTGTTTTTGTTTTGTTGCCGAGCTGCAGAAAAATGGCGGAAGAGAAGGAGTAAGTAAAATTCTGGCAAATTATTTAAATTTCCACTGAGATATGTAGGAATAACTATTTATTTCGCATTTCAAACAATAAATCAATAATTTCTATTATATAGGAATGCACAAGAGCTAAAAATCTGGTCTGATGACGATACAAAATTGCTTGTATCCTTTCGGCTTGCAATGGAAGCTGAATTTATATCTGGGCGAAGGAAGAAATCGGTGCTCTGGGGAAAACTTTTAACGGAAATAAAGACGATTTATCCCTTATTTCCGTATGACAAGTCTGAAATTGTCCGGAAGTTTCAAAATTTAAAGGTTTCCTACCAGCGGATTAAAAAAAGAAATAAACAGAGCGGGAGGGACGTCTCTTCGTGGGACTATTTTGAAGAATTCGACCGGGTATATGGAACTCGTCATAACATAGAACCACCACGCGAGCTTGTGGCAGAAGTCTTTGGACAAAGTGATGAAAGTGAGAATGAGGAGGAGGAGGAGGAAGTCCAAGAGCCACCTACGAAGAAGATAAAAAAAAATTCCAAAATGTCGAACAACGATGTTATGGAATTCTTAGAAAAGGAAGCTGAGGAAGATGAGCGGCGACACAAGGAAAATATTAGCATCGAACGCGAAAAAATCAAGGTTGAAAAACAGCGTTTAGAGGTTCTCTTAAATCTAAAAGATGCTTTAGAAAGAATGGCCAATTAAGCTGCCACCTACCAGTATCTTCAAAAAATGAAATGTGATTTTTACTTTGTGATTTACTACCCATTAAGTTTTTTTTATGTCTTAATCCTTCAATTGTTTTTTCTGTACTAAATTATCTGTAATATGAATAGTACAAATAATGAAATAAAAAAAAAATGTGCATATCAATAAAATACCAAATTTTCAAAAGTAATTCATATTTTATTGCCTTGCATTTCAGGTTTGAACATGGAAAAGTAAGCTACGGACTTCTTAAGATGAAAACAACATTGCGATTCGATTTCTCTTCTCTTTAGCTTCATAAGGAGTATGAAGTTGCTGATGTTCCCCCAATGTGTAAGTTGTATTATTACTTTCTATGTCTCGTGACTGAACAGCCGAGTGAGGTTCAAGATCCTTCTGTTCTATGATAATATTGTGAAGAACAACACAAGCAAATGTTATGTATTTTGCATAACCCAAATTTTTGATGTCAATCAATTTGAGAATCCGAAACATAGATTTAAGTCTTCCAAAAGCTTGTTCTATACAAACTCTTGTAGAACTATGTATGTTATTGTAATTTTTTTGAGTGTTGGTAAGATGTCCGTGGTCCCGATATGGCACCATAAGATAACCATTCAGTGGATAAGCAGAATCGCCTAAGATATGACCATCCTGGATTACTCTTTTGGAACCGTTCTTGAGTGCTTTTCCAATTGAACTGCGCTCCCAAACAGAAGCATCATGGCAACTACCAGGATAGCCAAAACATATGTCAATAAACTTTTAACTGTGGTCACATATAGCCTAAGAAGAAGCAAAGAATTTAATATGTATAAAATTTGTATACTATATATTATAAAATGTTGGGCACCTACCTGCATATTAATAGAAAATGTACCCTTACGATTATAGTAGCTCGTAGGGTCTATTTTGGGTGCTATTATGGGAATTTGTGTTCCATCTACACACCCAAGAACGTTTGGAAACGGATTATTTCTCATGCTTGCGAACTTGTCCATTATTTGTTTTTGCTCATTAGTCGAATCAGGCCATTTTATATGTCTCTTTCTTAAATTGAAAAGCAATTTGGTTATTTCAATGAAATATTTGAAAGCTGCTCCTTTAGCAATATTGAACAAATTACTAATTTCCCTAAACGAACAGTTATTGGCAAGCTTCCAAATTGTTAGGTATAGTGCTAGCCTCAAACCCGTTTTAGGCCGACCGAAATTACTTTTTTTCCAAAATGGACTTAGTTCATTTTCCACAACCTAATAGAATTAATTTTTAAACGTAAAAACTAAAAATGGAATTAACTGAAAAACTACCTTAAATGTTGACCTGGACATACGGAAATGATGTCGAAAAACATCATCGGGAAATTCATAAATTGTTTTGTAAAAGTTCCTGTTTTTTGGTATATGTCTAGCCATCAGCCTCCAATTTTTACTATTCAACAAATATATCGTCCTTTTTTTCTGATTTTTCTTTCCGCCAGTTTTTTTGTTAATGCTTTCCAAGTTAATACCATCCAAGAGATTTAAAATGAGTCTTAATATCATTTTTTTATCAGCCATGTTGAGCGATGGTGTATCTAAAACTTATTAAAAACTAGCTGTACCCGCCCGGCTTCGCCCGGCTTCGCCCGTGCAAAATGTGGTTTCTTTGATTATTCGTTACAATTTTATCTTTCAATCCCGTAAACATTTCACACCGTATCTGCTTTCTGCTATGTCTCTCAATCCCACGCCCCCTGGCCAAGGCCTGCACAACACCAAAGAGCCAAGACCCAACACACCCAGGAAATGCGATTTATGGATAAATAAGATTAAATGAAATAGAAACTCATCAAGAGTGCAAAACAAAGACGGTGTAAAAGTGTCTAAATCATCGACACACACGAAACACCTCACATTACATTCCTGCACTGCATCCGCTGTACTGTGTTGTGGGTGTGTGTGTGATTGCGCATGGCCAAGTGGGTTGAACAAAGAGGTCTCAAGGTATACTCTTCTCTCCTCAGGAAAGAAAAAATAGATACAAATAAAGAATGTTCTTTCAAAATCAACTGTCCAGTGACAGTGAGAGCTTTTAATAACCCGACGTATGTGGGGTTACCGTTGCTTTGTCGTGTAGACGACGGTGAGGGATGAAAATGGATACACACACAATATTTAGTTGATGGGTTACGTGCTTGCACTATTTTGTGAATATTAAATTTATTTGGTAGGTAGGCTTTCGTGTATATTTGGTTTTTGTTAGATAGTGTTGAAATATAAAAAATAAAAATGGGAAGTCGGTGGGAATCGGGTTATATGGACATCACAGGGTTTATTAATGCATGAGTGAAATAGGAACTGAGCAAGAGAGCAGACACGTCTTTCCTACATATTTCACATTATATTTTATAGGGTAAAACACCCAATAATTGGCACCTGAAGAAAACTTGAGTCTTTATGTGTGTGTAAATATAAAAAAAAAACATTCAAATAACATTAAAGTACATAATCCATTTACCTTTAATAAAACATTTTTTTAATAAAAAACATAAACAATACATAAAATTACTTAAAAAACAAACAGTAAAATAAAGCAAAGTCAATTTTCACCAATTATCGGCACTTCGTTCCATTCATTGGCATTCCTCAGTCCTATTATTGGCACCTATATTGTGGTATAAAATAACAAAAAAAAAAAAACAGGCAAACGGTGTCTCAATTCTCAATTTTAAAATGAAGGGCAGTGTACTTTGTGCCAGTAGCTCATGGTGGGGTGCCAACAATAGGCTATTTTACCCTAGGTTTCTTTTTTGCTTAGCACACCAAACAGCATACTATCTCTGTCTGTCACAGGTGTAACATTAAGTTAAAAGAGATGTACCCAAATATATTGCGCGTTTAGTATGTTTGATTTGAGAATGAAGTGCATTTCCCCTCACCTAGGTGAAAATAGTACAAATGTTTCAAATTTTGTCTAATTATTTAAAAACCTTTTAAGATATCGAGTTAATGGATATCCTATGTTGTACCTGTATATGTTCTCTTTAAGTTGGCATTTACAATATTTAAATGCTCCCAGTATTTTCGAACGCAAAGCGTTGCAAAGGAAAAAACGAAAGAAAACGAAAAAATAAATTACTCTTGTCCAATTTTCTCTGGAATTTATAGAGATATAGAGTTGAAACAAATTGGAGATTGTAGGCCTAGGTATCCTCTATATGCGCGTGAAAAATTCATCAGAATAACTTCAGCAGTTTTTAAGATTTTTGCATTCAAAGACATGCAGTCAAATTCAATATAAGTCGAACAGAACTACACCAATTTTATTTATATGATATTTGATACACGCGTTGTCATTGACAAAATGGCTTTTAATTCTGTCATTTATGACTCTGTTTACATATGCAATTATGAACTCATTTTTGTCAATGCATGATGACCGCATTCATGCAGCAACTTTTGCGTTCATAAATGTATTCATTGAATATTTTTTGCATGGCATGTGCAACAATGTTGCAATTATGAACTCACCCTTTATCTGCGTTAAAAGGGCTTTACTATCAAAGCTACCTAGCCCGGTTCCAGAAGAAAAAATTATGATTGACCTGGTATACGGTTTATTGAATTTGAGCATACGCGACGGAGTTCCTAGAGAAAGCGTTAACACATTTGAGCAGCTTCTCACTAAAGCAAGAGCGGTAGAAATTACACGCCAAGAAAAAGATGTGAAGGAACCACCAAAAGCTGAAATACGCGAAAAGAAAAGATGCAACTATTGCGGACATATGGGTCACACGAGAAAGGAGTGTAGACGCAAAGAAAGTGACGAGTTCAAAAAGAAGTCGAATGTTCCAGCACCAACCGAATCAAAGCTTTATTGCTATCAATGCAAAGCACCTGGGTATATACGGTCAAACTGTCCCAACTGCAAGACACTGCCGAAAGGTCCATCAACGGTGTAATTCAATTGCATCAAGACAACCTTAGGAAAAGATCTTCCAACGATACCTATCGCATCTCATGGCGAATCCAGTGACCCTTGCTGACGGTCATGCCGCATCCCAAGAAATCTGCATAGCAGACACGAGTATTATAATTGGTAATCGATTAAGACCAATCAAATTTGTAGCATTACCTAAAGCTAAAGACAACCGAACCCTTATTGGTATAGATTTTCTGGAGGAAAATGGAATAGTTCTGGATCTCGGCCAACGAATGTGGTATTTTATTGACCAGGCCGAAAAGAAGTTTGATTTCTTCGATACCTCCCACACTAAGTTATCGAAAAATGATCGAAAACCGATTATAACTGATGTCCAGGTCCTACTCCCGGGAAAAAATACTTCGAACCCATGACGCCATTGATCAAGGCACCGATAATTGGGAAAACATCGAAGGAGAGATCTCAGCTGGAGGCAAGCGCGACTTTGCCACAACCTGTAGTTGAATCTTCACCAACAACAAAAAATATCAATGCTTTTATCGCATGGTTTCAACCTGCCAACCCTATTTCGCCACTTGCTGCAACTCCGGTGCGAAGTCAAAACAATGAAGTCACGACCTACTCCTCGCCGTCAAAAATCAAAAAGACTTCACCGTCAATTCTTGGACAAAAATATAAATATTCGCCAAACGCAATACAAAACCTGTTCGCCGACTCCCTACGAAGCACAGACGTTTCACCCAAGCGAAACTATGGAAAAGAAAATCTGTTTTCTTGTTTAGTGCGTTCCCAAGAGGATATCAATCCTGATTCCTTCTTCATGGAGATCAATGCCTTCGATGTGGAACTCAGGGAAAATGAAGCGGTTGAACTGAACGAAAATGACCGCCACACTTTAAATCAGCTTCTATATCAAGAATGCGACATTTTTAACGAAATGGCAGAGCCAACGCCATACGCAGTTCATCGAATCAACACTGATGATCACAATCCAATGGTTGCCACTCCGTATAGACTTCCCCCAAATCAAGAAGAACAGCACTCCTTTGAAACGTTAAAAGGCTTACTCACAACAGCACCGATCCTTCAACAAGCCTGCGATGATAAATCATTCTACCTGAAAACCGATGCCAGCAACTACGCTATCGGAGCAGTTCTAGTCCAGGGGGAGAAAGCGGAAGAACACCCTATTGAATACGCTTCCAGACTTCTTTAGACGACAAAGCGTAACTACTCAACATACCAAGTAGCTGCCAGAGATGACCTCACCATGCCATTAGGGACTTACCACGTATCATCGATTACAAAATACTACAATCAAGATGCAAGTCAAAAGGTAATCGAAAATCCAGTTCAACCTCTTCGAAAACGTGGGCGACCCAAGAAGACATCCATCACTGCCGCATCATCGAGACGATCTCAGCGCCAGAGGGGGAGAATGTAACAACCCCCTAACAACAACATCATCATCATCACCATTATCATTATCATCATAATATTTATTATATTTTACCAAATAATTATTTTAATGAATTGTAGTATGTTAACTTTAATTTTGTTCTCTTTTATAAATTTCAATATGGCAACACCCTAAATCAAAAAGCACAATCATAACTTATTGTAAACAACAACAACAACAATTGTAAACAACTTAAATGCATTCACAATTTACTGTAAACAACAACAATTATTGTAAACAATTATTGCATTACGAAAGCTCTTCTCCTAACAAGTATAAAAGGGACACGCACGTTAAGAACAATTGCCAATTTTGTCTGCTCACTTACTGACGAAGGTTCTCTACCGTCTCATTTGAAAGCAAACACAATTCGCTGCGCTTCTCGCCTACGCCTATTTTGACGACATTTTGCTCGCATTGCCTTACGCGTTACTGTAGTCCCACGGACAGCATAACGTTACAGAGATTGGGAGCAGAGCGTTCTTTATTATTGTTAAGCTATTTCAAGCCTTTGTATTTGAATTTTTTTTTCTTTTCAATAAACATTTTTTGTAATTATTTTTTAAAAATATTTTACTGCGCGTTTTTTTTTTTTTTAAACGGATTAAAGTTGGTGGTTTGCCTACTCAACAGTTACTGTAGTCAACCGACAGCATAACAGTGGTAGAGAAATCCCCAACTCGCGTTCTACCTAGGGATTTCAATCCCGAAGCTAATTTTCAATCCCGGGATTCCGGGATTTGAAAAAATGAATCCCGGGATCCCGGGGTATCCCGGGATTGGACAGTATATATTTTTTTTTGGAAAAAAAAGAAATCAAACCAAAAATCGATGCACGGGTGAAAAAGTGCTCTCAAAAATGTAGAAATTAATTAAAAGTGCATTATCTTTTTAAGTAAAAAGCAGCGTAACTATTATGCTCTGCTTTTTTATTATTAAAATGAATCAAAATTTAAGAAGTTTATTTAAATTAATATAAACTAAATTGCTAAGAAACAAAGAAATATTTACACTCCATAAAAAATTTTAAGATGATAATTTTTGATAAAGATAAATAAAAAAATACCTCAATTCAAGGGGTTTACAAAATAAAAAAAATAAATTAATTCCAAAGTAAAAAAAAAATGAAAAAAATGTTAGGGCGTATTTATTCTTGCCCTTGGTCTTCATTCGACCTTTGGAAATAAAAACGCAGGAAAATAAGGGCATCGAGAGTATCATCTCCAAGCCGGCTTCTATATTTGTTGCCAATATAACTGGCCGCTGAAAACGCTCGCTCTGCTTCTACGCTTGTTGGTGGAATGGACAGTAAATACTTATGAACTTAATCTAGATGGTGTCCTCGGGTACCTCCATTTTCAAAGAGATTCAACTCTTTTCTTATGCACGCTGGTAAATCCGATTCTGTTTGTGTAAAAATGATGCCAAACTGAAGGTGACGGGTCAGATTCACAATCTTTTTTATGCCTTATAAAATGAGTTTCACTTGACATTTTTTTAAATCACACAATAATAATAGGGACTAGTAGGTACTTTATTTAAAACGCTTGCGAGAATACCACAAACACAATACAACACTCCGTTCGACTGGTGTGTATCAACTAAACTCTTTTTTAAATGTCCTTTTCCTTTTATTACTTAGATAAATAAAACTAATTACAACGCAATAAATTGGGAACTATTGGTTTTCTTAGAAATACAAAAATCTGCACAATTGGTTTTCTTGGAAAGAGGAAAGGTTTTATTGCTTTGTTCCTTGTATGAATTCTAGGAATTGAAATTCAGATACAAAAAATAATACAAATAAAATATATAAACGCATACCTTGATTTGCGCTTCAACGGCACCATATTCTAGATATGTTTTTTTTCTGTACATTTTCGGAAAACGGCGAGGCAAGGGTTAATTTCGATCACAAAACATTAGTAATCTAAATTTTAAAAATCAAAAATTACTTAGGTATTTCCTTCAGAGACAGAAAGTATCAATCCCGAAAATCCCGGGATTGGTGACTGGCAATCCCGGGATAGTTAAACAGCAAAAATCGTCCGGGATCCCGGGATCCCGGGATTGATTTGCCTAGTTCTACCTCGCCCTCCGCTGCTGACCTGCTGTAGGAAAATCGGAACGACCATTTTCCCCGCTCCTACTGGGCTTACTTGACCACGTTACAAGCTTAATATTTTGATTTCTATTTTACCGAAAAGAACACTTTCTTTACTAAAATACGGATAAATCCAATTCGCGTCTTTGCAATTGTTCCAATTAACAAAATTAATTGGTTTAGAACAAATATTTGCAAAAAAATTCCCAAATATGAGCTTAATTGACAGCTATCAATTTTTTCAAACATATCTTCGAAAAATTCCGGAGGAAATAAATTCCGATGGAGATTCCCGATAGGAGGAATACTTTCCATGGAACAAAAAATGTTCGGTGGAATTTTTTCCCCCGGGATTGCAGATAGCCCTAAATAAAAAATATTTAAATATTTTCTGAAGCAGCATTTATAATTACAAATTTATTTTTACATTATAAATTCACTTTAAAAAGATAAATAACAAGTAATAGAACTTTATGTAGAAAGATGTAAGACTTTTTCTTAAGTACAAATACAATTGCAATTGTACGAAAATGTACATTTCGAGGTATACGTTAATAAAGACTCTCGCAAATATTTGACAATACGAATGTAGATAAGTCAACAATTTGAAGTTAATAAACAAGTGACTTAAATCATTTTGTAAGCTTAGTGTGATGCGTTAACTGATGAAGGAAGTAAAGGAGTTGTAACGATAGAGTGATTTTCAAATACGTCAGTTTCAGCCAATGGCGCTGGCAACGTTTGGTCGTTAGCCAATACGCTGTCTAGTTGCTCAGTTCCAGGACTTTCAACATTACTACGAGATATTATGTTATTCGCAGTAGTGGATACCCGGTCACTTATTGTTTGCTCCTGAAATAAAAAAAAACATAATTACAAAATTTGTAAGAATTAAAAATTACGAATCATATATTTAAAATTTAGGTGCGGGTTTCCAATATGCGCACTAAGCAAACATTTTTTTTTATTTTTTTTTCCAGCTTAAAATGTCCTAAAAAACATAAATAATATTTTTTTTTGAGGAAATGAAATTTTTTTTTTTATTTTTTTTTTATTAAATAGTCTGGTGTATTTAAAGTATGGGGTGCGTGGCTCGCTTCGCTCGCTAACAGGATTTTAACCCTTTTTTTCGCAGGGTTTAGCCGCTCACGCGACTTCGTCGCTCCGCTAAGGGTATGTCAACAACTGTCAGGCAGGCGCCTTTAAGAAAGTCTGGTGTATTTAAAGTATGGGGTGCGTGGCTTGGGGTATTTAGCAGTATGTATAATATTTTCAGTCAAAAAAAAAGAAGATAAAATTAACCTGTATTGTATGCACTTTTCAGTGAAAATTGAAAACTTTAAAAATTAAAAAAAATAGAAAAAAAAGTTTCCGCAGAAAAATTCTTCTACAGTACATCTTAGAATAACTCAATTTAAATAAAAAAAAAATGAATTTGCTTAGTGCGCATATTGGAAACCTCAGCCAAAATTTACATAGTTTTGGGCGACTCATACTCATTTTAACTGTATTTTTTAAGCGGTAAACCTAAGAAACTACTTAGTTGTGTTGTCTTCATGACAACTCAACTTTGAGACGACCAAACAAATTTTTCGTATCATGCAAGACAACTCTTTTCAGTTGTCTTTAGGAAATAAACTGCCATCTTTAAGGGGCATATGTTAAATGTCAATTTGGTGAATTTATTTGTGGAAATTGAAATCGAACCAAGTAAAGTATTTGCAATTAAAACGAAAAAGTTTTAAAAAAAACAATGGAAACTGATAAAAAGCAGTTTGTCTGATTTTGACATTCAAGACAACTCCAACACAACTCAGTTGTCTTCTAAAATAAGTTCCTTTGACAGACAGTTGTCTCGATAATCCCAATTGTAATCGATAATCCCAATTGGAGAAAGACAACCTTGTTTTGGTTGTAGTTGTCTTACATAATAGGGGCAATAGTTACTTTATGGCTAGATTTATAAGTATCTCTACAATATAGAAAAATATATCCTCAATTAATATCTGCACTAATTTTCAAAAAATAAGCGTTAAATTAGCGGCACAAGTATAGAGCAGATCTGTCTACATCAAAGAATTGGAACTTATAAATGCAAAAGAAAAAAATATGTTTTAGAGGTTAGATAATGACTATTAAAAGCATACTTAGCATAAGGAAAGAATTATTTGCTGATCACGTGTCATTGCAATATAATATAATATGTAATAAATAAATTTTCCTAATCAAGATTGAAAATCTCTTCGCAAAAAACAAGACCTCGTATTGTAAATAAAACCAACCTTAGCGCTTCTAAATTTAGTTCCTTAGCAAAAGTAATGGCCTTAACATTTTTATATAAATAAAAGTTTTCAAACTGTGTAGGAGATAATTCTGGGAAACAGTTTTGGAAAATGAAAATCTAATAATTATTGCTCAAGAGAATATTTTAAGTGAGAACACATTCGACAAAGCCGGTGATTTAAAAAACACTGCGCAATTTATAACACCTAATGACATAATAAGTACCAAAGTGCCCACAGTTAATAACATAGCAACTAGGTATTTTGCAGGCTACAGCTTAATAACATAGCAACTAGGTATTTTGCAGGCTACAGCTTTTTTTAAAGTAATAAAAAGAAAGTAAGTAATATTTGCCAAACTGTACTGAAGAAATGTCAAAGGGCAAACAGAATTTCGCCATGTCAGAGGTTCTCATAAAACTAAAATAATATGAAAATTATAATGACAGAACAATACCTATCTGAAAACTTGATAAATATTTCGAAATTATGTATACCGCAAAATGCGAAGTGTTGAAATAAAATGAATTTAATTAGATTTATCTGGAAACTCCTATATTCTTTGTATGTCATACTTTTTTGTTAAAATCAAAATGGAGGAAAATAAACTTCTTGTTCTTTGTTCTCAATAAAGTCGGTAGCACGTTTTCTTTTATTCAACAAGTATTTCATCAGGTTATGGGCCCAGGCAGGCACCATTGAAGTAATTAAATAAAGATAATTGAAATGGAAAAGTTTGCCGATATTGAGAGGCTAACAGGCAGAGATAATTTCCATAAATGGAAATTTTCGGTGGAGCATGCGTTGAAACTGCAAGGTTACTGGAAATCTGTTCTTGGAACTGAGACCAACGAAGACATCAAGGAGAAGGCTACGTCAAATGTACTCTACATTTCACCAAATCTATATGCTCATATTTAAGGCTCTTCGTCACCAAAGCAGATATGGGAGAAATTGCAGTCTACGTATGATGACTCAGGTTTGACAAGGCGTTGTGGATTGCTAAGAAAATTGACAACTACGCAGTTAACAAATTGTACAAACATTGGTGAGTACGTTGATACAATTTTAGATACTTCTCAGAAGTTAAATCAAATTGGAATGAAGGTAAATGAAGAGTGGGTAGGCAGTTGATTGCTCAGCGGTTTACCTGATCGCTTTAATCCCATGATTATGGCCATAGAGAGCAGTGGCATGAAAATTACGGGTGATTCTATTAAAACGAAACTGCTTGAGGACTATGACAACTACAGTAAGCATGAATCCGACAACATCGACAGCGGCGAAGCAGTACTTTACGGAAAATATAAAGGAAAAGGTGTTCGAGAAGCAGCTGCAAAGCGTAAGACTATTGTGTGCTACAAATGCAAGAAGGAAGGACACATCGTAAAGTACTGTAAAGAAAAACAAAAATTTGTGACTAATAATCAACGGACAATAGCACTAACATTTGCTGCACAATTCAATATTGAATCCAATGATTGGTTAGTTGATTCAGGAGCGTCGTCACACATGGCAAAACGTCAAGATGATTTTATTAATTTTCAACGCTTCTTCACAAAAGAGTTTGTAACAGTCGCGAATAACACAAAATTGGAAGCTGTTGGAAAAGGTTATGTTTCAGTTCTTGTGCGTGTAGGCGATGTCAGCGCATTGATAACAATTGAAAATGTTTTACTAGTGCGTAGTGCCAGGAATTTGCGTAAATTTGTTATAAGTAAACCAAATGACAAAGAAAGGTATTACAGTGAAATTTACACAAAACAGATGCCAAATTTTTAAGAATGGCGAAGTTATTGCAGAAGCAAGGGCTGTAGATAACATGTTCATATTGAATGTTCCGATGAATCATACAAATTTTCAAGTCGCCACCAAAGAACTTTGGCACAAACGGGACACAATGGGACACAATGGGACATACTATGGATGACAATTTAAAACATTTGTGTCTTCAAGAATCTAGCGGAGTTGAGATCAAACAAGGTCCTATTTCGAAGAAATGTATTTCATGTATCCAAGGTAAACAAGCTAGGTTACCATTCCCAAAATCAACGAGTGTTTTAGCAGATGTGTTAGAACTAGTGCACACAGTGGCCCGATGGAACATACTATGTGTTGTTTTTGGATGATTATTCAAACAAGGTATTCGTATACATGATGAAGCACAAATCCGAAATTCCAGGTATTTTTAAAACATTTAAGGCCATGGTTGAAACTCAAACAGGAAAAAGAATAAAGAAACTTAGATCCGACAATGGATTAGAATTTTGCAATGCAAAAATAGCAGAAATCTGCAAGAGTAGTGGAATAGTTCATCAGACATCAGCACCATATAGTCCACAGCAGAATGGAAAGGCTGAACGAATGAACAGGAGTCTGGTTGAAAAGGCGCGCTCATTGTTAATGGATGCAAATTTAAAGAAATTCTACTGGGCAGAGGCGACTAATACAGCTGCATATCTTTTAAAACGAACACCGTGTAAGAAGCCCGACAATAAATCACCTGAACATCTATGGAGTGGAGTGCAAGAAAATTTAGAATACTTACGTGTTTTCGGATGTCTAGCAAGGGTTTTGATACCAAAAAAGAAGCGTAAAAAATGGGATCCGAAGTCAACGAAATGCATTATGTTGGGATACAGTGAGAACACCAAAGGTTACAGACTATATGACCCAAATAAAAGAAAATTATATTTAAGCCTTGATGTTACATTTATCGAAGACAAAATGTATTTTCCTTGTACTAAAAAAGACGATCTGAAGAATATCGCAGTTCACCTAAGTTGTATTATCGGGATTTAGTGAGGATTGATCTAGGAGGAATCTTCACCCGGAATTGAAATTGATGATGGTTCAGAAGATGTGACACTTGTCGAAGAGGAAGTCGATACTCTGGAAATAGATACACCAAATAACTTATCTGAAGTCAATACATCAAGTGAATTTGCTGGTTTTGAATCAGCTGAAAGCAGCTTTAATGAGGATATTAATGAGAACGAAGTTTTAAGACGGTCAACAAAAATACGTCGCCCACCAGACTTGAGTGACTATATTACGTTTGCCGTTAACGATGCTATTGATACTAATGATCCGAAAGACTACGCTGAAGCAACAAGTGGCGATAATAGAGCAAACTGGATGGAAGCAATCAAGGAGGAGTACAAGTCATTGATTGAGAATAAGACATGGTCCGTTGCTGTCCTACCTGGAGGAAAGAAAACCTTAACTACGAAATGGGTATTTAAAACAAAGTACAATGAAAATGGAAACATTTCGAGACACAAAGCTAGATTAGTTGCGAGAGGCTGTGCGCAACGTAGTGGAGTGGACTATGGAGAGACCTACTCTCCAGTAATGCGATATAGCTCATTTAGGTATTTTTTGGCATTGGCTTTGGAGTTAAATTTACACATCAATCATTTAGATGCTGTCACCGCTTTCTTACAAGGAGATCTTAATGAAGAAATATATTTAAATGCACCAGATGGTATTAAAATTCCACAGGGAAGTGTCTTAAAATTAAACAAACCCATTTACGGACTTAAACAGTCATCACGAATGTGGAATACAAAGCTGAGTGAAGTATTATTAAAATTTGGAATGAATGATAATCCTGATGAGATGTTAATTTACGTTGATGATATGCTTATTTTTTGGAAAATGAAAAACAGAAGAACTCGTTGGTGAATTTTCTTAACAAATGTTTTAAGATAAAGGAACTTGGAGACGCTAAATCTCTCTTGAGAATACATCTCGAATACAATTACGGGAAAGAGATATGATACGTTCTTGAACGTTTTGGAATGATTTCGTGTAATCCTGTAAGTACACCGACGGATATTAATGTGAAATTAACTAAAGTGCCCGTTAAGTCATGAAGAAAAATTAGAGATGTCAAAGTTTCCATATCAAGAACTAATTGGAAGTCTTTTGTTTGCTGCTCAGTTAACGCGACCTGACATATGCTACGCAGTGAATATGCTAAGTCGATTCAACAACAATCCAGGTCAACAACATTGGCAAGCTGCTAAGCGAATTCTACGCTATTTGAAGGGCACTATTGACTTTAAACTTACTTATTAGAAAAATGCTGAATCCAAAGTTTCTGTGATGCTGATTTTGCAAACGATCAAGATGAAAGAAAGTCGGTAAGCTATATCTTGGGGATCGAAAAGGCAAACAACGGTTGCCTTATGTACGTGTGAGGCAGAGTATATGGCAATTGGTACAGCTGTACAGGAAGCGTTATGGATCAGAGGCTTAGAGGAAGAAATTTTTAATACGCAAATAGAACGAAGCGTATTATTTTGCGATAACCATGGAGCGGTACAACTGGCATTAAATGAATCATATCAAAACACATAGACGTGCGTCACCATTTTATCCGGGATTCCATAGTTAACAATAAAATAAATTTGAAGACTACGAGATCTGATGAAATGATTGCTGATATCTTTACCAAGCCGCTCTCTGGCTCAAAACTTCATATGTTTACTAATTTAATGGGAGTTTGCCAATTAACTTAATTTAGTGAGGATGTTGAAATAAAATGAATTTAATTAGATTTATCTGGCAACTCCTATATTCTTTGTATGTCATACTTTTTTGTTAAAACCAAAATGGAGGAAAATAAACTTCTTGTTCTTTGTACTCAATAAAGTCGGTAGCACGTTTTCTTTTATTCAACAAGTTTTTCATCACGAAGAAACTCAAAAATTAATAAGTAAATAAGATGTCAACTTTTCCGCACATAACGTATTCCTGCAAAACCAAATTTGTGATATGATTTTTTAATATTTATGTTTATTTGGAAATACTCTATAGGTAGATACTACTTAATATTTTTGATTTTTGCTTCTTAAACTTGTATTTGTATTTGACTGAATTTTGCGTTTTTGTAGATACCTAGGTATATGTGCCGAAATTGTGTAAGTATATTTTATTTTTTTACTTATTTAATTGTTGTTAATGCTTTCCTTTTTTTGCTAAACTATGTTTTTTTATTATTTTTATGCTTTTGTTTAGCTAATTTATATTTTTTCTTTTTGTTATATACAACTTATGCTAATTAAAATATTTCTTAAGAATATGAACGATGTTGTAAGTAGATACTAATTACTATTGATAAGCTTTTTTAATTATAATACATTTGAATCAAACTTATCCAAACACCAAATTCTACAAGGAATGAGAATCTATACCCAAGCAAAAACACAAAAAGTTCAAAATTGAAATAATCCTTTATATTGTTTGCCTAGGTCAAGAAATGCAGCAAAAACAAATCCAAAAGCAAACCAGTTTTGTTCGCATTTTCAGCTTAGCAAACTCTTTCACACACACACCCCCTGCGACGTACAATCAGGGCACAGGTAGAATACATTTTCGTCGTTTTCCTTATTACACAATCTCCTCGGAAGACTGATCACTGTGAAAGCAAATCTACCCAAAAAATTAACAACAACAACAATTTTTCGGAACGGAAAATTCTCTGATTCTATACGATTCGGAGGATTTTTGCTTCGAGGTATTCTTCTGAACATCTATTCGGAATATTTCTCCGACATTTTGTAACGCATATCGGCGAATTATTTTGAAGTGCGATGAAGTGCATTTTTTTCTCCAATTTTTGACAGCTAGGTTCCGATATCCTCCGACAGAAATTGGTTGCGGAATTTGTTAACGATTTGGATTTGTGTCTCCGACAGAGTATGCGTTGCGGAGAATTTTCCGTTCCGACGGATACCTCGCTAGGACCGATTCATTCATGTTCTTTTCGTGGACCTTGACCCACCATCAACAGCAACCCTTTCGGTTTACGATCAGGATGCGAATGAAGTGAAATGATATAGCACTGAAAATAAAAAGCAAAACCAGTCTATCCTTTCCTTCTCAAATGAGGTGTGGTGTGTTCTGTTTTCACCTTCCATTTGTTGGACAATCGTTGTTTGACGAAGCTCGGCAGTTAAGCCGTCCGGTCCAGCAGCTTTGTTGGACTTAAGTTTAGATATTGCTATCCTCACTTCACTTAGAGCTAGCTTGGGGAGCTTTAAAAAACCATTACGAAAATAAGCGACTTCTTATTAATACTCAATTAAAGTCCCTGTTTTCGCTTCAATCGATTTCGAGTGAAAAAGGTTCTACTCTTCGAAAACTTCACAGAACAGTCACGGATTGCCTCTCAATCCTTTCAAATTAACTGTAATCGTGCTTAAACAGTTGACTGGACCCCTTCCCTCGCGAGCTACTGATACCTCGAGATTGGTTGATATAAAAACCTTACAATTAGCTCATCCAAATTTTGAAAAGCCTTCCAATGTGGATATCTTAATAGGAGCAGATATCCCCCCCCTTTTGTTGCGCAATGGAATAAGGAGGGGAAATAAGAACTCTCCAATTGCTCAAAATACAGTCCTTGGATGGATCTTATCCGGACCATGTCATGATACTCCCAAAAACGCCACTTTTCAGTCGTTTTTTAGTGGATCAAAATGTTTTGGGAGATTGAACATATTCTAGATGTAGAGCCCATGACAGAGGAAGATAAATATTGCGAAAACCTGTTTGTGAATACCACAACTAAAACCGAAGAATGACGTTATGTGGTTAAATTGCCATTTAAGCCAAATTATGATTTCAGCAAGTTGGGTAATTCTCAAAAGAATGCCTTTTCACAATATCTTCGACAAGAAAAGCGTCATCTCAATAATTTAAAACTCAAGGAAGAGTATCAAAATATATCTCTCGACCATATGGTGCGAGTTTCCCCTTTTGCTCCTCAATCGGAACACTTTTATTTGCCGCACCATGCTGTATTGAAGCCAGAGAGTACTTCAACCAAAGTTAGGGTAGTCGTCAATGCAAGCGCTCTGACTAATAAAGGAATAAGTCTAAACGATGTTTTGCATTCAGGTTCAGCCTTACAAAATGACTTGCAGTCGATACTTCTTCGGTAGTGTATATATCGTTATGTTTTCAATATTAAAAAAATGTATACACAGATACTCATCGATAAGGATCACCGTCGTTTTCAGCGAATTCTATTTAATTCTTCTTCTAACTCAGAGATAGAACATTATGAAATAAATAGAGTTACTTTCGGAGTCAATTGCGCTCCATGTCTCGCAATGTGCACCTTACAACAACTTGTAACAGACAGGGGTAATAAGCATCCTCGAGCTAAGGAGGTCATTCGCTCAGATTTTTATGTGGACGATGTATTCTCTGGCGGATTTCAAGAGGAACTTGAAGCACTTCTCTTGTCTGGTGGCTTTGCTCTTAAAAAGTGGACAGCAAATGAACCGCGATTGTTGGAGCATATTCCGAAATGTGACCTGCTCGATCAAAATCTTCTCTTGTGAAGGAGATCAAAGATGGATTAATTATTCACCAGAGGTTTCTATTAAATTGCATGGATTTTGCGACGCATCTCTTAATGCATATGCAGCATCGGTGTACTGCAGAGTTCACTCTCCATCCAATGCTGTATCCACCCAACTTCTATGCTCCAAGACAAAGGTTGCACCAGGAAAGGCAATAACGATTCCACGTCTTGAGCTTTGTGGAGCACTTCTTCTGACAAAACTGATAAATATTGTCCTAATAAGTATGCAGTTAGAACAGTGTAGTATATATCTATGGACCGACTCTATGATAGCACTGTATTATATTCATGGTTGTCCATCTCGTTTGGAAACGTTCGTAAGAAACACAGTGTCCAATTTCGTACACAAAATTTGTGTATAAAGCTACTATCAGACGATTTGTAGATATACACAAATTTCATTGTGTATTCTACAACATTTTTGGTTCAGATTGGTTTTATGTCTACAGATTTGTGCATCAGACCGTTTGCGTTTTTATTCAAATGGAACTTGTGTAGTGTATATATATCAAATTCGTTTTATTCATTCGTGTGTTGACGTTTATTCAATCAAATTAAATAAATAAATATACAACCATCGATTCTATTCGTTCCGGTGCTTAAAAATAACGGGCTGTTATTATTTTGACCGCGAAGACTTAAGATAACATAATGTCGTCGAACTGACACGCAAACGCCATTCTTATTGGCTTGGCCACCGCGGACAGACGGCTTTTGCTCAAAACTATTTATAGAATTGCGTGCCGAAGAGCCGCAACTGCATTAAAATTTTGTCTGACAATTTCCCTTGCTATATAGTACATTTTCCGCGCTCCAGAATTGCAAGATGCAATAACAAATTCAAAGTTCTTGTGGACTACTTATTGAAGGTGTGTATTAACATAACATCCTCAATCCAAATTCCGATGTCGACAGACGCCAACAACAGGGTACGGTTAGGAAGCTATAGCTATAGCTATCCCTAGGAAACCTTCACGGTTAAAACCTAACCATTTCGCCCATACAATCAATTGCCCTACAGAACTCAAGGAAAGTTTCAATTTGATTCAATAAACCAACTTCATCCAAATTGTGTATTGCTGGATGCATAATACAAATTTCTCGTAGAGGAAATTTCATTTAACTCTGAAAAACATTTGTGTATTCGCATGAAATTTGTGTGTGTTCCAACTTTCGGAATACAGAAATGATATGAGATGTACACAAATAGCCACAACTTATTTTGTGTACCCGATCATATGCGTTGTGTATGATATACACGAATCGTTAGTGTATTCCATTTGTGTCTGACGAATTTGTGGTTCAGGCGGTCTGTGTATATTATACACAAATTTATGCACAAATTATGTGTATACACAAACCACCTGCTCGTAGCTTAATATGTATTTTTTCAAAATACACAAATCGTCAAATGTTTGTAGAATACCACAAATGTCTGTAGAATACACAAATGGCATTTGAGTACGAATTTGTGTATAATTTGTGTATGCGATACACAAATAAAATTTGCGTATATCTACAAATCGTCTGATAGTAGCTTTAGGTTGTTTCATGTAAAAAATGTGCGTACTAAATAATATAGCAAAATGTCTGAGTCAGCAGAATATCAAACTTGGATTTTTGTGGTGATTGTTACGTTTTATTCATACCCATATGAGTAAAAGGTAAGTGGCGCCGCTATAAGAACATGTCAAAAGTTGGTTTCTTTGGACTTCCATTGTGAATTTTCGCTGAACTTTGATCCAAGTGTCGCTTAATTTCAATTCGGTTCTAATTCATCAAAATTTTGCACAGTGAATGTTCGAAGGTAACACCGGTTTCGGGAATAAATCAGCCGGCTCGACGACATGGACTAACCTTTAAAACAAGTGTAATATCCCTAAGGCATTACAATATATTTTCTTTTCACTCAATGTAAAGTTTTGCGATTGTGTTGAAAAACTCAACTAATTTACAAACTCGAACGTACTTGTATTAGTAAATCTCGAGCGACTCTGAAATGAAATCGAGATTTAGAAAAAAAAAGATTAAAAAAAAAACAATCTTTTTTTTTCTAACGGTCGAACTTCAATATTGAATAAGTGCTCTTATCTGCCCAATAAAATACAAAATTATAAGGTTTACGAGATATCTGACAGTAAAATAATTTGTGAAAAAGTAAGTTAATGTTCTTACATTAAGTGATGGTGAACGGGTGGTGCTGCCGCTCTTCAATAACAACGACTTTTTTGGTTGGCCTTTTGTTCCCAGATCATCTTCGTTGAGTGAATAAAGTAACTAAACGTGGGATTGAATGATATGAGTACAATATACTTTTATAAATATGCTATAAAAAATACTTTTTCAACCTCGGCATCTATCGTTTCACATTCATTTTCAACTCCTGACTTCCGTGACTTTTCTAATAAAGTCGCACGTTTAGCTGTTAAATAAAGACTTCTCCTTATCGCTATATAAGTGACATCACAAGCTGCTCGCACAGAATAATCAGGAACGAATGTTTGTCGCAATGCTGAATCAACGTTAAGTGATTGTAAGGATCCCTTAATTTGCTGCAATTGATTTGGAGAGTCTGATATTTTATTTTTTAATAAAAATTTCTCGGTAAACATATAAACAGCTATACCTAAAACAATATTCTGCAACAATGCTTGAGTACCGAAGTAAGTAAATGGTCCACTTTCAAATAATAAGTTTTCTTTTCCGACGGTGACTTCAACGCGTCCTTCCAATATAAGTACAAAAAAGTCAACAGCTTTGCCTTGTTGGAATATAAACAAGCTTAGATCGTCCTTAGTTTTGCCTTTACTTTTTATATGATGTATGATGTCTTGATTGAGTAAGCGACGTAGTATTGATTCAGAAATAGTATCTTTTCTGAAAGCATCAACTGCTGAAAATGTAAAAAACAAAAATTAATAGGAAATAGTAGCCCATATATAGTTATGTACTGTAGTTAAATGACAAAAAATCCCCTCTCCCAAGGATTTAAAATCATCTCCTTTTTTGTTTACTTCGAACTAAAGATGTCTATAACTGTGTTTGCATTATATATAACAAGTTTTACACATACCTGTGCTTAAGTACTGGAATGTTGCTAAGATTAATTGTGGAGATATTCGAACAGCCTGGTGTTCTTTTCTTTCTGCAAATACACTAAAATCTTGTTTTTTGTTTCTTTGCCGTTTTACTTTTGTCCGATTGTCTACAAATACATCTGTTTCGTCTATAATTTCAGCTTGAATAAGTTCTTCAATGACATCTTCCAAAGTAAGTAATCCTATTGTTTCGTAAAAGGGGTCACCTTCGCCTTCATTGTTGACACGGTGCACAAATGCCATGTGCCCTTTATTGCCTTCTTTAAATTGATTGAACATAACGTCTAAGGTTACATCTTCAAAAACAAAATGGCAAGGATTTTGATAGAATTCACATAATGTTTTGAGCGGGGTGTTATCATCAGTGTCAACAAATGCTAAATCCTTTATATAGAGCAATGTTACAATATTTTTTGGATAGGAATCGTAAACGGGAATTCTAGAAAACCCAGACTTCATTATATCAGAAACAGTTTCAAAATCTAGCACTGCATCTAAAGATAACATAAAAGCGTCCTCTATGTGTGTCATGACATCACCAACAGTTTTTCTTCTCAGTTCCAATGCTCCGGATATTATATTTACTTCATTTTTATCCAAATCATTTATGCCAGTGGTAACCTATTGCAAGACAAATAAAATAAAAATTGGGTTATAATTTAATGAATAAAATATTATAAATAATATTCTGTATCTCGATTTTCAAAACCCCGAAATAATATGTATTTATGAGGTATAAAAAGCGCATAAAAGATTGCAAAAAACTTATATTGGCAAGATAAAATGTATTTAAAATGATTGTGTAAACTGTAAATTGTTCACAAAGTTGATTAAAGATTATAGAACCATGTTCATGTAAAGGGAACTGGCGTTTACGGGACAGGGGTTAGAATACAGTACAAGTACAACTTATTTTAGATTACTTTTGTAATCTAGCAGTTTATCACAGATGTGCCTCTGATGGGCCCGTCTACATGAAAGTTAAGTTTTCTAGAACATACTTTAAACTGACAGACAAGGAATCAGTCAATGAGGGGCAGGCTTCTATCAGCCAATGAGATCGGCCGTTCATATCAATTAGGCGTCATATTCATATCAAGACGTCATTAGCAAACATTTCGGAATAATATATTATATCTATTCTACTGCTGTGTATTTACTGAATTTATCTATAAAGGAAATGTACTTTAGGTTGCTGTTAATATATCAGATGTCTATATGATAGTGTTTATGAGGACCTATGAGTGTGTCGGTTTTTTCGTATGTTAGTTTTATGGGGTTTCTTTCGATTTTATGGTTACAGGTCATGCAGTTGTTAATGAGTTTGTTTATGTTTATTTCAAGGTTGGGTATATAATAGAATTTTTAGAGGTTAATATATAATTTCTTGATGCCTACGTGATTGAGTTCTTTGTGTTGTTTCAGAATTATTTCTGTTACTTCGTCGTTGTTGGCGTCTATTAATAACTTCATACTTCTTTGAAGTATGTCTTTTGATAATTTGTTTTCTTCTTTCCAGATTTCTTGGATTTTTTGAAATATGGCATCATTTTCAGAAATAATATTTATTAAATCTATTTTTGTATAATTGCTTTTGTAGAATACAATTCTTCTTTTTCCTGTGTGTGGAAATATAATCTTAGTTTCTTCATCGTTTCGTTGACTACTAGAAGACTAGAACTATTTGGCGGTAGATTGCTTTTTCACTGATTGGAATTAAGTGTAAGTTGTCTGACTCAGCGCTATGTTCAGTTTAATCGTCATCTTCTTTATCTAACATATTTATGTTTTTTTCAATTTTTATTCTTGATAAGTCATCTGCGACGTAGTTTTCATTACCCTTAATATATTCTACATTAAAGTCATATTCTTCTAATATAATTTTCCATCTTTGTTATTTCGTGTTGGGTTCTTTCAAAGTTGAAAGCCAAAGTCTGTTTTAATTGTGAAGCTTTGGCTATATAAGTATCCAAGTAACATTTTGACTTCGGTAACGCTCTTACCGAAATGTTATTTTTTCGAAAATGTAAAGATAATTTGCTAATTTTTTTTTGATAAACTAACTTTATAATTCATAAGCAACATTTTAAGACCAAGATTGAGTTCAAGAATTAACTTTAAGTGGTCTAAAAAAACAAAAGAAATTTTTTTCGGTTGCATTTTACGTATCGCTATAAACGGCTGACAATTGTTCGTGTCAGTTGTCAATAATTATTGCAGGTTATTATTGTAGAATGGCAGCCTAGGAATGGAGAAGAGAAAAAGGAAAGGAAAGGGTTGGTGTCGAGGATGGCACTTAAAGTGTTATAGGCAACAAATGAACAGCCTTTGAGTCTCGTAAAAGAGAAAATAACGACAAATGAAAAAGCTGTTAATTTGACTCTGGCTATTATGAAAAGAGGGAATTTTAATATTCTTTTCCCAATGAAAACCATTTTTAAATGTCAAGCAATCAGTAGCTGACGTGCGAATTGAATACGCAGCACAATATTTAAACAATTTAAAGCCGAAGTCAAGTTTTTTTTAATCATCCTACAGATAGTGATAGTTTTAAAATAAAAAAAAAATTGAAAAATCAAATAATAAGTATAGACAAAACTACAAAGGTACATACAGACACTATAGAACAAGGAACAGTGAAATAACAGCTAATTCTGTTAAGGAAGTGAGGGGCCAGAAATATTCATGAAGCAGGACGGTAGCCATAGAAGGTTGATCGTCGAAATTTAGAGGTGCTATCCAGCATTCGTATCCCTAGCAAAAGACCTATGTTCGTGGGGGTCAAGCCGTTTTCCTCGCCTGCGGACAGGGGTGGTAGCGGGAAACTGCCATTCTTTTTAGTGCAGCCAACACCCGACAGCAAAATTGATGGCTTGAAAAGGATCAGATTCCTGTGCTATCATGCAGTACGTTGGGAGAAATTAAAGAGGTCAGATCGCGCACTTTAATGAATGCGTTACCAAAGGTTTGGGCCATATGCAGATTAGGTGCGTCAAGTGTAAATACCACAAGCATAGGGAATGTGTCTTAGGTACAGATAGAGTTGATGATCGGGGCCAGCGAGGTAAATTTAAAGATCCTTGCGGTGAATGTTAATTCACTAATTAGGATCGAGAGAAGGATCAAACTTTCCAAACTGTTGGAAGCCGAAAGCCAGATGTACTTTTGGTTAGCGACAGACGGCCGGTATTGATACTATGATATTCCAAAATTACATTGTTCCATATTATATTAAAAGCTTGTATACTATATTTCATAGCTGGTATTAAAATCCACAAAATGTATGTGGTATACAACGCTCTTATCGATTGCAACGCCAATTTAAATCTTAATGGGAAGTCTTCGTAGCTTTTTTAACACGGACCAAGCACTACAAACTCGTCTCTTCCATGTGTAAATAAAAATCGAATCTTCTTTTGCTTCTTGCTGCTTTAACTCCTAGTCGTGAAATTTCAAATTCTATTATTTTTAGCTTTTGAGAATTTAGTTTAAAAGTAAATTTTCCGAATTCATATTTAAAAATACTTATTTTTCCGACAACACAAATGTCAAAGTATACTACTGTCAGTCTATACTAAAAAAATCTCTGTGTGTCAGGGGTAATTGTATTCGTTATACCTTGGTATTCATACTATATTATCAATATCAGCAGTCTGTCTACGACATAAGCTATCTCCGAAGCACAAATTGGGCTACAGAAATTATCATGTAGTTAGAAGAGACCGACCCAACTCCACACAAGAAGGTGGTGTTGGTATCTTAATACGTAGAGGCTTATTGAATCATAGCAGGAAGGTGCGCGGGTTCGAAGTGTATGCATCGTATGCATTCCCCTCAATAGTCTGAGACGGGTGTATATGGTGCCGCTTTACGCACCTGAAGCTCTTCAACGCCTTCAATTTTTAAATGAGGTCGAGACACTTTTTCGTTGCTTACAGCTTCAGTCGGAAGACAATAATTATTACTTTTTGGGCGGAGACCTCAACGATAAACACGCGGCATGAGGAAATGATTTTCAGAACCCTAGAGGAAACCAGTTTTACGACTGGCGGCGTCACAATATGATTGAGTACAAAATTGAATTGTACGCGACGGGTATCCCGTCTTTCTTTAGCGCTGGTTAACGAAAGACTAGAACTAACCAACTCCGACCAAGTGCGTTCTTTCGATTACCGAAGAGCGTAGTGGTCGCGCTTCTCCAGAGTTCTTACGCGGGATATACGTTCGAGTGCGATCGACCCACCGATAAACAGGAACTTAACGAACGATGAGATCGACAGCCATTTATAACGGTGAACAATCCTGTTCGCTGTAACCGCGATATCTAGGAGAGAGCCTTTCTCAACCACTTTTATCTGCGGACGAAAATTCAAAGTTGGCGATCCGAGAACAACGATTTCATCATGTTCAATGACGACAACCGTGCAAATGGCACAATCGCCGATGTAAATTCTCATTTGTTCGTGAGAAAAGATGAACTACGGATGAACTAAAAATAAAAAGTCGGCGGGAGTTGCCGGTGTCTCAAACGTCGTATTAAGACACTTGCCACTAGAGGCGATAGACATTTTCATCACGCTGTTTAACAACGCATATTATCCGGTGCATTGGAAGACAGCGGTGGTACCCCCTTTTCCCAAAAAGGATAAGGATAGGACAAACCCTGCCAATCTTCGTTTGCGTTAATTAGTTTGCTTCCGAATGTTAGCAAGGTATTCGAGAAGGTTGTCAATAGATTTATTTTAAGATGGGTTGAAGAAAATAAGATAATTCCGGAAAATCAGTTTGGCTTTAGAGCGGGGCATGACACTATTCATGCCGCGTTGAGGTCTCCGACATACAGTGGAACAAAAGCAAGAACCAATGCACGGGTGCCTGCCTGGTTGACTTTGAGAAGGTCTTCGATACCGTATGTAGGGGCTCTTCCAGATGCCATTGCTATATATCATTTATGACATGCTTATGGGAAAGAAGTTCGTTGTGACGTGACTTCGAGCAGGGTCTTCGAAATTAAAAACGGCTTACAACAGGGAGCGGTGAATTCTCCGATCCTATTTAATATTTACACAAGCGATCTGGTGGGTTTCCTCAGAAATGCTATAGCGTACGCAGACGATTTGGTGGCGTACAGGTCAGGTCCTAAAATCGAAGAATTTTGGCCATTATTGGACAGCATTGGCGACCATTGCCCGTGAGAAACGTGGTCAGGTATTTTGGCATCTGGCTTAACCAGTATTTGACAAACATATAGATGCTTGTCTTGCTGGGGCTAAGACTGAGACTGTTTCGCACTTAACGCCAGGGTGATATTCATTTGCTACGTGGCCCTTATCATCGCTTATGGTTCAATATAGCGCCCTACTACATGGAAAAGTTTGAGAGGCAATGCCTCAGGGACTGTCTAGGATTGTTTAGAACTCCCGAATCTGAGTACATACATTTCTATCCAAACAAGACCCTATACAATGGGGCTCGATTGAACAGGATTGACAATTTCCTTATTACGGTGATTCGAAAGCACGTTGCAAGGTCGATGGCCAGCGATAAAAGCCTGATCTCAGGGGCTTATTACCTCAATTTATTGTACCACGAGAGTGCGCTACGGTCTAGCTTAGTCCCGCCTCAGACATTTCTTTATGTTGACATTAAAGGGTTAGTGCAGACAAGGGATGGTGTGCCGGTAATTTACCACAGCCACCGCGGCGCGAGGGATAAGCGGCTCATTAACGCCGCTCAGGAGCTCCTCCGATGTAGCACCGCAATAGCGGATTGCCATATTGTAGATACGGTCAAGAAATTCACAGAATTTTGGTGGCTTGAGGAATTGGTGAGGGTAGATACGCTCTCCGGGGCCGGTGCGCTACTTATGTAGGCTTAGATTAGGGGGTCCTTGGGAGGGGCCGAGCTTGTCAATATGAATGAGTGCTTCCGGGACTTGACTGACACGACTCGCTCGAGTCCAGACGGCACAGATGAACGCAATTGGCGACTGCCAGGCACCCATCGATCAGGATGGTGACCAATCCTTAAGATTGCTCCCCACCCTGATTATAGGTAATGTAGGCTAAGTAGATTAGGTAGTTTTAACTAGTTTTAAGCAAATAAAAAATAATAAAGAATTCCAGTTTTTAAAAGTTTCTGGAAAAATAAAAAAACAAACAAAATTAAAGTTTAGCGCGAGTTAAGTATCCATAGCAAAACATATTGAGAAAAAAGATAACATTATTTGTATTCAATGATATCTTTAGTCTCTAGTACAGTCTTGCACACAACGCTACAATGATAACATATGTAAAAGAGATAATATCGTTTGTATACAATGTTGGAATATTATCTCTTCTTCATTATCAAGCAAGACGATTGTACGCTTGGGTCTCCTTGTAGATAGATAAGAAAAGTATATAAATACGACTGTATGATGAATTTATCAACAGTCTTATTGTAACTACATAGTAGCCTTAAGCTCCTTTTAGAATTAGTAAAAAGTATTTCAATAATAAAGGACATAGTTCCAAATAAATATTGTTTAATTTTAAAAGTAAGAAACAAGTGTTTTAATTGGCGATCCTGCCAGGAGGTTAAATATACTTTTTAACTTCAATCGAGCGGACCTCGGGAACAAGTAGTGAAATCTAGTATAAACAGAACACTCGCGTTACCGGTTACAAGAATTACCTAGCATAGCAGGTACAAATATAGCTTCTTCGTACGAAGCAGCAAAGCAATTCAGTGAAAGTGTATATGTGGAGGAAAAAAACACACAAATTCGACGACAACAGACACGAGTTCAAAATGGAACAACTCGCAGTATTAATGGCAAGATTAGAAGCTTTAGAAACCAGGAGCAACACAGTAACACTAACCCTAGAGCACACACGCACAGAGAATGCAAGGTTAGCAGCAATAATAACTAACCAAAATCAAATAAACACTAATTTAGAAACAAAACTAAATGAAGTAAAATCTGGATTAGGCATAGTACCAAACATACCTGTGCTAGAGGAAATAAGAACCACATATACAGATGGTAGTGAAATACAGTTAGACGCATTTAAAAGCCTACCTATTTTCAACGGCGATCAATCAAATTATCGGTCGTGGCGCGAAGAAGCATCCAGATTAATGGACAGCATTAAAAACTTCAAAACACACAGTAAGTACGCAGCAGCATTGACTATAGTGAAAAGTAAAATACAGGGTGCAGCCGCGAATGTGTTAACTAATTATAACACAATTTTTAATTTTGAGGCGATACGTAACAGATTAGATTATACGTACTCTAATCAAGAACCTCTATACGTGCTACAAGACATGATGAAAGCCATCACGCAAAAAAGAAGCACACTGTCTGAATACCACGACGAGATAAATAAAAATCTCAATTTAATAATATCAAAAATCACTATGTCAGGTGATCCGCCGAATATAATCGACAGACTAATTAAAAATGCTAACGACGACGCAGTTCGTATATTCATTGATGGTATGAGTGACAACTTTACAAGAGGATCATTATATTCAGCTACAATAAATGATCTAGAACACGCATTCGCAATTGCTCGCAGAATAGAACATGATAATGTGCACAGGCATTTACATCTCACTCAAGATAAGCACCACAAAAATATGCCACATGAACGCAGAAACGAAAGAAGACCAAATTATTCGAGCCAAACAACGAATTATCAACCCCAGAAGCAATACGATAATATGCAGCAACACAATCAAGGACCACAGCCGATGGAGATAAACTCGAGACAAATTGTACATGCACAGCGACAAAATTGGAATCAATACAAACCCGATGTATATAATCCACCAGCGAAACGTGAACACAGCGGGAGTTTCAACACACACAACAGACCGCAACGATCTTATCAGCAGAACTTCAAGCAGCAGAGAGTAAATAACTCCCGACAACAACGCAGAGACGATGTCAGCAGTACATATGCAGAAGCAGATGAAACGGAATGTATGGTAAATAATAACATAAGAATAGATCATTTAAACTAGTAGACGGGTTGCCCTGCTTAAATTTAACTAGTACTATTTCTAAGGAAATTTATAAAATTCTTATTGATACTGGTGCAACCCATAATTACATTAATAGAAAATGCGATTCTAGCGAAAAAATTAAAATTAAACCTATAAAAATAAAAACAATGCATGGTTATTCTATGGTAGATACAAAGAAAGTAGTTAGGATATTAAAGAAAAATATAACATTTTTTGAATTAGAGGATATTCAGTCTTTTGATATGATATTAGGATATGAAGGACTTAAAGTTCTAAACGCGGAAATAAATTTCAGTAATATGACTCTAACTACCATAAGCAGTGTCGAATCTATTCAGAAAATTAATTACATAATTGGGGAAAATAATATTTATAAAGCAGATATAGATAGACTGATGAAGATTAATAACAGCATAGGACCGTTACCCTTTACAGATACTATAGAAGCAAGCATTAGGACGACCAATGATAATCCGGTTTATGTTAAACAATATCCATATCCCATAGCAGATAACGAATTCGTAAACAAAGAAATACAGAAACTCTTACATGACGATATAATAGAAAAAAGCCATAGTCCTTATAACAGTCCCATATGGACAGTACCTAAAAAAGGTTTGGACGAAAAAGGAAAACCAAAACGGCGCATGGTTGTTGATTTCCAAAAACTTAACGCTCACACTGTAACAGACAGATACCCCATTCCGGATGTCAACATGACAATTCAAAATTTAGGTAAAGCCAAGTACTTTACAACATTAGATTTGGAGTCAGGTTTCCACCAAATTAGAATCAAAACAGATGATAAAGAAAAAACAGCTTTTGCTATAAATGGCGCAAAATATCATTTTAAACGAATGCCTTTCGGGCTCAAAAATGCACCAAGCATATTTCAGAGATGCGTGGACGACATTTTGAGAGACTTTGTAGGTAAATTCGTACACGTTTACATTGATGACGTATTGATATATTCTTCATCTGAGGAAGAACATATACAGCACATAAGTCAAGTATTCGACGTACTCAATAAAGCCACATTAAAAATATCTGATGAGAAAAGTAAGTTTTTTCAAGAAGAAGTAGAATACTTAGGTCACATAATCAGACATGGTAGAATCACTACGAACCCTGAGAAAATAGCAGCTATAGAAAATTTTCCAGTCCCACAAACGGTAAAGGATTTGAGAGGATTTTTAGGTCTTACAGGTTACTATCGTAAGTTTATAAAAGGATACGCAAGCATAGCCAAGCCCCTGACATTATATTTACGAGGAGATAACGGTAAAGTAAACAAAAAACAAAGTAAAAATATTAAGTTAAATCTGAATGATTCAGCATTAGAAGCGATTAGAATTTTAAAAAATTATTTGAAAGAACAAGTCGAACTTTTTCAACCGGATTATAGTAAACCATTCGAGCTTACTACTGATGCATCCAACATAGCTATTGGAGCCGTACTAAGTCAGAATAAGCAACCTATACACTTCTTGTCAAGAACACTGAGTAAGACAGAAGAGAACTATAGCACAAACGAGAAAGAGCTATTAGCGATCATATGGTCCTTACAAAAACTCAGAAACTACATATATGGTATAGCAGACTTAACCATATATACCGATCACCAGAGCCTTATATATTCTGTATCAGAAAAAAATCCCAACACAAAGCTGAAACGTTGGAAGGGAATCATTGAAGACTTTGGAGCAAAATTAGTTTATAAACCAGGAAACCTAAATCTTGTAGCTGACGCATTATCACGTCAACGCATAAATACTTCTACCATAGAAACAGCACATTCAGCTGAAAGTTCTTCTAATGATATAATAAAAACTGTGAATCAGCCTTTTAATGCATACACTGCACAGTTCGAACTTATTGAAGATATAACAAATAATATCGAAACACAAATCTATTTTAGTAACAAAATAAGACTCATAATAAAGTTTAAGGACAAAGACTCTTTACTAAGGCAGATGAAAGAAGTTATACAACCCCAAAAGATTGTAGCTTTGCATACGAAATTTGAAAACATATACAAATATGGTGAAAACATAAAAAAAGAATTCCCACTAGTAAGATTTATATTCACACCAAGAAAACTTCAAGACGTGACAAATTTGGAGGAACAACTAAAACTTGTAAGGGTAACTCACGAAAGAGCACACCGAGGGTTACGTAACAATATACAAGAAATCTCAGAGAAATATTACTGGCCCGATCTAAATAAACAAGCAAAGAGTTTCAACAGAAAATGCATAGCATGTCTATTTGGAAAATATGAAAGAAAACCTATCAGAGAACCTCTGAATAATTCAGAAATACCAACACATGTGGGAACACACATTCATATGGACATATACTTCAACGACAAGTATACTTTCCTTGTAACAGTAGATAAGTATTCTAAATATACAATCCTTCGGGAAATCGAAACTCGAAACAGACTGTACGACGTTATGGAAGAGGTCTTATCTAATTATTTCCCAAAATGTGAACGACTCATGACAGATAACGAGAAGGGATTCAAAACAGAAATGGTGAACCAAATGTGTTTGAAATACAACATAACTAAAGTAGAAACTCCAGTATACAGATCGACAGCGAACGGTCAGGTAGAACGTGTAAACGGTACAATAACTGAACTGTCTAGAATATTCACAATTCAGAATAAAACAAGACTTATCGAAGAAATATTTAGAACAGTGCGTGAATTAAATAATTCTATACACTCAGTTACCGGTTTGAAACCTAGAGACATTTTCTTTAATCAAAATAAATATAGCAATAGTGAAATTATAATAAATAAACTAAACTCAGCATCCAAAAAAGTGATCGAACGTCTAAATAAAGGAACTCGACACAGAGAGTATAAAAAAGGAGATAAGATAATGGTAAGAATCACAGGTCTTAGAAAGAAATCTAACGCCAGATACATAACAAGAATAGTAGAAGAAGATAAAGGAGACACTGTAATCTCTAAAGAAGGAATAAAAATTCACAAGGATAACATAAAGAATTATCATTTTTCAGATGACGAAAATATTAATATTCCTAACATTACTAGGAATTGTACAGAGTCAAGAAGGGCAAGGAAACGTTCAAATAACTGAGTTACTAAACAAGAAGTTTATACTTACGCAAACAGATGACGTGTATTTATTCAAAGAACAAACTTATTTGTTACATGCCACCAACCTGACTTCGATATTTCAACCTTACGTAAATATCGTAACTAGTAAATATCAACCTACACAAGAAGAAAAAATTTGGTTAAGTAAAATTAAGAATTTAGCAGACCAATTACAAGAACATACTAGGCATACTAGATCAATTAACTTTTTAGGAACAGCTTTCAAATATGTGTTTCGTAATCCTGACCATTATGACTTAGTTAACATAGAAACGAGTATAAATAATCTCATAGAAAACAATAATAAACAAAAAACTATAAATTCTAGATTTGAACAAATTTTGCAACAATTCGAAGGTCAGAGCCTTAAAGAACATTTAGTAATAGAACAAGTGTACGAACAATTATTATTATTGACCAGAACAATTAATGCAGCAAAAAATAATGAATATTTATCAGAAAGCCTAGACTTAGATGACATTAAAAATATTATTCAACATGAAATAATTCAAGTACCCATAATAAATATACTTGAGTACTCTAAAATATTATTAGCTAGAACTGATGAATTCTTCATCACAATATATAAATATCCAGTTCTAATTAAATCATGTAAATTGTATAAAGTAACACCTTTAAATTCAAAACATGGAAAAATCATTACAGATAAAACAATTGCCTTATGTAACCAAACTTATTTAAGAACAAGAAATTGTCAAAATCATCTAAGTAAAAACATTTGTGAAATTAACTTTGAAGAAGAAAATTGTCTTATTCCACTTTTAAAGAATATAACTTCAAAATGCAACATTAAACAAGAATACGATTACGACTTAGAAATTGAATCCGGTGTTATGTTATTAAGCGGTAAGCATAAGTTAAATAATCAAACAATTAATGGTATAAACTTAGTTACTTATGAAAATACTATAAATCTAGACGATAAAATATACAAAAACATGCATAAGCAAATTAAAGAAGTTATATTAAGAAATCATAATTCAGAGTCTTACATCGACCAAATAATTAAAGAAGATACAATGTACAAATTCGATAACATAGATACTTTAAAAAAACTAATTATTCCTTTTGAAGAAAAACCGATATTATCAACTATATACACAATTGTAACACTGATTGTTATTCTAGCATTTACGTACGTAATGATAAAAACTATACAATGTATAACAGATCGTCAAAAACAAAAAAAGATTGACGCATATAACAAAACTTATGAAAGAGAAATGTTAAAAATAGCGTCGAAAAATCGGGACGATTTCGTTTAACAAGGGGGGGAGTTAAGTATCCATAGCAAAACATATTGAGAAAAAAGATAACATTATTTGTATTCAATGATATCTTTAGTCTCTAGTACAGTCTTGCACACAACGCTACAATGATAACATATGTAAAAGAGATAATATCGTTTGTATACAATGTTGGAATATTATCTCTTCTTCATTATCAAGCAAGACGATTGTACGCTTGGGTCTCCTTGTAGATAGATAAGAAAAGTATATAAATACGACTGTATGATGAATTTATCAACAGTCTTATTGTAACTACATAGTAGCCTTAAGCTCCTTTTAGAATTAGTAAAAAGTATTTCAATAATAAAGGACATAGTTCCAAATAAATATTGTTTAATTTTAAAAGTAAGAAACAAGTGTTTTAATTCGCGCTCGCTAAGAGCCAGTAACTGCATTACACACAGAATATTTGTATTTACCTTTACAAGTTCTTTTAGACGTTCTCGATTGTATACATTTCCGATTTCTTCACCGAGGCAGTAATCTAGTACTTTGGATGTCGGATATGACAAGGGCCATGTTAGAAACATTACTGCTTTTGTTATGTGAATCGTTTTTGCGCCAATGGCCAAACCATGTCTGGAACAAACTGCCTACAAAAAATATCAACTTAAATCTATTTTAACATTTTTAATACCAACACTTACTTGTGGTGTAATCTCACCAAATAGTACAATTGCCACAGTAGAAAATATAACTGCTATTAGGCCCGACGTTAAGCCATCTAATAAAATTGTGAATGTTGAATTAACCAACACATTTCCCAAAAGAATACTACATAGTAAATAGTTTCCTCTATTTCGAACAGGCTGAATAGTGGTTGCGTAAGAGCGTTCTTTTTGGGTTCCAGTATTACATAAAATCTAGATAAATAAATAAAATACATACAAATTTGGGTTTAAAGTAGATATTAATTGTGTTACCTTTAATTCTGTACGATCCATTGACATTAAACCCAGATTCAAGCCAGAAAATAATGAAGAAAATCCCAAGCAAGATACAATTATCAGTATAGAGGCCCATAAAGGCAACAGATTTTCGTAAGTTCCTATTTTAAGCCAATTTTCCGGTCCTTGGTGAATCAAAGGTTTAGCCAGTTGAGAGCTCTCCTGCAAATACAAAGAAAAATATATGCACTAATTATACCTAGTTCTTATTTCGTACGTTCGACTAGGAACGATAGTAAATGAGACTCAAAATGCTCATACTGGACAGCGTAAACAACTACATCGTTAACAAAGACGACCAATCGCCCTTCTTCGAGAAGCTCAAAACCTTGGAAGGATTTAAACTCTTGCTGGGCCGTCTACATGCCGCAGGAAACTGAACTCACTCACGACATGGGCCACAAACGGAACAGAAACTATGGGTCCTGCTAATGGCATGCGATGCAATTTTTTTGCTAAAAAGTCGAATAACGGTATTTTTGAAAAGTGGCCTTATCTCGAAAACGGTCAATACGATTGCAACAAGAATTAATTTAGTTAATTAATTTAATTTAATTACTTTAATGTAGTATGGCCATTCCTAACATGATAGAAAACTCAGTTTTTCTTTAAATTGTCTGTAATGGATTTTTGAAAAAAGGCATATTTTGAGAATTTGGTTTTCTTTGGTTTACCTAGATGAAACTGGCTAAAACGATTTTGACCAAAATGCAAACTTGGATTAAAATTTACGTTTTCAACATGACTGCGTCCTTCATTTTCGATTCGAATCACCGGAAACGCTGATTTTGAAAACTGTTCAAATCTCGAAAACTCCAATTTCGATTTGGATAAAACTTTAAAAGCCATACAAACATCTTGAACAATACCCTATACTCAGTTTTTAGCTAAATAGTTGAGCCAAATTAATTTTCGAAATAAACATTGCAATATTTGTTACTATTTTGTACGCATTATTTTTCAAAATCAGCTCTAAAGATTTTGACTGAAATGCTTATTTACGATAACATAAGTATTCTTAATGAAACCCCGTACTTAGTTTTTCTTAGAGAAATGCAAATAATGCAAATAATTACCGCACTACCAGTTAAAAAGTAATCACAACTAGTACCAAATACTCCTTTTTAGCAAATATTTCCCACTTCTTCTTTTTTCAACTATATTAATCATGAACCTTAAAATAATTCCAACCAATTGGAGTTTACGGTGGTTGGATGTTGTATGAATAGGGTAGACACTGATTGGCGTCAACTTGGCGATGCCCAGGCGTTGCAACTGGTTCATACACATCAATTGTGCTTATTTTACCTCCTCGTGGTAGCCACCGGATACTGGTCTTGTCCTTCCGGGCATGACTTGCTAAACTTATAAGCGCGAGTGTTGAACACGAAGAAAATAGCAACACTATAATGCTCTGTCGGATTGACTGCCTGATCGAGTCTCAGAAGTCTAACATGAGCCCCTCAGAAAGAGGACCGTACGGCGGATGAATTCACTAGATTGAATCAACGATGGCGTCAACAGTCAATACGGCGGATACCTTACTTGAGCTACTTCGACATATTTGGAGCTGAGGTCAGTAAGGATTTTTCAGGACTAGTCAGGGTACTGAAACAGAGATGGTGGCGGATGAACCCTTTATGGGCCAACGGCAGCACTCATATCCCCGAAGTGGGTTACGAGTTTCCGACCCGCTGTCCTAGGGTCAATTCAGGGCCTGGTCCTCCAGGTTGGGGGTTGTGCGTGGGGTTAACTACCCAACCACGGAAAAATTGAGCCAGTTACGAAGCAACCAGAAGCCTCGGAAAAAAATGGATCTACTGTTGACGACTCCGCAAAACGGAAAAAGGACAACGACTTTCGGATCTGCACGTGGAAAGTTCGGACCCTGAACAGGCCGCGTGCAGCCGAACAATTAGCGGATACCCTCGAATGCTACAAAGCAGATATAACTGCCATCCAGGAAGTGCGATGGGATGGACCGGGCAAAAAGCAGATGAAAAACTGTGACATTTATTATGGTGACTGCTATAGAGAGCAAGGACAGCGCTTATTTGGATGTGGATTTGTCATACGCGGCAGACTTAGGCAAGAAGTCTTGAGCTATCGACACGTGAGCGAACGTATCATGACAATCCGCATCAAGGCTAAATTCGCCAACATTAGCCTGATATGTGCACACGCCCCCACAGAGGAAAAAGATGATGCTACCAAAGATTGTTTCTACGAGCTCCTCGACCAAACATATGAGCAGTGTCCTAAGTATGACGTTAAAATCACCCTTGGTGATTTTAACGCCAAAATAGGCAGGGAGGACATCTTTGGTAGTGAAATTGGTAAGCATAGCCTACATGACACCACGTCTGGAAACGGACTCAGGCTAATTGACTTTGCGGCGGGACACAACGTCACTATAGCTAGCACACGGTTCTCGCACCTCAAAATTCATAAAGAAACATGGCTGTCACCGGATCAAAAAACCGTCAGCCAAATTGATCATGTTGCGATCGACGTAAGGCACTCTTCCAGTGTTCTAGATGTTCGAACGTTCCGAGCGGCCAACATAGACTCGGACCACTACCTTGTTGTAGCCAAGGTACGTATGCGGATATCTCAGACGCCACAACAACGGCGAAATACTGTGAGGAGATAATGACGTCGCATGGCTGCAATCGCAACAAACAGCCAGAATCTTTTGCCGATCGCGTATCCCTCAACTTATCCAGAAGTCCAACACAGCCAGCATCAAATGCCGAGGAGCAATGGTATCGATGCCAAGAGGCCATCAGAGACGCCGCAACTGATGTGCTAGGTTTCACCCGACCACCACAACGAAACCCTTGGTTCGATGAAGAGTGCCGGCAAGCACATGCAGCAAAGCAACTCGCCTACAAAGCCGCGCTGCAGAGAAGGACGAGAGCGGCTCGTAAGCTTTACGAGGAAAAGAGGAGGGAAGAACACCGGCTTCTTAGGAGGAAAAAGAAAGAGCACGAGAAGCGCGCGATCGAGGAAATAGAGAGGTGCTACTCCAGGAGTAATGTTCGGAAGTTTTACCAACAGGTAAAAAGAACGTGTCGCGGCAACAAGACCCGAACAGAGACCTGTAGAGATGAGCAAGGGAACCTTGTAGTAGAGTCACAGTCGGTGTTGAGTATATGGAAAAACCACTTCTGCAGACTGTTAAACGGCGAAGACGACCAAGATCTCGCTGTCAGGCAGAACGAACCATTCAATCTGGACGATGAAAGCCAAGATTTCCGTCCACCCGACCAAAATGAAGTGAGGATAGCAATATCTAAACTGAAGTCCAACAAGGCTGCTGGACCAGACGGCCTACCAGCCGAGCTATTTAAAGCAGCGGGAGATGACATGGTAGAGAGCATACACCAACTCATCTCTAAGATTTGGTCGGAAGAAAGTATGCCTGATGAACGGAACCTCAGCATCGTTTGTCCGGTTCACAAGAAAGGAGACCCTCTAAACTGCGCCAACTACAGAGGTATCAGTTTTCTCAACATCGCATACAAGATCCTGTCTGCCATACTGTGTGAGCGCCTGAAGCCATACGTCAACGAACTGATTGGACCCTATCAGTGCGGTTTTAGGCCCGGTAAGTCCACAACCGACCAAATATTCACACTACGGCAGATCCTGGAGAAAACCCAAGAAGTCCAAATCGATACCCACCATCTGTTCATCGATTTTAAGGCCGCATATGACAGCATTTATAGAGACGAGCTATACAGAGCCATGTCTAGTTTTGGCATCCCTGCCAAACTCGTCAGATTGTGCAGAATGACAATGGAGAATTCTCGCTGCTCCATTAAGGTCGGAAACAATCTCACCGAGACCTTTGATGTCAAAAAAGGATTTAGACAAGGTGACGCGCTGTCATGTGACTTTTTCAACATCATTCTTGAGAAAATTGTGCGAAACTCGCAAGCCAACACCAGAGGCACAATTTTTCACAAGTCTGTACAATTACTTGCATACGCAGATGACATTGACATAATTGGTAGAACATAGCGAGCTGTCACTGGTGCGTTTGCATGTATAGAAACAGAAGCGGCAAAAATGGGTTTAGCGGTTAACGAGGGCAAAACCAAGTATATGCTGTCAACAAGAAGGGGCACACAACATCGACGAGTCGGACTGAACGTCACGATAGACAGCTATAACTTTGAGGTAGTTAGGGACTTTATCTACCTCGGTTCCGCTACAAACTTTGTAAATGACATCACAGCAGAGATCAAGCGAAGAATTACACTTGCCAATCGCTGTTTCTTTGGCCTAAGAAGGCAATTAAGAAGTAAGGCCTTGTCAAGAAACACCAAGGAGATTCTATATAAGACCCTTATCATCCCAGTCCTGCTGTATGGTATGCAGAAGCATGGACATTATCGAAGGCGGATGAGGATATCCTTGGACGTTTTGAACGAAAAATTCTTCGTGTGATCTTTGGTCCCATTTGCGTTGATGGGATTTGGAGAAGGAGATATAACAGCGAACTCTACGAGTTGTACAGCGACATCGACCTTGTCAGAAAAGTGCGGATCAGCCGTCTGAGATGGCTAGGACATGTAGAGCGTATGGACAACAGTGCTCCGGCCCGAAGAGTCTTCGACTCCAACCCAGAGGGACAACGCAGCAGAGGAAGACCTCGCCTAAGGTGGCGCGCACAAGTGGAAGGGGACCTCAACCAACTTGGAGTGCGCAACTGGAGGCAGTTAGCCAAAGACCGAGCTAACTGGAGAGGCGTACTGGTTGAGGCCCAGGTCCACCCCGGACTGTAGCGCCACCTAAGTAAGTAAGTAAGTAATTGGAGTTTACACTATCAGAAACCCGCACTTCATTTGTAACCCCCAAACCTCTGAATTCTTACATAATAAATCTATGTCAAGATATCGGTCTATCACAAACCCTACATCGAGTCACCACCCACCAGCATCACCAATTTGAAAAATCTTGTTTTATAGCCTATAAACAATAATAAAATAAAAATACACCAACCAAACTGATGCTATGAACGAGAAAGTTTCGCGCGATTCATTCACAGCTCGACGATAAGTGTTTCAGCTCAGTAAGAAACTGTCCGATGGATTGCGCAGACTTTTGGCGAAACGAAAGAAATTTATATCACTCATAGATCAAACTTTTCTTCGGCTCATAATACTTATCAACTGCTGTTATCACCTCTTTGTATATTTTGTCATTACCAGACTCCCATTTGAAGGTATTATATATTTTAACACCTTCTGTGTCAATTGTATGAAGTAAGATGGCAATTTTTCTAAAGTCTGGTTTATCATCCAATACAGCTGCAACCAAGTACAAATTCAGTAACTGCTTCCAATCCTTCCACGTCTGTCCCAGATTACTTACTTAGGTGGCGCTAGCTCGGTCTTTGGCTAACTGCCCCCAGTTGCGCACTCCAATTTGGTTCAGGTCCGCTTCCGGAGCACTGTTGTCCATTCACTCTAAATGTCCATGATCCGCACTTTTCTGACCAGGTCGATGTCGCTTTACAGCTCGTAGAGTTCGCTGTTATATCTCCTTCTCCAACTGCATATACTTGTGCCTTTGGTGTTGGCTTGCGAGTTTCGCACAATTTTCTCAAGAATGATGTTGAAAAAGTTATATGACAGCGCGTCATCATGCCTAAATCCTTTGTTGACATCAAATGTCTCGGTAAGATTGTTTCCTACCTTTTTGGTGTAGCGAGCGTTCTCCATCGTCGTTCTGCACAAACTGAAAAGTTTGGCAGAGATGGCAAATCTAGACATGACTCTGTATAGCTCTTTATAAATGCTGTCATTAAAATCGATAAACAGATGGTGGGTATCGATCTGGACTTCTTGGGTTTTCTCCAGGATCTGGCGTAGTGTGAATATTTGGTCGGTTGTGGACTTACCGGGCACTGATAGGGTCCAATCAGTTCGTTGACATATGGTTTGAGGTGCTCACACAGTATGGCAGACAGGATATCGTATGCGATGTTAAGGCTGGGTGTCCCCCAGCTATGAACTCCGAGCTCATGTACACAGAATTTCAAATAGCCGAGCACAACCTCCCCCATCAGGATCACAATTGTGACTACAGAGTCTGCAAAGTGAGAACTCGCTCAACGAACACTAAATAAAAATAATACAAATTTTGCTGCAAAAGGCACAACGAATCAAAACAAATCAAAATAAAAAAAAAACAAAAAGGACAAGCTGGCTCTGGCTGTTTAGGGCGACTATAGATGTGTGGCAAACTCTGTATGAATAGACTGAAACCGATAATATGTGTGATATCAATTTTCCTAGGAATAGAGTACAATCCCAAATTCTCAAATCCAATCACAAATAAAAATAATATTATATCCAAAATCTATTATTCATTTTTCGTTCATTGAGTTAGGATTTTTGCTCATTATATAGAATCGGTTTGTGCTTGTCCGTTGCTATAGCTTTGTTTTTGGGTTGGAACGGCTAACGAACCTAACCTAGGACGATACGCTATTTATAGATGTCTCTTCTATTGTTCATTTACAAAATTCTAGCCTAAGGGTTTGCAAGATCTCTCTTACAGTTTTACCTTGTAACTATATATGTACATAGATATACGTTGATATAAACCGCTGCGGTTTTGGCCTTTGTGTTACTGATAGTATTCAGTACTACTATAAGGTGAAGGTGATACCTAATTACCCTACAAAATTTGAATGATAAGTTGGATGACTTACATTTAGGAACTAAAAACGATATGTTATGGGATGAATTTTATTCGAACCATAAACTTTATTCTTATGCTAATTATAGAAGTCTGAATTAGATCATGCTAAGCACGTCTAGTACTTTTCTTACTTGTCTGGATTTTAAGACTTCCAAGACGCATGCATCTACACTTAAATTGTTATAACCGTTCATTGATAAGTGAGAGAAAGCCAGTTTGCTAGCCTTCTATTGAAAGGATTTTTTTAAATCCTTTCCTCCTAATACCCAAGGCTTTCCAGGCACAACATAATGAATAGTCATCTGTGCGCCAGAGGACATCGCCTTTAGATATTCAAATCGAAGATAAGGAGTCCGTGATCACCCCGTCGCCTTCTCTTCTCTTCATATAATAAAATTATAGAATAAAAAATGCTGCACCATGCATCACGCGGAAATTACTTGACGTATTTTAATGAAATTTAACATAGAGATTGCTTATGTTCTGGGTCGGGATCGGGGCCTAGGGTACTTTTTATCCCGGAATATAACGTGGTTCTTACAAAACAGTCAAAAAATTGTATATCTGTACTGAAAATTTAATTATACAGACCTAGCTGAGTAATGGCTTATCGGATTGAAAAATTAAGATATAAAACATCCTCCTGCGTTGTTCTGAAGCTGAGCAAAACATCGGGTAGAAACATATTTTTTAAAAAACTGTTCGATGTAGTTCGGTGAAAATAATATTTGTCTTAAAAGTGGCAGGAGGTTGAACCAAGGAAAGGGCGCGGTTTTGCAGATAATGCAGCGATATAAGTTCAGTGAAAAATGTAGGACACATTATGTGAAATGGAATATTTAACAAATTCGGTATATATAATTTGGGAAATTCATGTCAAACCGGTAAAAACAAAAATCTTTACCAAATTATTTACTTAATCTAGTTTAAGGTATTATTTACCATTTTATTATATTGACCACTAGGTTAGGTTAGGTTAGGTTAGGTTAGGTTAGGTTAGGTTAAAGTGGCTGTCGGCTAGCCGACACACTTAGACCGTTATAAGTCCCTTGTTATACCACATGAATCTAAAATTTAATTCTTCCTTCTTGTAGAGCCAATTTGAGTTTTCTTCTTTGTGAGAGAGCCGGACAGGTACATAGGAGATGGAGAATAGTTTCTTCCTCCTCCTCGTCAAGACAGCTTCTGCAAAAATCGTTTGAAAATACGCCAAGCCTTGTTGCATGCCTGCCTATGAGACAGTGTCCTGTGATGACACATATTGTAGCACTGATGTGTTTCCTATTAAGGGAGATCAAGTATCTAGAACGTTTTAGATCCAGCTTTGGCCAGATCTCTTTTGTTACTAGACATGTCGAGCCGGTTGTCCACCTAAGATTTGTTCTATTGATGGCATCCAGCTTTATAATAAGTTTACAAGTAGCGATTGGAATACCTAAGGAATACTTAACTGGAAGCATAGGTAGTGTAGTTCGTGTTTGGCTAAGTATGACAGATAAACAATGTAGAAAAGTTTTTTGTATAGGTGTATTTAACATACGTATGCTAGCTCCAGGTGCATTAAATACGTTATAAGAGTTTATAAGCATTCCATAATAAAGAAAACGTTACAATAATGTACGTAATATGTAGTCAGTTCGATATATTTCTTACCTATGTTCCGACTAGGTTTTACATTCAATTTTCAAGCGTGAAGTTACAATCGGAACCAGAGTGCTTACAGCAATTACGTACATATTTTCTTTAATGTCATAAGGACATACTAAGCATCTCCACAATGACAAGGTAAAAAAAGAAAAAGGGTTAACAAATATAAATGCGGTAGGATATTAAAAGACATTCATTTTGTGGGTAGGTATCTTTATTTATACTTTGTATACTTTATTTCATGGTAACTGAAACCGCAAACATTGAACGCTTTTGTATCCAAATGAAAATATTGAATAATTGCTTATTCGAAGAAAATATAAAACAAAATACTTGAAACTAGGTTTCTACATTTGAATACAAACCAAACAAATTCAAATAAATCTACAACAAAAAAATCATCACCCATTTCCCACCCACTCTCATATCAATGTTTCCCACATTATCAACGTATATCTCGTTGTTGCTTTCTTGACTTAATCAAACAACAATAATAATTTCTAGTATGTAAAATAAATAAAAAATAAATAAATAAATATTTTGGCGCGACAGGTCTATGGGACCCAAGGCCTAGCTTCTCGCAACCATTCGCTTTGTGTGGGTTTTCAATTTTTGGGACCAATGGAAGGGATCTACAATTTTACGCCGAGTCCAAACGGCTAATTGAGAAGCTCATTCATGACAGTTTTACTCTCGGATGTTTGTCAGACGTTCGCGAGAGGTGGCGCAGTGGAAAAAAACCTTAAGATGTAATTTGGCCCTCTCGGGATTCGAACCTGAGCCCCTCGCTTAGTAGCCCAACACACTACCACTAAGCCACTGCGCCGACAAATTTCTAGTATGTATCTACTGAAAAACCAAACAAAACGAAATAAACAATTTTTTGTCATTCTCTGTTCAAACGGCTCCAGCGAGCGAAAATCTGCAAACTACAGATTCTCCCTAGAGAGTAAGTTTACTGAAAAAGAGAATAACGACCTGTCGGATATTTTGTGAACTACATTGCATACTTGAGTGTGAGCTCTGAAATAAAATTAAAAATGCAGTAAAATAGCAAACTTTTAAAAATTCCAATTTAATTATTTAATGAACTAAATAACAAATTTTTATTCATTGGGCAGATAAACGAATATTCAAAGAGCATTCTCTTTTTCACAGATAAAAAAAAGTTCCTTGTTTCTCCACAAAGATTGATAACTTTTAATCATATTAAACTGCAGTTTCAAGCCGTTTAACAAAAAAAAAGCGAAAATGTGGCTCAATGACTACCTGCATAAGCCCTTTGGCAACGATATGAAATCATAAAAAAAATAAAAAAGTTTTATCTAGGGATTGTCCCAACGGGGCAAAATAAAAAAAACCGAAAAAAGGGTGTTTTTGGGACTTCACGCAATATCAAAGTCGAAAAATAAAATTGTGCTTCAATAGTTACCAGACGCAGGTACCGACTATTGAAAACCGTTTACTCCGATCGATTATCTATTAAGCCCTGCAAGCCAAATCGGGGCGAAAAATCGTCTACGCCAGCCACCCAGCCTTAAGCAGACTGATACCTCTGTAGATGGCGCAGTTTAGAGGGTCTCCTTTCTTGTGTACCGGGCAAGCTTCCCTGATTAGTTGATTAGTATTAAATTGTAAATTAGTTGGTGTTGGTGCATTTATACCTTCCATGTTTGGCAATGGCGGGACGTATTGACTCTTACCCCCTACTAATAAACAAATGTGCACAAGTTAGTTTGCTAGCAGACGTCAGTTAACATACAAAAAACTGACGTAACTGCTGGGTAACAAGTTGATAACTTTAACACAGCCTTTATTAATACGGGGGTTAGGATTTTTCTGGTATTTAGTTAAATTGTGCTTTTTTATAGTCATTCGTTCACATCTGACACCATGTTATGTTGTTGAACTAATATGGTTCGTTTAAGTTGTTGAAATAGAAATAGAAACACGTCTATTAATTATAACGAAAAGATATGAAGTAAGTTTTATTAGAAAACATAAAAACGATGAAAAGCTCTAGGTTGCTAAACTAATAATAATTTTTACAGTGAATACATAAAATCCAACACTCCCGCTAAAATTAATATCTATAGACCCATAGCCTTCAAACATTTGTTGAGAATGTCTTTGTTCACAGCTTTTGTTAGAGCATCTGCAAGCATATCCTTGGTTGAAACGTGTTCAACTTTTAACGATCCATCCGCTATTAGTTCTCTAATAAAGTGATGACGAACATCTATGTGCTTAGTCCTGGCATGAAAAGTATTTGCGGATGCTAAGAAAAGCGCACTTCGATTATCACAATAAAGAGTAATGTTGCTTGAATCTTTGCTTTCGAGTTCCTGTTGAAGTTGTTTGAACCACATTGCCTCTTGAGCTGAATTACTAAGTGACATATATTCAGCTTCAGTAGTTGAGAGCGCAACAGTTGGCTGTCTTCTTGTTCCCCAAGTGATTGCACCTCCTTGATGCAAGAATACATTGCCACTAACCGATCGTCTTTCATCGGGATCTGAAGCCCAGTCTGCATCACAGAAACCATGAACTGAATTTTTAGCATCCTTTACATAAATTAATTTAAAGTTCAATGTTCCTTTCAAATAACGAAATATTCTTTTAACAGCTTCCCAATGTGTTCTGGTAGGATTGTTATTGAAGCGACTAACATTGTTTACAGCAAACAAAATATCAGGTCTGGAAACTTGCGATATAAACAAAAGGCTTCCAACTGCTTCGCGATACGGTACGTCTATCATTTGTTCTGACTCTTGATCTGTTCGCTTGACTAACTTTTGACCAGGATCCATAGGCGTAGAAACAGCATTGCAGTCAAACATATTAAATTTCTTTAACATCTCTTCAATGTAATGTTGTTGATCGATGGTGATTCTTTCCTTATCATGTACTACTTGCATGCCCAAAAAAGGTTTTGCCTTGCCTAAATCTTTCATGTGAAACTTCCGCATTAGAGCTTTAGTGATGCTTTCATTTCTTTGTTGTTGCTCAATATGATCAAATCATCAACATATATTGCCACGTATAATCTATTAAGACCATCGATTCGATAGTATACGCAATGATCAACTTCCGATCTAGTCAAACCAATTTCTTTGAGGCCTGCATCCAACTTTTGGTTCCAAACCCGACTCGCCTGTTTAAGTCCATAAATTGACTTTTTCAACTTGCAAACTTTATCCCCATTCGAAAATCCATCTGGTTGAACCATGTAAATTTCTTCCTTCAAATCGGCTTGCAGGAATGCGGTGACAGCATCCATTTGATCAATGTCTAGATTATATTTGACAGCTAGACTTAGCAAGTATCGAACAGTTCCATATCTAACAACCGGCGAAAAAGTTTCTTCATAATCAATGCCCATCTTCTGTGAACATCCTTTTATAACAAGCCTCGCCTTGTAACGCTCGATTGAACCATTTGCATTCCTTTTGGTTTTAAATACCCACTTGCAATTCAGAGCCTTCCGTCCATTTGGTAGATCACACAATACCCACGTTTTGTTCTTTTGTAGAGACTTGAATCTTCCTTCATTGCATTTTCTCATAACTCAGCATCAGGTCGTTGGCGTATTTCTTGTATACTGCTGGGATCATCTAATGATTGTGCGTTACTCACATATGTTACAAAGTCTGGTAATTTTACTTGCTTTCTCAAACGTTCTGACCTTCGAAGACGCTTGCAAGGTTCTTCTTCAGGTACTTGAACCTCGGGAGCTTCGACAGAAGATTCTTCATCGTTTTCGGAAAAGTACTCGCTTTCTGAAGATACCAGTTCTTCTATATTACAATCAGATTGGATTTGTTCTGTTGGACTGGATTCGTTTTGATCTGGGAAAAACATAAAATTTTGAACAACTGCCTCGTTCAAATTTGTACTTTTTTCATGATTTTCCAAAAATATAACATCTCGTGATTTAAGAATTGCGTTAGTTTCCAATCGGAGTAAGCGATAGCCTTTTGTGTCCTCGCAATATCCCACAAAAATTGCTTCCTCACTTTTTGAATCAAATTTTTTTCTTTTTTCTTTTGGGATGTGGACCATTGCTTTTGAACCAAATACCCTCAGGTGTTTAATGTTTGGCTTCTCCCCTGTCCACATTTCGTAAGGCGTCATGTTTACTAAGCAACGAGTTGGTGATCTGTTTATCAAGTAAACGGATGTAGATACGGCTTCTGCCCACAATTCGGTCGGTAAAGATGCGTCAAAAAGTAAGCATCTGGCTCGCTCTACTATTGTTCGATTCATCCTCTCTGCGATTCCATTTTGCTCCGGTGTATAAGGATTTGTAGTTTGATGTCTGATTCCCTTCATGACTAGGCAATTAATTAATTCCTTATTACAATATTCCGTCCCATTGTCTGTTCGTAATATCTTAATTCGTCTATCCAATTGGTTTTCGACAAGATTCATGAAGTTTTTAAACTTTTCTACGACTTCACTTTTTGACTTTATAAAATATACGAAAGTATATCTTGACATATCATCGACAAAAGTTAAAAAGTATCTTGAACCACCAAGTGAATTGGTTGACATAGGCCCACATAAATCAGAATGAATGATTTGTAAAGGTTCTTTTGCTCGAGACAAGGAATTTTTAAATGGAAGTCTAGTCTGTTTTCCTTTAATACAGATAGTACACGGATGCTCCATTTTACCACAAAATTCAATTCCTTCCGCCAGCTTGTCTCGCAGCTTTCTCATATTTTCTTCACCCATATGTCCCATTCGACGGTGCCACAGTTCAAAATAATTTCTTAGATATGTTGACAAGCTTATTTCAGAATCTTGGACATTTAAGCGATACATATTGTCTTTCCGGATGGCTGTTGCAATTAAAACACCTTTGTCGTCAAATACACTGCATCTTTCTAAGTCAAACTTAACTGTATTTCCTTTTGATACCATTTGACTTACGGAGAGCAAGTTTGTACAAAGCGCTGGAACGTAAAGTACATCTTTGATGGTAACAGTGCGATTTATTTTGTTTATATCGCAAGTTTCCAGACCTGATATGCACATAATTTACCGGATCAATTAGGAGAATAATCTTTGCCTTTGCCTTGGAGATTTTCTTTGCGTCCAACTCAGTTCCAAGAACACAATTCCAGAGTTCTTCAAGCTCCAAATATGTTTGAACAGCAAAGCTCCAATTATCGTAGTTTTCTCTTCCCTTTAGTTTTTCCATCATTGGAATTGGTACAGCGGCGGCCATTTTTTATAACCGAGGAAGAAAATTCAGCTAACTGGGCAAGACAAAAAAATATTAAATTCCTTTATATATATCGTACTACAACTAAACCGTGTGTCCTGGGTCCATAACCTGTTGAACTAATATGGTTCGTTTAAGTTGTTGAAATAGAAATAGAAACACGTCTATTAATTATAACGAAAAGATATGAAGTAAGTTTTATTAGAAAACATAAAAACGATGAAAAGCTCTAGGTTGCTAAACTAATAATAATTTTTACAGTGAATACATAAAATCCAACATATGTTTTCAATGAAAGACGTCTGCTTCATACAAAGTAGCTTAAATGACGGACTTCAAATCTTAATACAGTGTAGTACATTAATATCTAAAAGCTCTTACTTCTTAGGCAGCAGTTATAGCTATCATTTAAATGCATCATTCAAAATTTTGATGTTCGATTTTAAGACGATTAATTAAACAATATTGGCTTAATTCGTATCAAAATAAATGTAATCAATTTTAGAATTTGTTTACAAAAGAAATTACTTAATTCTGATTTAAACTTTTTCTTGAAATCCATTGTTATTATTTTACTGATCATTGGAAATTTCAATTTCATTAATCGCCTTGAAATCGAAAATCAAAATTTTCAATGATAGCTATAACTGCTGCCTTGGTGGTAGATTAGTTCTAAGCTCTAATACTCAACAGTAGGAGAAGCAATACCCTTGTCTATTTCTTAACTGTGGGTGGAGAAAAGTTAGAGGTATGTAAAAAACTATTTTTAAGTACCACCGGGCTTGGAGAATTCGCTGTGCACTCATGAATGCATTTTTTCTGGTATTCCAAACAGTACTGAATACAAAAATTCGAAACGGAAGAAAGCAGAACTCCCTGACGCAAATGCAAGCTCATCTTTTCCACGGGTCTCTTTCAACCGTTTTTCCAAACTTCCATCGCATTATGCACGGGCTTCATCTTATAATCTATATTTTGAGCCCTTTATTCGGAGCATGAGTCAGCTATATAGCTTATACTTAGAAGCCTGCCGGGAAGAAGCCAAAAAACCGCTATCAAGATGGTATATTAGTAATCTTTTTCATGAAATGAACTTGTCTATACATCCGACAAGTGCGACACGTGTGTGAAAAATGAGGTGAAAAATGAGGTAGGCCAACTTTCCGACGAAAATTGGCAACTACATAGGGCACAGAAAGAACGTGCGCGGCTGGACAAAGCGCAAGACAAAAAACTTGCTCTGCAGAAAAAGTGCGTTACAGGCAGCAGGCTGTGAAAGTAACTCCATGGGTTCAAGCGAGTGCATTTTACCAGTTGCCTTTTGGAATATCTTGAGCGCTTTTCAAAAGATGTTGCGGTTCCGAAACCGAAACGCGATTCTATCCAACGCACTTTTATCCTTTGCGGTTGACAACAATAAGGAGATAATTCGAAGTTTGTTGTTTGGCATACAAGTTAATGCTCATTATCATTAACTATCGAACATTCACCCCAACGCTCGTCATTCTCGCTCGTCGCACATCCGCTGAAACTGCAATAGCGAAACATAGCACCGATCACCGAACATTCACCCCAACTTTTGCAATCGCTCAACAACACGTTCCAGCAACAACTACTACTGACCTAGCTTAATTTTATTTTTTTTATGTTAGGCAGATTTAAGTAATGAGAAATAAAGTTCAGTTCTTTTTCGAACACCGAACATAAAGGTTCTTTCATTGGCGCCCAACTTTTCCCTTCTAAGGCAAGTGTGGTTCCTCCAAAAATTCTTATAAAAGAATAATAGACCCGTCTACTACGACTCGTTGTCATAAGGCCTAGACTCACGATCCTATAAAGGAAATTAAATAACCGTGCTGCAAGGATACCTACCTTTATTTTAACTAGACCGGAGCTGTGTGAATCAAAAGCAAATTAATTTAAAATTGGAATTCGTGATCAACATTGTGAATAACTTTATAAGCAAATCGAAAGTAGAAGATCAAAAATACCTGTGGTCGAATCGCGTCGTCCGTGAACGGGTATTACTTGACGGAATTTGTTTTTGTTTCACATGTAAATCAACTTAATTCCGTGAACGTAATGCTCAATCACGGATGACGCGATTCGACCCCTGAATCAAAATTTGTGAAAAATTATCTACCTAAATACTAGCATAACGAAATGAGGATTATTTTCATGTAAGTGGAGTGTTCTGAATTGTCGTTTTATATATAAATATTTTTTTAAGAAAACATTTAACTTTCCTGGGTTAACCGATTGAATTAAATAAAAATGGATGCACAAACGTTGCAAGCAGTGTTACTTCAAAAATTTTCTAAAAGGGTCCAAAAAGGTGTCCCTGGCTTTCAAAAAGGGTCCCGTATGAAATTAAAGAAAAACACCACATCGAAACAGTATCGCATACATTTTTAAATTATTTAAAAAAGTCAAGTACATTACGAAGGGCATATTTACAGAATATCGTATAGGCACCCACCTATTGGTAAATACATTTTTTAATAAATCAAAGAGGTATAGATTGGACATGTACCTATTATAACTAAAAAAATGAAATAAAATAAATAAATGAATTTTTCATAGTTTGCTATAAATCTAAAAAAAACATCAGGGAGCTAGCTAATGGGGGCTTCAACCTCGCATTACACATAGGCTGTACATATCGGTCATAAGACCTATACTTACGTACGGCGTGATCGTTTGGTGGTCGGCACTTGAAAAGGCCATCCACCTTAACTGCCTCAGTCGCGTACAACGATCGGCATGTGTCTGTATTAGCGGAGCTCTCAGAACCACTCCAACGGCGGTTCTGGACATTTTATTCAATATGCCACCCGCTTGAAGGCAATTCATCTGTGGACCAGCAGACAAACTGGCCACTCGTCCATTCTGAATAAAATATAATGTATATACCAAAAGACACTGATTACACCCTCCCTCAACTTCAGTTTACCAAACACTTTAAAACCTGTATACCCTCCAGAGCTGACTGGGAGAGAGTTGCAGGTTCTCGAAGGGAATCCATCTGCTTTTACACAGATGCACAGATGGGTCAAAAACGGGAACAGGAGTGGGGGGTGGTGTATTCTCCCAAGATCTGGATTGTTAGATCTCCTTCCGACTTCCTAATCACTGTAGCGTGTTCCAGGCGGTAATTATGGCGATCAAGGAGGTCCTGTCGTGGTTGCGGTATAATGAAATATCTGCAAGGGACATCACTATTTTTACCGACAGTCAAGCCGCGATTAAATCCTTGGAATAGGTCACCTTTAACTCCAAGACTGCCCTCAATTGCCGCCTATCTCTCAACGAGATGGCGGAACAATTCAAAATTCACCTTATTTGGTTGCCAGGCCATAGGGACATTCCAGGCAACTGTACGGCCGACGAACTCGCCAGACATGGCACAACTGCCTCGATTCTACCGGAAAAGGAGAATCTCTGCATGCCTCTCGCTACTTGCAAACTTCTTATCAAACAAAACGCGATAAACCCTGCTAACCGCAGGTGGGCAAACTGCACCACTTGCTCTATCACGAAACAAATTTGGCCCAGGCTGGATCTCAAGCGCCCCAGCACTCTTATAAGATTAAAGAGATCCGACATAAGCACACTAGTAGGTGTGATCACGGGGCATAATAGGGAGCCCCGCTAATGACTTCTGCAGAAGTTGCATGGATGAGGAGGAGGAAGAGTCCATTCTTCACCTCCTATGCACCTGTCCTGCTCTTTCAACTCGAAGAAGATTACATCTCGGAGAGTACTTCTTTGATAGTAGTTTGAGATCATTAGATCCTGTGGTGTCACAATGGGCCAATTCTGGCCTAAGTGTGGCTGCACTTATGTGTAGCCTGCCACTATAACCTAACCTAACCTAACCTAGCTTTAAGCATGAATTGGATATAGAATGCACTCACTATGAGAGAATACTGTGTCTCCAAAGAAAACAAGAACAGGTTCTAGCTTTAAAAATCATCATCACATAAATAAAATTGGCGTAGTTCTGTTCGACTTATATTAAATTTGACTGCATGTCTTTGAATGCAAAAATCTTAAAAACTGTTGCATTTATTCTGATGCATTTTTCACGGGCCTCCACTTTGTTTCAACTCTATATCTCTTACAATTCCGGTGAAAATTGAACAAGAGTAATTTATTTTTTCGTTTTCTTTCGCTTTGCAACGCTTTGCGTTCGAAAATACTGGGAGCATTTAAATATAGTAAATGTCAACTTAAGGAGGACATATACACTATACAGGTACAACATAGGATATCCATTAACTCGATATCTTAAAAGGTTTTTAAATATATAGACAAAATTTGAAACATTACTACTATTTTCACCTGGGTGAGTGGATATGCACTTTACTCTCAAATCAAACAATATCTCATGGGTGTTGTGCAGATCGGGGGGCGTGGGATTGAGAGACATAGCAGAAAGCAGATACGGTGTGAAATGTTTACGGGATTGAGAGAGACAGTGATTTACCATTTGAAGCGAATACCTGTAAACATAACGTTAATAAGAAGGAAGACGAATTATTATATACAGTTGTAAAAAGCTCAAGCGTTAGAAAAAAATGTGGTTGTGATAGAGTTCGGGAATAATACCATTTACAAAAATTAATACTATTGGTTAGTATTTATACCTATACCTATTGTTAAAAGGAGCTTAATTTGATTTGTTTGATTAATAAAACTATCTAGAGGAGATGTTTTATGAAGGTCAAGTATTATTATTTTTCATAAACATTTTAAGCACATGCACCTACACTTATTCATAAAAAAAATACTAAGCACATTGTAACAAATAATCAAAGAAACCACATTTTGCACGGGCGAAGCCGCGCGGGTACAGCTAGTTATTAATAAGACTATTATGTTATGCAATGAGGGAAACACTACACTCATTAAATCACTTAGTCAGAAATATAGGCAAGATGCTCTCAGAGTGTTTATCTCAGGTCCAAACAGGCCAATGTGTGACATCCTGTTTTCAAGTAAGCCTAGTTATATGCCCAGCGCTTTAGCACTCGCCCAGGAATTAGAGGCTAATCAGGCGCATTATGCGTTTGCTAATTCCTTCTTCAATCGAAATGACTATCCGAATCAAAAGCCAAACCACAATGTCAACTTCGCACTTTAGACAACAGACGAATTTTCCCCAATTCCCAGCCAAGAACAAATTTTCCCAGCCACAAGGGAAAAAATTTTCGTAGCAAATTTGTGTAGCAAAACGTAATTTGCGTAGCAAAACTCGAAAGTCTAAAATAATTTTTTTTTTTCGAAAACAAACAAAAAAAAACACTTAATTCTTTATTCAAAGTAAATATGTAGCAAAAAAGTGTGTTTTTTTAGGGAGAGTGCGTAGCAAATTGGAAATTGCATAGCAATTTTGCTACGATCGTAGGAAAGTGGCAGCGCTGATGATAATAGCAAGCGAACACAAGACGATCATGCCCGTAGTTGTGTGGCAGACTTGTGGTGGGCTGTATGCGAAATTTTAAGAAAATTACAACAACAATTCTTTGGTATGACAGTGGTTTGGTTTTAATTTCAGTGGCAATTCTTGTATTTGAGTACCGTGAGAAAATCTACACTTCTACAGGCACCATTGGTAGAAAAAAAGCTCCTCCATAAGGCCTGTACTGACAATTTTTGTTGGACAGAGTATAGTGACAAGTATCCAATTCCAGACACAACTGTTATTTTGGCAAATCTTCTTTTTTTCACAACATTGGAACTTACATTTGGGTTTCATCAGATAAAATTAGCAGAACGAGATAGGGAAAAAACTTTCTTTTTCATTAATAATGGGAAATATGAGTTCTGTTGACTTCCTTTTGGCCTAAAAAATGCTCCCAGCATATTTCAGAGAGCAATAGATGACGTTTTAAGAACGGAAATCGGAAAATTTGTCACGTCTATATCGACGATGTCATAATCTTCTCTGAGACAAAGGAACAACACATTGAGCATATAAACCATATCCTAACAAAGCTTTACGAATTACGAGGCCAACATGCGAGTCTCCTCTGAAAAGTATAAGTTCTTCAGGCAGGAAGTCGAATTCTTACGATTTATAGTATCAAATAAGGGAATTAAGACCTGCCCAAATAAAGTGAACGATATTGTTAACTATGAAGTTCCTAAAAGACTCCGTAGTCTACGGTCTTTTCTGGGACTCTCTGGTTATTGCCGAAGATTCGTTAAAGACTACACCCGTCTCCCGTGGTGAAAACGGTAATGTACGTACCAACAAATCAAAGAATGTGAACATAGAATTGGATGAGGAAGCTCTCGTAGCATTTGATAAGATTAAACGAATATAAGCCTCTGAAAATGTACTTCTCCTTTACCCAAATTTCAATAAACCGTTTGATTTAACTACTGACGCTTCTTCACACGCACTAGAAGCCATGCTGTCACAGAACGGTAGGCTAATTACAATGATATCAAGAGCATTATCCTCAACGGAAGAACATTACGTCACTAATGAACGAGAACTGTTAGTCATAGTTTGGTCACTGCAGAAACTTTGCAACTACATATTTGTATGGTGTCAAGCATTTAAACATTTTTACGGATCGTCAACCCCTGACTTTCGCTGTATCTGACAAAAGTTCAATTGCGAAAATTAAGAGGTGGAAAGCATTTGTAGAAGAGTTTTCTCCAAACATTTTTTACAAGCCAGGAAAGAAGAATTTTGTTGCAGATGTACTATCCAGACAGCATATTAACGCCTTGGAGCAACAAGAGTCTCCTAGCTCCATAACGGTACATAAAGTACAGAAAAGTCTTAGATAACTAAAATCGTTTTTAGAGCAAAACAATCTCGTTTTGCAACTATAAAGACCTTTTTCAAATTCTTAGAGAAAGTATAAATCCTGATGTGTTGAACGTAATTTACTGTGACTTACCCATCCTTGCACAAATTCAAAATGATTTGATCCAAGAATATCCCTCAGTTAAATTCCTGTACACTCCCAAACTCGTCACCGATATTTTTAATAAAAACGACCAAGAAGAAATTGCTGTCACCGAGCATAACAGAGCTCATCGGTCTGTACGTAAAAATATGAAGCAAATACATAATGACTATTATTTTCCAGGCATTAGAAAGAAACTTAGGGACATTTATTCCAATTGAAAAATCTGTCGCGAAGCAAAATACCAAAAACATCCGCTTAAGGCCCAAATAGGCAGAACACCCATACCGAACCAACCCGGTGAACTCCTTCATATTGACATCTACTCAACAGATGGGAAACACTTTCTTACTTGCTTTGACAAATTTTCAAAATTTGCGATGGTGATACCAATAAGATCTCGAGCAATAATCGACATTGAAGAACCTCTTTTTGGAAATGATGAATATTTTTTAAAACACTAAGAACATAATATAAATAAAATAAATAAATAAAGAAATAAATATTTTGGCGCGACAGGTCTATGGGACCTAAGGCCTAGCTTCTCACAACCATTCGTTTTGTGTAGGTTTTTAATTTTTGGGACGAATGGAAGGGCTCTACAATTTTACGCCGAGTCCAAACGGCTAATTGAGAAGCTCATTCATGACAGTTTTACTCTCGGATGTTTGTCAGACGTTCGCGAGAGGTGGCGCAGTGGAAAAAACCTTAAGATGTAATTTGGCCCTTTTGGGAACCTGATATTCCTCGCTTAGTAGCCCAACACACTACCACTAAGCCACTGCGCTCGCTCAAGACCATAATATGCGATAACGAAAGCTCGCTAACTCCGAAACCATTAAGTCGTTACGCCGAAATCATTTTAACGTTAGCATTTTTACAACACCCCCTTTTCACAGCAAAACAAATGGATAGGTAGAAAGATTTCACAGCACATTATCAAAAATAGCTAGATGTATCAAGTTAGAGCAAAATATATATAGCAGTTCTTATCGCGACTGCTAAATATAATAGGACGATACATTCGGTTACAAACCAAAGACCAATTGACATAATCCACTCGATGCCCCCTGACTTACGAAACGAAATCAAAAAACGAATTGAGCAGACCCAACAATCAGACCTAAGTTATAATAATAGGAAAAGACAGACACGGGTATTTAAACCGGCGACAAGGTTTTTGTTCGAACCAATAAGCGAATAGGGAATAAGTTCATAAAACTTTTTGTAGAAAAAATCATACAAAGATATTTGGGAACTGTAGTACTTATTCCGCCTTACTAATAATCATTTTTAACCTTCAACTTATATATTTTGTAGGTCACAATATGCAATTTTGTATGGAAAATTTCCCCATTGTGAGTTCGAAAAATTTAATCTGGACACTAAAAACGATTATTAGTACCGCGGATTGACAATAGGCAAGTACATAAAGATAATTTAAGATTATTTTGATTTTTCTATGGAACGCATTTTAAGTAATTCTAAGTTAAAAATTATGCAAAATAACGATCTAATTGTGTTTGTAGTAAAATATCCCAAAATTGAGCTTACTTGTAATGCAAGACAACAAAATTTTAGTTTTAGAAACCTGTGAAATTGCACAATGCGGAGCCCTCTATAAGCCTCTGAAAAACTGTAAGAAAGTAACATTCCTGACATTTTGTGAATTGAGCCCTGATTACACATGTAAGACATCAACAGCATACATACATACTAACCAATAGCTTTCATTCTCTCACATTCACATTTCTCATAACGCTTGAGTTGGCGAATAAGAGACTGTATAAAATAATTCGTCTTCCTTTTTATGAAGACGGTATTCGTTTCAAATTCTAAATCTCTCTCTCTCTCCCTCTCCCAGTCCCGTATACATTTCATATCCTATTTCGCTCAATCCTACGCCCCCAAGGCCTCACCCCAGACCCCACATACCATCGAAATTTAAAATGCGCAGTGACTTAGTGGTAGTTTGGTGGGCTACTAAGCGAGGGGTTCCAGGTTCGAATCCCGAAAGGTCCAAATTACATCTTAAGGTTTTTTTTCCACTGCGCCACCTCTCGCGAACGTCTGACAAACATCCGAGAGTAAAACTGTCATGAATGAGCTTCTCAATTAGCCGTTTGGACTCGGCGTAAAATTGTAGATCCCTTCCATTCGTCCCAAAAATTGAAAACCCACACAAAACGAATGGTTGTGAGAAGCTAGGCCTTGGGTCCCATAGACCTGTCGCGCCAAAATATTTATTTATTTTTTAAAATGAAATGAAATAGAAGTTTGGCAAGAGAGCAGGACAAAGCGTTGTAGAAAGTGTATGAAGCGGCCCACACACCTCATATTAAATTACCTAGCTGCACCCGCTGTACTGTGATTGCGCATGATCAAGCGGGTTGAACAAATAGGTGTCAAACGTAGTACTCACCCAGCGAAGAAAAAAAGAGATACAAACAAATGTTCTCTCAGAAGCAACTATCTATCAGTGATAGCTTTAATAACCCAACCCCACATATTTGGGGTTACCTTTGCTCTGCCATTACAATGGCCGCGTTCCTCTGACTGCTAAGGGTCTAGCGCAAAATACCCAGATGAAGGAACGCTGAAAGGGATACTTTACAAAAAGTGCTAGATTTCTATGGTGAAATGTCAACTTTTCTTATTTGAAGTTTGACATGCCGCTTGTCATCTAGCGGGCAGTGGAACGCGGCCAAAGGAGTATGATGAATGTAAATTGACACACACACACAATATTTAGTTGAATGCTTTCGTGTGTGCACCATTTTGTGAATATTAAATTCAATTGGTAAGCTTTCATACATATTTGGTTTTTGGTAGATAGTATAGGAATCTATTTATAAAATAGGAATGAATGACAGCCCTGCAGATACTTTTTTATTTTTTTATTTAGAATAGTAGGTATAGTAAAAATATAAAATGCTATTTAAAAGTAGGGGTTAGTGGTAGAAGGGTTAAAATTAAGGACCGAATGTATTTTTTAATGCCACACCATACAAAAATTACCAAGAAAAAAACCTTTAACAGTTATGGGTACAAAAATTAGTTATAAACCGATTCTCATACCCAATGAATATACATATAAAATTTCATCAAAATCGGTCAAGTCGTTTCGGAGGAGTTTAAACACTAAAACTGTGACACGAGATTTTTATATATATAGAGAAGAAGATAAAGAAGAAGAAGAGAAGAAGATGGTATACTTATTTATTGATATGGTATGGTAATTTCGGATATCATGGAAGATGGGCCTTAGAGAAGATGATACTTGTAAAATATGCCTTGAAGAATCTGAGACAGCGGCGCATTTACTGTGCCAATGTCCGGCGTTGGCTGGCAAAAGAATGAGAATCTTGGGACATCACTGGGTCGAGACCCAGTCGATGAAAGAGATCCCCCATAAACAGATGCTAGCCCAGGGAAGAACTTTGGAGAAATCCAGAGAGTCTCTCTGGGTAAGATTTATAGTGGTAGAGAGACGAAAAGAGACTCTGATTCGAATATCTTTCGAAATCTATATATATTTATTGATATTCGACGAAAAAGCAAACATCAACGGGTCGAATTACACCAACGCAAAGCAAACTACTCATTTAAGTCCTGAACCACCCAGGGTACAAACAATCAACTTTACGGAACACTTAACCATGCTGTCATTACCGTACCTAAATGAGGTTAATATAAAGAACCTGGAGCATATTGCAACTTTGAAGCAAGAAGTTAGATCACGCAGTCTAATATGGCTTGCCTTATTCTCTTCTGCACTTATAGGTGCACTGATCTCGAAACTGAGGAAGAAGCAAAATAATCAAAACAGAGACGAAAACATTGCTGTTAATTTGAAAGAATTAGATAAAGAAAAGTTCATGCAAGACCTTCTGAAAAGCATGCGGAAAGCTGGGGACAGCTTCGTTTAGGGGAGAGTAGTTAATGCTCATTATCATTAACTATCGAACATTCACCCCAACTTTTGCAATCGCTCGTCAACACGTTCCAGCAACAACTACTACTGACCTAGCTTAATTTTATTTTTTTATGTTAGGCAGATTTAAGTAATGAGAAATAAAGTTCAGTTCTTTTTCGAACACCGAACATAAAGGTTCTTTCATTTACACAAATGGAGTTTGATAGTGTGCATTCGCGAATAGAGAACAAAATAAAAGGACGCGACATTTACATTCCACATGACTACATCAGGGGCCTGTAACACAACGCGACAAGTCTTGTCTTGTCTTGTCGAAAGAAATAAATTCCCTTGACTGCATTCTTCGACAAGTGTTTTATATGTGAAGATGGCAAAAATCACGGAAGACAAAAAAGTGATATTTTAACAAAAATAAGAGAAGAAAACGATATCTTATTTGGTGCATTCAGTGGTGTCCTAACAAAAGAAAATAAATGTACAAAGGAAAGAAAATAGTCATCGGCAAAAAGCCTAAATGTTATTGCGCAAAATAAGAATTGGACGTAGGTATGTAAGGGACGTATTTTGGCAAAATGTGTCAAGACTGCTGCTTGTCGCGTTCTGTTACAGGCACTGGTCGTTCAATTTATTTCTATATACACTAGCTTTTCTTTACACCTATCTAAGGTTAGAGACATTATTACTTGGCACGTTAAGACAACTTATTTCTAATGTTACAAAAATTGGTAAGTGGCAAGCAAAACTAGCAGTATACATCTCGAAGTCCTTTACGGTACTAAACCATTCGACTTTGATCAAGCAATAATTTATCACCGAGGAACCCTGGTCAGAAATAAAAGTAACATCCCCATGTGCGTCACTCTCAGAAGCACCGTTCAAAATAAAAAAACCGAAATCGTCGATCATCTCTAACGAAAACATTTCCCGTCTGTTAAAAGTATCATCTAACGATTTTCTAGTATCTTGCATTTTTAAAAAAATTTGAGTTTTGGAAATTGCTTATTCGACCATTAAAATCTCCGATTAGCATTAGAATTCACAGTTGTAACTTAAAAGAAAATTATAGACATTGTCAAATTCATGGTCCTAATTACCAAAGTTTAGAAAAACTGGATAAATTGATAACTTACTTGTGTTTTGCATTAAATCTATTAAGATTCTGTTTTCGGTAAATAAATTGGTAAAATTTATTTTAATGTGGTCGTTTGTGCTCTTAACAGCGCACAAAATACCACCACTTGCCCTTCCCCGCGAATGGGTTCGTGAAGCTGGGTAGCAATTAACATTATTATAGCTATGATATTGCAATTCTTTTTCCTTCTCTACAAAAGTTTCTTATTATATTATAATATCAAATTGCAGAATAAAATTAAAGAAATCAGGAATTAATAATTTACTTTTAAGTCCTGTGATGTCATAGCACACTATAGTAAAATTTAAAAAATTACTTGGGGAGACGGCAACACTTTCCTATTGTTGGTCACAAAATCCAGGATTGGAACCACGCATTTGACGAACTATATTTTGTCCTCCAGATGGCTCTCGTGGCGGCTGGTAGTTTTATTTGACGGTTATCAATTACGTTGTCGCTAAAAATGACAGCTCCGGATTTGTTTTTATTTGTAAAACCTCGGAGAGGATCAAACGGGAAGATGAATTTATCGATCTGTAAACGGGTTCCTTTTATTATGATGTTGCAGTTTTTGTTGATTGCGAGTAGTTTTTCCTTAACCGAAAATAAAAGTTATCTCTTAAAAAAAATAAATAAATAACCATCGTGGTTTTGTTATTGTTCGTGTTAGGGAACTCCTTCGAGACTTTTAGAGGCAATTCCTCATTTTCGCTTAGGTTGAGAAGACCTAAACAAGTAAATAAATAAATAAATATTTTGGGGCGACAGGTCTATGGGACCCAAGGCCTAGCTTCTCGCAACCATTCGCTTTGTGTGGGTTTTCAATTTTTGGGACGAATGGAAGGGATCTACAATTTTACGCCGAGTCCAAACGGCTAATTGAGAAGCTCATTCATGACAGTTTTACTGTCGGATGTTTGTCAGACGTTCGCGAGAGGTGGCGCAGCGGAAAAAAAAACCTTAAGATGTAATTTGGCCCTCTCGGGATTCGAACCTGAGCCCCTCGCTTAGTAGCCCAACACACTACCACTAAGCCACTGCGCCGACCAAGTATGTTTAGAAAATTCCAACTTGTTTGTCTTCCCGTCTGTCTGAAGGAAAATGCATGACAATCGTGCCTTTATTAAATTTACGTGACATCATCTCTAAATATTTTGCCTTCCAGCAGTTAGTTTTCCATGTTAGAGAGGCGCTCAGATAATACCGTATTGGTCTGCTTCATGCATGGATATCAGCACCGATACACTCCAAGTCGGATTTTGTGGGCATTTCTTTTAGCTTTTCGTCCAGAAGCGTTGCCATAGCATTTACTATAAGCTCATGCAGATCATTTATTGGCATACTACCTACGGACATTTCCATTTTGTTTCCTGATAAATTCGGTTGCGTAAATTCAGGTGAAGTTTCCGCTAGCCTTCTCTTGTTTGACGATGTTGATGGGTTGTTGTTGTTTTTTTCGGTATTTTTTGTTGGAGTCCTCTGCATCGACATATTTTTTGCGTACCTCCTTAATTCCAATGGATATAAAACCAACTCACGTTCAAATATTTAAAGATCAAATGTAAAGCGCTTTTATAGTTTTAATTCAATAATTTAGTTTTTTGTATGCAAAAAAGCTAAATTTTCGTTATATTCAGGAGCTAAAAAAAAACACAACCTTTTGCACTCTCTCTCGCTGAGAGGTAACCAAAATTGAATTGAATCCTCCATCAACCAAAAGGAAATCTGTTTCGTTGCTTTCCTGGATATTGAAGGAGCTTTTAACTACACACGTCTACCAACAGGGCTCTTAACAACATGAATCTTTCTAGTATCATAGCAAGATGGATAATGTAAATGCTAAATGTTAAAAAAATTCAGATCCGCATCGATGATGTGGAAATCTCGGCACTCACAACTAGAGGATGTCCTCCAGGGGGAGTCCTCTCGCCTCTCTTATGGTCCCTCGTGATTGACGATCTACTTCAGTCCTTGACAAACCAAGGGATTGATGCCATAGGATATGCAGACGACGTAGCAATCGTTGTCAGCGGCAAATTCGAAAGAACGATCTCAGAAAGACTGCAATACTTACTATCCACTCTTCAGAGATGGTGTAACAAAGAAGGTTTTTCTGTGAATCCAAAAAAGACGACCATAAGCAAATAGAACGAACAGTAAATAGGGCTACCAGATCGTTAGGGATCTGTCGTCGAGTCTGCGGTAATACCTGGGGCCCATGCTGCCGTGGTCTGGTTGACAAAAACTAACGAAGTCACCACTCTTTTCGAAGCAATTCTTTTCGAAGCGCTGACAGCATTTTTTTTTTTGGCACCCGTCATTTGCATTTTTGACAATGGCCGCGTTCCTCTGCCCGCTAGACATCTAACAGAAAATATCCCAAATGAAGGAACGCTCGCGCTAGAGCGAATGATTTTCCTTTGACTGGTCGTTTTTTTTTCTCTCTCTCTTTCAATGCAGCGGGTAGTTTTACGCTAAAAAGTGCTAGATCTCTAGCGCCTATGGTGAAATGTAAATTTTTTTCATATGAAGCTTGACATGCCGATAGTCATCTAGCGGGCCGTGGAACGCGGCCAATGACATTTGGTTTCCCGCCATCGTATGTTTACTACTGACAATGTTTTTCAATTCATTACATACATTCAATTGCTTTTCTTTAGCTCATTGCAGATGTTTTCACCTTCTTTCTTGAAGTTTTCAGCAACATTGCACATTTTCTTAAAACTTTGCTCGCATATTTCCTGAATTTTTTTCATTTCTTCCAACCTTTGTGTGAATCTGGGGCCCTACTCTGTATCTCGTTTCGAAAGTAAAATTTTTCGAAAACGAACGCTGCACTCCCTATTTCGAAAGCGAAATTAAATCTACTACTCTCGGATTTAGAATATCGAAAATGGAATTTTGGTACCTAGTAACACGTTTGCAACTGTCAAAATCATTCGAATGTGGAAATTTTGTTTCCACAACATATCACATAACGTAAAGATTCATAAAAATTCCTAGTGATAATAAATTTTTGTAATATATTTTAATTGTTAGGGAAACTTCCGTAAAAATATTCATACCAAACAAAAACAATTTGAAATTTTGGTTGAGTCAATCGGCCTTGCCAATAATCAAATTTAGTCTGGCAGTTAACGCAAAGACTCCAGACTTTCCAAAATCGCTTTACCAATAAAAAAATTTAGTCGTCAGGTTATCCTTAACTGTAGGGTTAAATATTAATGGTCAGAAAGCCATGTTTTATGTCTTACACGAACCCAAATTATTATTCTGTCACAATTCGTTCTGCAAATGAATGTTGCCATGCATACTTATATATCTTAGGAGCAAGAAGTGTCAATCGGGAACTTTAAGTTACTACAATTTTTGATATCTATATATATAAAAATGGATCTTAGTTTGTTCGGATGCTTAAAACTCGAGAACGGCTCAACCGATTTGAATGATCTTTGTTTTGTTTTGTTTGTCTTACATCAGCGATGGTTGGAAAATTCTCAACAGGTGGCGTTGTAGGCACACATTACATTTTTCATGGGGAAACGCACTTTGAAAATAAAAATTAACTGGATAGAAATCGAGTAGTGACACTTCAAATATAGAAAAAAAATATTTTCAAAATCACAGTTTGTTGATCTTTTGTGATAGAAACACTTTACTGCTAGGTGCGAGAGAATCAACAGGTGGCGCTGTGGTCGATCTTCAGAGCCGCTCAACCGATTTCAATGAAACTTTGTGAATGCGCATGGTTGATTCCAACTTGAAAGATAGTTTTGGGCCCTAATGGAAACAAAGTGCAATCAAAAACAATACAAATAGAAAACCTTGGATTAAAAATAAATAAATAAATATTTTGGCGCGACAGGTCTGTGGGACCCAAGGCCTAGCTTCTCACAACCATTCGTTTTGTGTGGGTTTTCAATTTTTGGGACGAATGGAAGGGATCTAGAGCTTTACGCCGAGTCCAAACGGCTCTTTCATGACAGTTTTACTCTCGGATGTTTGTCAGACGTTCGCGAGAGGTGGCGCAGTTTAAAAAACCTTAAGATGTAATTTGGTTTTTTCGTTAACAAAGCCATTTGCAAAAAATAATCGGGATAGAAATCGGGATATGGCACTTGCCATATAGGTAACAAAATAATTAAATTACTATAGGTATCTGGACATTTATGAAGCCTTGAATTTTTGTAAATGGTGTTCAACACAATGGGGCAGTAATCAAAAAGGGCGCCGCTGCACCTCCATTAAAAAACGACTCTGCGAATTGTGGCGGGACTTAATACGAAAGGCACGGGCAGCGCCGTGGGAGTAAAGCTAGAAAAGAACTGCCCTTTCTATGAAAAGAGCAAATGTAGAAGTGCTCTTTCTATGTTTTTCATGTTTCATTGAAAAAAATAGTGCACTTCCAGGTCAATTCTCAACACGAAAGAAGTGTCCGGATTATTTTTGAAGAAGTGCCCTGAATTCACCAAAATGTCAGATTGAAATCTTTGTTGTGCTATTAAAAACAAATTTTGTGCTTCGTGAACGGAAAATATCCAATTATGAGTGCAAATGTAAATTTCAAATGAAATATATTGATTTGGCCAATGGAAACATTAATATTCAATGTATCTACAACGCAAAAAAAGTAGCAACGAATTTCATTGAAAAGAGCAGTTCTGAATTTTGGGGGCAACTTTCTCGAATCTTCAATGAAAAACGCCATAAAGAATGAAAAAAAAATATTTGACGCAGGAAAAGAGAGAACGCAAAAACTGTACCCAAATGTAACATTTTAAAAGCACATATAAACGAATATGTCCCGACAATTTTGATGAAACTCATCTGCAACCGTTTAAAAATGTTTACAAAACGATTATTAATACGGGAGTAGTTAGTTAGTTAGTCACGAAGCATTTTGTCACAATCTTCGTGCGAATTACCACTTAACTGAAAAGCCTGGTTAACTGGGGAACAAATAAACTGTACAACAGAAACAGTTCGTTTGTTTACAATTTTGTTTGTTTTTCTCTTTTTACACGTTTTCGATGTTTTGTTTCGAGTTGTATTTTATAAAAATACTTGACATACCTATTAGAAATAAATGTGTTGGTTTTTTTATGTTTAAGCTGGATACATAAGTGACATCGGTTCTAGTTTTCATCTGAACTCCTGTTAAATGATTTTGTTTTTCAAAATATCCGAAATTCGCCTAAAAAAATTCCACTTAAGTGAAAAAATAATTGTTGCAAATTGATGTTTCAGTTAATATTTACTATTCTCTATTAGAAAAGCCGAAAATGAAAATAAATGAAATGAAACGACCAAATAAATTAAAATACCGTATTAGACAATAGGAGCATAATATCTTATATCCACACGAAGACATTAAAAACAAATTGGCAACACCAGTCCCATAAACAGAACCTAGATCTGACACACCGAACTGATTTGATCGCTTTGATAGGATCCTTTCCCTAGGTATCGTATTGCAACAAATACTATTGTTTCCACCGGAAGTGCTCCTCCGCGATTTGTCCGTGGAGCAAGTTCTTCCCTTACGATTTCCACAATAAAGCACACTATCGGTTTATCAAACCTATTAATAGTATATATAATAAACTCTTTATCAGATACTACACACCACCAGTAATAAACAAACCTATAATGGCAAAATAACTCTCGTTCGTCACATATTTTATCCTTTAAGAGGTAGGCGGTTCTTCAACAGATATAAGGTCAATAAAAATATCTTCGTCTCGACTTGAATTCATTTTCAACTTTTTTTAACTTTTTCGAAAAACAAACTTACTTCATGAAAACAAAAACAGATGATTTCACATCGATAACTAGTGTTCTTTAAACATCGATAGTCTATCGATGCTATCGATAGTTTTTTACTATCGATGGTTCAAAAAAAATATCGAAACGCATTTATGAGCACATGTTATAAAACATTTCTGGATCACAGCTGCTTCGGTATGTTAATATTTTGCAGTGTCTAGACATCGGTCTCGTCTAGATATTAATCGACTGCATCTGGTTTATGATGCTACAATAAAAAATTAACCTATAACAATAAAACTTTGGAAAAAGGGAGGTATGTAGATTAGACAAATGATTATTATCTGTAACCTATTTACTGCAAATTGCAGTACCGCTGCATCCCTGGCGCTGGTGAAAGTAAATACATCTGCATTAGTACATTCCAGCAACCTCAGTTCCAGCGGAACGAGTGTTCTCTAAAGCAGGTGATATTATGTCAAAAAAAGAAATAGGCTTAAGGAGAAGAATTTAAATACCCTTTTATTTATCAAATACAACCTAAATATTTTTGATACGCTTTTCTTCGAACAATAAAAAATATGTTCGTTTTTAAATGTTTTTTGTTGATAAATTATGGACAAATTTACAACCCTATCTTTAGAAAATCGCATATATATAAAACTATCGATAGTATCGATAGTTTCGGAAAAAACAAATCGAAACAATTAAACTATTGATGTTTAAGGAACACTATCGATAACTGACAACGAGAGCAAATTTGTAATACATTCAACAGAAAGTCTTCGTACTAGTAAAGCTGGAGGTTAAATTGTTTATTGGTAATATTTCAAAAATGCTGTACATTTTAATTTAAACAAGCAGTCAACTAATAGTCGACATTAGTGTTTGATTATTAGTAAGGCTGTATGTGTGGACAAATAAAAACGGCTGATGCGAACAAACATAAAAAAAAATGTGGAAAAGGGTTTCGTCCCATTTGAATGGAGAAGGCCTATCAATGCGGAATTCAACACCTACCTATAATTGTTTTATATGAAATTCTAAGAATTATAATTTTTCCTTTTTCCTTTTCCACGTACCTACGTATATGATTTTTTTGTTTAGACAGATCTCATACGAAATAAAAAGAGAGACTCGAGATAAAACAAGCAAAAAGTATTTAGTAATATTTTTTGTATTTCGAAAGTGTTACAGAGTACCCATATAAAAGCGGAACGGAAAGAAATTTCGAATAGGATTGACTTTCGGAAGGAAATAGAGAGTAGGGCCCCTGTTTTCTATCGCCTCCAGTAGTGCTTTTATTTTGCCTTCGTTTTCAGTAAATTTTCAAACTAATCCTTATGCTCCTTTAATTGTTGTGTGTTCCTGTCTACACTGCTCTGCACCTCCTTGACCACCTCATCCATATTTGGCATGTACAGCATGCAAACACCGCACATGGTTGCTTGCAACCATATCTGTCCTAATGTGGTTCAAATATGTAAAGCATATGCTGCAGATAGTTTTATTAATCAAACAAATCAAATTAAACGCCTTTTAACATAATATAATTAGGTAGTATTCCCGAACTCTATCACATTCCACCACGGTTGGTTTTGTATGTTTTTGCATGACACACGGATTCTGATTGACATAACACCATAGATTTAAAAAAACTGAGGGCGAATCAAGAAAGATGAGGAAAAAGAAAGTTAAAAAACATTTTTTAGTGTTTTCAAGTTTGGATTTTCTTTGAACGCGAGTTGCAAAAATCGTTTGCATTAGGTTACTCGTTTTTTAAATTTGTTTAATTATTTCTGAATAATGAATATACAAATTATTTACCTCACCGGAAAAGTCATCATTTTTGGCGCATATGTATAAATAATTCTGTCCTTTTGGCAATTTCACTTTGAACAAAGCTGTTTTATCATCTGCAGAGTTTTCAATTGCGTGAAATATTTGATTAACTGGTATAAGGCATGATCCTCCAAAGGTACTTGGAGCTTCCGTAAAAGCAATATCAGTTTTATTGGTTATTCCAAATCCAAAAACGCGAATAACTACTTCGGATTCGCTTAGCACTTTAGGGACATTATCTTCTCCAAGTTCTGGTTCCTTTTCGCTAGATTCTATTCGAAATCCATAAATTCTTAGTTTTTCTTGTGCTATTTCCCGTAAACTTCTTTGATGGCTGTGGAATAAAATTGGATTATTTTTGACTATATTGTTGAATGATTCGGAAAAAAAAATTAATGACAAGCTTGAACAAAATAAAGGTCTTAACTTTTTAAATTTAATATAAGAAAAATTAACTACAGAATTATTCTTATAATTCATTTAAAAGAAATGGAGTTTGTCTGGAGGAAAGCGAACAGGTGAGAAAGGTCCTTCTCGCCGGAAGCCTCATTGAAGGATAAACTGAGTATTAAATATAGATCTTTAGAGTAAAACGGTTGAAATTCAAATTGTAACGTAATATTTTACAATATATGTCACATCGAAAAAGCACCCCTTCGGGTAGGGGTTAGAATACACCCGAGGAAGGCATGCCTGTTGTAAAAGGCAAAAAATCCAAACTTCGAATACTGAGTGAAAGTGTATACAAACAATGCAATTAACAAAACGAAAAGATTGATTACCCCAGGTGGCAGTCATCTTTAGATACTGGAAAATCCACCCTCTTCGGAGGTCGGCTCTACGGATTCTGGGGAGAGCCGCTTAGTGCAATCCATTGACCCTTTCATTAATAGTTCAAGGGTAAGGAGATCGCTTCATCAAGATCGAACAACTCCGGGAAAAGAAGTCCGCCGTGAGCGCCAGCGCGCGAAAAACAGGACTCAGTGAAAGATAAAAGTATTGAGGAAGAAAATAAAGCACTCCGAATCAAACTTAAGGAAATGGATCTACTCTATCAAGATCTTAAGAAAGAGATAGATCTGTTAAAAGATGAAAATAAGGTTCTAAGGGACACTCATTTGCAGAAAGAACGCGAATGTACTCCACAACGCTTAGCTAGTCGGGAATACCACACCGACGAAGAGCCGTCCAATAGTAACCTCCGGGCAGCCACAGTACAGACCTACGCTCAGCAGCGGCATCTACAAGCAATAGAAAAATGCACTAAAATCCAAAAATGCACTAAATATGAAAAATTCCTGCAACATAGAATAATTTATTACACCACACCGCCTAGTTTAATAAATTCTTTTTTAGTCAAGAGGCCTTCAGAAGGCTCTAATAGAGTAGCCTAAACGAGGGGGTGTGTACTTTCACACCCGCCTTGAACTACAAGCATTAGAAAAATGCACTAAAAGCGAAAAATATGAAAAATTCCTGCAATATAGAATAATTTATTACACCACACCGCCTAGTGTAATAAACTTTATTTTAGCTAAGAGGCCTTCATAAGGCTCCAATAGAGTAGCCTGCACAAGGGGGATGAGCACTTTCACACACACCTTGAACTACAAGCATTACAAAAACGTACTAAAAGCGAAAAATATGAAAAATTCCTGCAATATAGAATAATTTATTACACCAAACCGCCTAGTGTAATAAACTTTATTTTACCCAAGAGGCCTTCAGAAGGCTCCAATAGAGTAGCCTGCACAAGGGGGTGTGCACTTTCAAATACGCCTTAAACTACAAGCATTAGAAAAATGCACTAAAAGCAAAAAATGAAAAATTCCTGCAACATAGGATTATTTATTACACCACACCGCCTGACGTAATAAACTTTATTTTAGTCAAAAGGCCTTCAGAAGGCTCTAATAGAGTAGCCTGCACAAGGGGGATGTGCACTTTCACCCCCGCCTTGAAACTGTTTATTGATTTGTAGCTGTAATTAATTTGTAATAAATTCTGGTTTAAGATTTAACAAAATATCTCATTTACATCGGAAGTTATAGAGTGGTGGCGGGAATGGCAAGTGTAATAAAATTGGGACTAACTGTAATTAATGTGTAAAAAATGATGTAAAATGTTTCATTGCGGCGAGACGATTTGGCTGGTGCAAGTCCAAGCCACTGGTTCTAGATACATTTCGCGAAGAGGTAGAATGCTCTTTGGGGCAGGTATGGAGTACAGTTCCGAATTCCACTCGACGGGCCAACTGATACTTCAAAAATACCTGATCTGATCGATTTTTTCATTATGAAAGGAATATCTAACAACCATATTAAAGTTGAAGAGAGCTTTGATCTGTCATCTGATCATTCACCGGTTATTTTAACATTGAACGTAAAACTAGTCAATCACATAGAGCCAGCGAGATTAACTGGTATAACAACTAACTGGGAAGGCTCTAGGAACGAAATTGAAGACAATATTGAACTGAGCGTCCCTCTCACGAAACCCTATGAACTTGAGGTTGAAGTTGATCGCTTCTTTGAGATCGTACAGATTGCCTCCTGGAATAATACGCGAAATCCAAGGAAAACGCAGGCCAAACACGGTTTACAATATTAAAAAAGGAAGGCACGTAAAAAATGGCAACAGAGTCGCGCTCCTCAACATAAATCACATTTTATTTATTTGTGTAATTTGTTGAAAACAACTATTAAGGCTGGGTGTTCCCCAGCTATGAACTTCGAGCTCATGTAAACGTGTTTACATGTATTAGTGCACAGAATTTCAAATAGCCGAGCACACCCTCCCCCATCAGGATCACAATTGTGACTACAGAGTCTGCAAAGTGAGAACTCGCTCAACACTAAATAAAAATAATACAAATTTCGCTGCACAATGAATCAAAACAAATCAAAATAAAAAACAACAAAAAGGACAAGCTGACTTTAGATGTGTGGCAAACTCTGTATGTAGAGAATGAAACCGATAATATGTGTGAAATCAATTTTCCTAGGAATAACGTACAATCCCAAATTCTCAAATCCAATCACAAATAAAAATAATATTATATCCAAAATCTATTATTCATTTTTCGTTCATTGGGTTAGGATTTTGGCTCATTATATAGAATCGGTTTGTGCTTGTTTCTTGTTTGTTGCAATAGCTTTGTTTTTAGGTTACGATGGGTTTCTTGTATATAGTTAAACATAATACCTATGCGGAACGGCTAACGAACCTAACCTAGGATGATACGCTATTCATAGATGTCTGTTCTATTGTCCTTGTACAAAATTCTAGCCTAAGGGTTTGCAAGATAGTAGTCGACGATCTCGTCAACAATTTGCTTTCCGTAACTCTATCACTATCGTCTCGTCTCTTGATTATTTGGTATAAAGTTTGAGAACATTATTTCACAAAGTTTGAGAACTTTCCGTATCTCTGTAGCTCACAAACTGTAGTTTGTGAAACGATTTCGCTTGAAGTGTTTGGTGAATGTATCCTAGACGGCAACCGCCTGTCAGTTTTATTATTTTCAAAACCATCAAAAATGCTTCTTCTGATAGATGAAAGCGCTGAATAAAACTTCTTAGATAAAAAAATGTGGGATGAATTGCAATTTTAAATGTCGATAGCCTGCCCACAAAATTCGTGACTGCTTGGAGAAAGTGATATTTATGTTTCTTAGCACATTGTTTTTGTTTTTTGTGTAAATACATAAAGATATCATTATCTGCACAACGCATTTTTTATTTCATCCCTTATTTTATGCGCCACTCCTTCATCCGTTTGGTTCCAATTCCAACTTGCACATACTTCGTTTAGGTATTTGTCATCGCCAAGTTTTCATTTTCAATTGCCGTAATGTTTTCTTGAACATTATAATCATTTAAAGTATTACGAAGTCAATTTTCACAATAAAATTCATGAAAAATATTCCAATTGTCGGAAAAATACACAAATCAATGCAAGACGATACCTGTCGATTATTGAGTTACGTGAAGCAAATGTTAAATCGTCTAAACGATATCGCCCGGACGATAGACGATTATTAAAGTTACGGAAAGCAAAGCTATCGTCGAAACGCTATCGTCTGACGATAATCGACAAACGGAATGAGTGCCCTGGAAATTAATTAATAATATTCTGGGTAGAAATACAAACAACCTTGATGAAACTATTATTAAAAACTTTGGAACTGGAGTGAAGATAACCAACCTGACGAATACATTCGCCACTAGTTTCATAGAAGAAATCAAACAGGTAGAGCACTCATGTAACGTAGAGACGTATCATATAAACGATGTGACCTCTGTAAATTCAATACTAATTTGGCCAGTTACGAATGAAGAAGTCCTCGCAACTTTGTTAAAAATCTTGCAAAAAAATTCCCAGCTATTGACACCAGTACTAAGACGTCTTTTAAGTCTAAGCCTGGAACAATCATGTGTGCCGGATGCCCTAAAAACAGCAATCGTACGACCAATCTGTAAAGGGGGTCCGAAGGCTGACGTTCTAAACTATAGACCCATCTCAATACTTCCAATCATTGACAAAATATTGGAAGGAGTTATGGCCCGTAGACTACAAGATTTTATTAACAACTTTTACATAATTCACAAAAATCAATATGGCTTTTCGAAAAACAAATACAATTAAACTTCTTGCTGAGTTCTCAAATTTTATTAATTCCAATCTAAATAAAAATCATCATACTCTTGTGATGTTCATTGATTTTAAAAAGGCTTTTGACACACTATGTCACAAAAAATGTTAATGATGCTTGAAAAAGTTGGAGTACGAGGACATATGCTGGAATGGTTCCAAAAGCTATCTAAGTAACCGTGCCCATTGCAGCATTCCAGGTTTAGCGGGGGAATATAGTCAAAAACAAAATCTGGAATACGGGGTCCCACAAGGCTCCATATTGGGCCCATTACTGTTCATTATTTATGTAAACCAGATTTTGACAGTTCTACGAAAAAGCGTTGTATTCGCTTTTGCGGACGATATAACAATCATAGTGAGTAAAAGAGATCTGCAAACAGCAGTACGGACCATCCAATCAGAATTTGACTCTATAGTTTGATGGTGTCATGATTTTGGGCTCATAATCAACTCTAAGAAAACAAAACTAATACACATCAGACCTGCGCATGTACTCAAAACAAGGTTTCACATTAAACTTCATGAAACGCAATGCCTACACCATAATGCGAAGGAAGATCAAAATAACTCAGAAGATAGCTGTAAAGAGGTAATAGAAAACGTACAAAGATACAAATACCTTGGTATTGAATTCGACTGCTACTTTAAATGGAATCTACATATAGAATATGTCCGGAAGAAACTTCGTAAATCTGCTTAGGAAAGCTTTCGTTGCGTTTGCAAGTGGAAAAAACCTACTCTGCAGAAACTATTGATTTAAAGTGCTAGATCTAAATTAAAAAAAACAGAAACATAACTACACTGCCAGATAGACTTTTCTGTTTCTTTTCCATCTAAGATAAGTGAAAAGTTTGTAGAGTGTCAAAGGAAAAGGAAAAAAATAACAACTTCAATATTCCACAAAAAGAAAAAGAAAGGAAAAAGCACAAATACGGATTCTTGCCCAACCAACTACAACGGATCAAGAACTAGACACCATATTAACTGCTTTAAACAACTTAAAAACGGAGCTGACAAATAAAATAACAGAACAAACTAATCAATTAGAGGAAAAATTAAAGTACTTAACCGAAAAAAATCAAAATTTAGAAGAAAAACAAAACTACTTAGAGAATAAAGTTAAATATTTAGAAAAGACTTTAAAAAGAAAAAACTTAGTAATATATAATATTAACGAAGTGGAATACGATGTCAAAGATCTTCAAGAATGTATACTCCACCTCTTTAATGAAGAACTAGAAGTCGAAACAAAAAAAGAAGAACTTGACTTTATTAGACGTATCGGAAAAAAAGGAGAAAAAACCAGACCACTTTTAGTAGGATTGACAACACAAATCAAAAAAGACACTATATTGAAAAACAAAACAAAATTAAGAGCTTATAAAAAAGCAATAATATACATTAAGGACGATCAGACTAAAGAAGACCTTAATGCAGCACTCAGAGAAAAGAAAGACATATCGATGCCTCTTGAGAAACAACAAAAAGAAATAAAAAACCCAAAAACAACTAAGAGAAGACGATTTCAGTATATAAATGACGAAAAGAAATGCGATGATGAGAGTCCTTGCTCAAGTGGCTCTAAGAAACAGAGACAGACTGAAAAGACAACAACTAACAATGGAAATAATAGACAAAAAAACAGCATCTATAACTTTTTTCAAACCAGCAAGAAAGAGGAACCTAACGATAACAAAAAGTAGCAACAAACGCGACAAAGTCTAGACACAACAAAATTAGAACAAATAAACAAGACCACAAGAATCATGTCCTCAAGCCGGCTAGCCACCGTGAAGGACAAAGGCTATAACCCCCCAATACATAAAAACAATACCAAAATACAAGAAAAACAAATGAGTAGCTTAAAAAACACGTTACAAATATGTACACTCAATGTTAGATCATTATTCACGAACGAACGAATAGAAGATCTAAAGAACGCATTATCGAAATTAAACTGGGATATTATAGGACTAGCAGAAACAAGAATTTATGGAAAACAAATTATAGAACAAGATAACTCCATTTTCTGTTACATAGGAGAAACAAAGGGATTATATGGTGTAGGATTTCTACTGAAAAAAGAACTAAAAAAACAAATACTGGATGTGCAACTATCAAGCGAAAGACTATGCAGTATAACTCTAAAAATACAAAATTCAAAAATGACCGTCATACAAGCATATGCTCCAACACAAAAAGCGTCAGATGAGGAAATTAATAACTTTTATGAAAAACTGGAACATCTATATAACAAAACGAAAACTGAGATTATGTACATTATTGGAGATTTCAATGCTAAGGTAGGAAAAAAAACCGGACGAGATGAACAAGTAATTGGACCATATGGTTACGGACTAAGGAATCAACGGGGAAAGATATTAGTCAAATGGCTGAACGAAATGAACTTAGTGTGTGCAAACACTTTTTTTAAAAAGAAAAATAAACGGAAATGGACATGGAGATCGCCCGATGGAACAATACTTAACGAAATTGACTTCATTCTAACTAATAAAATAAAAACATTATCAGACGTATCAGTTATAAATAAATTAACATACGAAAGCGACCATAGAATGGTTCGTGCCAAAATAAAAATTGACCACAAAAGTTTAGGACGCAACACTCATACCCTACATATACCGAGAAATATATCAACAGAAACTGTCGTACTCTACAACAGTAGTCTTGACATGCATATAAGACAAGCTATCGACATTACCAATATGCACTTAAATATTCAAAGCACTTATGACAAACTAGAACACATTATAAAAACAACGGCAAAAAATATAATAATGGAGACAAGGCACAAAAAAGACATAAAAATTTCAAACGAAACAAAAGCACTCATTGACAGAAGAGAAAAACTAAGAAATAAGATAAATTTGGGAAATGACGAAAAAATTGAGCTGAACTATTTAAGAAAAGCTATAAGAACCAATACGAAAAAGGATATTGATTTATACAACGAGACGACAATTAGAAACATACTGCAGAATACTAAATCAATCAGAAAAACTAAACAGTTTCTAAACAATGAAAAGGAATGGATAACTTCGATGAGTAAAAATAATAAGCAAATAACAAACCGAAATCTAATAAATGAAACAGCAACCTGCTTCTTCGAAAAACTATTTAGCTCAACACAATACCAACATGACGAAACAAACATTCAAAGCAGAACTACAATCTTAGATGATGTGCCATTATTTGAACTAGACGATATAGAGAAATCCATTGACGAACTTAAAACAGAAAAAAGTCCTGGAAATGACGGTATTTCAGCAGAAATGTTAAAATATGGAAAAAACACACTATCCCCCCTACTGACCATTTTATTTAACGCCATTTTGACAAAACAACAAATCCCTAATCAATGGAAACACAGTACAATAACATTGATACATAAAAAAGGTAGCAAAGACGATATTAACAACTACAGACCTATCAGCCTTATATCAACAGTATATAAACTATTCTCAAAGACTATATATCGGACCATCAAAACCGAACTTAACAACAAACAGCCACGGGAACAAGCAGGATTCAGGGAAGGATTCTCTATAACGGACCATCTTCAGACCATAAACCAACTGATTGAAAAATCCAACGAGTACAGACAACCCCTATATCTCCTATACATCGACTTTAGCAAGGCATTCGACTCAATAGAACACAACAAAATATGGACGGCTTTAGAAAACCAAGGGATTCATGATTTATACATCAAAACTCTAAGAAACATATATAAAAACAACACTGGACAAATAAAAACAGAAAGAACAGGACGAATGTTCAGCATAAGAAGAGGTGTACGAAAGGGTGATCCAATATCACCACCATTATTCTCTGCAGTACTCGAAGAGATATTTAAACAACTTGACTGGAATCGATTTGGAATAAATATATGGGGACAACATTTGAACAATTTGAGGTTTGCTGACGATGTTGTCCTAATATCACAGAAAGCGGACAACATTCAGACAATGGTAACACAGCTGGCTTCAATTTGTAAAAACTACGGACTATGCATAAATCAGTCAAAAACAAAAGTGATGACCAACTCTACACATAAGGACATTACACTCGATGGCGTAAATATTGATTATGTTGAGGACTATATTTATTTGGGACAATTAAAATCATTTAAAAATCAAGAAGAAAAGGAGATAGATAGACGAATATCAAACGCATGGCGACAATTCTGGAACATGAAGGAGATACTCAACGCAAAACTAAATAAAGACACAAAAAAATATTTAATGGATTCAGCAATTTTACCAGTTCTGACATACGGACTTCAAACATTGGGCTTAACAACAAATCTAACCGAGAAATTAAGAATCTGTCAGACAAAAATGGAGAGGAAACTTCTCGGTATAAGACTAATACAAAGAGTGCGGAACGAAGAAATAAGAAGGCAAACGGACATCATAGATGTAATAAAAAGGACGAAACAACTTAAATGGAACTGGGCAGGACACATATCAAGAATTACAGACAATAGATGGACAAAACTTTTGATCAAATGGACACCACCAGCGACAAGATCAACCGGACGACCACGAACAAGATGGGTTGACGATATTAACCAATTTAATAGGTATTGGTACCATGACGCAAAAAATAGAGATCTATGGATAACTATGGGGGAGGCTTATGCTATTTGCAACTAATTTTGAAAACAATGATTAGACTTTGTCAAATGATGATATATTTATGTATTTTAAATTAAAGTATAATAACTAAATGATGTAAATACTCTTATAACAATAACAATTTGTAAACCTTATAGTCAATAAAAAGCTTATAATAATAATAATAAATAAAAACAGGTTTATTGTGCGCTGGTGGAGTCTGTGCTACGATATGGCATACTGGCATGGGCAACGCCCAGTTATCTAGCGGACGTACAAAAACTCCAAGATCGGATTCTTAAAATACTAATGGCAACAACAAGCTGGCAACTCTCTCCAAACAACCAAAACATGTACGCTGAACTGGGAATCTTAAATATAAAACAACTTTTTCGTCTCAGTATACTTGAAGAATACTACAACGATCACCAGTATAAACAATCAATTCATCACAATGTATATAGCAGGAGAAAAGCCCACGGATTGCTACGGGTTCCACGATTCAATAATTCCTACGGAAGACAACAACTCTCTGTTATCGTACCCAAGTTTTTTAATGCGGTGCCTAGATGGCTAATTAACATTTCTCTGGATGGCCAAAGGAAGAAACTCCTTAAAAAATTTATTGTGCAAAATTAATTAATTCAATGAAAAAAAAAATATGTTAAATACCTAAAAAAATAAAATAAATATTTTGGGGCGACAGGTCTGTGGGACCCAAAACCTAGCTTCTCACAACCATTCGTTTTGTGTGTTTTTTAAATTTTTGGGACGAATGAAAGGGATCTTCAATTTTACGCTGATTCCAAACTCACGGAGTTGCTTAAGATTTCGCTTAAACCTCAATGATCCTATTACCTTTAACAGTATTGTAAGTTGTAGTGACGCCTGCTTCAAAATTGATTGGAAGGACCATATTTTCTACCTAAAGCAGTATATGAATAGAACCATAAGGCAATCCTATCATCTTAGTCTTTACTGTAGTCTGCCTATCTTAAAGTTACAATGGTTTATTGAAATCTAAGCTGCAGTACGGTTTATATTGTAAGGATGGTACATATTTCTTTACCATCCCCTTACTTAAGAAACAAAAATACGCAATCAGAATTATGTCTAAACTGGATCGTAGAACTCTTAGTTTTATGCTCTTCAAAATGCTTGGAGTTCTTCCTTTAAAACACCTTTACTTTTATAAAGTTTTAAAAATATTTTTTTAAAACTCCGGGTACTACTCCCTTAGAGTTTATTGGCCTAACCAATAATCAACTTTAGTCTGGCAGTTAACGCAAAGACTCCAGACTTTTCAAAATCGCTTTACCAATAAACAAATTTAGTGGTCAGGTTATCCTTAGCTGTAGGGTTAAATATTAATGGTCAGAAAGCCTTGTTTATGTCTTAAACTAACCCAAATTATTATTCTGTCACAATTCGTTCTGCAAAGGAATGTTGCCATGCATACTCAAATTTTAGTACTAAATCAAAATATAGTATTATGTCTTAGGAGCAAGTAGTGTCAATCGGGAACTTTAAGTAACTACAATTTTTAATATAATTAAATAAAACTGTGTAAGAAATTATCAAAGAATGAACAAATATTTTATTTGCCACCGGAAAAGAGAGAATGCAACAACTGTACCTAAATAAAACATTTTAAAAGCACATATAAACAAATATATCCCTACAATTTTGATGAAACTTTTCTGCAACCGGTTAACAACTTTTACAAAACGTTTATAAATACGGGGGTAGTTAAACTCGGTTATATCGGGATTTTCAATAAGAGCGCTACAAATGTTTTTTTTTAAATAAAACAACAACGGTTTTGGATATCAATGAAATTATTTATTCCTGTGAAAGTACGTTCAATGCCATTATGTATGGAACTTGATTTCTTTTGCATGGCCACCACGGGCACACTTGCAGAAGTCCAGACGCTGAACAAAATTTTCGACGGTTTTCAAGCATAAATCGGCCGATACTGCTGCAATTTCACGTTCGATATTCATACGACGTTCATCAATCGTCGCTGGCTTGTTGGCATAGAACATAGACTTGACGTAGCCCCACAAGAAATAGTCTAACAGCGTCAAATCGCACGACCGAGGCGGCCAAGCGACTGGACCATTTCGTGAGATAACACGTTCTCCAAACTTGGTTTCCAATAAATTGATTGTGACATTCGCTGTGTGGCTTATGGCGCCATCCACATGTCCTAACTGATCCAATTGGGGCCAAAAATATTCGGTTATCATTGAACGGTAGCGATTCCCATTCACAGTAACGTGTGAGAGACACATTTGGGTTTTATTCAACTGAAGCCTCAGCGGCAGCAATATTCTCGACACTACGGGCACTTCTTTATCTCACTGGCACGGGAACATTTTGTACTGTGCCTGTGGATTTAAATTTTTCCACTAGACGCTCAGTTGTTGATCTGCCAGGACGATTATGACGACCGTAAATTGAACGTAGCGCTCTTAACGTTGAGGCCACTGAGTCCGAATTTCGGTAGTAAATTGTAATAATTTCGACTCGTTGTTGGCTCGTATATCTTTCCATTATGAAATGGCAAACCTTACTGAAGAGAAATGTCAAAAGAGCGGCAAGAAATTCGGCGTCGTTTGCTGTCCCTGTCGCTCTACTTTTGTAGCGTTCCTGTTGAAAAACCCTTTATAAGCAAAGCGTTATTTGTCATGAAGCATTTTTTCACAATCTTCGTGAGAATTACTCCACTTAACTGATAAGCCCGGTTAACTGAAGAAAAAATAAACTGTACAACAGAAATTATTAATTCATTTAATCGAAAATATAATAACCGAAGTCCTAAATTCGTTTGTTTACATTTTTGTTTGTTTTGCTCTATTTACACGTTTTTGATGTTTCGTTTTGTTTCGAGTTTTATTTTATAAAATCTTGACATACATATATAAGTGTGTTGTTTTTTTTTATATTTAAGGCTGGTACGCAGTTAACGTGAAATCCAATTTTTCATACAAATTTTTCTCTGCGAAATGTCAAAATTAACTTTCCACATGAAAATTTCACCAGATAGTACGCTGTTCAAGTGAAAAATATTTGTTCAAAAATTGATTTGTAGGGGGCGTTACTTAAGATATTTCACTTGGCTTTTATTGTCCGTCGCATTAAATGTCACTTTCAATTTCACAGCACTTTTTGGAGAGGAGTGAAAATTTCACTTCACTCGAACAGCGTACCAGCCTTTAAGCTGGATAAGTGAAATCGGTTTTAGTTTTTGTCCGAACTCCCGTTAAATGATTTTGTTTTTCAAAATATCCGAAATTCGCTTAAAAGAAAATTCCGGTTAGGTGGAAAAATAATTGTTAAAAGTTGTTGTTTCAGTTAATATTTACTACTGATTTGATCGCTTTGTAAGGATCCTTTCCTGCTCCTCCGCGATTCGTCCGTGGAGCAAATTCTTCCCTTACTATTTTCACAATAAAGCGCATTGTCGGTTTATCAAATCTATTAATAGTTTTAATAAACTTTTTGCCGAATACTACACACCACAATTAATAAACAAAACTATAGTGGCAAAAGAACTCTCGTTCGTCATATTTGTTATCCTTTGAGAGGTTGCCGATTCTTCAACAAATATAAGGTCCATAAAAATATCTTCATCTCGACTTGAATTCATTTTCAATCTTTATTAATTTTTTTGAAAAACAAAACTCACTGCATGAAAACAAAAACAAATGATTTGCCATCTGATAACTGACAACGATTGACAGCAAATTTGTAATAGATTCAACAGAAAGTCTTCGTACTAGTAAAGGTGGAGGTTAAATTGTTTATTGGTAGCATTTCAAAAATGACGTACATTTTAATTTAAACTGGCAGTCAACTAATAGTCGACATAAGTGTTTGATTATTAGTAAGAACGTATGAAAATATCAATCTAAGAGTCAACACTAGAAATTTTGTAACAGTACCAGAAATCTACAAAACACATTTTTTGCGATTACTGTTACTGCGCCCGTTTCTTTAATACACTGCCTGAAGAACTTAGATGCGAGAGAGTGAAAACAGTATTTTCAAATAATATTAAAAAATGGCTTCTCTCTTTTAACCATTCTGATATTGATTCGTTTTTTACTCAAATAATATAATTGTATTAAGTAGTAGTAGTAAAATGTTTTTATTTCAACATAATAAAAAATTAACAATATATAACTCTAATTATGGATTCAATTATTATGTTCAAAATACAAAACTTACGACAATTACAAAAGTCGTCTGTCGAGTAGATAAATTTAAATTAATTTTAATAATTTAATATAGCTTTATGCTGAATATTTAAGAAAACTTTTATTGGTTGAATTCTCTCACTAGTTCATTTCTGTATGGTAAGGCTACAGTGATGTAATTGTTCAGGTTATCGAAATCGTGGCAGTTCTCTCCATTTAGTATACGGATAACTTCATCGTATGTTAAGCTGGTTCTCCCGAAGACCCTTAAACGGAACTCTCTCAAACCTGGACATCTGCCTAAGAAGTGATGGACGTTCTCTTCTTCCCTCAAGTTGCATACAGTACATAATGAAGTTTCGTTCTGTCCAAATCTATTCCCGTTCAGATTAATTAGGTCACATCTCGCCTTAAAAATCCAAGTTATTTTGCTAAGATCGAACCCGTCGGTTATGTAGATTAGTCCTCTTGAATGATCTAGATGTTTATACACTCGTGTACTGCTTTCCGATGCCATTCTTATATTTTGTTGGTGGTTCTCTAATTTCAGCATCCGCATTAGATCAAAGTTTTTTTGGCTCCATTCACTTTGCGAAGTTTCGCTCCCATCCCAATGCAGTCCGAACCTATGTCCAAGATGGTTTACCTCTCTTACCCAGAAAAGTTTCTTTCTCGTTGGAGTTTATCTACTTCTTGGAACATACCGAACCCCCAGACCTGTGCACCATATGTTTGAATTGCTCTACAAACTGCCTGGAACAATTTCCACTTTGCTCCTAGACTGATGTTTCTTTTTAATATGAAGCACTGCCATGTCGAGTTTATGCTGTTCTTAGCCGCACTGTTTCTCTTCCCAACATGCCTTCAAAACGACATCTTCGGTGTTAATACAACTCCTAGGTATGTATAGTTAGAAACTATTCGTATTTGCTCTCCATTAAGTTTCCAATTTTCTTGACAAGATAGCCTTCCCCCATTTCTAAACACCATAATCTCTGATTTAGATAGGTTAACTTCCAACCCCCATAGTTCGCAGTAAGTTTCCAGGCGCGTTATCATCTGCTGTAAAACATTGGCATTATCCGCCAGAATGACCATATCATCTGCATACAGAAGCAACCTTATGTTAAGCGTGTCGATATAGAGCCCTCCTTCTAAAGATTCGTGTAAATCATTTATATAAAGCGCAAAGAGCAACGGCGATAGTAAGCATCCTTGTTTGACTCCAAAAAGTGTATCAAAATATTCGGAGAGTTCTTTTCCGGTTCAGACTGCAGATTGCGTATTGGCGTATAAAGCTTCTAAAAAATTAACGAATTTCGTCGAAACTCCCATTCCATGTAGTTTATCTTTATATATATAATTCTACTGTACGTGTGTATGTCACTGAACTCCTCCTAAACGGCTGGACCGATTTGAATAATTTTTTTTGTATGCGTTTGGGTAGCGCCCTGGATGGTTAAGAAGCCGATTGGTCAAAATTGGACAAATGGGCGTGGTATCGCCCATACAAAAATAACATTCAAAGTCTTATATCTTGAAAACTACCGAATCGATCGAGTTCAAATTTACACATAATCTTAGGTATTGGCCCAAGAGTATTCCTGTGAATATTGGTCGAAATTGGACAAAGGGGCGTGGCACCGCCCATACAAAAATTACACTCAAAATCTTATACGTATTTCAAAAGCAACCGAATCGTGACTGCGAGTTATTAAGTAAAATACAAAATTGATTTATTTGGAATATATAAGACAAAAAAAGTTGTAACAATATCACACTCCACTGTTCATACGGAACATACAAACACAGTGCCCCAAAAATCGATGTATGTATTATTAAAAAACAAAATTCTAAAAAAAAACGCCTTTTTGTACGGAGCCTTTTAATATTTCCGGTGTCGCATTTCAATGAATATTAAGTGTATTATACATACAACAATGCCACGTCTTCGTGAACGAGGAGGAAATATTGGTCGACGTACTCCGAATTCACAAGTAGTCCAGAAAGGTCGGCTAAATAGATCGGCAGAAGATAAATTGACGGACAATGCAAATTTAAGAAATCAAACGTGTAAATGAAAATCAAGAGCAACGCAACGAACGTCTTCGAACCAATGCATCAAGACAAAGACTGGCCCGTCAAAGAGTCACCGATACATTTAGAACACGTGAACAACAGCGTTTGCAAGTGTATCGCGCATTGACACGTGCATCACTTCTTCACCTTGCGTTTGAATATGAGTCGGACATCGACTATTCGTCATATTCACAAATTGTAATCGGTTCTATGAACAAACAATGCCAATACTGTCATGCATTCAAATACAAAGGTGAATCGGCCGGTTTCTGCTGCGCGTCTGGAAAATTTGTATTGCCATCATTGAATTCGCCGCCAGAACCATTGAAAGCACTATTGGCTGGAGCTACATCACAATCCAAATTGCTTTTGCGTAAAATTCGCAAATTCAATTTCATTTGGAGCAACAAAAATCGTTCAGAACGCGGATGGTCGCAATTTTCAATCAACTTTTAAGGTTCAGGGCCAAGTGTATCATCAAATTGGTTCTTTAATGCCGATGCCTAATACCGATTCAAAATTTCTCCAAATTTACTTCATGGGTGATGAGGAACAGCAAATAAACGCACGCTGCCAGTACAACCATATCGAGCAGATGGAGAAGAGACAAATTGTGGGTATTTTAGAACCGTTTTTTTTTGCAAAAATGCAAAATTATTATCTGGGATGAATGCACTATAGAAGCTCTCGATAGAATGATGAAAGATCTAAATAATAACACCAGGCTTGGTGGTACTTTACTGCTGCTGTCCGGTGATTTTAGACAGACATTGCCGGTCATTCCACGCGCTACATATGCGGACAAAATTAACGCATGTATAAAACAATCATCTATGGCGAAATGTCTGTACATTACGTCTTAACACAAATGTAAGAGTTCAACTACAAAACGATCCATTGGCACTATCATTCTCCGAGCAATTGCTCAACATTGGAAATGGAGCAATACCATTGCATGGAGACACACAATGCATCAAATTGCCGGACAACTTCTGCAACATGGAAAATACGAAAGATGCTTTGATTGAAAGCATATTTCCCGATTTACAAGCTAATTATATTAATCATACGTGGCTTGAAAAAGCATGCAGGACAACGTCTGTCGGGTCCGCTAGTATATAAGTAATTTTCTTGAGATTTTGTCAAATGCTGCTTTCAAATCAACAAAGAAAGCATATACTTTCTTTTTTTCTGCTAGCTTCAGGTGAACGATTGATGCTAGATTATAAATATTGTCAACAGTCGAGTATTTTTTCCTAAATCCCGCCTGAAATTCAGTCAAGATATCATTTTCTACAACCCATGCGTACATTCTCTCGTTAAGGATTCCCATCATAATCTTTGCAACACAATTCATGAAGGATATGCCCCTGTAGTTGCTTGGTTGATTTATATCCCCTTTTTCAAATATAGGGAAAATGATTGTTTTATTGAAAGCTTCTTCTATTTTGCACTCATTTAGAATCCGGTTGAAGCTAATTGCAAGTTGTTCCAGGAACTCTTCTGTTCCATTTATGAAAAATTCATAGGTAATCCTGTCTTCCCCTGGTGCTTTATTTAGTTTTACTTTTTTCAGAATATTTAAAATGTCATCTGTAGTAATATCCCTGTCCAATGCTTGATCTTCAATAAAATTTGATGCGTAGATAATAGGGTTTGCTGTTTCATTTGGGTTAAGGAGTGAACTGTAATATACTCTAAACTCAGAAGCGGAAATTTGAGGACACATTTGTTGCTCTTGATTACGTATTTCTTTTGCCAGTTTCCACCACTCCTTGCTGTCTTTTACTCTGCTAATTTTAAGGTCAAGTTGAATGTGATACTCCGTTTTATGCTTTCTGCAGACTAGCTTGTATTCTTTTTGAGCTTTTAAATATCTTTCTTTTGCCTCCTGGTTTTCTGTTTTGCGAAAAATGTTGAGTAGTTTATAACTTTTCCTTCTGGCTGCTTCACACTCATAAGTGTACCATTTGTTTTTTGGTTGAAGGCGCTTTGGGGTATTAGCCTGTTCTTCTGTTGAACTCTTAATTAATTGTGTTAGGTCTTTAATTTCAATTGTTTCCTTCTGAAGTTTCAAGTTATGCAAGTTGTAATTAAGATTATTTTGATACTCAGCCTTTTTCCGGTCATTCCACAATAATTTTGGTAATAGGTCAAAGTTATTTGACCTGATTGTAGTACCAATATTTCTAAGGGTCAGTTTTATGTGCAGGTGATCCGACCATACTTCTTCTTCTACATTAAATTTTTCCACACACATTAAGAGCTCTTGCGATATAGCACAAATATCATTCACTGAGTTTCCTATGTTATTGATAAATGTGAAGCTGCCTTCTGCGTCACCTTTGGTTCTTCCGTTTAAAATAATTAACCCGTTATCTTCACAAAACTCCATAAACTCCTTTCCTTTTGAATTCACAACGGTATCTTTGGAATGTCGTATTTCAAGTCCCGCATGAAAAAATGATTTATGTACGTCTTCTATGTCTTGTTGTAATTCACCCAGTCTAACGTTCATATCTCCGATAACTACTGGATTAATAACGCTGTTATCTAAAAGGATACTTTTCACGGCATTAAGATCATTTCGCCAATTCATGCCTCTCAGGTACAAAGGAAGAAGTGTTATTGTTCTTTCATTTGTGATAATTTGTATGGTATCCGCACCATCAAGTTCTTTATATTCGTGCCGAATTCCCCTCTCAACCAGATTTCTCTTAACACCATACAGACATCCACCAATCGCTCTTCCAAACTGACTGCTTCGAGACCCTGGTCTCCAATTTGTGTGAAAATCTTTTTGAAAATATTTTTTGAATCGATCTATTTTCTCTAATTTCATTATGTGTGTTTCTATTAAAATAAATATTTCGTATGACAGTACATAGTTAAAAAATTCTGCGAATAGACTTTTATTTTCTAGACCGTGTATATTATAGGCTAATATTCTAAAATCTTCATTAGTATTTTGTGTGTTACAATTTTCTCTTAAATCTATGTTATTATTTTTTTGTGTATTTTCTTTCATTTTACGTCGACAGACTTTGCTTAGTTTTTTTGGTTACTAGGTAAACTTTCTTCCAGAACCTCATAAAAACCGCAGGCAACAGAATCTATCTCGCCATTATACATTCCCTTAAGAATGTTTTCGCCATTTTGCTGACCGCATACTAGCTTATAGCTTTTGTTCCATGCAAACCACTTTCCATTGACTCTCATCCTATCGTTCAGAACGTTCACTGCTGACTAACAGAATTCTTCTCCTAAGTGCGAGCATTGCCTTTTTTCGTTCCTGCTTCAGTGAGTTTAAATCTCTCTCCAGTATGTAGGATGTGCCAGCTAGATTTCTGGTTAGTTTAAATATATCATCAACGGTTTCCGCAGACCCAAATTCAGCGATCACCGACATTTTTCCGTCTTTTTCGTATATTTTCTTGGTCGAACGCACATCCACTGGAGTGGGAATTTTTATTATATTTTCGCAAATATGTTTCACCGCTACAGACATTTGAATTTTGGCATCAAGGCCTTTAAAAATTATATTTTTGTTTTTTATTTGGTCCTCTAGCCAGGTAATAGTTTGCCTATCCTTTTCTCTCTCCACAGACATATGTTTAATTTGTTCCTTAAGGTTGAGATTTTCTGCAGCTAAGTCACTAAAGTTCGATGATAGGTTAGTCATTTGCGACGCTAGATCTTCGAAATCCTTTTTAGACGGTATTTGGCTTAGTTTTTCATCTAAAAGATTTGCCATAGCGTACTGCATCGTTCCCATAAGATCCATAACAGTCATGCTTCCAACTAGTTTCTGTGGACTTTGTTGTCTTATTGTTCTTGAATCTTCAGGTGAAATTTCAGTCAATCTTCTTTTCGCAATATTTTTTGGCTGTGACGTCTCCATATTTGTCGCCTCTACTGTGGTTTGGTTTTTCTTAGGAGTACGTTGCATATTTTTAGGCAATTTTTAAATTTTACTTGAGGGCTTTCCAATTATATAATTAGGTACCACAGTTCAATATTATGCAATATAATTTCAAATTTGCTTTGTACTTACAAGCTTTTGGTTCAGCTGTCACACAAATAGTTTTGCCTTTGAGAATTCCCACAGATCATCCAAGCCACAAAAATCACTTTTTAGCCACAAAACAGAAAATACTAGCTGCACTCGAGTAACTGCGTTGGATATTTACTTCCACTTTAGTTTAGTTAACTTTTCGCTTCAAATAAGTCACTCCAAATAATAACTTTTCTTAAATAAAATTTCTTTGTTTACAATCCGACTGTTCTCCAGACCAAGGTTACCAGATATAATTGTATTAATTATAAATCGTTTTTATTTTTAATTCAAATTTGATTTTAATTTTCCCCATCAACAGCTTTATTGTTTTAAACTTAATTTAGTTTCGATATATACATTCGCCTCTTGTCTTAGACAACAGATTGTATCTTAGGATTTCACACAATGTTTAAAATGTAATTCTATTATTTTCTTGATAACAATTTTATTATATTACCTAATTGTAAGTTTTTGCTATGAAATGCATTAAACAAAAAAAAAATTTATTAAAAAAGATATTAAACATGATGTTCACTTACTTAGACTTTGGTTTGCCAAACACAAGATAGTAGTAAGCAATAAGACTTAATTAAGTATTTTAGTCTTTCCGCGAAAGAATCACCGGACCCTGACATTATATTTTATACGACAAATTGCTGTAGAGTGTAGACATAGTTTGCTAAACTGAGCCTGTGATATGATTAGGCACCTTAGTATATGATGAGAGTATTGGCTGCAATCCAAATTGTTTTAAAACAGTTGAACGCTACAAATATCTAGAGGTAGTTATTGATCGTAACCTAACTTGGCACGAGCATCTATCAATCCTAAAACTAGCTGTTGCCCGCGGCTTCGCACGCATTAATGCCAATTTTGTCAAATATTTCAAGTAAACTTAAGGAACCCTTTGTACATTTCTGCATAACTTATACAAAACAGATACAAAATTAGTTCAACTGAATTTCAAGAAATTCTTACTGTAACTAAAGCAATACTGGTAAATTAACTCCACAAAAACACCTTTTGCAAAAAAAAAAAAAAAAACAGAGCGTGTGCTTGTGACCACACGCCAGATGTGAAACTTCTCCCGCTAAATGTGCATGTAAATTGCACTGTGTTGCATGTAGTTGAATTTCATTAAGAAATTTAATTTAAAAACCACAACTTTATAAAATTTTAATCTTAATACAGTGCAGTAGATTATTGTATTCATTAATTTAAAAAGTTTTCATAACGCAATCCAATCTAAAGTTTTCTATTTCCATTTCAAGAGTTTTACTTGAAGTTCCCGATTGACACTTCTTGCTCCTAAGATATAATACCATATTTTGATTTACTATTAAAATTTGAGTATGCATGGCAACATTCCTTTGCAGAACGAATTGTGACAGAATAATAATTAGGGTTAGTGTAAGACATATGTCGTTTTCCATTGGGCAAAAAGAAGCGTTCGGGAGAGTCCGGAATCAAAAAATTCACTTCTGAAACCGTTCCATTGGCACAAAAAATACTCTTCTGGTGATTCTGAGAAGAGAAATTCGCTTCTCGATTTGAAGTCAGAATCCACTCAAGAAGCACTAACACAAGTGTAACTTGTGTATTTTATACAAGCCAGCTGACAGCAGCCGTAGATTATTTTTTGGCGTTTTACCAATACCGTCGTGAATTCAACCAGAAGCAGTTTTCTTGTTCCATTGGATTTCAGAATGAGTGAATCCCCGAGTGAAACCAATGGAAAACGACAATAAACATTGGCTTTCTGACCATTAATATTTAACCCTACAGTTAGGGATAACCTAACGACTAAATTTGTTTATTGGTAAAGCGATTTTGGAAAGTCTGGAGTCTTTGCGTTAACTGCCAGACTAAATTTGATTATTGGTAAGGCCGATTGTTTGTAATTTTTCATATTTTTTTCCTTACATTTCAATTGTTAAAGTACATACCTATATATTTTTACCCCACGTTGTAAATCTTGAAGAGACATTCCTCTCTATTTGTATCAATAAATAATAATGTCACTAATTATTCTCTGAATTTTAGATATTTATTTAGAATTATGTACTTAAACATTTTATATTGAATTGAGAATAAAGAATAATAATAAGGTACTAAGGCTCAAATATAAATTTGGTTAAAGCCGTTTTTATGTAAACTATACGCACCAAATTTTTAAAAAATTGCATCTAAATAAAAGACCATTGTACGCTCATTTAGAGAAATAATTTTTTACAACAAATGGCTAGTGACACTTATCTATGATTTGACAGCGCTCTGTGAAGGAATGGCTTTTGGTGGAAACCAAAGTCGAGGACACCAACAGAGGTTCTCAAAATACAGAAAGTGTTCACACGAATTGTTTTTATTTGTAATGCCGTCTGCCATAATAAAAAGTTTTGAAAATGTTTCTGAAATAAATAATAACTTTAAGTATAATATTTCAGAATTGAATAATAAAACATATATTTATGGATTTTTATAAGTAAACTAGCGGACCCCCTGCACACTTCGTAGTGCAAAATAGAAATATAAAAAATCAAAATAGAAATATAAAAAATCAAAATAGAAATATAAAAAATCAAACTCAAATTCATTTATATTAGTGGTAAATAGTTGTTATTGTAATGCTTTGTGCTACACTATATTTGGTTTTCCATTTTCGGTGTACCAAATCGCCAAGAATCTTGGATTGTATACCCATTTTTAATTAACTGACATCTTTGTTTTCAGCAGCTTAAATTGCTCTATCACTCAACCACGCATGGTAGCACTATTGTGCTATGTTAGGGAAAACACTTTCAATCAATTTCTCTTTTAACAGTACAAAACGGCAAAAATCATTTGGCAATGGCATCTCATCGACTTAACAAATCTCCATAAATATGAAGACTTATCTAGGAATGACGGGCAATGTTTGTCTGAAATCGCCTGACAATAAAATCAATGCACCAGCAAACACCTCTCGAACATCTTTCATTGTTCTTTCCAAAGCTTCAACAGATTTCTTATTTGCTATAGTGCATTCATCCCAAATAATGATATATTTATATGATCAATAACTTGGTAATTCATAGGCAATTTCAAAGCAGAATGTGCTGTCCGATCACCATCTTACAAAATGGCTGCAATGCCAGAAGACGCCAACGCCAATGAATTTTTATACTGGAAGCGTATCGTTGCCAACAACAAATGAAATTAAAAACGTTTGTCCGATGCCTCCAGGTGCATCACTATTGAAAGCTTGCATAAGAGTATCGTAGGCTATTTTTGCTCCGCATTTACTGTCGAAAGATTTGCTTGAACAAAAGCATTCAATTCGTTGCGATCGTATTATAGTTCATGTTGCAATTCTAGATCAAAAATTTCATGCATTGCCCGATTATGAATGAATGAATGAATGCAATTTATTTAGCTTTAAAAGCCATTTAGTTTACAATTTGTACAATTTAGTTTGTAATAATAATAAAACTTAGAGTCCTAGAAACTAGTATATAGTTTTAACATATTCGGTAAGTTTCCTTTTAAATTCATTTAAGTTATTGTTGTTCTTAATATCTAACGGGAGAGTGTTGAATCCTTGAAAACCCAGGTAAAAGATGGTTCTTTGACCTCTGACTGTTCTTGTTCGCTGTATTCTAAGGTCCTCATTGTTTCGAAGGTTGTATACCGCCAATGTATTAGTACGTGTATTTTCACACAGGTAGCCTGGATACATATTGTTTTTAATTTTAAATACAAATATCATGCATAACATAAAAAGTCGTTGATTTATATTTAACCATTTTAAGGCATTTAGCATTATAGGTTATTGGAGTGTATCTACTACATTTTAAAATAATTCGCATTACCTTATTTTGTTGTACTTGTAATCTATTTTTTTGACTTTGTGGACACATATACAGTAGACTAGCGCAATAATCAAAATGTGGCTTAATTAGTACATTACAAACATTTACAGCCGTACTCATAGATATATTTTTTCTGATTTTACGTAATACACCAATTTTTTTTGAAATTTTCTTACATATATAATTGACATGTTCCGTAAAGCTAAGTTGTTCGTCTAGTACAACACCGAGATATTTTATTGTTTTAACTTGTTCAATTTGTTCATGATTTATATACAGGTTTGCATTTATTGACACACGTGAGGGATTACTACTGAATAACATACACTTAGTTTTTGAGACATTTAACACCAGTCTATTCATTTTTAGCCATGCATTTATTTTTTCTAAATCTTGATTTATTTTATATAGGCAGTCCGCAGTATCCTTTCCAGAGATATAGAGTAAGCCGTCGTCAACAAATAGAATTAATTTTGAAAATTGAATTACTTTAGTCATATCGTTAATAAAAATTAGAAATAACCACACTCCCAGTATTGTGCCTTGTGGAATCCCTACACTGACAGATACTGGCATAGATATTTTCCCATTTACGGATGTACGTTGTGTTCGGCCCATTATAAAAGATTTGAACCATTTGAGTTCAGTCGATTTTATACCGTAACACTTTAATTTTTTTAATAAAATTTTATGATTTACTGTTTCAAAAGCCCGCTTTAAGTCTAAGAAAACTGCCACTACTACACTTTTCCCATCGATTTCACTCCTCCAATCATTTAGGACAAAGTTTGGTAGCTATCTATAAGACCTTGACCTTCTAAGTGCTCTTGGAGTTGCATCACAACAGTTTTTTCTAAAATCTTTTCATATATGGGCATCATATTTATTGGGCGATAGTCACTCAAGTTTTTCGCATTTGCAATCTTTTTTATTGGTATTATGAGCGATTCTTTCCAAGATTGTGGAAAGATACCCGCACTTAGAGAAGTATTGATGATTCTTTCTAACACTGGACCAACTATACACAGGGAGTCTTTTATCATTCTAACATTCATAAAATTAAAGTCATTCTTTTTATTAAGTTTGTCTATTGCACATCTAGTGCACATATAGTTTCTATGTTGACGACACTAAACTTAAAATCTATATTGCACTCATTTATTAAATTCGTATAATCACAGATTATCACAGATCGGGTTATTTCATGGATGGATTGCACAAAAAAGTTATTAAATTTGTCACATAGGATTACACTATCGTTTATCACAGAGCCATTTTCAATTTGTACCTCAGAAATTTCGTCATTACTTTTCTTAAAGACATATTTTTTAATTGTTGCCACATATCCTTCTGACAATTTGCATTGTCGATTTTCCTTTTTATAAAATTACACTTTGTTATGTCGTTTTCCATTGGTTTCACTCGGGGATTCACTCATTCTGCAATCCAATGGAACAAGAAAAATGCTTCTGGATGAATCCAGGACAGTATTGGTGAAGCGCCAAAAAATAATCTACGGCTGCCGTCAGCTGACTTGTATAAAATACACAAATTACACTTGTGTATGTGCTTCTTGAGTGGATTCTGACTTCAAATCGAGAAGCGAATTTCTCTCCTCAGAATCACCAGAAGAGTATTTTTTGTGCCAATGGAACGGTTTCAGAAGTGATTTCTTCGATTCTGGACTCTCCCGGACGCTTCTTTTTGCCCAATGGAAAACGACATTAGTCTAATAAGCCTTTTGTACTGGTTTCTATACGAGTGGTACAGTTGCTATGCATTTGTGTCATTGCTCAGTACAGCTTGCTTATATAGGTTTATTTTTGTTGCCTTTGCCACTCTGAGTTCATTGTTAAACCAAACTGCGTTATTATATGGGACATGTTTTTCTTTTACCATAGAGTCCACTACACTTTTAAGATTTGTTACGAATTGATCACATAAAACATTTAAATTGTATATTTCACCCATATTAAAATTTACAAAAAGGGGAATTTCAGACAAACTTGAAAGGAATAGGTTTTGGTTATAATCGCAATACTTAATTTTCTTTTTATTTTGCGTCTTATGTTGATTTTTGATTATTATTTCTATTGTTTCATGGTCACTTATTTTCAAACTAATATCAACCTTTGCTGTGACTTGTTCAGTGCAATTTGTGATCACATAGTCAATTAATGTTTTAGACCGAGCTGTTATTCTTGTGGGATTTGAAAGAATCATATTTAAAGAGTTATCATTCACAATATTTGAAATACGTCGGGTATATGTATCCGATGCATCGAGCCAATTTATATTGAAATCACCCATTATAATAAAGCTATTTCCGTACTGGTTGAGATATTCTATCCAGTTTTCCAGATCATTACAAAATTCGATTTTTGACGATGCGCTACCGGGGGATCTATATATTGCACATAAATATATCACAGGAAAGTTTTCATATTGCACTTTTAATATTAAATACCAATATTGCATGGCAACCCTATTTTTTTTAACAAGGCGACACTTAAAATTACTTTTTACATATATAACCACACCACCAGTATGACTAGATTCACTCTGACAACTATACGGAGGATGATATCCTTCTAGCTTGACATCATCTAATTCACTAGGGTCCACAACATGCGTTTCTGTTAATACCAAAATGTCAACACTTTCATTCTGTACTAAGCATTCCAATTCATCCAAGTTATTTGATAGTCCCTGAATGTTTAAATAAATACACCTGATATCATTTAATTGCTAATAATCAGTCCGATCTTCTACTATTTTAAGTTTTCTCTGGAAAACTGGGCAATAACTATCGCTCACCATATGATTGGTATTTAAATCTATTTTTAAACTTGACTTTGCACTACAACAATTAACGCATTTATTTTCCACACTTTGACACTCTTTTATATCATGCTGTCCAGCACATTTAACACAAACTTTTTCTTTGGTACAATTTTTGGCTGTATGATTATAGCCACAGCAGTTGAAACATCTAAGTACACTTGTATGCTGGTACACTCGACATCTGTCCCACCCAATATTTACTTTCGTACTCTCCATTACTTTTGCATAGGCAACACTGTCCATTTCAACCACTGCACTGTAGCATTTTAGTTTTGGCGACAAGTATACATGCATGCACTTTATGTCATATTCAACTAACTCATTCTGGCTCTTTAAAGATTTTATTAGTTCAGCTTCACATAACTTCTCTTTCATACCGATTATCAGTACTCGCGGACTTTTACATTATAATTGTCGCCATGCTTTGTTTTAAATTCGCTTTCGATTTTTTTCACCGACTTTTCATCGCCCTTGATTAGTACTGCACCGTTCTGTATGTCTTTCACGTTGTTTATTTTCAAAGCTAGATTTGTGGGATCAATAGTGGTTTTAATGTCATCTCTTGTTTTATTGTTGTTTTGATTTTTATTTGGTTTTATTATGACAACACTATTTTTTTCTTTAATTTTGTCTGCATATGTAGGTTTTTTTGGTGGTATTGGTGTTGTTTTGATTTTGTCACTCATAACAGATTCTTTTATTTGTTTCAATTCATTTCCTGCCACAAGGGGCGGTCACCTTGTCGTTGCATCCCTTTGGATGTTGGTGTGGAGGCTTAAGTTGTAAAGAGTCATCAGGCTATGCTGTCGGCGGCCTTGGTCGCCAGTAGGGTCACCCATGACAGACAGACTGTTGATGAGCAACGAACTAAGAACCACCCGAATCTCTTAATTAGAGTGCTCAGTAAGCTATGGAAGCTTACTAATCTTCCCCCTTCTTCTCCTACTCCTATCCTCTAGCTACCCTTATTCTACAAAACTCTTATCCCATACCCCTTTCCCCCTGGGCCGGACTTAAGGAGTCATACGACCCGTGCCGAGAGTCAGCCTGGCTGAGGGCCCAGTTTAAAAAATAGCTCAGTCTCATACGGAGTATCCGGATACCTGGCGACCTCCGGATTAGCCAGCCTTATTTGTGTAATGCGGATCTCTGCACAAATGGACTTATTTTCTCCGCTACTCGTGGGTACTTATGCATAACAGAAACAAAAACAAAAACAAAAACAAAACAAAAACAATTTCAGAGACCGGTGCTCTTAAACTACCGGCTGGAAGTGCTGCCTCAGAGCTCGCTTCCAGTACTAGCACTCCCGTAATGGCGGTGACAAAGAACTCGGCTACCGAACCTGGTTCTAGCGTCGCTGGCAGGTCCGGGGTGCTCCCTGCGCAACAGAAGGATATGCGCTCCCTACAACGTCCACTTATCACGGACCAGTCTAGGTCTGCACGCCGTACTGCCTCGAGCTCGCGGCCTGCAAGCCTATCCACAAGACAGTACAGAGAGCGACGTACAGCCTCCAGACTTCTGGAGAGATATAAGAACGTCCCTCAAGACCAGCTCTCTGATAAGATCAGAAATTCAATCTCATGGGCGACGAAAGTCGTTAATGAGATCCCCCCTGACTCCTCGATAAAGGACTCCACGTCCAAACGTCAAAGGTCGTTTGAGGAAGTCTCCGTGGACCCCAAAAGAGCGAGGGTTAACTGTAGTAGCTCCTCCCTCCCCCCTAGGCACAACAAACCATTTAGCGATGTGCTCAAGGCACACCTCGTGCTTGCTGTCATAGACAGAAGCGACGTTGATGGCAGCATCACTCCTGAAAAATGGAGGAAGGTGGAAGTTGAGCTGGCAACTAACTTCCTGCGGCTCCTGGAAGATCACCCAGGACCTCCACCCTCCTGTCGCGACGGCGGATGGCATCAGGGCCACGTGAAGCTGGTCGCATGTGCCGATCAAAGGTCTGTAGACCTCCTTAAAATAGCCATTTCGTCGTTGGGCGAAGTGTGGAAAGGGGCGCAGCTCGAGGTCGTAAGCAGGGAAGAAATTCCTAGCAGACCGAGAACTCGCTCCTGGATCCCTGCCGAACCCTCCGACCCCTCTACCATCTTAAAGATAATAAGGGCGAGTAACCCCCATCTTCCGACTGCCAACAGGAAGATGGGGGTTACTCGCCCTTATTATCTTTAAGATGGTAGAGGGGTCGGAGGGTTCGGCAGGGATCCAGGAGCGAGTTCTCGGTCTGCTAGGAATTTCTTCCCTGCTTACGACCTCGAGCTGCGCCCCTTTCCACACTTCGCCCAACGACGAAATGGCTATTTTAAGGAGGTCTACAGACCTTTGATCGGCACATGCGACCAGCTTCACGTGGCCCTGATGCCATCCGCCGTCGCGACAGGAGGGTGGAGGTCCTGGGTGATCTTCCAGGAGCCGCAGGAAGTTAGTTGCCAGCTCAACTTCCACCTTCCTCCATTTTTCAGGAGTGATGCTGCCATCAACGTCGCTTCTGTCTATGACAGCAAGCACGAGGTGTGCCTTGAGCACATCGCTAAATGGTTTGTTGTGCCTAGGGGGGAGGGAGGAGCTACTACAGTTAACCCTCGCTCTTTTGGGGTCCACGGAGACTTCCTCAAACGACCTTTGACGTTTGGACGTGGAGTCCTTTATCGAGGAGTCAGGGGGGATCTCATTAACGACTTTCGTCGCCCATGAGATTGAATTTCTGATCTTATCAGAGAGCTGGTCTTGAGGGACGTTCTTATATCTCTCCAGAAGTCTGGAGGCTGTACGTCGCTCTCTGTACTGTCTTGTGGATAGGCTTGCAGGCCGCGAGCTCGAGGCAGTACGGCGTGCAGACCTAGACTGGTCCGTGATAAGTGGACGTTGTAGGGAGCGCATATCCTTCTGTTGCGCAGGGAGCACCCCGGACCTGCCAGCGACGCTAGAACCAGGTTCGGTAGCCGAGTTCTTTGTCACCGCCATTACGGGAGTGCTAGTACTGGAAGCGAGCTCTGAGGCAGCACTTCCAGCCGGTAGTTTAAGAGCACCGGTCTCTGAAATTGTTTTTGTTTTGTTTTTGTTTTTGTTTTTGTTTCTGTTATGCATAAGTACCCACGAGTAGCGGAGAAAATAAGTCCATTTGTGCAGAGATCCGCATTACACAAATAAGGCTGGCTAATCCGGAGGTCGCCAGGTATCCGGATACTCCGTATGAGACTGAGCTATTTTTTAAACTGGGCCCTCAGCCAGGCTGACTCTCGGCACGGGTCGTATGACTCCTTAAGTCCGGCCCAGGGGGAAAGGGGTATGGGATAAGAGTTTTGTAGAATAAGGGTAGCTAGAGGATAGGAGTAGGAGAAGAAGGGGGAAGATTAGTAAGCTTCCATAGCTTACTGAGCACTCTAATTAAGAGATTCGGGTGGTTCTTAGTTCGTTGCTCATCAACAGTCTGTCTGTCATGGGTGACCCTACTGGCGACCAAGGCCGCCGACAGCATAGCCTGATGACTCTTTACAACTTAAGCCTCCACACCAACATCCAAAGGGATGCAACGACAAGGTGACCGCCCCTTGTGGCAGGAAATGAATTGAAACAAATAAAAGAATCTGTTATGAGTGACAAAATCAAAACAACACCAATACCACCAAAAAAACCTACATATGCAGACAAAATTAAAGAAAAAAATAGTGTTGTCATAATAAAACCAAATAAAAATCAAAACAACAATAAAACAAGAGATGACATTAAAACCACTATTGATCCCACAAATCTAGCTTTGAAAATAAACAACGTGAAAGACATACAGAACGGTGCAGTACTAATCAAGGGCGATGAAAAGTCGGTGAAAAAAATCGAAAGCGAATTTAAAACAAAGCATGGCGACAATTATAATGTAAAAGTCCGCGAGTACTGATAATCGGTATGAAAGAGAAGTTATGTGAAGCTGAACTAATAAAATCTTTAAAGAGCCAGAATGAGTTAGTTGAATATGACATAAAGTGCATGCATGTATACTTGTCGCCAAAACTAAAATGCTACAGTGCAGTGGTTGAAATGGACAGTGTTGCCTATGCAAAAGTAATGGAGAGTACGAAAGTAAATATTGGGTGGGACAGATGTCGAGTGTACCAGCATACAAGTGTACTTAGATGTTTCAACTGCTGTGGCTATAATCATACAGCCAAAAATTGTACCAAAGAAAAAGTTTGTGTTAAATGTGCTGGACAGCATGATATAAAAGAGTGTCAAAGTGTGGAAAATAAATGCGTTAATTGTTGTAGTGCAAAGTCAAGTTTAAAAATAGATTTAAATACCAATCATATGGTGAGCGATAGTTATTGCCCAGTTTTCCAGAGAAAACTTAAAATAGTAGAAGATCGGACTGATTATTAGCAATTAAATGATATCAGGTGTATTTATTTAAACATTCAGGGACTATCAAATAACTTGGATGAATTGGAATGCTTAGTACAGAATGAAAGTGTTGACATTTTGGTATTAACAGAAACGCATGTTGTGGACCCTAGTGAATTAGATGATGTCAAGCTAGAAGGATATCATCCTCCGTATAGTTGTCAGAGTGAATCTAGTCATACTGGTGGTGTGGTTATATATGTAAAAAGTAATTTTAAGTGTCGCCTTGTTAAAAAAAATAGGGTTGCCATGCAATATTGGTATTTAATATTAAAAGTGCAATATGAAAACTTTCCTGTGATATATTTATGTGCAATATATAGATCCCCCGGTAGCGCATCGTCAAAAATCGAATTTTGTAATGATCTGGAAAACTGGATAGAATATCTCAACCAGTACGGAAATAGCTTTATTATAATGGGTGATTTCAATATAAATTGGCTCGATGCATCGGATACATATACCCGACGTATTTCAAATATTGTGAATGATAACTCTTTAAATATGATTCTTTCAAATCCCACAAGAATAACAGCTCGGGCGAGTAACCCCCATCTTCCGACTGCCAACAGGAAGATTGCAAAGCTGGATGAACCCAAAGGGGATAAACGATCTGCGGTCATCGTGATCAACATGGAATCCCTGGCTCCTCTTGCTGCAATAGAAGGGCAAATTAATTATGGCTTCGGAGCCATAACACTCAGGGTCTACAAAAAGGATGAGGAGGATCCTGCCAAGGAGGGAGTGCGGCCCTCCGCCTCTGTTGAAACTGCAACGGTTAGTAATATACCGACCACCTCTGCAGTGAATATGGAGACGGACGGCTGCAACCCCACCGGTAAGGGAATGCAGACTTCCGCTTCTTTGTGAAGCACCGACCGCCTTATTGGTTAAGGAGAATGCGGGGGTGTGCAATCCCACTAGGACCTCTCATTCCATCGGGGCTCAACCATCTGTCTCAAAGATAGATCTGGACATGGACAGTTTAGCGCTGTCGGACCTAGATCTATCCAGCGGACTCGATAGCCCACTCGTATCTGATGCGTTAGACTCGGATACGGATGAGGCAAACACCACTGTGGTGGAGGTTTCTGGAGCTAATTGTGGCGATGCTGCGATTACTTCAGATTAACCTTCATCACTCCAAGACGGCTTCGGCCTCCCTTCTTCTGCGGATATCTAAAAACGCGGATGACATCGTCTTGATCCAGGAACCTTGGGTCATTAAGGATAAGGTTCATGGACTCAGGACTCCTAACTATAAACTTATCTACGTGAGGAATGAAGGTACGCCAAGAGCTTGTATCCTCGCGAAGACCACTCTAAATATTTTTCTTCTCCCTAATTACAGTGATCGAGACACCGTTACGGCTAGCCTTGCTGTTGGACTGAGGACATACTGGTTCACCTCGGCGTATCTAGCCTACGATCTTCCCATCCCTGCGGCGGTACTGGGGAGGGCGATTGCTTAAGCAGGGAGACACAAAGCTGCACATATCCTGGGATGTGATGCCAATGCTCATCACACAGTATGGGGCAGCTCCGACATCAATAAAAGAGGTGAGCTACTTTTTGATTACTTAATTAGCACTAAACTCGTCCTATGTAATATTGGGTCTGAACCCACCTTTATCACGTGTAATAGGCAGGAGGTCCTAGACATCACGCTGGTCTCTGACAGCATTCACTATGCTATCAAAGACTGGAAGGTATCTGACGAACACTCCTTCTCTGATCACAGATATATTCAATTTGGTTTAAACTTCCTCCCCCAAGATCAACCCGTCTTTAGGAACGTAAGAAAGACTGACTGGTCCAAATATTGGAACAGTGTGGAGTCTGCTCTAACCAGCAGCCGCCCTGCTCCTCCTAGTAGCACTGAAGAACTAGACGCGATGGTTGCGGATTTCACCAAAATCCTTAACCGCGCAATGTCCTCTTCCTGCCCACTAAGCAATCCAAAGGGTAAGCCTAGACCACCTTGGTGGAATCAGGAGATCTTATCTCTACGTAAAAAGTGCAGGCAACTCGCGATCTCGCGGGGCTACTGACTGGACCTCGTACAAAGAGGCCCTCAGCTCCTATAAAACAAACATTAGGAAAGCTCAACGGAACTCCTGGAGACTCTTCTGTGGGAAAATAGAAGAAATCTCAGAAGCATCCAGGCTCAGAAAGATTCTAGCATCCACTCCTAAGATACCGAGTTATCTTAAAAAAGAAGATGGCTCGTGGACCACATCAAGTGCAGAATCCCTAGATCTACTACTGGATTCCCACTTCCCGAATAGCTGTAATGACGTGACGAGTTCAACTTCGACCTCGGTCAGATCGGTATGCCACAGCTCCTCCCATCTCATTACAGAGAGCAAAATTCTTTGGGCAGTAAACGGCTTTAAGCCATTCAAGTCCCCTGGGCCTGATGGTATAATACCCGCCGAACTTCAACGGAATATGGACCTTATCCTCCCATGGCTAACCGTAATTTTCAAAGGTTGCCTGGATCTGGTCCACATTCCTAAGTCTTGGACGGAAGTGAATGTGGTTTTTATACCCAAGGCGGGCAAAAGCTCGCATGTCAACCCCAAAGATCTCAGACCCATAAGTTTGTCATCTTTTCTCCTAAAAACCCTAGAAAAATTGATTGACATCCACATACGATGCAGTATCGATCCAAGTCTTCTATCAGCATCTCAACATGCATATACTAAAGGGAAATCGGTTGAAACGGCCCTTCACTCACTAGTAACTACAATCGAAAAATCACTAGACTGTAGAGAATATACCTTGGTTACGTTCCTTGATATTGAGGGAGCATTTAACAACGTCGAACCAAAGGCAATTATAGACGCGCTGATGAGCCTTGGAGTCGGGGTCTCGATTGGCGCACTGGTGAACCAGTTACTTACTAACAGGTTCATCAACTCAAAGCTGGGCGAGGCCTCGGCTCGGAGATTCGTCAGCAGAGGGACACCACAAGGAGGCGTGATCTCCCCCCTTCTTTGGAACCTAGTAGTGAATGAACTACTACTAATACTGGAAGGGGAAGGGTGTAAGGTAATTGCCTATGCAGATGACGTTGCTATTGCTGTCTCAGGGAAACACCTTAATACGCTTAGGGATCTGATGCAAAACGCCCTCTCTAAGCTCTTTAAATGGACTTCAAAATGCGGCCTGGGAGTTAATCCCCAGAAAACGGAACTAGTCCTCTTCACAAGGAAATACAAAATTCCCTACTTTGCTCCTCCAAAACTAAATGGCATCTCCTTGGTGATAACTGATAAGGCAAAGTACTTAGGCCTCATTCTGGACAGCAAGTTGAGCTGGAAACAAAACATTTCGGAGAGAGTTAAAAAAGCCACTACGGCTCTGTATTGCTGTAAAAAAGCTATAGGAAGTAAATGGGGGCTTCAACCTCGCATTACACATTGGCTCTACATATCGGTCATAAGACCTATACTTACGTACGGCGTGATCGTTTGGTGGTCGGCACTTGAAAAGGCCATCCACCTTAACTGCCTCAGTCGCGTACAACGATCGGCATGTATCTGTATTAGCGGAGCTCTCAGAACCACTCCAACGGCGGCTCTGGATATTTTATTCCATATGCTACCGTTAGATATCTATTGTAAACAGGTGGCCACCCGCTTGAAGGCAATTCATCTGTGGACCAGCAGACAAACTGGCCACTCGTCCATTCTGAATAATATAGGATGTATACCAAAAGACACTGATTACACCCTCCCTCAACTTCAGTTCAACAAACACTTTGAAACCTGTATACCCTCCAGAGCTGACTGGGAGAGAGTTGCAGGTTCTCGAAGGGAATCCATCTGCTTTTACACAGATGGGTCAAAAACGGAAACCTCTTAACGAGATGGCGGAACAATTCAAAATTCACCTTATTTGGGTGCCGGGCCATAGGGACATTCCAGGCAACTGTACGGCCGACGAACTCGCCAGACATGGCACAACTGCCTCGATTCTACCGGAAAAGGAGAATCTCTGCATGCCTCTCGCTACTTGCAATCTTATTATCAAACAAAACGCGATAAACGCTACTAACCGCAGGTGGGCAAACTGCACCACTTGCTCTATCACGAAACAAATTTGGCCCAGGCTGGATCTCAAGCGCTCCAGCGCTCTTATAAGATCAAAGAGATCCGACATAAGCACCCTAGTAGGTGTGATCACGGGGCACTGCTTGATAGGCAGACATGCCCTCAGGCTGGGTCTTCCCGCTAACGACTTCTGCAGAAGTTGCATGGATGAGGAGGAGGAAGAGTCCATTCTTCACCTCCTATGCACCTGTCCTGCTCTTTCAACTCGAAGAAGATTACATCTCGGAGAGTACTTCTTTGATAATCTTGGTGAACTCGATATTATTAATATCAATCGCCTCCGCCGCTTCACCATGGGCTCCTGTTGGTTCAACGGGTAGTTTGAGATCATTAGATCCTGTGGTGTCACAATGGGCCAATTCTGGCCTAAGTGTGGCTGCACTTGTGTGTAGCCTGCCACTATAACCTAACCTAACCTAACCTCAATTCATTTACTAAATCTTGCTTTATCTCTTTCACACTTTGTAATGTATTTTTATTCTCACTCTCCATTTTTTTCACATCAACACAAATTTTGTCACTCTGAGCCTTAAAGCATTCACTATAATTACTTATTTTTTCTATTTCTTTCACACTCTTTTCACACGTTACTTGGGCAGTTTTCATAGCCTTTAACCTATCATTGTAAATGGCCTCAATCGCCTCAGGTAAATTTTTTATTTCAAGCTCATTTTTTTTTAATGATTCTTCAAATTCATTTTTGTATTGTTTTAAATAACTTCCATTTTTTTGGACGATTTCCTGTACTTCCCGCACTGCCAAATCAACATTGCGTATGTACATAACACAATCATCACACATAAATTTTAGAATTGTATTTGTGTCTAAAACGTTACTGCTATACCGGTCTAGACCACTACAAGCAATCTTTATATGAAACACTTTCCCGCAAACACCTCTACATTGTATTCCGGATTCTCCACTGACAACACTTTTGCATTTAAAACACTCCATTTTAGAGGTTTAATACAAAGTTTCAGCCTCTTGCGCACTGAAAAAGCAATAAAGCCCCGTGCACTCACGACAATCCGAAAATAAATGACGATAAAGTATGAACTTGTTTTTATTTTTTATTTTTTTTAACTAGGATCGATTTAAAGCACATCTATCCTCTACGAACTCTCTCTCGTGATTAGGTGATGGCATTCCCCACTGTGCTAATGCTTTATTAGCAATCGGCAAAGAGAAATCTTCAATGCAAATCAATGCTTCATTGTAAATGTCCGGCGTGAAGTCCATTACTGGATTACGATTAACTTGACGCACTCGAATCAGAAATCGATTTGGTAGCTTTTTGAAATATAAGATTTTAACTGTTTTTTTGTATGGGTGGTGCCACGCCCCTTTGTCTAATTTTGACCAATCTTCACAGGAATACTCCTGTGCCATTACCTAAGAATGTGTGTAAATTTTAACTTAATCCATTCTATGGTTTTCGAGATATAAGATTTTTGTATGGGCGGTGCCACGCCTCTTTGTCCAATTTTGACCAATCTTCACAGGAATACTAATGGGCCATTACCTAAGAATGTGTGTAAATTTGAACTCAATCGAATCAGTGGTTTTCAAGATATAAGATTTTGAATTTTTTTTTGTATGGGCGGTGCCACGCCTCTCAGTCCAATTTCGACCAATCTCTACAGGAATACTCCTCCGCTAATACCTAAGATTGTGTGTAAATTTGAACTCAATCGATTGTGTGGTTTTCAAAATATAATGTTGTGAATGCATTTTTTGTATGGGAGATGCCATGCCCCTATAACTCATGAACCAATACACCTACAAAGACCGCATATGCCTACAAACCATGGTATTAACGTCACCTTTCATGGGAAATTTTTAGAATCAAAATCGCTTCACGCGTTACAGAGAACATTGGCGACAAACACAATTCAACTTATTTTTATATAAATAGATTAGTTTGAATTTGTTTTTCTGTTTGAAACCTTTTTAACTGAAAAGTACTTTAGTAATTGTGAATGTAAATTGGGTAATTTTGAATTTAAGTGCATACCAGCTATTAAAGTACAGTCAAAGGGTAGAGCCAGTGGTGGATGATTTTTTTTTTGGTTTTAAACGGGGTATGAATGGTATTGATTGCGAATTTAGAGTACTGGAAGGCGTTACATTTATAAATATAAAAATAAATAATGAAAACTATCGAATGATACCGACATACATCACCTGCAACCAATGGAACAACGATTTTGAATAGTTGGAAAGTTTTGTGACGCCAAATAAAACCTCGAATACGATGGTGGTGGCAGACTTGAATGCGAGGATTGGAACGAAGCGGGAACTGAAAGTATGGCAGCTGGTATTGAGCGGAGATCCAAAGATTCTGTCTGTAATGCAAGAGGCAGCAAATTAAAAGATTTTTGTAACGCGTTTGCGTTTTGGGCTAAAAATACGAAATGGAACAAGCTTTGTCAGATTTGGAAGGAGAAAATACCTTTGTTGGTAATCAAGGTAGCTCTGTTATTGATTGTAGTCTCGGCGGTAGAGAATGGAATAATCACATAGTCGATCTTAAAGTTGAAAGTGTCCCATCTTCCTATAGTATAGTCGATGGAGCCTGAAATGGCCAGAACTATGAAACTTAGCTGCTCTAAGAACATATAGGAATTCATACGTAGGTTTCTTCAAAAACCAATGTTTGCAGGCGAATATGGATTATAAAACACCGTGTAACCGATAAACAATAGTAAAATATTTGAACGGTAAAAACTTTACTATCCATTGTTATATAAGCGCGAATCTTCTAGCTACGCAGGTTATTGAATTCTGTCTAGGAAATAATCAATTTCCAGTATGCTCCTCCTATGTTTTCCAATGAAGTTCTGGATGCTGACATCACATACACAAGAGGTCACACAAGCGGTGGCAAGGTTAAAGGATGGCAAAGCAAAAGATTCGAATGGAATATTATTAAATGTTGGAGTGAAGTTTTATTACAGATAAGCGTAAGTGTAAGAAAAAAGATAAGTTACAAGAGAGTATCGTTCAGATGGTTCAGTAAGTATGGATGATATTTAATTCAAAGGTACTAGAAGTACGCTCTATTACAACACCCCCACTGAATTAGATATCACCAAAGTTGAGACCCAATGCAGTTGAACAGTTGACGTGCTTCCAGACAGGAAGACCCTTGGTCATCACATCAGCTGCCATGTCGTCCGTACTAACGTGTTTCAAAATAACAGTTCCTTTATTGATCTTCTCTCGTTTAAAATGATGTTTAACATCAATGTGTTTGGTCCTTCCATGATATGTGGAGGTAAGAGCCAAACTTATAGCGCTTTTGTTTTCGCATCGAATTGTAGTCGAATTTGGTGAGTTTGGGATAAGCTCATTCTGTAAGCTGATCAACCTAGTCCCTTCTTGAACCGCAGCTTTTAGGGCTGTTTTTTGGATTTCCAGAAGATAGCACCATTATGAAGCAGAAAAGTGTAGCCGGTAACTGACCGTCTCTCATCCGCATCACTCGCCCAATCAGCATCGCAAAATACGGAACCGCTGTTTTCTCCAGCGGTGTAAACTAGCTGCCCTTCAACTAACGGAGCTAGCAGTCCAGTGAGCTTTTCCAAGATTCTGGTTATATCGACTGACTGTACTCACAGCAAAGCTGATATCAGGACGTGAAACTTGTGACGCCAACATTATGCTGCCGAAGAACGCCTTGTAAGAACGCGGTCACAGCGTCCATTTGATCGATATCAAGGTCGTATTTGGCAGCCACTGCAAGTAGAAATCGGATTGAGGTATATCTTACCACAGGGGAGTAGGTTTCGTCATAGTCGATCCCCTTTCTTTGCGCACAACCTTTAATGACAAAGCGGGCTTTGTAGCGATATATATTACCCTTTGCATACTTTTTCATTTTAAAAATCCACTTGCAATCAATCGGTCTTCTTTTTGGTGGAATATCAGTCAACACCCAAGTTTTATTTTCAAGTAACGAGTCGTACTCTTCTTTCATCGCATCTTTCCAGAACTTTGCGTCGCTTCGATTTAATGCTTCGTCAACAGTCAACGGATCGTAAAGCTCGATGGACTTAGCTTGACAAACAAAATTATCTATTTTGACAGGTTTCGGTGTACGTTGAGAGCGTCGTGGTTCAGCGACGCTGACCTGTTGCATAGGTATCGATGGCGAGTAACTGACATCACTATCTGAATATTCGTTGACTTCTAATTCATCGGAATAATACGTATCAGCTGTGGTGTTATTTTCGTCTAAAGATGTATTTATGCTTGAGTCTGGATCTAAAGTGGAAGTTTCGCTACTTTATTCGATGCTGTCGGTGGCACTCTCCTCGCTATTGGCACCTTCAGCTTCAGTCTCACAACCATCCCCCACTGAAGTGCCGTCATCTGAGAATATGTAAGAATAATTAGTATTTGTTACTCGGTTAACTTACTCTTCTCCAATTAGCAGTTCTCAAAGAATACGACATCCCGGCTGATAATGATTTTATCCTTCTGGGGCTGGTATAAGCGGTAGCCCTTCGTATCCTCACTGTATCCAAGAAATATGCAAAATTGGGACTTCGGATGGAACTTTTTTCGACAATGTTTCGGCACATGAACCATTGCCTTGCACCCAAACACACGAAAACGACTTAGATTCGGGGTTATTCCAAAAAACGTCTCCTCAGGAGTGACACCAGTTATCGACTTGCTTGGATTGTACGGAGTTGTCGTCTGATGTTGTATCCCATTTTCCTTCAGCAACTTTTCGAACGATCTATTGCAAAATTCGGTGCCGGTCTCGGTGCGTAAGATTTTAATTTTCTTATTAGTTGGTCTTTCAGAAACATTTTTGAAATCAACAAATCTTTGATAAGCTTCTTATTTTGTTTCAAAAAATAAACAACAATTCTTCTACTGAAATCATCGACAATTACCATAATATAACGTGCACCACCACGTGAAACGACATCAATAGGACCACACAGATCTAAGTGGAGCGGCGATGCCACAATTTGCTTTCCTCTGCTTTCCTTTTATTTACGATGACATTTGCCATTAAACTAACGTTTACATTCGGTCGATCCAATTTAAACATGTTACCAGCATGAGATGCAGTAGTAATCAGCTTTTTACTGCTACTAAAAATCTGACAGCCCTTGAATCGAAGTACATGGAGTTACCCCTCTTTACCATCTGACTGACCGACAGTAAATTAACACATAATTCGGGTATATACAGCACCTCGATAACAGCAACATCTCGGACATCCTCTTGTACAGCAACACGCAGGCTTAAATCACCCATGCCCTCTACAGACAGGCGAGATTTGTTGGCACATTTTATCTCGCTTCTAGCTGGCTAAGCAATACCAATTATACAGTCGCGCTTCATAGACATGTGAGCGGAGGCTCCTGAGTCAACATACCAATCGTCGTTTCAGCACTAGCCGTGAGTGCAGTGAACAGAACATGCGATTTGGAATTGGTTTTTGACTTAGTATCATTGTTTGTATTCGTTGGAGAATTTCGAGAAATATGCTTATATTCCCTACATACATAGCACCCTGGTCCACGGGGTTTCTTCGTTGTCTTTCTCTTACTGAAAAATACAATGGAATCAGAACTAGCTCCAGCTCCTTTGACATCTTGAAGCAATTTCGCGGTGATTGGAGTTCGCTCGAGTTTTCGTCACTTTCTTGTCGTCTGTTGTTGTGCCTGGTTCGATGCAGTCCCAAAGGTCTTACAGTTCGAGGTAGGTCTTTACCGCAAACTTCCAGGAATCCCAATTCTCACGACCTTTCAATTTTTCAATCGACAGCAGTAGATTTTGTGACATCATGAAAAACTGTGAAGATCTTTTGCATCCAATAAAATTTCGATGACTCTTTTACGTCAAAATCTTTTTTAAACACACAATTTATATTAAGCATGGACTGGGCCCATAACCTATTAAATGTTGGAAAATGTAAAAAAAGAAATTAAAACTCGAGACCACGCAGTTTAAAAATTGAACAAAGAGTGAAGTTTGATTACAGATAAGTGTAAGAAAAAAAATAAGTTACAAGAGAGTATCGTTCAGAAGGTTTATTTATTTATTTCATCAAATGAGTACATTTGCTATTCTCGTTAGATTACCTACTACAAAAGTACAATACTTAGATGCTACCACCAAAGCCTAAAATCAAAATTAGCTTCTTCTTAAACGAATCCCTACTAAGATCTATAAAAAATAAACTGCTATAGTTATTAGATGTTCTAAGGCATTGCAACCATGATATGGCACAGAGAAAGAAAAACTATTTCTAAGTACTCTTGAATTAGCATAAAAACCAATTAAAGATAACAGAAAGGGGCAATCAATATGATTATTTATCAAATCCCGAATAAACATAACTGAAAAATATTGTTTACATTTAAAAAGAGGTAAGATACCAAATAGTTTGCATCTCGTCTCATACGAATGCATTTCAATATTCCAGCGTAATTTACGAACGGCGACTCTAGTTAAACGCTTTTGAATCTTCTCAATCCTACTAGAATGTACTTCATAACAAGGATTCCAAACTATACTACAGTATTCAAGATTAGACCGGACAAATGCAAAGAATAGACATTTTAGAGTATGAGGATCATAAAAGTCTTTAGAATTCCGCAAAATAAAACCCAACATTGAATTGCCTTTAGCAACTAAGAAGTCAATGTGCTTGCAGAAACTTAGTTTATTGCCAAAAATTACTCTTAGGTCTTTTTTAGAGGATATAATAGACAATGGAATGGTTCAGTAAGTATGGATGATATTTAATTCAAAGGTACTAGATGTACGCTCTATTACAACAAATATCAGCTGAGTTTTATAAGTATGGCACAACGGAGGTTATTAACAGATTAACATTAATATACGGAAACATATGGAAAACTGGTTGTATATGTAGCGAGTGAAGAAGAAATGAAACTCAACCACTACGTTATAATATAAATTCAGTTTTTATTCTTTAATGACAAATGGCAAGCGCATGTGTTCAAGTCTTGAGTGTGACTGTCGTATTCAGTTTGCGGGACAATTTTGCAAAGCTGTTTTTTGATGTTGCGCCGCATGTGGTAGTGAGTATGTGGTCGCCTGATGACTGCTGTCAGGGTCACCACATATACCTTCAGGCTATAAAAAAGGAAGCTTTTCAGAACTGTCCAATTACTAAGGAATTTTTATGTTAAATGATTCGTACAAAATCTTTACATTAATCTTGCAAAGACGACTAAATAAATGGACTGATTATATTAAGCTATTAAAAAGAGTACCTGACAGGATTTGGACCAGGCTATTCAACGATTGGCCCCATCTTTGTCTTTAAAAGTATTGCCCCTCAGAAAGAGGACATACGGCGGATGAGTTCATTACAACTGTGTTATCAACAGTCAATTCGGCAATTGGGCGTTGTACTCCGGGGTAACTGCCCGACTACGTAAAACATTTGTAATTGCGAAGCACCAACAAGACTCGGATACGGATGATTTTACTGTTGACGAACCTGCAAACGATACAAGAACAACGAATTTCGGATCTGTACGTACGTGAAATGTTATGTTCCCTTACAGACAGCTATCTGCATCAAAAACAGCGCTTATTCGGATGTGGATTCGTCGTTGGCGCCAGATTTAGGCAAGTCTTAAGTTTCAACTTAACGAGCTCCTCACGTGTCACGACAGTCCGCATTAAGGCTAAACTCGCCAACATTAATCTAAAATGCGCGCATGCCCCACGGAGGAAAAAGACGACGACACCAAAGAGCGGTTCTACGAGTCTGGTCTCTTTTCGTCTCTCTACCAATATAAATCTTACCCATAGAGTTCTTCCCTGGGCTCGATTCCTAGTGTTAACGGAAACATCTGTTTTTGGGAGATCTGCTTCATCGACTGAGTCGAGACCCAATGATGTCCCAAGATCCTCATTCTTCTGCCAGCCAACGCCGGACATTGGCACAGTATATGCGCCGCTGTCTTCCTCCAGGCATAGTTTACATGTATCATCCTCTCTAAGGCCCATCTTCCTTGAGTAGTACCCGAAATTACCATGTCCTGTAGATAAAGCCACCACCCATTTCAGTGTTCGTCGACTCATGCTTAGAACCCTTCTTTGAGTGGAGCAGGTCGGCTACTTAATTGCCATTTTAGCTTGTCCACATAGTTCCTTATCAGATGTTCCGCCGTGATCCATTAGTGAATCAGCTCTTCTACCATGCCTTTGCCAACTAAAGAGAATATTTCGCATTATTAACGAACACTCTGCCATTCTTTTCCACTCCTTGAAGGTGGCCCGATCCGATACTATTGAGCTCTAAAGCTATTTTTTTGTCATTCTTTGTCAAAATGTTTTTTTTTTTGCTGAACCAAACTGTCCTTTACACCTGGACAGATCAAGTTGTTCCTATAAAATTACTATCAGCTGAAAGTGAACGTAAAACAGATTCACAAGAGAAATCAAATGCAAACAGCTACTACACTGAATGGCAAGCTGAACTTAAAGCAAGGAAAAATCTTGATGAAATTGTCTTAAGCTTGCAAAAGCAGATAAAAGAACTTGAAAAAAAGGTTAGCCTTTTGGACAATACTTCCCAACCATTGTAATCAGTTCAGCAAGATAAACAAAAGGAATACCTCACTGATGAAGAGGAGCTTGCACTAGAGACAGAAAGACATCTGACTAAAAGTAAGAGGCCAACGAAGAAACGAAAGGCAGAAGAAAATCCTGAAACATCTGCCAGAATCTTTGACAATGTGGCTACGCCAAAACATGCAAATTTGCAAGCTAAGATGAAAGATAAAAGGACTGAAAAGACAACCATTGGCTTGAAAAGACAGCCTTTACCACCACCAATAATGATCTCTGGTGTAGATAGATTTGGTGAGCTAAAGAGTATTATTGAGCAAAAATCTAAGAAAACGTGCAAACTCACGTCATATAGCAACAACAATTGGAAAATAAATGTTGATGACAGTGACACTTAGATATAGATATATCACTGATGAGCTAACAAAAATGAAGTTGCAATGGCACACATACGAAAATAAGGTTACTAGACCAATTAGAGTAGTCGTCAGAGGTCTTCACTTCTCGTGTGATGAACATGATATTGTCGAAGACTTGACTAATAAAAAATTTAAAATTATAGAAGCCAAAAACTTAATTAAAAAAGAAAAAACATCAGGTAATAGAAAATTACCCCTTTTTATGCTTTCCTTTCATAATCAGGATGATATTGAAAAGGTTTACGCTATTAAATCAATAATGAATATTGTTGTCAAGATTGAGCCTCTTCGAAGAAAATCCAACTCTTTAACTCAATGCAAACGATGCCAAGCTTTCGGGCATACGCAAAGCTATTGCAAAAGAGATTTTGCGTGCGTTAAATGTGAAGGAAAACATCCAACAAATAGTTGTCCACAAAAAAAAGATGAGAAAGTAAAATGCATAAACTGTCATGGAAACCACCCAGCTACACGAAAAGAAGAAGAAATATCAGTAAAGGAAATGCTTTCTACTATTATCCAAAGATTGGATAATCAAGATAAAGTTATTAAGCTACTGAGCAAAGAAGTTTCCAAAGGAAAAAATCAACAAAATAACAATGATTGAAAACCTAAAAGTCGCAACCTGGAATGCAAATGGTTTACACCAACACATCTCTGAATTTAAGGTATTTCTACGCAGTGAAGACATTGACGTCTGCCTGATTTCTGAAACCCACTTTAAACAGGGAACAACAATTAGAATTCCTGGGTACCTCTGTTACCACTCTCCCCATCCTTCTGACAGTGCCAGGGGAGGTAGTGCTGTAATTGTAAAAAGTATTTTAAAACCCTATGAATTGCCCAAAATAGGAAAACAAACCATGCAAGTTATTATTATTATTATTATTATTATTATAAGCTTTTATTTACTATAAGGTTTACAAATTGTTATTGTTATTAGAGTATTTACATCATGTAGTTATTTAACTTTAATTTAAAATACATAAATAAAATAAATATATCATAATTTGACAAAGTCTAATCATTGTTTTCAAAATTCGTTGCAAATAGTATAAGCCTCCCCCACAGTTGTCCATAGATCTCTATTTTTTGCGTCATGGTACCAATACCTATTAAATTGGTTAATATCGTCAACCCATCTTGTTCATGGTCGTCCGGTTGATCTTGTCGCTGGTGGTGTCCATTTGATCAAAAGTTTTGTCCATCTATTGTCTGTAATTCTTGATATGTGTCCTGCCCAGTTCCATTTAGGTGCCTGTTTTATTACATCTATGATGTCCGTTTGCCTTCTTATTTCTTCGTTCCGCACTCTTTGTATTAGTCTTATACCGAGAAGTTTCCTCTCCATTTTTGTCTGACAGATTCTTAATTTCTCGGTTAGATTTGTTGTTAAGCCCAATGTTTGAAGTCCGTATGTCAGAACTGGTAAAATTGCTGAATCCATTAAATATTTTTTTGTGTCTTTATTTAGTTTTGCGTTGAGTATCTCCTTCATCCAGAATTGTCGCCATGCGTTTGATATTCGTCTATCTATCTCCTTTTCTTCTTGATTTTTAAATGATTTTAACTGTCCCAAATAAATATAGTCGTCAACATAATCAATATTATGTGTAGAGTTGGTCATCACTTTTGTTTTAGACTGATTTATGCATAGTCCGTAGTTTTTACAAATTGAAGCCAGCTGTGTTGCCATTGTCTGAATGTTGTCCGCTTTCTGTGATATTAGGACAACATCGTCAGCAAACCTCAAATTGTTCAAATGTTGTCCCCATATATTTATTCCAAATCGATTCCAGTCAAGTTGTTTAAATATCTCTTCGAGTACTGCAGAGAATAATGGTGGTGATATTGGATCACCCTTTCGTACACCTCTTTTTATGCTGAACATTCGTCCTGTTCTTTCTGTTTTTATATGTCCAGTGTTGTTTTTATATATATGTTTCTTAGAGTTTTGATGTATAAATCATGAATCCCTTGGTTTTCTAAAGCCGTCCATATTTTGTTGTGTTCTATTGAGTCGAATGCCTTGCTAAAGTCGATGTATAGGAGATATAGGGGTTGTCTGTACTCGTTGGATTTTTCAATCAGTTGGTTTATGGTCTGTAGATGGTCCGTTGTAGAGAATCCTTCCTTGAATCCTGCTTGTTCCCGTGGCTGTTTGTTGTTAAGTTCGGTTTTGATGGTCCGATATAAAGGTCTTTGAGAATAGTTTATATACTGTTGATATAAGGCTGATAGGTCTGTAGTTGTTAATATCGTCTTTGCTGCCTTTTTTATGTATCAATGTTATTGTACTGTGTTTCCATTGATTCGGGATTTGTTGTTTTGTCAAAATGGCGTTAAATAAAATGGTCAGTAGGGGGGATAGTGTGTTTTTTCTCCATATTTTAACATTTCTGCTGAAATACCGTCATTTCCAGGACTTTTTTCTGTTTTAAGTTCGTCAATGGATTTCTCTATATCGTCTAGTTCAAATTATGGCACATCATCTAAGATTGTAGTTCTGCTTTGAATGTTTGTTTCGTCATGTTGGTATTGTGTTGAGCTAAATAGTTTTTTGAAGAAGCAGGTTGCTGTTTCATTTATTAAATTTCGGTTTGTTATTTGCTTATTATTTTTACTCATCGAAGTTATCCATTCCTTTTCATTATTTAGAAACTGGTTAGTTTTTCTGATTGACTTAGTATTCTGCAGTATGTTGTTAATTGTCATCTCGTTGTATAAGTCAATATCCTTTTTCGTACTGGTTCTTATAGCTTTTCTTAAATAATTTAGCTCAATTTTTTCGTCATTTCCCAAATTTATCTTATTTCTTAGTTTTTCTCTTCTGTCAATGAGTGCTTTTGTTTCGTTTGAAATTTGTATGCCTTTTTTGTGTCTTGTCTGCATTATTATATTTTTTGCCGTTGTTTTTATATTGGATTCTAGTTTGTCATAAGTGCTTTGAATATTTAAGTGCATATTGGTAATGTCGATAGCTTGTCTTATATGCATGTCAAGACTGCTGTTGTAGAGTACGACAGTTTCTGTTGATATTATTTCTTGGTATATGTAGGGTATGAGTGTTGCGTCCTAAACTTTTGTGGTCAATTTTTATTTTCGCACGAACCATTCTATGGTCGCTTTCGTATGTTAATTTATTTATAACTGATACGTCTGATAATGTTTTTAATTTTATTTGTTAGAATGAAGTCAATTTCGTTAAGTATTGTTCCATCGGGCGATCTCCATGTCCATTTCCGTTTATTTTTCTTTTTAAAAAAAGTGTTTGCACACACTAAGTTCATTTCGTTTAGCCATTTGACTAATATCTTTCCCCGTTTATTCCTTAGTCCGTAACCATATGGTCCAATTACTTGTTCATCTCGTCCGGTTTTTTTTTTCCTACCTTAGCATAGAAATCTCCAATAATGTACATAATCTCAGTTTTCGTTTTGTTATATAGATGTTCCAGTTTTTCATAAAAGTTATTAATTTCCTCATCTGACGCTTTTTGTGTTGGAGCATATGCTTGTATGACGGTCATTTTTGAATTTTGTATTTTTAGAGTTATACTGCATAGTCTTTCGCTTGATAGTTGCACATCCAGTATTTGTTTTTTTAGTTCCTTTTTCAGTAGAAATCCTACACAGAAAATGGAGTTATCTTGTTCTATGATTTGTTTTTCCATAAATTCTTGTTTCTGCTAGTCCTAAAATATCCCAGTTTAATTTCGATAATGGTGGTTGGGTGTTGTGTGAATAGGGATGGGCATCTGATTGGCATCAACTTGGCGATGTCCAGTGTCGCAACTATCTCACACTCACCAATTGTGCTTATTTTACCTCCCCGTGGTCACCACCGGGTACTGGTCTATGTCCACCCGGACTTGACTTGCTAAACTTATAAGCGCGAGTGTTGAACACGAAGAAAATATCAACACTATAATGCTCTGTCGGATTGACTGTCTGCTCGAGTCTCAGAAGTCTAACATGAGCCCTCAGAAAGAGGACGTACGGCGGATGAATTCACATGGCTGAATCAACGGTGGCGTCAACAGTCGACATGACAGATACCTCAATGGGCTACTCTGACGTATTTGGAGCTGAGGTCATTGAGGATTTTCAACACTAGTCAGGGTGTTGAAATAGAGATGGTGGCGGAAGAGCCCTTAATGGGTCAACGGCAGCTCTCACATCCCCGCAGCGGGTTACTGACTCCGGAGTATTCCGGCTCCTTTTGTCCAAGGGGTCGCAGAAAGGGCCTGGTCCTCCAGGTTGGGGGTGTGCGTGGGGCTAACAACCCTACCGCGGAAAAAAAGCATCGGTTACGAAGCGACCAATAGTCTCGGATAAGGATGGATTTACTGTTGACGACCCGGACAAACGAAATAAGGACAATGACGTTCGGATCTGCACATGGAATGTTCGAACCCTGAACAGACCGCGTGCAGCCGAACAACTAGCGGAGGCCCTAGACTGCTACAAAGCAGATATCACCGCCATCCAGGAAGTGCGGTGGGATGGCCCGGGCAAAAGGAAGATGAAAAACTGTGACATATACTACGGTGACTGCTACAGGGAACAAAAGCAGCGTTTATTCGGATGCGGATTTGTTGTAAGCGGCAGACTTAGGCAAGAAGTCTTGAGCTTTCGACACGTGAGTGAACGCCTTACTACTATTCGCATCAAGGCTAAATTTGCCAACATCAGCCTAATATGAGCTCACAGAAGATAAAGACGATGCTACCAAAGATTGTTTCTACGAGCTCCTCGACAAAACATATGAGCAATGTCCTAAATATGACGTTAAAATAGTTTTAGGTGATTTTAACGCCAAAATAGGAAAGGAGGACCTCTTTGGTAGAACAATTGGAAAATACAGCCTACATGACACCACGTCTGAAAACGGACTAAGGCTGATTGATTTTGCTGCGGGACGTAATGTTACCATAGCTAGCTCACGGTTTCCTCACCTCGATATACATAAAGGAACATGGCGGTCACCAGATCATCAAACCGTCAACCAAATTGATCATGTTGCGATCGACGTAAGGCACTCCTCCAGTATTCTAGATGTCCGAACTTTCCGAGGGGCCAACATTGACTCGGACCACTACCTGGTTGTAGCCAAGGTACGGATGCGGAAATCCCAAACGCCAAAACAACGAGATAATACTGTGAGGAGATTTAACGTTGGACGGCTACAAACGCAACAAACTGCCAGAGCCTTTGCCGATCGCGTATCCCTAAACCTCTCGAGAAGTCCTACGCTGCCAGCATCAAGTGCCGAAGACCAGTGGCGCCGATGCCAAGAAGCCATCAAAAATGCCGCAACTGATGTGCTCGGTTTCACCAGTCCACCCCCTCGAAACCCCTGGTTTGACAAGGAATGCCGGCAAGCGCATGCAGCAAAACAACGTGCCTATGAAGCGGCGCTGCACAGAAGGACGAGAGCAGCTCGTCAGCTCTACGAGCAAAAAAGGAGGGAAGAACACCGGCTTCTCCGGAGAAAGAAGAGAGAGCATGAGAAGCGCGCGATCGAGGATATAGAGAGGTGCTACTCCAGGAATAATGTTCGGAAGTTTTACCAAAAGGTAAAAAGAACGTGTCAGGGCAACAAAACCCGAACAGAAGCCTGTAGAGACGAAGAAGGAAACCTTGTAGTAGAATCACAGTCGGTGCTGAGGATATGGAAAAACCATTTCTGCAGACGGCGAAGACGACACAAATTCCGCTGTCAGGCAGAATGAACCATTCAACCTGGACGATGACAGCCAAGACTTCCGTCCACCTGACCAAAGTGAAGTGAGGATAGCAATATCTAAGCTTAAGTCCAACAAGACAGCAGACCGGACGGCTTAACTGCCGAGCTTTTTAAGGCAGCGGGAGATGGCTTGGTGGAGAGCATACACCAACTCGTTTCCAAGATTTGGTCAGAAGAAAGTATGCTTGATGAATGGAACCTCAGCATCGTTTGCCCGATCCACAAGAAAGGAGACCCTCTAAACTGCGCCAACTAGAGAGGCATCAGCCTCCTTAACACTGCGTATAAGATCATATCTGCTATACTGTGTGAACGCCTTAAACCATTCGTCAACGATCTGATAAGTCCCTATCAGTGCGGTTTTAGGCCCGGAAAGTCCACAAACCGACCAAATTTTCACACTACGGCAGATCCTGGAGAAAACCCAAGAAGTCCAAATCGATACCCACCATCTGTTCATCGATTTTAAGGCCGCATATGACAGCATTTATAGAGACGAACTATACAGAGCCATGTCTAGTTTTGACATCCCTGCCAGTTTCGAACGCAAGATTCTTCGAGTGATTTTTGGTCCCGTTTGCGTTGACGGGCTTTGGAGGAGAAGATTTAACAGCGAACTCTACGAGCTGTACAACGACACCGACCTGGTCAGAAAAATACGCATCTGCCGTCTAAGATGGCTAGGACATGTAGAGCGAATGGACACCAACGCTCCGGCCCGAAGAGTCTTCGATTCCAACCCGGAGGGACAACGCAGTGGAGGAAGACCTCGCCTTAGGTGGCGCGCACAAGTGGAAGGGGACCTCAACCAACTTGGAGTGCGCAACTGGAGGCAGTTAGCAAAAGATCGCGCTAACTGGAGAGGCGTATTGGTTGAGGCCCAGGTCCACCCCGGACTGTAGCGCCACCTTAAGTAAGTAAGTAAGTAATTTCGATAATGCGTTCTTTAGATCTTCTATTCGTTCGTTCGTGAATAATGATCTATCATTGATGGTACAGATTTGTAAATTTGCTGCTCATTTGTTTTTCTTGTATTTTGGTATTGTTTTTATGTATTGGGGGGTTATAGCCTTTGTCCTTCACGGTGGCTAGCCGGCTTGAGGACATGATTCTTGTGGTCTTGTCTAGACTTTGTCGCGTTTGTTGCTAGTTTTTGTTATCGTTAGGTTCCTCTTTATTGCTGGTTTGAAAAAAGTTATAAAAAGTTTTTGTCTATTATTTCCATTGTTAGTTGTTCTCTTTTCAGTCTGTCTCTGTTTCTTAGAGCCACTTGAGCAAGGACTCTCATCATCGCATTTCTTTTCGTCATTTATATACTGAAATCGTCTTCTCTTAGGGTTATTTTTAGTTGTTTTTGGGTTTTTTATTTCTTTTTGTTGTTTCTCAAGAGGCATCGATATGTCTTTCTTTTCTCTGAGTGCTGCATTAAGGTCTTCTTTAGTCTGATCGTCCTTAATGTATATTATTGCTTTTTTATAAGCTCTTAATTTTGTTTTGTTTTTCAATATAGTGTCTTTTTTGATTTGTGTTGTTAATCCTACTAAAAGTGGTCTGGTTTTTTCTCCTTTTTTTCCGATACGTCTAATAAAGTCAAGTTCTTCTTTTTTTGTTTCGACTTCTAGTACTTCATTAAAGAGGTGGAGTATACATTCTTGAAGGTCTTCGACATCGGATTCCACTTCGTTAATATAATATATTACTAAGTTTTTTCTTTTTAACGTCTTTTCTAAATATTTAACTTTATTCTCTAAGTAGTTTTGTTTTTATTCTAAATTTTGATTTTTTTTGGTTAAGTACTTTAATTTTTCCTCTAATTGATTAGTTTGTTCTGTTATTTTATTTGTCAGCTCCGTTTTTAAGTTGTTCAAAGCAGTTAATATGGTGTCTAGTTTTTTATCGACGTTACTGTTTTCAGACATGTTGCAGTTTTTATGTCCGCTACTGTATACTGAAACTCAAATTAAGTGTCAGGTAAATGTCACTAATATAGCTGTCAGAGTTGTTTGTTTACTTTTTGTTTGTCGCTTTTTTTTTTCTATGTTAGGTATATCTTATTTCAGTTCAGTTCTCAGCTTATTATTTCAATAAAAACGATAAAACGATAGTGTCGGTATTTTATTGCTCTAAACTCCTTGTCGCGATTAAACTTTTTTCACAAATCTATTTATCATTGACGTTCGAGTTTTGAATGGAGCTTTTGACAAAATAGTGAAGAAAATAGAAACATTGTACTCACCACAGCCGTGATCAGTTAAAGAGACGGGAGGGTGGACTTGATCCGTTGTAGTTGGTTGGGCAAGAATCCGTATTTGTGCTTTTTCCTTTCATTTTCTTTTTGTGGAATATTGAAGTTGTGATTTTTTCCTTTTCCTTTGACACTCTACAAACTTTTTACTTATCTCAGATGGAAAAGAAACAGAAAAGTTTATCTGGCAGTGTAGTTATGTTTCTTTTTTTTTTAATTTAGATCTAGCACTTTAAATCAATAATTTCTGCAGAGTAGGTTTTTTCCACTTGCAAATGCAACGAAAGCTTTCTCAGTACGACCATGCAAGTAGCGATAATAAACATTGCGACTAAAAGCAAGCAATTTAACATAGCTGCTATATACTGTCCACCTAGACATTCGCCTACAGAGGAAGATCTTTATCATTGGAGGTGACTTCAATGCAAAACACACCTATTGGGGGTCCAGGCTAGTAACGACGAAAGGTAGGAAGCTTTACAAAGCAGGGCGAAATTTTAATTGTAACTTTATTTCGACTGGACCGCCTACTTATTGGCCATCCGACCCAGCAAAAATATCAGACCTTATTGACTTCTTCATAACGAAAGGAATCAATAGAAAAGAAGTAAGAGTTGAAAACAGTGATGATCTGTCGTCGGATCATACACCTGTAATCCTAACGGTCAATGGCATGTCAGTAGAGCAGATAAGCAATGAAAGACTTACCAGCAAAAGAACAAACTGGTGTAATTTTAAAAAAATTCTCGAAGGTTTTATAAACCTTAGAGCTCCACTGGCCACAACAAGGCATATTGACATCGAAGTGGAACAATTCATTGCCGATATACAACAGGCGGCAGAAGATAGTACACCAACCAGCTTCGGTAAAATACCCCACAGAAATTAGCGAACTAATATTAGAAGAGAGAAGAGCCCGGAGAAAATGGCAAATGACAAGATATCCCGGCGATAAAACTATATTCAATAGACTTAACAATAAACTTAAAAAAAGTATCAGTGAGTTTAAAAATAGAACTCTTACTAAATATCTTTGCAATTTAACTGCTGACAAAGTCACAGACTACTCCCTTTGGAGGGCTGCCAAATATTTAAAAAGACCTCAAACGCAAGATCCCCCGTTAAAAACATCTGATGGGAAATAGATCGGCGACCCAAAAGAAAAGGTCAAACTATTTTCGGAAAATTTAACAAATGTTTTTAAACCTTTTCCACCTAGTGTGGCAAACGAACCCCTTGAATTCTTTGATAGGATAGATGAAGACGTAATCACTTACGTTTCACTTGAAATGATATCAGCACATGTATTCATAAGCTCTCTAATAGAAAATCGCCAGGTTATGATCTTATAACTGCCCAAATTCTTAAGGAACTCCCCTTCATAGCATTGGTTAAACTTAAGCTTTTAGTTAATGCTTGTTTTAAGCTAAGATATGTTCCATATCATTGGAAGATAGCAGAAATTATAGTTATACCTAAACAAGGTAAACCTCCATCTGAAGTCACCTCATACAGGCCAATCTCACTTTTACCTGTATTATCAAAACTTTTTGAGAAACTGCTTCTTAAAAGACTAGACAGAATAATAGAACAAAGAAGGCTTATTCCCACCCACCAGTTTGGGTTTAGAAATAAACACTCGACAATAGATCAAGTACATCGTATAACAAATATTATAGAAAAATCATTAAAAGAAAAGCAAGTTTGCTCCACATTATTTTTAGACGTTGCTCAGGCTTTTGATAAGGTCTGGCATAAGGGCTTAGAGTATAAACTTCATAGGGATCTACCAAGACAGAACTATGAGATACTTAAATCTTATATTTCAAATAGATTCTTTAGAGTTCGCTATGGTTCAGCGTATTCTGAACTCAAAGAATTACAAGCAAGAGTTCCACAGGGAAGTGTTCTGGGACCGACCCTGTACTTATTGTATACTAGTGATATACCACATACAAACGATGTGATGATAGCTACATTCGCAGATGACACTGCTCTTCTATCAACTGATAGATGCGTGATTAAATCCACAGAAAAACTACAAAATTCTGTTAACGAGATATGTGATTGGGCCCAACGATGGCGAATTAGACTTAATGAGTCAAAGTCCACTCATATCAATTTTAGAAATAAAAAAATAACGAACGCTCCTGTGGTTATTAACAACCAAGTAGTTCCTTATTCTTACACAGCTAGGTATCTGGGTATGAATCTAGATGCTAAACTGAAATGGAAGGAACATGTGAAAAAGAAAGTAGAAGAGTTAAATATTAGGTATAGAAAACTGTATTGGTTGCTAGGACATAACTCTGAAATGTCCACTGTGAATAAAATTTTAATATATAATCCGATACTAAAACCTGTTTGGACGTATGGTATCCAATTATGGGGTTGCACAAAGAAAAAAAATGTACAAATAATACAAACATTCCAAAATAAAGTCTTTCGGGGAATAGTAAATGCCCCGTGGTATATTAGAAATAATGACTTGCATCGTGATTTGCAGATTGATCCTGTAATGGAAGTAATTAAAAAGTACGCAATTCGTCACAATGACCGTCTGCAGATGCATATTAATCCTGAAATAACAGACGTCTTAAATGTACGATATAATATTCGTAGATTAAGAAGAACTAAGCCTCACGAACTTATTATCTAAAAAATATGAGAACCCGTATTCAAATTGTAATACCTTCTCAAACGCAACTGAACGTTGAAAGTAAAATCATTTGTCGATCTTTCCTTGATTGGTCATTTTTAAGGAGGTGTTTTTAGTGCTGTTAGAGTCCCACACTACTCTGGGTTTCTAGCCTCATTGTGTCTTTCGAGATTTTCACCTTCAATAACAAAAAAAAAAAAAACTATCAGCCGATCAAATTGCGCTAGTTTGGTGACTTTTAAACTTTTTAAACACACATTTTAGTATCCATTTTTTATTCGAATTCCTACTTATACCATTTTTTGTCCATTTTCCATTAAAAAAGCTGATCCTTTTCGTTCAACAAATCCAAAACCATCCAACACAACTGATAAAAAGCAGTTGTCTGATTTGACATTCAGGACAACTCAAAGACAACTCAGTTGTCTTTATAATACGTACACACAACTGAAAAGACAATCATTTTATTAGTTGTCTAGTCATAGGATGATTGTTGTCCTTTGACAGACAACTAGTTGTAATCGATAATCCCAATTGGAGAAATAGGGGCATTAAATTCTGAGGAAGATTTCGAAAACATTGGAAGCGATAGCATTGAATGTGAAGAATCCGAAATGACGACGAATGGCGGTAATTTTGATGTGAGGAGATGTAGGGGCCTTGCTTAAAATTGGAGAGTTTTCAAGCAAAATTATGTTGTATTTTCTATTGCAATTGGCTTAGAAGACAGAAAGGAGTTACAGAATGTTGTGAGAAGTTAGGCCTTGGGTCCCACAGACCTGTCGCGCCAAAATATTTATTTATTTTTAATTGTATGATAAATTTTAAGTGGGATACGGGTGCTGATGTTAGTGTTTTGCCATATAGATATATGAAATATATGGAAGGCGTTGTGTTTAAAGAAGGTGGTGTACCGCCACAGAACTATCGGGGATTTGAATCGTGGAATGTGTTGTCACGTACCGAAACAAAGAAATGTCATTAACGTTTACTGTTTCGATACTAGGTACAATTCCACTTATCGGACCTGAACCCTTCTGTGGAGTAAGCAAAACGATTTCAGGGGCTACATCAAAAAGCTATCACGTATTGAATCCAATGAAGTCTGGCTAAAACTCCTGGGCAGAACTGCACTATACTCTGTCCAACAAAAATTGTCAGTACAGGCATTATGTAGGAGCTTTTTTTTACCAATGGTGCCTGTAGATACTCTCAAGGCGCTCAAGCACAAGAATTGCCACTGAAATAAAAATCAAACCACTGTCATACCAGGGAATTGTTGTTGTTTTTTTTTTCCTAAAATTTCGCCTACAGCCACCAAAACCAGTCTGCCACACAACTACGGGCAGAATGAGCATGATCGCTTGTGTTCGCTTGCTGTTATCATAGAAATGTGTGTGAGTGTGACTGCACTGAAGCACATCAGAAGAGTGTTACCATGTGTACAATGAAAGGATATTGTCAAGGGTTTTTCTATGAATTTTGTCAAAGAACTTTCGGTTTTCGTGCTTTTGAGAACGAATTATTATGTGTGGTGTTGCCATTCGGTTTTAATTTGTTTGTATTAAATTTTTTTCAATGTTGTCTTTTAGAAAAAGGTTTATTCGTGTTTTTAATGCATTCATTTCATTCACGCAACAAGTGATCATAAGTGCGTTGTGGTGATATTGCGATAAATTAATTGTGATTACTAGGGCAACCGGATTCATGCAAATGCATGTTTTTTTTTGGAATGTCGTATAGCCCTAGTCGTGAAGGCATATTTCTGCATATTTGGGTATAAATGAACATTTCACAGAGCATACATTTTTAGCACATTTTAGCAATTTTGTTATATTTTTGCATATTTCTCTATTTTTTCATCTAATAGTTTTTCACACTGAAATATCAAAATGATCTGTCGATCGTTGGGATCGTTTACCAAAACAAACTAAAGCGATTAGGCCTACTGGGAATACCCTAGAAAAACCCTCACGGGAAAAGGAAAAAGATAAACGGAATTTATTTCGTTCAGCAATATTTTTATTTTAAATTGGAAGTTTTTTTTCTGAGTTATGGTGAATTTTCATACAAACTACGGCAACCCTGTGAGAGCTTTAAAGAAGGACAGATTTATGTAAGTCATTGCAATCAGACTGAGAGACAAACATCCTATCTTACCTGTACTGACAATTTTTGTTGGACAGAGTATAGACAATTTTTCCCCAATCTCTCTTCCAGGAAATCCTACTTCCTGATCAATTAAGACAAAAATAATCTGAGAATACTAACAGGAATAACGAGCCTCATGAAAAAGCACATACACCGCATTGGAGTCTCTCCCGATTCAGCATGCAGACTATGTCTCGAGAGTGATGAATCCTCTCTTCACATACTCATGGAATGTCCGGCTCTATTCAACCTTAGGAAAAACATCCTTGGCGAGAAAACCGTCACTTCAGCAAATCTTCTGACATACACCCAAAGAAGATTCTTCTCTTCCTGACTGCCTCCGGAATGAAAAGATGGCTCCTTACCAGGGAAGGCACAATAGGCTTCTTCAACAGGCCGCAAAAAGTACTTCACGGTGCTCGATTTTAAAGAGGGGTTTTGGCAGATAGGTTTTAGCCCAAAAGCAATTGAGTTAAGTACATTTAATACTCCTTTTGGGAGTTAATCACTTCAAGCGCTTTCCATAGGGTATTAAAATCGGACCCGAAGTTTTCCAAAAATACAACGAAAGAAATTTTGGCGACATACCGAATGTTGTTGTATTTAGAGATGATATCTTGATTGCGGAGGATACAATTGAAAAATATGATATCATCTTACAACGTGTTGTAAATGGGGCAAGAAAAGCAAATTGAATATTTAATTTAATCACCCCTATCGTGGAATCCGCCTAAAGGGAATGTTTCACTCAAATTCAATAGTTGGCATCGTAGAATACAGTCATACAGTCGAAGTGAAAGATTCACCTGTCGGTAAAGTGAATGCGTTTAACTCCATCGTAGAAAACGATCGAAGTGAAACTCTACACACAAACTTTGACATTTCAAATACGCAGCTAATTCATTGCGTATTCTGGTGTTTTTTGTGTGGTTGTGATTTTTTCAAAATGTTATAAGTACAAAATAAGCAAACAGATTTGTTTAATAAGTGCAAAAGCACAAAACACAAATTACTTTCTTATTGCAGCAAGAAAACAACTAACCGAGACCAATTTCGTGAACTGATTAGTTCAATAAAGGGATCTCCAGCACTTCAGAAAATGTTGATTGGGCAATACATATGTTGTAGTCCTTACCAGTTTCCATCAGCAAAAAACCGCAAGCAAGCAGCTTACTTAACTTTTGGAGATAGAGAAAATGACTTCAAGTTTGGATTTAGCTCTGTTTTCAAAACATCCAAAACATATGAAAATGATGCTTTAATTAAACGAAAGTATTTAATAAATCTGAGAGATAAATAAACGTTATTAACAACTCACACGCCAACACCGGAGGAACGATCTTTCAAAAGTATGTCCAATTACGCCTACGACATTGACATAATTGGCAGAGCGCAGCGTGATGTAAATGGCGCGTTTGTGAGTATTGAGACTGAGGCGGCGAAGATGGGTTTGGCGGTTAATGAGGACAAGACGAAGTATATGCTGTCAACTAAAAAGGACACCCAACAGCGCGGACAGAACGTCACAATAGACAGATATAACTTGCAGGTAGTAAAGGACTTTGTCTACCTAACCTCTGCTATGAACTCAGACAACGACACCAGCGCTGAGGTTAAACGTAGAATTACTCTTGCCAATCGCGTTTCTTCGGGCTAAGAAGGCAATTGAGTAAAGTGATCCTTCATAAGACCCTAATCATCCCAGTCATGCTATATGGCGCAGAGGCATGGACTCTATCAAAAGCGGATGAGGGAACTCTCGGTTATTTCAAGAGAAAAATTCTTCGAGTGATTTTTGGTCCCGTCTGAATTTACGGTGAATGGAGAAGGAGAGGAAAGTTCAATTATGTCTTTTGCAGTTCCTCTTAAATATGTTCATATTTTTCTGTTGCAGGAACCTCTTTCCACATTATGAATATACTCAAATATAAGCCTATGCTATCCATTAATTTTTAATTTGATTTCTGTAACATAAACTCGAATTTTCTTTGCTCGATTATTATGCTATTCATTAATTTTTAATTTGATTTCTGTAACGTAAACTCGAATTTTCTTTGCCGTCATTTAATGCAAAACAGCTGATTTACCGACCAACTTTGTATTGAAAACACATGACAAGTCAAGACAAGAGTCTTCTAGGCGGAATCGAGTGTGAATCGAGTATGTGAAGTAAATCTCAAATACGGCATATACCACGATAGGGGTGAATATAAATAAGATTTAGTTTAGAGTGAAAGAAGTAAAATATCTGCGAAAAATTAAATCCCATGATGGTATTAGATGTGTACCGGATAGACTAAAAGCGATAATGAAAATTGACAAGCCGAATTTGGCGTCGATTTCACAACCACTTAGAGAACTACTTAAAGATGATGCTGTTTATAAATGGCCAATAGCGCGCATGATAAATCGATAATAGAAATAATTGCAAATGCCCCAACTCTGGAAACATTCGATGAGTCGATGGATTAGTTTGTTGTATTTTGCAGATTGGTAAGCCTATTGCTGATGCTGAAATCAACTACGCACAAGTTAAAAAAGAATTCTTGGCAGTTGTTTTTGCATGTGAATGTTTAAATCTCATTATTATGAACAAAAAAGCACTTGCCGAAATTATGAAAAAAGATTTTTGTAAAATTCCATCAGGGAGACTACAACGCATGAAACTCTTGACGCCACTCACTATAATGCTGACACCACAAGAAAACAGGCAAAATAAAGCCAACAAACGTTAGACACATGCTTCTTGTGGTTCAGTCATTCTTACGGTGTCACTGGAGTGTTGACCAAAACAATTGCTGCAATTGAGACATTTGTGAATATGCAATACGGTTTGGTAAGTCGATATTTGATGGCACGCGACCTATTTTATATCGATATGCATTGGAAATGCTCATGGGGAATAGGTATATAAACAAACGATATTTAAAAATAAATTCATATTCTACACAGCTAACTGGTATTATCTCTCCCTTTGGCAGACTCCTATCCCTATGGTGTACGTGCCCTGCCCGTCGAGCCAATCCACTTATTTTCTTACAACTTATCACACCTGGGAATTGGGAAAACGAAGAAAAGTACGCGAGGTTTAGTATATTGGCCCAAAATTGACCAAGCAATAGGAAAACGAATAGAAAAGTGCACTGTATGTCAAAATAATCGATCCAAACATAAGGGAACCGTATAGCAAACATTTGTGAGTGCTTATCAACAACATACTTGATTATTTCGAATTATTACTCTCGCTACCTAGATATAATTCCAATGCGGTCAAAAACAGTAGGAGAATGCATAGGCAAGCTCAAAACATCATGTACCAATTATTGAGATTGTCTCGGACAACATGCCGTTCAATTCATTTGAATTTAAAAATTAAAGCTGACAGCAATAAGCCCAGTATATGCACAAGCTAATGGATTTTCTGAAAGAGCAGTTGCCAAAGCGAAAAATTTACTAAAAAAGGGCACATAAAAAAAAACGAAGAAATCTGGCTCGCACTATTAGAATACCGCAATACTCCAATACTCACCCGTCGAACTACTCATGAGCAGGAAAACAAGAACATTACTACATCAAAAACGAATCTGTTTCAACCAAAGGTTATAACCAATTTAAAGAACAACATTGATGCAAAAAACATTCCAAACAATACTTCGATCGCAGCGCAAAGTATAAGCAACCATTTCGTCAGGGGAGCTTCAATTTTTGACAGCTAGGTTCCGATATCCTCCGACAGAAATTTGTTGCGGAATTTGTTTACGATTGGGATTTGAGCTTCCGACAGAGTATGCGTTGCGGAAAATTTTCCGTTCCGACGGATACCTCGCTGGCCGATTACCTTAGATTTGTGTACTCTGCCTTCGAACGCGATACTATCCATTATTAACTTTATTTTCAATTTTTCAATTTTCTTTGAAAACACAGCAGAACAGTTGATTTCAAATTTTTCGATAAAGAGGTTTTACGGACCGATAATGCAGTTAACCTGCCGGTTTCAATCAACATCGGCAGTCAATCCGATGATTTCAATGATTGTATTGTATTGTATTGTATTGTATGTTGTGCAGAGAGTTTCTTATTGTTTTTATTTATTGAGCGAGTTTTCAATTTGCAGACACTGCAATCGCAATTGTGATCATGATGGGCGAGAGTCCGTTAGTGCCCTAACACTCATTAAATGTTTACATGCAATTGGAGTTCATAGCATTACTTTTCTTAATTATTAATGTAAAAATATTTTTAAATTAATTTGGGTGCACATTTCAATTGGAATCAAAGCAAAGTTAAGAATGTTTATATGTTTTACCTCGTACTCAATGTTTTTTAGTACCCGTTCAATAATGACGCTTACATGGACTGCTGACAGCCAATAGGCAATAGATTTACGGTGAAGTGAATCGGAAACATCGAGTATGAAGCTAACATTTCAACATGTTTTAATTGCATATCCGCGACTTTTTATAATGGATAGACGGTCCATAGGAAATTTTAACATGAATGAATCAATCAAATGGTTAATTGTATCAGATAAAAAGGTATCCTCATTTATGTTTAGGTATATGTTGGTCGAATATAAAAATATCTATCAAAAAACGAATATGCAAGATGATGATTGCCTCTGAGCTTACAAAAGCTTCTTAAGGGTACAAAATTGATTAGTAAAAACTGAACGGAACACATAATTCGTCTATGATGTGAAACACAAAGATTTGGCACGGATTTGGATTTCCCACTAGCATATATATTTTTAATTATGACTTTAATAAAAAGAAAATGTGAATGGTAAATAACTAGAAGGATTTTAAAATTTATAGGTTGGGATGGAAAAGTACTTACATTATAACTAGAAATAGACGCGACTTAAATGTTCTTATTCATTTAAAAAAACAAACTGTTATGGAGTCGCAAAACCAACAGTGAAAGCACATTTGTTAGTTTCGCATTCAATCATGGTTGCATTAATCTATGTTAACGACCTTTTTTTTAAATTTTGGTCGTGTTGAAATAGCCGACATGACTCCATTCTGGCTTGCCATTTCCAAATCATGCAAATATTATAATAATATAGTATGTATTTTAAATGTTTTAGGTATAACTACATAAATGTTAAATATAAATGTCATAATAGAACATGCCTGAGGTCTGACCTACTTTAGTATAAAATCATTATGTTTTTTATATATATACACATATAAATATACAATATATTACATGCAGCATCGTTATAGTGCTATGAATAACCAGTCTAATTTTTAGCTATTTAAGAAAAAAGGACGAGTAATAGCAAGTGCGACATCGTTTTCAAAAATATGACGTATGAGAATGAACGTATTTATTCGTATGGATGTACCTATCTAATATATAAACACGTAAGTTAGTCCATAGCAATACCTATTATACATAAGTTGTTCACGGCCAGCCTATTAATAGTTTTTGGGTAGACCAACGTTCAACTTTTTTTTGTAATTAATAATGTGTTTTCTTTCTATATTTTTAGCAAGTCGAAGTAATATGAAAAATTTTACTTTCTAACGAAAACTTTATATATTGTTTGCTATTTCTATAATACTTTGCAATTTGAGTTATTTTATTATTGAATTAACACAAACATGCTATTACATGATATAATTGGTTAGTACAAGCTGATAAGGATATGGTCTTGGTCGTATGAAATACACGTTTCTTTGGCTACAGAGAGTAAAATTAACGAATTCTTAATGTAATGTAAACAAAGGTTTAGGTTTCTCATTATTAGATCTTATTATATGGGAATAATATATGCGCCTATTTCAAAATACGTTAATTTAAATCTCATGCGGTACACAATTTTAAAAATATATATATTGATTATAATGCAATTCCCTGATTCTAAATATATGTAGATCTTAATATACACCTATAGAATGTTTTTATATTTTATGTGTCATATATCTTATAACATAATTATAATATAATTGCTCTTTACCTGGAACTGTGAATTTCTCTATAGTCTTGATGAATATTTGTTTGGGGATCACTTTGCAATTTAGTACTACATAGACCATATGGGGTAGCATGTAATATTACCAATAATATTAATAAAACACTTAAATTTATTTCCCATTTCACACAATGTTTTTTCGTTCGTAAATTACTAGTTCTTGAATTATTTGATCCTAACGTATCCATAATACTGAATATATTTAAGAAGTTTATCTTTAAATAAACAAGAAAAACAAGCAAAACGTTAATTTTAAAGAAGCAAATGATTTTTTCTTCTTGGTTAAGGCTTTATATGTCAAATTTTTTGTGACCAGATCTGTTCGTTTGTTTTTGAGCTGCGCGTCTTAAGGTGGGTACCCATGACGGAACGCATCTCAAACTTCGCTTACTATCAGTGCTACTAAAAGAATATGTCATAAAGCCTGGTACGCTGTTCGAGTGAAATGAAATTTTTCATACAAATTTTTCACTGCGAAATGTCAAAATGAACTTTTCAAGTGAAAATTTCACCAGGCAGTACGCTGTTGAAGTGAAAAATAATTGTTCAAAAAGTGATATGTAGAGGGCGTTGCTTGCTATTTCACTTGGTTTTTATTGTCCGTCGCATTACATTTTTGACATTTCGGCGTGAAAATTTCACTTTCAATTTCACAGCAATTTCTTGTAGAGGAGTGAAAATTTCACTTCACTTGAACAGCGTACCAGCCTTAAGCCTGGTACGCTGTTCGAGTGAAATCCAAATTTTCATATAAATTTTTCACTGCGAAAGCCTGGTACGCTGTTCGAGTGAAATACAAATTTTCATACAAATTTTTCACTGCGAAATGTCAAAATGATCTCAAAATGAGTTTTTCAAGTGAAAATTTCACCAGGCAGTACGCTGTTGAATTTAAAAATAATTGTTCAAAAACTGATTTGTAGGGGGCGTTACTTGCTATTTCACTTGGCTTTTATTGTCCGTCGCATTAAATTTTTGACATTTCGGCGTGAAAATTTCACTTTCAATTTCACAGCAATTTCTTGGAGAGGAGTGAAAATTTCACTCCCCTTGAACAGCGTACCAGCCTTTAAGCCTGGTACGCTGTTCGAGTGAAATCCAAATTTTCCTACAAATTTTTCACTGCGAAATGTCAAAATGAACTTTTCAAGTGAAAATTTCACGAGGCAGTAGGCTGGTACGCAGTTCACGTGAAATCCAATTTTCCATACAAATTTTTGTAATAAGCTAAAATTGGGATGATTAGAGGGAGTTAGGAGTTAAGAATTATAGGCTGGTACGCTGTTCAAGTGAAGTGAAATTTTCACTCCTCTCCAAGAAATTGCTGTGAAATTGAAAGTGAAATTTTCACGCCAAAATGTCTAAAATTTAATGCGAAGGACAATAAAAGCCAAGTGAAATAGCAAGTAACGCCCTCTACATATCACTTTTTGAACAATTATTTTTTACTTCAACAGCGTACTGCCTGGTGAAATTTTCACTTGAAAAGTTCATTTTGACATTTCGCAGTGAAAAATTTGTATGAAAAATTTCATTTCACTCGAACAGCGTACCAGGCTTATGACAGGAAGCAAGGATGTGAACGGGACCTTAGGATGGGATGAGAGAAAGAGAAGGATAGAGTGTAGAGAGTGAGGAGCGTGGCATGCTTGTTTACGCACGACTTAGCTCGCCGGACGGGGGAGTCCTTGCCCTCACTACTCCACGAAACCTATTACAAAACATATAACATGCCAATATACAAACAGGTACTCCCTTTGGCAATTGTACCGGAAGCGGACGGACTTCCACCACTCTGTAAGGCGCTGCTGATGGTTTTGCAGCGAAGCCATTGCCCTCCCGACCTTGAAGCTCCGTGGCCATTTTGGGAACTTCCCCGATATGTGCCTCGCTTAAATCAGTTCACCATTAAGCAAGGATTATTCGCCAATCATACCGCACCCCTGAAACCTTACGATTAGCAAGTCATTAGGACAAGCACAACTAAAAACTGAATTTTGCTTGGGTAATTAACCTGACACATTTATTCGTCCCTCAGGTAGGTATTAACATTCATTTCTTATAAGCTCTTATAAGCAATTATATGCAAAACAAAAAAAAAGGAAATTAACAGCAAATATTTTTAACTCAAAAAAACTAAGTCAACTAAACTTGGTCTCACCATCCCATTTGCAGAATCAAATTATATGGCCTTTTTACCAACAACAAGAAGCTAAACATAGTTGAAGCGGAGTCCCTACCTATAGAGAGCTCTTTATGGGTATCTGGGTTAATAAATCCAACAAATTAAATTTCACGAACCAAAACAATCAAAATGGTAGGTGTGTGAAACTCAAGCTTATCACACTTGGAACTTGATAACCAATAACAACAATAAAAAAAACGTAATATTACAAAAAAAGGAAAATGGAAAATTTAAACAACAAATAAATGAATCAATAAATAATTAACACTAAAACTAAAGGAACGAAAAAAAAGCTATAATAAAGGAAATTTAAAGTCTCCAAGAAAAAAAATCCAGGGACACAACGTGTTTCATGTAGCATGCAGAATATGCTGTCGTTGACAAAAACTATGAAAAACAAATTTTCTTTCGTCCTTTCTCCCTTCTTCAAAAACTTTTTTTTTTGTTTACAGGTGCGCATAAGGAACGCAGATGTCTTTCGATGACTTGTGGTCTTGGTTGACAGAGAATCCCTTGCTGACTGCAACTTCTGGAGTAGTGCCGTTGTCGTTTGGGTGTTATACCGGACACTATACGGTTCTCCGTGCAGTTTTTTCTTTTTATAAAGCGGTACTTATCTGGACAATACCTTATTTGAAGAATACTGGACCGCCTTTTTGCTGGGTTTTAATGATTTGCAATTTGCAGATTCACCCGCCTGCGGTTAAATTTCGGCGGCCACCACTGTAACGACCTTAGTAGATGACCGCCAACACCAATATTAATTTTCGGTGATTACGTCCGCCTAACAATATGTAACGCTTTATTTTCCGGCACTTCAGGTACATATTTGTATTTAAATCAAACTCACCCCAATAATTATTGTGACTCCTTTTCAGGTTTCTTTTTGTTTTGTTCTTAATATTCACTAGCAACTATTGTACTGCAGCTATTTTGTGTTATTTTTTGACTTAATAAAAAAACTTGATGTGTTCACCATTTACGAGACGTTGTGCCTCAGACCACTTGTCGACTATTAAACTTGGATATCGCTAGGCTTGTACTGGTTGCCCTCTTCGTAGCAATAATGCCCCCTAGTACCTATGCCTTTTGATCTTCCGATGTCTACGTCCGCTATTTGTGGAAGGATACTTTTTTAGTTGAGTGGATAGGGTAATTTATTTAACTAGTTCAACAACCGGTTTAAGTCTATACTAGCGCTCCAGACACCTACCATACATTTTCATTCTATTCCCAACAGAGGCCGCTTGATGGAGAATGGAGTGGGTTTGTATTTTATTTTCCTTTACTTTTTTATTATTTATTATTATTTTTATAGTTTGTTTTGCAGGTGGCTGTTACATTTTTCACTGTGAATTGTCGAAATGAACTAGGCAGTACGCTGTTCAAGTGAAAAATAGTTGTTCAAAAAGTGATATGTAGGGGGCGTTATAAGCTATTTCACTTGGTTTTTATTGTCCGTCGCATTAAATTTTTGACATTTCGGCGTGAAAATTTCACTTTCAATTTCACAGCAATTTCTTGGAGAGGAGTGAAAATTTCACTTCACTTGAACAGCGTACCAGCCTTAAGTTTTTGAATGTGCCCATTGTAACCCTGTCCTTGAATAGGTATGCATGGGCTTGTAGTAGACAACTTCGCGTTGGTTCAAATATTAGCGCTAGCTCTCGTGGTTCAGAACGGAATAAATTGGAAACTCGCACTTTTTTCGGATTTTTATTTAACACCCCGACTCCACAGGCGATAATTTCTCTCATAATGCTTATCATGAGATGAAATGTCTTGTGGAGTCACTCCAATTCAGCTTATGATTGGATGTCTGCGATCTCTTTCTTGGCATTGATGTCTGACATGAATTTCACAGATACTTGTTTTTTTTCGTCTGGAAATATCATTTTTTGTCTCATTTGAGTGCCGATTTTGGTCTGTGGCGTAAGTAGTTGTTTTAAAATGGTAAACAAAACAACAGTTGAATAGTTTATTTGTCCAAAATACCAAAAATTCACCTTCAGTCTCTCGTGCCGTTGCGATATGAAATGCAATTTCATGGCATCATTTGCCCAGCGCAGATAAAAAAAATTGCATGAGATGGATGCCAGACATTTAGTTTGAGAGAATTTATTTCCTGTAGAGTCGAGGTGTAAGGCTGGTACGCTGTTTGAGTCAAGTGAAAAAAGTGCTGTGAAATTGAAATTTTCACGCCGAAATGTCAGAAATTTAATACGACGGACAATAAAAGCCAAGTGAAATAGCTTAAGTAACGCCTCCTACAAATCACTTTTTGAGCAACTATTTTTCACTTCAACAGCGTACTGCCTAGTGAAATCTTCAAGTGGAAAGTTAATTTTGACAATTCGCAGTGAAAATTTTGTGTGGAAAATCAGATTTAACGTGAACTGCGTACCAGCCTTTACCTACATCTGACGTTTCTATTTTAGTGCAGATAGTTTTGCAGAAGAATGTGTTAGTATTTTGTTATTGCTATTAATTAAATAAAGATTTTAAATTAAAAAATTAAGTGCTGTCTAATTGGTTGCAATTTTCAATATGATTCCATTTTTTCTGAAAAGAGAAAATTCTGTTTCTATTTGTAAGATTTATCTATCGAAATGCATAACACCGCGTCTCCAGCAGCAATATTTTATAGATTGCCATATTGCGTTCAATAAAATATTGTTGGTGGAGACACCGTGTAAATTTTTAATTTAGATTGATTAGGGAAAATGGATTAAATAAGGATTGGCTTGAGGCAATACGTAGTCTCAATGACCAGTACATTGACACGTTTGGCTAATTGCCAATTTATTTCAAGTCGTATCACTTGGAAATATTACAAATTTTATTTATTTCAAATTTCACAGTACCCCGCCCTAGTGGACCGCCCAGTTAGGTCCACGATACCTACGGGGCAGCATTGGGATCCGGCCTTATCTGGTGGCAATTGGTTGTCTCCGTGCTGGTGCGTCTTCTGCGAATGTTAATTTCCGTGGTCGACGGTCTGCCTTCCTTATGCCCTCTTCTTCGGCAGTGGGGAAGGTTTTTTCGACGAACGCTAGTTTGAGTCTGTCGATGCTTATATTAACCTGCTTTCCTCTCACTGTTATTGTAAAGTATTTGTCGGTACGCTTAACGACCTGGTATGGACCGTCATAAGGTGCCTTGAGCTATGGCCGTAGTCGTAGGTTCTGACCATATACCAACTCTGCTGCCGATGTTTGTAAGGTTGAACGAAGCCCGAGCAATACGATCGGTAACGACTTCGACTTCTGTTGACACATGATTACCGCCTTATATGTCCGATGCCATCTCTCAATTATACCTTTCGACTGTGGGTGATAGGCTGTGGTCCTGTTCCTCCTAAATCCAAGTATCTGCCCTAACTTCCTGAAGAGCTGTGACTCAAATTGTCGTTGTCAAGACGGCTGGGACACCAAAACGTGGTACCCATTCGCGACAAATGGCGTCCACTACCGTCTCCGCCGTAATGTCGCTCAATGGAATTGCTTCCGGCCACCGGGTTTACCGATCGAGGAGCGTTAGACAGTAACGGTAATTCTCCGATGTCGGCAGGGGTCCTATAATGTCAAATCTGTTGCCTATGTTATGGAAGTGTTTTATTCCGCCGCAAACGTGCCGCGAGGTTTTGGCTCGTTGGCAGGGGATACAACTCTGCGCCCATTTTCTTATTTCTTTGTTAATGGACTTCCATATAAATTTGCTCCGTGCCAGTTTAGCGGTAGTTCGTATACCGGGATGTGACAGTCCATGAATGTTATCGAATATCATCCTTCTAAAATGTGCGGGTATATATGGACGGGGTTTGCCTGTTGACTTGTCACAGATGATGCATTCGTTTGCGCCCTTTATAGGGAACTTTCTAAATTTAAGCGTACCCGGATTTTCCATTAATGATTTTAACTCCTCGGCCCCTTCCTGAGTTCGAGCCATCTCTGCGTTGTCAATCGCTTCTGGTACGGGTATCGCCTCTATCCTCGATAATGCATCCGCTACTGTGTTCTGCTCACCCGGTAGGTACTTGATATCAGATGTAAATTGGGCTATCAGGTCAGGTTGACGTAGCTGTCGCGGTAGTGCCTTATCGTGCTTCTGTTGGAGAGCAACTGTGAGCGGTTTGTGGTCGGTGTACAAGGTAAAGACACGTCTCTCTAGCATATAGCGGAAATCGCGAATGGCACTGCAGGCGCAAAGATGGACACCATTTTTCGAATTCATTTACCCAATTCTGGAGAGTGGATTTTGGCACAACTACAATATGCGGTCCAGCTTGATTTCTGTAGAAATAACGAAAGATAATAATTTAATTATAGGAAAATTAATTGATAGAAAGTCAAACTATACGAGTACTATTTCAGTTTTTCACTGCACAGCAAGATTAGAATACACAAACGCATGCTTATATGAATATAAGCACACGTAAATTCTGCACTCACCGCAGCACTGCAACATGTATCTACAACAGGCAGGTCACAGCTCAGAGGAGAGGATTCAGAAATTAGGTTATGCAATGCTTATGCTTATGGACATGATGCTTATGTAGTAGGAGTGTGGTGTGCAGCTAGTGATAACTGATAAGGTGGCGATCAGTCGGTTTTCTTTTGTCTAGATTTTTTTCTTTAGAGATATTTTTTGTTCGTTTTTTTTCTCCACAAAAGCGATCAAATATGAATCATGATAATTTTCTTTCACGGAAGGATTTAGAATTTTTGTTAAGGGATGGGGTTTTGATGGGGGTGATTTGCTACAGCAATTTAATTTACTCTTAAATAAGAATGGACCATATGGGCTATGCTATAACAAAACATAATGACATTGAAATTGTAAAAAAAAAATTATTTTCAGAATACCTATTAAACTGAAATTTAGATTCAGAATAAGGCTTTCAAAGTAAAGGTAAGGTGAAGGATGCCAATTTTCTTTTGAATTTTGCTCCTCACAAACGGTTTTGTTGCTATGTTCTTTACCATAGCGTTTGAAAACAAATCGGAATGTTTTTTCATATAAGAGTTTAAGGTAAAGTAGGCATGTTTTTTCTTAAATGAATAAGTTTATTTTTCACATAAGATCATTTTGCCAAAATGTTGTACCATTGCATTGCAACTAACTTTTGGCAAAGAGTCTATATTAGACAGGTATTTGTTTTAAAAACTAACTTTTCTTAATTTGCTCTGCAATTTTTAACTTGCTTTTAGGTTTATTTTAAAGCTTATAGCATATTTTACTCTATAAAAAGAGAAAACATCTTTTAGGTATATTGATTTCCGTCATGGACGTCTCGGTATCATTTCTTGGAAGAGAACGATCATGGAAAATCGAGGGTACTGTTTTTTTCTTTAACCTACTTTTATCCATGTCACCTTACTTAAAATGAGAAGAACACATAAGAATTTTCAATTTTCACGAGACCTGTTAACAAACATGCATCTTTTCATTTTAATACATTTCCGTATTTATATTAAAATTTCGATTTCATAAAAGAGAAACCAAAACTCATCATACTCCCCAATTTTTCGATAACAAATATTAAGGATAATTCTCAGGAAACTATTTAACATTGCAAAATGTCCTGCATCAACCACTTGCATCAACAATTAGTATTCAGTAATGCAATAAAAATAAAATTGATGAAGAATATTCTGTAAGTAAGAACCGCGCCGCAACACATCCACGATGCACAGACATCATGATTCATGACTCATGAGCAAGACCACGACCAGACCAGACCATTGTAATCAAAAGATAAAAAACAAAGCACAGTCAAACTGGTATTGAGAAACGCAAACAGAAAGGGAACCATAATAAAAAAAATCGAATGCGGGATGTTTGTTTTTTTTTATTCGTGAGTCGTGCCTTGCTCACTGGTGGATGCTATGATGGAGGGATGGTTGATGCATCGCATGTTCTCATGAAATTGAGCAAAAGTTGCAGCTGAAAACGAATCTTCTAGAAACTGAAGTAGCTAAACTTGCAGTATTAAACTAAACTACTTAACTGCGATACTTACGTTAACCTAAACTGAAATTTAAGACTTTATTTTTTATTGAATGAACTAGAACTAGACGTTTTGCTATTGTTTTTTTTTTGTTATTAAACTAAATAAACTGTTTAAAAAGAATTTCCCATTTCTCTTCGTATACGTTGCTTAAAGTAACATTATCAAAGTTGGTATCATCATTGTCTTCGAAGTCCAATGCAATATCCATTGTTTCCGATTTTGGAGTGGATGTCATTAAATTTACTTTCAGATGTTACGGTCTCTGGTGTCCTGTGAGGAGTCAAAAGCCAAGGTTATAATGGGTATCAAGCGTCTCCTGTCAAAAAGTGAGTGTGTGATCATATGTTTTGCACTTCAACAGTCGTCTCTTTTCAGGGCATACATTCAGGTTGAACACGTTTTCAGGTGCTGTTCATTGGGAAAAGTATGGAAATGGGCTGGGGTTCGTGTGTCAATGTCAAGTTTTTTCATTCGTGTTGCTTCTTTTCGCCGACATTTGAGGCGAATAAGAGGGAAGAAATAACAGAACTTTGCGTAAATCTTTTTTGTGTAGACTTTTTAGTAGGAATTAAAGTTATGTTTTTATTGTCTTTGTTTTTGCTTTATATTGCTTTTATAAAAAGGTCGGGTGAAGCAAACACGAATCAGCTAGTGTTGAATAAAGGCAGTCTTGAACAACCGCTTGACTCATGCTTTACACTGCGGTATTTTTGCCGTATTCTATCAGTGGGCTGCGCTTTGTACAGCAATTCAGCGTGCTACGCTTTTAATAGCTTAGGGTTTACAGGGATTGTATGAACAATCATTACACTATAAAGCAGTACAGCAGTATACAAATACCTATTTTTTTCAATTTTTTACGTCAAATACGAAATTCACCACACAGTATGAAACATCTGTTAAATTACTAAAATTAATTTAGACCCAGTTGCCTCGAAAATGTTAAAAATTACAATTTGCTATTGATATGCAAAAATTGATTTGTTCGCATTTCGCTCTCATACCTATTAAAATCCCCAAAGGTTTGGAAATTGCAGAGAAAAAGTTTTGTAAATATAAATACATACTGTAGTTTTTAGAGAAATGATCGTGTTTCTCCTACAATGAGCTTCAGTAATCATATCAACAGAATTCACAGATCATTAAAAAGGTGTTCAATTTGTATGCTTTATACTGATGGTTTAAATGTAACCGCTGGCCTTATTTTATTACAAATCAGACATTATTTGACAAATTGAATTAAATACACACTATTAAAATTGTAATGAACGAAAAACAAAATGCGAAGTTCGCAATTTGTTACCTCCTCTGTGTTCATTGTAAAATAAGAGTGCGAAGATTTGCTAACCTGAAATCTTATTGAATTTTTACAAAAAAAAAACAAACAATTTTTTAAGGTCAGTCGCATAATTATAATTATCGCCACCAAAACTAACACAAAAATTGTTCACTTTCCTAATTCACAGCACCTTTCTGAGAGTAGTTATAAATTTACTGCACTCAACAGGATACTAGCCATAACTAAATAGAAAATCGTTGTTAAAATAGTTAAAAATAGGTAAACTTGGAAGTCACCCGTTTTATCTGCCACTCTGATGCAGTGAAGCTCACAGAATTTCTTCACATGTGTTTTATGCAATATGATTTTTAGAAGAATGGGATGGTGCAAAAAATTGTTGCAAGTCAAGTACATACTATAAAAGACTATGTTTTGTACTTACTTAATGTTTAAAATAACCCAGAAGAGAAATTGTCTGCAGTGTTTTTCCAAGGCCCATTTCATCTGCGAGTATTCCGTTGATGCCATTTTCATACAGCGATATCATCCAATTTAACCCCCTTACTTGTTCATCGCGCATCTCTCCATTCTTGATATACGTTGGGGACGATTCAAATCGCAAGACATCTTCCACTTGCTCTGTCTTACGATGTCTATGGCTAGAAAAAAATATAACTTAGCTTAGATCAAACTTCATCAACACTTTACCAATTACTTACTCGGCCCCCTCTTTATCCTTCTCTTTACCAGGTTCTTTACCAGGTTCATCCTTTATCTCCTTTGGTTTAACCGCGTCTTTCGCCTTTTTGGGTCGACCGGCTTTTGATTTTTGCGGACTTTTTGTCGCACTGTTTGCCATGAAATGCGTAAAAATTTCAGTTTGTTTCAGTAAGAAATCAAACCTTTTGCTACGATCAGTCTCGATTTTGTTATCGAACTCAACTTCCTTTTCAGCCGATGAATTCGTTTCCTCGGAAGTAGTTTCACTCTAAAAAATGCACTACGATAACAAAAATATAGAAAAATTAAGTTTCCATTTTCTCACCGAATTTTCATTCGCTTCAACTATTTCCACTGATTCATTTTCGTTCGACATTGTGGCGAAATTTGTTTTATATTATAAATTTCTGTTCAATATAAAACCTAGCGCAAGAATTTCTGTTTGGGATTGTCAATTGCCATTAAAAAACACACATACCCATTATGTTCATTTTCAATTTAAACGAAAACACAAGATTAAACCGCAAGCAAAAAGCCAAGAAGTGCTATTATGCGTTGGTTATACATATTATACCTGTGCTCCCCAACCAAAACCAAAGATAATGGAATACATAGATGTATAACTTTCCAGTGGAAAGGCGGCTGTTTCCCAGTGCCTTGATTTTGTGCGGTTTTCCCGCAATGGCGGTTTGCGGAAAGGGTTCACGTATAGGCAGATTCTATAAATGTGTTCGTGATGTCGAGAATGACAGCTTCCAATATTTCCTGTTCTAATATCGCTTTGTTCCTGGAAATTCCAGGCGGGATTTCCCTAACGCAACTTATTTAGGTAGCGAGAAGGATGTCGGTTGACGACAATTGACACGCTATCCGATATTTCGAATGGATATAATCTCGTAAATATCGATTATAAATTTTAGTTTTTGTTTTACGCTCGTAATACAGTAAAGACGGTAAATTGATCATTTTCACACAAATTTTATTTTATAAATAAACAAAAAACAATCCAAATGTCATTTGATGTAAATAAGATCGTTCAGCGGATGAGCTATGCACCACTATGAAACAGTAGATTCAAATCTTTTTCAAAAAGACGAAAGAAAAGAAAATGAAAATGTTTAAGCCTAAATGTTCATCTATAAAAATATAAAAACAAATTAAGCATTGGTTGTAAATATATCAACTCATTTTTAGATCTAGTTTTTAAGATTTCATTTAATTTATTTCGTCAACATTTAACAGCCAATCCGTGTCGAGTAGATTTCTTTGATGCATATTGCTGGTAATGTGAACTACCTGAACGCAGGTGCGCTAGGGAATGTTCCGAATCGGATTTGAATGTGTGAGTGAGCCACTGGCTTTGACTGCGTTCAGATAGTTCACATTACCAGCAATGTGCATCAAAGAAATCTACTCGACGCGGATTGGCTGTTAAATGTTGACGAAATAAATTAAATGAAATCTTAAAAACTAAATCTAAAAATGAGTCGATATATTTACAACCAATGCTTAAATTTTGTTTATATATTTATAGGCTTTAACGTTTTCATTTTAAAGTTTTCTTTTTGAAAAAGAATTGCATCTACTGTTTCACTGTGGTGCATAGCTCATCCGCTGAACGATCTTATTTACATCAAAATGGCATTTGGGTTGTTTTTTGTTTATTTATAAAATAACATTTGTGTGAAAATGATCAATTTACCGTCTATACTGTGTTACGAGCGTAAAACAAAAACTAAAATTTATAATCGATATTTACGAGATTATATGAATCTATTCGAAATATCGAATAGAAGGTCAATTGTCGTCAACCGACATCCTTCTCGCTACACAAATTGGTTGCGTTAGCGATGGGGAAAACCGGCCTGGAGTTTCCAGGAACAAAGCGATATTAGAACAGGAAATATTGGAAGCTCTCAGTTCTCGTCATCACGCACACATTTATAGAATCCGCCTATAAGTGAACCCTTTCCGCAACCGCCATTGCAGGAAAAACCGCACAAAATCAAGGCACAGAAAAATTCATGAAGTCACGCATCCATGCTCATTTCTATGCCAGCATAAGTGAGTTGGTGAATTCACCCGGAAGATGGCGGACAGTTGGTGAATTCACCACCGAAATTCATAAAATTTTCAAATATCCTGGAAAACGGTGCCTTGAATTTGTGCGGTTTTTGCCGCAATTGCGCTAGGGAACGTTCCGAATCGGATTTGAATGTGTGAGTGAGCCACTGGCTTTGACTGCGTTCAGGTAGTTCACATTACCAGCAATGTGCATCAAAGAAATCTACTCGACGCGGATTGGCTGTTAAATGTTGATGAAATAAATTAAATTAAATCTTTACAACTAGATCTGAAAATGAGTTGATATATTTACAACCAATGCTTAAATTTGTTTTATAGTACGATGCGAAACAAACAGATGCAAAAAAATCCAAACAAAAAAAACCAGCCCCCCACGATAAATTTGAATTTCTATTGCTGCCAGCAACAGAAACAATCAATAAATACTTGTTTGCGTTCTGTCCTCAAACAGCCATTTTTCTGTCGCTAAATTCTGTTGCTGAAAAAGAAATTTTCTGTTCCCAATTCGGTTTCTGTTGCAAATGTATAGGATTCTGTTTCTGTTTCTGGTTCTGTTCTTTGTCACTTGGTGCCTTAACGCCCTCTACATATCACTTTTTGAACAATTATTTTTTACTTCAACAGCGTACTGCCTGGTGAAATTTTTACTTGAAAAGTTCATTTTGACATTTCGCAGTGAAAAATTTGTATGAAAATTTGGATTTCACTCGAACAGCGTAGCAGCCTTTTCCACGAAATTGCTGTGAAATTGAAAGTGAAATTTTCACGCCGAAATGTCAAAAATTTAATGCGACGGACAATAAAAACCAAGTGAAATAGCAAGTAACGCCCTCTACATATCACTTTCTGAACAATTATTTTTCACTTCAACAGCGTACTGCCTGGTGAAATTTTCACTTGAAAAGTTCATTTTGACATTTCGCAGTGAAAAATTTGTAAGAAAATTTGGATTTCACTCGAACAGCGTACCAGGCTTAATGTTCGATATTCGACTAGACAAACGAAATTTGAAATCGAGTCTGAGAATCTAATCAGAAACAAACAAAGAAAAAAAATATATAGTTGTTAGTCCAAATATTATTAATCTTTGTTCGTGCGATATAACCTGACGTAAATACAAATTTTAATTTTTTGATTGATAATTAGTAGGCAAATCAAAACTGGTCCAAATCCGAAGGCCAAATTAATTCATAATCATAGGTGTTTTATTTGGACAGAGTTCAGAAAACATTTATTCGAATATTTTTCGACATTAAACAAATGGAAAACCATGAAGCAGATATGCTTGACGTTTTGGCGTATAATTCAGACGGATTATTGCGATCATTTCGAAGTGAAATAAGTGATCTAGAAAAAATCAAAAATATTGAAAATCATCTGAAAGCACTTTGTGAAAGTAATTTAGAGGGTATACCCGATTTTCAAAAAGGTATCACATAAGCATCCCTTCACCACATCAAAATTGCCTGCTAAATTTTCTGTTTTGTTAGATTTGGACTGGTTTAATATTACGGAGCCATTTTGTATGGCTGAGCTTAATGGAAAACTTGTTATCTTGGACTTTTTCACGTACTGCTGCATAAATTGTATGCACGTTCTTCCAGATTTAAAGGCTATTGAAGAACTATTTCCAGTCGAAAGTGGGCTTGTCATCATTGGTGTTCATAGTGCAATAAAATAAATTTACTGCACTCAACAACCTATTTAGGTAGCGAGAAGGATGTCGGTTGACGACAATTGACACGCTATCCGAAATTTCGAATGGATATAATCTCGTAAATATCGATTATAAATTTTAGTTTTTGTTTTACGCTCGTAATACAGAAAAGACGGTAAATTGATCATTTTCACACAAATTTTATTTTATAAATAAACAAAAAACAATCCAAATGTCATTTGATGTAAATAAAATCGTTCAGCGGATGAGCTACGCACCACTATGAAACAGTAGATGCAAATCTTTTTCAAAAAGAAAACTTAAAAATGAAAATGTTTAAGCCTAAATGTTTGTTGCCCTTTCGGAGGAGACTCAAAAATACAACCTCGTTGCAATGTTAATGTGGAAGGTTTATTTCTAAAGAATACATAAAGTTACAAAGTAATACAACGATAATTAAGATACAAATTGAATTCTTACTTCACTTGTTGCTCCTCCTAAGGTTAAAGGGACAAGGAAATTATAAAGAGTAGCAACGTTTGACATTTGACAGATGACAGGTAGGTAACCTATGCGGAATTCGTGGCCGAGGAGACTAAGGTCTGTTTACATCGAAGCGTTTAGATTTTCGTAATCGCAACATCCCGGCCCCCGTGAATCACTCCTTCATGATTCACCAACGTCCAGTTTGGCCAGCTTACAAGCAGGCCTTTTGAGCACTCCAATAGAGGTTTGTACTTCCGCGGAACGTACTTGTCCGTCCCTTCCCGGATGCACCTTTATAACTCTGCCACGTCTCCAGCAGCTTCTAGCCACATTTGTATCACAAATGATCACCAAGTCCCCAGTTTCCAGCGGTGTCACCTTAGCGTACCATTTAGTTCTTCGCACTAGATCCGGTAAGTACTCAGCAACCCATCTGTGCCAGAAACGATCCTTAATCAATTGAGCGATCCTCCATTGTTTACGCAGACAAATCGGACCATTTGTATCCGGCCCTGGCGTTTGAGTTGAATTCGCGCAGCCAAGAATGAAGTGGTTGGGAGTGAGCGGATCCTCGTCCTCCGATGCCAGAGGCAGTTGTGTAAGTGGCCTTGAGTTCACTATGTTTTCTGCTTCAATCAGTACGCTGCGCAAGGTTTCTTCTCTTGGAACCACATCTTTCAGAGCTACGTGAAGTACCCTCTTGACGGATCTCACCAACCTCTCCCAACAACCACCAGCACTGGGATTTGAAGGGCAATTAAAAACCCATTCAATTCCTTTCGATGATAGAAAATCTTGAATGGCTCCATGATCGAACAAGTCCAGCTTCGATTTTAATTCTCGATCGGCGCCGACGAAGTTTGTTCCGTTGTCGCTACGGATACGCACGGGTATACCTCTTCTGTTCACGAAATTCCGAAGGCAAATGATAAAGGCGTCTGTTGAAAGGTCCACGGAGATTTCCAGATGGACTGCTCGTACAGTTAGGCACGTAAATAACGCTACCCAACGCTTTTCTCTTCGTCGTCCAATTGCCACCAGGAATGGTCCCATGTAGTCCACACCCGTAAATGTGAAAGGCCGCACGAAGGGAGTAAGGCGATCCACAGGAAGTTGACCCATCTGTGGCGCTTTAGGTTTGGCAGAATTGTTTTTACAGTATTGACATTCCCGGACCACCATCTTAACTAGGACGCGCAAATGGGGAATCCAATACTTCCGACGAACTTCACATACGATGGTCTCAGCATTCTGGTGGAAAAATAATTCGTGAATCTCCTTAACGATGATTTTCGACAGCCAGCTGTCCTTTGGAAGTATAATTGGACGCCTTGTTTGGATGGAGACGCACGCAGCAGAGTCGATACGGCCAGATAGTCGAATTACGTAATTTTCGTCCAAACAAGGTGTCAGCTTATACAGATGGCTTGATTTTATGACTTGCTGACCTGACTTTAGGGCAGCATATTCATCAGTATAGTGATGCCTCTGTACCATACGGCAAAGAACGATTTCGGCATATTGAAGTTCGCTGGCATGTAGTAATTTGTGTTTCGGCGGCTTTTGTGGCACACGCAGGCATCGAAGTATCCAGGCAGTGACTCGTTTTAACTTTAAAAAATTGGAAAATTTAGTAATATCAATTACAGGACTACTTACATGGAGTATCCTATGTTGGTAGTCGGCGCGAAGTTCCTCATCTGGCTTGTGAGCTAAGCTGACATCAGAGTTCAACTCTGAAGGCCATTCTGACTCATTTTGTGAGAGAAAATCTGGTCCAGTAATCCATCTTCCTGATGGCTGATAGCGCGGTAGATATTTAGCTCGAGTAGCAATGTCGGCAACGTTAAACAGCGTAGGAACCCAACGCCATTCCCTTGGATTAGTTAGCTCCAAGACTTCTGCTACTCTGTGGCCCACGAACGGCTTATATTTTTCTGGATCGCCGGACTTGATCCACGAGAGGACTGTTCTCGAGTCGCTCCAAAATGTGCACGTTGCTGGCTGCATGTTGTGTAACCGTAAAATACTTCGTCGAATGCGCGCGCCCAAAACAGCGGCTTGGAGGTCCAGGCGTGGGATGGACATCAGTTTAATCGGAGCACATCTAGTCTTCCCCATTACGAAAGCAGTGCGGATGTTATTGTTTCGATCCACAATCCTCCAATATCCGGCCGCGGCGAATGCCTCCTCGCTTGCGTCAACAAAAATGTGCAATTGAACGACTACAATAGTGCACATTCCAGATAGGTAACATCGCGGTACACGCATCTCCTCGACAGCAAACAGTTTCTGCATCCATTTCTTCCATCTGTGGTATATGTCGGTTGGAATTTGTTCATCCCACTTCGTGACCGTTCTCCATAATGATTGTAGCATTAGCTTGGCGTGGACCGTAAAATCCGCTAGAAGCCCAAACGGATCATATATGGACATCAGAATGCTGAGGCATTCTCTCTTCGTAGGCCAATGTATGTCGCTCGAAATTTCATGGCTGGACTGATTGAACTTCAGGCGAAATGTAAAGACATCTTCCGCGGGAATCCAGTACATGCCAAGCACTCTTTCTAGCTTCCTGTTAATGTCCATGTTGGCTGTTGAATCCGGGGCACTCTTTTCTTGAAGACGATTTAGGAGTAATGTTGAATTTGAAGAGAATTTGCAGAGTCTGAAGCCTCCACTTTGATGGATTTTTATAATATCGCTTGTTACCGAAAATGCTTCATCTTCATCGTCAAAACTGCAGACCAGGTCATCGACGTAGTGATTATATTTAATTGCTTCGTAGGCCTTAGGTGCCTTATCAGCGAATCGCATAGCATTAATGTTTTTGATATATTCTGCGGAGCACGGTGAGCATGTAGCACCGAAGACCATCACCTGCATAACATATGTCTCCAATGTATCACTTCCATTTCTTTGCCAAAGAAATCTCTGCGCGTTTTGATCCTCCTTTCGAATGATTATTTGGTGGAACATTTCCGCAATATCGGCACACACACCGACTGGCGTCTCTCGAAATTTCAGCAAAACTGCTAGAAGACTCTGGTACTGTTCCGGACCCTTCAATAGTGATGCATTTAACGACGTCCCATGAACACTGGCGGCTGCATCGAAAACCAGGCGCAATTTTCCGGGTCTATTAGCGTTGCGAACACAGAAATATGGCAGGTACCATGTCCTTGGACCATGAACTTCCGCTTCGGAGAGCGACAATTTGCGAGCATAACCTTTGGCGACGTAACTATCAATAATCTTCTCGTAATCGGCGGCATGCGAAGGATCTTTGCTTAAAATTCGTTTTACTGAGCTAAGTCGACGCTTTGCCATTGAGAGACTGTTCGGCAAACTAATCTCGTCGCTCTTCCAAAGTAGGCCCGTTTCATAGCGATTGTTCAACATAACGGTGGTATCCTTTAATAGTTTTGTAGCTCTTATATTATCGGCACACTCGATAGGCTTTATTGGATGTGCTGGATCTACATTGTCGAGCGATATAAAATCACTTACCAGCTGAGACAGATTATTGTCATTGACGTTGTCACTGCAGCTTCCATAGATGTGAAAAACGGGGTCAGACTCCTGCCTGTCACATCCTCCTGCACCATAAACCACCCAGCCGAGAAGCGTACGTACCGCGGCTGGCCCTTGTGATGTGTCCAGAATGGTGAAGTCACCTACGATAAGTCGCCAGTTGTCCAGCCCTATCAGTATGTTCGGCACAGCATTCTGATATTCCTGAATTGGCAGCTTTTTTAATTTGTCTGTTTTCAGCTCACAAAGGTTCATTGACTGCATCGGCAATGACAAATCATTATGTGTACGTACGTTTCTTAGTTGAAAACGTCTACTACCCTCGGCAACACCACTAATTTCGAGGTTGACAAGAGACGACGGCTGTGATGTTCCCTTTTGTCCTATCCACGTGAGTGACATAGTTTGTGGTCTACCCACTAGTGAAAGTTGCGATGCAATACACTTATTTAATATTGTTACAGACGACCCGTCATCAAGTAGAGCGTGTGTGCTGATCTCACCATTTGGTCCATACAACTTAACGGGCAGCACACGAAACAAAACCTTGCCCCGTGTAGTAGAATTTGCATGAAAATTGGAATCAGTGTCACATGTGACAGACGTTCCTTCGTCTTTACTGGGCTCAGTGTTCGACTTGTCCTTTGGCTTCTGCGTCTCATGAAGAAGACGATGATGGAATCGGTGGCAACCATCTTCTTCACAACGCACTTTTGATCTGCAAGATGATACTACATGCCCTGGCACTAAACAGGCAAAGCAGACACTTTTTTCCTTCACGAGTTTCCATCTATCGGCTGTATCGAGCTTGGCGAACGCTGCACACGAAACTAGTTTGTGTTTTTGCAAACATATTGGACATTGCGTGGTTACTTTGTAGTTTGCAGATGTGCTGGGTTTCTCGATGGCATGCAAAACTGGATCTTGGCGATTACTTCTTGGCGGCTTATTTGCAACGGCTACTGGAAAATGCGTGTATGTTGCAATGCTAGCAATTTTTGCGTATTCCTGGATCCATGTGCTAAAATCCTTCACACTAGGATATGGCTGAATACAATGTGAAAATTGCACCCATTCCAGTCGCTTAGCAATTGGCAGCTTTGACACTAATTCATCCAGCAGCATCGGGTTGGCAAGATGTTGTTGACTTTTCGTGGTTTCCAGTATAGTGCACAGATTTTGCACCTTCGTTGCAAAAGGAATCACGAGATCGATGCGGTTATCTGGTATTGGATGAATTAACCTCACTTTAGACAACTGGCTTCGAATGAGATGTTCTGCACGTCCAAATCGGAATTCCAGTTGATCAATTACCACTTGGATACTGCTGGGGTGGATTAAAATTGTTTCGACTGTTTCCTTGGCTAATCCTCTAAGGCTTTTCTGCAGGCGTAGCATATTTTCGAGTGCAGTATATCCATACGCGGCTGTTGATTCGTTGTAACAAGCAATAAATATTGGCCATTCTTCTGGTGCTCCACTAAATGGCGGTAAATCGTGTAATTTAGGTCGCTGGGGAACATAGGTTTGACCAGACAAACTCGAAACTACGTGATTTGACGTTGTCGCATTAGAAATCGACTCAAGTGGTGCAACCGATGGACAATAATTTGCTGGCTGACTAGCGTTTTGCATCGCTTGTGTTTCATTTAATACGGCAGTTGACTGTGGCGCTTGATTGGCACAAAAAAACAGATTCTGGAGACGCAAACGATCTGTTTCGCTGGCTTCCAGTCGTGACATTAAATTGGCGAGTTGCAATTGCAATGCATTTATTTGGGATGGAAGGCTTGCATTCGCATTTGCTGATTGTAAGTCTGGTTGGCTGCTATCAGAAGCTGAGGATTTGGAAATTCCTGAAACGGCATTAACTGTTGCAGTACTGGACGTCTGGCTGGATATTTGACTGCACAAGTTATAGTCTCCCAACCGTGCTGGCATTATTCCTTTTGTTGAGCGGCTGCTCTTTCTCACTCCTTCCATTGTTGGCGTTGCTTATTGTGGAATACGGTTCACGTTAACGGCTTGCAAATTATCGACATCGATTAGCGGCGTTGCTTCTGTTAACGGAACTGCACTCCCGTTCGGCGGCGAATGTTGCAATTGAAATGCCATGGAACCAAGAAGTGAAAAATAAAGTTTGTTGCCATTTCGGAGGAGACTCAAAAATACAACCTCGTTGCAATGTTAATGTGGAAGGTTTATTTCTAAAGAATACATAAAGTTACAAAGTAATACAACGATAATTAAGATACAAATTGAATTCTTACTTCACTTGTTGCTCCTCCTAAGGTTAAAGGGACAATGAAATTATAAAGAGTAGCAACGTTTGACATTTGACAGATGACAGGTAGGTAACCTATGCGGAATTCGTGGCCGAGGAGACTAAGGTCTGTTTACATCGAAGCGTTTAGATTTTCGTAATCGCAACAATGTTCATCTATAAAAATATAAAAACAAATTAAGCATTGGTTGTAAATATATCAACTCATTTTTAGATCTAGTTTTTAAGATTTCATTTAATTTATTTCGTCAACATTTAACAGCCAATCCGCGTCGAGTAGATTTCTTTGATGTACATTGCTGGTAATGTGAACTACCTGAACGCAGTCAAAGCCAGTGGCTCACTCACACTTTCGAATCCGGTTCGGAACGTTCCCTAGCGCAATTGCGGCAAAAACCGCACAAAATCAAGGCACAGAATTAACTACAGAACGATAAAACTTTCTGTTCTGTTTCAGTTTCTGTTTCTGGTGCCGTTCTTTGTCACTTGGTGCCTTAACGCCCTCTACATATCACTTTTTGGACAATTATTTTTCACTTCAACAGCGTACTGCCTGGTGAAATTTTTACTTGAAAAGTTCATTTTGACATTTCGCAGTGAAAAATTTGTATGAAAAATTGGATTTCACTCGAACAGCGTAGCAGCCTTTTCCACGAAATTGCTGTGAAATTGAAAGTGAAATTTTCACGCCGAAATGTCAAAAATTTAATGCGACGGACAATAAAAACCAAGTGAAATAGCAAGTAACGCCCTCTACATATCACTTTTTGAACAATTATTTTTCACTTCAACAGCGTACTGCCTGGTGAAATTTTCACTTAAAAAGGTAATTTTGACATTTCGCAGTGAAAAATTTGTAAGAAAATTTGGATTTCACTCGAACAGCGTACCAGGCTTAATGTTCGATATTCGACTAGACAAACGAAATTTGAAATCGAGTCTGAGAATCTAATCAGAAACAAACAAAGCAAAAAAAAATATAAGGCTGGTACGCTGTTCAAGTGAAGTGAAATTTTCACTCCTCTCCAAGAAATTGCTGTGAAATTGAAAGTGAAATTTTCACGCCAAAATGTCAAAAATTTAATGCGAAGGACAATAAAAGCCAAGTGAAATAGCAAGTAACGCCCTCTACATATCACTTTTTGAACAATTATTTTTCACTTCAACAGCGTACTGCCTGGTGAAATTTTCACTTGAAAAGTTCATTTTGACATTTCGCAGTGAAAAATTTGTATGAAAAATTGGATTTCACTCGAACAGCGTAGCAGCCTTTTCCACGAAATTGCTGTGAAATTGAAAGTGAAATTTTCACGCCGAAATGTCAAAAATTTAATGCGACGGACAATAAAAACCAAGTGAAATAGCAAGTAACGCCCTCTACATATCACTTTTTGAACAATTATTTTTCACTTCAACAGCGTACTGCCTGGTGAAATTTTCACTTGAAAAGTTCATTTTGACATTTCGCTGTGAAAAATTTGTAAGAAAATTTGGATTTCACTCGAACAGCGTACCAGGCTTAATGTTCGATATTCGACTAGACAAACGAAATTTGAAATCGAGTCTGAGAATCTAATCAGAAACAAACAAAGCAAAAAAAATATATAGTTGTTAGTCCAAATATTATTAATCTTTGTTCGTGCGATATAACCTGACGTAAATACAAATTTTAATTTTTTGATTGATAATTAGTAGGCAAATCAAAACTGGTCCAAATCCGAAGGCCAAATTAATTCATAATCATAGGTGTTTTCTTTGGACAGAGTTCAGAAAACATTTATTCGAATATTTTTCGACATTAAACAAATGGAAAACCATGAAGCAGATATGCTTGACGTCTTGGCGTATAATTCAGACGGATTATTGCGATCATTTCGAAGTGAAATAAGTGATCTAGAAAAAATCAAAAATATTGAAAATCATCTGAAAGCACTTTGTGAAAGTAATATAGAGGGTATACCCGATTTTCAAAAAGGTATCACATAAGCATCCCTTCACCACATCAAAATTGCCTGCTAAATTTTCTGTTTTGTTAGATTTGGACTGGTTTAATGTTACAGAGCCATTTCGTATGGCTGAGCTTAATGGAAAACTTATTATCTTGGACTTTTTCACGTACTGCTGCATAAATTGTATGCACGTTCTTCCAGATTTAAAGGCTATTGAAGAACTATTTCCAGTCGAAAGTGGGCTTGTCATCATTGGTGTTCATAGTGCAAAGTTTGAAAATGAAAAAGATTCGGCGAATTTGCTTTCCGCAATACTGCGATATAACATTACTCATCCCGTTGTTAATGACTTTAATTGCAATTTGTGGGCTCAGTTGAAGATAAAATGCTGGCCAACTTTGTTCCTTTTATCTCCTACTGGCACCCCACTACTTGTATTAATGGGTGAAGGCAATGGATCATTTTTAAAAAAATTCGTTAAAACAGCGCTTTGTTTCTACAAAGCGCGTGGTGAATTAAGTTATTTACCGCTTTGCATAAGCCCGTCAACTAATCCAATACGTGCTTCAAATCTCCGGTTTCCTAGTAAGGTGTGCTGCAGGTTTCATCGAAAAAAACAATGTGAATTGATTGCAGTATCAGATTCAGGAAATCACCGAATTCTGCTCTTAGACGGTCAAGGCTATGTTCTTGAGCAAATCGGAGGCATCGAAAGTGGGTTTGTTGATGGTGATTTTGCTACTGCAAGATTTAATTCCCCTCAAGGCCTAAGCTTTCTCAATGACGATGAACTAATAATTGCCGATAAGGAAAATCATGCTATTAGAAAAATAAATTTAACAAAAAAGTATGTATCTAGTATTGCTGGTTCCGGTTTGCAAGGAAATGATAAAGTTGGTGGCAGGATTGGTTGCAAACAACAACTCTCCTCGCCGTGGGATGTGGAGGTCTACAAAGCGCGAGATATGGATATGTCATTTCATATGGATGAACAAAATGTACCCGAAAGAAATGTGGTGCTTATAGCAATGGCTGGATCACATCAAATATGGGGAATATTTTTGGACGGTATAATCTGGTGGAAGTTCAAGAAATATGAACCTCTGACTTGTGCAGCAATTATAGGCAATGGATTAGAGGAGAACCGCAATAACTCGTATCCCCTAAATGCTGCTTTTGCGCAACCTTCTGGCCTTTGTTTGTTTAATAATATGCTTTTTATTGCGGATAGCGAAAGTTCAAGCATACGAAAAGCCTCATTGATTGATGGCAAAGTGACTGCTGTAGTTGGAGGTGATCGAAATCCAATGGTAAATGCGCCTATGTGATAAATAATCAACTGTTAAATAACTCGATATTTTTTTGAAACTATTTTTAGAATCTATTTGCATTTGGTGACGCTGATGGTAAGCAATTCTCTGCTAAATTGCAACATCCTCTAGGGATAGCTTATAATCGGGCTGATGGGTATTTATACGTTGCTGATACATATAATCATAAAATAAAGCGTGTTGACGCTACGAGTAATGTTATAGAAACATGTTTTATTCGAGACGAAAGCAATCCAGAAATGTTTCGATTCAGTGAGCCCGGTGGAGTTTGCATCGATTCTAGTGGAAAGTTATTGTATGTTGCGGATACTAATAACCATTCAATACAGGTAGTGAACTTAAAAACTATGATTACGTCACCGTTGGAGTTGAAATTTCGTTTATCGTCTGATGAATTGGAAGATGGTAAAGGACATATTATAATGACTTCTAAAAAAATCATCAAAGTTAACACCAAAACCAAACTGGTTCTAAATGTAACGTTATCATGCACAAATGGAATGCAATTAACCGAAAATGCGCCACAGAAATGGAAATTAATTTTACCGGATGATGGGTGCTACGCTCAAGATTCTTTTGGTCTAATTACAGACGGGAAGTTTACTATAATAGTGGATGTACATTTTGACAAACATTCTGAAAAAAATATAGAATTGATTTGCCATCTTAATATTTGTACTGCAAACAAATGCATGTACAGAGAAATTCATACTCAAATAAAATTAATCCACGATGTTCAGTCTCATTATATCATTCAGGAAAACTTAACATTTTCCCTAAAACCCGATGGCATTTGCTTATTATGAAAAAATAAAGCTCGTTTGGTTTAACCTTGTCTTTTATTAATGAGAAGGAACATCGGAACTGTATTATGAAATAATTTCGCTTGCAGTGTGTTTTATCTCTAAACTAGCTGTACCCGCCTGGCTTCGCCCGTGCAAAATGTGGTTTCTTTGATTATTCGTTACAATTAGTAGTAGCTTAGTATTTTTTTTATGAACTCTATCACATCCACATTTCTCATAACGCGTATAAAATAATTCGTCTTCCTTCTTATTAACGTCATGTTAACAGTGAGGTAGGTATTCGCTAAATCATTGTCTCTCTCAATCCCGTAAACATTTCACACCGTATCTGCTTTCTGCTATGTCTCTCAATCCCACGCCCTCTGGCCACGGCTTGCACTTTGCACAACACCAAAGAGCCAAGACCCAACACACCCAGGAAATGCGATTTATGGATAAATAAAATTAAATGAAATAGAAACTCATCAAGAGAGCAAAACAAAGACAGTGTAAAAGTGTCTAAAGCATCGACACACACTAAAGACCTCACATTACATTCCTGCACTGCATCCGCTGTACTGTGTTGTGTGTGTGTGTGATTGCGCATGGCAAAGCGGGTTGAACAAAGAGGTCTCACAGTATACTCTTCTCTCCTAAGGGAAGAAAAAATAGATACAAATAAAATTGTTCTTTCAAAATCAACTGTCCAGTGACAGAGAGAGCTTTAATAACACGACATATTTGGGGTTACGATTGCTTTGTCGTGAAGACGACACACAAATATTTAGTTGATGGGTTACGTGTGTGCACTATTTTGTGAATATTAAATTTATTTTATAGGTAGGCTTTCGTGTATATTTGGTTTTTGTTAGATAGTGTTGAATGGTAGAAATTAAAAATGGGAAGTCGGTGGGAATCGGGTTATATGGACACCACAGGGTTTATTAATGCATGAGTGAAATAGGAACTGAGCAAGACAGCAGACATATCTTTCCTACATACATATTTCACAATATAATTTATAGGGTAAAACACCCAATCATTGGTACCTTAAGAAAACTTGAGTCTTATGTTTGTGTAAATATAAAATAAAAATATTTACATTTACATTTATTAAGATATTTTTTTAATAAAAAACAAAAAAAAATAAAATTTCTTAAAAAACATACAGTAAAATAAAGCAAAGTCAATTTTCACCAATTATCGGCACTTCGTTCCATTCATTGGCATTCCTCAGTCCTATTATTGGCACCTATATATTGTGGTATAAAATAATTTAAAAAAAAACAGGCAAGCGGTGTCTCAATTCTCAATTTTCCAATGATGGGCAGTGTACTTTGTGCCAGTAGCTCATGGGGGGGTGCCAACAATAGGCTATTTTACCCTAGGTTTCTTTTTTGCTTAGCAAACCAAACAGCATACTATCTCTGTCTGTCACAGGAGTAAAATAAAGTTAAAAGAGATGTACCCAAATATATTGCGCGTTTAGGTAGTATGTTTGATTTGAGAATGAAGTGCATTTCCCCTCACCCAGGTGAAAATAGTACAAATGTTTCAAATTTTGTCTATTTATTTAAAAATCTTTTAAGATATCGAGTTAATGGATATCCTATGTTGTACCTGCATATGTCCTCTTTAAGTTGGCATTTACTATATTTAAATGCTCCCAGTATTTTCGAACGCAAAGCGTTGCAAAGGAAAAAACGAAAGAAAACGAAAAAATTAATTACTCTTGTCCAATTTTCTCTGGAATTTATAGAGATATAGAGTTGAAACAAAGTGAAAATTGTAGGCCCAGGTATCCTCTATAGGCGCGTGAAAAATTCATCAGAATAACTTTAGCAGTTTTTAAGATTTTTGCATTCAAAGACATGCAGTCAAATTGAATATAAGTCGAACAGAACTACACCAATTTTATTTATATGATAAATCAATTAGAATTCAATATATTATATATTATGCACTTGACAGTCAAACCACAAGTTTGTTATATACTTAAACTAGTGTTATACAATGCCTATGTATATAATATTCAATATATGTATTGTTATTCCTTCCGGGCTATACACTTGTTTGTTGTTTTGAAAGACACCTTCTTCAAGCCGGCTAATGGTAGGGGGAGCTTGTATTATCCTTCTGACAATCGTTATGTAAAATTAAGATGAATTCGCATCTAATCTATCCAGTACTAGATTTAACAACACGAACAGAAAATATCAAGAATCGTAGAACACGAACAGCAAATATCAGGAATCGCACACCACGAACAGCAAATATCAACAATTCAATAATACAACAACCACAATTTTAAAAATAATGATCAATACGCTTTTATTGTAATAAGCTAAAATTGGGATGATTAAAGGGAGTTAGGAGTTAAGAATTATGACAGGAAGCAAGTGTTGCGTACGCAAATTTGCATATCAAGCAATTTTCGCGAACTCGCAGATTTCCTTCCCACAATCGCAAAACATGATATGTCTCAAATATCTGTTCCCCGTCTGAGAAAGAATTTGTTGCGTACGCAAACTTGCATATCAAGCAATTTTCGCGAACTCGCAGATTTCCTTTCCACGATCGCCAAAACATAATATGTCTCGGATATCTGTTCCCCGTCTGGGAACTGGTCGCAGACAGAGTTCGCAAGGTGTCATTTTATCCTCTTCAAGGTAATGCGCCAATTGCGTGTTCAAAGGCAGAACAGAACATTTTCAAAACATTCAAGAACGAGACGCGCTACAGATCGGTCGTAAAAACCAAATCTTCTCTATCCTATCACATAAGATGTTTTGACATCCATACAATAGAAAATTGCAAAAAGTGTATAATATAGTACTATAGAAAACTGCAAAAAGTGTGTGTGTCTCTGTTGGACCAGTACGATACAATCCGGTGCATTTAATAAAGAAAAAGCAATCCTCTCTTAACGGAGACAAGTGTACGATTCATTTCATAATTCATTATCCTGCAGATGAAGAAAGGATTCCAGTGCATCGAAATTACAGTGCGTAAGCTGAGCAAACAGGATACATCATCAGAGAGCGAGAGCGGAGTGAACGTCGTTTAGAACGTATATAAAAGGTGTGGCAACAAACCTAACAATTTGGCGCAGCCGGTAGGATTAAGGAAGCAACAGTTTAAACTGATAATAGCTTGAAAAGCCTTAATCCGAATACGTTATACTGGGCAAGACTACCTTACTCTTAAACTCGGAACTGAGTCTGGTTTCGAGGGTATATAGTACATAAATGAACCAAACCACACCAACGAGAGAGGACTCAACTCCAGGAGAAAATCCCGCAGACCAACCAGGAAGAAGACAAACATCGCAGCCACTACCAGCATTTTCACCAAGAAGACTTCGATCGGGAACAGTATTGGAAGCTCAGAATAGTGTAAGTTTAAGTGAATACTTGAAATTATTGTTAGAAAAAGCGAAAAACAGTGAAAATTTAACAGTTCTGCAGTGTGAAAATTTAAGTAAAGAATTAGAAAAAACTCGTGAGCAGAGGCTCAATAAAATTAGCCATCTAAAAGAAGAAACTGCACATTTTAAAAGGGAACTGTTAGATTTTCAAGGTCAATCGCACTCTCGTGATATAGGTAATAAGTTAACACGTGAAGATTTAAGTGAAAGTGAATTGAGGGATAGCGAGTTTATTTTAAACTGGTTAGATATTTCCGTTCCTGAATCCGAATTATCAATTGAATCGCAATCGCAAACTATAGAAAATAAAGTAGAAACAAACTTCAAAATGTCGGTAGATTACTGCAAAATCGCCAAGTTAACTGCTCAGTTAGTTCCAATATTTTCCGGTGAACAAAACCCTGCGTTGAGTACCGAACTACAGACGTTTTTAGGCTGTTGTAAGAAGGTGCTTGAATGCCTATCTGTTGAAGAACACCCAGCGTTCGTTAAGATTTTCTCTACGAGACTACGGGGTGATGCTTATTTGTTAGTCGCATCTAACCAAATAACGTCCTTCGAGGATGCCGAAAAGCTCCTCAACCGAACATATTTACCAAGGGAAACCTACCAAGAAGTGGTAAACAAACTGATTTCTATAAGACAGTACCCCTTGGAAGCTCTCATCGCTTTTACTGCTAGGATAAAGCAGATGCTGCAGCTTTGCAAGGAGGCAGCGGACCAAAAATATGGCTCAGTGGCAGCTCCAGCTGTGAAAACACAGTTGGAAGATTTCGCCAAAAATGCTTTGAAAACCGGGGTCTCTAATCCCCATCTCTGTCAATACCTACTAACGATAGGAGATGGTTCCATAGACCAACTAGTGCAGCAAGCATTAGATATGGAACGATTGCAACAAACAGCCCACCTCCAACAAGTCACTAATTCACCCTTTAACAATAGTTCATCGAATTCACGGATTTGGTCCGAGAACAATATAAGTTTTTATCAACCGCAATTAAACTCACAAGCAACTTCGTTCGCTTCAAATATGCAGCAATCCCATCCTGATTCCCAAAGCAATACTATTTTAAATACACAAGGTACAACATTTAATCACGGCGTAATTTGCAGTTTCTGCGGAAAACCTGGGCACACTTACAGTGACTGCCTTAGTAGAAAAAATACACCTTTCTGTACAAATTGCAAGTTATATAACCACGACATTAGAGACTGCCGACGAGCTAACAGACCAACTAACAACAAGTTTCCCAATAATAGAAAGAAGGACTTCAACCATCCAAATCCTGTAAGAGGCTACGAAAATGGACCCTCAAAACAGGCGACCAACGGCTCGCCGCAAAACATCTCTAGGGTCTATAACATACGAAAAAAATGTGATTTTTGTGGTCGACCTGGCCACGATGTCACCGATTGCCGACAAAAAATTAAATGGGAATCGGAGAACCAGGGAAACTCCCAACTGTCGAGCCCGAAACCCCCGGCTCGACATTAATTTATAACGACAAAACTAAAGGGAATCTTCGGAAGCCCGAACACGGTGTCCCCACAATAGTTCTTCCTCTCGACATAGGCCTCAACGGTCATGTAAAACTAATCGTGGACACCGGCTCCGAAGTTAGTCTAATCAAACAAAAGTCACTCAAGCCAGATGTAAAATTAGAAACCGATAAGGCATGCTCACTGCAAACACCTTTTGGTAAAGGGAAGAGTATTGGTGCCTGTCAGGGACATTTTAATGTTAAATCTAAAATTCCCTGCACTTTCCAAGTACTGGGTAAAACCGCAACGTTTTCGGACGACGGAATACTCGGAAACGACTTTTTGTCAAAACATTGTAATGTAGATGGGCCTAACCATCAACTGAAATTCCATTGTACGAAAACCGTTGCACAGGAGTTTAGCATACCTCTGAATTACCCCGATTTTATTCCGAGTCCTAAAAGGGCAGTCGAAGTGGGACAAAATAGAGCAAAATTGGAGCCAACAGTCGCCCAATCCAAAAGCCGTACCGTCTCTAAGGCTTCTTTCACCCAAGAAGCTGACTGCGTACCCTCAACAAAGGATGCTTGTGTTGTAATAGAAAACAATTCGGACAGAAATCAATTAAAGTGTTTGGAAGTTGTACTTGAGAAGCCTATCTATCTGCCTGAACGGTCACAAAAACTAATAACAATGCCTTTAGAGTTGTCGGAAGAAATGCTCTGCTTACCCGATAAAGTAGGTGATGGAGTCTTCCTCTCTAACTGTATTTTTCCTTCAGGTCAAAATAAATATTTAATAAGTGCCCTTAATATAAATAACAAAACAGTTATCATACACAAATTAAGGTTGCAACTAAGTCCAGTACAAAACTATAAAATAATTCCTCTGGAATCGGAAGAGAAGCATGTTCCAGAAACGAAACATTCAATTCAGCACGTAAAATACTTCAGACCGGACAACGAGATTCCGGACGATCCACAACATAACATGCGGATAGTTAAACTCAAAAACGAGCTCAACGTAGGAAAAAATCTATGTTCTGAAGAAAAGACTGCCATTGTAAATCTCTGCAATGAGTATTGCGATATTTTTCATTTAAAAGGCGATCGTCTTACATACACAACCGCTCTAACACATGAAATTCCATTGGTGCAGAACCAAGCGGCGATAAATCAAAGAATGTACAGACTACCCCAGATTAAAAGGCAAGTAATTAATGATCAGTTAAAGGAGATGCTTGAAGATGACATTGTCCAACCTAGCAAAAGTCCTTGGAACTCACCTCTACTGGTAGTCCCCAAAAAGCCGGGTCCGGATGGTGAAAATAGATGGCGAGTGGTGGTTGATTTTCGCAAGCTGAATGACTGCACTATAGGTGATGCTTACCCCCTCCCTCGAATTGAGGATATACTTGATCAACTCGGTCATTCCCGTTATTTCTCCACGCTCGATCTAGCCAGTGGCTATCACCAGGTTCTGGTAGATCCAAAGGATCGACCAAAAACCGCTTTCAGCACTAACTACGGACACTATGAGTTTAAGCGTATGCCTTTCGGCTTAAAAGGAGCGCCGGCCACGTTTCAACGCTTGATGAACTATGTTCTAACCGGATTACAAGGTATTGAATGCTTTGTATACCTGGACGACATCGTCATCTACGGGAAAAACCTAATGGATCATAACAACAAGCTGAAAAAGGTTTTCGATAGACTAAGAGAGAATAACTTAAAACTGCAGCCGGAAAAGTGCAAGTTCCTACAAAAGGAAGTAGTTTATTTGGGACACATATGCTCAGAAAAAGGGGCACTTCCGAATCCTAGCACAACTGCCACAGTGCAAAATTTTCCATCTCCACGAACAGTTAGGCAGGTCCAATCTTTTTTGGGGCTCGCTAACTACTACCGTAAATTTATCCCACAATTTTCTAAAATAGTTCGACCCCTCACAAACCTACTCCGTAAGGATGTGAAGTTCAACTGGACTGAAAAATGCCAAAGAGCTTTTCAAGAAATCAAAAAACTTTTGGTCTCACCTCCTCTATTGATCTACCCGGATTTTTCAAAGCCTTTTAATCTGACAACGGATGCCAGTGGCGAAGCGATCGGTGCTGTACTTTCACAGGGAGACGTAGGAAAAGACCAGCCCATTGCATATACTAGTCGTACTCTAAACAAAGCCGAGTGCAATTACTCCACTATTGAGAAAGAGTTATTAGCGATTGTGTGGGCCACAAGAAATTTTAGATGTTACCTTCAAGGTCGCAAATTTACTGTATATACAGATCATAAGCCTTTAAAGGGAATATTTAACGTGAAAGACCCTACAACTCGCCTCGTTCGATTTCATCACAAATTGTCGGAATTCGATTACAAAATAGAATACAAGCCAGGCAAATACAACACTAATGCTGATGCCCTTAGCCGAATTCCACAAAGTTATGTGGCGAAACTGTTGGATTTTATGTATTCACTGTAAAAATTATTATTAGTTTAGTAACCTAGAGCTTTTCATCGTTTTTATGTTTTCTAATAAAACTTACTTCATATCTTTTCGTTATAATAAATAGACGTGTTTCTATTTCTATCTCAACAACTTCCACGAACCATATTAGTTCAACAGGTTATGGACCCAGGACACACGGTTTAGTTGCAGTACGACATATATAAAGGAATTTAATATTTTTTTTGTCTTGCCCAGTTAGCTGAATTTTCTTCCTCGGTTATAAAAAATGGCCGCCGCTGTACCAATTCCAATGATGGAAAAACTAAAGGGAAGAGAAAACTACGATAATTGGAGCTTTGCTGTTCAAACATATTTGGAGCTTGAAGAACTCTGGAATTGTGTTCTTGGAACTGAGTTGGACGCAAAGAAAATCTCCAAGGCAAAGGCAAAGATTATTCTCCTAATTGATCCGGTAAATTATGTGCATATCAGGTCTGCGACAACGGCAAAGCAAGTTTGGGATTCCTTAAAAACAGCTTTTTTGGATAATGGCCTAACTCGTAAGGTTGGCTTGTTGCGGAGTCTGATCACAACCTCTTTAGAAAGATGTGATTCAGTTGATGATTACGTAAACAAGATAATCACAACAGCGCATAAACTACGAGGCATTGGTATGGACATCTCTGAAGAATGGGTGGGTACTCTTTTATTAGCAGGCTTACCGGAAAAATATTCGCCAATGATAATGGGCTTGGAAAGTTCTGGAATCGCTATTACGGGAGATTCAATTAAAATGAAATTGTTACAAGATGTTGAAGTTACAAAAATCTCCAATGAATGTACTTCTGCATTTTTTGGTGGAACTAATGACCGCAGAAATGATAAGGCGAAGAAAAATCGAAAGCCTAGCGTTCGTTGCTATTCATGTAACAAGTTTGGTCACTACTCGAAGGACTGTTCTAAAAACAAATCCTGTTCCAGTACAAGCAAAGATCATTCAAATGCAGTTTTATATACGTCATTTGCGGTTAAAGGTCTAGGAAGTAATGACTGGTACATAGATTCTGGCCCTTCGGCGCATATGACATCAAATGCAAAGGATTTGATAAATGTTCGAGATCCGGCAAGAAAACAAGTTGTGATTGCAGATAGCACCTGTCTTGAAGTAACAGCCGTTGGCGATTTATCGATGACGTTATCGATAGGGAAAATAAATCGCACTGTTACCATCAAAGATGTACTTTACGTTCCAGCGCTTTGTACAAACTTGCTCTCCGTAAGTCAAATGGTATCAAAAGGAAATACAGTTAAGTTTGACTTAGAAAGATGCAGTGTATTTGACGACAAAGGTGTTTTAATTGCAACAGCCATCCGGAAAGACAATATGTATCGCTTAAATGTCCAAGATTCTGAAATAAGCTTGTCAACATATCTAAGAAATGATATTGAATTGTGGCACCGTCGAATGGGACATATGGGTGAAGAAAATATGAGAAAGCTGCGAGACAAGCTGGCGGAAGGAATTGAATTTTGTGGTAAAATGGAGCATCCGTGTACTATCTGTATTAAAGGAAAACAGACTAGACTCCCATTTAAAAATTCCTCGTCTCGAGCAAAAGAACCTTTACAAATCATTCATTCTGATTTATGTGGGCCTATGTCAACCAATTCACTTGGTGGTTCAAGATACTTTTTAACTTTTGTCGATGATATGTCAAGATATACTTTCGTATATTTTATCAAGTCAAAAAGTGAAGTCGTAGAAAAGTTTAAAAACTTCATGAATCTTGTCGAAAACCAATTGGATAGACGAATTAAGATATTACGAACAGACAATGGGACCGAATATTGTAATAAGGAATTAATTAATTGCCTAGTCATGAAGGGAATCAGACATCAAACTACAAATCCTTATACACCGGAGCAAAATGGAATCGCAGAGAGGATGAATCGAACAATAGTAGAGCGAGCCAGATGCTTACTTTTTGACGCATCTTTACCGACCGAATTGTGGGCAGAAGCCGTATCTACATCTGTTTACTTGATAAACAGATCACCAACTCGTTGCTTAGTAAACATGACGCCTTTCGAAATGTGGACAGGGGAGAAGCCAAACATTAAACACCTGAGGGTATTTGGTTCAAAAGCAATGGTCCACATCCCAAAAGAAAAAAAAAAAAAATTTGATTCAAAAAGTGAGGAAGCAATTTTTGTGGGATATTGCGAGGACACAAAAGGCTATCGCTTACTCCGATTGGAAACTAACGCAATTCTTAAATCACGAGATGTTATATTTTTGGAAAATCATGATAAAAGTACAAATTTGAACAAGGCAGTTGTTCAAAATTTTATGTTTTTCCCAGATCAAAACGAATCCAGTCCAACAGAACAAATCCAATCTGATTGTAATATAGAAGAACTGGTATCTTCAGAAAGCGAGTACTTTTCTGAAAACGATGAAGAATCTTCTGTCGAAGCTCCCGAGGTTCAAGTACCTGAAGAAGAACCTTGCAAGCGTCTTCGAAGGTCAGAACGTTTGAGAAAGCAAGTAAAATTACCAGACTTTGTAACATATGTGAGTAACGCACAATCATTGGATGATCCCAGCAGTATACAAGAAATACGCCAACGACCTGATGCTGAGTTATGGGAAAATGCAATGAAGGAAGAGTTCAAGTCTCTACAAAAGAACAAAACGTGGGTATTGTGTGATCTACCAAATGGACGGAAGGCTCTGAATTGCAAGTGGGTATTTAAAACCAAAAGGAATGCAAATGGTTCAATCGAGCGTTACAAAGCGAGGCTTGTTATAAAAGGATGTTCACAGAAGATGGGCATTGATTATGAAGAAACTTTTTCGCCGGTTGTTCGATATGGAACTGTTCGATACTTGCTAAGTCTAGCTGTCAAATATAATCTAGACATTGATCAAATGGATGCTGTCACTGCATTCCTGCAAGCCGATTTGAAGGAAGAAATTTACATGGTTCAACCAGATGGATTTTCGAATGGGGATAAAGTTTGCAAGTTGAAAAAGTCAATTTATGGACTTAAACAGGCGAGTCGGGTTTGGAACCAAAAGTTGGATGCAGGCCTCAAAGAAATTGGTTTGACTAGATCGGAAGTTGATCATTGCGTATACTATCGAATCGATGGTCTTAATAGATTATACGTGGCAATATATGTTGATGATTTGATCATATTGAGCAACAACAAAGAAATGAAAGCATCACTAAAGGAAGCTCTAATGCGGAAGTTTCACATGAAAGATTTAGGGAAGGCAAAACATTTTTTGGGCATGCAAGTAGTACATGATAAGGAAAGAATCACCATCGATCAACAACATTACATTGAAGAGATGTTAAAGAAATTTAATATGTTTGACTGCAATGCTGTTTCTACGCCTATGGATCCTGGTCAAAAGTTAGTCAAGCGAACAGATCAAGAGTCAGAACAAATGACAGACGTACCGTATCGCGAAGCAGTTGGAAGCCTTTTGTTTATATCGCAAGTTTCCAGACCTGATATTTTGTTTGCTGTAAACAATGTTAGTCGCTTCAATAACAATCCTACCAGAACACATTGGGAAGCTGTTAAAAGAATATTTCGTTATTTGAAAGGAACATTGAACTTTAAATTAATTTATGTAAAGGATGCTAAAAATTCAGTTCATGGTTTCTGTGATGCAGACTGGGCTTCAGATCCCGATGAAAGACGATCGGTTAGTGGCAATGTATTCTTGCATCAAGGAGGTGCAATCACTTGGGGAACAAGAAGACAGCCAACTGTTGCGCTCTCAACTACTGAAGCTGAATATATGTCACTTAGTAATGCAGCTCAAGAGGCAATGTGGTTCAAACAACTTCAACAGGAACTCGAAAGCAAAGATTCAAGCAACATTACTCTTTATTGTGATAATCGAAGTGCGCTTTTCTTAGCATCCGCAAATACTTTTCATGCCAGGACTAAGCACATAGATGTTCGTCATCACTTTATTAGAGAACTAATAGCGGATGGATCGTTAAAAGTTGAACACGTTTCAACCAAGGATATGCTTGCAGATGCTCTAACAAAAGCTGTGAACAAAGACATTCTTAACAAATGTTTGAAGGCTATGGGTCTAAATAGATATTAATTTTAGCGGGAGTGTTGGATTTTATGTATTCACTGTAAAAATTATTATTAGTTTAGTAACCTAGAGCTTTTCATCGTTTTTATGTTTTCTAATAAAACTTACTTCATATCTTTTCGTTATAATAAATAGACGTGTTTCTATTTCTATCTCAACAACTTCCACGAACCATATTAGTTCAACAGAAACCTGCACAAAAACGGCAACCACAAGAAGTTACAGACAAAATCCTGACATATGCCGAATACGAAGCCGAGAAAGCCAAGACAACAATTAAAGAACCTCTAGAGTGCAATTTTTGTGCAAATTTGAATGCATCTCAGTCAATTATGCAAGAAACTACGGAGCCTTTTGAAATTGAAGTACAAGCCGAGGTGCACCAACCACCGAACAAGGCCATGGGCATTGTACCGATAAAAACAGCAGTATGTAACGCTGTAACGCGGTTACAAGCTCAAAAGAAAAGTCCATCTCCTGAGCCAGCACCTTCAGTTAGTCCAAGCAATCAAACTACACAACCAAGCGATTCTGAAAAATCAAAAGCCTCCTCTTTAACACAGAGCGCAATGGAATTACAAGCAGCTAATACAAAACCCATAGAAGAAATCAATAGCCCAGAAGAGATACAAACCATTCTCAAGGACTACCATGACTCGATTTTTGGTGGTCATCAAGGCGTAATAAAGACGTATAAGCGAATTCCCCAAAAATATTGGTGGAGGCACATGCTCAGAGACATAAAAAATTACATTAAAAAATGTAAAAAATGTCAGACCATGAAAGCAACACCTTTGATACGAATGCCAATGATGATCACTGATATCGCCGAAAAACCTTTCGATAAAGTCTATTTAGATATGGTCGGCCCATTAGAACAGTCAGAGTCTGGAAATTTGTATATCCTAACTTTTCAGGATAATTTAACGAAATTTGTTGATTGCCATGCCATGCAAAATGCAGAGGCCCAAACAGTAGCTCAAGTGGTTTTTGATAACATAATTACTCGTTTCGGTATTCCTAAACGGATTGTCACGGATCAGGGTACAAATTTTCTCAGTGACTTATTTAAAGGACTCTGCAAACTACTCAAGATAAAAAAATTACAGACAACAGCTTACCATCCCCAGTCAAATGGTGCACTTGAACGAGCACACCGACCAATAGTGGAGTATCTGCGAAGCATAGCTGATGAAAACCCAAAGTCATGGGACCAGTTCTTGCGAACAGCGACTTTTGTTTATAACAACAGTATTCATGACAGCACGAAACTTACACCTATGGATTGTCTATATGGGTTCACGCCTGACATACCGTCTAACCTGAAAAGAGAGCCTGAACCCATATACAATCATGAAAATTATTGCCATCTTCTAAGATATAGGCTTCAAAAATCATATTCTATAGCCAGACGCAATCTCTTAGCAAGCAAACAGAGGTCAAAGAATTATTTCGATAAAATAATAAGGCCTCATTCGTTTCATGTAGGTGATAAAGTACTAATCAAAAGCGAAAATCGGAAGGGAAAATTATCACCAATATGGAGAGGGCCTTATACAGTCACCAGTATAAAAGGACCCGTAAACACCGCCATTAAATTTGGTAGAAAAGAGATTGTGGTCCATAATAATCGTTTAAAGCCTTACTACGAATAAAAAAAAAATAGAGCAACAAAAAAATGATTCCAAAACGTTACAACACCATGCCCTGTCATTAACCTCCATTTCACTCTCCAGTGTATTATTTATAGTATTAATTGCATACCTATTATTCAAAATAGTCCCAATGATTCAGGGAAAATTACGTAATGCAAGGTCCGTGGCCGAAGAAGCTGTAGAAATGCAGGTTATAGAGCCCGCCACAGAGTGCCCAAAAGCTAATGTACCTTCTTGTAGTGAAACTCCCAGGAAACCGCTAGCCCGATCATTCACTCTACCAAGATCAATTCAACTTATATAGCTTATATAAATTAAGATAATACAAATCATTAACAATAAGACCAATTCACTTTTTCTTTCAATACCAATACATAAAAATAAAAATATTAATAATTTGAATTGAAATATATAAACAAAAACAAAAGTATGTAAACATAAGTTAAGAATTGAAAATTAAATATTATATAGCAATTATAATAATGATAAAAAATTAGCAAATATAAGATCATACAATTATTTTTTTTTGTAAAGAATAAATGTTAATTTTAAACAAAAAAAAAAATGTTAACATAAATTTAGACAATAATGTAAAACATATATTAGTAATAAAACATAAGAAAAAACAATAACAAATATTAGATTAAAAACAAAACTAACAATTATTAGATCGTACACTATTCATTATCTTCCTTACAATTATTATATGTAAAAAAAAAGTTAATTCAAATCCTAAAACAAAAAAAAATGTAAACATCAATTAAGACAAGAAAAGTTACTATATATTAGTAATAATAATAATAATAATAAACAAATAAGAAAAAGAAATAGCAAACTTGAATTATTTTAAATACCTTATATCAATACTTATTAATAAGTTTACTTAAAAAGGGGGAAAGTAACAACCCCAAAACGCAAAAATTGTTTTATAATGGCTAAAGTAAATGTAGTCAAAAATATATAAATATCTAGATATATGTAAAAAATAAAAAATATAAAATTTGTTCTGTTCTGCCTTCAACGTTATACCGAATATTCCAACATTTCCGAGTATTATTCCTCTTCAAAGAATAATTCTCTTTTATTAAGGGGGAAGGATTTGTTGCGTACGCAAATTTGCATATCAAGCAATTTTCGCGAACTCGCAGATTTCCTTCCCACAATCGCAAAACATGATATGTCTCAAATATCTGTTCCCCGTCTGAGAAAGAATTTGTTGCGTACGCAAACTTGCATATCAAGCAATTTTCGCGAACTCGCAGATTTCCTTTCCACGATCGCCAAAACATAATATGTCTCGGATATCTGTTCCCCGTCTGGGAACTGGTCGCAGACAGAGTTCGCAAGGTGTCATTTTATCCTCTTCAAGGTAATGCGCCAATTGCGTGTTCAAAGGCGGAACAGAACATTTTCAAAACATTCAAGAACGAGACGCGCTACAGATCGGTCGTAAAAACCAAATCTTCTCTATCCTATCACATAAGATGTTTTGACATCCATACAATAGAAAATTGCAAAAAGTGTATAATATAGTACTATAGAAAACTGCAAAAAGTGTGTGTGTCTCTGTTGGACCAGTACGATACAATCCGGTGCATTTAATAAAGAAAAAGCAATCCTCTCTTAACGGAGACAAGTGTACGATTCATTTCATAATTCATTATCCTGCAGATGAAGAAAGGATTCCAGTGCATCGAAATTACAGTGCGTAAGCTGAGCAAACAGGATACATCATCAGAGAGCGAGAGCGGAGTGAACGTCGTTTAGAACGTATATAAAAGGTGTGGCAACAAACCTAACAATGTGAACGGGACCTTAGGATGGGATGAGAGAAAGAGAAGGATAGAGTGTAGAGAGTGAGGAGCGTGGCATGCTTGTTTACGCACGACTTAGCTGTTAGCTCGCCGGACGGGGGAGTCCTTGTCCTCAACTCCTCACTACTCCACGAAACCTATTACAAAACATATAACATGCCAATATACAAACAGGTACTCACTTTGGCAATTGTACCGGAAGCGGACGGACTTCCACCACTCTGTAAGGCGCTGTTGATGGTTTTGCAGCGAAGCCATTGCCCTCCCGACCTTGAAGCTCCGTGGCCATTTTGGGAACTTCCCCGATATGTGCCTCGGTTAAATCAGTTCACCATTAACCAAGGATTATTCGCCAATCATACCGCACCCCTGAAACCTTGCGATTAGCAAGTCATTAGGACAAGCACAACTAAAAACTGAATTTTGCTTGGGTAATTAACCTGACACATTTATTCGTCCCTCAGGTAGATATTAACATTCATTTCTTATAAGCTCTTATAAGCAATTATATGCAAAACAAAAAAAAAAAAGGAAATTAACAGCAAATATTTTTAACTCAAAAAAACTAAGTCAACTAAACTTGGTCTCACCATCCCATTTGCAGAATCAAATTATATGGCCTTTTTACCAACAACAAGAAGCTAAACATAGTTGAAGCGGAGTCCCTACCTATAGAGAGCTCTTTATGGGTATCTGGGTTAATAAATCCAACAAATTAAATTTCACGAACCAAAACAATCAAAATGGTAGGTGTGTGAAACTCAAGCTTATCACACTTGGAACTTGAAAACCAATAACAACAAGAAAAAAAGGAAAATGGAAAATTTAAACAACAAATAAATGAATCAATAAATAATTAACACTAAAACTAAAGGAACAAAAAAAAAGTTATAATAAAGGAAATTTAAAGTCTCCAAGAAAAAAAAATCCAGGGACACAACGTGTTTCATGTAGCATGCAGAATATGCTGTCGTTGTATATCCGAAACACAAATAGGTTTGTATTCAGATACAAAAACTATGAAAAACAAATTTTCTTTCGTCCTTTCTCCCTTCTTCAAAAACTTTTTTTTTGTTTACAGGTGCGCATAAGGAACGCAGATGTCTTTCGATGACTTGTGGTCTTGGTTGACAGAGAATCCCTTGCTGACTGCAACTTCTGGAGTACCTAACTCAGAGATGGTAACACCTAAAAAATCATGTTGCACACCACTGGAAAGAGGAGACATTGACGCTTCATATGAGGGGTCAAACATAGCAGTGGCTTCAAAACTGTGCCAGTGTTGCCAGGTTGAAAGTGCAAAAAAAAGAAACATTCAGAAAATTTAGAAAAAGGACGCCGCCATTTTTTTAATATCTCAGAGATGGTAACACCTACAGAATCATATTGCACATCACTGGAAAGAGGAGACATTGACGCTTCATATGAGGGGTAAGACATAGCAGTGGCTCTAAAACTGTGGCAGTGTTGCCAGGTTGAAAATGCAAAAAAAAGAAAAATTCTGAAAATTTAGAAAAAGGACGCCGCCATTTTTTTAATATCTCAGAGATGGTAACACCTACAGAATCATATTGCACATCACTGGAAAGAGGAGACATTGGCGCTTCATATGAGGGGTAAAACATAGCAGTGGCTTCAAAACTGTGCCAGTGTTGCCAGGTTGAAAATGCAAAAAAAAGAAAAATTCTCAAAATTTAGAAAAAGGACGCCGCCATTTTTTTAATATCTCAGAGATGGGAACACCTACAGAATCATGTTGCACATCACTGGAAAGAGGAGACATTGACGCTTCATATGAGGGGTAAAACATAGCAGTGGCTTCAAAACTGTGCCAGTGTTGCCAGGTTGAAAGTGCACGAAAAATAAAAATTCTGAAAATTTAGAAAAAGGACGCCGCCATTTTTTTAATATCTAAGAGATGGTAACACCTACAGAATCATGTTGCACATCACTGGAAAGAGGAGACATTGGCGCTTCATATGAGGGGTAAAACATAGCAGTGGCTTCAAAACTGTGCCAGTGTTGCCAGGTTGAAAATGCAAAAAAAGAAAAATTCTCAAAATTTAGAAAAAGGACGCCGCCATTTTTTTAATATCTCAGAGATGGGAACACCTACAGAATCATGTTGCACATCACTGGAAAGAGGAGACATTGACGCTTCATATGAGGGGTAAAACATAGCAGTGGCTTCAAAACTGTGCCAGTGTTGCCAGGTTGAAAGTGCACGAAAAATAAAAATTCTGAAAATTTAGAAAAAGGACGCCGCCATTTTTTTAATATCTAAGAGATGGTAACACCTACAGAATCATATTGCACATCACTGGAAAGAGGAGACATTGACGCTTCATATGAGGGGTAAAACATAGCAGTGGCTTCAAAACTGTGCCAGTGTTGCCAGGTTGAAAGTGCACGAAAAATAAAAATTCTGAAAATTTAGAAAAAGGACGCTCCCATTTTTTTAATATCTCAGAGATGGTAACACCTACAGAATCATATTGCACATCACTGGAAAGAAGAGACATTGGCGCTTCATATGAGGGGTAAAACATAGCAGTGGCTTCAAAACTGTGCCAGTGTTGCCAGGTTGAAAGTGCACGAAAAATAAAAATTCTGAAAATTTAGAAAAAGGACGCCGCCATTTTTTTAATATCTCAGAGATGGTAACACCTACAGAATCATATTGCACATCACTGGAAAGAGGAGACATTGACGCTTCATATGAGGGGTAAAACGTAGCAGTGGCTCTAAAACTGTGCCAGTTTTGCCAGGTTGAAAGTGCACGAAAAACAAAAATTCTGAAAATTTAGAAAAAGGACGCCTCCGTTTTTTTTATATCTCAGAGATGGTAACACTTAAAAAATCATATTGCACATCACTGGAAAGAGGAGACATTGACGCTTCATATGAGGGGTAAAACGTAGCAGTGGCTCTAAAACTGCGCCAGTGTTGCCAGGTTGAAAGTGCACGAAAACTAAAAATTCTGAAAATTTAGAGAAAGGACGCCGCCATTTTTTTAATATCTCAGAAATGGCAACACCTAAAAAATCATATTGCACACCACTGGAAAGAGGGGAAATTGACGCTTCATATGAGGGGTAAAACGTAGCAGTGGCTCTAAAACTGTGCCAGTGTTGCCAGGTTGAAAGTGCAAGAAAAATAAAAATACGGAAAATTTAGAAAAAGGACGCCGCCATTTTTTTAATATCTCAGAGATGGTAACACCTAAAAAATCATATTGCACACCACTGGAAAGAGGGGAAATTGACGCTTCATATGAGGGGTAAAACGTAGCAGTGGCTCTAAAACTGTGCCAGTGTTGCCAGGTTGAAAGTGCACGAAAAATAAAAATTCGGAAAATTTAGGAAAAGGACGCCGCCATTTTTTTAATATCTCAGAGATGGTAACACCTACAGAATCATATTGCACATCACTGGAAAGAGGAGACATTGACGCTTCATATGAGGGGTAAAACATAGCAGTGGCTTCAAAACTGTGCCAGTGTTGCCAGGTTGAAAGTGCACGAAAAATAAAAATTCTGAAAATTTAGAAAAAGGACGCCGCCATTTTTTTAATATCTCAGAGATGGTAACACCTACAGAATCATATTGCACATCACTGTAAAGAAGAGACATTGACGCTTCATATGAGGGGTAAAACATAGCAGTGGCTTCAAAACTGTGCCAGTGTTGCCAGTTGAAAGTGCACGAAAAATAAAAATTCTGAAAATTTAGAAAAAGGACGCTGCCATTTTTTTAATATCTCAGAGATGGTAACACCTACAGAATCATATTGCACATCACTGGAAAGAGGAGACATTGACGCTTCATATGAGGGGTAAAACATAGCAGTGGCTTCAAAACTGTGCCAGTGTTGCCAGTTGAAAGTGCACGAAAAATAAAAATTCTGAAAATTTAGAAAAAGGACGCTGCCATTTTTTTAATATCTCAGAGATGGTAACACCTACAGAATCATATTGCACATCACTGGAAAGAAGAGACATTGGCGCTTCATATGAGGGGTAAAACATAGCAGTGGCTTCAAAACTGTGCCAGTGTTGCCAGGTTGAAAGTGCACGAAAAATAAAAATTTTGAAAATTTAGAAAAAGGACGCCGCCATTTTTTTAATATCTCAGAGATGGTAACACCTACAGAATCATATTGCACATCACTGGAAAGAGGAGACATTGGCGCTTCATATGAGGGGTAAAACATAGCAGTGGCTCTAAAACTGTGGCAGTGTTGCCAGGTTGAAAATGCTAAAAAAAGAAAAATTCGGAAAATTTAGAGAAAGGACGCCGCCATTTTTTTAATATCTCAGAGATGGTAACACCTACAGAATCATATTGCACATCACTGGAAAGAGGAGACATTGACGCTTCATATGAGGGGTAAAACATAGCAGTGGCTTCAAAACTGTGCCAGTGTTGCCAGGTTGAAAGTGCACGAAAAATAAAAATTCTGAAAATTTAGAAAAAGGACGCTGCCATTTTTTTAATATCTCAGAGATGGTAACACGTACAGAATCATATTGCACATCACTGGAAAGAGGAGACATTGACGCTTCATATGAGGGGTAAAACATAGCAGTGGCTTCAAAACTGTGCCAGTGTTGCCAGGTTGAAAGTGCACGAAAAATAAAAATTCTGAAAATTTAGAAAAAGGACGTGCCATTTTTTTAATATCTCAGAGATGGTAACACCTACTGAATCATATTGCACATCACTGTAAAGAGGAGACATTTACGCTTCATATGAGGGGTAAAACATAGCAGTGGCTTCAAAACTGTGCCAGTGTTGCCAGGTTGAAAGTGCACGAAAAATAAAAATTCTGAAAATTTAGAAAAAGGACGCCGCCATTTTTTTAATATCTAAGAGATGGTAACACCTACAGAATCATATTGCACATCACTGGAAAGAGGAGACATTGACGCTTCATATGAGGGGTAAAACATAGCAGTGGCTTCAAAACTGTGCCAGTGTTGCCAGGTTGAAAGTGCACGAAAAATAAAAATTCTGAAAATTTAGAAAAAGGACGCTGCCATTTTTTTAATATCTCAGAGATGGTAACACCTACAGAATCATATTGCACATCACTGGAAAGAAGAGACATTGGCGCTTCATATGAGGGGTAAAACATAGCAGTGGCTTCAAAACTGTGCCAGTGTTGCCAGGTTGAAAGTGCACGAAAAATAAAAATTCTGAAAATTTAGAAAAAGGACGCCGCCATTTTTTTAATATCTCAGAGATGGTAACACCTACAGAATCATATTGCACATCACTGGAAAGAGGAGACATTGGCGCTTCATATGAGGGGTAAAACATAGCAGTGGCTCTAAAACTGTGGCAGTGTTGCCAGGTTGAAAATGCTAAAAAAAGAAAAATTCGGAAAATTTAGAAAAAGGACGCCGCCATTTTTTTAATATCTCAGAGATGGTAACACCTACAGAATCATATTGCACATCACTGGAAAGAGGAGACATTGACGCTTCATATGAGGGGTAAAACATAGCAGTGGCTTCAAAACTGTGCCAGTGTTGCCAGGTTGAAAGTGCACGAAAAATAAAAATTCTGAAAATTTAGAAAAAGGACGCTGCCATTTTTTTAATATCTCAGAGATGGTAACACGTACAGAATCATATTGCACATCACTGGAAAGAGGAGACATTGACGCTTCATATGAGGGGTAAAACATAGCAGTGGCTTCAAAACTGTGCCAGTGTTGCCAGGTTGAAAGTGCACGAAAAATAAAAATTCTGAAAATTTAGAAAAAGGACGTGCCATTTTTTTAATATCTCAGAGATGGTAACACCTACAGAATCATATTGCACATCACTGGAAAGAAGAGACATTGGCGCTTCATATGAGGGGTAAAACATAGCAGTGGCTTCAAAACTGTGCCAGTGTTGCCAGGTTGAAACTGCACGAAAACTAAAAATTCTGAAAATTTAGAAAAAGAACGCCGCCATTTTTTTAATATCTCAGAGATGGTTACACCTACAGAATCATATTGCACATCACTGGAAAGAGAAGACATTGGCGCTTCATATAAGGGGTAAAACATAGCAGTGGCTCTATAACTGTGGCAGTGTTGCCAGGTTGAAAATGCAAAAAAAAGAAAAATTCGGAAAATTTAGAAAAAGGACGCCGCCATTTTTTTAATATCTCAGAGATGGTAACACTTACAGAATCATATTGCACATCACTGGAAAGAGGAGACATTGACGCTTCATATGAGGGGTAAAACATAGCAGTGGCTCTAAAACTGTGGCAGTGTTGCCAGGTTGAAATAGCAAAAAAAAGAAAAATTCGGAAAATTTAGAAAAAGGACGCCGCCATTTTTTTAATATCTCAGAGATGGTAACACCTACAGAATCATATTGCACATCACTGGAAAGAGGAGACATTGACGCTTCATATGAGGGGTAAAACATAGCAGTGGCTCTAAAACTGTGGCAGTGTTGCCAGGTTGAAAATGCAAAAAAAAGAAAAATTCGGAAAATTTAGAAAAAGGACGCCGCCATTTTTTTAATATCTCAGAGATGGTAACACTTACAGAATCATATTGCACATCACTGGAAAGAGGAGACATTGACGCTTCATATGAGGGGTAAAACATAGCAGTGGCTCTAAAACTGTGGCAGTGTTGCCAGGTTGAAAATGCAAAAAAAAGAAAAATTCGGAAAATTTAGAAAAAGGACGCCGCCATTTTTTTAATATCTCAGAGATGGTAACACCTACAGAATCATATTGCACATCACTGGAAAGAGGAGACATTGACGCTTCATATGAGGGGTAAAACATAGCAGTGGCTTCAAAACTGTGCCAGTGTTGCCAGGTTGAAAGTGCACGAAAAATAAAAATTCTGAAAATTTAGAAAAAGGACGCTGCCATTTTTTTAATATCTCAGAGATGGTAACACGTACAGAATCATATTGCACATCACTGGAAAGAGGAGACATTGACGCTTCATATGAGGGGTAAAACATAGCAGTGGCTTCAAAACTGTGCCAGTGTTGCCAGGTTGAAAGTGCACGAAAAACAAAAATTCTGAAAATTTAGAAAAAGGACGCCTCCGTTTTTTTTATATCTCAGAGATGGTAACACTTAAAAAATCATATTGCACATCACTGGAAAGAGGAGACATTGACGCTTCATATGAGGGGTAAAACATAGCAGTGGCTCTATAACTGTGGCAGTGTTGCCAGGTTGAAAATGCAAAAAAAAGAAAAATTCGGAAAATTTAGAAAAAGGACGCCGCCATTTTTTTAATATCTCAGAGATGGTAACACTTACAGAATCATATTGCACATCACTGGAAAGAGGAGACATTGACGCTTCATATGAGGGGTAAAACATAGCAGTGGCTCTAAAACTGTGGCAGTGTTGCCAGGTTGAAAATGCAAAAAAAAGAAAAATTCGGAAAATTTAGAAAAAGGACGCCGCCATTTTTTTAATATCTCAGAGATGGTAACACCTACAGAATCATATTGCACATCACTGGAAAGAGGAGACATTGACGCTTCATATGAGGGGTAAAACATAGCAGTGGCTCTAAAACTGTGGCAGTGTTGCCAGGTTGAAAATGCAAAAAAAAGAAAAATTCGGAAAATTTAGAAAAAGGACGCCGCCATTTTTTTAATATCTCAGAGATGGTAACACTTACAGAATCATATTGCACATCACTGGAAAGAGGAGACATTGACGCTTCATATGAGGGGTAAAACATAGCAGTGGCTCTAAAACTGTGGCAGTGTTGCCAGGTTGAAAATGCAAAAAAAAAGAAAAATTCGGAAAATTTAGAAAAAAGGACGCCGCCATTTTTTTAATATCTCAGAGATGGTAACACCTACAGAATCATATTGCACATCACTGGAAAGAGGAGACATTGACGCTTCATATGAGGGGTAAAACATAGCAGTGGCTTCAAAACTGTGCCAGTGTTGCCAGGTTGAAAGTGCACGAAAAATAAAAATTCTGAAAATTTAGAAAAAGGACGCTGCCATTTTTTTAATATCTCAGAGATGGTAACACGTACAGAATCATATTGCACATCACTGGAAAGAGGAGACATTGACGCTTCATATGAGGGGTAAAACATAGCAGTGGCTTCAAAACTGTGCCAGTGTTGCCAGGTTGAAAGTGCACGAAAAACAAAAATTCTGAAAATTTAGAAAAAGGACGCCTCCGTTTTTTTTATATCTCAGAGATGGTAACACTTAAAAAATCATATTGCACATCACTGGAAAGAGGAGACATTGACGCTTCATATGAGGGGTAATACGTAGCAGTGGCTCTAAAACTGCGCCAGTGTTGCCAGGTTGAAAGTGCACGAAAACTAAAAATTCTGAAAATTTAGAGAAAGGACGCCGCCATTTTTTTAATATCTCAGAGATGGTAACACCTACAGAATCATATTGCACATCACTGGAAAGAGGAGACATTGACGCTTCATATGAGGGGTAAAACGTAGCAGTAACTCTAAAACTGTGCCAGTGTTGCCAGGTTGAAAGTGCACGAAAAACAAAAATTCTGAAAATTTAGAAAAAGGACGCCTCCGTTTTTTTTATATCTCAGAGATGGTAACACTTAAAAAATCATATTGCACATCACTGGAAAGAGGAGACATTGACGCTTCATATGAGGGGTAAAACGTAGCAGTGGCTCTAAAACTGCGCCAGTGTTGCCAGGTTGAAAGTGCACGAAAACTAAAAATTCTGAAAATTTAGAGAAAGGACGCCGCCATTTTTTTAATATCTCAGAGATGGTAACACCTACAGAATCATATTGCACATCACTGGAAAGAGGAGACATTGACGCTTCATATGAGGGGTAAAACATAGCAGTGGCTTCAAAACTGTGCCAGTGTTGCCAGGTTGAAAATGCAAAAAAAAGAAAAATTCGGAAAATTTAGAAAAAGGACGCCGCCATTTTTTTAATATCTCAGAGATGGTAACACTTACAGAATCATATTGCACATCACTGGAAAGAGGAGACATTGACGCTTCATATGAGGGGTAAAACATAGCAGTGGCTCTAAAACTGTGGCAGTGTTGCCAGGTTGAAAATGCAAAAAAAAGAAAAATTCGGAAAATTTAGAAAAAGGACGCCGCCATTTTTTTAATATCTCAGAGATGGTAACACCTACAGAATCATATTGCACATCACTGGAAAGAGGAGACATTGACGCTTCATATGAGGGGTAAAACATAGCAGTGGCTCTAAAACTGTGGCAGTGTTGCCAGGTTGAAAATGCAAAAAAAAGAAAAATTCGGAAAATTTAGAAAAAGGACGCCGCCATTTTTTTAATATCTCAGAGATGGTAACACCTACAGAATCATATTGCACATCACTGGAAAGAGGAGACATTGACGCTTCATATGAGGGGCAAAACATAGCAGTGGCTTCAAAACTGTGCCAGTGTTGCCAGGTTGAAAGTGCACGAAAAATAAAAATTCTGAAAATTTAGAAAAAGGACGCCGCCATTTTTTTAATATCTCAGAGATGGTAACACGTACAGAATCATATTGCACATCACTGGAAAGAGGAGACATTGACGCTTCATATGAGGGGTAAAACAAAGCAGTGGCTTCAAAACTGTGCCAGTGTTGCCAGGTTGAAAGTGCACGAAAAACAAAAATTCTGAAAATTTAGAAAAAGGACGCCTCCGTTTTTTTTATATCTCAGAGATGGTAACACTTAAAAAATCATATTGCACATCACTGGAAAGAGGAGACATTGACGCTTCATATGAGGGGTAAAACATAGCAGTGGCTTCAAAACTGTGCCAGTGTTGCCAGGTTGAAAGTGCACGAAAAATAAAAATTCTGAAAATTTAGAAAAAGGACGCCGCCATTTTTTTAATATCTCAGAGATGGTAACACCTACAGAATCATATTGCACATCACTGGAAAGAGGAGACATTGACGCTTCATATGAGGGGTAAAACATAGCAGTGGCTTCAAAACTGTGCCAGTGTTGCCAGGTTGAAAGTGCACGAAAAATAAAAATTCTGAAAATTTAGAAAAAGGACGCCGCCATTTTTTTAATATCTAAGAGATGGTAACACCTACAGAATCATATTGCACATCACTGGAAAGAGGAGACATTGACGCTTCATATGAGGGGTAAAACATAGCAGTGGCTTCAAAACTGTGCCAGTGTTGCCAGGTTGAAAGTGCACGAAAAATAAAAATTCTGAAAATTTAGAAAAAGGACGCTGCCATTTTTTTAATATCTCAGAGATGGTAACACCTACAGAATCATATTGCACATCACTGGAAAGAAGAGACATTGGCGCTTCATATGAGGGGTAAAACATAGCAGTGGCTTCAAAACTGTGCCAGTGTTGCCAGGTTGAAAGTGCACGAAAAATAAAAATTCTGAAAATTTAGAAAAAGGACGCCGCCATTTTTTTAATATCTCAGAGATGGTAACACCTACAGAATCATATTGCACATCACTGGAAAGAGGAGACATTGGCGCTTCATATGAGGGGTAAAACATAGCAGTGGCTCTAAAACTGTGGCAGTGTTGCCAGGTTGAAAATGCTAAAAAAAGAAAAATTCGGAAAATTTAGAAAAAGGACGCCGCCATTTTTTTAATATCTCAGAGATGGTAACACCTACAGAATCATATTGCACATCACTGGAAAGAGGAGACATTGACGCTTCATATGAGGGGTAAAACATAGCAGTGGCTTCAAAACTGTGCCAGTGTTGCCAGGTTGAAAGTGCACGAAAAATAAAAATTCTGAAAATTTAGAAAAAGGACGCTGCCATTTTTTTAATATCTCAGAGATGGTAACACGTACAGAATCATATTGCACATCACTGGAAAGAGGAGACATTGACGCTTCATATGAGGGGTAAAACATAGCAGTGGCTTCAAAACTGTGCCAGTGTTGCCAGGTTGAAAGTGCACGAAAAATAAAAATTCTGAAAATTTAGAAAAAGGACGTGCCATTTTTTTAATATCTCAGAGATGGTAACACCTACAGAATCATATTGCACATCACTGGAAAGAAGAGACATTGGCGCTTCATATGAGGGGTAAAACATAGCAGTGGCTTCAAAACTGTGCCAGTGTTGCCAGGTTGAAACTGCACGAAAACTAAAAATTCTGAAAATTTAGAAAAAGAACGCCGCCATTTTTTTAATATCTCAGAGATGGTTACACCTACAGAATCATATTGCACATCACTGGAAAGAGAAGACATTGGCGCTTCATATAAGGGGTAAAACATAGCAGTGGCTCTATAACTGTGGCAGTGTTGCCAGGTTGAAAATGCAAAAAAAAGAAAAATTCGGAAAATTTAGAAAAAGGACGCCGCCATTTTTTTAATATCTCAGAGATGGTAACACTTACAGAATCATATTGCACATCACTGGAAAGAGGAGACATTGACGCTTCATATGAGGGGTAAAACATAGCAGTGGCTCTAAAACTGTGGCAGTGTTGCCAGGTTGAAATAGCAAAAAAAAGAAAAATTCGGAAAATTTAGAAAAAGGACGCCGCCATTTTTTTAATATCTCAGAGATGGTAACACCTACAGAATCATATTGCACATCACTGGAAAGAGGAGACATTGACGCTTCATATGAGGGGTAAAACATAGCAGTGGCTCTAAAACTGTGGCAGTGTTGCCAGGTTGAAAATGCAAAAAAAAGAAAAATTCGGAAAATTTAGAAAAAGGACGCCGCCATTTTTTTAATATCTCAGAGATGGTAACACTTACAGAATCATATTGCACATCACTGGAAAGAGGAGACATTGACGCTTCATATGAGGGGTAAAACATAGCAGTGGCTCTAAAACTGTGGCAGTGTTGCCAGGTTGAAAATGCAAAAAAAAGAAAAATTCGGAAAATTTAGAAAAAGGACGCCGCCATTTTTTTAATATCTCAGAGATGGTAACACCTACAGAATCATATTGCACATCACTGGAAAGAGGAGACATTGACGCTTCATATGAGGGGTAAAACATAGCAGTGGCTTCAAAACTGTGCCAGTGTTGCCAGGTTGAAAGTGCACGAAAAATAAAAATTCTGAAAATTTAGAAAAAGGACGCTGCCATTTTTTTAATATCTCAGAGATGGTAACACGTACAGAATCATATTGCACATCACTGGAAAGAGGAGACATTGACGCTTCATATGAGGGGTAAAACATAGCAGTGGCTTCAAAACTGTGCCAGTGTTGCCAGGTTGAAAGTGCACGAAAAACAAAAATTCTGAAAATTTAGAAAAAGGACGCCTCCGTTTTTTTTATATCTCAGAGATGGTAACACTTAAAAAATCATATTGCACATCACTGGAAAGAGGAGACATTGACGCTTCATATGAGGGGTAAAACATAGCAGTGGCTCTATAACTGTGGCAGTGTTGCCAGGTTGAAAATGCAAAAAAAAGAAAAATTCGGAAAATTTAGAAAAAGGACGCCGCCATTTTTTTAATATCTCAGAGATGGTAACACTTACAGAATCATATTGCACATCACTGGAAAGAGGAGACATTGACGCTTCATATGAGGGGTAAAACATAGCAGTGGCTCTAAAACTGTGGCAGTGTTGCCAGGTTGAAAATGCAAAAAAAAGAAAAATTCGGAAAATTTAGAAAAAGGACGCCGCCATTTTTTTAATATCTCAGAGATGGTAACACCTACAGAATCATATTGCACATCACTGGAAAGAGGAGACATTGACGCTTCATATGAGGGGTAAAACATAGCAGTGGCTCTAAAACTGTGGCAGTGTTGCCAGGTTGAAAATGCAAAAAAAAGAAAAATTCGGAAAATTTAGAAAAAGGACGCCGCCATTTTTTTAATATCTCAGAGATGGTAACACTTACAGAATCATATTGCACATCACTGGAAAGAGGAGACATTGACGCTTCATATGAGGGGTAAAACATAGCAGTGGCTCTAAAACTGTGGCAGTGTTGCCAGGTTGAAAATGCAAAAAAAAGAAAAATTCGGAAAATTTAGAAAAAGGACGCCGCCATTTTTTTAATATCTCAGAGATGGTAACACCTACAGAATCATATTGCACATCACTGGAAAGAGGAGACATTGACGCTTCATATGAGGGGTAAAACATAGCAGTGGCTTCAAAACTGTGCCAGTGTTGCCAGGTTGAAAGTGCACGAAAAATAAAAATTCTGAAAATTTAGAAAAAGGACGCTGCCATTTTTTTAATATCTCAGAGATGGTAACACGTACAGAATCATATTGCACATCACTGGAAAGAGGAGACATTGACGCTTCATATGAGGGGTAAAACATAGCAGTGGCTTCAAAACTGTGCCAGTGTTGCCAGGTTGAAAGTGCACGAAAAATAAAAATTCTGAAAATTTAGAAAAAGGACGCCTCCGTTTTTTTTATATCTCAGAGATGGTAACACTTAAAAAATCATATTGCACATCACTGGAAAGAGGAGACATTGACGCTTCATATGAGGGGTAATACGTAGCAGTGGCTCTAAAACTGCGCCAGTGTTGCCAGGTTGAAAGTGCACGAAAACTAAAAATTCTGAAAATTTAGAGAAAGGACGCCGCCATTTTTTTAATATCTCAGAGATGGTAACACCTACAGAATCATATTGCACATCACTGGAAAGAGGAGACATTGACGCTTCATATGAGGGGTAAAACGTAGCAGTAACTCTAAAACTGTGCCAGTGTTGCCAGGTTGAAAGTGCACGAAAAACAAAAATTCTGAAAATTTAGAAAAAGGACGCCTCCGTTTTTTTTATATCTCAGAGATGGTAACACTTAAAAAATCATATTGCACATCACTGGAAAGAGGAGACATTGACGCTTCATATGAGGGGTAAAACGTAGCAGTGGCTCTAAAACTGCGCCAGTGTTGCCAGGTTGAAAGTGCACGAAAACTAAAAATTCTGAAAATTTAGAGAAAGGACGCCGCCATTTTTTTAATATCTCAGAGATGGTAACACCTACAGAATCATATTGCACATCACTGGAAAGAGGAGACATTGACGCTTCATATGAGGGGTAAAACATAGCAGTGGCTTCAAAACTGTGCCAGTGTTGCCAGGTTGAAAATGCAAAAAAAAGAAAAATTCGGAAAATTTAGAAAAAGGACGCCGCCATTTTTTTAATATCTCAGAGATGGTAACACTTACAGAATCATATTGCACATCACTGGAAAGAGGAGACATTGACGCTTCATATGAGGGGTAAAACATAGCAGTGGCTCTAAAACTGTGGCAGTGTTGCCAGGTTGAAAATGCAAAAAAAAGAAAAATTCGGAAAATTTAGAAAAAGGACGCCGCCATTTTTTTAATATCTCAGAGATGGTAACACCTACAGAATCATATTGCACATCACTGGAAAGAGGAGACATTGACGCTTCATATGAGGGGTAAAACATAGCAGTGGCTCTAAAACTGTGGCAGTGTTGCCAGGTTGAAAATGCAAAAAAAAGAAAAATTCGGAAAATTTAGAAAAAGGACGCCGCCATTTTTTTAATATCTCAGAGATGGTAACACCTACAGAATCATATTGCACATCACTGGAAAGAGGAGACATTGACGCTTCATATGAGGGGCAAAACATAGCAGTGGCTTCAAAACTGTGCCAGTGTTGCCAGGTTGAAAGTGCACGAAAAATAAAAATTCTGAAAATTTAGAAAAAGGACGCCGCCATTTTTTTAATATCTCAGAGATGGTAACACGTACAGAATCATATTGCACATCACTGGAAAGAGGAGACATTGACGCTTCATATGAGGGGTAAAACAAAGCAGTGGCTTCAAAACTGTGCCAGTGTTGCCAGGTTGAAAGTGCACGAAAAACAAAAATTCTGAAAATTTAGAAAAAGGACGCCTCCGTTTTTTTTATATCTCAGAGATGGTAACACTTAAAAAATCATATTGCACATCACTGGAAAGAGGAGACATTGACGCTTCATATGAGGGGTAAAACGTAGCAGTGGCTCTAAAACTGTGCCAGTGTTGCCAGGTTGAAAGTGCAAAAAAAATAAAAATACGGAAAATTTAGAAAAAGGACGCCGCCATTTTTTTAATATCTCAGAGATGGTAACACCTAAAAAATCATATTGCACACCACTGGAAAGAGGGGAAATTGACGCTTCATATGAGGGGTAAAACGTAGCAGTGGCTCTAAAACTGTGGCAGTGTTGCCAGGTTGAAAATGCAAAAAAAAGAAAAATTCGGAAAATTTAGAAAAAGGACGCCGCCATTTTTTTAATATCTCAGAAATGGCAACACCTAAAAAATCATATTGCACACCACTGGAAAGAGGGGAAATTGACGCTTCATATGAGGGGTAAAACGTAGCAGTGGCTCTAAAACTGTGCCAGTGTTGCCAGGTTGAAAGTGCAAGAAAAATAAAAATACGGAAAATTTAGAAAAAGGACGCCGCCATTTTTTTAATATCTCAGAGATGGTAACACCTAAAAAATCATATTGCACACCACTGGAAAGAGGGGAAATTGACGCTTCATATGAGGGGTAAAACGTAGCAGTGGCTCTAAAACTGTGCCAGTGTTGCCAGGTTGAAAGTGCACGAAAAATAAAAATTCGGAAAATTTAGGAAAAGGACGCCGCCATTTTTTTAATATCTCAGAGATGGTAACACCTACAGAATCATATTGCACATCACTGGAAAGAGGAGACATTGACGCTTCATATGAGGGGTAAAACATAGCAGTGGCTTCAAAACTGTGCCAGTGTTGCCAGGTTGAAAGTGCACGAAAAATAAAAATTCTGAAAATTTAGAAAAAGGACGCCGCCATTTTTTTAATATCTCAGAGATGGTAACACCTACAGAATCATATTGCACATCACTGTAAAGAGGAGACATTGACGCTTCATATGAGGGGTAAAACATAGCAGTGGCTTCAAAACTGTGCCAGTGTTGCCAGGTTGAAAGTGCACGAAAAATAAAAATTCTGAAAATTTAGAAAAAGGACGCCGCCATTTTTTTAATATCTAAGAGATGGTAACACCTACAGAATCATATTGCACATCACTGGAAAGAGGAGACATTGACGCTTCATATGAGGGGTAAAACATAGCAGTGGCTTCAAAACTGTGCCAGTGTTGCCAGTTGAAAGTGCACGAAAAATAAAAATTCTGAAAATTTAGAAAAAGGACGCTGCCATTTTTTTAATATCTCAGAGATGGTAACACCTACAGAATCATATTGCACATCACTGGAAAGAAGAGACATTGGCGCTTCATATGAGGGGTAAAACATAGCAGTGGCTTCGAAACTGTGCCAGTGTTGCCAGGTTGAAAGTGCACGAAAAATAAAAATTCTGAAAATTTAGAAAAAGGATGCCGCCATTTTTTTAATATCTCAGAGATGGTAACACCTACAGAATCATATTGCACATCACTGCAAAGAGGAGACATTGGCGCTTCATATGAGGGGTAAAACATAGCAGTGGCTCTAAAACTGTGGCAGTGTTGCCAGGTTGAAAATGCTAAAAAAAGAAAAATTCGGAAAATTTAGAAAAAGGACGCCGCCATTTTTTTAATATCTCAGAGATGGTAACACCTACAGAATCATATTGCACATCACTGGAAAGAGGAGACATTGACGCTTCATATGAGGGGTAAAACATAGCAGTGGCTTCAAAACTGTGCCAGTGTTGCCAGGTTGAAAGTGCACGAAAAATAAAAATTCTGAAAATTTAGAAAAAGGACGCTGCCATTTTTTTAATATCTCAGAGATGGTAACACGTACAGAATCATATTGCACATCACTGGAAAGAGGAGACATTGACGCTTCATATGAGGGGTAAAACATAGCAGTGGCTTCAAAACTGTGCCAGTGTTGCCAGGTTGAAAGTGCACGAAAAATAAAAATTCTGAAAATTTAGAAAAAGGACGTGCCATTTTTTTAATATCTCAGAGATGGTAACACCTACAGAATCATATTGCACATCACTGTAAAGAGGAGACATTTACGCTTCATATGAGGGGTAAAACATAGCAGTGGCTTCAAAACTGTGCCAGTGTTGCCAGGTTGAAAGTGCACGAAAAATAAAAATTCTGAAAATTTAGAAAAAGGACGCCGCCATTTTTTTAATATCTAAGAGTTGGTAACACCTACAGAATCATATTGCACTTCACTGGAAAGAGGAGACATTGACGCTTCATATGAGGGGTAAAACATAGCAGTGGCTTCAAAACTGTGCCAGTGTTGCCAGGTTGAAAGTGCACGAAAAATAAAAATTCTGAAAATTTAGAAAAAGGACGCTGCCATTTTTTTAATATCTCAGAGATGGTAACACCTACAGAATCATATTGCACATCACTGGAAAGAAGAGACATTGGCGCTTCATATGAGGGGTAAAACATAGCAGTGGCTTCAAAACTGTGCCAGTGTTGCCAGGTTGAAAGTGCACGAAAAATAAAAATTCTGAAAATTTAGAAAAAGGACGCCGCCATTTTTTTAATATCTCAGAGATGGTAACACCTACAGAATCATATTGCACATCACTGGAAAGAGGAGACATTGGCGCTTCATATGAGGGGTAAAACATAGCAGTGGCTCTAAAACTGTGGCAGTGTTGCCAGGTTGAAAATGCTAAAAAAAGAAAAATTCGGAAAATTTAGAAAAAGGACGCTGCCATTTTTTTAATATCTCAGAGATGGTAACACCTACAGAATCATATTGCACATCACTGGAAAGAGGAGACATTGACGCTTCATATGAGGGGTAAAACATAGCAGTGGCTTCAAAACTGTGCCAGTGTTGCCAGGTTGAAAGTGCACGAAAAATAAAAATTCTGAAAATTTAGAAAAAGGACGCTGCCATTTTTTTAATATCTCAGAGATGGTAACACGTACAGAATCATATTGCACATCACTGGAAAGAGGAGACATTGACGCTTCATATGAGGGGTAAAACATAGCAGTGGCTTCAAAACTGTGCCAGTGTTGCCAGGTTGAAAGTGCACGAAAAATAAAAATTCTGAAAATTTAGAAAAAGGACGTGCCATTTTTTTAATATCTCAGAGATGGTAACACCTACAGAATCATATTGCACATCACTGGAAAGAAGAGACATTGGCGCTTCATATGAGGGGTAAAACATAGCAGTGGCTTCAAAACTGTGCCAGTGTTGCCAGGTTGAAACTGCACGAAAACTAAAAATTCTGAAAATTTAGAAAAAGAACGCCGCCATTTTTTTAATATCTCAGAGATGGTTACACCTACAGAATCATATTGCACATCACTGGAAAGAGAAGACATTGGCGCTTCATATAAGGGGTAAAACATAGCAGTGGCTCTAAAACTGTGGCAGTGTTGCCAGGTTGAAAATGCAAAAAAAAGAAAAATTCGGAAAATTTAGAAAAAGGACGCCGCCATTTTTTTAATATCTCAGAGATGGTAACACTTACAGAATCATATTGCACATCACTGGAAAGAGGAGACATTGACGCTTCATATGAGGGGTAAAACATAGCAGTGGCTCTAAAACTGTGGCAGTGTTGCCAGGTTGAAAATGCAAAAAAAAGAAAAATTCGGAAAATTTAGAAAAAGGACGCCGCCATTTTTTTAATATCTCAGAGATGGTAACACTTACAGAATCATATTGCACATCACTGGAAAGAGGAGACATTGACGCTTCATATGAGGGGTAAAACATAGCAGTGGCTCTAAAACTGTGGCAGTGTTGCCAGGTTGAAAATGCAAAAAAAAGAAAAATTCGGAAAATTTAGAAAAAGGACGCCGCCATTTTTTTAATATCTCAGAGATGGTAACACCTACAGAATCATATTGCACATCACTGGAAAGAGGAGACATTGACGCTTCATATGAGGGGTAAAACATAGCAGTGGCTTCAAAACTGTGCCAGTGTTGCCAGGTTGAAAGTGCACGAAAAATAAAAATTCTGAAAATTTAGAAAAAGGACGCTGCCATTTTTTTAATATCTCAGAGATGGTAACACGTACAGAATCATATTGCACATCACTGGAAAGAGGAGACATTGACGCTTCATATGAGGGGTAAAACATAGCAGTGGCTTCAAAACTGTGCCAGTGTTGCCAGGTTGAAAGTGCACGAAAAACAAAAATTCTGAAAATTTAGAAAAAGGACGCCTCCGTTTTTTTTATATCTCAGAGATGGTAACACTTAAAAAATCATATTGCACATCACTGGAAAGAGGAGACATTGACGCTTCATATGAGGGGTAAAACGTAGCAGTGGCTCTAAAACTGCGCCAGTGTTGCCAGGTTGAAAGTGCACGAAAACTAAAAATTCTGAAAATTTAGAGAAAGGACGCCGCCATTTTTTTAATATCTCAGAGATGGTAACACCTACAGAATCATATTGCACATCACTGGAAAGAGGAGACATTGACGCTTCATATGAGGGGTAAAACGTAGCAGTGGCTCTAAAACTGTGCCAGTGTTGCCAGGTTGAAAGTGCACGAAAAACAAAAATTCTGAAAATTTAGAAAAAGGACGCCTCCGTTTTTTTTATATCTCAGAGATGGTAACACTTAAAAAATCATATTGCACATCACTGGAAAGAGGAGACATTGACGCTTCATATGAGGGGTAAAACGTAGCAGTGGCTCTAAAACTGCGCCAGTGTTGCCAGGTTGAAAGTGCACGAAAACTAAAAATTCTGAAAATTTAGAGAAAGGACGCCGCCATTTTTTTAATATCTCAGAGATGGTAACACCTACAGAATCATATTGCACATCACTGGAAAGAGGAGACATTGACGCTTCATATGAGGGGTAAAACATAGCAGTGGCTTCAAAACTGTGCCAGTGTTGCCAGGTTGAAAATGCAAAAAAAAGAAAAATTCGGAAAATTTAGAAAAAGGACGCCGCCATTTTTTTAATATCTCAGAGATGGTTACACCTACAGAATCATATTGCACATCACTGGAAAGAGAAGACATTGGCGCTTCATATAAGGGGTAAAACATAGCAGTGGCTCTAAAACTGTGGCAGTGTTGCCAGGTTGAAAATGCAAAAAAAAGAAAAATTCGGAAAATTTAGAAAAAGGACGCCGCCATTTTTTTAATATCTCAGAGATGGTAACACTTACAGAATCATATTGCACATCACTGGAAAGAGGAGACATTGACGCTTCATATGAGGGGTAAAACATAGCAGTGGCTCTAAAACTGTGGCAGTGTTGCCAGGTTGAAAATGCAAAAAAAAGAAAAATTCGGAAAATTTAGAAAAAGGACGCCGCCATTTTTTTAATATCTCAGAGATGGTAACACCTACAGAATCATATTGCACATCACTGGAAAGAGGAGACATTGACGCTTCATATGAGGGGTAAAACATAGCAGTGGCTTCAAAACTGTGCCAGTGTTGCCAGGTTGAAAGTGCACGAAAAATAAAAATTCTGAAAATTTAGAAAAAGGACGCTGCCATTTTTTTAATATCTCAGAGATGGTAACACGTACAGAATCATATTGCACATCACTGGAAAGAGAAGACATTGGCGCTTCATATGAGGGGTAAAACATAGCAGTGGCTTCAAAACTGTGCCAGTGTTGCCAGTTGAAAGTGCACGAAAAATAAAAATTCTGAAAATTTAGAAAAAGGACGCTGCCATTTTTTTAATATCTCAGAGATGGTAACACCTACAGAATCATATTGCACATCACTGGAAAGAGGAGACATTGACGCTTCATATGAGGGGTAAAACATAGCAGTGGCTCTAAAACTGTGGCAGTGTTGCCAGGTTGAAAATGCAAAAAAAAGAAAAATTCGGAAAATTTAGAAAAAGGACGCCGCCATTTTTTTAATATCTCAGAGATGGTAACACCTACAGAATCATATTGCACATCACTGGAAAGAGGAGACATTGACGCTTCATATGAGGGGTAAAACATAGCAGTGGCTTCAAAACTGTGCCAGTGTTGCCAGGTTGAAAGTGCACGAAAAATAAAAATTCTGAAAATTTAGAAAAAGGACGCTGCCATTTTTTTAATATCTCAGAGATGGTAACACGTACAGAATCATATTGCACATCACTGGAAAGAGGAGACATTGACGCTTCATATGAGGGGTAAAACATAGCAGTGGCTTCAAAACTGTGCCAGTGTTGCCAGGTTCAAAGTGCACGAAAAATAAAAATTCTGAAAATTTAGAAAAAGGACGTGCCATTTTTTTAATATCTCAGAGATGGTAACACCTACAGAATCATATTGCACATCACTGGAAAGAAGAGACATTGGCGCTTCATATGAGGGGTAAAACATAGCAGTGGCTTCAAAACTGTGCCAGTGTTGCCAGGTTGAAACTGCACGAAAACTAAAAATTCTGAAAATTTAGAAAAACAACGCCGCCATTTTTTTAATATCTCAGAGATGGTTACACCTACAGAATCAAATTGCACATCACTGGAAAGAGAAGACATTGACGCTTCATATGAGGGGTAAAACATAGCAGTGGCTCTAAAACTGTGGCAGTGTTGCCAGGTTGAAAATGCAAAAAAAAGAAAAATTCGGAAAATTTAGAAAAAGGACGCCGCCATTTTTTTAATATCTCAGAGGTGGTAACACTTACAGAATCATATTGCACATCACTGGAAAGAGGAGACATTGACGCTTCATATGAGGGGTAAAACATAGCAGTGGCTCTAAAACTGTGGCAGTGTTGCCAGGTTGAAAATGCAAAAAAAAGAAAAATTCGGAATATTTAGAAAAAGGACGCCGCCATTTTTTTAATATCTCAGAGATGGTAACACTTACAGAATCATATTGCACATCACTGGAAAGAGGAGACATTGACGCTTCATATGAGGGGTAAAACATAGCAGTGGCTCTAAAACTGTGGCAGTGTTGCCAGGTTGAAAATGCAAAAAAAAGAAAAATTCGGAAAATTTAGAAAAAGGACGCCGCCATTTTTTTAATATCTCAGAGATGGTAACACCTACAGAATCATATTGCACATCACTGGAAAGAGGAGACATTGACGCTTCATATGAGGGGTAAAACATAGCAGTGGCTTCAAAACTGTGCCAGTGTTGCCAGGTTGAAAGTGCACGAAAAATAAAAATTCTGAAAATTTAGAAAAAGGACGCTGCCATTTTTTTAATATCTCAGAGATGGTAACACGTACAGAATCATATTGCACATCACTGGAAAGAGGAGACATTGACGCTTCATATGAGGGGTAAAACATAGCAGTGGCTTCAAAACTGTGCCAGTGTTGCCAGGTTGAAAGTGCACGAAAAATAAAAATTCTGAAAATTTAGAAAAAGGACGTGCCATTTTTTTAATATCTCAGAGATGGTAACACCTACAGAATCATATTGCACATCACTGGAAAGAAGAGACATTGGCGCTTCATATGAGGGGTAAAACATAGCAGTGGCTTCAAAACTGTGCCAGTGTTGCCAGGTTGAAACTGCACGAAAACTAAAAATTCTGAAAATTTAGAAAAACAACGCCGCCATTTTTTTAATATCTCAGAGATGGTTACACCTACAGAATCATATTGCACATCACTGGAAAGAGAAGACATTGACGCTTCATATGAGGGGTAAAACATAGCAGTGGCTCTAAAACTGTGGCAGTGTTGCCAGGTTGAAAATGCAAAAAAAAGAAAAATTCGGAAAATTTAGAAAAAGGACGCCGCCATTTTTTTAATATCTCAGAGGTGGTAACACTTACAGAATCATATTGCACATCACTGGAAAGAGGAGACATTGACGCTTCATATGAGGGGTAAAACATAGCAGTGGCTCTAAAACTGTGGCAGTGTTGCCAGGTTGAAAATGCAAAAAAAAGAAAAATTCGGAAAATTTAGAAAAAGGACGCCGCCATTTTTTTAATATCTCAGAGATGGTAACACTTACAGAATCATATTGCACATCACTGGAAAGAGGAGACATTGACGCTTCATATGAGGGGTAAAACATAGCAGTGGCTCTAAAACTGTGGCAGTGTTGCCAGGTTGAAAATGCAAAAAAAAGAAAAATTCGGAAAATTTAGAAAAAGGACGCCGCCATTTTTTTAATATCTCAGAGATGGTAACACTTACAGAATCATATTGCACATCACTGGAAAGAGGAGACATTGACGCTTCATATGAGGGGTAAAACATAGCAGTGGCTCTAAAACTGTGGCAGTGTTGCCAGGTTGAAAATGCAAAAAAAAGAAAAATTCGGAAAATTTAGAAAAAGGACGCCGCCATTTTTTTAATATCTCAGAGATGGTAACACCTACAGAATCATATTGCACATCACTGGAAAGAAGAGACATTGGCGCTTCATATGAGGGGTAAAACATAGCAGTGGCTTCAAAACTGTGCCAGTGTTGCCAGGTTGAATCTGCACGAAAACTAAAAATTCTGAAAATTTAGAAAAAGAACGCCGCCATTTTTTTAATATCTCAGAGATGGTTACACCTACAGAATCATATTGCACATCACTGGAAAGAGAAGACATTGGCGCTTCATATAAGGGATAAAACATAGCAGTGGCTCTAAAACTGTGGCAGTGTTGCCAGGCTGAAAATGCAAAAAAAAGAAAAATTCGGAAAATTTAGAAAAAGGACGCCGCCATTTTTTTAATATCTCAGAGATGGTAACACTTACAGAATCATATTGCACATCACTGGAAAGAGGAGACATTGACGCTTCATATGAGGGGAAAAACATAGCAGTGGCTCTAAAACTGTGGCAGTGTTGCCAGGTTGAAAATGCAAAAAAAAGAAAAATTCTGAAAATTTAGAAAAAGGACGCCGCCATTTTTTTAATATCTCAGAGATGGTAACACCTACAGAATCATATTGCACATCACTGGAAAGAGGAGACATTGACGCTTCATATGAGGGGTAAAACATAGCAGTGGCTCTAAAACTGTGGCAGTGTTGCCAGGTTGAAAATGCAAAAAAAAGAAAAATTCGGAAAATTTAGAAAAAGGACGCCGCCATTTTTTTAATATCTCAGAGGTGGTAACACTTACAGAATCATATTGCACATCACTGGAAAGAGGAGACATTGACGCTTCATATGAGGGGTAAAACATAGCAGTGGCTCTAAAACTGTGGCAGTGTTGCCAGGTTGAAAATGCAAAAAAAAGAAAAATTCGGAAAATTTAGAAAAAGGACGCCGCCATTTTTTTAATATCTCAGAGATGGTAACACTTACAGAATCATATTGCACATCACTGGAAAGAGGAGACATTGACGCTTCATATGAGGGGTAAAACATAGCAGTGGCTCTAAAACTGTGGCAGTGTTGCCAGGTTGAAAATGCAAAAAAAAGAAAAATTCGGAAAATTTAGAAAAAGGACGCCGCCATTTTTTTAATATCTCAGAGATGGTAACACCTACAGAATCATATTGCACATCACTGGAAAGAGGAGACATTGACGCTTCATATGAGGGGTAAAACATAGCAGTGGCTTCAAAACTGTGCCAGTGTTGCCAGGTTGAAAGTGCACGAAAAATAAAAATTCTGAAAATTTAGAAAAAGGACGCTGCCATTTTTTTAATATCTCAGAGATGGTAACACCTACAGAATCATATTGCACATCACTGGAAAGAGGAGACATTGACGCTTCATATGAGGGGTAAAATATAGCAGTGGCTCTAAAACTGTGGCAGTGTTGCCAGGTTGAAAATGCAAAAAAAAGAAAAATTCGGAAAATTTAGAAAAAGGACGCCGCCATTTTTTTAATATCTCAGAGATGGTAACACCTACAGAATCATATTGCACATCACTGGAAAGAGGAGACATTGACGCTTCATATGAGGGGTAAAACGTAGCAGTGGCTCTAAAACTGTGCCAGTGTTGCCAGGTTGAAAGTGCACGAAAAACAAAAATTCTGAAAATTTAGAAAAAGGACGCCTCCGTTTTTTTTATATCTCAGAGATGGTAACACTTAAAAAATCATATTGCACATCACTGGAAAGAGGAGACATTGACGCTTCATATGAGGGGTAAAACGTAGCAGTGGCTCTAAAACTGCGCCAGTGTTGCCAGGTTGAAAGTGCACGAAAACTAAAAATTCTGAAAATTTAGAGAAAGGACGCCGCCATTTTTTTAATATCTCAGAGATGGTAACACCTACAGAATCATATTGCACATCACTGGAAAGAAGAGACATTGGCGCTTCATATGAGGGGTAAAACATAGCAGTGGCTTCAAAACTGTGCCAGTGTTGCCAGGTTGAAACTGCACGAAAACTAAAAATTCTGAAAATTTAGAAAAACAACGCCGCCATTTTTTTAATATCTCAGAGATGGTTACACCTACAGAATCATATTGCACATCACTGGAAAGAGAAGACATTGACGCTTCATATGAGGGGTAAAACATAGCAGTGGCTCTAAAACTGTGGCAGTGTTGCCAGGTTGAAAATGCAAAAAAAAGAAAAATTCGGAAAATTTAGAAAAAGGACGCCGCCATTTTTTTAATATCTCAGAGATGGTAACACCTACAGAATCATATTGCACATCACTGGAAAGAGGAGACATTGACGCTTCATATGAGGGGTAAAACATAGCAGTGGCTTCAAAACTGTGCCAGTGTTGCCAGGTTGAAAGTGCACGAAAAATAAAAATTCTGAAAATTTAGAAAAAGGACGCCGCCATTTTTTTAATATCTAAGAGATGGTAACACCTACAGAATCATATTGCACATCACTGGAAAGAGGAGACATTGACGCTTCATATGAGGGGTAAAACATAGCAGTGGCTTCAAAACTGTGCCAGTGTTGCCAGGTTGAAAGTGCACGAAAAATAAAAATTCTGAAAATTTAGAAAAAGGACGCTGCCATTTTTTTAATATCTCAGAGATGGTAACACCTACAGAATCATATTGCACATCACTGGAAAGAAGAGACATTGGCGCTTCATATGAGGGGTAAAACATAGCAGTGGCTTCAAAACTGTGCCAGTGTTGCCAGGTTGAAAGTGCACGAAAAATAAAAATTCTGAAAATTTAGAAAAAGGACGCCGCCATTTTTTTAATATCTCAGAGATGGTAACACCTACAGAATCATATTGCACATCACTGGAAAGAGGAGACATTGGCGCTTCATATGAGGGGTAAAACATAGCAGTGGCTCTAAAACTGTGGCAGTGTTGCCAGGTTGAAAATGCTAAAAAAAGAAAAATTCGGAAAATTTAGAGAAAGGACGCCGCCATTTTTTTAATATCTCAGAGATGGTAACACCTACAGAATCATATTGCACATCACTGGAAAGAGGAGACATTGACGCTTCATATGAGGGGTAAAACATAGCAGTGGCTTCAAAACTGTGCCAGTGTTGCCAGGTTGAAAGTGCACGAAAAATAAAAATTCTGAAAATTTAGAAAAAGGACGCTGCCATTTTTTTAATATCTCAGAGATGGTAACACGTACAGAATCATATTGCACATCACTGGAAAGAGGAGACATTGACGCTTCATATGAGGGGTAAAACATAGCAGTGGCTTCAAAACTGTGCCAGTGTTGCCAGGTTGAAAGTGCACGAAAAATAAAAATTCTGAAAATTTAGAAAAAGGACGTGCCATTTTTTTAATATCTCAGAGATGGTAACACCTACAGAATCATATTGCACATCACTGGAAAGAAGAGACATTGGCGCTTCATATGAGGGGTAAAACATAGCAGTGGCTTCAAAACTGTGCCAGTGTTGCCAGGTTGAAACTGCACGAAAACTAAAAATTCTGAAAATTTAGAAAAAGAACGCCGCCATTTTTTTAATATCTCAGAGATGGTTACACCTACAGAATCATATTGCACATCACTGGAAAGAGAAGACATTGGCGCTTCATATAAGGGGTAAAACATAGCAGTGGCTCTATAACTGTGGCAGTGTTGCCAGGTTGAAAATGCAAAAAAAAGAAAAATTCGGAAAATTTAGAAAAAGGACGCCGCCATTTTTTTAATATCTCAGAGATGGTAACACTTACAGAATCATATTGCACATCACTGGAAAGAGGAGACATTGACGCTTCATATGAGGGGTAAAACATAGCAGTGGCTCTAAAACTGTGGCAGTGTTGCCAGGTTGAAATAGCAAAAAAAAGAAAAATTCGGAAAATTTAGAAAAAGGACGCCGCCATTTTTTTAATATCTCAGAGATGGTAACACCTACAGAATCATATTGCACATCACTGGAAAGAGGAGACATTGACGCTTCATATGAGGGGTAAAACATAGCAGTGGCTCTAAAACTGTGGCAGTGTTGCCAGGTTGAAAATGCAAAAAAAAGAAAAATTCGGAAAATTTAGAAAAAGGACGCCGCCATTTTTTTAATATCTCAGAGATGGTAACACTTACAGAATCATATTGCACATCACTGGAAAGAGGAGACATTGACGCTTCATATGAGGGGTAAAACATAGCAGTGGCTCTAAAACTGTGGCAGTGTTGCCAGGTTGAAAATGCAAAAAAAAGAAAAATTCGGAAAATTTAGAAAAAGGACGCCGCCATTTTTTTAATATCTCAGAGATGGTAACACCTACAGAATCATATTGCACATCACTGGAAAGAGGAGACATTGACGCTTCATATGAGGGGTAAAACATAGCAGTGGCTTCAAAACTGTGCCAGTGTTGCCAGGTTGAAAGTGCACGAAAAATAAAAATTCTGAAAATTTAGAAAAAGGACGCTGCCATTTTTTTAATATCTCAGAGATGGTAACACGTACAGAATCATATTGCACATCACTGGAAAGAGGAGACATTGACGCTTCATATGAGGGGTAAAACATAGCAGTGGCTTCAAAACTGTGCCAGTGTTGCCAGGTTGAAAGTGCACGAAAAACAAAAATTCTGAAAATTTAGAAAAAGGACGCCTCCGTTTTTTTTATATCTCAGAGATGGTAACACTTAAAAAATCATATTGCACATCACTGGAAAGAGGAGACATTGACGCTTCATATGAGGGGTAAAACATAGCAGTGGCTCTATAACTGTGGCAGTGTTGCCAGGTTGAAAATGCAAAAAAAAGAAAAATTCGGAAAATTTAGAAAAAGGACGCCGCCATTTTTTTAATATCTCAGAGATGGTAACACTTACAGAATCATATTGCACATCACTGGAAAGAGGAGACATTGACGCTTCATATGAGGGGTAAAACATAGCAGTGGCTCTAAAACTGTGGCAGTGTTGCCAGGTTGAAAATGCAAAAAAAAGAAAAATTCGGAAAATTTAGAAAAAGGACGCCGCCATTTTTTTAATATCTCAGAGATGGTAACACCTACAGAATCATATTGCACATCACTGGAAAGAGGAGACATTGACGCTTCATATGAGGGGTAAAACATAGCAGTGGCTCTAAAACTGTGGCAGTGTTGCCAGGTTGAAAATGCAAAAAAAAGAAAAATTCGGAAAATTTAGAAAAAGGACGCCGCCATTTTTTTAATATCTCAGAGATGGTAACACTTACAGAATCATATTGCACATCACTGGAAAGAGGAGACATTGACGCTTCATATGAGGGGTAAAACATAGCAGTGGCTCTAAAACTGTGGCAGTGTTGCCAGGTTGAAAATGCAAAAAAAAGAAAAATTCGGAAAATTTAGAAAAAGGACGCCGCCATTTTTTTAATATCTCAGAGATGGTAACACCTACAGAATCATATTGCACATCACTGGAAAGAGGAGACATTGACGCTTCATATGAGGGGTAAAACATAGCAGTGGCTTCAAAACTGTGCCAGTGTTGCCAGGTTGAAAGTGCACGAAAAATAAAAATTCTGAAAATTTAGAAAAAGGACGCTGCCATTTTTTTAATATCTCAGAGATGGTAACACGTACAGAATCATATTGCACATCACTGGAAAGAGGAGACATTGACGCTTCATATGAGGGGTAAAACATAGCAGTGGCTTCAAAACTGTGCCAGTGTTGCCAGGTTGAAAGTGCACGAAAAACAAAAATTCTGAAAATTTAGAAAAAGGACGCCTCCGTTTTTTTTATATCTCAGAGATGGTAACACTTAAAAAATCATATTGCACATCACTGGAAAGAGGAGACATTGACGCTTCATATGAGGGGTAATACGTAGCAGTGGCTCTAAAACTGCGCCAGTGTTGCCAGGTTGAAAGTGCACGAAAACTAAAAATTCTGAAAATTTAGAGAAAGGACGCCGCCATTTTTTTAATATCTCAGAGATGGTAACACCTACAGAATCATATTGCACATCACTGGAAAGAGGAGACATTGACGCTTCATATGAGGGGTAAAACGTAGCAGTAACTCTAAAACTGTGCCAGTGTTGCCAGGTTGAAAGTGCACGAAAAACAAAAATTCTGAAAATTTAGAAAAAGGACGCCTCCGTTTTTTTTATATCTCAGAGATGGTAACACTTAAAAAATCATATTGCACATCACTGGAAAGAGGAGACATTGACGCTTCATATGAGGGGTAAAACGTAGCAGTGGCTCTAAAACTGCGCCAGTGTTGCCAGGTTGAAAGTGCACGAAAACTAAAAATTCTGAAAATTTAGAGAAAGGACGCCGCCATTTTTTTAATATCTCAGAGATGGTAACACCTACAGAATCATATTGCACATCACTGGAAAGAGGAGACATTGACGCTTCATATGAGGGGTAAAACATAGCAGTGGCTTCAAAACTGTGCCAGTGTTGCCAGGTTGAAAATGCAAAAAAAAGAAAAATTCGGAAAATTTAGAAAAAAGGACGCCGCCATTTTTTTAATATCTCAGAGATGGTAACACTTACAGAATCATATTGCACATCACTGGAAAGAGGAGACATTGACGCTTCATATGAGGGGTAAAACATAGCAGTGGCTCTAAAACTGTGGCAGTGTTGCCAGGTTGAAAATGCAAAAAAAAGAAAAATTCGGAAAATTTAGAAAAAGGACGCCGCCATTTTTTTAATATCTCAGAGATGGTAACACCTACAGAATCATATTGCACATCACTGGAAAGAGGAGACATTGACGCTTCATATGAGGGGTAAAACATAGCAGTGGCTCTAAAACTGTGGCAGTGTTGCCAGGTTGAAAATGCAAAAAAAAGAAAAATTCGGAAAATTTAGAAAAAGGACGCCGCCATTTTTTTAATATCTCAGAGATGGTAACACCTACAGAATCATATTGCACATCACTGGAAAGAGGAGACATTGACGCTTCATATGAGGGGCAAAACATAGCAGTGGCTTCAAAACTGTGCCAGTGTTGCCAGGTTGAAAGTGCACGAAAAATAAAAATTCTGAAAATTTAGAAAAAGGACGCCGCCATTTTTTTAATATCTCAGAGATGGTAACACGTACAGAATCATATTGCACATCACTGGAAAGAGGAGACATTGACGCTTCATATGAGGGGTAAAACAAAGCAGTGGCTTCAAAACTGTGCCAGTGTTGCCAGGTTGAAAGTGCACGAAAAACAAAAATTCTGAAAATTTAGAAAAAGGACGCCTCCGTTTTTTTTATATCTCAGAGATGGTAACACTTAAAAAATCATATTGCACATCACTGGAAAGAGGAGACATTGACGCTTCATATGAGGGGTAAAACGTAGCAGTGGCTCTAAAACTGTGCCAGTGTTGCCAGGTTGAAAGTGCAAAAAAAATAAAAATACGGAAAATTTAGAAAAAGGACGCCGCCATTTTTTTAATATCTCAGAGATGGTAACACCTAAAAAATCATATTGCACACCACTGGAAAGAGGGGAAATTGACGCTTCATATGAGGGGTAAAACGTAGCAGTGGCTCTAAAACTGTGGCAGTGTTGCCAGGTTGAAAATGCAAAAAAAAGAAAAATTCGGAAAATTTAGAAAAAGGACGCCGCCATTTTTTTAATATCTCAGAAATGGCAACACCTAAAAAATCATATTGCACACCACTGGAAAGAGGGGAAATTGACGCTTCATATGAGGGGTAAAACGTAGCAGTGGCTCTAAAACTGTGCCAGTGTTGCCAGGTTGAAAGTGCAAGAAAAATAAAAATACGGAAAATTTAGAAAAAGGACGCCGCCATTTTTTTAATATCTCAGAGATGGTAACACCTAAAAAATCATATTGCACACCACTGGAAAGAGGGGAAATTGACGCTTCATATGAGGGGTAAAACGTAGCAGTGGCTCTAAAACTGTGCCAGTGTTGCCAGGTTGAAAGTGCACGAAAAATAAAAATTCGGAAAATTTAGGAAAAGGACGCCGCCATTTTTTTAATATCTCAGAGATGGTAACACCTACAGAATCATATTGCACATCACTGGAAAGAGGAGACATTGACGCTTCATATGAGGGGTAAAACATAGCAGTGGCTTCAAAACTGTGCCAGTGTTGCCAGGTTGAAAGTGCACGAAAAATAAAAATTCTGAAAATTTAGAAAAAGGACGCCGCCATTTTTTTAATATCTCAGAGATGGTAACACCTACAGAATCATATTGCACATCACTGTAAAGAGGAGACATTGACGCTTCATATGAGGGGTAAAACATAGCAGTGGCTTCAAAACTGTGCCAGTGTTGCCAGGTTGAAAGTGCACGAAAAATAAAAATTCTGAAAATTTAGAAAAAGGACGCCGCCATTTTTTTAATATCTAAGAGATGGTAACACCTACAGAATCATATTGCACATCACTGGAAAGAGGAGACATTGACGCTTCATATGAGGGGTAAAACATAGCAGTGGCTTCAAAACTGTGCCAGTGTTGCCAGTTGAAAGTGCACGAAAAATAAAAATTCTGAAAATTTAGAAAAAGGACGCTGCCATTTTTTTAATATCTCAGAGATGGTAACACCTACAGAATCATATTGCACATCACTGGAAAGAAGAGACATTGGCGCTTCATATGAGGGGTAAAACATAGCAGTGGCTTCGAAACTGTGCCAGTGTTGCCAGGTTGAAAGTGCACGAAAAATAAAAATTCTGAAAATTTAGAAAAAGGATGCCGCCATTTTTTTAATATCTCAGAGATGGTAACACCTACAGAATCATATTGCACATCACTGCAAAGAGGAGACATTGGCGCTTCATATGAGGGGTAAAACATAGCAGTGGCTCTAAAACTGTGGCAGTGTTGCCAGGTTGAAAATGCTAAAAAAAGAAAAATTCGGAAAATTTAGAAAAAGGACGCCGCCATTTTTTTAATATCTCAGAGATGGTAACACCTACAGAATCATATTGCACATCACTGGAAAGAGGAGACATTGACGCTTCATATGAGGGGTAAAACATAGCAGTGGCTTCAAAACTGTGCCAGTGTTGCCAGGTTGAAAGTGCACGAAAAATAAAAATTCTGAAAATTTAGAAAAAGGACGCTGCCATTTTTTTAATATCTCAGAGATGGTAACACGTACAGAATCATATTGCACATCACTGGAAAGAGGAGACATTGACGCTTCATATGAGGGGTAAAACATAGCAGTGGCTTCAAAACTGTGCCAGTGTTGCCAGGTTGAAAGTGCACGAAAAATAAAAATTCTGAAAATTTAGAAAAAGGACGTGCCATTTTTTTAATATCTCAGAGATGGTAACACCTACAGAATCATATTGCACATCACTGTAAAGAGGAGACATTTACGCTTCATATGAGGGGTAAAACATAGCAGTGGCTTCAAAACTGTGCCAGTGTTGCCAGGTTGAAAGTGCACGAAAAATAAAAATTCTGAAAATTTAGAAAAAGGACGCCGCCATTTTTTTAATATCTAAGAGATGGTAACACCTACAGAATCATATTGCACATCACTGGAAAGAGGAGACATTGACGCTTCATATGAGGGGTAAAACATAGCAGTGGCTTCAAAACTGTGCCAGTGTTGCCAGGTTGAAAGTGCACGAAAAATAAAAATTCTGAAAATTTAGAAAAAGGACGCTGCCATTTTTTTAATATCTCAGAGATGGTAACACCTACAGAATCATATTGCACATCACTGGAAAGAAGAGACATTGGCGCTTCATATGAGGGGTAAAACATAGCAGTGGCTTCAAAACTGTGCCAGTGTTGCCAGGTTGAAAGTGCACGAAAAATAAAAATTCTGAAAATTTAGAAAAAGGACGCCGCCATTTTTTTAATATCTCAGAGATGGTAACACCTACAGAATCATATTGCACATCACTGGAAAGAGGAGACATTGACGCTTCATATGAGGGGTAAAACATAGCAGTGGCTCTAAAACTGTGGCAGTGTTGCCAGGTTGAATATGCTAAAAAAAGAAAAATTCGGAAAATTTAGAAAAAGGACGCCGCCATTTTTTTAATATCTCAGAGATGGTAACACCTACAGAATCATATTGCACATCACTGGAAAGAGGAGACATTGACGCTTCATATGAGGGGTAAAACATAGCAGTGGCTTCAAAACTGTGCCAGTGTTGCCAGGTTGAAAGTGCACGAAAAATAAAAATTCTGAAAATTTAGAAAAAGGACGCTGCCATTTTTTTAATATCTCAGAGATGGTAACACGTACAGAATCATATTGCACATCACTGGAAAGAGGAGACATTGACGCTTCATATGAGGGGTAAAACATAGCAGTGGCTTCAAAACTGTGCCAGTGTTGCCAGGTTGAAAGTGCACGAAAAATAAAAATTCTGAAAATTTAGAAAAAGGACGTGCCATTTTTTTAATATCTCAGAGATGGTAACACCTACAGAATCATATTGCACATCACTGGAAAGAAGAGACATTGGCGCTTCATATGAGGGGTAAAACATAGCAGTGGCATCAAAACTGTGCCAGTGTTGCCAGGTTGAAAGTGCACGAAAACTAAAAATTCTGAAAATTTAGAAAAAGAACGCCGCCATTTTTTTAATATCTCAGAGATGGTTACACCTACAGAATCATATTGCACATCACTGGAAAGAGAAGACATTGGCGCTTCATATAAGGGGTAAAACATAGCAGTGGCTCTAAAACTGTGGCAGTGTTGCCAGGTTGAAAATGCAAAAAAAAGAAAAATTCGGAAAATTTAGAAAAAGGACGCCGCCATTTTTTTAATATCTCAGAGATGGTAACACTTACAGAATCATATTGCACATCACTGGAAAGAGGAGACATTGACGCTTCATATGAGGGGTAAAACATAGCAGTGGCTCTAAAACTGTGGCAGTGTTGCCAGGTTGAAAATGCAAAAAAAAGAAAAATTCGGAAAATTTAGAAAAAGGACGCCGCCATTTTTTTAATATCTCAGAGATGGTAACACTTACAGAATCATATTGCACATCACTGGAAAGAGGAGACATTGACGCTTCATATGAGGGGTAAAACATAGCAGTGGCTCTAAAACTGTGGCAGTGTTGCCAGGTTGAAAATGCAAAAAAAAGAAAAATTCGGAAAATTTAGAAAAAGGACGCCGCCATTTTTTTAATATCTCAGAGATGGTAACACCTACAGAATCATATTGCACATCACTGGAAAGAGGAGACATTGACGCTTCATATGAGGGGTAAAACATAGCAGTGGCTTCAAAACTGTGCCAGTGTTGCCAGGTTGAAAGTGCACGAAAAATAAAAATTCTGAAAATTTAGAAAAAGGACGCTGCCATTTTTTTAATATCTCAGAGATGGTAACACGTACAGAATCATATTGCACATCACTGGAAAGAGGAGACATTGACGCTTCATATGAGGGGTAAAACATAGCAGTGGCTTCAAAACTGTGCCAGTGTTGCCAGGTTGAAAGTGCACGAAAAACAAAAATTCTGAAAATTTAGAAAAAGGACGCCTCCGTTTTTTTTATATCTCAGAGATGGTAACACTTAAAAAATCATATTGCACATCACTGGAAAGAGGAGACATTGACGCTTCATATGAGGGGTAAAACGTAGCAGTGGCTCTAAAACTGCGCCAGTGTTGCCAGGTTGAAAGTGCACGAAAACTAAAAATTCTGAAAATTTAGAGAAAGGACGCCGCCATTTTTTTAATATCTCAGAGATGGTAACACCTACAGAATCATATTGCACATCACTGGAAAGAGGAGACATTGACGCTTCATATGAGGGGTAAAACGTAGCAGTGGCTCTAAAACTGTGCCAGTGTTGCCAGGTTGAAAGTGCACGAAAAACAAAAATTCTGAAAATTTAGAAAAAGGACGCCTCCGTTTTTTTTATATCTCAGAGATGGTAACACTTAAAAAATCATATTGCACATCACTGGAAAGAGGAGACATTGACGCTTCATATGAGGGGTAAAACGTAGCAGTGGCTCTAAAACTGCGCCAGTGTTGCCAGGTTGAAAGTGCACGAAAACTAAAAATTCTGAAAATTTAGAGAAAGGACGCCGCCATTTTTTTAATATCTCAGAGATGGTAACACCTACAGAATCATATTGCACATCACTGGAAAGAGGAGACATTGACGCTTCATATGAGGGGTAAAACATAGCAGTGGCTTCAAAACTGTGCCAGTGTTGCCAGGTTGAAAATGCAAAAAAAAGAAAAATTCGGAAAATTTAGAAAAAGGACGCCGCCATTTTTTTAATATCTCAGAGATGGTTACACCTACAGAATCATATTGCACATCACTGGAAAGAGAAGACATTGGCGCTTCATATAAGGGGTAAAACATAGCAGTGGCTCTAAAACTGTGGCAGTGTTGCCAGGTTGAAAATGCAAAAAAAAGAAAAATTCGGAAAATTTAGAAAAAGGACGCCGCCATTTTTTTAATATCTCAGAGATGGTAACACTTACAGAATCATATTGCACATCACTGGAAAGAGGAGACATTGACGCTTCATATGAGGGGTAAAACATAGCAGTGGCTCTAAAACTGTGGCAGTGTTGCCAGGTTGAAAATGCAAAAAAAAGAAAAATTCGGAAAATTTAGAAAAAGGACGCCGCCATTTTTTTAATATCTCAGAGATGGTAACACCTACAGAATCATATTGCACATCACTGGAAAGAGGAGACATTGACGCTTCATATGAGGGGTAAAACATAGCAGTGGCTTCAAAACTGTGCCAGTGTTGCCAGGTTGAAAGTGCACGAAAAATAAAAATTCTGAAAATTTTGAAAAAGGACGCTGCCATTTTTTTAATATCTCAGAGATGGTAACACGTACAGAATCATATTGCACATCACTGGAAAGAGAAGACATTGGCGCTTCATATGAGGGGTAAAACATAGCAGTGGCTTCAAAACTGTGCCAGTGTTGCCAGTTGAAAGTGCACGAAAAATAAAAATTCTGAAAATTTAGAAAAAGGACGCTGCCATTTTTTTAATATCTCAGAGATGGTAACACCTACAGAATCATATTGCACATCACTGGAAAGAGGAGACATTGACGCTTCATATGAGGGGTAAAACATAGCAGTGGCTCTAAAACTGTGGCAGTGTTGCCAGGTTGAAAATGCAAAAAAAAGAAAAATTCGGAAAATTTAGAAAAAGGACGCCGCCATTTTTTTAATATCTCAGAGATGGTAACACCTACAGAATCATATTGCACATCACTGGAAAGAGGAGACATTGACGCTTCATATGAGGGGTAAAACATAGCAGTGGCTTCAAAACTGTGCCAGTGTTGCCAGGTTGAAAGTGCACGAAAAATAAAAATTCTGAAAATTTAGAAAAAGGACGCTGCCATTTTTTTAATATCTCAGAGATGGTAACACGTACAGAATCATATTGCACATCACTGGAAAGAGGAGACATTGACGCTTCATATGAGGGGTAAAACATAGCAGTGGCTTCAAAACTGTGCCAGTGTTGCCAGGTTCAAAGTGCACGAAAAATAAAAATTCTGAAAATTTAGAAAAAGGACGTGCCATTTTTTTAATATCTCAGAGATGGTAACACCTACAGAATCATATTGCACATCACTGGAAAGAAGAGACATTGGCGCTTCATATGAGGGGTAAAACATAGCAGTGGCTTCAAAACTGTGCCAGTGTTGCCAGGTTGAAACTGCACGAAAACTAAAAATTCTGAAAATTTAGAAAAACAACGCCGCCATTTTTTTAATATCTCAGAGATGGTTACACCTACAGAATCAAATTGCACATCACTGGAAAGAGAAGACATTGACGCTTCATATGAGGGGTAAAACATAGCAGTGGCTCTAAAACTGTGGCAGTGTTGCCAGGTTGAAAATGCAAAAAAAAGAAAAATTCGGAAAATTTAGAAAAAGGACGCCGCCATTTTTTTAATATCTCAGAGGTGGTAACACTTACAGAATCATATTGCACATCACTGGAAAGAGGAGACATTGACGCTTCATATGAGGGGTAAAACATAGCAGTGGCTCTAAAACTGTGGCAGTGTTGCCAGGTTGAAAATGCAAAAAAAAGAAAAATTCGGAAAATTTAGAAAAAGGACGCCGCCATTTTTTTAATATCTCAGAGATGGTAACACTTACAGAATCATATTGCACATCACTGGAAAGAGGAGACATTGACGCTTCATATGAGGGGTAAAACATAGCAGTGGCTCTAAAACTGTGGCAGTGTTGCCAGGTTGAAAATGCAAAAAAAAGAAAAATTCGGAAAATTTAGAAAAAGGACGCCGCCATTTTTTTAATATCTCAGAGATGGTAACACCTACAGAATCATATTGCACATCACTGGAAAGAGGAGACATTGACGCTTCATATGAGGGGTAAAACATAGCAGTGGCTTCAAAACTGTGCCAGTGTTGCCAGGTTGAAAGTGCACGAAAAATAAAAATTCTGAAAATTTAGAAAAAGGACGCTGCCATTTTTTTAATATCTCAGAGATGGTAACACGTACAGAATCATATTGCACATCACTGGAAAGAGGAGACATTGACGCTTCATATGAGGGGTAAAACATAGCAGTGGCTTCAAAACTGTGCCAGTGTTGCCAGGTTGAAAGTGCACGAAAAATAAAAATTCTGAAAATTTAGAAAAAGGACGTGCCATTTTTTTAATATCTCAGAGATGGTAACACCTACAGAATCATATTGCACATCACTGGAAAGAAGAGACATTGGCGCTTCATATGAGGGGTAAAACATAGCAGTGGCTTCAAAACTGTGCCAGTGTTGCCAGGTTGAAACTGCACGAAAACTAAAAATTCTGAAAATTTAGAAAAACAACGCCGCCATTTTTTTAATATCTCAGAGATGGTTACACCTACAGAATCATATTGCACATCACTGGAAAGAGAAGACATTGACGCTTCATATGAGGGGTAAAACATAGCAGTGGCTCTAAAACTGTGGCAGTGTTGCCAGGTTGAAAATGCAAAAAAAAGAAAAATTCGGAAAATTTAGAAAAAGGACGCCGCCATTTTTTTAATATCTCAGAGGTGGTAACACTTACAGAATCATATTGCACATCACTGGAAAGAGGAGACATTGACGCTTCATATGAGGGGTAAAACATAGCAGTGGCTCTAAAACTGTGGCAGTGTTGCCAGGTTGAAAATGCAAAAAAAAGAAAAATTCGGAAAATTTAGAAAAAGGACGCCGCCATTTTTTTAATATCTCAGAGATGGTAACACTTACAGAATCATATTGCACATCACTGGAAAGAGGAGACATTGACGCTTCATATGAGGGGTAAAACATAGCAGTGGCTCTAAAACTGTGGCAGTGTTGCCAGGTTGAAAATGCAAAAAAAAGAAAAATTCGGAAAATTTAGAAAAAGGACGCCGCCATTTTTTTAATATCTCAGAGATGGTAACACTTACAGAATCATATTGCACATCACTGGAAAGAGGAGACATTGACGCTTCATATGAGGGGTAAAACATAGCAGTGGCTCTAAAACTGTGGCAGTGTTGCCAGGTTGAAAATGCAAAAAAAAGAAAAATTCGGAAAATTTAGAAAAAGGACGCCGCCATTTTTTTAATATCTCAGAGATGGTAACACCTACAGAATCATATTGCACATCACTGGAAAGAAGAGACATTGGCGCTTCATATGAGGGGTAAAACATAGCAGTGGCTTCAAAACTGTGCCAGTGTTGCCAGGTTGAATCTGCACGAAAACTAAAAATTCTGAAAATTTAGAAAAAGAACGCCGCCATTTTTTTAATATCTCAGAGATGGTTACACCTACAGAATCATATTGCACATCACTGGAAAGAGAAGACATTGGCGCTTCATATAAGGGATAAAACATAGCAGTGGCTCTAAAACTGTGGCAGTGTTGCCAGGCTGAAAATGCAAAAAAAAGAAAAATTCGGAAAATTTAGAAAAAGGACGCCGCCATTTTTTTAATATCTCAGAGATGGTAACACTTACAGAATCATATTGCACATCACTGGAAAGAGGAGACATTGACGCTTCATATGAGGGGAAAAACATAGCAGTGGCTCTAAAACTGTGGCAGTGTTGCCAGGTTGAAAATGCAAAAAAAAGAAAAATTCTGAAAATTTAGAAAAAGGACGCCGCCATTTTTTTAATATCTCAGAGATGGTAACACCTACAGAATCATATTGCACATCACTGGAAAGAGGAGACATTGACGCTTCATATGAGGGGTAAAACATAGCAGTGGCTCTAAAACTGTGGCAGTGTTGCCAGGTTGAAAATGCAAAAAAAAGAAAAATTCGGAAAATTTAGAAAAAGGACGCCGCCATTTTTTTAATATCTCAGAGGTGGTAACACTTACAGAATCATATTGCACATCACTGGAAAGAGGAGACATTGACGCTTCATATGAGGGGTAAAACATAGCAGTGGCTCTAAAACTGTGGCAGTGTTGCCAGGTTGAAAATGCAAAAAAAAGAAAAATTCGGAAAATTTAGAAAAAGGACGCCGCCATTTTTTTAATATCTCAGAGATGGTAACACTTACAGAATCATATTGCACATCACTGGAAAGAAGAGACATTGGCGCTTCATATGAGGGGTAAAACATAGCAGTGGCTCTAAAACTGTGGCAGTGTTGCCAGGTTGAAAATGCTAAAAAAAGAAAAATTCGGAAAATTTAGAAAAAGGACGCCGCCATTTTTTTAATATCTCAGAGATGGTAACACCTACAGAATCATATTGCACATCACTGGAAAGAGGAGACATTGACGCTTCATATGAGGGGTAAAACATAGCAGTGGCTTCAAAACTGTGCCAGTGTTGCCAGGTTGAAAGTGCACGAAAAATAAAAATTCTGAAAATTTAGAAAAAGGACGCTGCCATTTTTTTAATATCTCAGAGATGGTAACACCTACAGAATCATATTGCACATCACTGGAAAGAGGAGACATTGACGCTTCATATGAGGGGTAAAATATAGCAGTGGCTCTAAAACTGTGGCAGTGTTGCCAGGTTGAAAATGCAAAAAAAAGAAAAATTCGGAAAATTTAGAAAAAGGACGCCGCCATTTTTTTAATATCTCAGAGATGGTAACACTTACAGAATCATATTGCACATCACTGGAAAGAGGAGACATTGACGCTTCATATGAGGGGTAAAACATAGCTGTGGCTCTAAAACTGTGGCAGTGTTGCCAGGTTGAAAATGCAAAAAAAAGAAAAATTCGGAAAATTTAGAAAAAGGACGCCGCCATTTTTTTAATATCTCAGAGGTGGTAACACTTACAGAATCATATTGCACATCACTGGAAAGAGGAGACATTGACGCTTCATATGAGGGGTAAAACATAGCAGTGGCTCTAAAACTGTGGCAGTGTTGCCAGGTTGAAAATGCAAAAAAAAGAAAAATTCGGAAAATTTAGAAAAAGGACGCCGCCATTTTTTTAATATCTCAGAGATGGTAACACTTACAGAATCATATTGCACATCACTGGAAAGAGGAGACATTGACGCTTCATATGAGGGGTAAAACATAGCAGTGGCTCTAAAACTGTGGCAGTGTTGCCAGGTTGAAAATGCAAAAAAAAGAAAAATTCGGAAAATTTAGAAAAAGGACGCCGCCATTTTTTTAATATCTCAGAGATGGTAACACTTACAGAATCATATTGCACATCACTGGAAAGAGGAGACATTGACGCTTCATATGAGGGGTAAAACATAGCAGTGGCTCTAAAACTGTGGCAGTGTTGCCAGGTTGAAAATGCAAAAAAAAGAAAAATTCGGAAAATTTAGAAAAAGGACGCCGCCATTTTTTTAATATCTCAGAGATGGTAACACCTACAGAATCATATTGCACATCACTGGAAAGAGGAGACATTGACGCTTCATATGAGGGGTAAAACATAGCAGTGGCTTCAAAACTGTGCCAGTGTTGCCAGGTTGAAAGTGCACGAAAAATAAAAATTCTGAAAATTTAGAAAAAGGACGCTGCCATTTTTTTAATATCTCAGAGATGGTAACACCTACAGAATCATATTGCACATCACTGGAAAGAGGAGACATTGACGCTTCATATGAGGGGTAAAACATAGCAGTGGCTCTAAAACTGTGGCAGTGTTGCCAGGTTGAAAATGCAAAAAAAAGAAAAATTCGGAAAATTTAGAAAAAGGACGCCGCCATTTTTTTAATATCTCAGAGATGGTAACACTTACAGAATCATATTGCACATCACTGGAAAGAGGAGACATTGACGCTTCATATGAGGGGTAAAACATAGCAGTGGCTCTAAAACTGTGGCAGTGTTGCCAGGTTGAAAATGCAAAAAAAAGAAAAATTCGGAAAATTTAGAAAAAGGACGCCGCCATTTTTTTAATATCTCAGAGATGGTAACACCTACAGAATCATATTGCACATCACTGGAAAGAAGAGACATTGGCGCTTCATATGAGGGGTAAAACATAGCAGTGGCTTCAAAACTGTGCCAGTGTTGCCAGGTTGAATCTGCACGAAAACTAAAAATTCTGAAAATTTAGAAAAAGAACGCCGCCATTTTTTTAATATCTCAGAGATGGTTACACCTACAGAATCATATTGCACATCACTGGAAAGAAGAGACATTGGCGCTTCATATGAGGGGTAAAACATAGCAGTGGCTTCAAAACTGTGCCAGTGTTGCCAGGTTGAATCTGCACGAAAACTAAAAATTCTGAAAATTTAGAAAAAGAACGCCGCCATTTTTTTAATATCTCAGAGATGGTTACACCTACAGAATCATATTGCACATCACTGGAAAGAGAAGACATTGGCGCTTCATATAAGGGATAAAACATAGCAGTGGCTCTAAAACTGTGGCAGTGTTGCCAGGTTGAAAATGCAAAAAAAAGAAAAATTCGGAAAATTTAGAAAAAGGACGCCGCCATTTTTTTAATATCTCAGAGATGGTAACACTTACAGAATCATATTGCACATCACTGGAAAGACGAGACATTGACGCTTCATATGAGGGGTAAAACATAGCAGTGGCTCTAAAACTGTGGCAGTGTTGCCAGGTTGAAAATGCAAAAAAAAGAAAAATTCGGAAAATTTAGAAAAAGGACGCCGCCATTTTTTTAATATCTCAGAGATGGTAACACCTACAGAATCATATTGCACATCACTGGAAAGAAGAGACATTGGCGCTTCATATGAGGGGTAAAACATAGCAGTGGCTTCAAAACTGTGCCAGTGTTGCCAGGTTGAATCTGCACGAAAACTAAAAATTCTGAAAATTTAGAAAAAGAACGCCGCCATTTTTTTAATATCTCAGAGATGGTTACACCTACAGAATCATATTGCACATCACTGGAAAGAGAAGACATTGGCGCTTCATATAAGGGATAAAACATAGCAGTGGCTCTAAAACTGTGGCAGTGTTGCCAGGTTGAAAATGCAAAAAAAAGAAAAATTCGGAAAATTTAGAAAAAGGACGCCGCCATTTTTTTAATATCTCAGAGATGGTAACACTTACAGAATCATATTGCACATCACTGGAAAGAGGAGACATTGACGCTTCATATGAGGGGTAAAACATAGCAGTGGCTCTAAAACTGTGGCAGTGTTGCCAGGTTGAAAATGCAAAAAAAAGAAAAATTCGGAAAATTTAGAAAAAGGACGCCGCCATTTTTTTAATATCTCAGAGATGGTAACACCTACAGAATCATATTGCACATCACTGGAAAGAGGAGACATTGACGCTTCATATGAGGGGTAAAACATAGCAGTGGCTCTAAAACTGTGGCAGTGTTGCCAGGTTGAAAATGCAAAAAAAAGAAAAATTCGGAAAATTTAGAAAAAGGACGCCGCCATTTTTTTAATATCTCAGAGGTGGTAACACTTACAGAATCATATTGCACATCACTGGAAAGAGGAGACATTGACGCTTCATATGAGGGGTAAAACATAGCAGTGGCTCTAAAACTGTGGCAGTGTTGCCAGGTTGAAAATGCAAAAAAAAGAAAAATTCGGAAAATTTAGAAAAAGGACGCCGCCATTTTTTTAATATCTCAGAGATGGTAACACCTACAGAATCATATTGCACATCACTGGAAAGAAGAGACATTGGCGCTTCATATGAGGGGTAAAACATAGCAGTGGCTTCAAAACTGTGCCAGTGTTGCCAGGTTGAATCTGCACGAAAACTAAAAATTCTGAAAATTTAGAAAAAGAACGCCGCCATTTTTTTAATATCTCAGAGATGGTTACACCTACAGAATCATATTGCACATCACTGGAAAGAAGAGACATTGGCGCTTCATATGAGGGGTAAAACATAGCAGTGGCTTCAAAACTGTGCCAGTGTTGCCAGGTTGAATCTGCACGAAAACTAAAAATTCTGAAAATTTAGAAAAAGAACGCCGCCATTTTTTTAATATCTCAGAGATGGTTACACCTACAGAATCATATTGCACATCACTGGAAAGAGAAGACATTGGCGCTTCATATAAGGGATAAAACATAGCAGTGGCTCTAAAACTGTGGCAGTGTTGCCAGGTTGAAAATGCAAAAAAAAGAAAAATTCGGAAAATTTAGAAAAAGGACGCCGCCATTTTTTTAATATCTCAGAGATGGTAACACTTACAGAATCATATTGCACATCACTGGAAAGACGAGACATTGACGCTTCATATGAGGGGTAAAACATAGCAGTGGCTCTAAAACTGTGGCAGTGTTGCCAGGTTGAAAATGCAAAAAAAAGAAAAATTCGGAAAATTTAGAAAAAGGACGCCGCCATTTTTTTAATATCTCAGAGATGGTAACACCTACAGAATCATATTGCACATCACTGGAAAGAAGAGACATTGGCGCTTCATATGAGGGGTAAAACATAGCAGTGGCTTCAAAACTGTGCCAGTGTTGCCAGGTTGAATCTGCACGAAAACTAAAAATTCTGAAAATTTAGAAAAAGAACGCCGCCATTTTTTTAATATCTCAGAGATGGTTACACCTACAGAATCATATTGCACATCACTGGAAAGAGGAGACATTGACGCTTCATATGAGGGGTAAAACATAGCAGTGGCTCTAAAACTGTGGCAGTGTTGCCAGGTTGAAAATGCAAAAAAAAGAAAAATTCGGAAAATTTAGAAAAAGGACGCCGCCATTTTTTTAATATCTCAGAGATGGTAACACCTACAGAATCATATTGCACATCACTGGAAAGAAGAGACATTGGCGCTTCATATGAGGGGTAAAACATAGCAGTGGCTTCAAAACTGTGCCAGTGTTGCCAGGTTGAATCTGCACGAAAACTAAAAATTCTGAAAATTTAGAAAAAGAACGCCGCCATTTTTTTAATATCTCAGAGATGGTTACACCTACAGAATCATATTGCACATCACTGGAAAGAGGAGACATTGACGCTTCATATGAGGGGTAAAACATAGCAGTGGCTTCAAAACTGTGCCAGTGTTGCCAGGTTGAAAGTGCACGAAAAATAAAAATTCTGAAAATTTAGAAAAAGGACGCTGCCATTTTTTTAATATCTCAGAGATGGTAACACGTACAGAATCATATTGCACATCACTGGAAAGAGGAGACATTGACGCTTCATATGAGGGGTAAAACATAGCAGTGGCTTCAAAACTGTGCCAGTGTTGCCAGGTTGAAAGTGCACGAAAAATAAAAATTCTGAAAATTTAGAAAAAGGACGTGCCATTTTTTTAATATCTCAGAGATGGTAACACCTACAGAATCATATTGCACATCACTGGAAAGAAGAGACATTGGCGCTTCATATGAGGGGTAAAACATAGCAGTGGCTTCAAAACTGTGCCAGTGTTGCCAGGTTGAAACTGCACGAAAACTAAAAATTCTGAAAATTTAGAAAAAGAACGCCGCCATTTTTTTAATATCTCAGAGATGGTTATACCTACAGAATCATATTGCACATCACTGGAAAGAGAAGACATTGGCGCTTCATATAAGGGGTAAAACATAGCAGTGGCTCTAAAACTGTGGCAGTGTTGCCAGGTTGAAAATGCAAAAAAAAGAAAAATTCGGAAAATTTAGAAAAAGGACGCCGCCATTTTTTTAATATCTCAGAGATGGTAACACATACAGAATCATATTGCACATCACTGGAAAGAGGAGACATTGACGCTTCATATGAGGGGTAAAACATAGCAGTGGCTCTAAAACTGTGGCAGTGTTGCCAGGTTGAAAATGCAAAAAAAAGAAAAATTCGGAAAATTTAGAAAAAGGACGCCGCCATTTTTTTAATATCTCAGAGATGGTAACACCTACAGAATCATATTGCACATCACTGGAAAGAAGAGACATTGGCGCTTCATATGAGGGGTAAAACATAGCAGTGGCTTCAAAACTGTGCCAGTGTTGCCAGGTTGAATCTGCACGAAAACTAAAAATTCTGAAAATTTAGAAAAAGAACGCCGCCATTTTTTTAATATCTCAGAGATGGTTACACCTACAGAATCATATTGCACATCACTGGAAAGAAGAGACATTGGCGCTTCATATGAGGGGTAAAACATAGCAGTGGCTTCAAAACTGTGCCAGTGTTGCCAGGTTGAATCTGCACGAAAACTAAAAATTCTGAAAATTTAGAAAAAGAACGCCGCCATTTTTTTAATATCTCAGAGATGGTTACACCTACAGAATCATATTGCACATCACTGGAAAGAGAAGACATTGGCGCTTCATATAAGGGATAAAACATAGCAGTGGCTCTAAAACTGTGGCAGTGTTGCCAGGTTGAAAATGCAAAAAAAAGAAAAATTCGGAAAATTTAGAAAAAGGACGCCGCCATTTTTTTAATATCTCAGAGATGGTAACACTTACAGAATCATATTGCACATCACTGGAAAGACGAGACATTGACGCTTCATATGAGGGGTAAAACATAGCAGTGGCTCTAAAACTGTGGCAGTGTTGCCAGGTTGAAAATGCAAAAAAAAGAAAAATTCGGAAAATTTAGAAAAAGGACGCCGCCATTTTTTTAATATCTCAGAGATGGTAACACCTACAGAATCATATTGCACATCACTGGAAAGAAGAGACATTGGCGCTTCATATGAGGGGTAAAACATAGCAGTGGCTTCAAAACTGTGCCAGTGTTGCCAGGTTGAATCTGCACGAAAACTAAAAATTCTGAAAATTTAGAAAAAGAACGCCGCCATTTTTTTAATATCTCAGAGATGGTTACACCTACAGAATCATATTGCACATCACTGGAAAGAGAAGACATTGGCGCTTCATATAAGGGATAAAACATAGCAGTGGCTCTAAAACTGTGGCAGTGTTGCCAGGTTGAAAATGCAAAAAAAAACAAAAATTCGGAAAATTTAGAAAAAGGACGCCGCCATTTTTTTAATATCTCAGAGATGGTAACACTTACAGAATCATATTGCACATCACTGGAAAGAGGAGACATTGACGCTTCATATGAGGGGTAAAACATAGCAGTGGCTCTAAAACTGTGGCAGTGTTGCCAGGTTGAAAATGCAAAAAAAAGAAAAATTCGGAAAATTTAGAAAAAGGACGCCGCCATTTTTTTAATATCTCAGAGATGGTAACACCTACAGAATCATATTGCACATCACTGGAAAGAGGAGACATTGACGCTTCATATGAGGGGTAAAACATAGCAGTGGCTCTAAAACTGTGGCAGTGTTGCCAGGTTGAAAATGCAAAAAAAAGAAAAATTCGGAAAATTTAGAAAAAGGACGCCGCCATTTTTTTAATATCTCAGAGGTGGTAACACTTACAGAATCATATTGCACATCACTGGAAAGAGGAGACATTGACGCTTCATATGAGGGGTAAAACATAGCAGTGGCTCTAAAACTGTGGCAGTGTTGCCAGGTTGAAAATGCAAAAAAAAGAAAAATTCGGAAAATTTAGAAAAAGGACGCCGCCATTTTTTTAATATCTCAGAGATGGTAACACTTACAGAATCATATTGCACATCACTGGAAAGAGGAGACATTGACGCTTCATATGAGGGGTAAAACATAGCAGTGGCTCTAAAACTGTGGCAGTGTTGCCAGGTTGAAAATGCAAAAAAAAGAAAAATTCGGAAAATTTAGAAAAAGGACGCCGCCATTTTTTTAATATCTCAGAGATGGTAACACTTACAGAATCATATTGCACATCACTGGAAAGAGGAGACATTGACGCTTCATATGAGGGGTAAAACATAGCAGTGGCTCTAAAACTGTGGCAGTGTTGCCAGGTTGAAAATGCAAAAAAAAGAAAAATTCGGAAAATTTAGAAAAAGGACGCCGCCATTTTTTTAATATCTCAGAGATGGTAACACCTACAGAATCATATTGCACATCACTGGAAAGAGGAGACATTGACGCTTCATATGAGGGGTAAAACATAGCAGTGGCTTCAAAACTGTGCCAGTGTTGCCAGGTTGAAAGTGCACGAAAAATAAAAATTCTGAAAATTTAGAAAAAGGACGCTGCCATTTTTTTAATATCTCAGAGATGGTAACACGTACAGAATCATATTGCACATCACTGGAAAGAGGAGACATTGACGCTTCATATGAGGGGTAAAACATAGCAGTGGCTTCAAAACTGTGCCAGTGTTGCCAGGTTGAAAGTGCACGAAAAATAAAAATTCTGAAAATTTAGAAAAAGGACGTGCCATTTTTTTAATATCTCAGAGATGGTAACACCTACAGAATCATATTGCACATCACTGGAAAGAAGAGACATTGGCGCGTCATATGAGGGGTAAAACATAGCAGTGGCTTCAAAACTGTGCCAGTGTTGCCAGGTTGAAACTGCACGAAAACTAAAAATTCTGAAAATTTAGAAAAAGAACGCCGCCATTTTTTTAATATCTCAGAGATGGTTATACCTACAGAATCATATTGCACATCACTGGAAAGAGAAGACATTGGCGCTTCATATAAGGGGTAAAACATAGCAGTGGCTCTAAAACTGTGGCAGTGTTGCCAGGTTGAAAATGCAAAAAAAAGAAAAATTCGGAAAATTTAGAAAAAGGACGCCGCCATTTTTTTAATATCTCAGAGATGGTAACACTTACAGAATCATATTGCACATCACTGGAAAGAGGAGACATTGACGCTTCATATGAGGGGTAAAACATAGCAGTGGCTCTAAAACTGTGGCAGTGTTGCCAGGTTGAAAATGCAAAAAAAAGAAAAATTCGGAAAATTTAGAAAAAGGACGCCGCCATTTTTTTAATATCTCAGAGATGGTAACACCTACAGAATCATATTGCACATCACTGGAAAGAGGAGACATTGACGCTTCATATGAGGGGTAAAACATAGCAGTGGCTCTAAAACTGTGGCAGTGTTGCCAGGTTGAAAATGCAAAAAAAAGAAAAATTCGGAAAATTTAGAAAAAGGACGCCGCCATTTTTTTAATATCTCAGAGGTGGTAACACTTACAGAATCATATTGCACATCACTGGAAAGAGGAGACATTGACGCTTCATATGAGGGGTAAAACATAGCAGTGGCTCTAAAACTGTGGCAGTGTTGCCAGGTTGAAAATGCAAAAAAAAGAAAAATTCGGAAAATTTAGAAAAAGGACGCCGCCATTTTTTTAATATCTCAGAGATGGTAACACCTACAGAATCATATTGCACATCACTGGAAAGAGAAGACATTGGCGCTTCATATAAGGGGTAAAACATAGCAGTGGCTCTAAAACTGTGGCAGTGTTGCCAGGTTGAAAATGCAAAAAAAAGAAAAATTCGGAAAATTTAGAAAAAGGACGCCGCCATTTTTTTAATATCTCAGAGATGGTAACACTTACAGAATCATATTGCACATCACTTAAAAGAGGAGACATTGACGCTTCATATGAGGGGTAAAACATAGCAGTGGCTCTAAAACTGTGGCAGTGTTGCCAGGTTGAAAATGCAAAAAAAAGAAAAATTCGGAAAATTTAGAAAAAGAACGCCGCCATTTTTTTAATATCTCAGAGATGGTTACACCTACAGAATCATATTGCACATCACTGGAAAGAGAAGACATTGGCGCTTCATATAAGGGGTAAAACATAGCAGTGGCTCTAAAACTGTGGCAGTGTTGCCAGGTTGAAAATGCAAAAAAAAGAAAAATTCTGAAAATTTAGAAAAAGGACGCCGCCATTTTTTTAATATCTTAAAGATGGTAACACTTACAGAATCATATTGCACATCACTGGAAAGAGGAGACATTGACGCTTCATATGAGGGGTAAAACATAGCAGTGGCTCTAAAACTGTGGCAGTGTTGCCAGGTTGAAAATGCAAAAAAAAGAAAAATTCGGAAAATTTAGAAAAAGGACGCCGCCATTTTTTTAATATCTCAGAGATGGTAACACCTACAGAATCATATTGCACATCACTGGAAAGAGGAGACATTGACGCTTCATATGAGGGGTAAAACATAGCAGTGGCTCTAAAACTGTGGCAGTGTTGCCAGGTTGAAAATTCAAAAAAAAGAAAAATTCGAAAAATTAAGAAAAAGGACGCCGCCATTTTTTTAATATCTCAGAGGTGGTAACACTTACAGAATCATATTGCACATCACTGGAAAGAGGAGACATTGACGCTTCATATGAGGGGTAAAACATAGCAGTGGCTCTAAAACTGTGGCAGTGTTGCCAGGTTGAAAATGCAAAAAAAAGAAAAATTCGGAAAATTTAGAAAAAGGACGCCGCCATTTTTTTAATATCTCAGAGATGGTAACACCTACAGAATCATATTGCACATCACTGGAAAGAGGAGACATTGACGCTTCATATGAGGGGTAAAACATAGCAGTGGCTTCAAAACTGTGCCAGTGTTGCCAGGTTGAAAGTGCACGAAAAATAAAAATTCTGAAAATTTAGAAAAAGGACGTGCCATTTTTTTAATATCTCAGAGATGGTAACACCTACAGAATCATATTGCACATCACTGGAAAGAAGAGACATTGGCGCTTCATATGAGGGGTAAAACATAGCAGTGGCTTCAAAACTGTGCCAGTGTTGCCAGGTTGAAACTGCACGAAAACTAAAAATTCTGAAAATTTAGAAAAAGAACGCCGCCATTTTTTTAATATCTCAGAGATGGTTATACCTACAGAATCATATTGCACATCACTGGAAAGAGAAGACATTGGCGCTTCATATAAGGGGTAAAACATAGCAGTGGCTCTAAAACTGTGGCAGTGTTGCCAGGTTGAAAATGCAAAAAAAAGAAAAATTCGGAAAATTTAGAAAAAGGACGCCGCCATTTTTTTAATATCTCAGAGATGGTAACACTTACAGAATCATATTGCACATCACTGGAAAGAGGAGACATTGACGCTTCATATGAGGGGTAAAACATAGCAGTGGCTCTAAAACTGTGGCAGTGTTGCCAGGTTGAAAATGCAAAAAAAAGAAAAATTCGGAAAATTTAGAAAAAGGACGCCGCCATTTTTTTAATATCTCAGAGATGGTAACACCTACAGAATCATATTGCACATCACTGGAAAGAGGAGACATTGACGCTTCATATGAGGGGTAAAACATAGCAGTGGCTCTAAAACTGTGGCAGTGTTGCCAGGTTGAAAATGCAAAAAAAAGAAAAATTCGGAAAATTTAGAAAAAGGACGCCGCCATTTTTTTAATATCTCAGAGGTGGTAACACTTACAGAATCATATTGCACATCACTGGAAAGAGGAGACATTGACGCTTCATATGAGGGGTAAAACATAGCAGTGGCTCTAAAACTGTGGCAGTGTTGCCAGGTTGAAAATGCAAAAAAAAGAAAAATTCGGAAAATTTAGAAAAAGGACGCCGCCATTTTTTTAATATCTCAGAGATGGTAACACCTACAGAATCATATTGCACATCACTGGAAAGAGAAGACATTGGCGCTTCATATAAGGGGTAAAACATAGCAGTGGCTCTAAAACTGTGGCAGTGTTGCCAGGTTGAAAATGCAAAAAAAAGAAAAATTCGGAAAATTTAGAAAAAGGACGCCGCCATTTTTTTAATATCTCAGAGATGGTAACACTTACAGAATCATATTGCACATCACTTAAAAGAGGAGACATTGACGCTTCATATGAGGGGTAAAACATAGCAGTGGCTCTAAAACTGTGGCAGTGTTGCCAGGTTGAAAATGCAAAAAAAAGAAAAATTCGGAAAATTTAGAAAAAGAACGCCGCCATTTTTTTAATATCTCAGAGATGGTTACACCTACAGAATCATATTGCACATCACTGGAAAGAGAAGACATTGGCGCTTCATATAAGGGGTAAAACATAGCAGTGGCTCTAAAACTGTGGCAGTGTTGCCAGGTTGAAAATGCAAAAAAAAGAAAAATTCGGAAAATTTAGAAAAAGGACGCCGCCATTTTTTTAATATCTTAGAGATGGTAACACTTACAGAATCATATTGCACATCACTGGAAAGAGGAGACATTGACGCTTCATATGAGGGGTAAAACATAGCAGTGGCTCTAAAACTGTGGCAGTGTTGCCAGGTTGAAAATGCAAAAAAAAGAAAAATTCGGAAAATTTAGAAAAAGGACGCCGCCATTTTTTTAATATCTCAGAGATGGTAACACCTACAGAATCATATTGCACATCACTGGAAAGAGGAGACATTGACGCTTCATATGAGGGGTAAAACATAGCAGTGGCTCTAAAACTGTGGCAGTGTTGCCAGGTTGAAAATTCAAAAAAAAGAAAAATTCGAAAAATTAAGAAAAAGGACGCCGCCATTTTTTTAATATCTCAGAGGTGGTAACACTTACAGAATCATATTGCACATCACTGGAAAGAGGAGACATTGACGCTTCATATGAGGGGTAAAACATAGCAGTGGCTCTAAAACTGTGGCAGTGTTGCCAGGTTGAAAATGCAAAAAAAAGAAAAATTCGGAAAATTTAGAAAAAGGACGCCGCCATTTTTTTAATATCTCAGAGATGGTAACACCTACAGAATCATATTGCACATCACTGGAAAGAGGAGACATTGACGCTTCATATGAGGGGTAAAACATAGCAGTGGCTCTAAAACTGTGGCAGTGTTGCCAGGTTGAAAATGCAAAAAAAAGAAAAATTCGGAAAATTTAGAAAAAGGACGCCGCCATTTTTTTAATATCTCAGAGGTGGTAACACTTACAGAATCATATTGCACATCACTGGAAAGAGGAGACATTGACGCTTCATATGAGGGGTAAAACATAGCAGTGGCTCTAAAACTGTGGCAGTGTTGCCAGGTTGAAAATGCAAAAAAAAGAAAAATTCGGAAAATTTAGAAAAAGGACGCCGCCATTTTTTTAATATCTCAGAGATGGTAACACCTACAGAATCATATTGCACATCACTGGAAAGAGGAGACATTGACGCTTCATATGAGGGGTAAAACATAGCAGTGGCTCTAAAACTGTGGCAGTGTTGCCAGGTTGAAAATGCAAAAAAAAGAAAAATTCGGAAAATTTAGAAAAAGGACGCCGCCATTTTTTTAATATTTTAGAGACGGTAACACTTACAGAATCATATTGCACATCACTGGAAAGAGGAGACATTGACGCTTCATATGAGGGGTAAAACATAGCAGTGGCTCTAAAACTGTGGCAGTGTTGCCAGGTTGAAAATGCAAAAAAAAGAAAAATTCGGAAAATTTAGAAAAAGGACGCCGCCATTTTTTTAATATCTCAGAGATGGTAACACCTACAGAATCATATTGCACATCACTGGAAAGAGGAGACATTGACGCTTCATATGAGGGGTAAAACATAGCAGTGGCTCTAAAACTGTGGCAGTGTTGCCAGGTTGAAAATTCAAAAAAAAGAAAAATTCGAAAAATTAAGAAAAAGGACGCCGCCATTTTTTTAATATCTCAGAGGTGGTAACACTTACAGAATCATATTGCACATCACTGGAAAGAGGAGACATTGACGCTTCATATGAGGGGTAAAACATAGCAGTGGCTCTAAAACTGTGGCAGTGTTGCCAGGTTGAAAATGCAAAAAAAAGAAAAATTCGGAAAATTTAGAAAAAGGACGCCGCCATTTTTTTAATATTTTAGAGACGGTAACACCTACAGAATCATATTGCACATCACTGGAAAGAGGAGACATTGACGCTTCATATGAGGGGTAAAACATAGCAGTGGCTCTAAAACTGTGGCAGTGTTGCCAGGTTGAAAATGCAAAAAAAAGAAAAATTCGGAAAATTTAGAAAAAGGACGCCGCCATTTTTTTAATATCTCAGAGGTGGTAACACTTACAGAATCATATTGCACATCACTGGAAAGAGGAGACATTGACGCTTCATATGAGGGGTAAAACATAGCAGTGGCTCTAAAACTGTGGCAGTGTTGCCAGGTTGAAAATGCAAAAAAAAGAAAAATTCGGAAAATTTAGAAAAAGGACGCCGCCATTTTTTTAATATCTCAGAGATGGTAACACCTACAGAATCATATTGCACATCACTGGAAAGAGGAGACATTGACGCTTCATATGAGGGGTAAAACATAGCAGTGGCTCTAAAACTGTGGCAGTGTTGCCAGGTTGAAAATGCAAAAAAAAGAAAAATTCGGAAAATTTAGAAAAAGGACGCCGCCATTTTTTTAATATCTCAGAGATGGTAACACCTACAGAATCATATTGCACATCACTGGAAAGAGGAGACATTGACGCTTCATATGAGGGGTAAAACATAGCAGTGGCTTCAAAACTGTGCCAGTGTTGCCAGGTTGAAAGTGCACGAAAAATAAAAATTCTGAAAATTTAGAAAAAGGACGCTGCCATTTTTTTAATATCTCAGAGATGGTAACACGTACAGAATCATATTGCACATCACTGGAAAGAGGAGACATTGACGCTTCATATGAGGGGTAAAACATAGCAGTGGCTTCAAAACTGTGCCAGTGTTGCCAGGTTGAAAGTGCACGAAAAATAAAAATTCTGAAAATTTAGAAAAAGGACGTGCCATTTTTTTAATATCTCAGAGATGGTAACACCTACAGAATCATATTGCACATCACTGGAAAGAGGAGACATTGACGCTTCATATGAGGGGTAAAACATAGCAGTGGCTTCAAAACTGTGCCAGTGTTGCCAGGTTGAAAGTGCACGAAAAATAAAAATTCTGAAAATTTAGAAAAAGGACGCTGCCATTTTTTTAATATCTCAGAGATGGTAACACGTACAGAATCATATTGCACATCACTGGAAAGAAGAGACATTGACGCTTCATATGAGGGGTAAAACATAGCAGTGGCTCTAAAACTGTGGCAGTGTTGCCAGGTTGAAAATGCAAAAAAAAGAAAAATTCGGAAAATTTAGAAAAAGGACGCCGCCATTTTTTTAATATCTCAGAGATGGTAACACTTACAGAATCATATTGCACATCACTTAAAAGAGGAGACATTGACGCTTCATATGAGGGGTAAAACATAGCAGTGGCTCTAAAACTGTGGCAGTGTTGCCAGGTTGAAAATGCAAAAAAAAGAAAAATTCGGAAAATTTAGAAAAAGAACGCCGCCATTTTTTTAATATCTCAGAGATGGTTACACCTACAGAATCATATTGCACATCACTGGAAAGAGGAGACATTGACGCTTCATATGAGGGGTAAAACATAGCAGTGGCTCTAAAACTGTGGCAGTGTTGCCAGGTTGAAAATGCAAAAAAAAGAAAAATTCGGAAAATTTAGAAAAAGGACGCCGCCATTTTTTTAATATCTCAGAGATGGTAACACTTACAGAATCATATTGCACATCACTGGAAAGAGGAGACATTGACGCTTCATATGAGGGGTAAAACATAGCAGTGGCTCTAAAACTGTGGCAGTGTTGCCAGGTTGAAAATGCAAAAAAAAGAAAAATTCGGAAAATTTAGAAAAAGGACGCCGCCATTTTTTTAATATCTCAGAGATGGTAACACCTTTAGAATCATATTGCACATCACTGGAAAGAAGAGACATTGACGCTTCATATGAGGGGTAAAACATAGCAGTGGCTCTAAAACTGTGGCAGTGTTGCCAGGTTGAAAATTCAAAAAAAAGAAAAATTCGGAAAATTTAGAAAAAGGACGCCGCCATTTTTTTAATATCTCAGAGATGGTAACACTTACAGAATCATATTGCACATCACTTAAAAGAGGAGACATTGACGCTTCATATGAGGGGTAAAACATAGCAGTGGCTCTAAAACTGTGGCAGTGTTGCCAGGTTGAAAATGCAAAAAAAAGAAAAATTCGGAAAATTTAGAAAAAGAACGCCGCCATTTTTTTAATATCTCAGAGATGGTTACACCTACAGAATCATATTGCACATCACTGGAAAGAGAAGACATTGGCGCTTCATATAAGGGGTAAAACATAGCAGTGGCTCTAAAACTGTGGCAGTGTTGCCAGGTTGAAAATGCAAAAAAAAGAAAAATTCGGAAAATTTAGAAAAAGGACGCCGCCATTTTTTTAATATCTCAGAGATGGTAACACTTACAGAATCATATTGCACATCACTGGAAAGAGGAGACATTGACGCTTCATATGAGGGGTAAAACATAGCAGTGGCTCTAAAACTGTGGCAGTGTTGCCAGGTTGAAAATGCAAAAAAAAGAAAAATTCGGAAAATTTAGAAAAAGGACGCCGCCATTTTTTTAATATCTCAGAGATGGTAACACCTACAGAATCATATTGCACATCACTGGAAAGAAGAGACATTGGCGCTTCATATGAGGGGTAAAACATAGCAGTGGCTCTAAAACTGTGGCAGTGTTGCCAGGTTGAAAATTCAAAAAAAAGAAAAATTCGGAAAATTTAGAAAAAGGACGCCGCCATTTTTTTAATATCTCAGAGGTGGTAACACTTACAGAATCATATTGCACATCACTGGAAAGAGGAGACATTGACGCTTCATATGAGGGGTAAAACATAGCAGTGGCTCTAAAACTGTGGCAGTGTTGCCAGGTTGAAAATGCAAAAAAAAGAAAAATTCGGAAAATTTAGAAAAAGGACGCCGCCATTTTTTTAATATCTCAGAGATGGTAACACCTACAGAATCATATTGCACATCACTGGAAAGAGGAGACATTGACGCTTCATATGAGGGGTAAAACATAGCAGTGGCTCTAAAACTGTGGCAGTGTTGCCAGGTTGAAAATGCAAAAAAAAGAAAAATTCGGAAAATTTAGAAAAAGGACGCCGCCATTTTTTTAATATCTCAGAGGTGGTAACACTTACAGAATCATATTGCACATCACTGGAAAGAGGAGACATTGACGCTTCATATGAGGGGTAAAACATAGCAGTGGCTCTAAAACTGTGGCAGTGTTGCCAGGTTGAAAATGCAAAAAAAAGAAAAATTCGGAAAATTTAGAAAAAGGACGCCGCCATTTTTTTAATATCTCAGAGATGGTAACACCTACAGAATCATATTGCACATCACTGGAAAGAGGAGACATTGACGCTTCATATGAGGGGTAAAACATAGCAGTGGCTCTAAAACTGTGGCAGTGTTGCCAGGTTGAAAATGCAAAAAAAAGAAAAATTCGGAAAATTTAGAAAAAGGACGCCGCCATTTTTTTAATATCTCAGAGATGGTAACACCTACAGAATCATATTGCACATCACTGGAAAGAGGAGACATTGACGCTTCATATGAGGGGTAAAACATAGCAGTGGCTTCAAAACTGTGCCAGTGTTGCCAGGTTGAAAGTGCACGAAAAATAAAAATTCTGAAAATTTAGAAAGAGGACGCTGCCATTTTTTTAATATCTCAGAGATGGTAACACGTACAGAATCATATTGCACATCACTGGAAAGAGGAGACATTGACGCTTCATATGAGGGGTAAAACATAGCAGTGGCTTCAAAACTGTGCCAGTGTTGCCAGGTTGAAAGTGCACGAAAAATAAAAATTCTGAAAATTTAGAAAAAGGACGTGCCATTTTTTTAATATCTCAGAGATGGTAACACCTACAGAATCATATTGCACATCACTGGAAAGAAGAGACATTGGCGCTTCATATGAGGGGTAAAACATAGCAGTGGCTTCAAAACTGTGCCAGTGTTGCCAGGTTGAAACTGCACGAAAACTAAAAATTCTGAAAATTTAGAAAAAGAACGCCGCCATTTTTTTAATATCTCAGAGATGGTTACACCTACAGAATCATATTGCACATCACTGGAAAGAGAAGACATTGGCGCTTCATATAAGGGGTAAAACATAGCAGTGGCTCTAAAACTGTGGCAGTGTTGCCAGGTTGAAAATGCAAAAAAAAGAAAAATTCGGAAAATTTAGAAAAAGGACGCCGCCATTTTTTTAATATCTCAGAGATGGTAACACTTACAGAATCATATTGCACATCACTGGAAAGAGGAGACATTGACGCTTCATATGAGGGGTAAAACATAGCAGTGGCTCTAAAACTGTGGCAGTGTTGCCAGGTTGAAAATGCAAAAAAAAGAAAAATTCGGAAAATCTAGAAAAAGGACGCCGCCATTTTTTTAATATCTCAGAGATGGTAACACCTACAGAATCATATTGCACATCACTGGAAAGAGGAGACATTGTCGCTTCATATGAGGGGTAAAACATAGCAGTGGCTTCAAAACTGTGCCAGTGTTGCCAGGTTGAAAGTGCACGAAAAATAAAAATTCTGAAAATTTAGAAAAAGGACGCTGCCATTTTTTTAATATCTCAGAGATGGTAACACGTACAGAATCATATTGCACATCACTGGAAAGAGGAGACATTGACGCTTCATATGAGGGGTAAAACATAGCAGTGGCTTCAAAACTGTGCCAGTGTTGCCAGGTTGAAAGTGCACGAAAAATAAAAATTCTGAAAATTTAGAAAAAGGACGTGCCATTTTTTTAATATCTCAGAGATGGTAACACCTACAGAATCATATTGCACATCACTGGAAAGAAGAGACATTGGCGCTTCATATGAGGGGTAAAACATAGCAGTGGCTTCAAAACTGTGCCAGTGTTGCCAGGTTGAAACTGCACGAAAACTAAAAATTCTGAAAATTTAGAAAAAGAACGCCGCCATTTTTTTAATATCTCAGAGATGGTTACACCTACAGAATCATATTGCACATCACTGGAAAGAGAAGACATTGGCGCTTCATATAAGGGGTAAAACATAGCAGTGGCTCTAAAACTGTGGCAGTGTTGCCAGGTTGAAAATGCAAAAAAAAGAAAAATTCGGAAAATTTAGAAAAAGGACGCCGCCATTTTTTTAATATCTCAGAGATGGTAACACTTACAGAATCATATTGCACATCACTGGAAAGAGGAGACATTGACGCTTCATATGAGGGGTAAAACATAGCAGTGGCTCTAAAACTGTGGCAGTGTTGCCAGGTTGAAATAGCAAAAAAAAGAAAAATTCGGAAAATTTAGAAAAAGGACGCCGCCATTTTTTTAATATCTCAGAGATGGTAACACCTACAGAATCATATTGCACATCACTGGAAAGAGGAGACATTGACGCTTCATATGAGGGGTAAAACATAGCAGTGGCTTCAAAACTGTGCCAGTGTTGCCAGGTTGAAAGTGCACGAAAAATAAAAATTCTGAAAATTTAGAAAAAGGACGCTGCCATTTTTTTAATATCTCAGAGATGGTAACACGTACAGAATCATATTGCACATCACTGGAAAGAAGAGACATTGACGCTTCATATGAGGGGTAAAACATAGCAGTGGCTCTAAAACTGTGGCAGTGTTGCCAGGTTGAAAATGCAAAAAAAAGAAAAATTCGGAAAATTTAGAAAAAGGACGCCGCCATTTTTTTAATATCTCAGAGATGGTAACACTTACAGAATCATATTGCACATCACTTAAAAGAGGAGACATTGACGCTTCATATGAGGGGTAAAACATAGCAGTGGCTCTAAAACTGTGGCAGTGTTGCCAGGTTGAAAATGCAAAAAAAAGAAAAATTCGGAAAATTTAGAAAAAGAACGCCGCCATTTTTTTAATATCTCAGAGATGGTTACACCTACAGAATCATATTGCACATCACTGGAAAGAGGAGACATTGACGCTTCATATGAGGGGTAAAACATAGCAGTGGCTCTAAAACTGTGGCAGTGTTGCCAGGTTGAAAATGCAAAAAAAAGAAAAATTCGGAAAATTTAGAAAAAGGACGCCGCCATTTTTTTAATATCTCAGAGATGGTAACACTTACAGAATCATATTGCACATCACTGGAAAGAGGAGACATTGACGCTTCATATGAGGGGTAAAACATAGCAGTGGCTCTAAAACTGTGGCAGTGTTGCCAGGTTGAAAATGCAAAAAAAAGAAAAATTCGGAAAATTTAGAAAAAGGACGCCGCCATTTTTTTAATATCTCAGAGATGGTAACACCTTTAGAATCATATTGCACATCACTGGAAAGAAGAGACATTGACGCTTCATATGAGGGGTAAAACATAGCAGTGGCTCTAAAACTGTGGCAGTGTTGCCAGGTTGAAAATTCAAAAAAAAGAAAAATTCGGAAAATTTAGAAAAAGGACGCCGCCATTTTTTTAATATCTCAGAGATGGTAACACTTACAGAATCATATTGCACATCACTTAAAAGAGGAGACATTGACGCTTCATATGAGGGGTAAAACATAGCAGTGGCTCTAAAACTGTGGCAGTGTTGCCAGGTTGAAAATGCAAAAAAAAGAAAAATTCGGAAAATTTAGAAAAAGAACGCCGCCATTTTTTTAATATCTCAGAGATGGTTACACCTACAGAATCATATTGCACATCACTGGAAAGAGAAGACATTGGCGCTTCATATAAGGGGTAAAACATAGCAGTGGCTCTAAAACTGTGGCAGTGTTGCCAGGTTGAAAATGCAAAAAAAAGAAAAATTCGGAAAATTTAGAAAAAGGACGCCGCCATTTTTTTAATATCTCAGAGATGGTAACACTTACAGAATCATATTGCACATCACTGGAAAGAGGAGACATTGACGCTTCATATGAGGGGTAAAACATAGCAGTGGCTCTAAAACTGTGGCAGTGTTGCCAGGTTGAAAATGCAAAAAAAAGAAAAATTCGGAAAATTTAGAAAAAGGACGCCGCCATTTTTTTAATATCTCAGAGATGGTAACACCTACAGAATCATATTGCACATCACTGGAAAGAAGAGACATTGACGCTTCATATGAGGGGTAAAACATAGCAGTGGCTCTAAAACTGTGGCAGTGTTGCCAGGTTGAAAATTCAAAAAAAAGAAAAATTCGGAAAATTTAGAAAAAGGACGCCGCCATTTTTTTAATATCTCAGAGGTGGTAACACTTACAGAATCATATTGCACATCACTGGAAAGAGGAGACATTGACGCTTCATATGAGGGGTAAAACATAGCAGTGGCTCTAAAACTGTGGCAGTGTTGCCAGGTTGAAAATGCAAAAAAAAGAAAAATTCGGAAAATTTAGAAAAAGGACGCCGCCATTTTTTTAATATCTCAGAGATGGTAACACCTACAGAATCATATTGCACATCACTGGAAAGAGGAGACATTGACGCTTCATATGAGGGGTAAAACATAGCAGTGGCTCTAAAACTGTGGCAGTGTTGCCAGGTTGAAAATGCAAAAAAAAGAAAAATTCGGAAAATTTAGAAAAAGGACGCCGCCATTTTTTTAATATCTCAGAGGTGGTAACACTTACAGAATCATATTGCACATCACTGGAAAGAGGAGACATTGACGCTTCATATGAGGGGTAAAACATAGCAGTGGCTCTAAAACTGTGGCAGTGTTGCCAGGTTGAAAATGCAAAAAAAAGAAAAATTCGGAAAATTTAGAAAAAGGACGCCGCCATTTTTTTAATATCTCAGAGATGGTAACACCTACAGAATCATATTGCACATCACTGGAAAGAGGAGACATTGACGCTTCATATGAGGGGTAAAACATAGCAGTGGCTCTAAAACTGTGGCAGTGTTGCCAGGTTGAAAATGCAAAAAAAAGAAAAATTCGGAAAATTTAGAAAAAGGACGCCGCCATTTTTTTAATATCTCAGAGATGGTAACACCTACAGAATCATATTGCACATCACTGGAAAGAGGAGACATTGACGCTTCATATGAGGGGTAAAACATAGCAGTGGCTTCAAAACTGTGCCAGTGTTGCCAGGTTGAAAGTGCACGAAAAATAAAAATTCTGAAAATTTAGAAAGAGGACGCTGCCATTTTTTTAATATCTCAGAGATGGTAACACGTACAGAATCATATTGCACATCACTGGAAAGAGGAGACATTGACGCTTCATATGAGGGGTAAAACATAGCAGTGGCTTCAAAACTGTGCCAGTGTTGCCAGGTTGAAAGTGCACGAAAAATAAAAATTCTGAAAATTTAGAAAAAGGACGTGCCATTTTTTTAATATCTCAGAGATGGTAACACCTACAGAATCATATTGCACATCACTGGAAAGAAGAGACATTGGCGCTTCATATGAGGGGTAAAACATAGCAGTGGCTTCAAAACTGTGCCAGTGTTGCCAGGTTGAAACTGCACGAAAACTAAAAATTCTGAAAATTTAGAAAAAGAACGCCGCCATTTTTTTAATATCTCAGAGATGGTTACACCTACAGAATCATATTGCACATCACTGGAAAGAGAAGACATTGGCGCTTCATATAAGGGGCTCTAAAACTGTGGCAGTGTTGCCAGGTTGAAAATGCAAAAAAAAGAAAAATTCGGAAAATTTAGAAAAAGGACGCCGCCATTTTTTTAATATCTCAGAGATGGTAACACTTACAGAATCATATTGCACATCACTGGAAAGAGGAGACATTGACGCTTCATATGAGGGGTAAAACATAGCAGTGGCTCTAAAACTGTGGCAGTGTTGCCAGGTTGAAAATGCAAAAAAAAGAAAAATTCGGAAAATTTAGAAAAAGGACGCCGCCATTTTTTTAATATCTCAGAGATGGTAACACCTACAGAATCATATTGCACATCACTGGAAAGAGGAGACATTGACGCTTCATATGAGGGGTAAAACATAGCAGTGGCTCTAAAACTGTGGCAGTGTTGCCAGGTTGAAAATGCAAAAAAAAGAAAAATTCGGAAAATTTAGAAAAAGGACGCCGCCATTTTTTTAATATCTCAGAGGTGGTAACACTTACAGAATCATATTGCACATCACTGGAAAGAGGAGACATTGACGCTTCATATGAGGGGTAAAACATAGCAGTGGCTCTAAAACTGTGGCAGTGTTGCCAGGTTGAAAATGCAAAAAAAAGAAAAATTCGGAAAATTTAGAAAAAGGACGCCGCCATTTTTTTAATATCTCAGAGATGGTAACACCTACAGAATCATATTGCACATCACTGGAAAGAGGAGACATTGACGCTTCATATGAGGGGTAAAACATAGCAGTGGCTCTAAAACTGTGGCAGTGTTGCCAGGTTGAAAATGCAAAAAAAAGAAAAATTCGGAAAATTTAGAAAAAGGACGCCGCCATTTTTTTAATATCTCAGAGATGGTAACACCTACAGAATCATATTGCACATCACTGGAAAGAGGAGACATTGACGCTTCATATGAGGGGTAAAACATAGCAGTGGCTCTAAAACTGTGGCAGTGTTGCCAGGTTGAAAATGCAAAAAAAAGAAAAATTCGGAAAATTTAGAAAAAGGACGCCGCCATTTTTTTAATATCTCAGAGATGGTAACACCTACAGAATCATATTGCACATCACTGGAAAGAGGAGACATTGACGCTTCATATGAGGGGTAAAACATAGCAGTGGCTCTAAAACTGTGGCAGTGTTGCCAGGTTGAAAATGCAAAAAAAAGAAAAATTCGGAAAATTTAGAAAAAGAACGCCGCCATTTTTTTAATATCTCAGAGATGGTTACACCTACAGAATCATATTGCACATCACTGGAAAGAGAAGACATTGGCGCTTCATATAAGGGGTAAAACATAGCAGTGGCTCTAAAACTGTGGCAGTGTTGCCAGGTTGAAAATGCAAAAAAAAGAAAAATTCGGAAAATTTAGAAAAAGGACGCCGCCATTTTTTTAATATCTCAGAGATGGTAACACTTACAGAATCATATTGCACATCACTGGAAAGAGGAGACATTGACGCTTCATATGAGGGGTAAAACATAGCAGTGGCTCTAAAACTGTGGCAGTGTTGCCAGGTTGAAAATGCAAAAAAAAGAAAAATTCGGAAAATTTAGAAAAAGGACGCCGCCATTTTTTTAATATCTCAGAGATGGTAACACCTACAGAATCATATTGCACATCACTGGAAAGAGGAGACATTGACGCTTCATATGAGGGGTAAAACATAGCAGTGGCTCTAAAACTGTGGCAGTGTTGCCAGGTTGAAAATGCAAAAAAAAGAAAAATTCGGAAAATTTAGAAAAAGGACGCCGCCATTTTTTTAATATCTCAGAGGTGGTAACACTTACAGAATCATATTGCACATCACTGGAAAGAGGAGACATTGACGCTTCATATGAGGGGTAAAACATAGCAGTGGCTCTAAAACTGTGGCAGTGTTGCCAGGTTGAAAATGCAAAAAAAAGAAAAATTCGGAAAATTTAGAAAAAGGACGCCGCCATTTTTTTAATATCTCAGAGATGGTAACACCTACAGAATCATATTGCACATCACTGGAAAGAGGAGACATTGACGCTTCATATGAGGGGTAAAACATAGCAGTGGCTCTAAAACTGTGGCAGTGTTGCCAGGTTGAAAATGCAAAAAAAAGAAAAATTCGGAAAATTTAGAAAAAGGACGCCGCCATTTTTTTAATATCTCAGAGATGGTAACACCTACAGAATCATATTGCACATCACTGGAAAGAGGAGACATTGACGCTTCATATGAGGGGTAAAACATAGCAGTGGCTTCAAAACTGTGCCAGTGTTGCCAGGTTGAAAGTGCACGAAAAATAAAAATTCTGAAAATTTAGAAAAAGGACGCTGCCATTTTTTTAATATCTCAGAGATGGTAACACGTACAGAATCATATTGCACATCACTGGAAAGAGGAGACATTGACGCTTCATATGAGGGGTAAAACATAGCAGTGGCTTCAAAACTGTGCCAGTGTTGCCAGGTTGAAAGTGCACGAAAAATAAAAATTCTGAAAATTTAGAAAAAGGACGTGCCATTTTTTTAATATCTCAGAGATGGTAACACCTACAGAATCATATTGCACATCACTGGAAAGAAGAGACATTGGCGCTTCATATGAGGGGTAAAACATAGCAGTGGCTTCAAAACTGTGCCAGTGTTGCCAGGTTGAAACTGCACGAAAACTAAAAATTCTGAAAATTTAGAAAAAGAACGCCGCCATTTTTTTAATATCTCAGAGATGGTTACACCTACAGAATCATATTGCACATCACTGGAAAGAGAAGACATTGGCGCTTCATATAAGGGGTAAAACATAGCAGTGGCTCTAAAACTGTGGCAGTGTTGCCAGGTTGAAAATGCAAAAAAAAGAAAAATTCGGAAAATTTAGAAAAAGGACGCCGCCATTTTTTTAATATCTCAGAGATGGTAACACTTACAGAATCATATTGCACATCACTGGAAAGAGGAGACATTGACGCTTCATATGAGGGGTAAAACATAGCAGTGGCTCTAAAACTGTGGCAGTGTTGCCAGGTTGAAAATGCAAAAAAAAAGAAAAATTCGGAAAATTTAGAAAAAGGACGCCGCCATTTTTTTAATATCTCAGAGATGGTAACACCTACAGAATCATATTGCACATCACTGGAAAGAGGAGACATTGACGCTTCATATGAGGGGTAAAACATAGCAGTGGCTCTAAAACTGTGGCAGTGTTGCCAGGTTGAAAATGCAAAAAAAAGAAAAATTCGGAAAATTTAGAAAAAGGACGCCGCCATTTTTTTAATATCTCAGAGGTGGTAACACTTACAGAATCATATTGCACATCACTGGAAAGAGGAGACATTGACGCTTCATATGAGGGGTAAAACATAGCAGTGGCTCTAAAACTGTGGCAGTGTTGCCAGGTTGAAAATGCAAAAAAAAGAAAAATTCGGAAAATTTAGAAAAAGGACGCCGCCATTTTTTTAATATCTCAGAGATGGTAACACCTACAGAATCATATTGCACATCACTGGAAAGAGAAGACATTGGCGCTTTATATAAGGGGTAAAACATAGCAGTGGCTCTAAAACTGTGGCAGTGTTGCCAGGTTGAAAATGCAAAAAAAAGAAAAATTCGGAAAATTTAGAAAAAGGACGCCGCCATTTTTTTAATATCTCAGAGATGGTAACACTTACAGAATCATATTGCACATCACTTAAAAGAGGAGACATTGACGCTTCATATGAGGGGTAAAACATAGCAGTGGCTCTAAAACTGTGGCAGTGTTGCCAGGTTGAAAATGCAAAAAAAAGAAAAATTCGGAAAATTTAGAAAAAGAACGCCGCCATTTTTTTAATATCTCAGAGATGGTTACACCTACAGAATCATATTGCACATCACTGGAAAGAGAAGACATTGGCGCTTCATATAAGGGGTAAAACATAGCAGTGGCTCTAAAACTGTGGCAGTGTTGCCAGGTTGAAAATGCAAAAAAAAGAAAAATTCGGAAAATTTAGAAAAAGGACGCCGCCATTTTTTTAATATCTCAGAGATGGTAACACTTACAGAATCATATTGCACATCACTGGAAAGAGGAGACATTGACGCTTCATATGAGGGGTAAAACATAGCAGTGGCTCTAAAACTGTGGCAGTGTTGCCAGGTTGAAAATGCAAAAAAAAGAAAAATTCGGAAAATTTAGAAAAAGGACGCCGCCATTTTTTTAATATCTCAGAGATGGTAACACCTACAGAATCATATTGCACATCACTGGAAAGAGGAGACATTGACGCTTCATATGAGGGGTAAAACATAGCAGTGGCTCTAAAACTGTGGCAGTGTTGCCAGGTTGAAAATGCAAAAAAAAGAAAAATTCGGAAAATTTAGAAAAAGGACGCCGCCATTTTTTTAATATCTCAGAGGTGGTAACACTTACAGAATCATATTGCACATCACTGGAAAGAGGAGACATTGACGCTTCATATGAGGGGTAAAACATAGCAGTGGCTCTAAAACTGTGGCAGTGTTGCCAGGTTGAAAATGCAAAAAAAAGAAAAATTCGGAAAATTTAGAAAAAGGACGCCGCCATTTTTTTAATATCTCAGAGATGGTAACACCTACAGAATCATATTGCACATCACTGGAAAGAGGAGACATTGACGCTTCATATGAGGGGTAAAACATAGCAGTGGCTCTAAGACTGTGGCAGTGTTGCCAGGTTGAAAATGCAAAAAAAAAGAAAAATTCGGAAAATTTAGAAAAAGGACGCCGCCATTTTTTTAATATCTCAGAGGTGGTAACACTTACAGAATCATATTGCACATCACTGGAAAGAGGAGACATTGACGCTTCATATGAGGGGTAAAACATAGCAGTGGCTCTAAAACTGTGGCAGTGTTGCCAGGTTGAAAATGCAAAAAAAAGAAAAATTCGGAAAATTTAGAAAAAGGACGCCGCCATTTTTTTAATATCTCAGAGATGGTAACACCTACAGAATCATATTGCACATCACTGGAAAGAGGAGACATTGACGCTTCATATGAGGGGTAAAACAAAGCAGTGGCTCTAAAACTGTGGCAGTGTTGCCAGGTTGAAAATGCAAAAAAAAGAAAAATTCGGAAAATTTAGAAAAAGGACGCCGCCATTTTTTTAATATCTCAGAGATGGTAACACCTACAGAATCATATTGCACATCACTGGAAAGAGGAGACATTGACGCTTCATATGAGGGGTAAAACATAGCAGTGGCTTCAAAACTGTGCCAGTGTTGCCAGGTTGAAAGTGCACGAAAAATAAAAATTCTGAAAATTTAGAAAAAGGACGCCGCCATTTTTTTAATATCTCAGAGATGGTAACACGTACAGAATCATATTGCACATCACTGGAAAGAGGAGACATTGACGCTTCATATGAGGGGTAAAACATAGCAGTGGCTTCAAAACTGTGCCAGTGTTGCCAGGTTGAAAGTGCACGAAAAATAAAAATTCTGAAAATTTAGAAAAAGGACGTGCCATTTTTTTAATATCTCAGAGATGGTAACACCTACAGAATCATATTGCACATCACTGGAAAGAAGAGACATTGGCGCTTCATATGAGGGGTAAAACATAGCAGTGGCTTCAAAACTGTGCCAGTGTTGCCAGGTTGAAACTGCACGAAAACTAAAAATTCTGAAAATTTAGAAAAAGAACGCCGCCATTTTTTTAATATCTCAGAGATGGTTACACCTACAGAATCATATTGCACATCACTGGAAAGAGAAGACATTGGCGCTTCATATAAGGGGTAAAACATAGCAGTGGCTCTAAAACTGTGGCAGTGTTGCCAGGTTGAAAATGCAAAAAAAAGAAAAATTCGGAAAATTTAGAAAAAGGACGCCGCCATTTTTTTAATATCTCAGAGATGGTAACACTTACAGAATCATATTGCACATCACTGGAAAGAGGAGACATTGACGCTTCATATGAGGGGTAAAACATAGCAGTGGCTCTAAAACTGTGGCAGTGTTGCCAGGTTGAAAATGCAAAAAAAGAAAAATTCGGAAAATTTAGAAAAAGGACGCCGCCATTTTTTTAATATCTCAGAGATGGTAACACCTACAGAATCATATTGCACATCACTGGAAAGAGGAGATATTGACGCTTCATATGAGGGGTAAAACATAGCAGTGGCTCTAAAACTGTGGCAGTGTTGCCAGGTTGAAAATGCAAAAAAAAGAAAAATTCGGAAAATTTAGAAAAAGGACGCCGCCATTTTTTTAATATCTCAGAGATGGTAACACTTACAGAATCATATTGCACATCACTGGAAAGAGGAGACATTGACGCTTCATATGAGGGGTAAAACATAGCAGTGGCTCTAAAACTGTGGCAGTGTTGCCAGGTTGAAAATGCAAAAAAAAGAAAAATTCGGAAAATTTAGAAAAAGGACGCCGCCATTTTTTTAATATCTCAGAGGTGGTAACACTTACAGAATCATATTGCACATCACTGGAAAGAGGAGACATTGACGCTTCATATGAGGGGTAAAACATAGCAGTGGCTCTAAAACTGTGGCAGTGTTGCCAGGTTGAAAATGCAAAAAAAAGAAAAATTCGGAAAATTTAGAAAAAGGACGCCGCCATTTTTTTAATATCTCAGAGGTGGTAACACTTACAGAATCATATTGCACATCACTGGAAAGAAAAGACATTGACGCTTCATATGAGGGGTAAAACATAGCAGTGGCTCTAAAACTGTGGCAGTGTTGCCAGGTTGAAAATGCAAAAAAAAGAAAAATTCGGAAAATTTTGAAAAAGGACGCCGCCATTTTTTTTAATATCTCAGAGATGGTAACACCTACAGAATCATATTGCACATCGCTGAAAAGAGGAGACATTGACGCTTCATATGTGGGATAAAACATAGCAGTGGCTTCAAAACTGTGCCAGTGTTGCCAGGTTGAAAATGCAAAAAAAAGAAAAATTCTCAAAATTTAGAAAAAGGACGCCGCCATTTTTGTAATATCTCAGAGATGGTAACACCTACAGAATCATATTGCACATCACTGGAAAGAGGAGACATTGACGCTTCATATGAGAGGTAAAACATAGCAGTGGCTCTAAAACTGTGGCAGTGTTGCCAGGTTGAAAATGCAAAAAAAAAGAAAAATTCGTAAAATTTAGAAAAAGGACGCCGCCATTTTTTTAATATCTCAGAGATGGTAACACCTACAGAATCATATTGCACATCACTGGAAAGAGGAGACATTGACGCTTCATATGTGGGATAAAACATAGCAGTGGCTTCAAAACTGTGCCAGTGTTGTCAGGTTGAAAGTGCACGAAAAATAAAAATTCTGAAAATTTAGAAAAAGGACGCCGCCATTTTTTTAATATCTCAGAGATAGTTACACCTACAGAATCATATTGCACATCACTGGAAAGAGGAGACATTGACGCTTCATATGAGGGGTAAAACATAGCAGTGGCTTCAAAACTGTGCCAGTGTTGCCAGGTTGAAAATGCAAAAAAAAGAAAAATTCGGAAAATTTAGAAAAAGGACGCCGCCATTTTTTTAATATCTCAGAGATGGTAACACCTACAGAATCATATTGCACATCACTGGAAAGAGGAGACATTGACGCTTCATATGTGGGATAAAACATAGCAGTGGCTTCAAAACTGTGCCAGTGTTGCCAGGTTGAAAGTGCACGAAAAATAAAAATTCTGAAAATTTAGAAAAAGGACGCTGCTATTTTTTTAATATCTCAGAGATGGTAACACGTACAGAATCATATTGCACATCACTGGAAAGAAGAGACATTGGCGCTTCATATGAGGGGTAAAACATAGCAGTGGCTTCAAAACTGTGCCAGTGTTGCCAGGTTGAAAGTGCACGAAAACTAAAAATTCTGAAAATTTAGAAAAAGAACGCCGCCATTTTTTTAATATCTCAGAGATGGTAACACCTACAGAATCATATTGCACATCACTGGAAAGAGGAGACATTGACGCTTCATATGAGGGGTAAAACATAGCAGTGGCTTCAAAACTGTGCCAGTGTTGCCAGGTTGAAAGTGCACGAAAAATAAAAATTCTGAAAATTTAGAAAAAGGACGCTGCCATTTTTTTAATATCTCAGAGATGGTAACACGTACAGAATCATATTGCACATCACTGGAAAGAAGAGACATTGGCGCTTCATATGAGGGGTAAAACATAGCAGTGGCTTCAAAACTGTGCCAGTGTTGCCAGGTTGAAAGTGCACGAAAACTAAAAATTCTGAAAATTTAGAAAAAGAACGCCGCCATTTTTTTAATATCTCAGAGATGGTTACACCTACAGAATCATATTGCACATCACTGGAAAGAGAAGACATTGGCGCTTCATATAAGGGGTAAAACATAGCAGTGGCTCTAAAACTGTGGCAGTGTTGCCAGGTTGAAAATGCAAAAAAAAGAAAAATTCGGAAAATTTAGAAAAAGGACGCTGCCATTTTTTTAATATCTCAGAGATGGTAACACGTACAGAATCATATTGCACATCACTGGAAAGAAGAGACATTGGCGCTTCATATGAGGGGTAAAACATAGCAGTGGCTTCAAAACTGTGCCAGTGTTGCCAGGTTGAAAGTGCACGAAAACTAAAAATTCTGAAAATTTAGAAAAAGAACGCCGCCATTTTCTTAATATCTCAGAGATGGTTACACCTACAGAATCATATTGCACATCACTGGAAAGAGGAGACATTGACGCTTAATATGAGGGGTAAAACATAGCAGTGGCTTCAAAACTGTGCCAGTGTTGCCAGGTTGAAAGTGCACGAAAAATAAAAATTCTGAAAATTTAGAAAAAGGACGTGCCATTTTTTTAATATCTCAGAGATGGTAACACCTACAGAATCATATTGCACATCACTGGAAAGAAGAGACATTGGCGCTTCATATGAGGGGTAAAACATAGCAGTGGCTTCAAAACTGTGCCAGTGTTGCCAGGTTGAAAGTGCACGAAAACTAAAAATTCTGAAAATTTAGAAAAAGAACGCCGCCATTTTTTTAATATCTCAGAGATGGTTACACCTACAGAATCATATTGCACATCACTGGAAAGAGAAGACATTGGCGCTTCATATAAGGGGTAAAACATAGCAGTGGCTCTAAAACTGTGGCAGTGTTGCCAGGTTGAAAATGCAAAAAAAAGAAAAATTCGGAAAATTTAGAAAAAGGACGCCGCCATTTTTTTAATATCTCAGAGATGGTAACACCTACAGAATCATATTGCACATCACTGGAAAGAGGAGACATTGACGCTTCATATGAGGGGTAAAACATAGCAGTGGCTCTAAAACTGTGCCAGTGTTGCCAGGTTGAAAATGCAAAAAAAAGAAAAATTCGGAAAATTTTGAAAAAGGACGCCGCCATTTTTCTTAATATCTCAGAGATGGTAACACCTATAGAATCATATTGCACATCACTGGAAAGAGGAGACATTGACGCTTCATATGAGGGGTAAAACATAGCAGTGGCTTCAAAACTGTGCCAGTGTTGCCAGGTTGAAAGTGCACGAAAACTAAAAATTCCGAAAATTTAGAAAAAGGACGCCGCCATTTTTTTAATATCTCAGAGATGGTTACACCTACAGAATCATATTGCACATCACTGGAAAGAGGAGACATTGACGCTTCATATGAGGGGTAAAACATAGCAGTGGCTTTAAAACTGTGCCAGTGTTGCCAGGTTGAAAGTGCACGAAAAATAAAAATTCTGAAAATTTAGAAAAAGGACGCCGCCATTTTTTTAATATCTCAGAGATGGTAACACCTATAGAATCATATTGCACATCACTGGAAAGAGGAGACATTGGCGCTTCATATGAGGGGTAAAACATAGCAGTGGCTCTAAAACTGTGGCAGTGTTGCCAGGTTGAAAATGCAAAAAAAAGAAAAATTCGGAAAATTTAGAAAAAGGACGCCGCCATTTTTTTAATATCTCAGAGATGGTAACACCTACAGAATCATATTGCACATCACTGGAAAGAGGAGACATTGGCGCTTCATATGAGGGGTAAAACAGTGTTACCAGGTTGAAAGTGCACGAAAAATAAAAATTCTGAAAATTTAGAAAAAGGACGCTGCCATTTTTTTAATATCTCAGAGATAGTTACACCTACAGAATCATATTGCACATCACTGGAAAGAGGAGACATTGACGCTTCATATGAGGGGTAAAACATAGCAGTGGCTTCAAAACTGTGCCAGTGTTGCCAGGTTGAAAGTGCACGAAAAATAAAAATTCTGAAAATTTAGAAAAAGGACGCCGCCATTTTTTTAATATCTCAGAGATGGTAACACCTACAGAATCATATTGCACATCACTGGAAAGAGGAGACATTGACGCTTCATATGAGGGGTAAAACATAGCAGTGGCTTCAAAACTGTGCCAGTGTTGCCAGGTTGAAAGTGCACGAAAAATAAAAATTCTGAAAATTTAGAAAAAGGACGCTGCCATTTTTTTAATATCTCAGAGATGGTAACACGTACAGAATCATATTGCACATCACTGGAAAGAAGAGACATTGGCGCTTCATATGAGGGGTAAAACATAGCAGTGGCTTCAAAACTGTGCCAGTGTTGCCAGGTTGAAAGTGCACGAAAACTAAAAATTCTGAAAATTTAGAAAAAGAACGCCGCCATTTTTTTAATATCTCAGAGATGGTTACACCTACAGAATCATATTGCACATCACTGGAAAGAGAAGACATTGGCGCTTCATATAAGGGGTAAAACATAGCAGTGGCTCTAAAACTGTGGCAGTGTTGCCAGGTTGAAAATGCAAAAAAAAGAAAAATTCGGAAAATTTAGAAAAAGGACGCCGCCATTTTTTTAATATCTCAGAGATGGTAACACCTACAGAATCATATTGCACATCACTGGAAAGAGGAGACATTGACGCTTCATATGTGGGATAAAACATAGCAGTGGCTTCAAAACTGTGCCAGTGTTGTCAGGTTGAAAGTGCACGAAAAATAAAAATTCTGAAAATTTAGAAAAAGGACGCCGCCATTTTTTTAATATCTCAGAGATAGTTACACCTACAGAATCATATTGCACATCACTGGAAAGAGGAGACATTGACGCTTCATATGAGGGGTAAAACATAGCAGTGGCTTCAAAACTGTGCCAGTGTTGCCAGGTTGAAAGTGCACGAAAAATAAAAATTCTGAAAATTTAGAAAAAGGACGCCGCCATTTTTTTAATATCTCAGAGATGGTAACACCTACAGAATCATATTGCACATCACTGGAAAGAGGAGACATTGACGCTTCATATGAGGGGTAATACATAGCAGTGGCTTCAAAACTGTGCCAGTGTTGCCAGGTTGAAAGTGCACGAAAAATAAAAATTCTGAAAATTTAGAAAAAGGACGCTGCCATTTTTTTAATATCTCAGAGATGGTAACACGTACAGAATCATATTGCACATCACTGGAAAGAAGAGACATTGGCGCTTCATATGAGGGGTAAAACATAGCAGTGGCTTCAAAACTGTGCCAGTGTTGCCAGGTTGAAAGTGCACGAAAACTAAAAATTCTGAAAATTTAGAAAAAGAACGCCGCCATTTTTTTAATATCTCAGAGATGGTTACACCTACAGAATCATATTGCACATCACTGGAAAGAGAAGACATTGGCGCTTCATATAAGGGGTAAAACATAGCAGTGGCTCTAAAACTGTGGCAGTGTTGCCAGGTTGAAAATGCAAAAAAAAGAAAAATTCGGAAAATTTAGAAAAAGGACGCTGCCATTTTTTTAATATCTCAGAGATGGTAACACGTACAGAATCATATTGCACATCACTGGAAAGAAGAGACATTGGCGCTTCATATGAGGGGTAAAACATAGCAGTGGCTTCAAAACTGTGCCAGTGTTGCCAGGTTGAAAGTGCACGAAAACTAAAAATTCTGAAAATTTAGAAAAAGAACGCCGCCATTTTTTTAATATCTCAGAGATGGTTACACCTACAGAATCATATTGCACATCACTGGAAAGAGGAGACATTGACGCTTAATATGAGGGGTAAAACATAGCAGTGGCTTCAAAACTGTGCCAGTGTTGCCAGGTTGAAAGTGCACGAAAAATAAAAATTCTGAAAATTTAGAAAAAGGACGTGCCATTTTTTTAATATCTCAGAGATGGTAACACCTACAGAATCATATTGCACATCACTGGAAAGAAGAGACATTGGCGCTTCATATGAGGGGTAAAACATAGCAGTGGCTTCAAAACTGTGGCAGTGTTGCCAGGTTGAAAGTGCACGAAAACTAAAAATTCTGAAAATTTAGAAAAAGAACGCCGCCATTTTTTTAATATCTCAGAGATGGTTACACCTACAGAATCATATTGCACATCACTGGAAAGAGAAGACATTGGCGCTTCATATAAGGGGTAAAACATAGCAGTGGCTCTAAAACTGTGGCAGTGTTGCCAGGTTGAAAATGCAAAAAAAAGAAAAATTCGGAAAATTTAGAAAAAGGACGCCGCCATTTTTTTAATATCTCAGAGATGGTAACACCTACAGAATCATATTGCACATCACTGGAAAGAGGAGACATTGACGCTTCATATGAGGGGTAAAACATAGCAGTGGCTCTAAAACTGTGGCAGTGTTGCCAGGTTGAAAATGCAAAAAAAAGAAAAATTCGGAAAATTTTGAAAAAGGACGCCGCCATTTTTCTTAATATCTCAGAGATGGTAACACCTATAGAATCATATTGCACATCACTGGAAAGAGGAGACATTGACGCTTCATATGAGGGGTAAAACATAGCAGTGGCTTCAAAACTGTGCCAGTGTTGCCAGGTTGAAAGTGCACGAAAACTAAAAATTCCGAAAATTTAGAAAAAGGACGCCGCCATTTTTTTAATATCTCAGAGATGGTTACACCTACAGAATCATATTGCACATCACTGGAAAGAGGAGACATTGACGCTTCATATGAGGGGTAAAACATAGCAGTGGCTTTAAAACTGTGCCAGTGTTGCCAGGTTGAAAGTGCACGAAAAATAAAAATTCTGAAAATTTAGAAAAAGGACGCCGCCATTTTTTTAATATCTCAGAGATGGTAACACCTATAGAATCATATTGCACATCACTGGAAAGAGGAGACATTGGCGCTTCATATGAGGGGTAAAACATAGCAGTGGCTCTAAAACTGTGGCAGTGTTGCCAGGTTGAAAATGCAAAAAAAAGAAAAATTCGGAAAATTTAGAAAAAGGACGCCGCCATTTTTTTAATATCTCAGAGATGGTAACACCTACAGAATCATATTGCACATCACTGGAAAGAGGAGACATTGGCGCTTCATATGAGGGGTAAAACAGTGTTACCAGGTTGAAAGTGCACGAAAAACAAAAATTCTGAAAATTTAGAAAAAGGACGCTGCCATTTTTTTAATATCTCAGAGATGGTAACACCTACAGAATCATATTGCACATCACTGGAAAGAGGAGACATTGACGCTTCATATGAGAGGTAAAACATAGCAGTGGCTCTAAAACTGTGGCAGTGTTGCCAGGTTGAAAATGCAAAAAAAAAGAAAAATTCGTAAAATTTAGAAAAAGGACGCCGCCATTTTTTTAATATCTCAGAGATGGTAACACCTACAGAATCATATTGCACATCACTGGAAAGAGGAGACATTGACGCTTCATATGAGGGGTAAAACATAGCAGTGGCTTCAAAACTGTGCCAGTGTTGCCAGGTTGAAAGTGCACGAAAACTAAAAATTCTGAAAATTTAGAAAAAGGACGCCGCCATTTTTTTAATATCTCAGAGATGGTAACACCTACAGAATCATATTGCACATCACTGGAAAGAGGAGACATTGACGCTTCATATGAGAGGTAAAACATAGCAGTGGCTCTAAAACTGTGGCAGTGTTGCCAGGTTGAAAATGCAAAAAAAAGAAAAATTCGGAAAATTTAGAAAAAGGACGCCGCCATTTTTTTAATATCTCAGAGATGGTAACACCTACAGAATCATATTGCACATCACTGGAAAGAGGAGACATTGGCGCTTCATATGAGGGGTAAAACATAGCAGTGGCTTCAAAACTGTGCCAGTGTTACCAGGTTGAAAGTGCACGAAAAATAAAAATTCTGAAAATTTAGAAAAAGGACGCTGCCATTTTTTTAATATCTCAGAGATGGTAACACCTACAGAATCATATTGCACATCACTGGAAAGAAGAGACATTGGCGCTTCATATGAGGGGTAAAACATAGCAGTGGCTTCAAAACTGTGCCAGTGTTGCCAGGTTGAAAGTGCACGAAAACTAAAAATTCTGAAAATTTAGAAAAAGGACGCCGCCATTTTTTTAATATCTCAGAGATGGTAACACCTACAGAATCATATTGCACATCACTGGAAAGAGGAGACATTGACGCTTCATATGAGAGGTAAAACATAGCAGTGGCTCTAAAACTGTGGCAGTGTTGCCAGGTTGAAAATGCAAAAAAAAAGAAAAATTCGTAAAATTTAGAAAAAGGACGCCGCCATTTTTTTTATATCTCAGAGATGGTAACACCTACAGAATCATATTGCACATCACTGGAAAGAGGAGACATTGACGCTTCATATGAGAGGTAAAACATAGCAGTGGCTCTAAAACTGTGGCAGTGTTGCCAGGTTGAAAATGCAAAAAAAAAGAAAAATTCGTAAAATTTAGAAAAAGGACGCCGCCATTTTTTTAATATCTCGGAGATGGTAACACCTACAGAATCATATTGCACATCACTGGAAAGAGGAGACATTGACGCTTCATATGTGGGATAAAACATAGCAGTGGCTTCAAAACTGTGCCAGTGTTGTCAGGTTGAAAGGGCACGAAAAATAAAAATTCTGAAAATTTAGAAAAAGGACGCCGCCATTTTTTTAATATCTCAGAGATAGTTACACCTACAGAATCATATTGCACATCACTGTAAAGAGGAGACATTGACGCTTCATATGAGGGGTAAAACATAGCAGTGGCTTCAAAACGTGCCAGTGTTGCCAGGTTGAAAGTGCACGAAAAATAAAAATTCTGAAAATTTAGAAAAAGGACGCCGCCATTTTTTTAATATCTCAGAGATGGTAACACCTACAGAATCATATTGCACATCACTGGAAAGAGGAGACATTGACGCTTCATATGAGGGGTAAAACATAGCAGTGGCTCTAAAACTGTGGCAGTGTTGCCAGGTTGAAAATGCAAAAAAAATAAAAATTCGGAAAATTTAGAAAAAGGACGCCGCCATTTTTTTAATATCTCAGAGATGGTAACACCTACAGAATCATATTGCACATCACTGGAAAGAGGAGACATTGGCGCTTCATATGTGGGATAAAACATAGCAGTGGCTCTAAAACTGTGGCAGTGTTGCCAGGTTGAAATTGCACGAAAACTAAAAATTCTGAAAATTTAGAAAAAGGACGCCGCCATTTTTTTAATATCTCAGAGACGTTAACACCTACAGAATCATATTGCACATCACTGGAAAGAGGAGACATTGACGCTTCATATGAGGGGTAAAACATAGCAGTGGCTCTAAAACTGTGGCAGTGTTGCCAGGTTGAAAATGCAAAAAAAAGAAAAATTCGGAAAATTTAGAAAAAGGACGCCGCCATTTTTTTAATATCTCAGAGATGGTAACACCTACAGAATCATATTGCACATCACTGGAAAGAGGAGACATTGACGCTTCATATGAGGGGTAAAACATAGCAGTGGCTTCAAAACTGTGCCAGTGTTGCCAGGTTGAAAGTGCACGAAAACTAAAAATTCTGAAAATTTAGAAAAAGAACGCCGCCATTTTTTTAATATCTCAGAGATGGTTACACCTACAGAATCATATTGCACATCACTGGAAAGAGAAGACATTGGCGCTTCATATAAGGGGTAAAACATAGCAGTGGCTCTAAAACTGTGGCAGTGTTGCCAGGTTGAAAATGCAAAAAAAAGAAAAATTCGGAAAATTTAGAAAAAGGACGCCGCCATTTTTTTAATATCTCAGAGATGGTAACACCTACAGAATCATATTGCACATCACTGGAAAGAGGAGACATTGACGCTTCATATGTGGGATAAAACATAGCAGTGGCTTCAAAACTGTGCCAGTGTTGTCAGGTTGAAAGTGCACGAAAAATAAAAATTCTGAAAATTTAGAAAAAGGACGCCGCCATTTTTTTAATATCTCAGAGATAGTTACACCTACAGAATCATATTGCACATCACTGGAAAGAGGAGACATTGACGCTTCATATGAGGGGTAAAACATAGCAGTGGCTTCAAAACTGTGCCAGTGTTGCCAGGTTGAAAGTGCACGAAAAATAAAAATTCTGAAAATTTAGAAAAAGGACGCCGCCATTTTTTTAATATCTCAGAGATGGTAACACCTACAGAATCATATTGCACATCACTGGAAAGAGGAGACATTGACGCTTCATATGAGGGGTAAAACATAGCAGTGGCTTCAAAACTGTGCCAGTGTTGCCAGGTTGAAAGTGCACGAAAAATAAAAATTCTGAAAATTTAGAAAAAGGACGCTGCCATTTTTTTAATATCTCAGAGATGGTAACACGTACAGAATCATATTGCACATCACTGGAAAGAAGAGACATTGGCGCTTCATATGAGGGGTAAAACATAGCAGTGGCTTCAAAACTGTGCCAGTGTTGCCAGGTTGAAAGTGCACGAAAACTAAAAATTCTGAAAATTTAGAAAAAGAACGCCGCCATTTTTTTAATATCTCAGAGATGGTTACACCTACAGAATCATATTGCACATCACTGGAAAGAGAAGACATTGGCGCTTCATATAAGGGGTAAAACATAGCAGTGGCTCTAAATCTGTGGCAGTGTTGCCAGGTTGAAAATGCAAAAAAAAGAAAAATTCGGAAAATTTAGAAAAAGGACGCTGCCATTTTTTTAATATCTCAGAGATGGTAACACGTACAGAATAATATTGCACATCACTGGAAAGAAGAGACATTGGCGCTTCATATGAGGGGTAAAACATAGCAGTGGCTTCAAAACTGTGCCAGTGTTGCCAGGTTGAAAGTGCACGAAAACTAAAAATTCTGAAAATTTAGAAAAAGAACGCCGCCATTTTTTTAATATCTCAGAGATGGTTACACCTACAGAATCATATTGCACATCACTGGAAAGAGGAGAAATTGACGCTTAATATGAGGGGTAAAACATAGCAGTGGCTTCAAAACTGTGCCAGTGTTGCCAGGTTGAAAGTGCACGAAAAATAAAAATTCTGAAAATTTAGAAAAAGGACGTGCCATTTTTTTAATATCTCAGAGATGGTAACACCTACAGAATCATATTGCACATCACTGGAAAGAAGAGACATTGGCGCTTCATATGAGGGGTAAAACATAGCAGTGGCTTCAAAACTGTGCCAGTGTTGCCAGGTTGAAAGTGCACGAAAACTAAAAATTCTGAAAATTTAGAAAAAGAACGCCGCCATTTTTTTAATATCTCAGAGATGGTTACACCTACAGAATCATATTGCACATCACTGGAAAGAGAAGACATTGGCGCTTCATATAAGGGGTAAAACATAGCAGTGGCTCTAAAACTGTGGCAGTGTTGCCAGGTTGAAAATGCAAAAAAAAGAAAAATTCGGAAAATTTAGAAAAAGGACGCCGCCATTTTTTTAATATCTCAGAGATGGTAACACCTACAGAATCATATTGCACATCACTGGAAAGAGGAGACATTGACGCTTCATATGAGGGGTAAAACATAGCAGTGGCTCTAAAACTGTGGCAGTGTTGCCAGGTTGAAAATGCAAAAAAAAGAAAAATTCGGAAAATTTTGAAAAAGGACGCCGCTATTTTTCTTAATATCTCAGAGATGGTAACACCTATAGAATCATATTGCACATCACTGGAAAGAGGAGACATTGACGCTTCATATGAGGGGTAAAACATAGCAGTGGCTTCAAAACTGTGCCAGTGTTGCCAGGTTGAAAGTGCACGAAAACTAAAAATTCCGAAAATTTAGAAAAAGGACGCCGCCATTTTTTTAATATCTCAGAGATGGTTACACCTACAGAATCATATTGCACATCACTGGAAAGAGGAGACATTGACGCTTCATAATGAGGGGTAAAACATAGCAGTGGCTTTAAAACTGTGCCAGTGTTGCCAGGTTGAAAGTGCACGAAAAATAAAAATTCTGAAAATTTAGAAAAAGGACGCCGCCATTTTTTTTAATATCTCAGAGATGGTAACACCTACAGAATCATATTGCACATCACTGGAAAGAGGAGACATTGGCGCTTCATATGAGGGGTAAAACATAGCAGTGGCTCTAAAACTGTGGCAGTGTTGCCAGGGTTGAAAATGCAAAAAAAAGAAAAATTCGGAAAATTTAGAAAAAGGGACGCCGCCATTTTTTTAATATCTCAGAGATGGTAACACCTACAGAATCATATTGCACATCACTGGAAAGAGGAGACATTGGCGCTTCATATGAGGGGTAAAACAGTGTTACCAGGTTGAAAGTGCACGAAAAATAAAAATTCTGAAAATTTAGAAAAAGGACGCTGCCATTTTTTTAATATCTCAGAGATGGTAACACCTACAGAATCATATTGCACATCACTGGAAAGAGGAGACATTGACGCTTCATATGAGAGGTAAAACATAGCAGTGGCTCTAAAACTGTGGCAGTGTTGCCAGGTTGAAAATGCAAAAAAAAAGAAAAATTCGGAAAATTTAGAAAAAGGACGCCGCCATTTTTTTAATATCTCAGAGATGGTAACACCTACAGAATCATATTGCACATCACTGGAAAGAGGAGACATTGACGCTTCATATGAGGGGTAAAACATAGCAGTGGCTTCAAAACTGTGCCAGTGTTGCCAGGTTGAAAGTGCACGAAAACTAAAAATTCTGAAAATTTAGAAAAAGGACGCCGCCATTTTTTTAATATCTCAGAGATGGTAACACCTACAGAATCATATTGCACATCACTGGAAAGAGGAGACATTGACGCTTCATATGAGAGGTAAAACATAGCAGTGGCTCTAAAACTGTGGCAGTGTTGCCAGGTTGAAAATGCAAAAAAAAGAAAAATTCGGAAAATTTAGAAAAAGGACGCCGCCATTTTTTTAATATCTCAGAGATGGTAACACCTACAGAATCATATTGCACATCACTGGAAAGAGGAGACATTGACGCTTAATATGAGGGGTAAAACATAGCAGTGGCTTCAAAACTGTGCCAGTGTTGCCAGGTTGAAAGTGCACGAAAAATAAAAATTCTGAAAATTTAGAAAAAGGACGTGCCATTTTTTTAATATCTCAGAGATGGTAACACCTACAGAATCATATTGCACATCACTGGAAAGAAGAGACATTGGCGCTTCATATGAGGGGTAAAACATAGCAGTGGCTTCAAAACTGTGCCAGTGTTGCCAGGTTGAAAGTGCACGAAAACTAAAAATTCTGAAAATTTAGAAAAAGAACGCCGCCATTTTTTTAATATCTCAGAGATGGTTACACCTACAGAATCATATTGCACATCACTGGAAAGAGAAGACATTGGCGCTTCATATAAGGGGTAAAACATAGCAGTGGCTCTAAAACTGTGGCAGTGTTGCCAGGTTGAAAATGCAAAAAAAAGAAAAATTCGGAAAATTTAGAAAAAGGACGCCGCCATTTTTTTAATATCTCAGAGATGGTAACACCTACAGAATCATATTGCACATCACTGGAAAGAGGAGACATTGACGCTTCATATGAGGGGTAAAACATAGCAGTGGCTCTAAAACTGTGGCAGTGTTGCCAGGTTGAAAATGCAAAAAAAAGAAAAATTCGGAAAATTTTGAAAAAGGACGCCGCTATTTTTCTTAATATCTCAGAGATGGTAACACCTATAGAATCATATTGCACATCACTGGAAAGAGGAGACATTGACGCTTCATATGAGGGGTAAAACATAGCAGTGGCTTCAAAACTGTGCCAGTGTTGCCAGGTTGAAAGTGCACGAAAACTAAAAATTCTGAAAATTTAGAAAAAGGACGCCGCCATTTTTTTAATATCTCAGAGATGGTTACACCTACAGAATCATATTGCACATCACTGGAAAGAGGAGACATTGACGCTTCATATGAGGGGTAAAACATAGCAGTGGCTTTAAAACTGTGCCAGTGTTGCCAGGTTGAAAGTGCACGAAAAATAAAAATTCTGAAAATTTAGAAAAAGGACGCCGCCATTTTTTTAATATCTCAGAGATGGTAACACCTATAGAATCATATTGCACATCACTGGAAAGAGGAGACATTGGCGCTTCATATGAGGGGTAAAACATAGCAGTGGCTCTAAAACTGTGGCAGTGTTGCCAGGTTGAAAATGCAAAAAAAAGAAAAATTCGGAAAATTTAGAAAAAGGACGCCGCCATTTTTTTAATATCTCAGAGATGGTAACACCTACAGAATCATATTGCACATCACTGGAAAGAGGAGACATTGGCGCTTCATATGAGGGGTAAAACAGTGTTACCAGGTTGAAAGTGCACGAAAAATAAAAATTCTGAAAATTTAGAAAAAGGACGCTGCCATTTTTTTAATATCTCAGAGATGGTAACACCTACAGAATCATATTGCACATCACTGGAAAGAGGAGACATTGACGCTTCATATGAGAGGTAAAACATAGCAGTGGCTCTAAAACTGTGGCAGTGTTGCCAGGTTGAAAATGCAAAAAAAAAGAAAAATTCGTAAAATTTAGAAAAAGGACGCCGCCATTTTTTTAATATCTCAGAGATGGTAACACCTACAGAATCATATTGCACATCACTGGAAAGAGGAGACATTGACGCTTCATATGAGGGGTAAAACATAGCAGTGGCTTCAAAACTGTGCCAGTGTTGCCAGGTTGAAAGTGCACGAAAACTAAAAATTCTGAAAATTTAGAAAAAGGACGCCGCCATTTTTTTAATATCTCAGAGATGGTAACACCTACAGAATCATATTGCACATCACTGGAAAGAGGAGACATTGACGCTTCATATGAGGGGTAAAACATAGCAGTGGCTCTAAAACTGTGGCAGTGTTGCCAGGTTGAAAATGCAAAAAAAAGAAAAATTCGGAAAATTTAGAAAAAGGACGCCGCCATTTTTTTAATATCTCAGAGATGGTAACACCTACAGAATCATATTGCACATCACTGGAAAGAGGAGACATTGGCGCTTCATATGAGGGGTAAAACATAGCAGTGGCTTCAAAACTGTGCCAGTGTTACCAGGTTGAAAGTGCACGAAAAATAAAAATTCTGAAAATTTAGAAAAAGGACGCTGCCATTTTTTTAATATCTCAGAGATGGTAACACCTACAGAATCATATTGCACATCACTGGAAAGAAGAGACATTGGCGCTTCATATGAGGGGTAAAACATAGCAGTGGCTTCAAAACTGTGCCAGTGTTGCCAGGTTGAAAGTGCACGAAAACTAAAAATTCTGAAAATTTAGAAAAAGGACGCCGCCATTTTTTTAATATCTCAGAGATGGTAACACCTACAGAATCATATTGCACATCACTGGAAAGAGGAGACATTGACGCTTCATATGAGAGGTAAAACATAGCAGTGGCTCTAAAACTGTGGCAGTGTTGCCAGGTTGAAAATGCAAAAAAAAAGAAAAATTCGTAAAATTTAGAAAAAGGACGCCGCCATTTTTTTTATATCTCAGAGATGGTAACACCTACAGAATCATATTGCACATCACTGGAAAGAGGAGACATTGACGCTTCATATGAGAGGTAAAACATAGCAGTGGCTCTAAAACTGTGGCAGTGTTGCCAGGTTGAAAATGCAAAAAAAAAGAAAAATTCGTAAAATTTAGAAAAAGGACGCCGCCATTTTTTTAATATCTCAGAGATGGTAACACCTACAGAATCATATTGCACATCACTGGAAAGAGGAGACATTGACGCTTCATATGTGGGATAAAACATAGCAGTGGCTTCAAAACTGTGCCAGTGTTGTCAGGTTGAAAGGGCACGAAAAATAAAAATTCTGAAAATTTAGAAAAAGGACGCCGCCATTTTTTTAATATCTCAGAGATAGTTACACCTACAGAATCATATTGCACAAAGAGGAGACATTGACGCTTCATATGAGGGGTAAAACATAGCAGTGGCTTCAAAACGTGCCAGTGTTGCCAGGTTGAAAGTGCACGAAAAATAAAAATTCTGAAAATTTAGAAAAAGGACGCCGCCATTTTTTTAATATCTCAGAGATGGTAACACCTACAGAATCATATTGCACATCACTGGAAAGAGGAGACATTGACGCTTCATATGAGGGGTAAAACATAGCAGTGGCTCTAAAACTGTGGCAGTGTTGCCAGGTTGAAAATGCAAAAAAAATAAAAATTCGGAAAATTTAGAAAAAGGACGCCGCCATTTTTTTAATATCTCAGAGATGGTAACACCTACAGAATCATATTGCACATCACTGGAAAGAGGAGACATTGACGCTTCATATGTGGGATAAAACATAGCAGTGGCTCTAAAACTGTGGCAGTGTTGCCAGGTTGAAATTGCACGAAAACTAAAAATTCTGAAAATTTAGAAAAAGGACGCCGCCATTTTTTTAATATCTCAGAGACATTAACACCTACAGAATCATATTGCACATCACTGGAAAGAGGAGACATTGACGCTTCATATGAGGGGTAAAACATAGCAGTGGCTCTAAAACTGTGGCAGTGTTGCCAGGTTGAAAATGCAAAAAAAAGAAAAATTCGGAAAATTTAGAAAAAGGACGCCGCCATTTTTTTAATATCTCAGAGATGGTAACACCTACAGAATCATATTGCACATCACTGGAAAGAGGAGACATTGACGCTTCATATGAGGGGTAAAACATAGCAGTGGCTTCAAAACTGTGCCAGTGTTGCCAGGTTGAAAGTGCACGAAAACTAAAAATTCTGAAAATTTAGAAAAAGGACGCCGCCATTTTTTTAATATCTCAGAGACATTAACACCTACAGAATCATATTGCACATCACTGGAAAGAGGAGACATTGACGCTTCATATGAGGGGTAAAACATAGCAGTGGCTCTAAAACTGTGGCAGTGTTGCCAGGTTGAAAATGCAAAAAAAAGAAAAATTCTGAAAATTTAGAAAAAGGACGCCGCCATTTTTTTAATATCTCAGAGATGGTAACACCTACAGAATCATATTGCACATCACTGAAAAGAGGAGACATTGGCGCTTCATATGAGGGGTAAAACATAGCAGTGGCTTCAAAACTGTGCCAGTGTTGCCAGGTTGAAAATGCAAAAAAAAGAAAAATTCTCAAAATTTAGAAAAAGGACGCCGCCATTTTTTTAATATCTCAGAGATGGGAACACCTACAGAATCATGTTGCACATCACTGGAAAGAGGAGACATTGACGCTTCATATGAGGGGTAAAACATAGCAGTGGCTTCAAAACTGTGCCAGTGTTGCCAGGTTGAAAGTGCACGAAAAATAAAAATTCTGAAAATTTAGAAAAAGGACGCCGCCATTTTTTTAATATCTCAGAGATGGTAACACCTACAGAATTATATTGCACATCACTGGAAAGAGGAGACATTGACGCTTCATATGAGGGGTAAAACATAGCAGTGGCTTCAAAACTGTGCCAGTGTTGCCAGGTTGAAAGTGCACGAAAAATAAAAATTCTGAAAATTTAGAAAAAGGACGTGCCATTTTTTTAATATCTCAGAGATGGTAACACCTACAGAATCATATTGCACATCACTGGAAAGAAGAGACATTGGCGCTTCATATGAGGGGTAAGACATAGCAGTGGCTTCAAAACTGTGCCAGTGTTGCCAGGTTGAATGTGCACGAAAAATAAAAATTCTGAAAATTTAGAAAAAGGACGCTGTCATTTTTTTAATATCTCAGAGATGGTAACACCTACAGAATCATATTGCACATCACTGGAAAGAAGAGACATTGGCGCTTTATATGAGGGGTAAAACATAGCAGTGGCTTCAAAACTGTGCCAGTGTTGCCAGGTTGAAAGTGCACGAAAAATAAAAATTCTGAAAATTTAGAAAAAGGACGCCGCCATTTTTTTAATATCTCAGAGATGGTAACACCTACAGAATCATATTGCACATCACTGGAACGAGGAGACATTGGCGCTTCATATGAGGGGTAAAACATAGCAGTGGCTCTAAAACTGTGGCAGTGTTGCCAGGTTGAAAATGCTAAAAAAAGAAAAATTCGGAAAATTTAGAAAAAGGACGCCGCCATTTTTTTAATATCTCAGAGATGGTAACACCTACAGAATCATATTGCACATCACTGGAAAGAGGAGACATTGGCGCTTCATATGAGGGGTAAAACATAGCAGTGGCTTCAAAACTGTGCCAGTGTTGCCAGGTTGAAAGTGCACGAAAAATAAAAATTCTGAAAATTTAGAAAAAGGACGCTGCCATTTTTTTAATATCTCAGAGATGGTAACACGTACAGAATCATATTGCACATCACTGGCTTCAAAACTGTGCCAGTGTTGCCAGGTTGAAAGTGCACGAAAACTAAAAATTCTGAAAATTTAGAAAAAGGACGCCGCCATTTTTTTAATATCTCAGAGATGGTAACACCTACAGAATCATATTGCACATCACTGGAAAGAGGAGACATTGACGCTTCATATGAGGGGTAAAACATAGTAGTGGCTCTAAAACTGTGGCAGTGTTGCCAGGTTGAAAATGCAAAAAAAAGAAAAATTCGGAAAATTTAGAAAAAGGACGCCGCCATTTTTTTAATATCTCAGAGATGGTAACACCTACAGAATCATATTGCACATCACTGGAAAGAGGAGACATTGACGCTTCATATGTGGGATAAAACATAGCAGTGGCTTCAAAACTGTGCCAGTGTTGCCAGGTTGAAAGTGCACGAAAAATAAAAATTCTGAAAATTTAGAAAAAGGACGCCGCCATTTTTTTAATATCTCAGAGATGGTTACACCTACAGAATCATATTGCACATCACTGGAAAGAGGAGACATTGACGCTTCATATGAGGGGTAAAACATAGCAGTGGCTTCAAAACTGTGCCAGTGTTGCCAGGTTGAAAGTGCACGAAAAATAAAAATTCTGAAAATTTAGAAAAAGGACGCCGCCATTTTTTTAATATCTCAGAGATGGTAACACCTACAGAATCATATTGCACATCACTGGAAAGAGGAGACATTGGCGCTTCATATGAGGGGTAAAACATAGCAGTGGCTTCAAAACTGTGCCAGTGTTACCAGGTTGAAAGTGCACGAAAAATAAAAATTCTGAAAATTTAGAAAAAGGACGCTGCCATTTTTTTAATATCTCAGAGATGGTAACACCTACAGAATCATATTGCACATCACTGGAAAGAAGAGACATTGGCGCTTCATATGAGGGGTAAAACATAGCAGTGGCTTCAAAACTGTGCCAGTGTTGCCAGGTTGAAAGTGCACGAAAACTAAAAATTCTGAAAATTTAGAAAAAGGACGCCGCCATTTTTTTAATATCTCAGAGATGGTAACACCTACAGAATCATATTGCACATCACTGGAAAGAGGAGACATTGACACTTCATATGAGGGGTAAAACATAGCAGTGGCTCTAAAACTGTGGCAGTGTTGCCAGGTTGAAAATGCAAAAAAAAAAGAAAAATTCGTAAAATTTAGAAAAAGGACGCCGCCATTTTTTTAATATCTCAGAGATGGTAACACCTACAGAATCATATTGCACATCACTGGAAAGAGGAGACATTGACGCTTCATATGTGGGATAAAACATAGCAGTGGCTTCAAAACTGTGCCAGTGTTGCCAGGTTGAAAGTGCACGAAAAATAAAAATTCTGAAAATTTAGAAAAAGGACGCCGCCATTTTTTTAATATCTCAGAGATAGTTACACCTACAGAATCATATTGCACATCACTGGAAAGAGAAGACATTGACGCTTCATATGAGGGGTAAAACATAGCAGTGGCTTCAAAACTGTGCCAGTGTTGCCAGGTTGAAAGTGCACGAAAAATAAAAATTCTGAAAATTTAGAAAAAGGACGCTGCCATTTTTTTAATATCTCAGAGATGGTAACACCTACAGAATCATATTGCACATCACTGGAAAGAGGAGACATTGACGCTTCATATGAGGGGTAAAACATAGCAGTGGCTCTAAAACTGTGGCAGTGTTGCCAGGTTGAAAATGCAAAAAAAAGAAAAATTCGGAAAATTTAGAAAAAGGACGCCGCCATTTTTTTTAATATCTCAGAGATGGTAACACCTACAGAATCATATTGCACATCACTGGAAAGAGGAGACATTGACGCTTCATATGAGGGGTAAAACATAGCAGTGGCTCTAAAACTGTGGCAGTGTTGCCAGGTTGAAAATGCAAAAAAAAGAAAAATTCGGAAAACTTAGAAAAAGGACGCCGCCATTTTTTTAATATCTCAGAGATGGTAACACCTACAGAATCATATTGCACATCACTGGAAAGAGGAGACATTGACGCTTCATATGAGGGGTAAAACATAGCAGTGGCTTCAAAACTGTGCCAGTGTTGCCAGGTTGAAAGTGCACGAAAAATAAAAATTCTGAAAATTTAGAAAAAGGACGTGCCATTTTTTTAATATCTCAGAGATGGTAACACCTACAGAATCATATTGCACATCACTGGAAAGAAGAGACATTGACGCTTCATATAAGGGGTAAAACATAGCAGTGGCTTCAAAACTGTGCCAGTGTTGCCAGGTTGAAAGTGCACGAAAACTAAAAATTCTGAAAATTTAGAAAAAGAACGCCGCCATTTTTTTAATATCTCAGAGATGGTAACACCTACAGAATCATGTTGCACATCACTGGAAAGAGAAGACATTGACGCTTCATATGAGGGGTAAAAGATAGCAGTGGCTCTAAAACTGTGCCAGTGTTGCCAGGTTGAAAGTGCAAAAAAAAGAAAAATTCGGAAAATTTAGAAAAAGGACGCCGCCATTTTTTTAATATCTCAGAGATGGTAACACCTACAGAATCATATTGCACATCACTGGAAAGAGGAGACATTGACGCTTCATATGAGGGGTAAAACATAGCAGTGGCTTCAAAACTGTGCCAGTGTTGCCAGGTTGAAAGTGCACGAAAACTAAAAATTCTGAAAATTTAGAAAAAGAACGCCGCCATTTTTTTAATATCTCAGAGATGGTAACACCTACAGAATCATGTTGCACATCACTGGAAAGAGAAGACATTGACGCTTCATATGAGGGGTAAAAGATAGCAGTGGCTCTAAAACTGTGCCAGTGTTGCCAGGTTGAAAGTGCACGAAAAATAAAAATTCTGAAAATTTAGAAAAAGGACGCTCCCATTTTTTTAATATCTCAGAGATGGTTACACCTACAGAATCATATTGCACATCACTGGAAAGAGAAGACATTGGCGCTTCATATAAGGGGTAAAACATAGCAGTGGCTCTAAAACTGTGGCAGTGTTGCCAGGTTGAAAATGCAAAAAAAAAGAAAAATTCGGAAAATTTAGAAAAAGGACGCTGCCATTTTTTTAATATCTCAGAGATGGTAACACCTACAGAATCATATTGCACATCACTGGAAAGAGGAGACATTGACGCTTCATATGAGGGGTAAAAGATAGCAGTGGCTCTAAAACCGTGCCAGTGTTGCCAGGTTGAAAATGCAAAAAAAAGAAAAATTCGGAAAATTTAGAAAAGGGACGCCGCCATTTTTTTAATATCTCAGAGATGGTAACACCTACAGCATCATATTGCACATCACTGGAAAGAAGAGACATTGACGCTTCATACGAGGGGTAAAACATAGCAGTGGCTTCAAAACTGTGCCAGTGTTGCCAGGTTGAAAGTGCACGAAAAATAAAAATTCTGAAAATTTAGAAAAAAGGACGCCGCCATTTTTTTAATATCTCAGAGATGGTAACACCTAAAGAATCATATTGCACATCACTGGAAAGAGGAGACATTGACGCTTCATATGAGGGGTAAAACATAGCAGTGGCTCTAAAACTGTGGCAGTGTTGCCAGGTTGAAAATGCAAAAAAAAAAGAAAAATTTGTAAAATTTAGAAAAAGGACGCCGCCATTTTTTTAATATCTCAGAGATGGTAACACCTACAGAATCATATTGCACATCACTGGAAAGAGGAGACATTGACGCTTCATATGAGGGGTAAAACATAGCAGTGGCTTCAAAACTGTGCCAGTGTTGCCTGGTTGAAAGTGCACGAAAAATAAAAATTCTGAAAATTTAGAAAAAGGACGCCGCCATTTTTTTAATATCTCAGAGACGTTAACACCTACAGAATCATATTGCACATCACTGGAAAGAGGAGACATTGACGCTTCATATGAGGGGTAAAACATAGCAGTGGCTCTAAAACTGTGGCAGTGTTGCCAGGTTGACAATGCAAAAAAAAGAAAAATTCGGAAAATTTAGAAAAAGGACGCCGCCTTTTTTGTAATATCTCAGAGATGGTAACACCTACGGAATCATATTGCACATCACTGGAAAGAGGAGACATTGACGCTTCATATGAGGGGTAAAACATAGCAGTGGCTTCAAAACTGTGCCAGTGTTGCCAGGTTGAAAGTGCACGAAAACTAAAAATTCTGAAAATTTAGAAAAAGGACGCCGCCATTTTTTTAATATCTCAGAGATGGTTACACCTACAGAATCATATTG